>CP120628.1:4800000-7200000 GCA_029449355.1 Emydomyces testavorans
ATGAAACAAGTTAACTTTAAAGAATGAGCAAGAGAAAATGCTTATTAGAATTGTTGACAAAAATACAGAAGCATTTTATATCAAGAAAGCTTTTCAAAACAATTTAATCAAACAAATGCACTCAAAATTCAATCATCTTGATTCATCAGAACTTTTAGAAGTTTTACAATTTTATGAATACTGATTAAACATGAAAAAGAACATTCAAACTGCAATTCATTCATGTTCAAACTGTTAAGTTACAAAAAACTCAAAACTGAATCTGAAACACAGAAAAACTCAGCACATGATGAATGAGAAAATTAAATTCTTTGAACAATGAGAAATTAATCTTATCAGACTGTTGTCAACAATTTCAAACAAAAATCATTGAATTATTACAACAGTTGATTATGCAATGAAATGATCTCTAGTCAAATCATTGAAGAAGATAACAAATGTTGAAATTGCAAAATTCATTTACAAAAAGATTTATGTCAATTACAGAGCATTACAGAAACTGATATCAGACAACAGTAGAAATTTTTTGTCAGCTGCTGTGAAACATTATGTCACACAAATGCAGACACAGCATCATACAATAACTTTATATCACTCATAAATTAATGAAAAGATTGAAAATTTCAACAAAGTAGTGAAATGAATGTTAACAAAATATTTTTTCAGAAAGTCAACACATTTATGAAATGAATATTTATCACAAGCTTTATTCACTGCATGAATACAAATACACATCACAAGTAAACAGAGTTTTTTTTATTTGTTTTATAATGTACATTTTCACATTTCATCAGATGAGAACATATCAATACAAAATGATGCAGAAGTTGAAAACTCTGACAAAAAATTAGAAAAAATCAGTCACATAAAATCATTAACAAACAAACTTCTTCTCAATCAGATTATTAAATTCAAACACATTAGAAATGAAATAATCTGAAAAACAGATTTTGAAGTTGAAAATTGAGTTCTTGTAAGAAATGAAGAATCTGAAAAGTTTCAATCAAAATGATTTGATTTATACAAAGTGATCAAGTTACACTCATTAGAAACATATGCATTGAAAGAATTTAGCAGTAGAATTCTCAGAAATCTGATCAACAAATTACAATTAATTAAAATTAATGTAAAAAATTCAGAAGAATTTTAATCTTCATCTGCAGTGAATCAAATCTTGAAACAAAAAAAGTTATTTATTGAAAAACTTATTGAGATTCAACACATAATTAATGCTTACAAAAATGATGTTGCTTTTTATTCAAAGCTCTCAGTCATCACAAAAAAAAATGAAAGAAACTCAAGAAAAATGCAGAAAAGTCAGCTTCAGAAAAAAAAAAAATAATCATCAGAAGTATTACAAAACAATTTAAATCAGAATAAATGACACAAAATAATGATCAAATTTCTTGCAGCAAGAGTAAAAAGTGCAAAACTCAAGATCATCAAAAAAAAAATAAATTGAGATTTTCATCAGAACACAACAATAATGAGCAATCAGATGAGTAGAAGAACATTTTTGAATTTGAGTTTTTCAACAAGAAAAATACTTCACATCAGATCAGAATCTCATTTGATACTTTTATTGCTGTTGTAATTTAATCTTACTTATAGTTTAGTTTAGAAACATTTCAGTTAAATGTTACAAAAATGAAACTAACACAAACAGAATTCTCAATTCATTTCAAAAAATTACTAATCAAATTTGCTATGATACAGAAATTAACAATCTAAAGCTCAAAACAACATTTTATCATACAAATTCTTCAGTCTTTGATCACAAACAAAAGAAAAAGAAAACAAAAAAATGCAATCAGATTTACTTTAGTTTGTATTGCTTTCACTCATCACTGCTAAACTTTTCTTCATCTTTCTCATTCTTCAAATCAATAAAATCTTCAATTCACTTGTCTAAAATAACAACAATCTTGACAGCAGCTTCACAAGCAGCATAAACAGTTTTTTTGTCATCAATAAAAAAGTGAAGATTCTTCAGAAAGAACTTCAACACAAAAAATTTAGAAAATTTTTTAACAACTGACTTCTTGTTTTTTTCAATCTTCTTGAAAATAAAAAATTTCTTGACACTTTTCTTCAACAAACAAATGCAAGTAGTTTTTGAGAATGATGAAACAGTTTTTTCTGACTCTGCATAATCAGAGCAAAGCATGCAACATTTTGAAGCTTTTTTCTAAAAACAATTGATGCATGCTTTTTTCTTGATGAATTTATCACTCAGAGTCACAACAATCATGCATTCAGTAAATGAACTGTGCAACTCTGCACAGAATTTGCAGAATTTTTTTTGAACTTCATCACAGTACTGAACAATGACTGCATTGTAAAGCACTTTTCTTGTAAATGAATGAAAATTAATAAAACTCAAAAAAAGACATCAGTACAGAGAACAGACAGAAGACAACATATTAATTTTTTTAGTGATTTGTGTAAAAAATTCAACAAAAAAACAGCAAATGATGAATTCATCAATTGTCATCTTTTTGAACATCACAGCACAGTTAATGTTGTCAAAGTTGTTATTTATAGCAAAATAACACATTAGCAAATTGCTGTGTTAAAAAGAGACTGAAAAAAAAATTTTATGTTTAAAAAAAATCTGAATACAGAACTTAGACATGATGACAAAAATTTTCATGTCTCATTCAAAAAGATTTGAGATTAGTTCATCATCAGAAACACTCAATGTGAAAGTAATAACAGTACTTGACTGTTGAGCAGATGATGATGTGATCATATACAGAACTTCTAACATTTCAGAAATTTGTATGAAGGCAGAAGAAACTCAAGCAGAACAAAAAGTAAGTGAAGAAACAGAAACAAAATTAATTTTCATATTATTTATAATAAAGAAATTCTTCAGATTGATTGATTTAAGAGAGAAAACAGCACAAACTTCTATGTTCATTTTCTTGATACTTGCTTTTACATAAAGCTTTGCTTTTTTGATCAGTGAGACAGAAACAGAGTCTTTATCAGCTTTCTTTGCAGTGAGAAAAAACTCACAAAAACACTTTAAGTGAGATGAACATTCAGACAAACTGAATGAAAGAGAAGCTGCAGACATGTTAATTCACAATGAGAAAAGCTTGTTATAAAATTCAAGAATTTATTTTTTGAATTGTTTAAAGTTCTTAGAAATTTGAATTCATACTTTCTGAAGTTTTTGTTCAGAGTTTTTATATTAAACACAAGAAAATACAATGCAGAAAACTGTTTGAACATAAGAAGAAAAAAAATTGCTTGAAGAATCTAGCTGATGCTGTTAGAACTGTTTTTCTTTTTCTAGAATTCTGATATTGATAAGAGACAACAACTAGAAATTTGCAACACACAAACTGATTTTTGCAAACAAAATTATCAATGTCAATCAATCAAATAAAAAGTTTGAGAATGAAAAAAAAGACTGGTGAAGTGAAAAATTCAAAAAGAAGATTGTTGTGTATCAAACTAATTGTTATGATGAAGAACTGCACTAGTGAGCAATTAAAATTTGTTAGTGTGGAAGAACTACATTCAAAGAATGAACTACATTACTTTATGTTGAGGCACAATACTTTATAATCATGATCTTTGTGGACAAAATTCAGTTTAGTGAGGAAGAATGTGGTTCTTTAGGTTTAGTCTATGCTCTTATCATATCTTTTATTTTCTAGTTGCATATATTGAAATGCCACTTGAAATGTTTAGATTTGTTTGTATTCAATATGATGCAATATATAATTGGTGGTAGCTGCTAGTCTTAGATAGACAATCAACTACCTTATTCCATATCACAAATTTGTTTAATATTGAAATTATTTGAAACATAATAATCATAAATTTTGACTATGAGAATCTGTTCAATGCATTACATTTTGTTAATAACTTGCATCATGATGATTTCTGACAATGATGTATTAAATAAATACATGTTTCAGCACATATGCTGAAGATTTAATTCAGCAGAATTCACAGAATAAAAATAAACTAATATCATGCATTTTGTATGAAACTTTTTAAAAAAATGAACAAGTTTGACTCTCTCAATAGCTGAGAAATGAGCATAAAAAACTTGAGCATTGATGTTGACAAAACAAAAAACAGCAGTGATAAAAGCTTGCTGTGTGAAAAAAAAAATTAAACAATGATTTTTTTTTTATAAGCAAGAATTTGACAAATGATGATGAAAAACATGATGTGCATATAAAAAAATTCATGAAAAATGTATATCAATTGCTTTTGTTAAATTTTTAAATCATTAAGATTAGTGTTTCTGAAAAAAAGTTTTTCAAGTTTATGTTTTCTGACAATACAATTCAATCAGTTAAATAAAAATATTTCATTGCTGATTTATCTGATGATCTGTAACATACTGCTGAAGTGAATGAACTTGTGTATAAACTGAAAACTGAATCAATTGATAAGAAGAGTTAACTGTTGATATTTTCTCATATTTTAAATTAATCTTTCATCAGAAAGTTTGATTACAAGCTTGTAGTGAAGTGATTTCATTAAATTTTTGTATTTCTGCAATTTGAAATCAAAAAAACATATCTTGATAATTTTATTCTGAGATGATGAAATGTTCACTTCAATTATTAAATTTATTTTGAAAAAAATGTGAAACATAAAAATGCATCAGATCAGACACATTTCTCAAATTTGTTTAATATATACATCAGCAGTGATTTTTAATATTGCTTTGTTTCATACAAATTTTTTCAAAACAAAATTTGTTAATCACAAACACACAATGAGATGATTGATGTTGAGATTAAAAAAATTTACATTGAGAAATATACTAAAACATTTCAAATTTTCTGACAATCAGAAATTGTTGAAGTCAGAAAAAAGTAATAAAAACTGAAATTTTTAAAAATTTAAATGAAAGTTAAAAAAAAAATCATTATTAAGTAAAAATAAAACTCAGAATTCAGTCAATGAACAATCTGAATTTGTAAAAATTTTTAATTTCACACAAAATGTGCTTCATTTAACACAATACAATTAAATAATTCTGAAAAAAAACTGAGTCATAAATTATTATTGATTTTAAAAAAAAAATGCAGTTGCTTGAGTCATGTCTTGTTTCATTATGTGTTAAATTTTAAGTTCTGAAGATTTGTGACAATCAGTAAGTAACTGATATGAGATGATGATTATTGTTTAGACATATTTGAGCTTATCATTGAAGTATAAAAAATTTCATACAAGACAATTTTCAACTTGATCATATTCAGCTCTTGTATCATGAAAATCATTATAATAAATGACAACATGAAAAGTCAGAGTGACTTGATGAATTTTGTCAACTCATTAAAAAATGAGTGATGATGAAACAATAATAAAAATGAATTTGAATGAAAATTTCTTAACTTGTGAAATAAGCAAATGTTTTTTTGTGATTTATAACTTGCTGATTAAAATAATCTGAAAAATACATACTCAGATGAAAAACTTACTGCTAAAAAATATATGATTGTAATTTACATTTTGTTTAAATCAACAACATCAGTCAAAATACAGTCACACAAGTGATGATTTGCTTCAAAATTTAAAATAACTTTGACAGCAATAAATTGTCAAAATTTCAGAACAACAAAAAATTTCATTAAATTTAATTTTCAAATAATGAAATTATTCATTTCAAAATCTTCACAAGCTTTCTTGTGATTTTAACATTGATACTTAATATTATCAAAAAACATTTGTTGTTTATTGAATTGCTTCACTACATTTTTGATGAAAATGATAATATTATTGTTGATTTTGTTTTGCCAGTCTAGACTTTCTGCTGCAAGATGATATAGCATGTCATTTAGCAAATCATGCAAAACTGATTCATCAGTTTCAGCTGAAATTTTTTTGTTTTAATTAATTTTGATATCTAGAGTTTCAGACAGTGTTAAGTGCTGTGCTGTTTTAAAAATTTTATAAATCATAATCAAGCATTAATATAATTCAAAAAAATTTATAATTTTCAACTTCTTCTGCATTCTAACTTGCTGAAAAAAAATAAGCATTTTTTTACATCATTGTGATGACATAAAAGTGATTGAATTCTTGATTTTCTCATCAAAATCAGACTGAAGTGTTTCAGAAAAATCATTTTTGTTTTTAAAATTTCTGATAACATTCAAACTGATTTCTGAACAAAAATTATGTGTACAATTAAACATTTCAGAGTCAATTGAAAAATCAGATGTATGAACATCAGAAAAATTTAAGACATCTGAAACATTTAAATTATTTAAGTTATTTAAAACATTGTTATTGTTAT
Organism: Emydomyces testavorans; assembly: GCA_029449355.1. NCBI lineage: Eukaryota > Fungi > Ascomycota > Eurotiomycetes > Onygenales > Nannizziopsiaceae > Emydomyces > Emydomyces testavorans. The sequence goes on from CP120628.1 coordinate 4,806,278, forward strand.
GAACAAATTCTGCTAACAAAAAAGCAAGTTTAGTGTGTTTTTGAAAACATCAGCATGATGTATTTTCTGTATTGAAAAAACTGAAAAAGTCACTGTCATAACTGATATTTTTTGATTGTGAGCAGAAAAATGTATTAATTTTATACTTTAATTTAATCTTTTCAATGATATCAGAGTAAATGAAATAGCTATCAGTGATACAATTAATTCATGATAATGTGTATTTTTGATATAAATACAAATAAACTGATTAAAAAAAAGTATTGATTTGAAATGCAAGACACTTCTGATTATAAAACACTTCTTGTTGATTGATAATGTTTCAGTGATGTACATAAACAAAAAAACAAGCAAGATGATTTTCAGCAAATCAAGCATTTTTATTAACTCAAGAAGCAGTATAAATTTATTGACTGATTTTTTCATCATTCACAATACACATCTGCACATTTTTAAAAAATGAATCATGAGCATAAAATTTTTTTATTTTTTTAGCTAGTTGTTGTTGTGAATAAATGTGATTCAGATAAAAATTGCATCAGAAAAGTTTAATTATGACACTTTGCAGAAAATTAAAAAAATGTTAATTGTTTGACATATTCAATTCACTCATTATTCAAAACTTTTTTGAAGAAATCTTTGAAACTTCAATTATTTTACATATATTAGCATACTAGAACAATCTGAAGATGACAATCACAAACTGAATTGAAACATCAGCTCATTTCTAAACATTTTTGAATTTTTTAATTCTGAGCTTAAGTCATTCATTGTGTTGTTCATAACTGTTTTTAAAAATTGTGTAATTAGCAAAAATTAATTTTAGATTTTTAACAAAATCTGAAGATGTTTTTCTCATTGTACATACATGAATAAGTGATTATTTAATTTTAATGAAAGCAATGTAGAAAGTTCTGTACACTGAATATAATAAGCAATATAAAATTATCTGATGAAGTATTTCAGACTCACATTTAGTTTGATTTTGACAAAAGCAATGTAGCAAGCTCTGTACATTAAATATAATAAGCAAAATGAGATCATCTGATGAAGTATTTCAAACTTACATTTAATTTGAACATTATCAAATTATCAGATATACAAATTCATCAGATATAAAAATATATGCTTTAACATACACAAACTCACTTAAAGTAATTAAATTGTTTATTTTAACTTTGCAAAATTCTTTATAACACATAAAAACTGCTTTTCTGTTTATATTCTGATTAGCAGAATAAACTCAAGCTAGTTATTTAAATGTGAAGCAATATCAAGTTCAAATATCAAAAATTTATAATAAAAATAAAATGCTGCAATCTCAGCAAACAAACTTGAAAAAAAAATGAAGAAGAAAAAAAAAAGAAAAAAAATAAATTAAAAAAAAATTTACATTATTTTTAATTAAAAAATGAACACAACACTAAAGTGCTGAAGTATTTAACTAAAAGCTTCATGATTAAAATTAATCAAAATTGTATGTAATTACTACTGTTTTCTAATCAAATTTTATTTCTAGAGACTCAAATTCACTTGCTAACATTATACTGATTCACTTTGATGTGTTCAAACAATCTTAAGCTTTCAGTTAAAATTGAAAATTTCTAAATTTTGTAATACATTTTCAGAAAAATTTATTGCTTCAAGTTAAGTATTATATAAACACTTGACTGTACTCTCAGTACAATTACACAAATTTACACAAATCTTGTTATTGCAATTTTCAACACAATGTCTTCAGTAATGAAAAGTGTTAGAGTAAATTGTACTTGATAGCATTATTTACATGCATAATGATAAAACTTATGAGTTTAATTCATTTAAACTCAACAAGTTAATGTTACAAATGACATGATATTTCACATCAATCATCAATCATGAAAATAATTTAAAATTTAATTCAGTCTAGTGCAACATGCTGTTTTGATTTGAATCATTACATATTTAAATTTTTCATTATTCTGCATTTACACACATAATCAATTTTCAGTGATGATTTCACAAAAAATTAATATTTTTTGTAACTTAAATATCACTCTGAATGCATTTAAGCATCATTATTTTAATTTATTTAAACTGCAATTTTGTCTGAATTTTTCAGATTTTTTTTTTAAAAATTGAAATTCAACAATGTGTGTAGTGATTTGATTTTTGTTATGCTGCTTACAATTATATAAAACATTTCTACATCATTTATTTCAGCAGCTTCTGAGAATGACTTACTAAATACTGATGAATTTAATAATAATTTCAATATCAGTTCAACTGATGCATTCTCAGATGAAAAACTTGAGCTAAATAATAATGATGACATTAACAATATATGATTGTATTTTTCAGCTTACTCTAGTCACAATTAAATTAAAATAAACATTTGATAAACACAACTCACACATTTTTCAGATAATCAACATTATGTATATTATTTTTTATAACTCTGACACTGTGATGTGAGCAATCAAATATTTCATGCTTGAATTATGTACAGCTGAAAAAGATTCTGCTGCTTTTTGATAATAAATAAATTAATAATTTTTTACTAAAACTTGATATATTATGATTTCAGCTCTGAAATCATATCTTTCTGCTTTAAATTTATTACAAAAATGTTTTTGTTAATTCTGCAGTTTTATTTTTGATAAAACATAACATGAATACTACATCACTTCAGTTCTGATATAATATGAAGCATTTGTTTCTGTCAATGCTTGAAGCTTCAGATATTCATTGCAAATTGCATTTTGATATAATCACATACAATGATTTTTCATCAGAATTATTTGAACTGTGATAATTAAAATGCTGAAAATTTTTCATTTATACAACTGATGAAAATTATGCTTACTCATTTCAAAACAAAATAATTTTTTCAAATAATTTTGTTCAGTTTGAATTTTATTTCTGTTCTCTTCTGAATGATTATTTTGCATATGATCAAGTTATATTTTTTAATTGTGATCATCAATTCACATCATTTTTTGAAGATGATGTTGTTTTGAAAGTTTAAGCAGTATTGTCATTGAATTTTTTAATTTTTATCAAATTGTTCTTGCTTTTTAGAGAATATGTTTTTGTTGAGAATTATTTTTTTGAAATATTTGTCAGAAAAGTTGTGAATCATATTCTAATGAAATTACATCATTTTGCTAAATTCACTCTTAAGTCATCAAGCATTTATATTCAGCATGTTGTCAATTTATAATTTAAAAAATATTAATTCATTGCACAATGTCATTTTTTATGTGATGAATTTGAAATTGAGCATTATGATCAGCAACATTTGAAGAACATAAATAAAAAATATCAAAATATATTTAATATTTTTTTTATTTTATTTATTAATAATTTTAATGTGTACAGAAACATGTATTGTGCTCTAAAAATATTTTACATAATTCTTGCTGATTTCAATTATAAAAATTGTTAAAAGCTATCAAATACATATGTGCTGACATTAAAATCATATGATGCAGAGTCAACAAATATAATCAGTTTATTTAATAAAAAGCTAGCAAAATTGAATTATGATACATTGCTAAAAGTTGATAATGTTTCTCAATAAATATGTGCATACATACTGACATTCACTGATGATATGTCACAACAAGCAGTAAATAATAATTTTTTTATTTACAAAATCAATACAAATTGTCATACATGCTATATTTCAAAAAATGAATGAGATAATTTAAATTTTGATATTGTTAACAAGAAAAAATATCATCATGAAATTGTTGCAAAGCAAAAACATAAACTCATCATTGTTCAAAAAAAAATACAGCAAAAGTATTGAAAAAAATTTAACTTATATTTGATAATATTATTTATGATAAAACTGATATTCACACTTGATTTTATACTTACACAAACATATGATATATCACATTTTGAATGAAAAAATTTTAATTATTTAATGCAGAAATTACTAATTGAAACAGCATTCTCAAAAATTAAAATTCAAAAATATGTGAAAGTATTTCAATCATTTTCAGTATTAGTTAATTAATCATGAATTTAAAATTTTGTTTGTTATTTACAATTCTGATCATTGTCTGAAGCTGAACATATTATTATTTTTACATTATTAATTTTTTATTGTTTCACAAGTGATATTTGATTTAATCAAAAATTTTTGAGTTAATTTTCAGATGATGATAAATTTAGTGTCATGAAACAAGTGATTTAGATTTATAATATTTTTGCAAAAACAATCTCACTGATTAGTACATCAACTATTGTGAATAAAATAATATTGAATATTGAGATAATGCAAGATTGTCAAGTTTTTCAGAAATTAATGTTGAAAAAAACAAGTGAAACTGCATATTTTACTTGATAAAAATTATTAAAGCAAAATACTTTTCTTAATGTTCATGCAAACTTACATTTTAGTAAGTTTGCTGATAAATATGATACTTTGATGAATTGCAATGTATTAAGTGATGAAGAAAAACATCAGTAATAATGTGCAAAATATGTACTTGACATAAATAAATATTAATATATATATTTTTAGCATCTTCAAACAGTGAACTGATAAAGTTTCTTCAAGAAACTTAATGAAGTATTTTTTTGTTAAAAATTAAATATGACAATTAATGTGATTTGAACTTGCAGAAGCATGACATAACAGTAATGTAGCTTTTTTGCTTCTTGTTATAAAAAAATACTCAATTCTGATGAATTTTTTTTTATTATTAAATGAACTCATCAAACAGATAAAAACAATGTATATCACTGATGTCAGACACATTAATATCTACATGTGAAGTTCAAGTAATGTTGCACATTGAGTTTTTCATTTTTTAATTTCAATTAACATTTCACATGATGAATTGAAACAATATAACATCAACATATTTTTTATTAAAAAATTGCTTTTAGTTTATTCTGAAAATTACAATATAAAAAATATTATTAATTTTGAAATTTGCAAACTTCAGATAACAAATTCAGTTGCATATTATAACAAACAAGTTTCTTAAGTAATCTGATGAAGTATGTGCTAATATTTCTCAAAAATAATCATCATGTTTATTAAATTGAAAATGTAATTAAATAAAAAACAAAATTTGTACAAATGCTTAAATGCATTGCTTATTTTTTGTTTAAACAATATGTTTTTCTTCTGATTTGATTACTTGAAAAATGCAAAACAATATTTTATGATTTAATATTGAATTTGTTCAGATATTAAGTCACTAATAATTAATTAATAATTAATTTACATGTTTTTGTTGATTCTTTTGAATACTTTATATTACATTTAAATAATGAATTTATTCATTGTAACTGATGTATTGATTTTTTATAATTTATTATATTTTTTATTCTGATGTTTGTTATGTACTTCATTAATACACAGCATTTTTTTATGCTGATGAACACTCTGAAGAAAATATTTTTAATAAATTTTTATAATAATTGCTTACATTAATAATCATTCATTTTGTTTTGTTTTGAAAATACATTTATTTTGTCACTGATTCAAAATTATTATTATTCATTTTAAAATAATTATATAATTATTTAAGCATCATTACAAACTGTAGTATGAATATCTCATTACTTGAACAAATTATTTAATTATTGTATCAGTTTGTAATACATTAATTGTAATCTTGTTATAATATCATTATGATTTTGTGTTGTTATGAATTGATGTTTATTGTATAATAATGTTGTAACAATTTTCAAATAATATTATTGTTGTGACATTGTTGCACATCTAAAAATAATTGTGATCATATGTTCAAAAATGATTGTGTGATGATTATGACATTTGTGCTCCACTAGTCAGGTGATAGTTATCAACAATTTTGGAACCTTCATACAATTATTACCACAACTGACTCCACAACCTAGCAATTTCCACTATTGTATGTAACAAATGATGGGCTATTCACTTCATCAGCATGGACAGAAATGTAGAAACACTGCTTATCTGTGATTTGCTATTGATACAGTCACCCTCATTGTTGCAGTGTTGAGATAGATTACTACAGTGGTCACTTGCCCCACTTTCCATCCCAGACATATGCGGCGTGCATCGGGGAAGCAAAGCATTGTGCCGCATTGGTGCCCTTTTCCCCAACTGAGCCGTGCTGCAGCCAACAACTTCTCCCCCATGTCCAAATTCATAGATGTCTGCTTCATTCCCGCTTGCAAAGTTCACTGCAGCTTCAGAAACATCTCAAGCCTCAAGGCTGATCTGCCAGCAATTCCACATGCAGAGTGTGTGTTGAAATCAATTGAAATATGAAAATGTCATATGCATGGGTTAGTCAATTGAAGGTCCCTTGAGCAGCTCTGCTAGACCATCAGGGTTTTGGCTGTGTGACCACACTTCCCTGCGTGTGTCATATTAAAAGTCTGTGGCCTCCCATGTTTTCTTTACAAAAACACTGCTGTGGGAGGTGCACAGGCCGTCAGTCACTTTTAGCCTTTTTATTGCAATTTGACTTTGTCTTGACTGTGTGCATGGACATGCCAATGATCTATCATTGATAACAGAAAGCCAGAAGATAATACACTGTCTTCGGTCTATACAGCTAAAACAATGCTGACTTCTGTGATAGAGTTCTTTCTACCTTTTTCTCTCTCTTTTTTTTCCTTTTTTTCCTTTTTTTCCTTTTTTTCCTTTTTTTTTTTTTTTGAATATCGGCACGCATCAGCCACCATGAAGCCGGGGTATCCTTAACGACGCCAAGAGCGTGAACCGTGTAGCGCGATAGCCGCAGGGTCCCTGAGTGCGATGTTACCAGCTTCTACCCGTTTCTCTCTGATTCCCCCAAATTCCCACAAGGAGTTTCTGTGTCCTTCTGCGGTATGCACACAGTATCTGGGCCGTGGATGGTGATTATTTGCATCCCCATCTTATACCACCACCATGACGGTTTTTCGTGGGCTGGAGGGAAGTATTCCACCACAGGGTGGTCTGCCCTGATTGGCTACTTTTCGTCGAGGATAATCCAATCATATCCCGAAGGATGGCACAAGCGATCTTCCTTTCTCCGCAAGTCACGATAAGCTGCTTTCTCCATTGAATATCATTTGTGGTTCGCTGGTTATCGCCACTTGGCAGCAAATCGCTTGGGTTCCCTAGCCGAAGGATGATCGATTAATGCTCTCATCTGATTAGGCATGTCCCATAGCGAGATAGGTGTCCTGCAAGCGTCATGTGCACTGTGTCAATTCAAAGGACTACACGGTGTCTTTTCAACTTATGTACGAGCTCAAACAACGCCACTCACTCGGGTTTGTGAAAAAAGAGGTCAAGAGGACTTTAAGAAGTGAGCTCCTTGCTGTGTTACTGGTTAAATGTGGAGTACACTGCTCCCTTGCGGGTACCAAATGCTACGCAGTAACAGCTTAAACCCACATGACGTCATTTCGATATCTCGTCCGATTCGATATCGAAAGTTCCGAGATTATCAGAACATCAAAGCAGATCTTCAGTTTCTATGTGCTTCCACAACCAGCTCTCTCAAGTCGTGCTATCGTACCATTACTCGGCCATGTTCCGGAAAGATCATCAACACTTGATCTCTGTGGCTATATCATATGCGCAGCCTCACTTTATCAACCGCACTTCGGGCTGTGGTTGATGTAATAGAGGCGCTCCTTCCAGATTCGTGGAGAGCCTGAGTTCCAAATTCACAAAGACATCGGGGCATGTATCAGCATGAATCGTTTAAGTGTTGGCATGGCGGCAGGGCCATTTGCAACTGGTTCAAAGAAAGAAATGTAAGGCACTTCTTCATTGGGCCGTCTTCTTGATATTCCAGCATGCGCTGGTATCCCCTAATTTGGATACAGATTTGGAGGATAACATCAGCCAGAATAGGAGTCATCTCAACAGTGTGCCGTTGCCCACTATTCCGGGCTGTGATACGACTCACTGCTTTTCAACGCATTGAAATGACCATACAGCAGATTCGACTATTCATCAGGCAGAGACAGGAACGTTTTGTTGTTCCTGAGCTTTGCATTTCAGTAGGAAGCAAGCAAATATGCATGTACTGTACGTGTGTACATACATACAACATCTCCATACATATGTAGTTATCTTAGGGGAATTTTTACTTTCGACAAGAAAGTGTGATGAGGATTCCCAAGCGATAATGAAATGAAAAGTGGTCCGCATATTGATCATCATATGAAGCGATAGAGGTCTTCCCGGATCATTTTCTTGAGACGAAAAACAGAGCATTGACATTAACTAGTTGCCAAACTGGGGGCAAACAGTATCAAAACTCAATGAAGACGACTTGTCCTGACCGTGAAACAGCTCAATAAATTGAAACAAAATCTCAAACCGAAATGGCACGGACCCAAACTAAAAGGCCATGCATGAAAACATCAGATAAAAAAAAAAAATCGGCAAGATGGGTCAACGAACGGGAAAAGCAAAGCAAAAGACACGCGCCGCCAAGCTGATTGCGATTGGATGGGGATCAACGAGGGGTCTGACTCTACACAGTAGTTAACTATTGAGTTCCCCTAGGATCTGGGGTTGGATCCCATGCAGCAAAACGTTTTCTCTCCCCAACCAACCAACCCTAGGACAAGATCATAAGAAGAAGGAGAAGAAGAATAAGTTTGTTGGATCTGAGATGGCGGTGAGCTGACATCGGAGCACGTCTCTGATATTTGTCCCGAATATTCTTTGGTCTTTTCCGGGGCGTTATCGTGGGGAGATATGCTTAATTATTAAAGTACAAAAAGGACAAATTTTATATTAACTATAACTGCAGGTGGGTACATATATGTAGTTGCTATTGGGATAGAGCCCATTGGAGGGGCAGATACATAGCACAAGCTGCTGTTTCTTGAATGTCAGATCAAAATGTGAAGCTAGAGAGATGACGGAAATACTTATTTCTGGCGCTGCTTAATTGGGTTCATTCAAGGGTAGTTATAATATGTGGTAGTTAACTTTTTCCCGTACTTATGAAATATCTCATCTTCATGAAGCGCCAAAGCGTCCGCGATGTGACTTGCCTGTTGCTGTGCTGCCCATGCATGCATGGGAATCAGTTTTGTATGTACTGTACTCCGTACATGCATACATAACTAAGGGATGCCGAATCGTGGGATCCGATCAAAGCCCTAGTTAACTATGTCCGGGCCCTAGTGTGCACACAGATCGGCGTGGAGATGTCGTTGATTTGTTGTTCTATTGTGCCGGGCGTATGTTACTTTCGTAGCTACATTTCATACCTACATTAGTTACGGAGTAGTAATTGGTCACTATGTGGTCGGTAGGAAGGGAATTTAAGCGTGGCCTGGGATGCAGCTAGCCTTGACCTCGCTGCATGATGGGGTTCGTTTATCTAAGAGGTCAGTGAATTGGGGACGGGCTCAAGGGTATATAACTACATATACATACCTAGTCCTGGGCTGGCTGTTACGCGTAGTTGACTTGCTCATGGTAACGCTCACTGGTTCAAATACTATGTATGTAGGTATGTATGTATATTTGCCTTCCACAGCAGCATCGCATGCAGAATTTTTACTGTGTAGGAGTAGTCAGTCAGTCAGTATGTGGTAACTGCAAGTGGCCATTGATTGGATGAAGCCAACTAGCAGCATGGTGCCGATGATCGGAAAAGTGGAGATAAAACTAGCCTTGTGATACGGAAAATCGGGAGCGGATAGGCTGAACATATCTTTCTCGATATGTACGTATGGGCTTTTCTTGTGCCCCCCAAGAAATCATATCGAGATGCAATCTGACAGAAGGATGTGGCATGTTAGGGCAACAGACGGGAGCGGTGTACGCCACCTGATGGCGAACTTGTTGTTGACCAATGTAAATTGCATGGCTGGGTGTGACTACAAGATGGTGTAAAAGAGACTACATAACTAATGTACGCTGCGCTGAAGGGTAGATGGCGCGGTGGTAGGTAGGCGGAGAGAATCACGGATGAAAGTACTTGCCCTGCACAGAGTACGGTGTACCCGATGTGATGTATTTATACGCATTTGAGCTGTATAAACTGCATTGAACGGAGTAGATTCAGCCATCTTCTTTTCATCAATTGAAGGCAGCAGAAGGAGGTTTGATAGTAAATAATATGCCTCATGCCTGAGTAGGTGGGTATTGCGCTGGAGACTCTCCTCCTCCGATACACGGCGTTTCGTGGTTGACTGGAGGTTTTCTTAACTGGCCCAAAAAGGCTATTCGTTCGGCATGGCAGCCGTTAAACCCCTCTCTCTGATCCGTGAAAAGCGAACCGTTTCATTTTATCACCCATGGATGCAGCGGTATCAAGTCCGCAAAAAAGGCAAAGTGAAGAAAGAATCAACGGCTCGAGATATGGAGTTTTTTTTGTGGAGGCAGATTTATTTTGCGCATTGTTGTTTGAAAGATTCGAAACATCTCCGAAATAAATCTCCAAATTCTGATCTGAGGAGTGCTCGTCTTTCACTGGTCGTCAGCCGTCCCCAAAGACGCAATACGGCTTGATTGGCGTCAGCTTGACTCCGAACGCCACGACCCACCGAGCTAACACCCAAAAAGCACACTGGTGGATGCAACTTCTCTCTGGGAATCGGACTGGTTCGACACGACTGCAGTTCAACACATCTCAACAATATGATTTGATTAAATCCCCCGACGACTTTTGCTTGCAAGTTGCAACTGGGAAAGTTGACTTGCACAGATCCAGATATGCACCGCGATTATCTTGCTTCTTTGATGATTGACATTTATTATCGACAATCGCTGCATATGTATGGAGCAAATCGAGGTGGCTATTCCCCATTCCACTGTGCTATTATTATCATACATCGTAGTTATATTACTGCCATTAACTTATCACAGGAAGTATAAAAGGCTGATTGACGGTCATGCTGAACCAATGAGAGCAACAAGGGCCAACCACGCTTGGATGCAGCATCATTCGTTTCCTGTCACAGTGTTTGGCATGTGGGCTACGGGTCACGATCATGCGCCGATGGATTGAGATGGATTGCAATTAATTATAATTCTGCGTCGCTTCGAGAGAGAGAGAAAGTGTGTGCGTGTGGTGTGTGTGTGGCTCACTGGCACGGGTTGAGATTTGCCCAACTCCATCATAATACGGGGTCACTGTCGCTCCTTTCCTCCACTTGTGACCTAGCCTTCCAGTGTAGAAGAGTGGCCGAGTGGTTTGGCTAGTATTAGCTAGCTGGGAACTAATATGATAAAGAGCCATCAGTAAAATGACCTGAGAAGCCACCCAAACACTGAGCAATTCCTCTCTCTCGCACAAGAAAAAGCAAAAAACATAGTTTGACGCCCCTCACCCCAGGCAAAAAAGAGTACTTGTGCTTGGCCCCGAACGCGGAAGAGTAGTCACTAAAAACTAATAACTCCCTAGAGGTTGGATCCCTGCTAGCGAGGGGGTGCCCAGACGAAGCCCAGTCAACGCAGAATCATAATAAAACTGAATTATCCATCCTCTTCACATCAGTATTGTTATTTTCTCTTCTTTTGTCTCTCGTCTCTTCTGCTGGTGATAATCTTCACAGTTCATCAGGCGCTGCTCTCCCCTTCCCTTCTCTCCCGCTGTTGTGGCAGCTTTCTTGTCATACCCTTCAGAACTGCAAATTGTTGGATCTTGCACAGTTTTAATCGCAATCTTTGAAGGCTTTCTCTTCCACAGCCACTCTCATACGCCATTCTGCCTCATTGTCCCTTCTTTTTTTTTTGTCTGAGCCTTTTGAAGAGCAATATTTCCCAATTGTATTATCTTCCTATTTCTAGACTTATCTTCCCCAGTGCGTTGATAATTTGTATTGGAATTCTGAATCTGCATCCATTTGACTGTTTTGTCCTGGGGCTGCTTCTGTCCAGGTGACCTCCACCACATCCATCCATCCTCTGTCAACCGCCAGGGGCACATGAACAGCGAGGGATCACTGTGAACCATTCCGCCACTCCTCCTCCAGTAATCAACCTACACTGTATAGGTATTCTCCACAGCAAGCGGGCGGTTATTAGAACTGTCTACGCCTGCAGTATTCTCCAGCCCACGAGTGTGTTTTTGCTGTAATTGCCCCGGTGCTCTGCAGGGCTCTGGCAAGGCGTGCGTCTCCCACTGACTCACTCTCGCCAACTTGGGACACAGCCTTGCTGGACTGTCACTCCTGCCTCAGTGACGGGCAGAGTCAAAATCCCTCGAGCTACTATCTCTCTGCCTGGAGCTGTTTCATTTCCCACAATGTCATCTCACCGTTCGATAGCTGCTTGCCAGTGATTGCAACCACTCCTGCGGTGGACTGGATTTGGGTTCCTTGAGCTCTGAGACCATCAAAATGGAGAAGCTCAACACTGAAGATGGCCAGCTTTTCATCAAGGTACGTTGAGTCTCAATTTTCTATTCCGTTTGACAACGCTATAGCTCTGTGAAATACGTTACTCGGTGTGAGGCCAGGAAGGTTACTAACGTTTCTCGCGTGTTGTTGTAGAATCTCGCCAGATTCGTGCGAACTCATGAGAAGGCACTGGCCAATGCTCTACAGATGAGGCGTCAGACCTCGAAAAGCCTCGATTCGGCCACTTCTCTCCCAAACACCAGCCGTCGTGGCTCGTCCAGTCGTTCCGCTACATCCTCTTCCTTGGCCGCCGTCTTCTCGTTGGGCGCGCTAAGCTTCACATCACATACTATTAAGCCGGCGAAGTTGACCCTCACCCCTCATCACGTTTTCTACCTCTTGTCGCGTTTTGAGGAATTGTCGGTCCCAGTCGGCCCGATGAATATTCGTTTGGAAAATATCAACACAGAAGCGTCTTCGGCATATGTGTCATTCCTCAACAAGCCACGTCGCCCGAAAGGGGACAGGGATTCGATCCATTCCGTGTCGAGCGTTCGAAGCGTCATGTCGGGCATGAGCGTCTTCTGGTCTTCCTTTGGCCTTGGGTCTAAGGACTCGGTATCGAAATCAGAGAAGGCTAGAGCTGCGGTTGAAAGTGACTTGAAGTATCTTTATTCCGCTTTCACCAAGATCCCGTGCTTGAGGTTGGCCCCTGACCATCGTGCCCGCTTGATCCATGGCTACGAGGAATTTCCGTTTGATACCGCTGTTCCTTTGCATGCCTTCAAAAACCTCGGTTCTCTGGAGATAATCGATGTTGACTTTCGTTCGTTCTTTGGGTGGGACCGTTTGGCCGAACAGCTTAGGACCTTGACCCTCAAACGCGCGAACATTGATGATATAGGAGAATTACTCACGGGGATTGTCTTAGATGATATTGACAAACGAAGGCGGAGATCCGCAAGAATTCCTCATTCGCCTCTTGGTGGTTTAGGTTCCAGCCCAGTTATCCAACCAGAACCTGCCAGAGCGGCTTCCGCCCCAGGGTCCCCAGTTATTGGCCATAGTTTTGGAAGCCGTTCCAGCCCACAAGGTGGTGCTGATATGGTTAGAGCTGGTTCCGCAGAAGGTTTCAAGCAGCCTCGAGCGGGGAGTGCATCTCCTCCCCGGCCACCCAGCTCGAGACGTCGCCATGCCCGCGGAGCATCTTCGTCGAAGGTCAAACGGTCTGGCTCTGGAAGCTCGAACTGTAGCGAGGGATCCACGGTGTATCGCAACCGGAGTATGTCGAATCTTTTGGCTGCCGGAATACTGCCATCGACCAAATGGCGGTTCCTTCGGCATCTCGGTTTACCCGATAACTCGATGACCAATGTCACAGCGACAGGCCTTGAACCAGTTGCAAATACTCTACACTCGTTGGATCTGTCCTGGAATCTTTTCACTGAAGTGCCTGATAGCCTTTCAACATTGATAGCTCTACGCTCGCTAAATCTATCTCATTGTATGATAGATTCCTTGCATTCGTTGTCGCGAAACCCCCTTCCTGCAATCACAGCTTTAAACCTGCGTGCCAACCGTTTGCGGTCCATTGCAGGCGTAGAGCGTTTACTGTCGCTGGAACGCCTTGATCTACGCGAAAACAACGTTCCTGACCCGACTGAAATGGCGAGATTAACATCCATTCCATACCTCCGTGAGATATGGGTCGCAGGAAATCCATTTACGAAGTCTCACCCTGATTACAGGGTTACCATCTTCAATCTATTTCGGCGAACTCCGGGATTCTCGGAAGATATCCTGATTGACGGCACCGGACCGACTTACTCGGAAAGAAAGAAACTTGTCGAGCGAGTCGCAGAACCTGAGGGTGCTCCTGTTATTCGACAGGATCCATTCGATGCTCATGGAGCCGATAGTGTGGTAGCCCAACCAGTCATTGCACGATCTGCTTCGACGAAAGTTCTAGAAGAGAAATCAGCGAGACCTGCTTCCATTCGCAGGCCAGACCTTACGGCTGGGTCGACTCGACGCAGAAAGAGCCACAGGAGGAGAATTGTCGATTTATCGCAAGATGAGGAAAGGGGAATCGTGAGCACAGAAATACCGGAACCATACTCTCCCAACATGGAGTCCCCTCTTCAAGCCTACCAGGACACACCCGGCCGGCCGCATCTCCCACGCTTGAATATCGGCTCCGCCTCTAGCTCACTTGTGCCGTCGAAAGTTACAGGTGCCAATAGCGGAAGGCATTTGCTTCCAGCCATTGAAGGTGTCGACTGGGACAGCAGTGGAGATATTTATCGCCAGCGTCTAGAAGCATTGAAACAAGAAGTCGGCACCAACTGGCTGACGGCTCTGGACGGCGAAACTTGGAATAGCAAACAGAACGCGATGCAATTCCATCACTCGAATGGCTCGGATCTGCACCCTGTTGGGCCCATCCAGCCTCCTGTGACAAGGTCAAGTAGCCAGGTGATTACTACCGGTGGTCGAACTTTGGGCTAGAGCTTCCTCCGGCAGACTCTTACAAATGCTACGATGTTGACCTTGATTACTAATTATTATACCTTATCCTTTATACCTGAAGACACTGTACTCTGGTGGTTGCTCATGATTACATATGTATTCAAGAAAGTTTCAGAGATGGTGGCTGTTTTTCAAATACAAAAGCAACGAAAGCAATGACTGTACGAGGGCGGAAATTTCGCTTTCCATGTACCTTGGGTCTGGCTCTCTCTTTCTCTCTCCAACTCTGTTTCTGTATTCCACGTTTTCTAGCTTTGCTTTTCCATTATTTTATACCATTTTTGCTCCTTTTTCTTTTCAGTTGCTACATTCATGGGCTATGTATGGGTTGCATTATTATGGGGTTCTTTTTCTTCAAAGCATACCAATATCTGCTTTCTCTGTTCCGGCGTGGGATCAAGGTTCTCCTTCTCCTCTTGCTCATTCACGCTGTCTGAAGGGTGCATATGCATCCCCAGAGGGCATGCAATAATGAACTGTTACCTTTTTGGTGGTTTGTTTTGCGTTAGAACTAGTTTGTATTATACTGATCGATGGGTAGCTTATCTGTGTGTTCTGTTTGGCGTTTATCGCATGGGGGGTGTTTTAACTACCTTTTATTGCTCTTCTCTTTTTTCTTTTCTCTTTTTGCTTTTCTTCTTCTTTTTTTTGGGTCGTGTCTTTCCCTTTTCTGCATGATATTGCTGTGGGTGTGGGCAAAACAGGATTGATGGAATAATAGTATGATCTACAACTTTACGGTCTGGTCGGCGGGGGGAGAAGCATACGATGAAGCTTGCCTTTTATGTAGTCGTGCATTGCTCGAGGGGTGAATAATCAAAAAGATTTATTAATGTTATTGAGTTTACCGCATGGGAGTGATGCGCGCCTCTTCTCTCGAATGATCGTATATCTGGTCTTATACTGCTAGTAGGAGATTCACTGTGTGCATACTCACTGCTGGTTGTGAGTAGTGTTCTCGAATCACTGGAGTACATCCTATGTATGTATTTCCCCGAGGACCGATATTCGGCATAATTGATTCGGGCCGATGAGATCGACTCAGGGGCTAATTAACTTTAACTGGCTTAGCAAGTGTTGATTACTAATAAACTAACTACATATGTTAGTTACCTGACAGGCTGACATCATCATCACTGCTGGTTGCCCCTGGAGACCATTCCAGATTCGGACCAGTTGGAGAGAGTGTGGAATGGGAGTAAACAAAGGAGTTCTTTCAGGATCTTCACAGGACAGTTCGTAGCAGAACAGATTAAAGAGAGACTTGGCAGTTTTTTTTTTTAATTCGATGACTGGATAATCTTGGGAGAATTGATCACATATCATCTGTTTTTTTGCTCGGAAACGGGCAACGATTCTTCCATATCAACTCACGACGACATCCTCCTCCTCCACTCACACATCATTCCAGACAATGCCTCCCTTCCAATATTCCGAAGCAGAAACGCCCTGTCCCGCACATTGGAACCGCTCGAGATCCTCCTTTAACTCCTTCGACGTATACGATGACAACAATGACGACACCGCCGCTGTAGACTTTACTACAGAATTACCCTCTGTATCGACTTTAATGCACCAGCATCCACGGAGGGTGAAAAGAGCGGCGACGTTCAAGATACATGAAGACGTAGCTGTACCCCGAGGACGTGGAATTCCCACGGCTGTGTGGCGGAAAACTACGGTGGGAAAGGCAGATAGCTCGTCGATGTTGGCTCAGCCGGCACAGAGGCTGCCAGTGAAGCAGAGGGTCAGTTTTGCCGTTGGTCAAACGTCAGCGGGAAGCCAAGGGAAAAAGAAGGCGGAGCGACAGTCGCTAACGTCAAATGAACATGCTTCTGCGGCAGTTAAAAAGGAGGCTGACACCAAAAGCGGCGGGCACGAGTTGGAAAATAAGGAGCAAAAGGACCGGAGAAGAGAGACTATATACATACCTCCAGAGGACACAACTATGCCAACTATGTTTATGAACATCTTTAGCCCTCTAAAAACCGATATAACTGTGAGAAGCGATTTTGAAAGCCTCGAGACCCGAATTGCAAAGAGACGCGAAAAACAAAAATCACCTTCCACGGCACCCCAAAGAGTACCATTGCAACAGCCGCTTCATATCGTCCAGGAATCGGAAGTGAAATATGATATTGCAGGGTCCAATACTGGGAAAGAAAATGTGCCCCCGGGGGTTTCGCCTTGCAACGATGCTAAAAGAGAGAAGGACTGTGGTGTTTTTGACCTCCCTGCTTTTAAACCTCCGCCTATTACAGTGGCAGAGGAGGTTAAATCGCGTTCGCCACAGCTTCAAAGGTCAATTGAGAAAAGACCTACAGCCTTGCAGCCGAGTTGTCCAAACAGTCCGAGAACTCGCAAATCGAGTGGGCTATCCAACAAACTTGATGCCTTGGACAGCCTTCCTGATAAATCAGATGGCAAGCAAACAAATGAGGCCGTCAGACAAGCCACAAACGGCCGAACACAGTCATCAGGAAGAATATTTTCAAAACAGCCAGTAAAGAAAAAAACACCATCAAAGCTTGCTGTTCCCCGCATTTCAAACCTGGATATCGCACAAAAATACCCTGTGCTTGAGGAGGATATTTCCAATCCGTCTATGTACGAAGAGAATTGGCTCGCCCATCAAGAGGTTGTTATAACCCAGCTCGTGAATAGTCTTTTCGATTCGGCTAGTGGCGTTGCAGTTCCTTCCGACGCTGATAGTCTGCGCCATGAACTTCTGGAGGCTTATCAGGATGTACATTTTTCCCTGCTTTATAAGCGTATGCTGGCTTCATTGCTATACGGGGCACTACGTGTACCCAAAGATATCTTGCATCGCGGAAACCGCCTCAAAGACGACATAGGAATGCGTCGAAAATTCTTGAATCTCTGGCTTAATACGTATGATTGTTCTGCGCTCAGAGCCGCTGCGGAAACCGTGGTAGGAAGAAGAATTTCTATTCCAGCTGATGCGCAGGGTCAAACGAAAAACAGATCCAAAAAGGTGCTACGGCGCTCGTTGGAGGCATTTCTTGACACCTTTCTTATTAGAAATGAAGATGCCAGTCCTGCTACTAAAGCAGGAAAAGCTGAACATGACGATGCAGAAGGGTCGTTATATTGCAAAACCTTGCTTCGGAGCATCATGATCATCCTACTTCTCGACAAGGCGCGACTCTCGCCAGGAACGTCTCTGCCTCGATGCTTATTTGTTCCCTCCTCTGAGTACAAATCATCTGCAGCTGTGCTCCAAGCTTTGGGACACATGCTTCTCCCGACCTTGGGAGACTTTCTGCGTCCCCTCAGCCATTTGGACTGTCAAGTTGGTTACGAACAACACTGCCTGCAGGAATATGAATATCGAATCAAGAACCTTGCTGTTGACCTTCGAGATGGAATCCTTCTGACGAGGCTGGTCGAACTGCTGTGGTTTCCGCCATGGCAGAACTTCACTCAAAACGAAGATTCAAACAGCACTGCCACAGTCATCATGCCGACAGGCCAGGAACGGCCTCTGTTACAGGGAGAGGATAACTGGCCACTGTCTCAGAATTTAAAAATTCCTTGTATCAGTAGAGCCACAAAGCTTTTCAACGTCCAGATTGCGCTGAGCGCTCTGTCTGGAGTTCGTGGCGTGGGTATAATCGCACAAAATATCCGGCCGGAAGATATTGTTGACGGATACCGCGAAAAGACCATTGCTTTACTATGGGGCCTTCTAGGAAAATGGGGACTGCCTGGTCTTCTTGATTGGGATGACCTGAAAAGGGAAATAATCAGACTAAAGGCAAAACTAGGCCAAGTTTCGCATCATGAACAAAGTAATGAAGACGATCAGGAAGAACGGGCACAGGGAGACGACAACTATGAAAAAGCAATGTATCTGCTGAGAACGTGGGCATCAAGTCTCGCGGAACTCAAAGGCCTTCGCGTCGAGAATATGACAACAAGTTTCGCTGATGGAAGGATATTTGAGAGCATCGTTGATGAGTATGAAACGTTTATCAACCTTGATGACGGCAATGGGAGAGACATGACTGAAGAAAAGAAACACCAAAAATCTTTGGCACGGAAACTTCGCGGTTTGGGTTGTAGTTCCCAATTTGGTGAGTTAGCCCGGACTATCATCTCTCTCGGTTTTGGGTGAGAACACACATAATATTGACTCAGTCATTCTTTTCCCCTTGACTTAGTGTCTCTTGTAGCCCCTTCAAATGGTTCGATAACGCACATTTTCGATACAGATTTTACCCTTGGCGCTCTGGCATTTCTTTGCTCTCGCCTATTATCCGCCTCGAAACGTGCGCGAACCACCCCGCAGCTCAGTCCGTCCCGATAAGTCATACCTCTGAAGAATCAATGATTTCCGTGGAAAGCCAGGAGCGACTACTTTGGGCAAAGGAGGTGATTATTCGTTGGTGGCGGAATGAGAAGGGTAGAAAGAAAGAGCAAAGATCATGGAGTATCAGAACGAAAAGGGATCATGTGAGCCGAAGACTGGACTCGAAAAGTCAGGTTTTGCTGCTAGAGAGAAAAGGGTCCAGTTTCACATCGTCGGCGGTGGGCATAGAAGGTCTGGCGTGAGATAAAGGATCACTTTCTTTCTGTGTAAGGATGGAGCACAACGGGAGTATGAAACTTCAGTCTGACGGTTTCGAATATGACATTAAGGTATACCGACAGAGATATGGCTACTTGGGCCCTTCAATGTGACAAGCAAGGAGATCAAAAGTCTAGGACTCCTTTTAGATCCTCGAGTAGCCAACCTGCATGTGCGTTCTCTCTTTGGGCACATTTTCACACTTATATTTAGGGGAATAAACATGCTGGAAATTCTGAAAAAGTCCAGGTATATATCCTGAGTACAGTCTGAGATGCATCCTTTTCAGGTGAAAATATGAGAAGGGAGAAAGCCAGCCTTTTGTTCAGGGGCAGTGACTGTCCACATCCAAAAGGAAGGTGAAACAGTGAGCAGAGAAGTATTTCATTAACGAGATAGCCGTGATTTCAAGTTGAATTGTTAGGGAAAATCACAATTGATAGGAAAGACATGGTCAACCTCTAGTTTCTAAGAAGAGGTAGGAACAATATGTGTATGGCTGTTAGAAAATGGAGAAACTCCCCGCAAATCTTTCCTGACGTGGCTTGCTCTTTTAGCTCAGTGGGATAGCGCCTGCTGGGGTTCTTATCTATATTTCTTTTGTGATGCAATAGGATAAATATGAAGGACATCAGCAGTGTAGGTAGTTGTGTGTCGGATACGAGGAGAATGTCTGGTTGTTTTCTTCCTCACTTCCAAGGTCTTGTGAGCTGCGAAACTGAGTCAAGCATCGTGATTCTGCTGCTAGCTCATTCAACTGGTTCATTATCAGTGGATGAGGGTAGTATATTCCAATCAAGACAGCGGGGGTGGAATTTTCAAGCGGCGGTTGATGTTTTCCTTATCAGGGTACGGATAGGTCGATTAGCATATTTCTCTGACAGATGCAGTTCTTTTTTTCTTTTTTCTTTTTTTTTCCCTTTCTTTTTCTCCCGTCAAATCCTAGCTGTCCTACGGCAAACTCGGGTCAGCAAATTCTATCAAGTGAACTCCATAATTCTGTATGTATATACCTACAATATAGTGCTTTGGGCTCAACTCGTGGGTTTCTTCCAACAGCAAACCCCGACTGATTTGTTTTCTTGCCAATCAGGATCGTCAGTCGGGATACCATGACATGCATAAAATAGGAGGTTCAGGCTCTGTTTCTTTTATAAATAAATAACCATCATAATAGGGCATGATATAACTATCTGGCAGTGAACGTGGGATTCCAAGATCCTCAAACCAACTACATAGTTAACTACATAGTACTGGGAAGTCGATCCGAGGGGTGTTTGGCGTTGGGTCACGGGTCAGTCCCACGTCCACCCACACTGAACTGACCGCTGCTTGATAAGTTGACTGTCAGCATCTTTGGATTTGTTTTTTCATGTGGCGGCCAACTGTTGCTTGAATGGATGATTTTCTTTTTTTTCTTGGAAATGCTTAACCATGCGAAACATCTGCAGGATTTGCAGTCAGAATTGAAAACCAGCCCATCCCATAGAAGGTTGGAACATATCAGAGCTCCGTTTGACCGCTTGGTGTTGTCTCTTGGAATCTTGGGAGGATGCAGTGTTAGGTAACAGTATCATGATCATTCCCTCGGCTGTCGTCTCTATGTAGGACTCTGTACTTACATTACATACGCGAGTTTAGAGTATCGATTCACCTGTCTCGTAGCGCAGTATGATCCAAGCGGGGTTGTTGCTGGAATGGACGAAACTTGTTTGAAGCGATTACGACTGCATTGGAGTCCACTTGGGAGATATGTATGTCCGCTACAGGGTGTCTGTACGGTGCAATCTCTCAGATGGATTAACAATCATCTGCGATTCGTGCGATAACTAGTCCCTAAGACTAAGTCGAGTGGCATGCCGTGCATCATGGGTACACGCATGACATTTATCCTTAGAGTGTTCGGTGATAGATTGACAGGCCACTAGTTGGTTAGTTCTTCTTATTACGGGCGACAGAATTACCGGGAATAAACTATGTATGAGGCATGTATACATTAGTATATGCCGATGTGGAGGTGAGAAGTATTTTGACATTGATTTAGCTGCATGAGTTGCGCCGTCTGAAAGAAGCTACTCCGTACTTCTGGATGATTAGTTGGTCGGATGGACATCAATGTTGAGAGAGACTGACTGATGCGAGCAAAAGCAACCAGTGTATCTGTCCTCGATATACACCAGTATTACTCATGTATCTGCCTAGGATTCAGTAAAACTCTACAGAAAATTTTTTTTTCTGGAATTTGTGTTACTTTTACTGTCCCATGGATGCTTCTGTTTGACCTTTGTTTCTGCAGGTTCAGTGGTGAAGAAATGTTCCAAAACCACTCTGTAACTTATGTATGCAGTTTACAGTTGGGTGTATTTTACTTTTGCTGAGAGCCAATAAAACTCCGTAGAAGAATTCGATAGTCATACCTACTCCGTAGCGATGCCGTAGTTATTAGAGCTGTAAAGCATCAGAATCTTTCAGGTACAGGGCTTGTAATTAAAATGACTTGGACCCTAGAAAGGCACACTTTGTTCCACAAAACAAGCCGTGACAATTCAGTACTCATACATACGGTACATACATACCGTGTGGTGTGTACATCTAAGGTGTACCCCTTGTCGCCTCCCAGCTCTGTACTGTACTGTGTGTACCCAACTGTTTTGTCATCATGACTCCATAGTCGCGTGGTTTTCTTCGCAAAAAATACAAGTGAGAAGGTCTTCCCCCCCCACAGCCATCAACCTCCTTCAAATCATCAATTTCCACATGTTAACCCTATCGCCTCAAAATTCCAACTCAAAGCGTCTATTGCAAACCTATTATTTCTTGCTCAAGGTCAAGATCCTTTCTCCTCTTTTCACCATCTGCGTACTATCGGTCAAAGAGATTGCCAGTTTCGGGTTTATAGCCTGAGGGGTGGTGGCTCTATCGTCAAGTTAATAACCAGTGATCTCTGCCACCACAGCCAGAGATTTGCTTTGCTCATCCACTATTTGCCCTGCGTCCCTGGGGCCCCTTCTGCAAACGAATAAGCAATTCTGTCGTCCTCCCGTTTTCCTTCTTTCACTCATCCCTCTTGCCCGTTCGCTCGCGCGTCCCCTCCTCTTCCTTATCAAACGTTATCAAACGGCATTCCCTGACCAGGGATTTGCGCCTCTTACAACAGATTCCGAGGCGACTTTGCTCTTATTCCGGCTGTTCGTCGTGCCTTGTCCACCATGGTGTCCATCGCCCGGCAGTTATGACAATAAATGTCCTGACGGACACTAAACTTGCGTCGATTTAGATCTATCCTGTCGTGGTTTCTTCGGAGGATATCAGTCCTCGGTGGAGACATTTGACCGCCTCGTTCGATTTATTATATACCAACATTATTTCCAGCTCCTTTCAGCCGATCTCGTTTCTGGGTGGCTTTCTTGACTTGGTGGCATTGTTGGCTTTGATATTTTGTGAAACGCCCTTCCCAGAGACACCGTCCTTGCGAAAGATCGTCTTTACTTCGTGATTACGAAGTACCCAGTTAAGGAACAGCCATCCAGTCTAGTTTGCGTCAACATCCATTCTCTTTTTAAAGCTACACATGCCTATCTCTCTCGATATGCTACGATTATCAAATGCTGCCAATACTCCGACGATCGATGGTGACGATATCCCCGCTGAACCCGATGAGCCACCAGATCATCGTGGTTTGAAAGTGAGGCCTCCCTTGGTTACGAGCCACTCCGTGGCTTTTCCCTCTCCCACATATTCCAAGACGAAAACCGTTAGCCTCGAAGGGAAGAAGAAAGAGTCACTCCTTACTCGAGCTCTTCTGAGCAGCCCCGAATTGCTACCTGTTGATCCGTCGACCGCAAAGCTGCCACCAATCACGGATCTGACTGGGTTGACGAACTCGTCTGCCCTCTCCAACCGTAGTATTCCATCTTCAGCTGAGTTGACTAGCGACAGCGAAACCACCAGCCCTATTCGTTCCAATACGCCGAGCACACCTCCACACCATAACCAGTTACCCAGGATTAAACGCCAGGAAGCTATCCGCACGACGCCTGTCAACATCGGCGAATCGGAACTGGAAGCTAACCTGGGCCGCAAACGTTGCATCACTTTCACCTGCGGTCGAAATCTCGTTGGAGAGGGAAGGAAACCGTCCAATGAGACCATCAAGGAGGCCATCAAGCCAGAGCTGCCTAAACGAAAGTCAGCTCTCACGTTTGCTTGCCCTGTTCGTCCCTCGAGCACTAACGGGGACGAGCAAAAGGACACCGTCGCCATTCGCAAGTTGCCATCAAGCTCTCGAACTAGTAGATCTCCTGCACCCCTAGCACTGCGCAAGGGTAATCCTGCTTCAAGAGTCTCTTTGGAACAACCAAAACAACAAGCGAAGTCTGCCCCCGAACAGATTCCAATTCAATTGAAAGGGGAGCGAGGAGTTTTAGAGCTTTCTGATGCGGTGCGCTATCACGAATTTGGCAGCGAATCAGATGACGATTGGGTGAATGAGGCGACGGATTACAAGCAAAAGATCACCTTGAATGATTGCATGAAAAAGGAGATCGCGATTAGGAAACTCGGTGAGGAGGCAGAGGAGGAGGCTAGACAGGATGAAGAAGATGACAATGCCGAAGAGGATGATGAAGACGAGGAGGGAGAGGATGATGACGATGAGGATGAGGATGAGGATGAGGATGAGAACGAGGACGAGGACGAAGACGAAGACGAAGATGGTGACCATGGGGATGATGGCTCTACTGTGCAGGATGGTGGGTCTGATGATGGGAATGAGTCTGACAATGAAGCTGGCTTCGCATCTTCTGATGAGACGGATGATTCGGGGGAATATGGATTCTGGACTCCTAAAGTTGCTTCAGCTGTGTCCGGCAAGCCAACCAAACTCAGGCGGTCTGTTGACCGAAGGGATTCTAACACGTCTATCGAGTCTCACAGTCAAAGCGTGACTCCAATAGCTAGACGAAGCCGGAAACCCAGCAAGCCTATCAAATTTCCAAAATTTCGCCCAGGAACACCAACTCTACCCGACAGCACGGACTTCGTTTGTGGCACGCTCGATGAAGATCGACCGCTGGAGGCGGCATATATATCCTGCATGGAGGAGCGTCGACGCTCAAAGCACATACCCATCCCTCAGGATATAGATCCCAGTTTCCCTACGTCTGAGCCTGAAGAAGATGAGGATGATGATTTAGAGGAGCCTTCCGCAGCCAATGGCAGAACGCAAGCCAAGGCTTCTGAGGCTTTTGAAGTTTTCAACGAGGAGTGTCTGCGTGGAAGACCGAAGGGAATCACCCACCGCATCACACCAAGGAATTCTCCAATACGCCCGCAGTCCCCTCCTCCCCGTCGCCTCTTTGGTCGTTCACCCAAGCAGTTGAAATCGCCACCTCCAGTTGCACGCCTGAGATCGCCTCCGCCAACTCGTCGCACATCCGTCACTCAGGTACCAGCCACCAGTGCGTATCACGTGCATTTTACTGGCCTTGCTCAGCGGCCAAATCGGACGCGGACGTCTTCCCTACCACGTACTCCAAACCCGTTCTTTGCTCGTTTGGCCCAACCTCGTCAATCTTCCAGAGCCTCATCTACTTCGCCTGCCCGACCCTCGCGCCGCCGCAAGAAGCACACTCGCGGAGCAATTGACATTGTTGCCGGTCTGGAACAAAAGCGTGCAAAACGAAGAGAGAAATTTTGGCGTCAGCATTGTCGCAAGGCAGCTAAGGAGCAGCTTGAGCGCAAACGACCGCTCTATGGTAAAGGCGCGGAACGCATGAGAGAATTGGGACTCGAAGTTGCGGAGCGGTTCAAGGCCTACAATGTTATCACTGGTGCTCAGCTTGTGCTATCTGTTTGATTTGACTTTACTTTGGAGCAGATGAAAACAAGGCAAACAAAATAACGACTGCGTTTCGAGAAAACAAAACATATGATGACTTGGTGGGACTTGTTTCTTTTTTGGGGGCAGACGGCGCTTGATAAACTTATTTTTTTTAAACATTCTTTTCAGTTTCTGTATATATATCTTTTCTTTCTATTGCAAGATACACAGCACTGCTACCTTTCTTTTCTTTTCTGTTTCTTTTCTTTTTCTTTTCTTTTTCTTTTCTTTTTCTTTTCTTTTTCTTTTCTTTTTCTTTTCTTTTTCTTTTCTTTTTCTTTTCTTTTTCTTTTCTTTTTCTTTTCTTTTTCTTTTCTTCTCTTCTTTTTCCTTCTACTCCCCCCTTTTTTCTGCTCTCTTTGCACTTCAGCCTGTCACTTGTGTAGTATTTTTAATTGACTTATTTGCGCAATGCCTTTCAGCGGTGAGTAGGTGACTTTTGTGATCTGTTATATACACCACCCAGTTGAGAGGGTACTGTCTGTTTTGTATTTCTGCTAACTTCTTACAGTGAGGTGGTTGGTTTTGTTTTCTGGATGTTCTATATTGCACTGATTGTTTCAGGTCTAGATGGTTTTTATGGAGCAAAAGGATAACCCAGTGGTTTACATTGAAATGAAGGCAATGCATGTTGCATGCATACATACATACATACATAGACTGTATCTGTGCTTCAACTATAATCCAACTGCTTCTAGGTGCTATTTTTACAGAAAGATGACCAGTTGGAGGAGTAATTCTTTGCTGCAAATCAAAATCCTCAGCTCGCCTGGCCAATGTCACATGTCCAGCTGTTAATAGAACAAATCCCGCTAAGTCATATCTGGCCTAGCGCACATCATGCTGAAGTGACCAACTTATCTTCATCAGGAAATTCAACTCAACGCTTCCAACGACAACCACAATATCAATCAACAGGTCTACGAGCTCTATTCTTTCTGCACTGCATTCATACTTCTTGACAAGCGCTGTTGGAGGGCATCAGTGGTTGCTGACACAGGTTGCAAATCGTCTGTGGTATACAGTCAGTGAGCTTTCACAATGTGGATTATCAATTGGTGTAAGTACCGGAGTCTCTCTTCTTTTCATGCTTTCTTCCTCTTGGTCTCGCTGTGGTTCTATTTCACACAAAGAGAAACATTATCCGGGAGGTCCACAACTTTGTTTGGCATGCTACAGGTCTTCCCTTTTCATTTTCATTTTTGTTCCGGAAACCAAAAAGAATGGAGCTAACGTATTGGTGTAATGCTATTGAATATGTAGTTTATGATATCCTTGCCTCCCTCGGCTTGCTGAACAAACATGCCAAGTTACTCTTCCTGGGGCTGGATAATGCCGGAAAATCGACGTTACTGCAGATGTTGAAGGTATGTTGGTTGCTCATATTAGTGGGGAGCTGGAAGTGGTTTTGCGTGCAGGAGAAGAGAATGGTTGGATTTTGGGTTTATTAAAAGGTGCCACCGATTGCTGACGTGGTTTTTTTCGTGATGTAGAATGGCAGAGTTGCACTCTTGTCGCCGACCGCACATCCGAGTATGTATTGACATTGGAGAATATTTGGCTCTCACTGGGATGAAATTCGCTGTTGCAGCTCCGCATGATGCAATGATGCTAATTTCTGGCCGATTTGAACAGCTTCCGAGGAGCTCTCGATTGGCAATAACACATTCACGACCTTTGACTTGGGTGGCCACGTCCAGGGTAAGCGGTTGATCGCTGTCTGTCCAGCTGTCGACATTCTAACTGTAAATGCAGCCCGTCGTCTCTGGAAGGATTATTTCCCTGAGGTCAACGGAATCGTTTTCATGGTGGACGCTGTCGATACTGAACGTTTCCCTGAAGCCAAAGCCGAACTCGATGCTCTGCTTGCGATGGAGGAGCTTGCCAAGGTCCCTTTCTTGATTCTCGGGAACAAGATTGACCATCCAGGCGCTGTATCTGAGGATCAACTCCGGGGCGAATTGGGTTTATATCAGACAACGGGTAAAGGAAAGGTTCCGCTGGAAGGAATTAGGCCAATTGAAGTGTTCATGTGCACTATTATTGGACGGTCCGGTGAGTCCAACTATATGATTTTTGGCCCATTCGGCCAAAAATGGCTCGGATTGCTAATTGTTTATTTTTCTCAATCATTAGGTTATGGCGAGGGTATCAGGTGGTTATCGCAATATGTTTAAACACGAGATGATGCTCTCTTCTTATGGTAATACATACCTACTTGCTTCATCAATGATTTTGCTTATGGACTCATCCCCGCCATATCAAATTACTAAATCTCTTCCCGGATTCTCGCCAGTCAACGACTCGGCGTCTGAGTTTAAATCTCCCTCCTGCTCTTATTTTCATTATTCATGAATATCCTGACACTACCTCTTCCACCATTTTCTACATATCTTTAAAGCGCCAATTGGACCCACTGTTTTCATTCGATTATAATAGGACCCAATCCAAGTTTTATTCTTTGCTCTCTATTTGGGATGTCCTTTTGTCTCTCGCTGCTCGCAAGAGTTATCTTAGCTAGTTTTTCCTCCTTTATTTTTCCCCATGCTTCTTGTATCAATGTTATAAAGCGATGCATATCGAAGACTAAGCTAAATTTGTGCTTAATGACAGGTGGAGAGCTTTTTTCTAGTATACGACTGAATTGAAAAGCTTTTTTTAACAATTTCCGCATTGGTTTACTCTTCGTTGTCATCCCTCCGCCCCAAATATGTTTTCCTTCCATAAACTCTCTCGTTCTTTGGCTTTATTAACTATAATAAAGGAAGGCCTACATATTATCATTCTGTCTGTCGTAACAGGGGCAATGAAGAGATATATTTCGACTCTTCGTTTAAAAATAAAATAAAAATAAAAATAAAAAGCGAGGGGAGGGGTATGATTGATGATCATGACCTTTCTTCACCTGCTGCACCTTTTTTGCAAATTCAAACTAAACATGAGATGGGCGGAGCGGAACGGAGCGGAGCGGAATACTGCCCCAACTTAGCTTACCTACATACCTAGTTACCAACGGTAGGTAAGCATTGCTGATTCCGGGAGGGACTTCTTTAATGAAGAGAGATATCCAGTATCTTCTTGCGGGGAGCTCTTTTTCTCTCTTTTTTATATTAACAACGGAAAGTCAGGGTTAGGAGTCTTTGACAGCTGAGAAAAATTATGGACTGCTGCTGAATTAAATAAAAAAAAAGTCACATTTATCTCCATAACCATGCTAGCATATCAGTGACTAGACGGAAAGCTGCATTGAAAACCCATATGCACCATCTTTTTGACCCCGTCCGCCAGCCTGTTTGTCTTCCCGCCAGCACTGCTTAGTACTTTGCCTACATTGCAGGTAGAAGAAGGATTAAGAAAGAACAAAAAAAATAAGGTGATCACTGATTTCTCATACATTGCTATAGCATAAACTAAATAATAAGAGGACAGAGGTTAGGAAGAAACAACCTTGTTTTCGCATTAAAAATCTCAACCCACCAACACCTCTCAGATACCAATGCGAGAAAGACAGAAGAGACCTCTTTCCACACCTCAGCAAAAGAGAGGACATTGGGGAAATAATAAGGAAAATTACACAAATGACAATAACAGCACAATTGAAGAACAAGGTAAGAAAACAAAGGAAGTGACCGTCGTCAGGGCGAACTAAAAACACGATAAATCGTCGTCGAGCGGTCAGAAGGTGTTTACTCGTTCAGGAAATACTTGGCGATAGAATGGCTTCGTTTTGTCGTCAGCGGCAAGGACGTGGTGGGAGCGCGAAAAGGTATCGCGAATGATATCGTGTGGGAGAGCCGGGGTCTTCGGTGTCTTATAGACACGCGTGAGACGGCTGGGATCGTTGGGGATTATTGACAAGAGACTTTATCTCCGCCCGAACCTGTTACACATGGAAGAGCTCGTATGATTTCTACTTCTTTTTCTGTTTCCTGGGGGGAGTGATGGGTCTGCCTGTGCTCATGCCCCCGTAGACGTACTTTTGTTTCT
The DNA here is from genome assembly GCA_029449355.1 of Emydomyces testavorans. Classification (NCBI taxonomy): domain Eukaryota; kingdom Fungi; phylum Ascomycota; class Eurotiomycetes; order Onygenales; family Nannizziopsiaceae; genus Emydomyces; species Emydomyces testavorans. Next base: position 4,835,569 of record CP120628.1, read on the forward strand.
TTTCCGCTGGTTTCAGGATCTATGATTGGAGCTGGGTTAGTTTCTTGCTGTTAAACTTGTATACATGCTTGGGAGGTGGAGAGATACCTGGAATGAACAGAGTAGGCTTTCGTCAACACTCATCATAGCCCCGGCGTTATCAAACTCCCCACAGTAATTTGGCGCGCTAAAAAGAGTGACCAGCTGACGTTTAGAGAAGAATTCGTATCCATCTTCAACAACCTGATGAGCACGACATATGAGGTCCATATCATGCTTCTGCAAAAACCTCGAAACCACGTCCGGTCCAAAGGTAAAGGATACACCTCGGTCATTTTCGCTCCAGCCGGTAATGTCTTTGTCAGGGTCAGACCAGAGAAGGTCACAGAGGAGACCGCAGTCAGGAATCTAATCATAACAATGAGTCAATAGTTAAGCCTCAAGTAGCTCCTAGATCCTGTTCGGGGAGAAGCGCGACGGGGTAAACTCAAAATAATTTGCGTGGTCCAACAAGTTCAGTTATCAGGGATGAGACTACTTACGTCAGTAGGACGCATGACACGACGAATCTGTTCCATCGAGTTCAAATCGGGGCTCAATCCGCCATGCATGGTAAAAATCTTCTCGTCAATAATGGCAGCAATGGGCAAGCAGTTAAAACAATCGGTGAATGTTTTCCACAGCTTGATATTGTATCTTCGCTTGCATTCGTCGTAGAAGCCATAAATACGATTGATCGAAGCACATTCATGATTACCACGGAGGACGAAGAAGTTCTCGGGATACTTTATCTTGTATGCGAGGAGAAGACAGATTGTTTCAAGCGACTGTTTACCTCTGTCCACATAGTCGCCTAAAAAGAGGTAGTTGGCTTCTGGCGGAAAACCACCATATTCAAACAATCGTAAAAGATCGTAATATTGGCCATGAATGTCGCCGCAGATCTGACGTAGCAAACATGAAGTTAGCGGGGCGGTAAGCAAAAGTGAGAAACTCACATATCGACAAGCAGTTCTTGTTCATCGCGGACACGATGACGTACCTTAATTGGTGCTTCTAACTCTAAGAGTATCGGTTGCGAGATGAAAATCTCCCGAGCCTTTGTGCAGAGGTGTCGAATCTCGGATTCTAGCAGCTGAACTTGTTTCCCAGGGCGACTGCCCCTCACCTCTAACAATCTATCTATGATAGAGTCCAAATCAATCTCATTCTGGTCAGCCATTTCTTGCCGCCACTCGCAGCAAGTTTAAGGCGGGAAAGGGGAAGGAAAGGAAGGACGAAGGATCGAGATGAGGACTTCGCGGGTGCGGAAGTAAAACGAGTGGGGGGGAGAGATAAGGAGAGAGTAGGAAGAAAGATAGAGTCGAGGTGTAGAGAATGCCGGCAGTCGAGTTTTCCGCGCGATTCTTCTTCAAAAAGTATTGATGACTGGGCGAGGCGTTCACTTCAGCCACTTTATCACTACAACCTAGCGAAGTCCCACAGCGTCGTAAACAGTAAACCACCGGGCCGACTCAATGTTGGCGGAATCGAAAACGTATTTCAGGTCAACACGAGATCAACAGAAGAGCAACGATGAGGTTTCGATCTGTTGCGAGTCGAGAAGCACCACGCGATGTGAGGGCGATGGGGGAAGCGTAAGTCTTCACACTGACCGCTAAGGTGGGAGGGCCCAGTTGGGAAAGTCAAACCAAGAGTCTCGGTAGTCGGGGGTTCGTTGTTTGACGAGTAAGAGAGGCCGATCTGGCAGAAATCAATGATATGCGTCCAGGAAGCACGAATTCCACGCGAGATGAATGAGCTGGGAGAGCGGTGGTGGGATGTTGGATGTTTGAGATCACGAACGAATCTCTGTTGTTGGACTCTCGAGAAAAAGAAGTTTGCACCCTCCAAGACGCTAATTACGATACGTTACTAGCTTAGCCTTTCCCCTACCGTGCAATACACTCCGCTTACGGTATCTTACGGCACGTGGAGAAGTGTGGCTGAGTCAGCCAGTCTAGCCAGTCTGGGAATATAACTCCGAACTCATGATACAAGTACACAGCAACTATATGACAGCAATTCTCGAATCTCAAATCCAAGATCACAGTCCTGATATTGAAAAGCCTCAGTTGAACGTCTTATTTGCACGCTCAGCCAAATAGACCATTGCACTCAGCTTCTTACAAGGAGTGCTGTTTTTGTATAGTTGGTCAAACTCTGAGTATATCAGCAGGTTTAGAGTACTAGTAGTTATGTAGCCAGAGAGTGCTTTCCTTGGCAAACAAAATTGCCTTGCTTCCAACTTCACGTATTGTTCGCAGAGCATCTTGACAGGATGAGCTGGTATTGCATTTGGCTCTAGGTAAAGTCCTGTATCGAAGCAACATGAAACATGTTTGTTAGGCAGAGGAAAGCTGATCAAATTCTGTGGGATGGACATTGTTTTTGAGCGTAGGAATGAGTACTTGACAAACAAGGCTTGCTTCCCCACGAGTATGTATTTGCTACAGCAAGCCATGTTGTGTGATTGCTATCGATCGAGTGAGTGTTGTTGTAGTTGTCGTCGTAGTTAGGCTGACGAACTTGGTGCCGAGGATGAGGTTAAGACGAAACCTAAAGTACTTTAAAAGAAGCTCCCCCCCGAACTTTCTTAGGGCGCTGTCATCAAACCGCTGATTGCAACAGGATTAACCAGCTAAATAATCCTCCACAAAAAGGATTCCTCTTCATTTCGTCACTCCTGATTGCGCAACTATTTATTCCAAGATGATAGCCAGCATAATCTCAGTCTCATAATCATCTGTGTCTGGCATTTGCTGCATTCTCTCAGCCCAGAAACTAGCAACTCCTCAGGGACAAACGACATGAGTGTCTGGTATGGAGACATTTGTTCATGAGGATTCGCCCCTGGCTGATTATCTTGAAGGTAAACCCATTCCAAGCATCTGGAAAACAAGATGTGCTGATACCTGCTTTCTTCCGGACCCTAGGCTCAGGTGAAGCAAAACCGGATTGGATTCCACAGAACCTGGAATCGCAGCCGCCAGAACCCGCTGAGTCTTCTCCCGGAAATTTTGCACCTGCGGGCCGTCCCAAGCTTCAAGATCGGATAAGAAATAAACTTCCAGCCCCTTTACGCTTGAAACATTCCAATAAGCGAGAGGCTTTAACGAAGATCCAGGACGCATGTGTGGTGCGTAGTCGCGCTGGCTACTTTCAGCAGGCATTGGTCTGACAGAAGATGGTTACCTAGGCCGTCCTAAGCGCGAGAATTGGAAAGGGTGACAATGAACGATTTGTGGAACAGTTTGGATATATTGTCGTCGCATCGCAGCTTCTCAACGAACCCACTCCGCCGGTATATACTTCGATAGCGGGACTGGTGGCAAAAGGTACAGAGGTCATTCACGAACCAGCTACACCAGATCCCGCTATCTTTAGTCTTCATGGAGTCATATTCTCTGCCCTCGCGTCATTTTCCGTCGTTTGGCTTTTCCATTGGACGCGCCCTCGTCAGGGAGCGAGATGGAGAGTTAAACGATTATTGATCCTTGTTTTTGTCCTTGCGGCTGTGGCGGTAGGATTCTATATGTTTGCAAGGCGCCAATGGCTAAAATACATTCGCCACGAAGCGCTAAATGTCGTCAAGGTCCTTGTTGGGAACGCCCAAAACTTTGACACAGTGTCTTCCGCCTCGGTCCTTTTGATCCAGGAAGTCGAGCTTGTATCTCGAGGATACCGACTGTTCGTGGTTTGGATCTATCTATCTCTCTTTACTATGTTAATGGTTTTCTAGGAGCACTCCTATGCCCCCAGTGACCCGTTTGGAAGAACAAACCCAGACAAAACGGTGCCTTAGACTGCGCCGTATACTGTCTGAATGTATGAGTGAGATGCTGGGACACTGTCTTGCAGCAAAAAGAAAACTGCGAGCGTATACGGATAATACTAATCTCGCGAGATACTACGATATTTATAATTTTTCCCCAGAGGAATTAGATGAAGCTGAGTCATCTTTAGCCGATTACGACCCTGGAGAAAAAACGTCCCTGAAGTCACTTCGTATTTTGTTCAGTCGACTTTATGCAGTCAGAAAAAGTCTGCTATGCTGTTTATTGGCACTACCAGCTGATGGAACGCAACTAGATGCTAAGAGGTGGGGTGTCGCTGTTGAAGAGATGCAACGTCTTGCGACTTCAAGCGGCGCTTGTATCCAGAGGCTAACAGATGTGCTTCATGAACAAGATCGTGAGTATAACACTTTAGAGGTGTTTTATGAAATGGCTAAATTGTTTAGATGATATCGCGGTAACGTCCCCAAGGTCTAAGCTTACGCCCGACACCAGGGAGCGCCATCGGGCCCAACTTCGGCGACTGAACTCGTTATCGCAAGGGATACGGGGCCTTCATGCTAAAATGCACCTTATCCGTGAGGAGTCAGATGCTTGTCTTGAGAAAGCCGCTGAGGACTCCGAACATAGTAGCTCCCTTATGTCTCAATATGAGTCGATCGGCGCAGACCTGAGAGGCCTATTACAAGAGTGGGAAGCAGGAAAATCAACCTTGCTGGCAAATATGGAACGGCCTGAACGCCTTTCACGTCCCGCAAGCATCTTAAAGTCTCCTGTGTCTCCGACCTTCAGTCTAGGTGGTATCACCGCTGTTGATGGGAGTCCTGCGGCCGCACTCCGTGCATTGAATGGAGAAGATACGAGTCTTCCAAGCCCTGATCATGACATGAATGACGAAGAGGTCTTCGAAGCTGTGGCGCTCCCGCGCAAGCGGAGTTCAATGACTAGAGAGGAGAGAATAGCCCGAGTAAAAGAAGATCGGGCTAAACAACATGCCGCCAGAGAGCGGACGGACGCAAACGCGCACATGCTGAGAGAGCTGGAGACTGTTATTAAACTCCGACCTCGAGGCAAAGGAGGCCCGAGGGTCACCAGCATATAGCAATGAGGACTTCACACATACTCCTTGCAGCTGCAAATATTTTTTTCATATCTCTTGCATTATCTCTTACTGTCTATTCGCTATATCTTTCTTATGTCACTAGCATTTCATTATCGCTACTCTAATGACGTATGCAGCATCAGCTAGATATCCCTTTCTTTGTTCCTGCGTTCTATTTGCGGCTATATGCTATTGGGGTAGGTTTGGTTCTACAGATCGATGGAGTCACAAAGAAGGGACCCCTTGGCTGTTTTGACTCCTTTTTCACGCCTCCTGCTGCGGTTTCTAATTGTATCATAGAGATTGCTGTAATATCAGCAAAAGTATGTATGTACTAGTTTTAAATGTATAATAACCTCCAAAGTATAGGGCTTTTCAGCATAGTTCACAGCAAAGAACAGTTATCTTCCAATTTGTATCCTGCCTACAGTAGTATGTAGACAGCAATGCCTATTATTATTAGTAAGAAGACCGCCAAGCCTTCTGAATAAGCGACTAGTTAGTTAGCTAACACGAAAACGGATTAATTGGAATCCACGACGCGAACGCGCCGATAAACGCGCTGGCTTTCACCCTACCAGAGCTTATTGCCTGCAGCGTAACTCGATTTCACACAATCGAATCTCACCAGATCAACTTCACCAACTCCATGCATCCGTCTTGAAACGTTCAATCTGCTGTCAACTGGGCGGAAAGAGTGCTCTTATTTATACTCGTGTCTCTCCATCTCTATAATTCAGGTCAAACCTAGCAATAACTTATTTCTGGCTGATAGTTAACCCCCGAACACTTACTATCATTCCCTGTTCTCACCGTACTTGACCCCATATAGTATCATTCATTCACCAAAAGTACGTGTCGTCTCCCTGCTGCTGATTACAATGAATTATCTAACTGTATATTCTGTGAGCAGTGCTCGAAGCACGGTTAGAACAAGCTAGCATGCTGAAGAGGGTACGTCAACCCTGGCCCAATCAACCCAGTCCGACTGACTCACCCAATCCAGGTCGTCGATGCTGTCAAAGAACTCGTCCAAGACTGCAATTTCGACTGCAGCGACACCGGCATCTCCCTCCAAGCCATGGACAACTCCCATGTCGCGCTCGTCTCCCTCAACCTCAAAGCCGAAGGCTTCTCCCCCTACCGCTGCGATCGAAATCTCGCGCTCGGGATTAACCTCAATTCACTGCAAAAGGTGTTGCGAGCCGCGCAAGACAACGACATTATGACACTCAAGGCGGAAGACTCGCCTGACGTGGTGAATCTAGTATTTGAGAATGCACAGACAGATCGGCTGAGCGAGTATGATATCAAGCTCATGGATATTGATCAGGAACATTTGGCTATTCCGGAGACAGAGTACGCAGCGGTAGTGGAGATGCCCTCGGCGGAATTTAGGCGGATCTGTGTGGATTTGGGGAATTTGTCGGATTCTGGTACGTTGCTTTGTTTCGAGTCTGCATTGTTGGCATCTTTTTCTCCCCTGGCTAACTCTGATTTTTATGTAGTCCTCATCGAAGCCAGCAAAGACGGCGTCAAGTTTTCCTGCCAAGGCGATATCGGTAATGGCGCCGTAACCCTCCGCGGACACACTAGTGTGGATAAGCCTGAGCAAGATGTTACTATCTCGCTTACGGAACCTGTCGCCTTGACATTCTCTATCAAATATCTCGTTAACTTTTGCAAGGCAACGAACTTGTCTAGTAAAGTACGGCTTAGTATGTCACAGGATGTGCCATTGTTGGTGGAATATAGACTGGAGGCGAGCGGGAGCCTGAAATACTTCCTTGCGCCAAAGGTGAGTTCTTCCTTTGCTCCTGACTCTGTTGTGATGCGTTGGCTGACATGGTTGTATCTTTATAGATTGGGGACGAGGAGTGAACATAGACGGAAACAAATTCTGGATTGGAGAGCAAATGGAGCGATTTACGAGATTGATGTCAATGGCAGGAATTCACAAACGTCATCTGTATACGGAGTAATGAACAAAAGTGACCCCTGGTAATATCGCAACCCGCATTATACGAACACATGCTTGAGCTGCCTTAACTTGTGAGCTGATTTGATTTTGGGCGTAATTTAAATATGTACAGTGCTTTTAGAGAATCCACGGACGGAGGCTGTGAGCAAGATGAAAACACAATAAAACTTTCTTAGATGCTTGCGCAAACTTTTTCTTTCCTCTTAACTACAGCTCTACCGGGTCCCTTCGTATAAATCAAGCTTGTGCTAGCCTGTAGGTAGGGAGGGAGGGTTGTCAAACGAGCGATATTGTCGATTCATGAGGTAAAATCGATACTCGGGTTCGCATTATTACGGACGTCTCCTAAGTCTCAGCAGCAAAGATTCCCAAAATTAGTAGTATCCCGCAAAAAAAAAGTTTCTTTCCACATTTCAAAGACCACAACTTACCTAAAGGAAAAAAAAGGGAATGAAGCGTCGTCCTCACCAGAGTAATCGGAATCGAATGATACCAGCTCCTTCCCACAGAAAAGAAGAAGCCAATACGCTGCGTATCGCACTAAAGTGTCATATTCTGCTTCCCCCCAAAAGAGGTAACAGAGTACACACAATCTTCGCAACGGCTCTCCCATGGGGAAAAAACCAGAGACAAGTCCCTGCCCCGATGTTTCTGATGCCTAGTTGCAGACATTTATTCATGCCAGGCCCTCACGGGCAGTACCGACCCCCCCCCCCCCCCCCCCCCCCCCCGTTCAGCCTCAGCAAAGGGCTGCGCGGGGGGGTGGGTTGAGTTAAAGGTGAAGATTCCTCCGAATTTCTCATTTGCATAGGGTTCCAGTCTTTCTTTTCAAGGATCGAACTGGAGACAAATATCACGAGAGGTGATTATTGCCGTGTGTAGCAAAGAAACGCAGCTTTAGTGAGGACGACGCTTGGAGGAGGGAAGAAGAAGAGGAAGAGGAGAAAAAGTGACTCGAAAAGACATTTGTGGAAAGTGAGAAATCTGCCACTTCTCACCGCTTCTGTTCTGCTGACTCATCGAATGCAGTAACTAACTACATAGGGGTTAGTTTAGTTAGGTAGTTAACTACATGGGTGGCGTTACATGCACACCACATTTATTATTCTGCCCAACACCACAAATTAGTAAGCATTATTAGCACACTACATATAAATCCATGAGCAGTATAGCACGGTATTATTAGCACACTACATATAAAATCTCTATAATGCAGCCACCAAGCAATTAGTCATCAACCACCCCATTATTTTTAGTCACAGGTAGCAAAAGATCAGATGAAAACCCTTTGCCCTGAACCTCAAAATCACCCATCAAATCTTCTTGCTGTTGTCCATGAATTTACTTGCTCTACAAAATAATTAATATAAATCTCAACAATGATAATTATCACTCAAATAATTATTTCTCATGAATTTAACTGCTTCTTTTCCTATCTAATTGGTTGATTTGGCAAATGAGGCTGTAGTTGTGAATGCAGAGCCTCAGGCAAAGATTGTTGACCTGTCTGACAAGACAGATCTGAGGCCTGCAAATCTCACTGCCAAACTAGCTGTTTGTGGATAAATTCACTGAGGCTTTGTGGGCAGCTTTGCTAGGGATTCAGGGGTCAATTTGCTAGGGATTCGGGGGTAAATTCACTGAGGCTTCATGGGCAGCTTCACTAGGGATCAGGGGGTCAATTCACTGGTGATTTTGGGGGTGAGCTGAGCCTGCTGAGGATTCATGGGTAAGATGTAAATTATTGAGGTGGTCAATTACTAATTGCTTGGCGGCTTTGTTATAGAGATTTTATACGGAGTATGTAGTGTGCTAATAATACCCCGCTATACTGCTTACATCTTATATATGTAGTGTGCTAATAATGCTTACTAACTGTGGTGTCAGAATAATAAATGTGGTGTGCATCTAGTACCACCCTACACAGTAACTACATCTGCACGTGTTCTTTTTTTGGTGACGGAGCCTTTTATCACCACAAACTCTTCCTGACAGCAAATATGGAGTCTACATAACTATGTAATTAAACCCAATTATGATTAAAACAACAGGCGGGAGCATCAACAACGGAACTCATTTACTTTGAACTCTTGACGTAGTCAGTGGAGTAACTGGGGCAGTCCACGCGTCAAGCAGAGTTGGGCCCCTATTTATTTGTGTCTTGTGGGCAATGAAGCTAATTCTTTTGCAACAATAAGCCTCGTTTCTTCCAGTCCCTGGCTAGATGATAACAGTACAATGATTTATTAAGGAAGAAAGTCAGCTTTCTAGACAACTGCATACGTAAGACGGTCTGTCCGGGGTAAGCCAGGAACAAGACGATGGACCATGGGAATCTGTTGAAGCTTAACATGGACCACGGTTCGTGGCCGGAGTTCATACATGTCCATACAACCTCGGAGCACTGTGGGAACATGTTATCGAGTCCTGCAGTCACAACCTGATGCCATGTGCCTTGCAAATGCCCTTTGTTTTGCAGAACACAGCATTTACCAATATCCATCACAGCTGCATATACAGTAAGCACAGCAAAATCTCTGCAGCAAGTGCCCTAAAGACTGCAGATTGATGCTTTTTAGTCTGCTACCCAGTTGTAGGGGCACGGAGCTGTGTACACAATTACTGAAACAGCAGCATGCGAATTGAGTTTTAGGACAGATATTCACCTGTGGGAGACAAGATATGCTCTCAACACTCTCTGGAGGCATGCTTCACCGTCATTTCCTGGTCTTGTCATTACTACTCACAACTCATTGTTTCCACCATGGACGACGATCCTCCTAAATCCCATGGGCATGCCACTGGGGTCATCACCGCATTCTCCCATGCATGGAAAGAGCAATCGCCATTCCAGTACTCTGTAGGTGTCCAGCATCAAAGGCAGAGAGGATGGTGTTTTGGAAACGGAGTGGCTGAAGGAGGCTGCTAACCGGATCCAGTATTAGGGCTGGGGCTGTGAATTGGCCAGATTGGGAAAGGCGTGAATGCGGAAATGAGGCGCTAGTGAGTTATGCCAAGCCCAAGACAAAACACCGCCAATTGCAGTCAAAATCCCAAATACGACCGCGACCTCCTATCAACAGATTCTCTCTTTTCTTCGGCACTCATTCATCTTTAGTTCTTTTCACTCGCTTTGTCCTCTTGCTCTACTCCTATCCTCTTCTTGCTGACCTCGCGCACTGTTTTGCCGTTCCGCCGTCGCTCGTACGTCTCACCGCAACAATCCGAGTTCCAGCTTGTGAGCCTTGACCACGCTTCGCCTGGCCTGTTCTCCCGTCGGGGCTGTGGGAAAGTCCAATTATTCGGTCTGCTTCCTCTGAACTGGCCAAGAAGGCTTCGAGACAAGGCACAATTTGCTGGGACGGACACCATTGCTTTCCAATGAGGTCCTCCCCCGCGTAGAACCTAGTGCGTTTCATATCCGTATGGTCCATTTATACACGTACAACACACCCTGCCAGTCTTTGGACAGTCGATATCTATCTTTTCCGTTGTGCCTTCATACACTAAGGATTGAGGCAAAACTGGCCGCTCCAGCTGGGAGCGATTCGTCAAAATTCGTTCGTACAGGAGCCAGTCGTCTCTCCTTCGAGAGCCAGGGTTTGACCCTTCCTTTCGCCATTCTACATCTGGTTTTCGAGCGAGAGAAGGGTATATAGGTCCTGATTCGCCGAACAAGATGTATGTCCCTAATTCAAAATGGACGTGGTCCTTTGTCGCTGTGACAACTATTCAAGCGGCATGCGTTCTTGCTTTTGAATCGTCAGTACCCATCTTTCCTTGTGGTTGTGATTTTGGACCCTTTCTTGAAGAGAAATCGAGAATGTTAACCATGTTAATGCGTAGATATGTCTTTGCTCGATTTCAAACGCAACTCAAAGGCGACGCAAACACGCAGACTCAGTCGAAGACCATTCCCACCTTTTTAACCCTTTATATCTTTGGATTTGTCTATGAATTGATTTTGGTCTACGATGCACTGCGCCTCAAAAACACGATCCAAGTGATTGGGCTTTGTGTCTGTGATCTAGGCCTGCTTGTATATGGAGCCGTTCAAACCGACCAAATCAAGGCTGCCGTTACGACCCTGAGTAGCCAGGGATTTATCAACGGTGCAGTTTGGGGCGAGATGAAACCGTTCTTAATTGCAATCCCATGCATTATAGGCCTTGGAACTGTGCTCATGGGATTTCTCGCTTGGAAGCTCTACGATGAGTTTGCCTGGACCATCTACAAACATATCAGCGCTGATCTGCGAATGAAGCGTCGTTATCTCACATATCAGGTGAGTGAGTCGAAAATGCTGGTTCCTTGAGATGTGGGCTGATACTTTTATGCATAGATCTACATTGCTCTCTTGAAATTCGACTTCTTCTTTTTTCTGGGATTCACTGTTCAATTCGTTGTTATCGTTACCGACAAGGCTACTGTTGAATTCGCTCTCACCTTGGCCGCCATCCCCGTTACAATTCTCATTCTCGTCATGGCTGCGTTCTGGACTCGACGAGAGAACACCCCTGGAATGATTGTCATCATCGTACGTGGCGCACTAACCAGTCCCAGTCCTCCTTTGACATCCTGACTGATGGATTTTATTACTTAGTTGCTCTACTTTGGCGGACTTGCATATTTCCTCTTCAAGTTGGTGCGAATGTACTCCCCCGCCCGCGAAAAGGCATACCTCCCTGCCCGACGGTCGTTGACGTTTTTCGCGGTGATCACAATCATTCTGATTATTATGACCATCATCAACGCATGTGTCTGCACCTACAACTTCAACAAGGGCTTGAAGCCCCATATATCGGGTAGGCGATCGAGCCGGGAGGACGAAAAGGGCCGCAGTACCGAAATGCAGGGGCGCTTTTCCCAAGGTCCTGTCCCAACCCGCATGACGATTGATTAGGCGATAACAGAGAAAAGAAAAATATTGAATGAGGAGGCTTGAGGTTCCTCTATTCCAATCCTTTTGCAATCTCGGCGGTTTTTCGTTTGCAACATATACCCATTTTACTGTACCTGATAGCTGAGGATCATTCTGTCGGAGAAGGTAATCTTTGAAGACGGTTCTGTATGCTGAGATAGTTATCGAGTCGAATTTTTCTTGCATCTGCTTATTTCATTTAAGATACCATTTGAACTTCCGTTTTGGGGCATACGAGAGAGTGCCTTTCAAGGTGTTTACTTTTTTTTCTAGCGACTCTCAGCCCCATTTGAAATCATATCAAGAATATCTGCTCTACTCTTATAGTTGTTTGCTTTCTGAGTGCATTGTAATTGTATCATCACTTTGTCTGTCTGTGGAAGGGAGGGAGGGCTGAAGCGATCTTGGAGCAAGGGAATAGGCCTTTTGACTGCACCGTGATGAGACATAGACAGGAAATAATCCAATAACGCTTCTGCCATAGACTGTCTTTCACATTGATATATATCTTTTCCTGACTTGAGATACTATGTATGTACTGTGTAGTCTCTGGCTGTGAAAGCGGTGTTGCCCGGCAGAAAGCACGAAGCCGGCTTACCTAATCCGTAAGAGTCCACGTTTGAAGTTGCGAGAAACCACGGTTGCTCGTCCTTGCTGTTGTGATCATTACTCTTCACTGCTTCGACTCGTTCTTTGCCCCGTCCTCTGTTCTCTCGAGAGTGACATTTAACCAGCTACACCATGGTGAGCAGTCCCAGCACCATCCTCTTGAACACAACTCCCTTCTGCTTGGTCTTTTTAGTCCATCCAGCAACACTCAGCCACCAACTTCTTCGTCTTCCTCAACCAAGGAAACAAAAAAGTCGAATAAAAAAAAAAAATCCCTCCAACAAAAACAGACCAGAATCTTTTTCACCCCGCTCCCCATGGCTAAACCGCGCAAATCTAACAAACCCCCCCTTCTCCCCAAAACCCAGGTCTCTTCCTCCTCCCCTCCCGCCGCCGATTCCGGCAACGAAGCCGCCAAAGCCGCTCCCAACGCCGGTTCCGGCAACCCCGCCGCATCCTCCTCCGCGGCGTCATCGACGGCCGTGAATCGTCCCTCTTCGCCCACTCCGCCCGGCGGACCGCGAACGGCGCTTCGTCGTCGCGCGGCTGCGGATCACAAGGAGTCGGTGCGGAATGCGAGGCCGGCGTCGACGCGGGCGGCGGGTGCGGGTGGATCGTCGGGCACGATGTTGAAGCTGTATACGGATGAGAGTCCCGGGTTGAAGGTGGATCCGGTGGTGGTGTTGGTGTTGAGTTTGGGGTTTATTTTTTCGGTGGTGGGGTTGCATGGTGAGATTTTTTCCTTTCCTTTCTCTCCCGTCTTCTGAATCAGTTTCTGGGAATTTTTTTTTTTTTTTTTTTTTTTTTTTTTTTTTTTTTGGTGAAGCTTTTGCTGATGCCGAAGCGGTCTGATAGTCATCGCCAAAATTACTCGCAAGTTCTCCTCGTAGAGCCAGAAACTGCTCCGTGGTGGTCCAGGCTTTTCTTGCTTCCCGATTGTGTATCCCCCCAACGACAATGATGGTGCGCCGTGCTGGAACAAGCTCTCCTTGCTGGTCCTCAGAATTACCATTCCGATATGATACTTTGGAATTTACCTTCAGACACTACGATACGCTGTGGAGGTAACTAGGAATGGCTGCCTTTAAGCGTGTAGCGCCCGTTTATCTATTCCGCAACCTGAACCCTTTTCTCGCCGATCCTGCAGTGTTCGGTGTGGGAATTGATCGTTACCCATTGACTTATACTTACTCTGTTGCCTGCATCTTTCCCTCCCCTTGGAGCAGTTGTATCTGTTTATATGCTAGAGTGCTCGATATGTCTTTTGCAGTGCATTTGGTTCTATTTCTACCTGTTCGTTTATTTTTCTGTATAATGTAAATTAATTGATGAACTGAGCTTTTTGTTATGGAATCCTCAGAAATTTCATCAATGCTCTTACTTCTGGTCGGGTCGGGCTCGACTATTTGAAATAAAGGCTTTGTACTCCGTAGCTCTCTGAAATTCCCATTGAAAAATCCAGTATTTTGAATACAGCTGGAACTGGTTGTAGAGCAGAGTTCTAATCAGAAAATATATAAAACAAGAGGTGGGCTTTAATTTCAGCTCATTCTCGTAGACACTTGAGCATTTCATCCACTGGAGACTGAGATTCTGGACTGTCTACGGAGTACTAGGTGTCGAATCTAGCACGAGAAGATGGGCCCATTGCGAGGCTCATCAAGCATTGCAAACAAATAGACCATCACACTGGCCAGTTACTCTAGAACTGACGCCGTTATACTGTAGTTACTTCACCATAATTCTCATGAATTATTCTGTCTGAGTTTGATATCATTTAAGAGTACATTTTAATGCAAGCTACTCCTCCAAGCCCACTGGATTAATGTGAAACTTCTTCCTCCCCGAACCCACAAGCTGCTTAAGTTTGACCTTGTTCGCCTGCGCATCCATCTTCTTCTCAATTTTCTGAATCTCTTCTTCCGGATCAACCGCTTCCTCAGACGCAAACTCCAGCACTAACTTCCTACCCAAAAGATGGGTATTACGAAGTGCATCCATGGCGTTTTCTGCCTCGCGAGCACTGACAAAGTCTGCGAATGCAAACCCACGCGCGGTGCGGTCGAATTTCTTGGGCACGCGAACGGAGCGGAGCTGCCCGTATGCACCGAAGAGGGACTGGACGTCTTTTTTGGTGGCCTGGAAAGGCAAGTTCTTGATGATGATCTTCGTCCTGCGCGCAGCATTTTTCTTGGCGATATCTTCGCGTCTCTGTTGTTCTGCAGCGTCCATGCCCTTGTGGGATGGTTTGATGACTAGTTCATGCTGGTCCAGCTTATACCCGTTTAACGCAGTAAGGGCGGCTTGGGCTTGGGCCTTAGTCCTGAATTCGACAAAACCAAATCCCATACTCAACCTCTCGCCAGGTTTCTTCGGATCAGGCTTTGTTTTAACCTGAGCAGACAAGAACCCGTCCAAGGGCTTGAACAGGTCTGTTAAGCCGGCGGTAGTGGTTGAGAAGTTCAGGTTTCGAACATATAACGTCGAACTTTCCACTCCAGCTTCTTGTTCGTCGGCCCTAAATGTGTCCGCAGTCGAAAAGCCAGGGCCTACTATTTTCTGTGGTTGAACAATAACTGCAGCTGTAGGTTTTCCTTCGAATACGTTGTTAGGAGCTTTCTCCAAGAATAATATGGAATCTCCTAGTTTCCTGTACGCAAGACCTCTAAATGCCTTCTGGCACTCATCTGGCATGCTAAATTCAACAATAGCAATGGTACCACTGGGTGGCATGAGAAGTCGTGTTATCTGTCCATATTGTTCGAGCAGTTTCCTAAGATCCTCAGCCTTCACGCCAAAAGAGAAGTTCTTAATAAGCATTGCCGTGTTCCCACGCTCGCGTTGCCTGAATGAATCCAGATTTACGCCGTTGGCGCTGAAATATGCTTTCGTTTCCTGGATTACATGTGTTTCTGCATGAGCCTGTTTCACCGCGGCGTCTGATGAAGTCGGATCCAGAATTGCCGATTTTGGTACGCCCAGTCGTTCTGCCACAGATGCCATCACGGCATCAGCCTAATACAGCGTCAGCAAGTATGTACAGCTAAAGGTTTGGGGTATTGAAAAGTATACATACGTTCATGTAAAGAGAATTCCAACTAAAAGTGGAGGATGCTGCTTCAGCTCGCCGTTTAATTTGTTGCTGCTTCTTTAACGGCAGCTTTGACAGCTCATATTCATTAATTTTATACGACTTTTTCGTAGAGGCAGGTAGTATATGCAAAAGACGTCCTTGAAAATCCTTTCCATCGACCTGTTTGTATGCTTCAATGGCAGCATCTGGGTCAACAAACTGTGCATATGCAAAACCTTTGCTCTTTGAATGGTGAGTGTCGAAGGCAACATGCAGCTAAATCAAATCAGCAACTTTCTTTTCATGGAAAAGACACTGCAAAAAGGGGTTAAGTGAAGGCTGTCATCAGATACAGAGGCATCTACTAAAATACTCTTTCCTAGGTTCACATCATGTGCATAGCATCTGATGTCCCTATCGGGAATTCATCTTGTGACAACTTAGATGGAGACATGAAATGGATAATGAAGGATGTTGTAGAATGATCAGATCTTACCTCTTCTAATTTCCCAAATTGGGCAAAAAGACACTGAAGCTCTTCTTCATTCGTATTATATGGTAGATTACGTATAAACAGGCGGCCAGTATCCCGAATCAAGTTCACATTCGCATCAATGACTTCCTCGGTTTCAGGGGACTTTGTCTTTTCAGCTTGTTGAGCATCTGTATGGTTCGCCTCGGGTTCGGATTGAACTCTCTGGTTGACTGGAGGTGCAGTGTCTGCCATTTGAACTGTCGGACGGCTTACATCTTCTTCGTCGTCCAACAAGCCTAAGAGGCGGCTCGTTCTCGATCTAAGCCAGTCAGCATCACTCTGTGACGCATTCTCCAAGACCTCTGCGTGAGCTTGGGTCTCGTTATTTGTCTCCCTGTTGTTGTTTTCGGCACTTTGGGTTGCTGGAGTGTGAGATAAGTCCTTGGGCTGGGCCCGATCGATCTTTGGCGCCGCTCCGGGGCTTTTGTTCGGCATTTCCTCCGAATTTCCAACTTCGTTCAACTCCTGTGTATGAGGAGACAAACCAGAATTAAGGTCCGTCCCAGTGTCAGCCCAAATTCTTGTCCTTGTTGGTGGCTGCATAGCTTTAAGAAACTCCTGCATTTTTGGATTATCATCTTCAACGTCTCGTTTCCGTTTCAACGAGGAAGATTTGGCATCAATATCAGGATCACGAGTTGAGTTTGTCCTAGATTTTGATCTCAAATTTACTTCAGGAACAGCATCTACCTTGAAATGGCGTCAGCTTCATGTATGTTTTGACCAGTCAGCCCATCTATGAGGAAGAACGAGATAGCCCCGGAGTCCCAGCACTTACAGGCCTGGCCATTTCAACAGCAATCTTTGACATTCTGATAAATGTCTTGTTGAAATAGTTCACTGCATTTTGAGCGGAGTCATGATCTTTGAATCCCACAAATCCGATCCGCCGATTAGGAATGATATGGGCGTCTGTGACCTCAAACCGGCTTGCAAAATGATTACGAAGCCCATCATTGTTCAGTGTAGGCGGTAAGCCTGACACAAACACTCTTGTGCTGTGCATCTTCTCAACACATGGAACAGAAGCTAGAGATTTCTTTTGCTCTGTGTGTGAAGCAAAGAGAATTTTGTGAAAAGAGAGCAGAGATGGTCCGTGCGCATGAAAGTGACTTAGCAGCTGCGGGTCGCAATCGTCAGTTTGAACCAAAACAAACAGAAGCGCATCATCCGCAAAGACTCACAACATCTCCTGTTCACGCTCAGTCTCTATACATTCCACTCATCTTCCGGAATACTATAGAAGTCCTCTAAACACGAACTAGTCTATTTGATTAAAAATGGCTTCAGAAAAACGCGAGAAGCTTGAAGGTGATTGCGAACAACCCCCTCCCCACTGTCACCACCACAATCACCACTACCATTCCAGATATTAATTGTCTGTAAATATGGCTGACTGGGTTTTTCTTTCTGTTTGTGAAGCGCAAATAAAATCTGCTGATATGGTGAGACGTCCCAGATACCTTCTGCTGAACGCAAAATAGGAGAGCTCTGCTAACTTGTGTTTGAAAAACAGAGCGAGGACATGCAACAGGAGGCCATCGAAGTTGGTACGCGCAGATAACTGATGCTCCGAAGTAAAGGTGCGATGAACTGACTGATACGGTTACTCTCGTCCATAGCTACGGAGGCAATGGAGAAGTTTCATATTGAAAAGGTACGGTTCCAATCCGCGAAGATACGGAGTGTTTGCCGCGCGGGGTATACTAACACGCATCCTAGGACATTGCGCAGTACATCAAGAAAGAAGTACGACGACCCTTTAATCCTTTTCGTACACTATAGCAGTACTAAAATATACCTTAGTTCGACTCCCGCAAGGGCGCGACATGGCATTGCATTGTTGGAAGGAATTTTGGGAGCTTCGTGACACATGGTATGATTGGTGGTCCTTTGAGCAACACTCCACAAGCTTGCTGACGACAAGAATGGCAGAGACGAAACATTTCATCTACTTCTACCTGGGCCACTGCGCCATCCTTCTGTTCAAGACCCAGTGAAGACGCCCTTGTATCTCTTCTGCCACCACCCTCACGCTTCTTGCTTTGCTCGCGATATACGCATGCGTTGTTACTCAAAATGACGAGAGTTACGGAGTAGCATGGGAAAATGGACATGACTTTTTCTGGTTATCCTTTTCCAAGCGTAATATTCGAAATTGTCTGCATCTTGTATAGCGACTGAAGATCATTGCTCGCCCCTTCCAGCGACAATTTTTGGACATCAATTTTACCTTGTGGATGGCGTTGAAAGGGTTGGTTGACTTCGTTCTACTGTACTTTGACTTATGTATCATTCTGGACTTTTCAGTGAGTTTGATGAAAGGAATCTTACCTCCTGGCTTTGACAATTCTAGCTTCCTGTACCTAATTCACACCTTGCTGTGGCTTATTAAACATGGACTCTCACTCGATGATCCCAAGTTTGTCTACAAGCAGGTCTATATCGGGAAGACATCTCAAGGGAGAGCGTGTTTCGATTCCGGTGGACTAAGATGGGGCAAGAAGAAAATATAGACTCATTACACAGGAAATCATTTGCCGTAGTGTACAATCAAAGCTCAGCGGGTATATGTGAAGAAAAGACACGCCCTGCATATCCCAAACACGAGGAAGAATACATTCCACAAAATAATGTATTACAGCAGAGCGAATATTAAGCCCCAGATTGACGGAATGGTATAATGAGCATTCGCAACCTCAGCTACTTTTATTTGTAGCCGTAATGCCCTTCCGGCGGAGGTTGCCCTGGCCCCAATCCAGGTTGTGCGCCTGAAGCGACTGGCGGCGGTCCCTGCCCACCTTGCGCATGCTGTGATTGAACGTCTGGCCGGTACCTATTTCTAAGTAAGCTTTGTGTAGTGTTCGAGGCTGCTTCCAAGCAGCGCCACTGAGAAGTTGTTTCGTACTTGATATCCTGGGCAAATCGACAGATGTGGCAGTATACTTCCTGTGGAAAGAGAATCGCATTAGACTGTTTCATGTAATCTGTCTTCAAGTACAAGTATCTTACTTTGTATTTATGCATCGCCAGCGGAATGACGGGCTGCGTTGAGAACGGATCTCAGGTAAGCATCCGTGTCGTCCTATTGAGGAAAAGATTTGGGCTGGTCACATACCACGAAGCATACTGTAAACCACGGCCTGCAACAGTTCTCATGTCAGCAAAATCCCTTCCTCTGTTCGGACTGTGTCCTGGTCAAAGTTATAATATCCAAGCTGGACCTACCATCGAGTTATGCAATGACCTGACCAGTTCCCGCCTAGTTTCATTAGTTTTCAACACGCGCAGAGTACGGTAAATAGTCTTCCTTACAGTTCTGGCATTGCGCTGTTATGTTTTCGTATCCTTGAAGTTGCGAGGTGAATTCTAGCGGACTGTTAGCTATGGGAGAGGCCAGATTTGGGACGGTTTCGATGCAATTGCGCAGCCGGGAGAGAGAACTGACCATGCGTTCCAAACGTGATGCAGATCGCCATTCTCTCGTATCACCGTAATTATTCAGTATGGGAAGGGAAAAGAAAAGTCGTAGCTACGTAGAGGTAGGTTAAAAAAAATAAAAATCCAGGGATGATGTTTGAAGAATCAAAGCAAAGAATGAGCTCCGAGTTGTTGAGGTGACAATGATGATCAGGAACCAATTGCGTCAGCGGAGTAATTTGCCGCATTAGGCACTCAAGCCAAGATGAGATGAGGTGTGGCGTTTGGAGGCGGTGCACTATTCAAACCTCATTTGTTACAATCATGATATAATGCTCGTGAGAACAGTTTGAAAGCCTTTCATTTTGACAAGAGAGATCAAGGGAATGTGCTTCGTACCTCCAGTGCAACGGATTGGTTCTCCTCTGGACATTCACACCAGCTGGAGAGAAACTACAGGAAAAGAAGACGCCCCATGGTTCACATGGCAACCATTTCTATATTAGTATTTCTCTTGTGGACCTATATATAATACTGTCAGTCTCCCGGATACCGGACTGGCCTCTTATCTTCCTGCTTGTGCTTGAGCTAGGCATACAGACCCTGGGTCCTTGTTCTATCTGAAGTCCAGTTCGTATTTCCTGCTTCAATTCCTTTTTGAGGCATTGCTTGAGTCAAAACGCTCATTTCTCTGATCTGTGGACCAGGAGCCAGCGACGTTAACTAAACTCCTAGGATTGAAATGCCTATTGCGGGCTTGGGCATATGGAAGATTAGCAATGATACCTGCACTAAGCAAGAAGATAATGCAATCAAGAGTGGGATAATTCTGCTTTGATTGTTGGGGGGTTTATGAATCTCCCCTTTTCTATTTCTATGCTGTTTTGAATATAAAGATTAGTTGCAATGCGTTGACACCTGGAGTTTGTCATTATATTTGGTATGTTTGTTGGATTATACCTCATATCAATTCTGACTTGCTTTGCCCCTTTTACAAAGGGCACTCAAATATTAAGATTGGGCTGTTTTTAAACAACACGGAGGGGAGATGACCTAGTGGGCTATCTGATCCAGGTAGTATACTGTCTCTAGCTTGGTTCTAGACAGGTATTTCCATAGTACGCATGTACCTAGGTTGTCGCTGCCAACCCCTTAATTGCAGTGCTCGCATGAGCCTTGGAGCTTCCTGCTTCCCTGTGCTCGCGACTTTCCTGGGCTGGTTCCCTGTAGACTACTCGCCTCTGGCGCATAGGCTGTTGTGAGACTAGCTGCACGGGGCACCAGGATATATGCGCGATGGGAGGCAAGCCAGCCGTGTCTGCGAACCTCGAACCCTCTTTTTTTGGTTATTTTTTTCTATTTATTGCTTGCAGCACCAGCAACATACATTGTACTTACATTTTCACTTTGGAACGACCGTGCAATACGGGCATCAAGGCTGCGTGTTCGAATCCTGCATCTCCAGTACGGCCTCGATCTTTCCAAATCTTTTGCAAAACGAAAGCAATAGCATCGAAATAGCAGTATATGGATTATAAGATTGTCCACAACCATCAAATCCCCATGAGCAGGATTTTGAACTGATACTCGGCACTTTTAACTTGCATATTAATCTATAGAAGAGGATGTATATGGGAAGCATCTGACCCCTTCATGCAGTGATTGATGTATGAAAAATGTTTCTGTAGCATGTTGTGTGAGCCTGCTCACCCACTCTCAACTCTTATATCTATCAGTGTTGACTGATTTATGAGGATGGTGAAGTCAAACTCTTGTGTAAACCTTGTAAAAGGCTTAACCACTAACAAAATCCTCACTGTACTTGACATTTGCTGAGCTTCTGATAAAAAAAAAAAAAAATTCCTCTTTCAGAGCTGCCGACTCTGATGAAGCGTTCAAGTGCATCAGATATGAAGTAACCTTCATTATCCTCTTTCCTCCATGCCCAATAATCTAGGTACCAGCCGTGCATTTGCAGATGCTGCTCAGTTTTGATGGGACTGAGATTGATATCGAAAGGCATAGGACGTCGAGGCTTATATTTGACCAGGCCTCCCAAACTTTCATGTCATCTCAAACGTGCCCATGAGCAGATACCTATGAGGATGATGTATCCGTGCGGCTGCAAATTTGCAACAACCCACGCTGCTCATGGCTTGATGTTGTGAATTGGTGGATCTTTGGTCCGATTGTGATTTTCTTTTCGCGGGAGCAATGGGATAAGCTCAACCTTCCACCTGTCTCTGCTGCCCTTGTTGCTCACCTTGCGCGACAGTTTCGTTTTCTTTCATCTCAAGATCCTGCTCTGTTCGTATAGCAGTACCTGCGTCCACTTGGCTTGCATTCAAAACACTTTCATTTTGTTCCTTCCCCTGGTTCGCCTCTACAGCGCCGCCATCTGTCCTAACTTCTTCCGCTCCCTTCAAATCCTTAGCATCTTGTTTCCTTTTCTCCTCTTCTGCCTTCTCCTCCTGCTCTCTCTCCAAACCCCTCCTCCACAAGGTCATCAACGACATAGCTCCATTCTTCTCCGACTCACGCAACCACATATCCCTAATTCTCATCGGCACCTGCCCCTTCCTCCTCGTGAAACAATCTGCATACTGAACCAACGGCACCCCACGCGGGCCCTTGGACCGAATCAGATCCTGAACTTCAAACCACGTCTTGGACAGGTGGAATTGGCGGTGATACGGGTTTTGGCGAATGCTAACATTGGGGTCATGCTCGGAAAAATTGATGGTGCATGTTATCGTTGGCTTTGACGAGGTGTGCTCGGACTCGGATGTGGATGCCGTTGGGAACGGCTCATCGGGCGAGATGCAAGATTCGGGGATGGGTACGGCTAGAGGCGAGGCATTGACGGCGTTGGTGGCAGCGTGAGTTGTTTCGAATATGGCTAATGCGCCGCGACCAGTGTTTTGGGCTTTGGGCCGATAGTCGTACTGGATTGGTTTACTTCTGTCAGTCAAAATATGTGAATGAATATAAAAATAAGCAAAAGCTGCGTCGCGAGTCGGGAACGGTTCCAGTTTAAGGCATAAGGCATTGGAATTGAATCATTTGCGCGTGGCAAAGAATTTGGAAAAGCAATACCTTTAGATTCCAAAACGTAGCAACTTCTCCAAACTGCTGCAAGCTCTTAAGGACCGTTCGACTCTGTGCAATGTTTCGCGGCGCTGGTACCATCGTAATGTGGACCTGCCGCTTGGTGACAGTCGAACGGAGAGCTGACGCCATGGCGTTGCGAGCCAACAAACGCTTATTGATGAATGTCTGTCAGTTGAGCCTTATTATTCTTTGGGCCTCAGAACAAGAACTAAACGGACGATTATGCTGTTTCCTCTGTGTTTTGTGCTTTTTCTGCTTTTCGACAGCTGAAAGTTCCGCGGCATGTAAAATTGACTTTCATATCACGTGACCATTCTTTTCGCAGCCAAATTGAACTCCAAGTATGAGCAGCGGTCTCCTGGGTGTACAGAGTACTAATATATGGAGTAGCAGGCGCCCAAAGAAGACTCTATGCGGTGTAGGTATTTTCTTGGCGGCAGTGCTCTGTATATCGTCCGAAGAATAACGCTATAATCTAATGGCGCTAATTGGATACATCCTATTATGACAGTATGACTATAAATCAATCGATTGTAGCAGAGCTTTTGAAAGATATCCCATACAGAACGAAAGTAACTATGACAAAGGCGTGCGCATCTTGGTTGATCGACGCATGCATCCTGCAAGCCCCGGATATCGGTCAGTCCCATTATGACACCTTGACATATGCTGCGTAACGCGAGTCAGTAAAGCTATCCGATCAGGATTACACGAAGCAAAAAGCAAACATCCTCGCATCAGAAAAGAACTAGACTCACTTGCATCTATTTGCTGGACCTGCGGTAGCGCTAATCTTACTTTATTTCGATATAACGCCGGACTCTTGGTCTGCAGCAGATTTCCCTCGAAATAAACTGTTTTCAGATGTTCTTTATCTCGCAGCTCGCGCTCGACCTCATCGAAACTGGCTAGCTGGTTGTTTGATGCCCAAAATTCCTCGATGTGAGAAAGATGAGAGATGTTTTCGAGTGTGGAGATTTGGTTGTTTGAGATGTCGAGGACGTGGAGATTTTCTAAAGATTCAAGGCCGGAAATGTGTGTGATAGCATTATGAGAGACGTAGAGCTCTTCTAGACTTATGAGACCCGAAAGGCCGGAGAGGTTGGTGAGTCGATTAGAAGGGAGAGAGAGGATTTTGAGGTTCGTGAGGTGAGAGATGTTCTGAGTTACGAGTTAGCTTATCTGGTTCGCTTCAGTACATAGTCATCCCGAGCTATACTTTAATTTCAGTGATCTTGTTTTTCCCAAGCCATAGCTCTTCCAACGCGGTCAAATCGTCCAGGTTCTCAATCTCCTAGATACCGGCCATTAGTAAGAGACGCAACCGAACCGCACATTCGTCTCCTGAAACTTTCACGCACTCGTATTCTATTCGCTCCCAGTTCCAAATTCCTCAGCTTGCTTAGGCTTTCCAAGCCCTCAATCTTCTGTATCCGATTCTGCACAAAGTACAAATCTGTCAATTTCACCAGCGCCGATATGTTCTTGATGTGTTTAATATTATTAAAGCTGAGATCTAAGCTCGTGAGGTTCGTAAGGTGGTCCAGTCCGTTGATGTGGGATATCAGGTTATCGTATAGATCAAGCTCTTTCAAAGTGGAACCGAGATTTTCGGGAAGGGAGATGCGAGAAATTTGATTTTGTCGAAGACATAGCCTCTAAAGAGTACAAAGTTAGTGGATGGTTTGGCATGAAGCCAGGCGACCTCTGATATCTGAAAGTGAAAGGGGTAGGGTTGAATGGGATACCTCAAGATGGGTAAATCGTTCTAATCGGAGTGCCCGTAAAGATGAAATTCGAGAATGAACAAGGTCGATATCCTACTCCATTATCCTTAGTGAGAAAGTAGCTCGTTAAAGAGTACTCGAAAGAAAGCCGTGCAGGAAGCTCTCCTGGGGGGAAGGTAAATCGTACCTCGATATCATCCTCGACATCTGCTAGCAAGTCTTCCCGCAGCACAGATCAGCCTCTCTATCCTTCCCCAGTATCAAAGTCCTTCAAGAAAGGATAGGGTACGCACCTTCATCAGCCTCAATCTGCTCCGTCGGAGGGGCAGCATCATCTTCTGAATGCTCCGCATCTTCAAGCGCCTCTGGATTCGTGAGCACTGCATGGCGCTCTACTCGCAGTTTCCCGTCCCAGCCTTTGCTATTTTTCATATTTGTTCCAGGCTTTCGCACTTTCGCAGAATCGTAGTTCTATTCTGAGGTTCGTGTTTGCAAAGACTCAAGGTAGCAGGGCCTTTTGGAAAACGGGGGAAGTAAAGCGGAACACGAAGAATGGTGGCCAAGGATCTCTCTTTAACCTTTTGAAAGTTCAGGGCATGTGCTTCGTAGTACGGTTCACATCAGAATGAAAAGGTCAATGGACAATTTGCCTTGGAATAGCGTTTGTTTGCTGGGGATGTAACTAGCTGAAGGGCCAACGCTCGAGGCAGTACATACGTCAATGGGGATGGTCTAGCCACTTCTCTGATAACTACTGTGGTTGGTCTGCTATCAATAATGAACCACAGAAGACAGGAGAGAAGTAGAATGTTGAAATTAGCAGTAACTTAGCCTAATAACTGAAGCTATCATAGTAGTATTTTTATGTTCACACCATTATTTTTACAAGTACACTGGGTATCAGATTATACAGCAAATGCGCCACTGGGAATTTACCTATGGGTCAAGGAAAATGTATGGGTTGGGCAGTCAGGAAGTACCTATGTTGGCAAGGCAATTGGGAACATTCAGTGTATTGATATAAGGAACCCAGCTTTTGCCTCTTTGTGTATAGATAAATATTGTATTCTCAGGTGCAGGATGGTCCTAGCAGTGGCAAAGGTTGTTTGACATAGGTTTCCCAAGGCTTTGTTAGTGAGATACGCCAGGATCGATCAAGGGTTGGAAAAAAAAGGAGATAAGGGGATATATCAGTAAGACATGGAGAATAATATGGGGGTATGATATAAAGGTGAAAATAAGACAGAAAACTCGCATTGTGCGGATATATCAACAATGACGGGATCAGAGTGTATCAAACGAGGTAGACAGGAATATTTTGCTCATTTAAACAGGTGAAATCAACGCCTAGCGGATGCACAAAGGAAATGACTGCGAAACGAATGCTCACTAGGAGTGTGGTTGGGGACCAGAAAGACAAACCCCAGGGATCGAAGTTACTAGGGGATGCAAATCAAAGGTTCTCGCGCTCCAGTTATTTGGACAGAAAGAATTCGCAACAAAACGGTTTTGAGAATGTTGACATCAGTCGCCAATGAAACCCCACAGCCAAGCGGCGGAGGAAATAGAGAGTTGGTAAACAGTGCAGCTGCCCACTAGCAAACCATTTGTTCACAGAAAATCGCAGGCATTAGAGAGCAACATCTAAAACCAAGCTTACGTCTCGCACTTGTGAGCCAGCAAGATCCTCGAGAACCGGAATAAGGTCAAGCAGCTCATTGTCGTGGGCGTCAGAAAACCAACTGCTAATGGGAATCGCATGCTGAGGATGAAAAATATACGAAGTTGGCGAGTTATCAATAATGATCGTGTCTTTCAGATCGCGGCCGACTTGAGAAAGATCCTAAAGTAAAAGTTAGCGCGGCTAAAGTTGGTCTGCTGGGCCAAAGTAATCTACCTTCACATAATTTCCTTGATGATTGTAGCAGCTATCTCGGAACAAACGGTGATGTACAACTTTATGGATATCCAACTGATCGAGTAACGGATCGCCGTACTATCACGCAGTTAGATCAGGTCTTGATGCGATCGGAACCAGATAGATTAAGATAACAAACCTTTGATACGGAAGCCGTGAATACGACAACCTCGTATAGTTCACCAACACGCTTCATGAAGTAGTCGACTCCTGGGCGTTTGATGACGTAGATATTATGGTACTGTCCTTCGATCTCAACTGGGATTGTAAAATCCGCTTTGTCCAGGATCTACTTCAAGTCAACGAATAATCTGCCTGCGGATGCTAGGGAATATCTCACCTTGAAGCTACTATGGACGAGGGTTTCATCAAGATCAAGAACAAGACACTTTCTGTCTTTCAAATGGGGCTGTATGGGAGGTAGCAAAAACTTCCTTTTCTCCAGAGGTACAGGCGGAACAGGCGGAGCTTGAGTGTCGGGCGCCTGCGGGATACATTCCGTTGGCGGGGGTGGAGGTAGGGGAAGCTCTGATTTTTGCTCTACTGCTTGAATTGGAGAAGCCGAGATTATTTCTTCCTCCGAAGTACCATCGGTTGGCGAACTGCTGCATGATTCGAACTCGCTCTTTTCATCCTCTTTTGGGGACTTTGAGGACGCCGCATGTTCCTCGTTAGAAGGTGGCATTTCCCGCTCAGTTGTCTTGTCAGAATCTTCTCCAGATACATTTTGTAATGTCTCAGTTTGTGATGGCTGAGCAGGTTGGGAAGAGGCGTATGGCGTATCCAAGCTGACAGGCAATTTTGGTCCTTGCGTTGACCTATCATCGATTCCTTTTTTCCCTTCTCCTGGTGAGCCAGCAAACTGAGCTTCAGCTTTTGCTAACTTCTGTTCTGCGCTCGCCTTGAGAACTGCTTTCTCATCAAGTGGAAGTGGATCCTTGGAATCCGTTATGCTTGATTCTGCTGCACTGGGCTCGGGCTTCTCAGCAGTCGCAGTTTGCCTTTCCTGAGTCATCTGAGCCTTTGTTGTCTTTTTCGGAGGAAGTGTCGGTTCATCGCTGTCGTCCCCAGGAGAACTGCAGCAGTTCAGAAAGGAGAACAATTTCGAATGGCCTTTTGGCTTTCTTTCGGCGCTGGAATTGTCCTCCATATTTGTGGCAGTAGGTTTTGACGTCGATGTGCTCCCTTTTTGCGAATGATTGCGGTGAGATCGCCCACTGGTTGCTTTGCTACCCTCGCGCTTCGTTTTTGTGATGTTGACTCGAGAACTTTGAGACGCCATTTCAGTGTCCTCTAAAGTTAGGCTCCCTGAGCCTGCTGGCGTTTCCTTCTGTTGCCTGTGGAAGGAGAAACGAGAAGGAATACGATGTAAGGATCTCTTCTTTTTGGGCCGGCCTACGGTATTGTCGCTCGAGGAAGGATGCGAGACGATATCGTTCGCTCGACCGCTTTGAGAATTTTCGGCTGCATCGCTTCTCGATGACGAGGAAACAGGAACTAAACAATAATGGACAAACAGATTAGCCCAAAAATCGAATTCAAATTAGGGTAACTCGCAATAATTACGTACAAGAGGACGGATCGTTAGTCATGGGTGTGATAGACAACTTGAGCGCAAATGGAAAACACTCTTGAGCTCACGTATCTGACAACTCAATGACTGGGAATTCTTCCTCCAGGAATGATGAAAACACTAGCGCGATAGCTCAGAAAGCGGTCGCTTTGCAGGTGCGAGAGACCGATGGAAGAGTGTTGGTGACGGTTTGACTGCCTCCTCGATCAATCAGGGTGAGCTCGTGGCGAATATGAGTTTCGATTGAGCCAAAGGTAGAATTGTATGTAAAAATGAACGCCAGATAGAGGGCCTTCGAGCTCCCTCGGTGTAATACGAAATCAGAAGAGAAGGGAGTTGTCGATGTCCGGGCTGTTCGTCACGATCAAAGATACTGTACACGCATAACAGTGTAAGTCTCGATTATAAGCGACTATCCCAATTTGCATTCAGAAGCCATATGGTTAAGATTGAATGCGAAATGGCAGCGTACCGTGGTTGAACGAAAGAGCATCCGCTGCCCTTGTGCCTTGAAAAGGGGGTTGTCGTCGAAGGCGGAGAGTGCTAACGGCTCCTCTTTGATCGATTCCTTGCGACACCGGGGTAACTACCTATATGATGGAAGTTGGCGAAGTGAGCAAAGCATTATACCCCATCTGCAAAGTCCATCGCATTGGCTTTAACATACAGCAGATGAAGGAAGAAGTACCTCCGTCGGGATTGACCTGGTCGTGACTGCACGGAGACTGACTGACTGGAGGTTGGTTTAGCTTTTGTCGCCAGGCAAAAAGAGACAGAGACCAGCCTTTTGCCTTCGCTTAGTGGAGAGGCTAAAAGTTACCTTTTAGCGCCGGCGTCTCTCACCCAACACTATCAGTTTGTCGCTGTGAAAGGAATCTTTTATCACATTCTTGGATCTATGTGATTGGCCTGGTGTTTGACCTGAAAGTGCTGTGTAGAGGGAGAGCAGCAAATTGATACCCCTTTTTTGATGCTAGGAGTTGCTTTCTTGATGCGCAATGTTCGGCATCTGGTGGGTTCATGTTGCTTTCCACACCACTTGGATCCATCTCTCCAACATGCCTGTTGTCAGCAAGAAATACATGGTCTAGCCTCTGCATCTGTGGCAGCTGATGGTGTGTTCGCAGCATCAAATGACCTGTGACCAAAATCAAGCTGCATACCCTGAAGAATTCTGTCTTCATGGCCTAGTAGCTACATATCTACCTAGGTATGTACCTTAACCTATTTACTTTTGGGTAACTAGACTTTGTTCCTTTTCTCCCATTGCCGAGTATCATCAATAGCTTTATTTTTCAACCCAGGTCCCTGGCAAGATGATGTGATTGGAATTGAGCTTCTGTTGCGGTGAACAAACACTATGATTCATTGGAAGTCTAAAGAATACATGAACTGCCACCTGACTGGCGTGAGAAAGGAGGCATCCATATTATCCTGCTTATTTTATTGCTTGTTGACTCAAGTGGATACTCGACATGATTGATAGCTAACTAATTGGCAAATCAGGGGACAAAAGCACTCCTGGGCTGTCCATGAAGGATTGCTCAGACCTTGAAATCTGATGATTATAATATTTGACACCTTTGAAAATGAAGCTGTTGTCGTTCCAACACCTTTCAGCCTGGAAGGTTTCTTACGCAACCTATTCCTCCTCAGAATTACTCATTTTCTTGAAGTTCTTTGGCTTCTTCTGATGATGGAGAACGTCTTCTGATCAAAAGAATGCTGCAACAAGCATGAGGACCGATGGCTGCGTCCTAGAGGCAGTGTGAGAGTATCGAACGACTCACAACGACCAGCTGGTTGGGCGGTTCCTAAAGGCATGCCTAAATGCTTATGACATTATGGCTCTCTCACCTAAAGGAAGGAATAAGTTTTGTGTTCAACTATCTAGAGCCAGCCTAAACTTCATTCAACCACATCTGCCCAGGTATTTGTCAGTCAGACGGAATACTGTACAGATATGTAAGCAGACAACTCGTGTGTACCTCTAGGCCAGTGACTGCTCTTGAGGCCTGTCCGTCAATTGGATGATCCGAAAGTACTCGAGGCATCAGTAAGGCGCTTCTCAAGCCCAATATCATCTGAACGCTAGTACCTTTACCAAGTCTGGACATATTGCTAAACTTGTAGTTGTCTGACCTGCTATCCGATACAAAATGGCAGCAAAACCTATTAACTCGTCAAAGTAGCCAGCGTGCGAGTTGCTTTTCGCATCATGGCCTACCACAGGACATAACTACCTGTCTACATACAATACCTTACCTGGAGATCACCTGCAGTTTAAGAAGCGGGAAGATTAAAAATAAAAAGTTGGGGAATGAGCACGTGACTTTCACATGCTTTTGCTTCGGAATGCAAGAAATCCCGAAGCGATTTGAGGAAACCCAGATTCCAGAGCATCAAAAGGCATTTACGGTGGCTTCACTGTCGCCTTGCTGGCCCTACTTTTCCTCCTGGTATGGTTTACTAGCAATTGATCTCGAATGCTTCAAACTGTGGATCAGGCATCCCTGTGACTCGTGGCTCAAATGAGTGAATGAGGCGAATGAGCCCCCATCTCGTCATTCTACTTGCTGTGGCGGGCTGATACCAACGAGTTATCGCTGCACGATGGCTGCACAATCAACTTTGCGACGTGTGGAGGATCCTCTGCTCATCCTGTATAATCACTATGCAAATTTGATGAAATCGCGGATCCGGAAAACCTCACGGCGAACCCAGCTACTTGCGACTGTGGGATTGTTTCTTGCAGTCATCGGAAGTGGGTATGGGGGATATAACTGGTGGCGGGAAGGATCCAAAGAAAGAGCACAGGCGAGAAGGCTATTGAGAAGAAACTCGGGAATTCTGGAAAAAGATGGCACGAGGATTATTTACGTCCCGTCCAAGTCGTCTCTTTCGTCGTCAGACAGCTCGAGAGTCACAATACGTCCGACGAAGTCAACGACGTTTGATGCTCATCGAAGGCTGTTTTTGAATACGCGCAGATCCGCTGGAGCCTCCCTGATTCCTCCGCCATCGACGAAGCCGGGTTTAAATTTGGCTTTTCTACATCAGCTCTTCAGCCTGCTTAGTATCATGATTCCGAGATGGAATAGCAAGGAGACTGGTCTTCTTGTTAGCCATGGCGTTTTTCTCATGCTCAGGACATACCTCTCCCTGATTGTTGCGCGACTCGATGGAGAGATTGTTAGAGATCTGGTTGCGGGAAAGGGCCGTGCATTCATCTGGGGGATAGTAAAGTGGTGCGGAATAGGAACCTTTGCTTCGTATACCAACGCAATGATAAAGTTTCTCCAGTCAAAGGTGTCTATCGCTTTTCGGACACGACTGACACGGTACATCCATGACCTTTATCTCAACGACAATTTGAACTATTATAAATTATCAAATCTCGACGGAGGAGTGGGTCAAGGCGCAGATCAGTTTATTACACAAGACCTAACGCTCTTCTGCACGGCTGTCTCATCGTTATACTCCTCCCTTGGCAAACCACTCGTTGATCTCATTGTGTTCACTTATCAGCTTTACCGCTCCTTAGGTCCCATCGCCTTTGCGGTTATTATCAGTGGCTATTCCGGAACTGCCAGTCTCCTTCGGCGTCTTTCACCGCCATTTGGGAAGCTGAAAGCAGTAGAGGGCAAAAAGGAAGGAGACTTTCGCAGCCTGCATTCGAGGATTCTGGCAAATGCAGAAGAAATTGCCTTTTATGGCGGTGCAGACATGGAGAGAGTTTTCCTTTCGAAGAGTTTTAAGGATCTACAAAAGTGGATGGAAGGCATATATGGCCTGAAAATTCATTATAACATGTTTGAAGACATCATTTTAAAGTATTCTTGGTCAGCCATGGGGTATCTTATCACCTCCCTACCAATTTTCCTTCCTGCTTGGGGTGGACTTGGTGGTATGTCCGAGATGGCGAGTGCTGATACGAGCTCGAATCGTGAGCGAGGTCGGATGAAAGAGTTTATTACTAACAAGAGGTTGATGCTGTCCCTTGCCGACGCCGGTGGGCGAATGATGTATAGTATTAAGGATCTCGCGGAATTGGCTGGGTATACGTCACGAGTTTATACGCTCATTTCTACCCTGCATCGCGTGCACTCCAACGCGTACTACCAAGGCCGCGACTCGCAACCGGAAATATACTCTTTGTCTGACGTGCAAGGAACAATTCACAGTGGCTTTGACGGAGTTCGCCTTGAGCATGTACCAATTGTTGCACCCGCTCTTTTCCCCCTCGGAGGCGATGAGCTTATCGAATCACTGTCGTTCATTGTCCACTCTGGTGAACACTTGCTGATTTCTGGGCCCAACGGCGTCGGGAAGTCGGCTATCTCCCGGATTGTTGCTGGCTTGTGGCCTGTATACCGTGGCCTGGTCAGCCGCCCTCGCAACTTTGGTACCGATGGGATTATGTTCCTTCCACAAAGACCGTATCTCAGCATTGGCACACTAAGAGATCAAGTTATTTACCCCCACCGCGAGATGGATATGAGAGAAAACGGACGCAGCGATGCCGAACTCCTGCAAATCCTTGAAGCTGTGCACTTGGGGTACCTTCCTGAACGCGAAGGGGGCTGGGACTGCCGGAAAGAATGGAAGGATGTTCTTAGCGGCGGCGAAAAACAACGTATGGCTGTCGCGCGACTCTTCTACCACGAGCCACATTATGCGTTTATCGACGAAGGTACATCCGCCGTGTCCTCTGATGTCGAGGGCCTGCTGTACGAACGGTCCAAAGAGCGAGGCATCACCTTAATCACGATCTCCACCCGTGCGTCGCTGAAACGGTTTCATACTTTTAACCTCACTCTTGGATTGGGTGCCGATGGCAGTGATTGGGAAATCGACCGAATTGGAACTGAAAAGGAGAAAATGGGCGTTGAGAAGGAGTTGCAGGACCTCAGAAAAAGGCTGGATAATGTGGAGGCGTTGAAGCGACGGCGTGAGGAAATTGAGAACGAGCTACAAAATGTTTTGGTGGAGGACGGCGGCCAGTTAGATCCTCCATCATACGAGGAGGCGACGGCTGTGAAACGTACAGACGACGGAGCCACTGGGTCTTGAATCGGGCCCATGTGGCCTTTTGCTTGTTTGGAATGCTGTGCATGGTGGGCGTATTTGGAGGTTTTGGGGAATATATCACTCTCGCCTGTCTGTAGCAGCTTCGCCTGACTAAGTTGTGTATACTACGTATATATTTCACCTTCCTGTATTCAAAAGAAATCAGACGAAGTTAGCTTGATCGCGAACCTTTTAAGATAGCGTTTAGTGCAAACGATCTAGTTGTCCGCATATCATTCAACTCTACCCCCAAGTCTCCTTTTTGTGATATAAGAAATGCTGCAGCAAGGGATAGCCTATAGCCTACATCTTGGGAATAAGACGCTTTTAAGTCTTCATCAGGCGTAGGTATCAACATCTAGCAAACCGGATGACTACTTACAAGACGAACGCGGGATACACGGAATAGATAGTTTGATTTGCCCGTTTTAGTCTCCAAGTTAGCTTTTCCATCTGGCCTTGTTCAAAGTAACTGCATTTCTGCATATCGCTCATGCCGTCGGTCTCAGGTCTCGCGAATCCATCTTCATTGTTAGTGGCATTGCGGTAGTCATTTTGAAGGCTCCCTACATGGCAAGTATCGAAGAGTTAGCAGACTGAATGAATGCGAGAAAAAACCTTTAAAAATTACCTACCTTTTTGTAGTTATCACGTGTTCGAAAAGCAATCGCAAGCCCTATGACGACTTCTCCCGCTGGGGGGTTCAGGATTTGCCAGTCTGATTGGTCCTGCTTCCCAAAATATAATTGTCTTCCGAAATTCGTACGAAGCTGCGTTGCGTCTGGTTAGCGGCCGGCCATTGCCATAGTCCTTTTGTTTACTTGTAGGAGACGGAAGAGATGGGGTTTCAAAGAAAGGTGAATCGAGCGAATCTCACCCTGATGGCTTTCAGATATAATTCGATCGACACATCCACGCCTGTGATATACTCTCCATTGGGGCCATCCAATTCACAGTGCTGCATGTCTTCCTCTGGCCAGTCCAGCGGCTTGTCCGTCTGCCCATCCACCTTGTCCTTTCTCAAATTCCACATTGGATCCGAATGGACAAACTCTACCTTTAAGCCCAAGAGTCCATCGACATATCTCGTACAAGATTTCTCTTTGGACGGTGGGCTTGGGATCGTATGCTGAGAAACGAGAGCGGAGATTCGTTTCACCTTGCGTACTTGGGCAGCGTCTTTGGCCCAGAGGATGATTTTCTGCGGGGCGAAATCAACGGGCATGTCGTCAAGAGTCTCCTGCGCGTTGAGTGGCAGGAGGTGGATGTATGGATGAGACCAAACTGGGGTGAAGTAAGGGTTCCAAACTCCAAACATGGGCAGCTTGTGCTCAGGCGCGCACCAGAGGAAGCGTTGCGCAACCGGAACTTCGGAGAAACTTGTACATTTTGAATCTGCTATGTATGGGTCAGTGCGGTTCGAGAGCGTGGTGGGCAGGAAAAGAGGGACATTACCTGGTGAACGCGGACATTCGAGAAGGCCAAGACGGGAGATGATACCATTCTGAGGAAGAATCGTCAGGGGTGATACTATTTCGACGATTTCTTCAAAAAAAGCCTACTCACTCCTCCAATCTGCCCAGTGACGCCAACCAGGCATCTTCCTTTTGTCACCATTAGTGGCCGCCGGTTATCTGTTTTACGCCCTAACATAGCCTTTTTCTCAGACTTGAAGATGATCTGAGAATATTGTCAATTACAGAAATAAAAGTAATGGAAAGAATATTGACAACGGTAGAAAAATACAATCTGCTGAGAATGAACACTTACAGTGACACCTTTGATAGCAGTGTGGGAATTTCTGTCAGCGATGTTAAGATTAGGGATATGGAGGATCAATCCATCAATCCAGTCGTTGGAAGCAATGTGCGCTGCACTTTTGCTGATTGGCTTTCCCCCAAGC
This sequence comes from Emydomyces testavorans, assembly GCA_029449355.1. Taxonomy (NCBI): domain Eukaryota; kingdom Fungi; phylum Ascomycota; class Eurotiomycetes; order Onygenales; family Nannizziopsiaceae; genus Emydomyces; species Emydomyces testavorans. The sequence continues at coordinate 4,870,327 of CP120628.1, forward strand.
AGAGAAGTATCGTCATACCCAAAAACGCGCCTGCGGGCCCCGAAAATGATACCCAACCCAACTAAGGCACCTTCGCTATTCCAAAAACTTTCGAAAGTTGCAGTAAAGTGATCTACTTCTTGCCAGGAGTTAACGAACAGCCTGCTGACGTTGACTGCATCTTTTGGCTGCGGGTATGATACCATCGGCGTCTGCCCTGATATGCTGTGCTTCGAGATAGTTTCGTCGGTCTCTATGGATGCATTTTGTTGTATTTTCTTGAAATAGACAGCTGCGATTTGTTCGCAAGCCGCCCAGATGCGTCTTCGGTTGGCGATACCCATAAAGGGCCCTTTCATACCGAACACTGGCCTGGTCATTGTTTCAGCCCAGAGATAAAGCCTTCGGTAGTCGATATCTTCCAATTGATGTGCTTCGATAACGGTATGCAACTCCCAGAACCATGGCATACTCCGTCGGACAAGCATTTTCCAAAACAAATTCTCTCTTGTGGCATTGTGCATCACCCATGATGCCCTCCTCAAAGCCAGGATTGACTGTCCAGGCAAGTAAATCAAGATACTATGAAGAAGTTCATACGGCAGTTTGTCGAATGGATCTCTCACCACTTTCCGTCCGAGGTCCATACGGCTTGCAGGGAGTGGTTTGATTCTGTCTTTCAACCTTTCCCACGATAGATGACGAGTAAAACCCGGGATAACCGTGGGGTGTACTACCGAAAACTGTAAAGCCACAAGTGTTAATTACTTCGGTTAGGGACTTCGTTTGGGTACAATTCGCCTACCTCCTCGCCAGAAATCGAATTCCAGTTCTGACCTTGGCCTGATATATTTCCGTAGTCCACTTTAAGTGCGGCATAACTTGAAAGGTCTGCCATAGTGTCGTAAAGCGAATCTTTATCAATTTTGCTGAAATTAATAGAGTTTGTAAGGACTTCCGTTAGGATTTCAAAACAGCACCAGTGAAACGGGAAGACCACCGGTCCATCATCCACATAATTTTTATAGCTTTTAAATAGTTAGCGTTTTGTCCATTGAAACAGAGTAGCCAGTGTACCAGGAAAATATCTGTATATCGCGAGGTTGACTCGGATCTAATGCAATCATAAGTCTTCATGTGTTACACTTATTTCAATGCCAAAGAGAAGTATACCGGTTCCCATCGAAACGTAAAGACCACCCTGTTCCAAAAGCATATGTTAAATGATCAGAGTGCTTGCTTTGATGGAATACGCAGTAAGTTGAATTCGTACACTCTCCTGGTCAGCGTACTCTCCTCGACCAGATATCCATGCCCTAGATACACAAGGCAATTTAGTACTGGGTTCAAATCATGATGAGTTGAACAATCCAACTCACTTGTTAACCCCAGCAGCATCCGGATTAGACCCTAGGCAAAACACCCTGTCAAGCCATGCAGTGCTCTCCCGGCTGACCAGCTCTGGGTCGTAGCTCATTTGTTCTTCACATCTGTCAAATGCTTCCTTCTTGTCGTTGCCGCCATTTTCTTCGTCACTGTCTGACGGAAACACTATTCCTGCTTCCAGAGTAAGACGCTTTTTCACTATCCGTCGACGTCGGTATTGCAGAGCCTTCTGCGAACGAGACCCAATATTACAGCCATTCAGAGACGCGCCGCAGATCGCACAAAAGCAGTCGAAAAAGCCCATGATGAAGAAGGTGAAATGGGGGTTAGAAGGAATTGAAGATTGAGTATGCTTTAGGAGGAGAGGACGCGTTGAGGGAAGTCTATTAGTTCGGGTAAATAGTAATAGTACATACATATGTACGGAGTACTTAGTAGCTAGTTGACCTGAGCCAATAGTTAGTTAACTATGGTTAGAGACCCTCCAACCTCGCACTAGTTAGTTAACCAACTGCTAGTTAACTACATGTGTTGAACCTATGGGGTTCATTCCAGCTATCATCTGAACTTTCACCAAATAACCCCAACTTTGCCTAATAAATCCTGCATATTGCCACTATCTCTTGACATTGAGTGACACAAGATACAAACTTATCATCTCTCACTTAATTTCATATGTTCAAGATTGTCATCAAATTTGCTGCTTTTTCACAATTTTTTTATTATTCTTATGAATTTTAAGATGTATAAATAATTTATAATTGTTTAGATAGATTGACAGAATCTGATAAAGTTTTTATTATTCACAATATTTTTTAAGTTTGACAATTATGAATTGTTCTGAAAAATGATGTTTGCATCTGAAGTACACTGAGTTTTTGAATTTACTTAATGATATTTTGAAAAACAATCATCATATCATTATTTGTTTGTTATGATATAGTGATTGTTTCAAGTCATTATATGTTCTCAATGTATTTGAAAAATCAATGTTTTATTATAATTATTGTTATTTTTATTTTAAATCATTCACAGTTTGTATAATAACACTGAACATATAAAAAAACTCAATTTTTTTTTGCTTATTAACACAATGTGTAATAATTAGTGTTGAATCAATAATATAAATAATTTTGTTATATGTCAAAAACAATATCTTCAGATTGTATGATAAAATCAGATACTTTCTCAATTTTCAACATTATTATTCAGCATATCATTCAGTTTCTGATCTTCAATGTTGATATACTTGATCACAAATTCATTATTATAATCATCAATAAAAAACTTGATGTCATTATATTAATCACTGAACTCATTTTCATTTCTTGATATATAATTATTTACAATCAGAATTGTCAAATTTATGATTTCATCATTTGTGTTTTCAGATTTAATTAATTTTTCACTAATGTTAATGAAAATTTGTGTCAATTACATCAGAACAATCAGTCACACATATTCTGCAATTAGTAAATGTAAATTATTTTATTTATTAATTCAAATTGTTACTGTTGCTTTTTAAATTGTGATTTAAATTTTTGCTGCTTCTTCATAAATTGTTTTTCTGTATTTTTAATGATTGCATTTTCTAGAGTTGAATTAACTGATATAAAATTCAATTCAATAAAATTATTCAAGATGTTTGCATGCTTTTTCTTCACTACAACAATTGAGTTTGTTGAAAATAGCTAATTTCATTCAATATATGTTTTCATTTTATTGAGAATAAATTTCTGCAAAATAAGCTGCTAATCAACTGACAATTAATTTTAAAATTTCTTTAATTAATTTCAGATTGCTAAAAACATTGAAAAGTTATTAATCATTATTTTCAATATCATAACAAAAAAAATGTGTGATATTTTTTTTATGTAAAATTTCATTAATCTCAAATTTAATTAACTGCTGTCAGCATTTTATTTCATTTTTTCTCAAAATATAACACACACATGTAGCAATAAAAATAATGCAATTGACAAACAGTAAATCAAACAAATGTGTTGTAAGTGAATTAATTGCAAGTGCAAATTTCTTAAAATTAAAAAAAAATTGTGTTATTGCAAGATACAAAATGTTGATTAATCATTAAGTTTTATCAGTTTGTATGTGATTGTCAATCATTTCAAATCACAGTGTTTAAAATTTTGTGATAAAACATAACACATTTTGTTTTTTCAGTCATAACAGAAAAAGTTATCATTTTTAAATAAATTCTGAACAATTTTTTTTAATGCTCTGCATTCTCAAACTTATAATGAACAACAAGCATGTTTTGAATTTTTTTCATAATATGACATTTTAGAAAGTCTGTTATATCACACAACTAGTAAAAAATAAAATCAGCAACAATACTCATCAAGTAACAATGATATATACTTTTTTTGTTTCTGTTTGAACTAACTGTTGAGTAAATATTAGTAATTCAGAGTTTAGTATGCTGTGATTTTTATGAGTATTGAACTGATTTTTTCATTTTTTTTGTCATTTGCTCACTGCAAAAATTTATGTTTTTTTAATAAATGAATTTTGATGACTGCTATTTCATTCTGATCAGAAGCTCAAGTTTGAAACTAATTGCTCATCATAATTTAAATCACTGAATAATTTTTCTCACAGCAGAATTTTTGTTATGCTCAATATTTGTTTATTTATAACATTGAATGATTGTATTTTTGTCTGATGTCTAACTTCATTTCAAAATACTTGATTTATTTGCATTTGTATCACTTAATCTTGAATATTCATGCAGAAAGCAACTGAAGTCAGTTATTATTTGACAAAAATGTAAATTTATTTCATTTAATTTTAAAAAGTTATTTGCTAATGTTTTGTCATTCAGTGATTTGAAAAATTTAGCATTTTTTTATTTCATTATATTTTGCACAACACATCACTTTTCATTTTGTGTCAGAAACATAAATGTTGAGATTTGACATTTGATTTCAAATAAGCAAGTGTCATTATCTCAAATCATATATAAAAAATTTTTATGAAAATGTTACTCATTGTTTCAATTTCAACTCTTAAATCATTACACAAATGTGATACATCAGTTATGAAAATTAGAAATTTTTGTGACACAATCAAATTTATTGTCAAAATCAGAATTCTAAAATATAAATTATTTTTTTTGATATTTTTTCAATGTTGAATAAGTAAGTTTACTCATCTGAATTTTGATACACACATTGAGTTTTTGTGATATTTTTATTAAACATGTCACTGCTACTGGCTGAAGATTTGTTCAGACAATCAGAACAAATTTATAAAAAATTCATTGATATAAAGTATTAATTTTTCTTCAGTCTGACAAAGTGAGTTTTTGAGATTGCAGTCTTAAATCACACATTGAAAAACATCAATATTATTATTCAGCAATTTACAAGTATATTTTTGCAATTTATGAGCAGTGAAAAACTTTACTTCAGTTCACAATCATTTTTTTAATGAATTTTGATTTGTATTGCTATTCACATTCAAAACAACTTTTGAAGCTGATGACATTTCATCATTGATTAATGATTGTCATCTTTGAAATTTTGATTAAAACATGATATTTAAAAAAATATATGCATCAGAATGTATTAGTAATATTCAGAGTCTCAACAATTACAAATGCAATTATTTCTTGAAAGCATAATCTAGCTGTACAACTAGATTATCTGTCATTAAACTCATGAAAAAAAAACATGATGCTTACATATCTTGTAAGCTTTTCAATAAAATTTCTGAAATTTGTCTCAAGTTAAGAACAACATACACTTACTGTAAAAAAATTAAAGAAAAATAAGCACAGTGCAAATTTATTCATTATAAAAAATTTAATAACTCAAAAATTTATTTTTTTTGAAAGTATGTTTTCTTCTGCTGCAAAAAACTAGTGTGATGCACACTACAATGAGACTAGCATCAGAAAAAAAAATATATCATTTAATGCTCAATTGAATTACATTTTCAACATCAGTCTGACAATTTAAATTATAATTTATTTTGAGTATTATTATGTGTTTGATACACTCACTTTCTGAAAAATTATTAAGATATTCAGTCATTATTAACAAGCAGATGCTTTATTTCTGTCTAATTTGTTAAGAATAATTGAAAATGCTGTCATTTCATCTGATGCATTTTCTTCAGTGTAGTTCAGAATGAGTGTTTTTTACAAATTTCAAAAATTTCATTCTTCACTGCATCAAAATATCACAATTGATGATTATCAAAATTCACTGAAAGCTTTTTGTGAAGCATTTGTTTCAGTTAATCAAATGAAATTTTTGAAAATAACATGATATAATTTTCAGTTGTGAAATTCAAATTCAGTATTTGCAACTCAGCTGAATTGCTATTAGAAAATATAAAATTCTTCACTGAATATATCATTGTATTTTTTTGCTTTAAATGTTATATAATAATGTGAGTTGATCATGCTTTCAGAACATTATCACAATTTTTTGATTTTATAAAATTATTTATTTGTGAAAAAATTATAATTTTAAATTTCATGTTTTGAAATTGTGCTGTTTTCAATGTATCTACTGCATCATGAAGTGTAAATTCATGATATATATAAAATGTTATGTTAGCAGCAGTTATAAGTCAAAAAACTGAAATCTGAACATAACTCAATTATACAATTATAAAAAATTTTTGTGTGATTGCTGAAGCACTTGCACAAATTTGAATTTTTTTTTTATGTATCAGTATTTCAGATTATTATTGCATTTCTGAATCATTGCTGTCAAACAACAATGTGCTTGCATTTCTGAATAATCATTAAATATTAAGTTGTATTTTTGAATTATATATTCATTAATTTTATGTAATTGCTGTTTGCTGCTGTGTGTGCTGAATTTTGCATCAAAAAAACAATGTTTTTGCATTTTCTGTTTTAAAATACAACACAACAATTTGTAGTTATCATAATTTATTTTCAGCTTTGTTATTGTCATTGAAATTGTTCAGTATTTCATTTCTAACAAAAAATTGCTCACAGTGATGACAGTTTGATCTGTTTTCATTTCAAAATATAAGTATATTTGTATTAATGACATACTTTAAAATTGAAAATAAGCATAATTTCAGCTTTAAAAATTTTCTGAAATCAGAACAGTTTCAGTTGCTGAACAAAAATAATTAAAAATAAAAATATAATTAAAAATAATCACTGTTTGTTCATGTTTTATTTAAAAATGATTTTAATATATGTTTCATTCAAGTTGACATTACATTCACTAATATGTTGTAGTTAATTCATTGTCACATGTAAGCTAGTTAGTTAATGTAACTACAATGTATACTGCTACATTTTGTTATTTGATGTTAGTATAATTATGTTTTGTTCATAATGTACTTGATCTCTACTTGCTTTCAATGATTACAATAATAATTTAAAAACTGAAAACATATGTCATAAATATTACAATTGAGCAATTTATATATTTAAAAAATAACAAAAGCATTAAATGCATACTTTTTTTATTTAATAAATTATTACTGATGACTTGAAAATCACTACAGTATAACAATCACATTGAATGAAAAAACAATGTAGTTTTATCTGAAAATGATATATCTAGTTGTATGATAAAAAACTAATTAGTATGCAAAACCTAATATGCTGTATGATGAGATTGACATGTAAACAATATCAGAAATTACTTGAGATATTAATAATATAATATTTATGTTTAAATGATCTGCAATTTATGTTGACAATCATCAGTTAATTTTTTGTGAAATTAATGACATGTGTTCACTTCATATTATTATTCACATTTTCTGTTTATTGTTTTTGAGTGATTTATTTTTGCTTCATTTCTTGCCTCAATTTTCAGTTATACTTTTTGACTAATTTTTTTTCAGTTGAAGAAAATTAAAATGATATAAAATTTGATACTGATGTCAGTTAATGTAATTATTAATATAACATATTTTTTTATCAGTTTCAAAATTTTCAAGTTTACTGTCATGAGTTGCTGAAACAACATGAGTTTTTTGAATAATATTATCAAGAATGTAAATTTACTGTTGACTCAAATTGTAACTTGCAGTGAAATGAAAATATTTTATTAAAATTAATTTAATCTCAAGCATGTTATGAATTTTATGTGATGTATTCAAGTGAGATTATAAAATATTCATAAAAATTTCACAATATTTTTGATTGCTGAATGTTGTGAGATTGATTTTCACATTTTTATGTACATTTTATGCTCAAAATCAAATACTGTGAAAATCACAAGAAAATGAGCAATTATTTATTTATTGAAAATTAATTTTTGTGTCTGACTTGATTCAGACTGATATTTTTGAACTCAAACATAATTTTTGTGTCATGAATTGTTTATTTTCTTCATTCAAACAAATGAACATCAAAAAAACTTCTTTACAGAAATATCAAAATCTGTTGTTTCTTTATCATTAAATTTTCATGCTGATATAAATGCATGAAGCTGTAATTTGTAATGATGCATTCATGCAGATTCTGACTTTTTATAATCACTGAAATAAAAAATTTCTGATGACTTATAAAATTGTTTTCTCATCTCACAAACAAAAACTGCAAAAGTTTTAAAAAATTCATTATTTAAATCATTAAGCTGTGCAGCAAGATCACAAACTTTAATTTGATTTTCACAAATAATTTTTCAATTGAGATTTTTCAAAAATATAAATTCTGATGATGATGTTGTCTTAATCTCTAAATTGCTTGTGACAGTAGCAGCATTTCATTCAAATAATTTTTCAAAAAATAAAATATTTTCAATTAACATCATGTTCATTTGATGAATATTATGTGCAATTATTTATTCATGATATATTTTTTACTTGTTTGTCTGCTGAAATGAATTTTTGACAAAATTTTTGTAATTTTTCTTGAAATTTTCTATGTTAATCTCATCTAAACTTTCACTGTCATGAATGAACTGAACATAATGAGTGAGAATATAAAATTTTGAAAAGTTAAAATGATCAGTTTTGAGAAAATTTTTAACATTCATTCAATAATCACTGAACATTCACTTCAAATTGTTAATGCAATAAAAATTATGCTCAATGTATGACAATATTTTATCATCATGTGATTGATATTATGCAAGATATAATAACTTAATTACAGCACAAACAAACAGCACAACTGCTGATTTTTCTTGTGAAAGCAATAATACAATTATTGAAATCAGTTGACAAGTTATGACTTGCTGCTGCACTTTTGTTCATTGAGTAATGATACTGAATTTTCTGAAGTTTTTCAATGATGAGTACTCAGAAACTTAAACAAAGTGAGCATTCAATTTTTCAATATCATTAATGTTTGTTATACTAAAATTTGATATGAAATGCTTTTTTTGTTAAACTTTAATCTTGAAAAAATTCTTCATCAATGCTGTTGTTCAGTTAATGAGATATTTAACAATGCTTTTTAAAAGCTGATGAAGAACATCAATCATCATTATATCATGAATATTAACTAAGAAATGATGTCAGACAAAATTTGAAGCAAAATGAACTCACATGTTTTTTATTTTTGCAAAAACATTATTAATCTGAAATTTCTTGATATGTTGTTTTTTCATTTATTGAATTATATACTCATGTGTTCTCATGAGTCAAAATGCTAAGAAATTCTCACATTGTCAGAGTGATATTGTGCACATAAGACAATGTTTTTCACTCTTGACTTCAGTTATCAAAATCTGCTTTTTGTAGTCTGCAATGATATTTGCAAAAATTGAAAAGCATTAGTAAACTGCATCATCAGCACATTAAATTAACATTTCAGTTTTTCATAAAATTTTAAATGTTATTCAATAAAACAAATGTCAGTAAGATTTCACACAAGCATATTTATATATAAAGCATTTTTTTAAACTCTCATGAGTGTTCATTCTAGTTGTATGACAGCAGTTTGATTTAATTATAAATTTTGCTATATGATTAAAATGAGCAGTAATATGAAATGCTCATACTTATGTTTCAATATAATTTACATGACATCATGATACACATAAATTTTAACTTTACAAAAAACATTTTTGAGTGATGAAAAATTTTTTATCAACATTATTTTATTCAACTTCTGACTTCATCAAGCTGAATTACTAAAATTCTTAATAATAAAATAAATCAGTTAAGTATCAAAATTTTCATGATGATTGATTAATTATGTTTTGTCACTTGCAATCAACACAGATATCACTGTGACATCATTAAAAATTTTTTTTTGTATATTTCATCATTAATTTGCTGTATGCATTTCAGTGTACATATGATGATGTTGAGAGTTTTGTTGTTGAATTAAAGCATATGTAAAATGCTTTTTAAAGAGTTTGTGAAAAAAAAAATGACAAATAACATGCTTAATACATTGATAATGCAGATAATATATTTCAACTGAAGAATTTAGAACACTCAACAGCACTTGTATTTCTTGCATCATTCAGTTTTCAATAAAATAATTTACTGCAAAGTGAAACAGCTTCATAAAAAACTCATCTGCATTTTGAAATGACAGTTGTAAATACACTGACTGCAGTCATGAATTTTTTATGAATGTATTAATGCTGTTTTTATTTAATTTATATATTAAAAAAAACTGTGCAACACTGTAGTCAATCTCACTTTCAAATAAATAAAATGCATTTTTTTGATACTTATTTTTAGCTCTGAAAACTTTTTCATCTGAAAAATTGATAAAATTCACTGCAAGATTTATTTGATGATTAGTTAAAACATATGTAATTGTTGCAATACTTAATGCAGTTGAAATTCTGACACTGAAAATATATATGTAAAAATTTGAAAATGATAAATGTTGCTGCTTCAAATTTTTGAGTGATGAATGAAATTTTAAAACATCTTGAAAAAACATATCAATGTCTGATTTATTTATCTGATTCTTCAAGTTTTCTGAATTAAAATTATGACACAAAGTTATATTTGCATCAGTAATGAAATTTCACTTAATGCTTAATACATAAATATTATTCAATTTCAAATTCTCTTCAGTTGTTTTTCAATGTATCTGATTAATATTTATATTAATTGAAATTTCAGTTTTTTGTAGCACATTCAGTGCTGCAAAAACATTTTGACATTTGTACTGATGTTTGATGAGATTTGCAAGAATTTTGACATTTTTTTCACAATGCAAACATGTTCTGATTATAGCAAACATTGTTAATTTATTTAGAATTTCACAAAATTCAATCAAAACAACTGTAAAATGTCACACTGAGTTTGAAGTCACAAATGCTGAATTTATCAAAACAGCTAAAAAAACTTATTAATCTTGTTTAGAGTTGATCAACTTTTGAATTGAATCAGATTCTAGAAAAAATCTGTTCATCTGAATAAAGTCTAGAATCTTGAGAAGTTGACTTCTGTTTGTTTGCAGACATCTAGAGCTTGAGCAGAATCTGACTTTACTAGCTCATCAAGACTGAATGTAGTGTCAAGTCAAACAAAGTCTGATTTTATTATTTACCACATGCTTGCTTATTCTAAATATAGAAGAACACTAAGCTAGATGCAGTTAATGTCTAAACTTTTGAGTTTATAGTGTTGACATCAAAACAGTTATTATTATGTAGCTACACATAACACTACAATGTGAGTACAGAACTACATATTAATGATTACATATAACATAACTTAAATTGAGTCATCAACAACAGTCATTTAAATCTAACTTAAGTTAGATTTGAAATGTTATTAACAAAATATATATAAATGTAATAAATTAATGTCAAGCAATTGCTGTCAATACATCATGCAATATATTTAATCTTAATGCTCAGCATCTTGCTTTATTAATGCAATGCTGATTAACAAATTGACAATGCACACAACACATTTTCAAATGAAGTTTTTCTCACAAATCAAAAAAAATTAAAATTAAACAATCTTAATAACACATTTTCAAATGAAATTTTTCTTACAAATCAGAAAAAGTTAGAATCAGTTTATATAAATTAATGAATTTTAACTTATGTAAAACAAACAATATAAATATCATCTTTCAGCTCAAATTCTTCATTTTTCTTCAATCTTACAAGCATTTTGATCAGATTCAGAAAAAAATCAAATTAAAAATCAAAAAAAGTTAAATTTTTTAAATATCAGATTGAGAATTAATCAGAACAAAAATCAAAAAAAAATAAAATCATAATTTTGCAGATATTTAAACATTTCAAATCTAATTTAAATTAAATTTAGCAGCAGCATCAAATTATTTATTTAAAAAAAAAATGAAAATTTAACAAAAAATTTTAACTTAAGTTAAAATCATGCTTTAATAAACTAAACAAGTTTTATTTTTCAAAGCTGCAGACAAGCAGTCAGCAAGAAAAGCAAGTACAGTTAATACAAATTTAAATTAGCAGAATAACAATACAGCATCATCAAAGCAAGAAAGTCAAAATGTCACATTTAAACAAGCAGAAAAAATCATAACAATGATAAATGATATCAACAAGCAGTACATTGCTCACATGTATATGAAAATCACATTGATCAATGTGCAAATTCTGAATATTCAGTAACTCAACATCAAGAAACATAATCAAGTCATGAATATAAATCATGTGACAAATTTTATAAAATTTTTCAGTACTGAAATTCAACAATGTGTTATGAAGACTCACATGAAGATTAGTGTGAATAAAAATGTATTTAAATTCATATTGAAGAAAGTGATGAACAGTAAAATTAATAAGTTCAAGTGAATCAGTCATTTAACAATTACATATGAAGCTGATGAGCAAATGTTTATTATTTTATCATGATTAAATAAAAACTCAGATGTGCTGCAATCAATTTTAAATGCAGACAATCATCAAAAAATTATTTTGAAAAAAATGTTTAAGAAGTGACAGACAGTCAGACAACATGTAAATGACAAAATTAATTATTTAGCAATTCTAACTTAAGTTAGAACAAAAGAAGTGATATTAATGCTTACTGACATTCAATTTCAATGTAAAAATATTTTTGAATAACAAATTTTTTTAATTATCAAATTATATCTGATAATTCTGATGCACAGCATGCATTGTGATTAAACAAAGTCAACATGTATTAAACAAATTTAAATGAAAATATGTTTTTTTTATGTTGTAAGTGCATGAAAAAAAAATATTGATCAGCAGACAAAGTTATTAAGTTTCAACAAGCATTTGAAAAAATAAATGTATCAAAATTTTAAAATGAATATGAAATATTTTGCAAGATGACTTACATGTTTAAAAAACTTGACATACTGTGAAATGTTTTTTCAGTATATAATCATAAATTATGATTACTGGCATTTTAATGTCACATTGACTGAAAAGATGATAAACTTTCAGCTAGATGAAGTGAGTAGTGATCTGCATTTTCTTAAAAATTTTTATTAATTTATAAAAATTCTAACTTAAGTTAAATTTGAAAAATCAAATTTGATAATTTTTATCAATCATTTTGAATAATTTTTAATCAAGCTGTGTCAAAATTACAGTACAGTGATTTTCAGCTTTTTTTCAGTTTCAAATCATCATTTACTGACACTGAGTTTCAGTCATTATTTTATTTCATGAAAAATAATTATATTAATAATTGTCTGAAAGAAATCTTTGCAGTTTTCTTTAAGTATTTTAACATACATTTATTTTCACATTTGTTAATTTCATTGTTATGAAAGCAGATGATTTATGACATTCAGAAATCAAAATTTTTAATATCACTGAATGATAAAAATTACAACAAAATGTTTTTGTTGTTGACACAAAACAAGCAATTTTTCACACATTCATTGTCTCAGTGATCAATATTCATTCATGCTGTAAATAAAATTTGTGAATTTACTAAGCAAGTACTACAGCATGTGACTTTTTAATATTATTCAGCATGAAAATATTCTCAGTCAGCAAGTAAAGAGTTATGATATTTTACATGAACAAAAATCATGAAGTTGTTGCTTTTCAAAAATCATAATGCAAACAAAAATAATTTATCAGAAATGATATTAACAAAAAGTACAAAATTTTCAACTGTGAGCACTGAATCAGATATTTTTTTTATTACTTCAAGTACTGAAATAAACATGCAAATTACAAATATGAATTTTGAAGTCACAGTGAGATTTATTAAGAAAATGTGAAGTTTTGTTGAACATTTCAAAACTGATTTTAATATTTCTGTACTTCAAAATTTGATATGTACATACATTATATTTTAAAATCTAACTTAAGTTAGATTTTAAAACTGACACTGAATACAGAATGCTGTTTTAAAAAAAGCAATTACAACTGTCAAAATCTCAACTACTAGTGAGAAGATCAAGAAGTATCAATCAAGATTTGATTATAAATATTGACAAGAAATACTAATTTTGTGTGCTCATAATATTAAATTTTTTTTTAAAAATATAATGAAATACTACAATGAACATAATCTGATATATTTTTTTATTTGTTTAAACTATACTATTCAATGAGATATTAATACTGAGATATTAAAATATGATAAAAATCTTGCATTATGAACTTCATGAGACAGTGTGGTAACAGTTTCTCAATATCACTCAAATTACAAGTTGATTTTAATTGAGATGCTTTCTCATTAAGCATTTTGTAATGAGTTGACTATGCAAAAAAATGTGTTCAAAATTTTTTGAATGTATTCTCATCTGAAGATTATCATTCTGAATTCATTTTGATATGAATTCACTGTGTCAAAACATTAAACAAAACTGTTCAATAGCAATGAGCATGTTGCTGAAAGCATAATAAATCTAAATTTAATTTAAGTTAGATTTAGAATTTTTTTTGATTGAAGCTAATTGAGTCTGAATCAATCAACAGAATGAATATCATTATATTCTTGAGTTGCTTACAAAGTACTCAAGAATATTGATTAATGTCAGATGATCATCAAATTTTAATAATATATACAAGAACTTGATTCAATTTACACTTCAGAAACAATCAGATAACAATTTTGAGCAAAGTCACATCTGTCTAAAAATTGATCTGGCAAAAACAACATCAGCAAATCTGACAAAAATAATTCACAAAACAAAAAAAAATAATGATGATAATGATATTAATGAAAAAAAAATTTATGATGAAAATCTGAATCAGACTGAAACTGCAACTCAAACTAGCTTTCAGACTTCATCACAAATATTGCAATTAAAATTTTTCAAAGTATCAGCTGCAGCATCTCAATCAGCAGAGTTATTTAAATAAAAAATCACTGAAATTGTGAATAAAACTTACATTATTAAAAAAATTAAATAAATTTCAGTCAAATTCAAACAGACTGAAAACTGAATTGTTTATATATAAAATTATTAAAAGTTTAGATTAAATAATTGCACAATACAAACAAAGAATTAATTTAACTGATGCAGCAAATGCAATTTAACTTAAATTAAATTTTGATTTTCTTGATAAAAGAAAATTTTTTGCAAAAATAATGATAAACATTAAATATTTACAGTAATTAAATTAACAATCTGATTATTACTGTGTATTGATAAATAAAAATTTCAGTAAAAACTCACTCAAATGCAATTTAATTTAAGTTAAATTGTGAATATTTCATACAAATTTAATAATAATGAACACTGAAAGTTGCAGATGACAATTCAGTTCACATTTTATCAATTTTTTGATGAATTTTTTTTGTTATTATCAAATTTAAATACTACTCTTTTTTTCATCATGAATTATTCTTGCTTTTTAAATTTATTAAATTCTTCATGTGTGTTTTGCTGAATACAAGCAATTATGTCTTTCTCACTGCACAAATCATCTCAGCAATTTAATATTTTACATCTGATAAAAAATGTTATTATATCAAATTTCTTCACATTAAAATCAACTTCATCTGATTTTATTTCTTCTGCTTCAGCTTCTCAATTTCAGTTAAATACATCAATTTTTTCATCTAATACTCAATCAGTTTCATCTGAGAATTTTAAGTTACTAAATCAGTTAAAAAAATCTGATGTATTTTTTATGATGATGAATAATCAGCTACATTTCTTCATTAATGATATCTTATTTCATTCTCACAAAAACTTGCTGCTTGCAATAAAACATTTTTATGAAACTCAAGTCATTAATTCATCAAAACATAAGAGCATTTCAAGAAAATAATTCTTCATGCTGATGATCATTTAAAAGTGTGATGTATTTACTGTGAAAATTTTTTAGAGCATTTACAAGTGAAGAATCATGAAATTAATTCAATGAGAAAACATGCTAGCATGACAGATGATAAGCTTTTTCAATGTGCAACAAAAAATACAAATCTCAAGAAAATGCTTCTGTGAAATGAAAAAATTTGAAAACTCTTTCATTTTAATTTTAATCTAAATTAAAATCAAAAATTGACAATATTCATCAGAATCAACATAAACTTGCATTAATTTAAAAAAACATTAAAATGCAACTCATGTGCTTTGTGATTGCAACTCAATCTTCATTTCAAATTGTCAAACATACACAATTTCAACATTTTTTTCACATTATTTTTAATAATAAATTATTCATGATTTCAAAGCAACAAATCATTCAGCAACAATTGATGAGTTCTGCAACTGAATCAGTTTCATTTATACTTTAATGTTTTTTTGTTAACTCTAAAATTACAATTGCTTGTGATTGTTGATCAAGTTCAATGCAACATTCATTTCTGATAATTGTAAACTTTTTCATTGACAATAATTAAAAGCTTCAGCAAGTGTTACTTGAGTTTGAGCCATGTGATGAAAATTACAAAAATGTTATTTTGATGAATTAAATTTTATCAGTTTTGACAACTCATAAATTTTTTAATTAAGTCATGTCAATTACAATTGACAATGTTTCAAACAACAATATATTGACAAGAAAATTGACTCATGATTTGCTGAAAAAGAATGTGCTTCAAAGCATGTTAAATTCAGCATTATGATGAACTTTTAATACATATTAACATGTTTCATATCTGATACATGTTATTCAATTAGTTGTCAATGCATTTCTGAATTTCATAAAAATTTCAGCATTCAATGATGAGATTGAGAAGAATTAAAATAATGAAAATCAGAATTTGCAAAGTTAATTGAGCATTTCACAAACTTTTGAGAAGATAAGTATATTCACACACTAATTATCATTGATGATATATCATATTTTAATTTTAACTTAAGTTGAAATCTGCTGATGATCTTGTTACACACTTTTAAATTTAAAAGCTGATATGTTATATAAATGCTAGTTTGCAACAGCAATTGATATTTTGAGAATCACAACATGATTTATCATGAAATATATTGTCAAAAAATTCAATTCTGTTGCTGCAAAATTGCAAAATACACTGAAATTTAATATTTTTGATGCTGAAGCATGCTTTTTGTTTATAAAGTGCAGTGAATAAATTTACTGAAACTTATGATGCAACAGCATGTGCACAACTTTGACTCACTGATGAGAACTGAAAGCAGATGAAGTATTTTATTCAAATTATTCATTTTTTTATGCATTTACTGCTAGTTTTTTCAATATGCAAAATTCAAGCATATATATAGTGTTTACAATATACAACATCTTGTTTAATTATATTAGTGCTTCACAACAATGACTTGCTTTAAAAACTACATGATGAAAACATAAATTAAAAAATCATCTTGCTGCAGCATATGAAAAGCTGTGAAATTATTATACAAAAACATACAGTGAACATGATTATTTTTATGTCATGAGAACAATTCTTGATTCAAACATGAAGCTTCATAAATTTGAAAAAAAAATTTGAAAGAATGACAATGCTAACTGATATACTAAATATAAAGCAGTTTTTCAAAAATTATATTTGTATTATACACAGATAATGTTCACACAATCACAGAATTAATTATTTTAGTCTCAATTTCACAAGCAGAATTTGTTTTTACAAATTATTATGTCAACAACTCATTTGATATATAATACAAAAAAATCTTAATGTGATTTTGATGAATCACAAAAATAAAATGATTTTGAAGAGCTGAATGCTTATCTTGCTGAAGATAATGTTTGTTTTATACATTTGAAAATTATTATGATTTTCATTTTCACAATTTTAATTTAAATTGAATTTAGAAACATATCATGATGTGAATTTTTTGACTTACTGATCAAATAATGTCACTCAATTTTCAGTTCTTGCTTAAATTGCTCATGATGTACTTGCAGTTTCAGCAAGTAAGATTAAAGTGAAAAATTTTTTCAATATTTCTCATGATATTTGTCATTACTGTTGTTTATATCTAACTTTAAGTACAATAAAAACAACAATGCTTCAGCTTGTTAGTAATGATTTTAAGCTTAAAAAAACTTTCACTGAAATTCAAATAGTGAGAATGAACTGAAAAATGACATTTTTGAATTAATACAAGATGACAATGTGAATGATGATTTTTCAAAATTGTCTTGTTATATTTCTGATGACAGTATGATACTAGAGTTCAGTGATGATGAATCAAATATTTCTCAACAACAATATTTTTTCACACAAGAACAGAGACAAACATCACATCAACATTAAAAGTGAAAATGACTAGCATAAAAATTTCTGAAAAAAAATAATAATAAATTGTTTGTGCAATCTGCAAAATAATTTTGACAATCTCAAAACTTACAAGCAAAAGTAATTTCTTGATCATAATTTGTTGAGTCATTAAATGTTAATGATTATGTGAAGATTGAACATCATACTGCATAACAATGAAGACTTGTTGATCATTCAGATTATATTAAACATTGATAATGTATTAAACTTGTTGCTTTTGTGTGACACAGCAGATTATAAATTAATAATAAAAAAATAATCTCATTTTGTAAAGCATATGTTCTTGATTTTAACTTAAATTAGAATTATGATATTGTTTTTTATTTTAATGTCACAATCTGTACTTCATAATTTATGAAAAAAATTTTTAATGTCATTGCTTTGTAGATTGACTGCTACTAGCAAATTACTTTCAAATGATCAAATCTGAACATCTGTCTGATAATCTGCTTTGATTTTACTAGCATTAGATAATCAGAATTGAGTCTGTTCAGCAGATCTTTGAGTCTACAAGTCATAGATTCTGCTCTATTCATCAGGTAGCTTTTGAGGGCTCATCCATTCAAATCAGATCAGACTTGAATTTACAGAGTTTTGTGATCAACTCTAAATCTGAGAAACAAGAATCTTGATCATGAATCTGATGATAGCAATAATGAAAACATTATTGAGCAAATTGACAAATTTTTTAAACATGCAAGCTCAGATATACTTTTGAAACTCATTAATCTCACAATATAAAAAATTCTACTTGAAAAATATGTTGCAGATGCTGAAAACATTGATATATTTCAGTTTGATGATAACTGAACTACAAATGTTCTCATGAGTAAAATAATTACAAAATAATGATAATAAAAAATTGATAACAATGAAAATCTTGAAAATACAGATTCTGAAAAGCATGAGATTAATGTTGATCAAAATAAAGAAAGTTTTTTTAAATTAAACTGAAAATTAAATATCACTGAATTTATTTTATTAATTTACATGAATGTTTGTGATTTTCTATTTTTTGATTCACAAAATCTGACAATTGAAGAAGTGATGTTACAATCTTGATAAATAACTGATGTTGCCTGATTGATTCAGCAGAAACAAAAAAAAATTGATGACAGAATTTTGACAGATGAATCTGAATTAAGCAAAACAATACAATGTTTTTTGTATATTGTGAAATTAACTAAGCTACAAGAAACTGATTTTTATTTATCTTCATTTATTGTGTGCTTCAACAGTGTGATTATGAATTAAGTTGAACACATAATTAAATTTTATGATGATTTGTTACATCTGATATTGTTTTATGAGATTCTTGAAAATGAAGAAATTACAAATCTGACATTAAAAAAGCATATGATTGACAAAAACAACATAAAATCAAAATTTTTGCAACTGAATTAAAATGATTTGAAAACTGCACAAACTGTGTTTTTAACAATTTATATTACATGATGATCAAAAATGTACTGTCTTCTCATTGAACTAGTTATATAATGAGTAAACACTGAAAGTGTTGTATAATTAAATAATAAAAAACAAAATAACTCTTCTGTTAATAACTTGAAAATGATTAATATCTTAAAATGACTCAAAAAATTTTTGTTCAAATGAATAATTCTGAATGAAAATCACAAAGTTAAGAGTTCACATACTTTTTTTCATAAAGTGATGGAAAAATTTTTTCATAAAATCACTTAAATTGTATCAGTCATTTTTATGATGAATTGAATGTCAGATTTTGAAAAATTTCTGCACATGCTTTCATAATTTAATTTTTCTGCTGACTTTGACTTCAGTGCAAAAAACAACTTAATAAAATATTATATTGATGCAGCAGATAGAAAAATGACAAATTTGCATATTTTTTATTCAATTTTGTTTTATTAATTATTTAGAAGAAAATTCATGATTGTTTATCAAACAATAATCACATTACTTAAAATTTTTAATTGCATTCTTCTTCAGTGAGTTGTTGAGCATAAAATAAATTTAAATGATGACACACATGTTGTCATTGAAGACTTCATTTCTTCATATAAAGTTTGCATTATTAATTATCTAATTTTGAAAATAAAGCAGATGACTCAGTATTATATGATACATTTCACACTGTGTTGTCAGCTGAAGAAGAGTGATGATGAAAAAAATAAATTAACAAAAAATAATGATAACATTAATAAGCATTTTGATTTTGCAATTTACAGAAAACTCTAACATGCATTATTTTTATTTGTGTTTAAATACATGTTTCAATTCACACAAAATAAATGTGAAAAAAACTTAGCAACTGACATAAATCATCAGCAAAAATCTGAATGTAATCTTGTATGACTAGTCAGTTGTATGATTATGAATTGCAATATATCAGAATTTTCTTTCAATTGTTTTTAAATTGCTGAATATTTATGTGAAATTATGTCAAAGTATTCAACATTTTTCAAAATTGTACAATATGTGATTAATTTTGAAAATTATCAATTACTTGTTTTTGCTGCTTATTTCATTGTTCAGTATCATATTAAGATTTTTTTAAAGTTACTCAATTACAATGTGATTATCTTACATGCTGATTTCAGTGTGCAAGAGAAAAATCATATTTTACAGCAGTTTAATAATCTTAATGAAAAAATTAAAATTCTAATTGTGACTTACAATACTTGTTTTCTTGATATGAATATTCATCATGTCTGTTCAGACATGATTATACTTGAATTCACAATTAATGCAAATATAACTCTTCAGACAATGAGTTGTATTCATTATCTTGATCAAACACAATTTCAGCATATCTGAATACTACATGAGATGAATATTTTTGACAAATTTGTTGAGTTTGATCAGATAAGTAATATGATATCTCAGATCATCAGCATGAAACAAATAAAATTTGAGAATCTTCAGAAAGAACTAGTCATACAGCTAAATGCAGAAAGATTAAAATCAGAAGATGAGAATGTATCAGATAACAAAAATGTGAATTCACAATCATTTTTGAACATTAAAGCAGTTGATGTCTGATTCAAAAAGCAAAACAATAAAAATGATGAGATTGTACAAACAGAAAATAAAATTTGTGATTGTGCAAATGAGTTTTATTAATGTATGTTTGACCAAAAAACATTTTAATTATGATTTCAGAAAATTAATAATTTCAGCATCAACTCATCAATAATGAAATGAGTATCAGCTGCTTTAAAAAAATGAAAAAATTTCTTCAGTTGATAATATTTAGCAGAAAGATTCTGCAAATAATTAAAATTTTGTTAAAAAAGCAAATCATTTCTGATGCAGTTGATGATAATTCAGAAGATACAAAATCAAACAATAATGATTCAAAACAATCTGAAGATTAATTTTTAACTGTTGAAAAAAAAAAATTATTGTTATAAATAAATCACACTGCAAACAAATCATTTGTTCTGCAAATCACAAAAATATTTATTGAGAACATATTTGTTGAGAAACAAACTCTGATTAATATCATAAATGACAAAAATCAATTTACACAATCTGATGTTGTTGTTTTGAAACATTGCATGTGTCAGATTTCAATTGATTTAATGAATGATGTGTTTCAGAAAAAAATAAAACAAAAAAAAATAAATTGTTTGTTCAGTCAGATAAATCAGTCAAAAAATCAGTTGAGTTTATTTCAAAATTGATTGTAATTTTGAAAGAAAACATTTGTCAGCTTAGATTTATACAGAAAGCAAGTGAATTCATGAAACAATTGTTGAATTGACAGAGCAGTGATTGTGTTGTGATCAAGTTTACTGAAAGTAAAAATAAAAAAAAATGAGTCATCATCTGCTGATATGAGAGCAGAAAGTGAGAAATTATGTTATGAAAAATGCAAATGCACTGAAAATGTAATGTATACAAAAACTTTTGCTAAATGATTAAAAAAATAATTTGCAGTGCTGACTGCAATACTTTTTTTATGATTTTTTATTAATTTAACTTATGAAAAGCTTTTTGTGATTTGATATTATATTCAGATAAATAAATTAAATTTAATCTGATCAGTATAACAAAGTATATGAACTTTTAATTGTATGATGAGATGAGAATTAATATTTTATTACTATCAGTGATATTATTTATATTTTTACATTGCTCTTTCTTGATCACTGATGATTTAAATTCAAAATAATCACTGAAATTAAAAAATAACAATATGATTCATCTAAAAAATTTTCTGAGTCATCAGAAGATGTTCTGAACAATGATGCTGTTAAAAATTTGTTAAAATTTATTTATGACACTCAGAGCTGCATCTGAAATAATTCAAAAAATGATGACATGATGTGTGACTAATTCTGACAGTCTGAAAGTAATACAAGATTGACTGAGAGCATGAGTTTTGTTAAAGTTTTGCTGATGAATTCAAGTTTATGATATTTAAAAATATATTGATTTATCAATTAATGAATTTTTCATATTAAAAAAATTAGCTTGCAAAGAAATTGAAAATGCAAAAAAAAAACATTTTAATGCAGAAACTTGTCATGTTAAACTTCAAGCAAAAAAAAATTTCATTGAAAGAAAAAATGTTATAAAACAAATATAATTTTATATAAAAACATGTTTTCATTTAAAACATTTTTTTATATTTTGCAATGCTGTCACTGTTCATGTTCTGCTGATTATTTCCAAAAATAAACTTGTCAAAATCACTGAGTAATAAGATTGTGAACTCTCAAATCACTTTATGATTTTTTGAAAAAATTCTGATTGTAAAACTTCACTTAAAAACTGATTCAGTGATTAAAAACTTATCATGAAGTAATTCACTGAGCATAAAATCATGAATGTACTAGAAAACAACAATGTTATTTTTAGATTTTTATATGTTGTTGAAAAATTCAATAAAAACTTTGTAAATCATCATAATTTTTAATGCATAAAGTAAACTTGAAAAAATAAATCAGTAATTGATATCAAAAAACTGATCAAAAATTTTTATCAGCATTAAACACAACAAAATTCAAAAAAACAAAAATTTTCAGCATTTTTAATTTCAAAAAATAAACTGATTTTATAAAACAAAATGCAGTCAGAAAAATTAAAAATTAAGTATTCTTGTGATAAATAACACTGAATATTTATTTGTTATTATTTCAACTTAAAAATATGTTCAAACAACTGAAAATTGAATCTGAAAATCATGAAGCAAATAAAAAAAAGTTTAAAAATTTCATTTTCAGAACATAAGTCACAAAGCTTATTGAAAAAGCAAAAAAATTTAAAAAAAAATTAATAAAAAAAACAATAACTCATTTCAAATAAAAAGTGAGATTGAAAATCAGTTGAATGACTGAAATAATGATAATTCAATGTCAAATATTGTCAATTTCACTGTTACAATTTTTTTCAATTTCAATAAACTAGAAGCACAATTTAATTATCATTTTTGCAACAGCTTCATACTAAATTCAGAAGCTGATATACACATTTGTAATGATAAATTAAAATTTCACAAATTTTATTTTGTTGAAAATAATTCAATTTTAACTGAAAATGAAGTTTTAAAAATGAAAAATTATGAATGTCTTATTGTAATTGTTGATATTTTGAATAAAAAAAATCACAATAAATTTTATTCAGACAGTTTACATTTCAAATTTTCATATTAATATAATAACAATGTTTTTTTTATAAAAATAAAAAATTAATCTGAATGAACTTGATCATATTTTGAAGAAAAATGAAAAATTTTTATTTATTTACAAAAAATAAAACTTTAACTGATTTTTGAATACAATTTGTTTAATTTTGATTATATCATGTTTACATCTTAAGTGATGTGTTCAATATTTGCTACAAATGATTTAAATACAGCTGAAGAAAAAGCTGCAATTTCAATCATGAAAACTGTGATTGAAAATGATTTAACTTCAGCAGTTGTAACTTCAGTTTCAGCAGTTGTGACTTCAGCTCAGGCAGTTGTGATTAAAAATAATTTAAACTTGTGACATTAATGTTTAAATCATCTAGATAAAAAACTCTTGAGTTTTGAAGCATTTATTCTTTATGATTAATGATATCAAATAAAAAAAGCTCAACAATTTGTTAATCATTAAGTGTGAAATTTGTATCTTGAGCAAAGTACATCAGCATATTTTCAGAAAATTCATGAACTGAAACAACAAATTTTTCATGAAGTTTTATGTTAACTTAATTCTCATGAATAAAGTTTATAATGAAGACAAATACATTTTTTATGTTTTTTGTTTCTATCTGCATATTCATTTCATCAAGATTATGAAAATTAAAATGAACAATTTGAAATACTTACAAAAAATTGTCAATAAAATTTGTTGATTTTATGATTTTGAAATTTTAATTATACATTTAAATTGAAAAATGACATTGTGAAAAAATCTCACAAACTGAAAAAATGATAAAAAATATTATGTTAAGCATTAAGTTTCTAAAACTTTTTAACAAAATAATCTGACTGAATGCTCAGAAAATATAATATTAACAATGTTTAAAATTATAATTATTGTGACAAATTTATCTGAAAATTTATGAAATGAAAATGCAAAAACAATAGCATATATTTTTAATTAAATTTTTGTTAAAGCTCTCAATTGAAAAATGTTTCTTACAGCTTTTGAATGCTATATCAATCTCAATTTCAAATTTAAAAATTGACTGAATGTCAGTCATATTTGTGTGTTTAACTGCAGAGTTTATTTTTTATAAAAAATGTGAGATTTGAAAAACTTAAAAAAATAATTTCTAAAGCAAAAATTAACTACTTAGTTAAGTATGAATCAATCAATATATTCAGGATCTGAATCTCTGAATTTGAAAGAATTATACTTATTAAAAATATTATTTTTAATGAAAAAATGTTTTTTGATTTTAAAAAAATCTCAAAAAAAATTTTGATTTTTTAATTTAAATCTAAAATTAATTTTATATACTTTTCTGAACTTACAATTGAAGAGCAAGCTTAACTTAATGATGATATAAATAAAAAAAAATTTTTAATTAAAAAATTAAAAAAAAAATCAGAATAAGAAAATGAAGTCAACTGAGCAAGCTGCTTCAAAAATTGTTTAATTTAATTTTACTAATCAATTTTCAATCAATGATGTTAACTTGTTAATATTCAAAATGACATCAACTTCTAACTTTATGTTTAAATTCATCAATGAAACATTAACATCATTCTTTGAAAATTTTATAACAGACTCTGAAGATGAAGAATTAAGCAAGAAATCAGAAACTTGTAAAAAAAGTTAAAATTTTGAAAAATTTATTAATTTACAGTTTCAAACAAAACAAACTGCTTCAAAAATTGTTAAATTAATTGATTTATGTTGAAGCTTCAGATTTTGAAAAATTAACAAAAATTGAATCAATTCTGATGAGTTATACTGAGTTAAATGCTTAGCTTACACAAATGTTTTAGCTAACAAATTCAAGTTTATAAAATTTCATTCTGTGTTTGTTCAAGAACTAAAACATTTATTTATGAATGTGATTTCTTGTTTACATCACAACAAATTGATCAAATCATTTAGAAACTGAAAAAAACTGAAAAATCATGTGTTTATAAAAAAATTTAAAAAAACAATGAAAATTAAAATGAAGAAACTGTTACAAAAAAACTGTTACAAAAAAATTTTATTTCAGCAAAATATCTTATTAAATTGATTTTTTTAATGTGAGTTTATAATTATAAATATAATATGAATGATTATCTCATCAAATTCAAAATTTGTTTAATAATCAGAAAAAATTTACAGTTGTTTATGAAAAAAATATATATACAACTATACTTGTGATTAAAGTTTTCTGCTTTTTTATAATTTTAATGATGATTTTTGATTTAGAAGCTCATCAATATAATGCAATTAATGTTTTCATCAATGTTAATTTTGATAAAAATATATATGCTTTATTGCTGAATGAATACAAAAAATCAGAAATTTAATGAAAGTTTTTATGAGTTTTATATAACATGTGCAAATCTTCTCATTTTTGAAATATTGAGTTTTCTACTACTTTGAAGAATCTAAAACTCAAACAAATTAATGATGAATTTTGTTTATTTATGAATGACATTTTTATACTGTTTTTTTATGTTAATAATATAATAATGCTATATCACTGTACTGATCAGAATTCTTTTGAAACTTTCATTTAATATTTACAAATTGTTTATGAAATGAAAAACATAAAAATTTTTATTTAATTTTTAAATATATAAATTCTACAAAATCAAGTATTTTAAAAAATATAATTTTATCAAAACTTATATATTGAGAAAATTGCAACATAATTTCATCTGATTAATCAAACATTTTTGCAGAATTTTATAATCAAAAAACTTGTGAATTTAACTTTTTACAAAAATTAAACTTTAAATCAAGAAATTTATATTTATCAGAGCAAAATAAATTTTGTTTTTTATGCAGTTATTATAATCTGATCAGATATTGCTTTTTTGTTAGTAAATTAAATGAGTTTATAAATAATTTAAGTTTAAAATATCATACAGTTATAAAATAAATAATTAAATATTTATACACAATTTAAAATTATGTTTTTGAATATTTTGCTGATAAAAAATATAATTAACAATTTTTTTTATTTCAAATAATATTTTGTTTGTGAATGATTCTGCAATTCATTAAAACTCACAAAATTTGTTAATATTTTTTTAATATATTTATTAACTGAAAAACATTCAAACAGCATTTTGTAATAATTTTTTTAATAAAAATAAAATTACATGTTTTTATTCATGTTAAAAAACTTTATTTAATGAAAATAATTGTTCAATGATTTAAACTTCAAGTTTTATAATTTGAATTAAACAAACAATTTCATTATATACATGAATAACAAGCAAATTTTAAAACTGCTAATCAGCTTTGTTTTGTTTTTTGTAATTAAGTTTTATCATGTTAATATTTATCAGCATTGATTTTGTGAGTGAATTTAATGTAAAAAAATTTTTGTTAACTAAATTTTAACTAGAAATATGTTTGCTAATGATCTGATCAAATTTTTAGAAAATAAATTTTTTAAAAAATTTGTTGAAAATCTCAATTTAGTTGATATTATGAACTTGCTGATCAAATTAAATGATTCAATCATCAAATCTGATCTGAACAAACAGACAAAAAGCATTCAATAAACTTGAGCTGAAGAAAATGTGTTGAATTTATGAGATTTATTTCAGCTATCATTCAAACTTTCATCAAATAACTCTGATTTTGTCTAATAAATCTCACATATTGTCACTATTTCTTAACATTAAGTGACACAGGATACAAACTTATTATCTCTTGCTTAATTTCATATGTTTAAAATTGTCATCAAATTTGCTGCTTTTCCATGACTTTTTCTATTATTCTTATGAACCCTAAGATGTATAAATAGTCCATAGTTGTCTAGATAGATTGACAGAATCTGTTGAAGTCTTTACTATTCACAGTATTCCCTAAGTCCAACAACATGTTATATATCTAGTGGCAATCAACACTCTGAATTGATACTTCAGAATATATCTCACCATGCAGAGCTCATCACAAACACAGCATGCCACTGTTTCTGCATCTTCTATCTAATAACTCATTAGTGAGCCTGTATCTTTTCCTTGACTCTCTACTTCCAATCCTCCTCCGTTCACCGCCCGCTACAGTCTCCTGTTTTGTAGATCATGAACTCTGTTGTCAACATCAACCTTGATGACAAGTGACTAGGTAAGTTCTTGTTTCAAAATTTGGCCAGTAATGCTGATATTGATTGAATCATGCACATCTTTGATCTGGCTGTTTGGGTGTCCAGCAACAAGGAAATAGAGCACGGCTCTCTGCTGGTGCAAATTCTCCACTGGATCGCAGAGCTTAACCGCCTCTGGGCCTACAGCTCATCAACATATGATCTTCTAAGTGGCTTATTCTGTACCTCCTCTTCAAACTGTTTGGCAAGGATACCCAATTCATGAATCGCTTGTGCACAATATCACGCACGGATCTGCAGCTAGCTTTCTCCATACATATCCTCTGGAAGCTTATGGCTCTCATTATGTGGGGAAGAGAATAATCAAGACAGCAAAATAGGTTGAAAGTGAAGATACCTAGATCACAATAATATGGTGGAAAAGTGGAAGCAAAGGTATTAGAGACCCCTTTAGTAGTGGATTCTACTATAGGAGACACAATACAGAGCTGAAGCTGCATATTCTAGATTAGAAGAATCTAGAGCAGCTCTTCACTCTATTGTTCTAGCTTCTTTCCTTAACACCTTTACATCTTGTCTTGAGACGTCTCTCAGGCTATCAGCTACTGGCATTGTACTGTAGATGCTAAGGACCTGAGAGTTCCAGCCCTTCAAGAAGGCCGGTTTGAAGAAGCCGATTGAAGGTGATTACCAGAGCCGCAGATGAGGACATATGCAGCTCTACGACCAGCTTCTCAACAGGAGAGAACCTAGAATCAAATGTTTCAAGAAGCCAAGGGCGCAGAGGAGGATGTCAAGTGTCTTGTTATTATTTCGATGTGATCACTGTCCATGAGTGAATTTCCGACAAGTTAGAATGTAATCATGGACATTGTATGGATGCATCTATGCACACATGGTCAGTACTTCTGCGGCATTGGCCTACATAAGTGGCCAACTGAGTAGCCTCTTGTGATGGCGGATGCCGACAACTGTGAAAAGTGGCTCACAATTGCTCTATATAAACTGGAGTATTATTCGAAGTGATATCGTACTCTCCTATCTCCATCTAGAGAATCCATCTAGAGAAGTGGGAGAAAATCTCAGATCCTTGTGTGCAAAATCCATTCATCATGCTGACCCTTTCACACCAAAAGCTTGTATATGCCGTGATTGTCCTGGCTTTGCCATTCCTAGCGACTTGGCTATCGAGCAGCCTCAGAACTCGCTGGCCTCGTAATGGCGAACCTCCTATGCTTCCACATTGGATCCCTTGGTTAGGTCATGGATATTCATACCTGTTCGAGATGCATAAGTTTGGACACAGAGTCAGGTATACTGTCGTTTGAGCCGTGCGCAGACTTAGTTTAGTCGCAGTTGGACCAATATCGGCTGACATCTCACAGGAGCAAATTCCCAAACGAAAACGCCGTGACTGCGGTGGTCGGCGGGCGACATTTTTATATGATCTTCGATCCAAAGCTTGCCAGCCAGATTTATCGTCGCCCGAAAGTGTTCCAAATGGATGCGTTTATAGTAAAAAGCTTCGCATGCTTCGGTACACCAAAAGCTGATTGATGTGATGAGAATGGGTATTGCTGGGTTAGAGCACGAACGTGGCTACAAGGACGATGGCCGGCGAGTCTGGCACGCAATGAGCAAAGCGCTGGTAGAATCCTTCTCTATGGAGAAGGGGAGCAGAATGGTAATGAAGTTTTTGGACATATTTGCTGGAAACCTGGATAAGGCCTTCCCGAAAACAGAAAACTCCACAGACTGGGTCTCTGTTGACCTTCGCAACCTTATCATGAAACAATCTCTGATTGCTGGTATCTCATCATTCTTCGGAAGCCATCTCGTCGATTCTTGGCCAACTCTGTTCGAAGACTTCTGGACATATCAAGAGTACGTATTTATTCATTTGTCCCAAATGCCACGGATCTTGGCGCCCAAAGCGTATGCGAGTCGCCGGAAGATATTAGACATTCTTTTACGATGGGAACAAGATGCACATGAGCACAGAGATCTTGATCAACTGCTTGCCAGTGATGTTGACTCGGACGAGTATTGGGGTGCACGGGTGGTTTGGCGTATAATAAAACTCGGCATGAAAAACGGTCTTTCTGAAGAGGGACGCGCATCGATACTGCTTTCACTACTTTCCGGGTAAGTCTCCTTCAGGACTCCGCCTTGTTTTCATTGAGAAAATAACTGAAATTCTTGACCAGTCGAGGTGAAAACACTGTCCCCATTACATTCTGGATGATGGTCCAGTGCCTTGTCGAGCCAGACGTCAAGTCACGCGTTTGCTCCGCGATTGACTCATGCCAAAACTCAGAAGATGGCTTTAATCTGCATCGGCTCGTGACACACAGTTATTTGAAGTCCTTCTTCCTCGAAACTCTTCGGTGCCACGTAGGAGCGCCATCGATGCGTCAAGTCCTTAAAACCACGCAAATAGGCGAGTACACATTTCATAAAGGCAACGTTGTTCATATAGTTGGAAGGGAACTGCACATGAATGACAAGATATGGTTCTCGAATGGGGCTCCAAAAGACTCATCGGAGTTCTGGGCAGAAAGATTTCTGGACATGGACAGTGACAAAAACGGCAAACCCATTGAAAAACATCAGGTCGAGCCTAAATTTTCCAAGGCAGCAGCAGACGCCATCTCCGCGCCAATTGGTGCACGGTCAAAGCCGATCCGTGACCGCATGGCATCACTCCGCGTATTTGGTGGAGGGGACCACCTCTGCCCTGGGCGGCATTTAGGCCTTCGCGATACTATCGGAGCCATGGCTACTCTGTTTACCATGTTTGATATCGAGATGGACGAGGAGGCCTTGCAGGTGATTGGAATGCCAGATCCAGACACACATGCATTCAGTGGGTTTCTTCCAGACAGGAAGTTCATGATTCGGATGAAGAGAAAGTGAGCGCAAGACCAAAAGAACAAAAGGAACAAAATGCAGAAAAGCGGAAAATACTCCACTTTAACTTACACAGCCCTTTCACACCAGTATGCCATTTCTTCGTGTACTTTCTGCTTTCATGTTTCATCCGTGTTTGTTGCCCAAGCTTCCTTTTATGTCACATAACTGCTGCATATCAGGCTGTAGAATACTCATAAGTTTCATTCCTATGATGTATTCAAGCCATTATAGTGAAAGATAGAATTGAAGCATTCAGCAGCAGTGTCAAATCTGATGATAGATGTTGTTGTGTACTATCAATTAGTTACTACTCCGTACATGGATACATACCTACAGAGTTACAGTGCCCTGCTCCTAAATAACATTATTTTAGTTGTATTTTCTTGGCACTATTCTCACATGCTGAGTCTATTTACTACACCAGATTAGGTTAGATTTACTATTAATAGAAGTACCAATATGGTGTTATTTAGGGGTAGGGGGGCCTGTAGTTAGCCTAACTAGTAACTAACTACACAGTAGTTAACCAATCTAAGGGAAAACTATTATGGTCACATGTATCACTAGTGCTCATAATCTCAACATCTAGCTACATGCCAGCAGCTCTCATCATCAATGTTCACTTAAAAACATGCTAATGAAGGAGATCAAAAGCTGTCTCAATATATCAAAAGTTAGCAACAGTTAAACTGAAACTACTTTCAAGAGTCATTCTCTCTCACTCTTGGACAGAAATTTTCATGCTTTGACCGCACTGTCTAGCTCCATATGGAGCTGTCAACCACCTAGCAATCTGGCAAAATCCAGAAAGCCTTTTTTTCTTTAAAAAGAAAAAAACAAGAACAACACAAAGAGAAGAAGGGCAAAGCTTAGGTTCTATTACCTGTCTTGCAGGTCCCAGGATCTCACAAGATGCCTCCTCTTCTAAAGGAATCTGAGGAGCCTGTTGCAGGCCCTTCCTCCTCTGAAGAGAGGTGGGTGATAATACCTGTGGAAGGTATAAAAAGTGATGGAGACCAGCGAAGCTGGCCAAAAGAGTCACGTTTTCAGATAGCTGACCCAACAACTTATTTGGAGAAACTGGCAAAGTTGTGGGTGCAGTATAAAAAAGAATACAAGCCAGGTCAGTCCTATGTGCTCCTGTATCTTATTTGTGGATTTGGTTGGTTTTGCGAAGTTGGTGTGTTTTCTTTTGTGTAGATGTTGTGTTATCACTGCTGTTAGTATTACCTTGCTGTGTTTAACTGTTCCTTATGGTAATGTGATTCTGGTGGCATATGCATTGCTCTCCTGTTCTTAGGTTTAGATGCATTCAGCCTGGAATATCTTGGGCATGCAGAGGATGAGTCTGGGTGGTTTCTATGGTGATGGTAACCAGCACAGGTTTTGCGGAATATCCCTTCTGGCAACCACTTTGCATAAAGGATATAACTCTGTTTTGTGTTTGTTCTGTTCCATGCCAACCCTAACATCTTAGAACTCACTAGGTGTACACTACATCCTCAGCAAACTCCCAGAAGGGTATGCACTCTTATCTCGTTCGCGAGGAACCCAGCCACATATTGTAAGTCATCCTTTTGCCTTACCTTGAAGTGCCTCGTTTCCCTGACACTGATCACATATATTAGCAAGACAAGTATCTCTACGGCCACCCCTCAGGTGTACACTTCAACTCTTCTCTTAGATTCTGGACCCACTTCAAGCATTTGATGAATGGAAGTGTTTCTCCGTGTGATTGCGACGCCTGCACGCTCCAGGAGCGAAGAGGGACAACTTTGGGCGCAGACGGGATGCCACAACTTATTAGGAGAAGACGCGGTAAAGGAAAACGGCCCGCTGGGAAAGGAAAAGTAGTAGGACCTGGTAGACCCGGTAAGAACCTCCATGTGCACTTGTAGCATGTGCCTGTTTTGATGGTTTTCCGCTGGTAGGCCGCCGCCGAGAAGAACACTATCTCGCTGAAGATGAAGAAGGAATTCAGGATGTGTTCAAAGAACTCGTTCACAAACTCAAACTGAGGAAAGTCGTAGATGAACCCGTGGTGGAAAACGATAGTATGGACTGGCGGGCGGAACGCCAACAGCTCCGCGAACATTTAACTCGAATGTATATGCAGCACAGCTTCATTCCTCGAGTGGGTGAGCTGGTACTATGGTGCCCAGAACTTAAAGGAGAAGTGAAGTTCGATTTCAATACAGGCACATTCCAGGAGGTTTGTCTGAAAACGAAAAAGCTTTTAGGTGTTCCAAAATGGCGGGCCGGAACTGTCGCACAAGTCCCAGAAGAACTTGTGGTTTTAGGAGATATTTTTTTCGACACGGAAAAGTCCATGGGCATCAACATGTCTGGGTTCCGGATTGAGACGTTCCCTGACCCGAACAGCCCTGATAAGGACTTCTCAAGTCAGTACAAGTATGTGCCACTGAGTCACACTAGGCCATTTAATATGTGGGATATCTTCCTGCAGAATGTTCCAAGCGACGAGTTCCATCCATCTATTGCCTATGGCCTGACAATCATGTCATCTTTCAGCATGCTGGATAAGTATCACTTCAAGGGGACTTGGCCGGACGCCACCATTTACTGCAAAGGCATATACATTGGTGCCGAACTTTTGGTTAAAGGAGACAGTGTTCGTCTAATGCCTGAAAATTGGGTGTCTGGAACTCCGTTCGGTTCGGTCACTGATGTTTTGGTTATTGACAAAATTGTCGTAGAACTGTTCAACTGCGATTCTGATCTCAGTTCTCCCATGCTTTGCGAGCAGTTTTCACCTCGTGTTATTGGGAGAGCTTTCACTATCTCTAAGGACAGGGCATATCGTGATCCCTCATCTCTAAATGAGGAGCCAACCCCGTTGACGCACGACGATGTTATTAACTGCTTTGAAACTGTTGCGATGCGTCAATATGGGCCCTGGTATCGCTTACACCCTGACGGGTCTAACATGGAAATTTCAATCAATAAGATCGCTGGTCGCTGCTTCGAATCAGATTACATGAGGCTTATGTTCGGCACTAAAGATCTTGATCTTGATCTTGAGGGCGTCATCTCAGGGCGTCAATACGGTCGAAATATGGATAATCGTATCCCCGAAGACAAAGAATGGTTCCCTGGAGACTATCGCCTCGAAACCCTCGCTCTGGAAACTTTCAATGGTATCGAAGTTGGGAAATACGACGAGGCTCGAGACCTGAAGATGTGGCGAGCCAACCTTAGAATCATTGACGGAACTGCTACGGCCGCAGACCTTAAGGACGCAAAATTGCCTCGTGAGCAGGGCCGTTCCAGAAAAGAACATATCATTGGCGGAAAGGCAGATGCGTCGAAATTTGAAAATATTGGAAGGACCAGTTCAATGGTTAGCATTGCACTGGCACCACCTGCGCCGTCGACTAATGCTACGCCAAATGATTTTATGTCTGCGCATGAGACGGGGCCCGATGAGGATGAGGACGATGATGATCAAGAGGAGGAGGAGGCGGAGGAGGGGTCCAGCGTTGGCGATGTTACACATGCACCGGCCGAGGACAGCGAAGAATCTCTTGATGAGTTGCAGATGGACGTCACCATTTTTCGTGGGGGAACCGAGGAGACTGAGGGTGGGGATTATGAGCCGCCATCGTCTGCTGGTGAGCCAAGCGCGAAACGGCGAAAATACTGAAGTGTTTAATCTTGCTTATTGGATCCCTGTTGTTTATATGTGGTGTCATGATGGAGTTATGCGCTTCTGGTGAATCCATCTGCTTTTCAGATTTTGAATTACTGGAGATTGATAGGCAGGTATTCTGGGATCTAACAATTGTGTATTTCTGCGTTATCCTGAAGATACCTTCTCGTTGCATCGTGAATGGCAACCTGCTATCTAGGCATAGGCATGTTTTACGTCAATAGGAAACTATAGGTTTACCTCATGAGGGCGTTTTGCATAAGGATGACTTTGAACTCATCAGTTATACTGGTGTGAGAAAAGAAGTTTAAAAACATTTTCCTGAATTGGATTCACATGGCAAGACTTACTCGAAAGTTCCGCTGATGTCCAACTGAAGGCCACTTCTCCCATTGCAGTGCTAGTATTTAAGAGCCCCCAAGGCTTAGTTAGTTATCTTGTGGGATTTCAGCTTCTGATTAAGCGACTTAAAGGTAGATGTCATGACGCGAGTATTCTCTACGCAAAATCGCTATATATTAATTACTATTGGCTTTCTTCTTTTCTCGTCTCGCAGTCCTCCGACCATTGACGCGTTGACAAGCCAGGTTGAGGCCATATTCATACTCCGTCTGGAGCCATGCAATGTGCATAAAAATGCGTAGAGCAGATACATCAAGTGCAGAAACCCTCCACCGGACAAGACGAGATTATCATATGCCCTTTGCACTTCGTCAAAGTGCGCCTGTTCAACACCATAACCCTCATGTACATGGCCAAAGACGTGTAAGCAAGGTTTTGTCCGTAGCTTCCACAGCTCACTCAAGAGGAAGTTACATCCAAATCCATTGCAATCCAGGTGTCCCTTGGGTGGAACATGCGTGATGAGAATATCCGTATCCGCCGGGATAGCGCCCTGCCAAACATTCGTTGTGCGAGGATACTGAAATGCCCAATTCCCATGTCGCGGCGTCCAAGGGCTCCCGTAGATCTTGATATCGCGACCACGCGAGCATTTCACGGTGATCGACTCATCCTGAAGATACGTCACATTTCCCCAACGTATTATCTCATGCCGGCCGCTCCTCCTCACACCAGACGACGCGGAGGAGCTGTCGAGAATGAGTTCATGGTTTCCGGCAATGACAAGTTTATGGCGGTGGGGTTGGCGATTGAGCCAGTCCAGCGCTGACTGGAGCTCAGATAGCGAACCGGACTGGGTCAGATCGCCGGCGTGGAGAAGAATGTCGCCTTCGGGGAGTTGAGGCTGGCAGTTATGCGTGTCGGATATGCAGACGACGGTTACTGGCTGCGAGGGTGCAGTGGGTGATGACGGTCTGCGCCAGGTGTATATTTTCCGCGCGAGGAAGAGGGTTGGGTGGGAAAGGAAGTCTGACCAGAGGCTTGGTTGTCTACGGTCAAGGAGGGCGTCAAGACCTCCTTTACGGCTGCTAAACATGCTGGGTTTTAAAAAGAATGTGTTGTTCTAAATCCAAACTGCCTTGTGGGTTGTTGAAACAAGGAAAAGCAGTTAGTTGCATTTGTCAGAGATCTCTCTTGCCTGGTGGTTTACATATCAGTGATGCCTCTGAGCAGTGAGCATTGAGGTCAAGATAAACGTACAAGTTGATAATTTGTGAAGAAAATCCTCAGTAGATGCTTCTTCATCATGAGATTCCAGGCAACAATATACATACAATTCAGGGGGCATTGAAACGCTGAAATGTTGACTCAGCATGCCAGCAGTGGACATTCATTCAGCTTGCATTGACTCTTGATCTCAATGAGATGAGAAGCACTCAATGCTCATAGCTTCATGGAATACACATATTTCTATGTCATTGCATTGTAATAATCCATAACATGATAATTAACATGCATGTAGAAACAAACCATCACAGCCTAAATTGTCTCTAGACCAAATGGATAAAGCAACAAAGCAAAGATGGAGCATTTCAATGATTCTGATTCACAACTTCCCTAGCAAAATCAGCAAAAGTCTTCCCTTCGTCCACCTCTTCGTCCAGATTTGGCTGTGTAAACACAGCCAGCGTATTCCGCGCAATGCGCGCTTGTCCCGTTGTTTTTGCTCCCCTAACAAAATGCGGCACTGCCTTAAACTTTCCTTTGGTGATAAGCTCTAATGCTTCTCCGGTTTGAAACGCAAGACAATCTTTAGGTATGTTTACTTTGACAACATTTCCTGTTCTTGAACGGATATACAATCCTGCCCGTGGGTCTGGGGACGCGGCAAGTTCTGGAATTGGAGATGTTTTAGAAGTATCTGCATCTGGAGGATTTGCGGTCTCATCAACGAACATGGCAGAGGTGAGTCCCGTGAGACAGCCATGGTCAACATGTGTCGCGCACCAATCATCGTCTTCTGCGGATGAAGAGCTTCCGACTATGTCTTCTCCGGTGGCTGGAAAGTAGTGTAGTAATCGGGCCTTAGTAGTCATGCTGGTCTTGACAACATGTTCAAGGTAGCCCGGTTTATATCCGTCAATATTAGCTTGCGCATAGCGGTCGCACGCCTGGGCAACAAGAACTGCAGTATCGATTATGAGAGTGCATAGTTCCACTAGGCTCTGGCGAAATGTTGGCAGCCGGCTACTTGGTGGCCATATATTTGGTGCCGTGTATTGTGGGAAGTCGGGAAAATTGTCAGCTGGCGCATTCTGAAACTCTGAGTTTTGATAAAATGCACAGTTGACATAGTAAGATCCTTTCAACGTATCGAAATGACCTGATCGAAGAGTTTCTTTCCCGCACGACCAGCCAACCAAGTATTTGGCTTCGGCACTTGTGAGACATTCTATTCAGCTGTTAGACCAAACTGTCTAGAAAACAGAGAGATCCTCACCTAGTTCAGCTTCGGGTAGGGATGCTAGATATGACGAATTGGACAGAACTTGCGCCCGAAGTTCCTTGAACTTTGCAGGTAGATCCTTAACAATGATAATTCCCAGGGATGAAGGACCGAAAGCTTCTGTCAGAGCTTCAAATGGGACAGAACCTGGAATTTCATCAGTGGGCGAGGAATGTCAGCATACCATGAATGCTTCTCGATGTCACCTTCAATGAGCTGCTGTAGGCTCACTGTCACGGCTTCGCCCTGATGCTGCTGAGCAGAGCCCGCCATGACTACCGCTGGAGTTGATATTTATAATTTATAGGAGAGATTTATCTTTTTTTTAAGGATCAAAGAATGAACATTGATTCAGTTGACTCCGTGGTCTATATAAGAAGAGGGAGGTGGTTTTAAACCAGTTCCGCACACGTGATGCAGAGTATAGGTGGGCAATTTCAATCAGTCAGTCTGAATCAGTCCTTCATGAGCTTTGTTATCAACTGTGCCAGTTCATTTCTTTTCTGCTCCCAAGCATGATTAGTTACTTTCTCGATCAGCCAAATGTCAGGCTCTTCATTCAATTGTTTAACAGCATCATTGTATGGATTGTGAATCAGCATCACTAGGTGAGTAAATCAGTAGTAGTATCAGTCTGAATGGCGACTGTCTTCGATTAAAAAGCACCAGTCAATCAGAGACCAATTAGTTCTGTAGAGCAATGCCTGGGGATCATCTTAGGCTTGCCTGGGATGCCTGTGGGTGAGCTCCAAAGGCTTACATAACTAACTAGTTAACTAAGTTGGTTCCTCACTAGCTAATTAGTTAAAGCAAGCTTTTGTTTCTTTGGCAACATCATAGCCTATAGTTAATTAGGGGCGAAAAGCTGGCAAACACCACACAACTTGGGCATCGAGACGACAAAATCTAGTTATGGTTAATATGTGATTGGGGATAGGCTAGGGCTTTCAGCTTGAATGGAAAAGCTATAGCTATAGCTACCTATTTTTCCGAGTACTCATGCCTCTGTTATCCAAGGTGACGCGTTGTTTTGCTCAGAAAGGAGTACATATCCTTTACAGCCAGACAACCAACAGTGAACAGATATCTTCGAGGGACATTACGGATTGGCTTTGATTCATCCAGCCTTCGATCGAAGAACTACTCAAAGCATAGATTTGAGAGTCCTTTATGCAATCCTCACTCCTTCTGCTGATGGGCATATCTATCCAGCTTCAGATTGATTGTTGAGCCTACAGCACGTGCCTTCAGGTCAACAAACCTGGACATCCATCTTTCTCTCCTCAAGCTTGTTGCTCGAGAAACCTCCCGAAGCCTGAGTTTTCAACAGGCCTTTCCCCTCTTCGCCTTGCACTTTCTTACACCTCAGAAATTCATAATGTCTCGCTTCGAAGCCATGGTGCAAACCCATTTGACGCGCCTGCAGCAAGAGGCCGCTGCCATGGACACAGCTAAGGTCTCATCAACTGAGGATGGCCCTGATCTCTGCGTTGTTGAACAGCCGAATAAAGCTGGTTCTGGCAATGGCTCTATTCCCAGTCCTCATACCCCTCTCTTGTCAACCCTTTCTACTGAAGATGGCTTTTTTCCCTCTAAAAGTGCTGCTACTTATACCACGATGGAGTCTCCTACTCAGCCTGGTTCTCTCAAAAGCCCTTCTGAGCAACCTGATCCAAACCCAGCATCTGATGGGTTATTTGTGGAATCTGCGTCAGCTATTGCTGACACTCCCGCTGTCGCAAAACGAGCCCGTGAAGAAGGTGCCAAAATTCAGGATGAGGCCCATGAACCTCAGACCACAGTGAAAAGGGCGAAGAAGTCCGGATCGACAATTGATACTCCTTGTACTTGTGCCATCTCAAGCAACTGCCAGCGCGCAGCACTGAATAATGTGCGTGACTGTCGCACCCATCTTGCTCCCATCCCTCGAAAGCCAAAGCCGAAAATTGGGTCTACGCCAACAAACCCCATGTGAGCTCTAACCGTAACCCCTGATTATTTTATTACGGATGCTAACCTCCTACAGTCCTAGATTCTTATCCACCAAGGAGCGAGCCAAAGCTAAACGATCCATTGACGAGATGTTGCAGATCCTCGTGTTTTACAAGGACTCTATCACAACTTCCAGCCGTGACGTTCCCAACATCTTCAACAACATGAGACGCTGTGCTCAGCAATTACCTTTTCAGGAAGTACACGAGTCTGCTATTGCTCATCTGCAAGCAAAATTTCTCGACCCAGCTTCTGGTTTTCTAGCAATCGTTGCTGATACTTCGGTTCCCTGGGATATCAAGCTAGATGTCGATATGCTTCGTATCCGCTGGGAGAATGGGGACATTCGCACTGACCTGGATCGAGGACTTATCATCAAAACTGGAAAAGCACGGAGTCGAAGCCTCGATCCTTCGTACAAATTCCGACTCCCCTACAACTATATTGGAGAGGGCGAGCTCCGCAACGGCCAATGGTTTCCCTGGCAGATATGTGCTATCCGCGATGGAGCCCACGGCGAATCCGAGGGAGGTATCGCAGGCCCCGCTGGAGTTGGTGCTGTCTCTATTATCCTCAGTTCTGGTCGGGGATATGCAGACCGAGATGAGGGAGACGTCATCACCTACTACGGCACCCATGGCAAGAAAGGCGAAATCTCATACGGCACAAAACTCCTTCTTCTGGCCTCGCAAAAGGGACATGAAATTCGGGTCATACGCAGCCACAGGCTCCCTGCAATCAACAAATACCGTCCCGCTGAGGGTTTTCGCTACGATGGAGTGTATAAGATTGTGGGACAGGAACTTGTGGACGAAAATACCATGCTTTATCGGTTCGATCTCGTGCGTCTGCCGGGACAAACTCCAATTCGGTATCAGAAGCCCGAAGCAAGACCAAATGAGAAAGAAATCGAAGAGTTCAAGAAGCTTAAAAAGCTCTTAGCTCCCCAGCCGAAGAAGGATTCTTAAATGGTCCCTTTTAGAATTACGCATGGTCGCTGACTGTGTTTGAAAAATGGAATGTTACAAAAAGGATGTTGCTAGATTTGTTTTCACCCTCTCTCGATAGTTTGATGCTTTGTTTCATGCTCTTTTTTGTCTCTGTTTCTTTACATGGGTGTCTTGTTTTTACGCTGCCGACTTCTGTCTGTGCTCCTGTGGTACTTTTTACGCCTATCTGCTGATTCTCAGGCTTTTAAGACTAATTTTGATTTCGGGAGCTCAACATAGCTAACTGTATGTGTACTAAATGCAGCGTTTACAGAGCATATATGAGAAAAGAAAAGACTAGTTCAAGGCCAACTTCCAAAAGGACTGCAATATCAATGAGCCCCTGTAACGGTGCAACTCCGTTTCCACACCTCGAGGAGTAGAGATCCCAATGCAGAACAGTTCCAGTGCTACCCTGGTTTTTCATGTATATAATAGAAAGTCACCAAACGCCTTCTTAACTCCTTGTACGCCGGAAGCCATGCATGGACATAATTCGCGACAACAAATGACGAAAAAAGTGAGCAGAAGCAGAAAAGCAGAAACACAACGTACATACATACATACATAAATTCGCAGAATGTTTTTATAAAATAACTGCTGTTGCATCCTTCGGGTGACTCTCATTTGGGCAGTATGGACATTTAAACTTGCCGCCTTTGCTTAGTCTCATCAGAGACTCTTGAGCAACAACATGGCCGCAGGGCATCATCATAGGTGGGTTTTCATCAGTGGTTTGTTCTTTCGATACGGGGCAGACAAAGATGGAATGGAAGAGATAAGATGGCGGAAGAGGGATTTCAACCTAGCCAGTTAAGATTAGAAAGCCGAAATGCGTGAAATAGCTTCATGGGGTTAGAGTTTTTGCTCACAGGTAATTCATTTTGAGTGGTCCATTCAGTGCGTTTTTCTTTCATGATTGCTTGCAGCTTGAGCAGGGTGGGAAGAGCAATCGCACCAGCTGTAGCCGCGATGTATAGTGGCGAGTCGGCGGAGAGGCCAAGCAGAGCGCAAAACTCGCGTGTAAATGCCGTGGCGACATCGGACCATGCCCATGGATTATTGAAAATAGATTTGTATGGAGATTCCTCAAGATTCGGGCAAAATGCCATGGCACCCATCAGCTGTTCAACCTCCCGGAGATGTCTGGTATGGAAATGGTGGAATTCCCTTCTTGCATAGTCGAGTGCAGCCGCTCTGCCAGCTATTAACGACGTATTGCCCTTGCTACCCCCGTGAAATAACCATACAAACTGCAACCGACACAGTTCAAATTCGAGATTGCTCCCCCGTGCTTCCAGCCGACCACGGTGCTCTCGTGCCCAGTCGATAGCGGGTAGTAAATTTTGCTCCTCGCTCAACTCATGTAATATACGGTACATCAAAGTAAATTGCTTTCGGATTTCTCCAGACTGCAGTTCTTCAAATTGCTCGCATGCCTTGGTGAACGGATCTGGCTTTTTGGGATCGCTGGGGAGCTGGGCTGGGGTGGGGTTCTCGGCCACTTCTGCGAGGAACGCGGAGGCTACGGAAAATTGGCCTTCTCGTAATAGATGCA
This sequence comes from Emydomyces testavorans, assembly GCA_029449355.1. Taxonomy (NCBI): domain Eukaryota; kingdom Fungi; phylum Ascomycota; class Eurotiomycetes; order Onygenales; family Nannizziopsiaceae; genus Emydomyces; species Emydomyces testavorans. Next base: position 4,911,957 of record CP120628.1, read on the forward strand.
TTGCAATTGCTCTGTTGACCAAAGCTGGCTCTAATGATAAAGCGTCATATTCGGTGCTTGGGAGAGGTTTATCTTTGAATAGCTTCACATGGGCGTCAGGTCTTAGCGTTCTGCCCCGCCGATTACAACACCATAGCATCTCACCTTGTCCAACGCTCTGCCATACTTGTTTAAGGCAGTGTATGTTTCCTTCAGACTCTCATTGGTAGCATCGAAGGAAGCTTTAATGGGATTTTGAAGCTTCGCAAGCGTAATCGAAGCGGAACTCGGGTCTGATAAATTGCAACTATTAACCATGCTTCATTGCAGGTCGTGGCACAGGATTTCAATCCAAAAACGCATGTCAATGACAGTGCTTTATGATAGACAAAAACTTACCCCTTTGGATATTATCTCGAGCCTCTTTCAGCAAATCAATTGTAGCCTGTACATCATGAATGCTCTTCGAACTCTGGGCTCGTTTGAACAGGCGCTGATGCTCTTTCTGTAGCAACTCCATTTCCAACTTTATGAGGAGTTTCGGCCGTCAGGATCAACTTGCGTGGCACATGGTGGCTATGGAGTGTATTCAGAAACACGCCAGAGAGAATGCTCAATTGGAATACGTGGTGAAGTGCAGTGAATGGAATGCAGTGAGCGGAGGTCATCGATATCCGATTGCCTGATGTTGGGAATGATGGAGATGTCACATGGCATCTTCCGTCTCAGTATTGTAATTGTCTGGACTAGTGGTATTATTGTAAATTCAAGGTAAACTATTATTGGCTCTCTTTGGAAATCATTTTAAAATTCAGCCAGTGACAACGCTAAGCATGAGTAGCTCCGAAATGCAGCCAATACTGTTGGTTACAGCAATACCATAGTACAGCCGTTGCGCCTGTGACGTCGGCTGATCGTTCGGCAGAGTGGATATCAACCACTTCACTCAATCACACACGCACACTCATTGAACTGGATATCTGGACTCAACTTGGACAGTGGTCTCTTAAATCATGCACGATGTTGAATTCAATATAATAGTATGATGGCTGAGTGTCCTAAATGTCAGTTGCTGCGAAGTCCTTCTCGTACTAAAGCCAAAGGGAAGGCCGTTTCTTTCGATGGTACCTCAGCAGCGATAAGTCAGGATACTCCAGTGTTTAAGCAGAAATTTTAGCTACGAGAGCAATCTCTAACAACCCTCCTCTCGTGTCACATATCATGGCGTATAGTGGCAGTTCCGAGTCAACTCCTCAGCGTCATACAACCTCAGGTCAGAGCGGACCTGTCGGGAAAAGTCAAGATTCAGCAGCGATTCAATCGCCAGGGGACAGCCGGGCTCGTCTTTCGGAGGAAGGTTACGAAAGGCTGGTGTTTACGGACCCTGTTGCGTTCAGGTGTTTGGAGGAAGATTCAACAACGGTTTTAGTGGGGAGACGTGGTACTTTAGTTGGCTATGAGATCTATATTGTCGAACAATGGGCTTGCTCAAGAGTTCATCCAACTTTCGTTATCAACACATATACCGGTGATCCATCTCATATCGCAATTGCTGGTGTTTTGAAGGTACCCAAAGACGAACGGCTCTGGTCGTCAAGGCTGAAAGTTTACTTTGATACCATCACTCAATGCCACGCGAGGCGGCGAGAGACTCCCTTAGGAACACTGATGGTGACAAACCTAAGTAGTCTTCCTTCCACTCTGACGGTTATTGATGTTCCTGAAGGTGATGTGAGAAAGTATCGGGAATACTTCGTTCTCAATGAAGATCTTAAACGTCTCGGCTGCTCTGGGAGAGCAGGATTGAATTTGAAACAACCAACTCCAGCGACAGAAGCAAAATTTTATCAGCTCTACCGAACAAGTGAACGAGTGCCTCTATTCGCTGCTGTGATAGGGCTGATTAAGCTGTGTCAGATGGCCTTGAGTGTGTTTGATAAAATGGCCGCAGAGTACATAGACGGCTTGCTCTGTGATGTAACAGAACGAGCAATCAACGATTGGTGGGCTGATATTGGAACAGAGCTTTTTAACATTGAACCGACTGATGGATTGCTCGGACCGACAACTGTGTCAGCCTTACTCGGAACCTTTATCGGGGCAAGGAACCGCCTTCATGCATGGGGTGCACCGGTTGCTAAGGATGCTTTTGATCTAGAAAACCTTAAAAGAGGCATTGGAAGCTTTCAGAAGGCGCAAAAACTGGAAAAGACTAGAAGGCTGGACAGACAGACACTGGACAAGCTGCATAGGGCGACAGCGAAAGCTGCAAGCGGAGAAGGCTGGACAGTCCCACGGGCAGTCAAATCCACGGTCGCTGAGTTAGGTGGGAAGGGAGGAGAGATGGTTATGGGAATGGTTGGAGGGCGTGACAAAGCCGGAATTTCCGAGGTTGAAACTCTGGATATGGACCGGTTTGTTCAATTAGTTACCGGCGAAAAAGCAAAGTGGCTATGGCATGGGAAGTCTCAAAAATCCCACTCTGATCCGTTCCGACATGATGCTGGAGAAGATGAAATGGCGTTTTCTAAAGATTCTTGGTCGAGCAGAAGAAAGGACATAGGAAGTGGCTTCTCCTCCGGCCGTCCATCCCTCGAAACGGAGCAGTCATGGAAACATACGGAGACTCCGACAACAGTGGATAGCAGGGAGCAGCAATTGAAGCATGCCCTCAAAAAGTCAGTTAGTGTCAAGGTATCAGATGCACGTGCAGGCCTCGGCCGGTTTAGGGATGCTGTTGGGCTGCCTGGTCTCCGTTCTCACCACCAACACAAACAATCCAAGGAAAGCATTGATGTCGATATCGATTTACCTTTTCAACGAATGGCTGACCCGGCAGCAGTCCGCTCTATCACAAAGAGCAAACCTGAAAGTAATAAATCTATGGGAAATGAAATGGCAATATTTGGAACTCCAAGCGCTGATAGAGAAAATTCGGAGCCATTATCCAATCCCCTGAGTCACATCCCTACCAGCGACCTGGAACGAGCTCCGACGGATTTCCAAAACCAACTGCCCCAGCTTAATGAGAAAGCTCAAGGTCAACTGCAATCTGATGAGCCCAGCGTGGAACCGAAAGCATTACAACGAGGCATGTCTGATAAATCTTCACGTGAACTCGATCAGGTCGATGGGCCCATTATGGTAACTCGGGTGCTCCGTCGACCACTTAGCTTATCAGCGATTCCTATGGGCCATACAGCACCAAGAAAAAATATTTGCACCTTCCGCCATTTGTCTTTCAGTACAGTCGAGGAATCGATGCTTAGTTGGAAGGGTGTTGGTGCTTTAAAGCCGACAGACTTCAAATCAGACGCAAACTTAGCGACCTCTATGTTCTACGAGGAGATGATGACTGAAGATGTCAGAGCACTCAATACCAGCATCGCTGATTTGGACCTGAATACGAGCGTTTGGGTAGAATACCAGGTGTCTGAGCTAGAGAACATTGAACGCATGGCCCAGGCCCGGCTGAAAGAGCTGGATTCAGTCTATCAGAATAAATATGCCGAGCATCAATTGTTACAAGTGAGATCGACCAATCTGATATCAAAAGAAAATGATAATTTGGCCGAGAGGACCAAAAAGTTAGAAATATTGGGTGCTAAGCTGGATTACGAACTGAATTCGCTGCAATCGAGAGTCGAGGAGGTTGAAAACGGCCTCGTCGACTACGAGCATCACATCAAGGGATTAGAGTCTCGGGTCAGGCAGGTTGTCAAGGATGAAAAGAAGTCAGGCACGTCATGGGTACAATGGGGACGACAACTTTTGAGCCGCGGAGCATAACGATTCGTTGAAATTAGCGTGCATCATAGACTTCTGTATATACTACTTGTTAGAGATAATGCATCAATACTGAGTACGTATTTATATAATGATAATTCTAATGAACATATCCTCAAGTCCTCTCGGCAGCAAGGAAATGCTCCTCCCTGTATTAATGTCGTAAAATCTCTGTTTTCCATGCATAATATACATATTGAAAATCAAAACATATCAAAGCCTTGTAAAGTGCCGCAATTAGGACGACTCCAGAATCTAATGAATTCATTAAAATCCCACCCAAGTCAAGAAAACCCCAGACGTCACGATCGCATACCGACAATCAAGACCAACCAAAACACTCTATCATTCCGTTAATCCCACATGAATACGGAGTAAACCAGATCATATTCCAAAGCTTGTTCCCGGCTGACCCGCACCGGGTTGGCCCTGTAACTGGCCCATCTTCTCTGAGACCTTCATGTGGACTTCGAAGAATTTAGAAACGCAACGGTCGAGGCAGACGGATTCGCCTTTGTTGAGGTCGCCTTCGCGGTAATCTGGGGGAACGCATTTCTTCATGCACGCGGCGTTGAGTCTGGAGGAAGTATTTGGTTGTTAGCGGATATGGTTAGAGCCAGAACTGGGGCCAGAAGAGTGAGTTGGATGGTATACGGGGTCAAAAACATACCGATTGACCATGTCTGTGATCATCTCAAACTCTAGCTCTGCTCTTTGAATCTTTTCTTCCGAGGATACTTGAGGACGGCCACCGAAGAGGAAAGACATATTGGGTTGGGACTTTTGGCGAGGGTCTGAGAATTAAAGGAGTTGGTGTAGCATATACTCTCTGTAATGAAGAGGAGAAGATTTCTGCCGTTTAGTTTCAGAATGCTTTGGTTGTAGTCATTAAACATGGAGCATTCTCATCGTGCTGTTGATCTCGTCGCCTTTGCTACAAAATTTGGATGGAAAGGAAGCTTGAGCCATCGGACCGATGATACCCCGATGCGGAATTCCAGCCTTTGGCGGCTCGGAGGTCTTGCAGGCATCAAAGTCGATTCTCTGCTTCATTTCTAGAATTGATCTTATAAACGCGTGCGATTAGCTTGATCTGGCCATTTCTACAGCCCAGCTTTTGTGTCATGCGACTGGATTGAGTTCTCAAAGCAGATGCGACCCATCTGCTCCCTTCGTGTGTCCCAGCTCTGCCTGGATGCGCTCTCTCAAAGGCACTGGCTACCTTCTCCTCAGTATTTCAGCTCATTTCGCTGCTCAAAAGTCCCAGAGCGTTCATCTTACATCTGCTAATAAATTGACACACTAGGTATTTAAGACTATATTTTCGCCGTTCGATTAGCGCTCAATCGACCTTTTACTACCGAAACTCACCTCTGATTCGTTCATTTACAAGCGGTACTATATATGGCAAGGATATTTCGACTGAGCCCGCGAACAAAACAGCTCGATGGAATCGAATTGATGAAATAACAAATGCGTGTTCTAATCCTTATCCACGGCTGGTGGTCCATCCGCAGTCTATAAGCTGTGAAAAATTTCGTTCGAAGTTCGAACATATTCAACCAAATGAAACACTGGAGCATGAATCTGTGGCTCTCTACGGTACGCGCGAAGTCGTTAAGATCGCAGTTCGAGTATGGAACAAATGACTTAGACTACTAGGTAGAATAAGATCTCAGCGAACTGCTGGGAGCAAGCTAGTGTTCTTCGATCTGTGGGAGGATGGGCATAAAGTGCAGATTTTGTGCAATCAGCGGCTCCTCGGACTTGCGGGCGTATTGCCAGAGAAATTCCGGGAGTTTTATCATTTGCTACAAAGAGGGGATGTTTACTGTGAGTGCTCCCTTTTTTGCACTCCAAATTTTGAGAGCCTGCTTGCTGAGCTCCGTTGAACTAGCTATCGTCGGAAAGCCGCATAGAACTGGCAGAGGAGAATTAACACTCTTAGCCAGTGAACTACCTTCCCTTATATCTCCCTGCCTCCACGATGTTCCTGTTGATACCAGGGAACATGAGATATCCCCATATGAACGGCACGTCCAGTTTCTCGCAGAGCAGGGTGTAGCAGATATACTTCGAGCACGATCGTGTCTCGTTCAGTACATCCGCAACTTCTTCTTGGAAAGAAATTTTCTTGAAGTGAACACTCCAATCATTGCTGCCGCTGCTGGGGGAGCAACTGCGAGGCCATTCCATACGACCGCTTCTGAATCGCCAGAGCAGCTCCTAGCTTTAAGAATAGCACCGGAATTGTGGCTGAAGCGGCTTATTATAGGTGGCTTTGACAGGGTATTTGAAATTGGGCCTTCGTTTCGTAATGAAGGTGAGTCATACCTGCTCCGATGAACGTCTCCAATGTTACTAATATCCGTCAGGCATCGATAAGACTCATAATCCCGAGTTCACTACTTGTGAATTCTATCAGGCATTCGCCGACTTGGAATGCCTGATTCAGCTGACTGAAAATTTTCTGTCAGGATTGTCTCAGAACATCCGAGAGCTAAACGAAAAAATGAGTACACTGAAGCCCATAAATGCCGATTTCAGTTCACCCTTCCGTCGACTGGATTTCATACCGGCTTTAGAAAGTGCCATGGGTCATACGCTCCCTGATTTAAGGTCCGACAATGCTACTTCTGGAGTTGTGGAACTTTATAATACCCTATCTGTTCCTCTTCCAGACCACGTCTCACTTCCTCGATTATTGGACAAACTATGCTCGGTATATCTTGAACCTCAGTGTGAAGACCCCATATTTATAATCAACCATCCAGAATGCATGTCTCCTCTCTCAAAGTCCTATGTCCATCCGACATGTAATCAAGCTGTCTCGGCGCGTGCCGAGTTATTCGTTGGAGGTAAGGAAGTTATGAACATGTACGAAGAAGAAAATTCGCCGTTTGAGCAACGGCGGAAATTCCAAAATCAGCTTTCTTATCGAGACCCTGAGAACCCGGGCCACCTTGATGAGAGCTACTTGCAGGCGCTGGAATGGGGACTTCCACCGACTGGAGGATGGGGTTGTGGCATCGACCGTCTGTGCATGCTGTTCACTGGCGCTCGGCGGATTGGAGATGTTTTGAGCTTTGGAAACTTGCGAACCGTAACGAGGCCCAATACCCGCGAAGGCGCTTCATAACTTATAAGGCTTGGATATATGGTTATTATTCTCTTTTGGAACTCAGCAAATAGGGAGCACTCCGCTTTAGTAGTATGGAGAATTTTGACCAAATGAGGGTCACTGAAGGGAAGGTTCTATTTTACGCTTCAACAATGTCACGTCGATCTCCACTATCATGACTCATACATGTAAGAGACCTCTGCTCATGTATGTATATAGGGACCCAACATATGGACATCAATGAATGTACATGCTCCATAGTGCATGATATGTTGACAGACGCTATTCAATTAGGTCAAAAGGCTGAAGAGCCCGCTGTCTAACATCTGGGTATCCATCCCAAGTGGGTGCGAAGAAAAACCAGACTACTCCGTACCAGGCTCCCAATTTTTCATTGTAAATGTATGATGTACGTACCCGATATATTCCTTCTGCGCGGCCCCTATCCATGCAAGCCTTAAATGGATCATTTTTGAAACGATGTCAGGTCAAGGAAAACCCTTCGAACTTCAGGCACAAGGGCCGGCCCCACATAACATGTGGTTGATGTGCAATTTAGCCATACTCCTGGAAACCGGCCAAGAAGACATAAAAACTTAACCTCGAGTTATGTATCTGGGGGACTGGGGTGGGTGAGAAGCATTTGGTCTTTCTCGAACGTTGAATGTTCACCAACATGGAGTAATAGAGTAGTGACACGTTTTCCTCTCGGGTCATCACGGGACGATGCCTGGCCATTTCCAACGCTGTGGCTGCAAGGAAATACGTATGCAATGAATGCCTTGCCAGGCAGCTGTGTCACAAGAATCATGGAGAACCAGACAGCGAATTTCTTCGACGAGTGAGATGGTGTGCAGCTTCGAAACTTGAAAGGTGTTCCTGGCCGCCAAGACCGGACGGCATACGGGTGGAGCGAGCTTTTCTTCTGAAAACTTAGCAGTAATAAGTTAGTACGAAGCCGACTCAGCCATTTGCCACAGGGGCTTTTCGGCTGTAAATTGCGATTCCGTTGAAAGGGGGGAAGGTCGTAGGGCCAAAACGGTTTGACATCGCAGCGTCTGTATGTAGGTTTGTGAATTGAAACTCCTGGTTCACTCCGGACAATGAAAGTATAAAGCATTGGAATGCCTCGAGGTTCACATCTCTTTCTTCCATTGCATATGGATTTATGTGGCATACACAGCTTTCCAGTTGCAGTGAACTAAATAAATATCAGATGGCTCTGATTCGTCCCATCTCTGCCGATCTCACGCTGAAAGAAGGCTTCCGAAAGTGGAAAAGCGCGCTGCCCCCATCCCTTGCTGTTTGCTCTGTTTGCAGGTTAGGTGGAGACATCCAACTGGCCCTGATTGGCTGGGGAAGCAGAAGGACTCCTCCACGTGACTTCGCGTTGACTCACCCCAACTTTCGTGCTCCAATCTACTAATAGTACACGTCTCACCAGCTTATTTGGCTGCAACCAGTCGCGTCTCCCACCCTCCTCCCTCCAGCCGAGTATCTGCTCTGCCTGGCTGGTGGGCTTCCAACTAGCTCGCCCAAAAGTAATAAATTCAAAGTGCTTAGTCTCCCATGTAGTTTCCACAGCCTGCATTCAGTGGGATAATCCCTGGCCGAAAGAAAAAGTATTTAAAGAGGGTGCTCTCCTCCTCGTCGAAATGAGATTTTAGGTCTGCTTTCGAAACCCCTGGCTGAAAATCTTCACCAGACTGTTCACTGTGTTTTGGGTCAAAGCTCAGGCACACGATCAATTTCCGGAGCGATTACGGAGCATATAAGAAGGAAATTATTCAGGTGCTATATATAATCTGGATGAAAAAAAAAAGTGTCGTCAGCTGAAAGCTTGGGTCTTGCGGGCTTCGTCTGTTATAAGTAGCTGAATTCCTGGATCTCAATCCAACGGAGCTTCTTTCATAGATCGGAACAGGATTTCGTCAGCCATGTTCGTTAGACGGCCTTCTCAGTCTCACAGTCGCTCAGAGAGCTTCTCGACTAAATATCGTGCGGGCAAATCAACATCTCGATCGAAAAAATCATTCAAAGGAGACCTGCCTGCGACTTTGAGGCGGTCAGAACGAGCACAGAAACCAGAGAGTCCACTGAGCAAGTAGGTCTTCCTCGATCATCACTTACCTTCTTTTCTTCATTCTGATCCATTCGCTAATATTCTCCTCACCATCAGCCATCTAACATCAGCCATTGTCACAATCTGCGTTGGTCCAGAACAACGTTTGTTCGCTGCCCACGAGGAGATCCTATCCAGATCACCCTTTTTTTCGTCCTTTTGCCGTGGTCAACTCGTTGAATCGGGAAATAAGAGGGTAAATCTACCTCGTGAACAGCCTGAAATCCTTTCCTCAGTCCTCGAGTACCTTTATAAAGGAGATTACTTTCCTCGTATGATACATAATAAGCGGAGAAATACCTGGGAACTGGAAAACGCAGTAGATGCGAACGGTGCTTGCGTACCAGCTGAATCGACGATTATGAATCCGGCGGATGGCACTGCCATTTTGAAGGATACCGCTATTTAGTACGTCAGCACCTCTTTTTTTCCCTTTTTCTCATCAATGGCGGCGTGAAGGGCCTGAGACTAATCGCTCCTGAACAGCTGTGCAGCTGAGCGATATGGAATTCCTGAGCTCAAACGTCTAGCACTCCAAAAGCAAGGCCTCCAGTCAGCCATTCCATGCAGCACAATCCTCTCAAGTGCCCGCTTTGCCTATGCACACACACCTGATACCGATTCCAAGCTGCGTGCTCACTACCTCGCCTTGATCATCCGGAGTCGATCGACCTTTAAGAGGAGCGGGACAATGCAAATGGAAATGGAGGCTGGCGGGAAATTGTTCTTCGACCTTTTCGTCGCCATGTGCAACCACATGGTGAGTTTCATCGCGCCATTTCTTCATTCCATTCTTATCTGATTCAATATAGGACGACCTCACCCCCGCCTCTAAATCCCCGTTCGCCCGCTAACCGACCTATAACCCCCTTTACACCTACAATACACAGCCGATAGACCAAACTTCTCCTCTCAGGCCTGCTTTTCTTCCATGCGATCCTCTACACCACTCAATTTCAAGGGCCTCGTCCTTACGAACTCGTCAAATCCTTTACGAAGAACAACTCCTCTCTCTAAACCAACAGCTAAATACCCATATGATAACCGAAATCTCCTATACCAGCCTTACAAACTTAACAACCAGCATTTTCCAGCCCTGTCAACAAACAAGATAAACGAGACAGTGATTAGGCCCTGGAGGCCCTCTTCTTGCACTGCATATGTACTATATCTTCTTCTTCTCACACTTGGTTTTTCATGTTCTTTTCCTTCAGCCTTCCAGACATGAAAAACCATTCATGATGGAAGCATTTTTTTCTTCCTTTTGCTTATTGGGTTCTAACCATTTATATCTATTTAATATCGTTTTATACCCCAGGCATATAGCTAGTCCCTCATGATTTTGCATTATTCTACCCATCTCGTTGGTCTTTTCGCTGCTACTATTCTCCATCGTCAGACCACCGTGGGTGTATCGTGGAGATTCTTATCCCCTTTCTTCCTCCCATCTCTCAGTGATCATGGAGTACAATCGCACTTTATTGCTGGTTCTACCCCCGTGTGTTCTGTATTCCCTGTATGGAAATCGATTTTATGGCCCCAGTATTTTGACATGTTTCAAGGAGAAAATCGATCCTCTTTTGCGATCAGAAACTTGAATGGGGGGCACATAAAAATGTCTGTTGTAGCCCCGGTGTTAAATTGAAAAAGTTGGGGCTTTTATTTTATTGCAGGCGGGTGTTTGAATGCATACATGTGTTTTGCAGGGGCCAGGCTTTGGGGGGTGGGAAATTTTTCGATGATTGTTCTACCTATGTCCCTGGACCATGAACAATGGAGAAGGCCTTGAGACACTGTTCCTCATATTCTCACAGATGAGGCAAAGAGGAAAATAAAATAAGATAAAAAAGTGATACAAATTAATGGGAGTTGTTTGGGGTTGGATGAAATATTCCCTTTTTTTTTGGGCATGTTTCATATGATACTCTCTGAAATTATCTGTAGTTCATAGTTACCACCCGCCATGCTTCCACCGTTTCTCTCGATTTAATTCTCGCTTGCGTTGCACCGACTGTATCACCCAGGAACATTTGCTGCAGAGATGAGATCTCGTATTCTATAGAGTACAACCTGAGATGATGTTATGAATCCATACGTGACGGTAGGTCTCTTGGCCTTGGACAGGTGGTGTGGTTTCAGCGTAGAAGCAAAAAATGCTAGCCACTTCGCAGCATTTATGCTGAGGATCTCGAGCTCAAACTCCTGTTCCTGGAAACGCAGTGCTGCCTTTGCTTAGAACAACGATGCCACGTTCGCGGGCTATGTAACCTTTCATGAGGTTCTTCGTAGTAAATGTTAGCTACTTTTGCAATCCCAATAATAGTCCAATGTTTCCTACCTTATATATCAAGTTCGACAGATAGCACTCGACTTGATCGATCTCTGCCCTCAATTTATGTGGAGTAAGTTTATCGTTCTCATTCTCTACATTCTTTCCATTATCTCTCGCGGGAATATCTGCAGGATTCGCTCTCATTCGTATGGCAGCCACAAACTCCTTAACAGGTACTCGTGTCCTTCTGATAGGTGGCATGCCGGCTGTAGGTGGATCGAAACCACCCGCAATAAATACTTTTCTAAACAGGTTGCGTAAAGCAATATCACGGCCCCTTTCTAGTGGGAGATAGATCATCCGCTTAGTGAATGCGTTGCCGCCAGCTGCAATGGCAGCGTCGAAGCCTGCGAGGTCACCTTTTCGAATGCAGTCACAAAGTGGGCGGAATAATGCTTCTAGACGAGGGAAAGGGGCTAATAGGCGTTTCGAAGGCAGCGTATGTGTTGTGACGAGGTGGCAGGGGATGAGATAGGTAAGGATAAGCCTGAAAGGGTAAGAGATGAAAGTCGAAGGAAGAACATAGAGGTAACGTACTCTCTATTTTGAACAGCCTCGGCGTGGCAGAGATTCCAGGCGTATGTAAGATGCTCTTCGGCCTATGATTATCCAGTTAGTTTGTTCAAACTTGTCCAAGCAAAATGGCTTGGGTGTTGAGAGCACCTCCTTGTAAGCTTCCTCTAAGAAAAGAATGACGCCGAGGTAGTATTTGAAGGTGACAATATGGGACTTAGGGAAGACCGTGAGGGGCGGCATATCCGCTTGCGATGCTTCCATGGCATGCAGTAAACTTTTACAGGACGAAACCGTGCCAAGCTACAACAATAATATATGTCAGAAAGGTCATGTAGTGTATAGGACTGGCTGCTTCGTACCTTAAAATACGTCTTGAATGAAAGGTTCACAGCATTGTAAACCCCCCATTTACGAGATTCCTCAATCGGTGCCCTGTCATGTACATTCAGAAATGCCATATATCTCCAGATATGCGAAAGAAGAAAGGAGAAAGCAGAGCTACAGGCGTACCTGTCATGGAGACATAATGTAAACATGCGATTGATAATCCGCGATGCTTCTTCCAGACTCTTGTTTCTATGCACATCCGATACTACATCTTCTTGAAAACTGCTTTTGGGAGCCTCAGGACTCGCCTCGGACTCAGCGTCTGCCTTTATGGCAAATGTCCTCAGATATTTACCGTTAACATATAAACATGGCAATGTCCAGGCTTGGAATCCACAACTCGAGTAGCCTTTAATGACCAGATTGGCGACTTCTTTCCAGCAAGCGAAAACATGGTTCCAGGATGCCTTCTCTGGATGTTCGTCGAATTTGACAAGCTCTGCAGCAGTCTTCCAGAAGGCCACAAAGATATCTACCCAAGCATTGCCTTCCAGCTTGGGAAACTTGGTGCCTGTTAATCGGTCATCAAGGAGCGCATATCGAACATCAGAGGCAACATTGATAGAATCTGTGAAGTGATAGAAGGAGGACAGTCGATCAGGCTGACTGGGGGTATCCGCAGGTGTCAGAACATCAGCTAATGCGGCGCCAGAACCACTAAATTGGGCGTCCCTGAATTGTGCAAATAAGGCTGTCATGATCCGAACCGTGCTGTCACCCTTTGCCAGGGAGTCAAGTATTGAATACTATCCCAGTGCACAAATCATCTTGTATTCGAAACAACCAAAGGAATTCACGATGAGCAGCGACACGTCGAGATCTTGAGATGCTGATAAGGCCTGATAAGCAGACCGTTGTCTTGGCACGCTAGTCCTAATTCAATCTAGCGCGGATTCCCTGCTTGGTTAAGCGAAACCCACAAGCGCTACATAGAACAGCAAAAGTTGACAATTCTCGATTGTGGGAGTTCGCGGACGGTTCAACAAACAACGACACGACATCACAATCCTCTCAAAGTAGGTTACTCCATTGAAGTATTTCGAGCCAGGTACTAACATTGTTCTAGATGGGTAAGTTCTACTGTGTTTTCCAGCCCTTTTCTGTCCTTATTATGCGTATCCATTGCGGCGGACCAGAAGAATTTCACAGCGGAGAAGAGAACCGAATCGGGGGGTGGGCCAATGATCAAGACTCCTTCCGCTTCCTAACAGAGCAATTTGGGTGTCTGGCTTTTCGAAGTGTTGTTGAAGCGACAGTTTTGAATTCCAAGACCGCAACCATCGATTCCCATCAATCGCCTTGACCCTCTTACTCGCCAGGGAATTCGCTGCACTTTTATTCTTTACCCCGAAGTATATATCTATGCGGAATCTGACAGGCCGAATTGTAGGGCGTCTCAACGAGTATCAGGTTATCGCGCGCCATCTACCCACGGAGGCGAACCCAACCCCCAAGTTGTACCGCATGAGGATTTTCGCCCCAAATCCCGTCGTCGCGAAGTCCAGATTCTGGTACTTCTTAATGAAGTTCCGAAAGGTGAAGAAGGCTAATGGCGAGATTGTGAGCATCAATCAGGTGCGTGAGAGCGTTTCACGAGCATGTCATATCTGTATCTGCATTCGAAATGTGTGCTAAGATTCGACATTCTGTTCCGAATTTTAGATCCACGAGAAGCGCCCAATGAAGGTCAAGAACTTCGGTATCTGGATTCGATACGATTCCCGCTCTGGAACCCATAACATGTACAAGGAGTTCCGTGAGATGTCACGAACTGATGCCGTTGAGTCTTTATACCAAGATATGGCTGCCCGCCACCGGGCGAGATTCAGCTCCATCCATGTACGCCGGATTTCTTGACACTCCGATCTAAAAGATAATAAAGTACTGATAAGGCTCATCAGATCATCAAAGTTGTCGAAATCGACAATAAAGATCTCGTTCGTCGCCCTTACTTGAAACAACTTCTCACCAAGGATCTTAAGTTCCCTCTTCCACACCGTGTCGCCAAACCTCAAGGCAGGAGACTCTTTGCTGCCTCAAGACCATCCACCTTCGCATAAATAGGTTGTGTGGAGGAGCTTCCTTTTACTCGTGGAGGGTTCAGAAGTGGGAATGGAGTTTACTTTTGACTGCAGGTGCATAATGAGACTTGAATGCAGCGTCCATCCCCAATTGTAACCGATAGGGGTGGGGGTTAGATGGCTACCATGTTCATTCTCCAGTCTATGAACGAAACAATTTTATGAGCTCAGAAAGCTGTATAGTGATTAAAGGACTCTGTTTCTTTTTCATTCGGGCTGTAGATGGTTTTTCTTTGCAGTAGAATGGAATACAGCCAAAATCATATGAATGCAAACCGAGCATTCCCGCACTCAGTTACCCATACATCCAAGCCTATTATCCATATCGCAACGATTTTGCATGACAATTCAATATATTATAATTTAATATAGATAAAGAAATGATACGATCGTTTAGTAACTTCAATATCTCGACTCGTCAGCTCATGAAACACTACAAAAGTCCTTTCCTGACGGATAGCCTTCCAGTCCCAACAGCTTCATCTTGAGTCATCTCTGTATCTCCCTCATCCAATTCCTCATTCCCCTCTCTCAATGTCCAACGCTTACCCATAATCCCTTGACATCAATGACTCCACTGGTAATCTCTTTGGAAAACTCCTTCTCAGCCCCGCCAATCGGCTCCAAGGTGCAATCGAAATCAGGTACCGTATGAACAGCACCAGGGATAGTCCGGAAGCTTCGAAGCAAGGGAAGAAAGACAGCCATCTCATTAGTGAAGAAAAAGTCACCCCACACGTCAAATCACCAAGGCTTGTCATAGATAAATTTCGAGTAAGGGCACAGTGGCTCCTTGATGGGGCTCATCAGAACGAATTAACTGATTGAGTTCAGCAGCAAACACTTATATGTCTTTCTTCGCCGCTTAGATTCGTTGAATGAGGTCCAAGATTCCCTGGCTTCACCGTCCGATAGAAAAGGAAAGTTAGCCTTTCTATCGTTACTGACTGTATCAAATCGGCTCATCAGTCTATCAAAGAACAAGTGCCCATCCATCGTCCCCTCGGTACGCCTTGATTGTTGAAAATTGCGAGTATTAGCTGGTTGGCTGCTCGAGCTGATAGTAGAGATGTATGACTGGCATTAAAGGTGAAAACAACGACATAAGGTCCACATAAGCTTGCAATTCCCCTTAAGAAGCGAATACTGACTGGAAGTGGCGCCATAAGCCGTGGTTTGACGTAATGATAGCTTTGCGATCCAGCTGCTAGTTGAGCTCCTGGTGGACTGTTTATAGGACCCAGGTCAAAGGCCACAGACAAACTTGCTGGTGGTCTTCCCATTCACTCCTGTGGAGCAAGTAGCGTGCTTGTCTCATTCTAGTTAACCAACTAATAGACCAAATATCACGCTTTTCTTTCTGGTAAATGCAACTGTTCTGTTCTGCAATAGTCAACCTGGTGGTAGATGGCCGAGTTGAAGATATTTGGAGCTTAACTACCTAGTCCTGATAGTTAGTTAACTAACTAGTTATTTGTCAGCCACCCGCCATAGTTAGACCACAACGTCATCGGCTGCATTTCATGTTATCAACCTCAGCGAGTCAAGATTCGCGTTTCTTAAAAGCCATAGCTAATAAGTGCTTTAACCTCACTAAGCCTCCCTAAATAAGGGTGCAATTGAACTCAATCGTTGCATTAAAATTAGAAAGTCAAGATGTTTGCTCGATATATGTTCAGAACCTGTAGACCTGCCAGTCAGGTAAGTGATTTCTGAAGATGAAATTCCCTCAATTGAAGCCCAAACTTGTTGACCTTCAACCTCGTTTCTTGCAGGCAATCCGCAAATACGCCTCCGAAGCTTCCCCAAAGCCGTCTTCAAATGCTCCAATTTACGGAGGCCTCGCCCTTGCCGCTGGGGCCGCATACTATTACTGGCAGCGACAACAAGGACCTGAAGCTAAACCCCTGGGAGTCCTGCAAAAGGAGCGACCAAAAGTGTTTGTTGGTGGTGATCAAGGCTGGGTAGATCTGAGGCTTGCCGACATCCAGATGTTGAGCCACAATGTGAAGAAATTCCGCTTTGAATTCCCGGATCCTGAAGCCGTATCGGGATTGCACATTGCATGTATGATGAGGCTCAGCTACTGAACCTTTATATTGAGCAGTTGCTAATCATCATCTTCCACTAAGCCGCACTTTTGACGAAATACAAAGGTCCAAAGGATGAGAAACCAACCATCCGCCCTTACACACCAGTTAGTGAAGAGGGTATGAACCATATCATAAAGCATTGGTGCATTGCAGCCTACTGATGGGAACCCAGAGCAACCTGGATACCTCGAGCTCATTATCAAGCGTTACCCCGATGGCCCCATGTCCAACCATTTACACAACATGGCCGTCGGTCAACAATTGTCTTTCAAAGGACCTATTCCCAAATACCCTTGGGAAACAAACAAGCATGACCACGTCTGCATGATTGCGGGCGGCACAGGAATTACGCCCATGTACCAGATCATCCGCAAAATCTTCAATAATCCCGACGACAAGACCAAAGTGACCCTTGTCTTCGGCAACGTCAGTGAAGAAGATATCCTTCTGAAGAGAGAATTCGAAATGCTGGAGAATACTTACCCTCGACGCTTCCGCGCCTTCTATCTTCTTGACAAACCTCCAGCAGATTGGGCACAGGGTACCGGTTATGTGAACAAAGAGTTGCTGAAGACTGTGCTGCCTGAACCGAAGACAGAAAATATCAAGATATTTGTCTGCGGGCCTCCCGGGATGTACAAGACTGTCAGCGGTCCAAAGGCAAGTCCAAAGGACCAGGGTGAACTCACCGGTATTCTAAAGGAGCTTGGATACAGTAAGGATCAAGTGTACAAATTCTAAATGTCAACTTCAGTGTTGCATACCTTTGGTATCATCTTGTGTTTCTAATAGTTACTAAGTGGATTACGGGTATTGTTTATAGAGATACTTTGTGTAGGATAAAGTATTAAGTACATGTATGATGTACCAGTACATTTGCGAAATTTGAAACATTATGAAGAGTGTTGGGAAGACATTTTCCAGACATATCAGAAACATCTTCATCTGCTCCTCAAACCATTATTAATTGTGTATGTGCACATTGAGTCGTTATAGTACTAGCGAGGAATGTTCTCATGGACAGCATCACTTGGAAGATCATTTGGGGCGTTTGGGGATTAAGGTGTGTGCTGTGTGTTGTGCCTGGCTGTTCAAGCTACATAGTTAGTTAACTAACTACTGCCCTACATAGTCATGATTGTTAGTTACTCGCAGAAGTCGTGGCCAAATGGGGCAGGGAAATAATCCCGGCAAATATACCAGGCCTGAGAAGTCACTAGACGCTGATGCTTCAGTTATAAATGCGGAGTAGACTGACAAAAAAAGCCCAGGGAGCTTTGACGGCAATCCAGACACCTTTCTTTTAATTGCCTTACTGTTAGGATGGTAACTACTCCCGTAGTTACATCACTACTGTTGTTCGCATGTAGTTACAGTCCTTAGATGTTTAGGTGTTGATTAGGGGTGGGGTGAGGTGCGTGTACAGCTTACAGTTAGAGATGGCCTGAGCTGCTGAGCAGGAACTCTTTCAACCCTCCATAGTTAGTTCGTGATGCTATTGTTAGACACCGAAGAGCCGAGGATAGGGAGTCGCAGCTATGTATGTATCTTGTGGAGTTAGGCAGTGAGGAGTAAGACACGCCTAGCTGCATGAGCCAAGCTAACGGATAGAGCATTCGGAAGCCAGAACTAGCCTATAAACATCCTTTAAATACAGACTTGCGCCAGATTCAATTCCAGAGCGTCCCTAGGCTTTGAAAATGTCCAGATTATTGATACAGCAGAATAAAAGCTCGAATCAGTTCGATTCGGAGTGGAATGATCGAATGCTTAGAAAAGTTGGGCTAAGAGGTGTGGAGATTATGCAGACAATTAATGGCCCTGTAAGTACGGAGTAGCAGTAGTCCATAACTACATACTGTATCCCCCTTACAGAGACTTTGGGGAAAATAAGCTTCAAGGGCTACAGGCATGAGCACCACCTGCTAAAATGTACATACATACCTAGGCAGTGGGGTGACCGCCCAGTGCTCCGTAAGGTGTGAATAAACAAAGAATTGAGGGAAGTTTTAAGCGCCAGATCACCCCAGCACCACCGGGGCAACGCCTAAAAGATCGATGAGAGCCACGCTTAAACTTGCCCTCAACCAGGCCCTCAAGTGCCACTGATTCATGCGCCAAACCTTTTAGTTAAAGCGCAAGGCCCTGATCCTCCAGGCGTGGGTGAACAGGATCAACTGAATCCACCTCTAGCGCTGCTTAGCTATTTAGTTAACCCCATTCCCACTTTTCACCCCCCGAAAATTTTCGTTCCCTATTTTTTTTTTCCCCTTCCCCATTCTTTTTGCGCCTAAGCGTTACACGGTATCGCCATTCACATCTCTCAAGCCCAGATACATATCAATAAAATAATTCTACTTGGTTGTTATTAGACTACTATTACTTTCAACTCGCGATTTGAACTGTGCGAACCCGATCCCTTCACCCAAGTCCGTAATGACGCCACCCAAGCCTGAACCGTCCAAGGACAGCACTGCGATCGTGACTGTCAACATCGATGATTTCACCAGAACGCGCGACAGTGTAAGTATAAATACAAGTCAATGTTCTGTTATTGTTTCGCCTTAAGCTTCTTCATCAACTTGCAGCGCGTTACCTTCAAAAAAGCACCGAGTCACTTGTGCGCGCTGTGGACGCTTACATGTTTTGATTTTGTCGCGTCACTGGAGAAACAAATTTCTTGCCTGTTCCTCCATCCAGTTAAGCCCCCTCAACAGTCAGACGCAGACCCCACCACAGCTCTCAGTGGCAACACCCCCGTGGAGGCCTTTGCGTCATCTTGAAAGCCTCCATTAACCGCACTTCCTGACTAGCTATCACTGTACATTTATATCGAACGGAAAAAAAAAAAAAGAAAAAGAAAAAAAAATGAAATATTTTAAATAAATAAAAAATGAAAAGAAATTTGAAGAGTTCTAACATCTCTCTAGGTCATTGTCGCTCTTGCAAGTCTTCAATCTGCGGTTTCAGATCTTTCGAAAGCCTACATCAATCATGCTAATACCGTCCTGAATCGCGGACCATCGACTCTGGATCTCGGCGGGATTACAACCAGCTTGCTGGAAAATGGACTTTTTTCCGCTGCGCGCCACAGCCCCGCCGTTGAAGCAGAGCTAAAGAAGAAGCGCAAGCGGGCTCCTCCGGATCCCAATGCGCCAAAACGCGCGTTAACTCCCTACTTTCTGTACATGCATCACAATCGCCAAAAAATTGCAAGCGAATTAGGCGAGAATGCTCGGCCTAAAGATGTCGCCGACGAAGGGACGAGACGATGGGCGAAAATGAACCCCCAGGAGAGAGAGGTAAGCTGTTCTCAAGCCTCGCTTAACACTTTGTGGCTGACGGCATCCTTCCCCTGTCCAGGTCTGGCAATCGCTCTACAAGCAAAACCTCGGTGTCTACAAGGCGAAGATGCAAGCCTACAAAGCTGGCTTGCCCATTCCAGAAGAAGAAACCGCCGTTACCGAAGCTGCGGCGGCACAGCAGCAGTTGCATGAAGGGGTCCGCCAGGCCACGGAAGATCGTTCTTCTGAGGAATCATCAGACGACGAGGAAGAAGAACAAGAAGAGGAAGAACCCACTCCAGAACCGGTTCGGGAACCGACTCCACCTCGTTCGTCGAAGCGACGTCGTACTGCTGAGTCCAAGAATTTGCCAGCACCTCCGCCGTCTCCACCTAAGAGGGTTTCACCTGAAAAGAAGAGGAAGGGAAAGACCGTGGTAGAGGAAAGGAACAAACGCCTGTCGATTGGTGAGACGTCCAAGGGCGACAGGAAGTCTCGTAAGAAGCGCAAGAGCGAAGCAATTGTGGACGAGGACTGAGTAGCGTTGCATTGCGGCTCGCATGCTCCTGTCGTATGATTTGAGTGTGTTGATGGTTATGTCCAATGCGGTGGATTGTGACTTGTTTTGTCTATTCATAATGTCCTGTTTTGGTTGCTCTGTACTTTCCATCAGTTCTGTTTTGCTTTTTAACTGGTTGATTGCTACAAACTGTGTGAAAGTCTCCAATCTGATGATATGTTGCTGGAAGTGGAGAAGGTCTTGCTCTTCAGTTGTATTCTTTGAGCCTGTTTGCTCCTGGTTTTCTGCGTTCTAGTATTTTAAAGTGCAGATTGAATATATGAGATGTGTGCTAGCTGCCATTAAAACAAAATTGACCTTGATGAGCTGTTTGATGCCTGCTTGTTCATGCAAGCCAGCGGTATTTGACACCTGCCATCCATGATCAAAACATCGACTTTAAGTAGATGCCACGGTTTAATGGACACAAAGTCTCATACTAGCTTGAGATCCCATCCAGATGTGGGCTAGAAGGTTAAATATGAAGACTTGCTTTCTGATGAGAACCCAAATCGAACTCAACTGGGCATGGGTGAGATGACACAATCCCCTGCTGAGACATAGTCAACTAGTTGGTTAGCTGTCCTCGATTGCAACATCACCAACCCTTCAGCAGGTTCATGTAAAGAGTGAACATGAGCAGTGGGAATTGGAAGATAATATATACGAATCTACTCCATATATGAGTACAGAGTGCCTGTGAACATTCAACCATCTATAACTAATCTCTCTGTTCAATCCAAGCTAAGGTGGTCCATCTACTAGCAATGCAGCTTGTGCCTCGAGAGGTAAGTTAGTTTAGTGCTTAGGCGGTACGCCAGCCCTATATGCACTTCAGTTCTATCCACAATGCTTGGAAGAGCAGCGACAAACGATACCCGACAGTGGAAACTGACAAGCATTTTGATACCAGTGAATTGGCGCTGACTGATTTTGCGGGCAGATTGACAAACTGACCATCTCCAACCTGGGCTTTCTGGCTCAGCGGAGATTGGCTCGGGGAGTGAAGTTGAATCATGCAGAAGCGACGGTGAGTGGGAATCGCATTATATGATAGAGTTTCAGGTGTGAAATCGGGCTAAATCGATGTTTTAGGCGTTGATCGCGTCTAATATCCACGAAGTACGTGATTGCTCTTAGATGTCCGACATTTTCGATTTAAGATGGATGCTGGTTATTAAGTCTTCGGTGGAGTCTTGCTAACATGCGCTAACAGCTCATTCGCGATGGAAACCACTCAGTGGCAGACCTCATGTCAATTGGCAAGGAGATGCTTGGACGTCGTCATGTTCTTCCATCCGTGGTGTCCACCTTGACGCAAATTCAAGTTGAAGGAACTTTTCCGACTGGCAGCAATCTCGTCACCGTCGAGAATCCCATTAGCTCCGATGATGGTGATCTAGAGAAAGCTCTCTATGGAAGCTTCCTACCTGTGCCACCAAGCGATGTGTTCCCGGATCCTAATCCCGATGACTATCAACTGGAGAGGATGCCGGGTGCGGTGATCCCAGTTAAAACGTCTAAGAAGATCGAGCTGAATGTCGGACGGAATAGGATCAAGCTTAAGGTGACCAGTAGAGGAGATAGACCGATTCAGGTTCGTTTTTTACCTATACTATCCTTGCAAGTGATGTGACGTTTGGGCTTTCTTAAGGTAAAGCTTGCGTGGAACTAGGTCGGTTCCCACTATCATTTTATCGAGGTAAACCCGCAACTGGATTTCGATCGTGCAAAAGCTTATGGATATCGCCTCGACATCCCAGCGGGAACATCTATCCGGTTTGAACCCGGTGAAACCAGGACAGTATCGCTCGTCGAAATCGGCGGTGCGAGGTCCATTCGCGGAGGCAACTTTCTCGCAGGGGGGCAGTTAGATTTCCGACGGGTTGATGAGATCATATTGCGGCTGCAGAAAGCTGGATTCGCGTATACTCCGGAGCCCAGGGGTGAGCTACATTTTGTTGAGCCTTACTCGATGACACGGGAGGCATATGCTCGCATGTTTGGTCCGACCACCGGAGACTTGATTAAACTTGGAGCCACAGATTTGTGGATTAAAATCGAGAAGGATTTAACTCATTATGGCGATGAATGCTCGTTTGGCGGAGGCAAGACTTTAAGGGATGGGATGGGACAAGCTACGGGAAGACACAGCGCAGATGTTCTAGACACGGTGATAACAAATGCGTTGATTGTCGACTGGACAGGTATCTACAAGGCCGATATTGGAATCAAAGATGGGAATATCTCTGGAATCGGGAAATCTGGGAACCCAGACGTTATGGATGGTGTCGGTCCTGATATGATAGTCGGTTCTTCAACAGATGTTATCGCAGGTGAAGGAAAGATCATCACTGCTGGAGGAATTGACTCGCATGTGCACTTTATATGTCCACAACAAGTCGAGGAAGCCCTCGCCTCTGGAATTACCACTATGCTTGGCGGTGGTACTGGTCCAAGCCAGGGGTCGAATGCAACGACATGTACGCCTGCTCCGAATCATTTCAAGAGAATGATGCAAGCTTGTGACCGCCTGCCCATGAATATCGGCCTTACAGGGAAAGGAAACGATAGTGCACTTGCGTCACTTAGGGATCAATGCCGTGCGGGTGCAGCCGGTTTAAAGGTACACGAAGACTGGGGAGCTACGCCAGCTGCAATCGATACGTGCCTCAAGGTTTGTGACGAGTTTGATGTTCAGTGCCTCCTCCACACTGATACGCTCAACGAATCCGGGTTCGTTGAACAAACTACCAAAGCCTTTCAAAATCGAGTGATTCACACATATCACACGGAGGGCGCTGGAGGTGGCCATGCTCCAGATATCATCTCTGTCGTGGAGTTTCCAAACGTCCTTCCCAGCAGTACAAATCCCACTCGACCGTATACATCCAATACACTCGATGAACATCTCGACATGGTAATGGTCTGCCATCACTTGTCAAAAGACATACCCGAAGATGTGGCTTTCGCAGAAAGTCGCATCCGATCCGAGACTATTGCTGCAGAAGATGTACTCCATGACACAGGTGCCATTAGCATGATATCTTCCGACTCCCAGGCCATGGGACGCTGTGGAGAAGTTATCGTTCGAACATGGAATACCGCTCATAAGAACAAAATTGGACGTGGACCACTGAAGGAAGATGAAAACACAGATGCTGATAATTTTAGGGTTAAGAGGTATATCAGCAAGTACACCATTAACCCGGCTATTTCGCAGGGCATGAGCCATGCGATTGGGAGCGTGGAAGTCGGGAAGACGGCGGATTTGGTCTTGTGGAAATTTGCAAACTTTGGAACGAAGCCGAGTATGATTTTGAAATCTGGCATGATTGCTGCAGCGCAGATGGTACGACTTTCTTGTCTTTCATTCCGCTCGCTCTTTCAAAATGATTTATTAAAATATTCCTAACTGACGCGACTTTCAGGGCGATCCTAACGGCTCACTTCCCACCATTGAACCCGTCATCATGAGGCCCATGTACGCTGTAAGTACAAAAACCCTCACCATCAGGCGTATTAGTTCGTTGTCTTACTGACTCACTTACCCTTCTTTTGCTTCCTTTTCCAAAGAGCCTCACCCCCAAAGCCTCCATCATGTTCGTATCCAAAGCATCCATCAGACTCGGCATCATAGACGGCTACAATCTCCAGAAACGCGTCGAACCGGTGATGAATTGTCGGAACATAAGCAAGAGAGACATGAAATTCAACGATAAAATGCCGAAGATGAGCGTCGATCCGGAGGGTTATGTAAGTTTCTCTCTCTCTTTGCTATCGGCTGCTGATATACCTATGTACATATGTAAGTAAAGCGCGTGACAGGGAGTAAGCTGATGGTCCTGTCATCTACATAGGTTGTTGAAGCAGATGGGGAAGTGTGTACATCTGAGCCGGCGGCCGAATTGCCTCTGACGCAAGGGTATTTCGTCTATTGAAAGGTGATCATGAGGGGAAGCGGTGGGGTTTTAGTTTGCTGAGGGTTGGTGCTTCATCTGAAAACACAGGTAAATCTTCTCAAGGTGAGAGTATTTTCTGGCTGATAACAAATACGTTGTATTTATCTCCGTGTAGTGGCTCATTGCATTGGGCCCAATCTATAATGTACTACAATGGCCTGAAATGAACAAAGTGTGAAATCGACTGGTAGGTCCCCTTCCCAGTGGCTGCTAGGGGCGCCCAAATAGGTTACTAGAGTAATCAGGATTCCAGTGATAGCAGATAGTAGCCTAAGTGATCAGGTTTTAGAGAGCTTATTCTTCTTGTCTAATGCAAAGAGATTGAATGACCGAGGCAAAGATGATGTAAATACAATTGACAAAGCATATCATCACTCTATTCAGTTCTGCAAGAGAAAGAGTGATTCATGTCTAAGAACATCAAGACTGATTTTGCTGAGAGTGATTTTGATGCCATACAATCCAGACAGAGTCTCAGAGATATTGATATCAAAGCCTACAGAGGCATCTACAGAAGCTTGTCAATGGCCACTGAACATCCTTTTCCAGGGGTGTCCCTCCAACAGAACCAAATTCACATTTTTTGATCACAATTGACAACGAAGCCAAAGTTTGACAATCAACCAAATCAGTGATACTGGCGAAGGAGAAGGTCATGAGCTATGTATGAGGATCTTGAGGAAGCACGAGCGAAGCATGCTGAGAAAAGAGGGCTGCCAAAAAAGCTAAAAGGCAAAGGAAAGCCCCGGTCGAAGGCCGAAGAGTGCTGGCACCAGAGATATATAACTAGAGGAAGCCTCCATGAACAACACAACACAACACTAGTTGGGAGCACATGAGTCCCGCGTCAGAGACAGATGCGCCAGGCGCGGATGAGAGCGAATGCAGGGTGTAGAAGATGGAATTTCTGCACGAGGGAAACGGAGCTTCGATCGATTTGGGGGCAGGCTCACGGTTAATGTACAGTAGAGCCGTGGCCTTCGTCACACCTTTGGCACAATGAAATAGAAAATTGCAAATGGTATTACCAGACAGTGTCTCACCTTCACGAAAGTCTCTGGATCTCGCTATCCCTCTGAGCCACTTCAGTATTTATTCGCCAGCGATCTTGCGTGCCTTTCTTATGCTGACAACATCTCGGCACGGCGAGTACCTTCTTCCCTGTGTATTCTATTGGATTGACAGAGAATAAAAGAACTTCATTTGCGTATTTCCCTCCGTCCGCGTATATTCCTCCATCATCATCGTCCACTTCAATGATGTTGATCGCGAGTACTTCGGGGTTTGGATCATCGGCCGGGACGAGGTGGTCAAATGTGACCCCATAGTAGTCGATGTGGCTAAGGCAATGAATAAGTACATAGTCAGTTCTAATAATCACCAAACAGCCCGACTTTTTACATAGCAATCGCAGTCTTACTCCTGTGGTATTCTTCCTTCTAGTACCCAGGCTAAGTACTCATCCCGCACCACCACTGGAGCCACTTCATCTCCTTTCCCCCCGTACAGTGTCTGATGTGTAAGACTTGCAAGCTTCAGCCCTCCTGGCTGTGGAAAAGGCCCGATTGGATGCCAAGATATGTTCGGGCAAAGCTTCTGTATAGTCTCCAGCGGCCCTTGTATCCGAATCCTCAGTGGCTTGTCAGGTGGTGGAGGATGAAGATGGTGAGGCGGGCGATTCACGCAGGGAGGGATATAAAGCTCGAGGGCCATTAAACACCGCGGTTCAGCTGAGAGCTCGAGCAAAGTCGTGGCGAGACCGGAACGTAGAGATAATGTCGGACTCTATGGTAGTTTGGAATATATGACATTGATACTCCGTATGTTGAACTAGGATTCCATTCAGTCAGGGGGTTCAGTAAGGCTACAGTACAACAAATCTCTGGGATTCCTGAATGGAAGATTCTTCTCATCATCTTACCAAAGAAAAAGCAAAGAAAGTCACAGAATTGCACTTTTTGATGTGCCTCTCATGCACCACATGGCCATAGACTCTTTCTCTCACTTTGTTTGTTTCAAGGCATATATCAAAACCATGCCGTTTTATATATTAGTGATTCCTTGTTATGTAATAGAACTCCTAAAAACCACCTGAGATATATTCCCCAATTTAGCACACGCCTAGAGCTCCTCATCCTTCAGGGAATGATTGTTCCCAGCCGACATAAGCGAGTAGAGAGCCGGCCACGTTCCACCCTTCACTGCGCGATAAGCAGACGCTCTCGAACGTGTCCGTTTCAACCTCGCCAGTCGCTGCGGCTCTGCGGCTATTTGCGAGTTATCTTCCCGCTTGTCGTCGTCATCAGAGGGGATTGGGACCGTTTCCTGAGAAGCAAATGCGGACGTTGAGAGCGATATCGGGCTGCTGGAGGAGTACTCAGTTGCTGCGCATCCGGATGGAGAGTCAGGCGGGAGAAAGTCTGAGTTGACGTCTGGGGAAATTTGGTGGTGTGATGCCTCTTGCTCGATGGCAGAGAAGAAAGGCTGGGAGTTGGATGGTGATCGTGCCTGTGGTTGCGGTAGTGATTGTGATTGTGAGTCCGCGAAGGAAGATTCAAAGTAGAAATCGAGTTCGTTTTCGAGGCTCTTTTGTTTCAGAGCTTGTTTGAGAGCTTGGATTCTAGCATCTGGGGATGCTGGGGTTATGTCTGGTTGTGACTGTGACAAATTGCTCGTGAGTTGGGAGGGGAATGAAAAGGATAATTCTGTGTCGGCAATGGCGAGATCGATGTTCTCTAGAGGCCGTCTAGTGTCCTGTTCTACCTTCTTGTGTTGTGAACTTGAGCTTAACGGAACGGTGGGGTACGTGATTTCCCCTAGAGGCATGGTCGATGGTATTACTATCTCCTTGGAAGAGCTTATCTCGATGTTCGATGCTTGAGTCGATGGTGGGTTTGAAAAGGCATCACTGCCGCAGCGCGCTTTCTTTCGAGGTCGAAATTCGTTTTGCCTGAGCACATCTCTCATTTCATTGTCATGAGGAAACACTGTGCCTGAGCATAGATGGCCGAAGAGATTCTGCATGGAAACCGATTCGGTCCATGAATCCGCGTCGACGGTACAAGGGTAAACATCTTTTGGTCGGAAAGCCTCGACTAAGGCGCAAAGTTCTTCGTAGGACGAGTGGCGAGAGTAAGGAAACCTCTGCAGCTGCATAATTAGCATTCGAAGTCAATGACCAAGAACCACGGATATAAAAAACAAACTGACAATGGTGTTTGGCAAATGAATATTGGGACTCATCTGGTTCTCGTTTGGAAGGGTGCTCTGATCTGAGCCACGACTCAGCATCGCCACGAGGTTTTTGAGAGTTATCTCGTCTTCTTCCGAAATGCCGTAGGAGTCCAAAGACAGCGATTTCGATTTAGACTCATAAGCCTTTGATACAGCATTTATAATAGATTCGCGTGTTGCGAGGTCCTCAACATACAAAGAGCACAAATCCACGAACCGTTCCACCGCAGAGCCATCAGGAAGTTGGAGATGATGACTTTGAATGAGATCGCCCATTCCGCCACCGGCGCCTAGTTCTAGTATGTCACGACCTTCCTTGGTGCGAGTAACTATTGGAGTTATGTACACTGAAGACCCTGAAGATATTGTTGAACAGACAACTCCAGGTTCGCAGCTATGGACCCTCACCGACACTGTATCGGCTTTATCCGTCAGACAGCCCGAAACTTCGGAATTTCCCAAAGTAAAGCCGCAAAGATATGGCGCCTCGTCCACACTGTTGGCCTTGGATGCAAGAGACTTATAGAGCCTCATTTGATACGGATCAACATGTATCTGCTAAGCGTTAGCTGGGGTAGTATGGAAACGACAGTAGATTCAGCCACCTTTGTATTGAGTGCAGCTGAAACTGCTAGCCAGACGTCTTCATAGCCAAATGTCCAATTGCGCAGATAGAATACGGTATCTTCAGGATAGCTTCTGATTTTTTGCAATAGCTCTCTGATTCCTTCTGCTTTGGAAGGGAAGGAGGCGTAAATATCTGGCTTAATGGCGAATGTCGTGTCAAGGTAGATCCTATCAAGTCGACGATCTCCCAATGTATAGGGAATAAGAACAGGATGTCTGACGAGACTCCCAACCCACCAATGTTCCGCTAAAATCAATCAGCATCTAGGTGAACTACAAAAAATCTGAGAGAACTTGAGGATGTGGTAAATGTTATGCTAAGGAACAAACCGTACCCCTGACATCGCCTGTATAGAGAATCGCTTTGCCGTTTCCTTCAATTAGAAACATAACAGCACCTGGACAATGGTTTGCATTGAACAGCGTAACCCGGAGTGTCTTTCCAGGTGCCAGTTCAATTTCTGTTGGTACCTGTAATGGAATTGGTCTCTAGGTAATAAATCAGCTCCCTCTTCATCATTGGCAAGAAAACGCGGTAGATATACTAATAACTTTGCCAAATGCTTATACTCTTGTTTTCTCGACTCTAGAATGCCTTTGGCAAAGTTCATGCGATGGGGGTACTTTTCAATGCGCAAGAGAATCTGTAAATGTTAAGTTATATGACCTCGTAGACAGTGCTAGGTGGTCGACCCCACATAGTTACCTCTCTTGTAGCTGCAGAGCAATAGATAAAAGGCGATCTTAGGGATTCTAAACCCATAAGATGGTCACTGTGAACATGGCTGAGGAAACAAGCTTGGGGGGGAGGCTTGTCAGGGTTCTTTCGGAAATAGTCAACTATTTCATTATTAATGGCCCCATCCACCGTTATCGAATTCGGGGAATCATACTTCGAATAAGGGGAAACTCTGCAAGAGGGTTAGTAACACTAATTCTCTTTTGCAGTCTTGAGGCTTACTGGCCTTCAACGATGCCATTGAAAGTTGACATTTTGGCCACCGGTGGTATGTCGCCACCATCGACAATAATCTCGGTTAACTCTTATGCACACGAGCCTGGAACTGAGCATTTGTATTGGGATCAAACATCTTAGGAGTGCACAGCAGAGTATGTACATATGTATGTACTCGTTTAAGGGTCGAGGTTTAGACTGCAACTAAGAGCCCAGATGCAAAGGGGTGCTTCTTGTAGGCGCTGAGGAATAGCAGCTCATGACTTCTAATAGTCTATGACACTCAACAAACACGTTCACCCTTCTGCAAAATGGATCACGGTTATGATATCAACTGCCCTTTCACCCGTTGTTGCTCTTGAAGTCGATATCAACTTCAACCAGATCCATCACGTGACAAACACAGGCTTATCCTGCTTACCTAAACATGATCTCCTGATTAGTTACATCTGCAACCTTCCCAACTAAGGTTAGATTAGTTAGTTGGTTACTAAGCAGACACTCCCGTGCTTCCACTAGTTCAATATTAGTTACTCAATGCCAGACGAAAAATGTCTTGCGATCTTGAGAGATGTGAAGCGTTTTCTCGAATAAGGGTCAAATGTAACGATCTAGGCACAGTGCACGGTTGTTCTTAGGAGCACTTGGACGACGAGAAAGTCAGGCTGTGCCATCGACCAGCCACGGGCGTCAAGGATCAGCCACTGACGAAACATGGTGAAAACGAACACTGGTCCTTTCTAGTCCGTGCGCTGCGGGTCAAAACAAAAGGGAAACAGAATAATAAAGGGTCCATCAACCAGGACGATCGGGCAACTTCAACCAGAAGCCAGCACAAGCAAGGGGTGAACCAGGGCAGGAAGGTCGCTCGCCAACCATCGAGGTGTATATATAGGCTGGTCTGTATGGAAGGCGGAGTATCGGATGCTGCTGACCTAGTCAGTATGTAGTCACAGCTGCTCCTCCACAATCAATTTCACAGGATGTAACTAGCTCCCTGTCGCCCCACTGGTTTCTAGGCGTTGCAGTTGGGCCTGTTAGGGATGTAGTTAGACTGAGGCAATTTCGAACGGTGGTTGGCTTCTGCCTCTATGTATGGCACCATTTTCGCCTCATGCATTCTGTTCAGATATTCCTGAGAAATGCTATTTGTCCTTCTTGGTTTGTTGTCTCCTGCTATTAAGTTATGTACACTTGAAAATGGTGACAACTGATGTTCGCTGTTCATATCCATCAGTTTCGGTGGAGGAAGAAGGCCTGCAAGTAAAAAGAAGCCACGACGATGGCCCCAAACGGACATGATTCCGGGCAAAACGCATTAAAACGAAAGCAGCCAGCTATATTAAGACATCTCCCATGCTTGTATGTAGTAGATAGATGGATGGTGGGTCTTGTGAAGTTGAACAGAACAGACGCAACTTGGGGGAATTGGCTAAAATCGGATATCCAGGTCAGCATCCAACAACATGTAGTTACATACATATGACCTGGTGTTTTACTTTTCCATCACCTGAATGTTCCCTTATTATAGAGTCTCAAAAGTCATGATTCACGCTTTTCGCAGCTGACCCAGAGGACCCCGTCCTACCCACAGCCTCTCAAGAGAAAAACGAGCCTTTCCTCGTGTGTGAAGTGCCCGAACATCTTGCAGACGGGCCAGGCGCTTTCATTCCTCGCTGTACGTAACCAACCACCACTTTAAAAAACCTCCGTCTTCATTCTAAACAGAGCACTTTTGTTTCTCCTCTTTGTTGCTTTCTCTGTCATCCTCAAATAGCTGGCGTTCTAACTCTCTCTTGTTTCAGCACTTGGGCCGCTTTCCTTGGACTACTCAGCGGTTATTAAGGGGAAGCGGTTAGATAATTGTTAATCACCACCTTCAGCGATTAACCCTGAGAGGCAACGGATTGATTATAGTGCGCCAATTACCGGTTGCAGGCTCCAGAACTTGAGGCAGAAAGTCTCCGTGGCTTGAGGTCGATTGGTGGTTAACTAGTTAACTACCTTCGCTTCCTCCCAGTGCCTGGGTGCGCCTGGTGCTGAAATAGCCTTGGTTTGGTGAAACCTCATCAACGAGCCGTGGACGATTGACTCCCTCCTCTAACACGACGAAGCTCAGGAGAGCAAAAGCAAAGCATTCTGAACTTCTCACTTCGGCCGTGTTGAAACTTCGAGAACTTCTTCCTATTTAGTAACTGGAGAAAGCCGTGGCACAAAATTCTTTGTTTCCAGATACCTTTCGTAAACACAGTCTCACGGAAGCCATTCAAGTGAAAGCAGCCACCGCTTGTTCTCCAACAAGATACACTCCTCCGTACGCTCACTTGCCCTCATACGGACCCCGTTGTGGCCTTGGAGACAAATCTTTCGACCGCTTTACGATAAATCGCTTCGTTCCTATATTTTTTTTCCTCGCTCCCTGAACCAGCAAGCCTTCGATAAGCTGGTGAGATCGATTGCGATGCGGAAGCCCACGATTTCACAACTCGTTTACACTACCCTCTTCCCCAAACCTCGTGCCAATGACCCTACAAACTTCGCTTCTCATATAACGAGAAATCTCGTACCAGAAGTTCGTGTTGAAACTTCTACCTTTTACGGATCGTTAGATTGCATCGAAGCGCAATATCCCGGTCTAGACTATTCATTCCCACCACATCGAATGAGATTGAGTCGATTCTATCACCACCGCAAGCTGTTCAAGGCGTTCGATGAACTGAGTTTGACTGAGGAAGAAATAGCATCACTGTGTCATTGGGAGGGAACAAAATCTGCCAAGGACCGTTATGAGCGAGACGAAGGCATGCACGTGAGGGATACTACGGCCGATGGTCTTTTGATTTCGAGTCCACACATACCGGCATCCGTCCATGTTCACCGCTGGAACCATGACGAGAGCCCCGCGAGCCCACAAGCGAAGCCCGTGGAGAATACTGTAGAGACCCACGGATCCGACGCGATGCACAGCGATACTACAACGGAAGAAGAAAGCAGCGAAGACGAGTTGGAAGAAAGCGTGGGATTTGCACTGAACCAGCACCTGCTTGAGGCGACTGCAGCCCGTGAGCAAGGAGCAAATGTGTCTCTGGACGATGTGTGGGAACAGTGGCTCAAGGAGGCTATTGAGCGTGGCAGCTACGAAGATATACTTCACTCCATCAGAGAAGGCTCGGTGGAATTCGCCAGGGCACTGATGCCGCCGACTGCGCTTTATGGCAACGTTGATGCGCGACAAGCTAGACAGCCGGTCATGCCGTCGCCCAATACTGCCTTATATCCTGGCTTGGCTCAGTATCATACTCCGGATCCACCAGCTGGCCCTGCACCGAACACAAGATGAGTTTTTCGTGTCTTGATATTGCAGATCTTGAAAAAGATGTTTGCTTCGATACTGGTGCAGCAGTGCTACTGGATTGTTGCCTTTGCAGCCTGGCGCGGCGCTGGTTACGGTTTGCGGCGTTCAGTTTTTATTCTATTCTCTGGGCAAAAAAGGGCGTTTGGAGAGGGAGATGGTGGATATCTAATGGGTCCTTTCCGATTAACCGTGTGGTCCGGGTTTTTTCTTTCTTCCTGTTTCTGCAGATAGACTTTTTTTTTTTTTTTTCCATTTTCATTGTTATCCCGATGTTTTCAGTGCCTCTTCTAGCTGTTTCTCCCTAGGCTTTTCTATTTCCTTTACAACGAGTATTTCCCTCCTTAGAGCTTGGTGTCAACTCCAGGTCCTCGCTTTCTAATCCGCAGTGCGTTTGGGACATAATAGCGGGGATAAGACTATTCTGCTCAGTTTGTGATTCTCTATGCTGTGAAATATTTATACATAGATCAGTGCTAGGTAGATCAGTCAAGTTCTTTAATCTATAGTCACACTCTGGATTAGTGTCTCACTGTCACAGTATTACATTGTCTGCTCTCTTCTCTCGGTCGAGCGTGAAACTTCACTGCACCTCAAACTCCTGAAAGATCACCAGTATTTAATTGTCACATACCATAGTTTCAACCAGCCAAATCATTCAGAATCAGCCTATCATGGCTTTTCTACTGTGCTTAATTCCAATCATACTCCATTCTGTGTATCAAGATTGACTGACTTGTCTGTTTTCTTGATACCTCTCCCTTGTATGGGTGATTGGTGGTCATTTCTTGTGACTGTTTCATGCAACACTATGCTGTGCACCCTGGTAACTTGAAGGGCGTATTTATCAGGAGCTGTTAATTGTTTCCTTCAAGGCTCAGTAGATGAGAGAATACATATTCGACAGGGACATCCACGAGCGCGAGGCTACTTATTGTGTTAATAAGATACGGAGTACGGAGTACTACATAGTAGTTAAAGGCACTGATATTGAGCTGGTCAGCTTTTTATTGGCCATATTTGAGCCTCTTATTGATGGTACTGGCCAATCATAGCTAGCTGTGATCTCTAAAACATTCCAGAATCAACACATTTCCAGCCAATCAAATAACTACACAGTAATTAACTTAAGCATTACTCTGTACATAGTACGGAGTACGGAGTAGTTAACTAGTTAACTAACCAGCCAATCACATCTCATCACAACAGCTTCTTTTGATAGATACTATACTATTGTGCATTTCAACACAAGAACAAGCAGTCTGTCTGACAAAAGAGCATGTTAGATGAAGACATAACATCTTACCTCTCTGATTCCATGCTTTTGGTGGTTCCTCTCACCAATATGTGCTTTAAAGACTTGCAACTAATCACATAGGAAAAGAATATGAAGAACAATGCCATCAGCACTGCTGTTGCGGTCAGATCTCCTCCTTCAACATGATCAAGGCCATTTTCTACAGCAAGTTTGACACACAGTCAGGTAAAAGGCCTTCCTCACTGGATCTAAAATTGAATCATAGCTCTAGTATTAACTGCAATCGCGTTCTCACTCAGGGCGCAAAGTTGTCCACCAGGTCCCAGATGGCGCAATAGTCCCTTCCTCCACTGCCCCAGCTGGAGCATCCCCGCTCTTCAACTTCTCCGACATATCCTTCTTCGTGATTCCTCGACAGGAACTCTGCGGCAATCTCATCCAGGTCTGCACAAATGGCTATCGCATCCTTGGCTCGCCGGTGTGCCTAAAGTCACCACGCTACGATCGCAATGAGTTCATCTTCAACTTTTGCATTGTGTTGGCGGAGGAAGAGGAATGGGGTAGCTTTAAGAGTGTGGTGCAGAAGCTGGCGGATTTGATGTGTGAATTGGAGGAGCAGTCGGGGTTCTTGTCGAAGGATTTGTCGGAAGGTGAAGAAGGCAAGGTGCATAGTCTGTGTGAGACATTGATGGAGGATCTGAATAATTACTGCGAGTGCATGATTCCAATCGGTATGTCTTTCTGGCTCACCGTACGTGCGTTTGGGTGATTTGATGGCGATGTGGCTTACGGTCTGGTTTCAGATGAGTTGAATACTCTGAACATCAAGTTGTTTCCCTTATACCCTTCGCCGCCTCCGGTGAAAGCATGGCACGTTCCACTGTTCACTGTTCGATATGAAGCATTTATGGATGAGAATTGGGACCTTACCATGCAGAGGGTACGACGGTTTTATTCTGTTGGCTCTCTTGAATCGAGCATGAAATCTGACTAGTTTTATTGCATAGATCGTCCCATATATCAACGGAATCAACAGCGTCCGTTCAATCTCCATACTCGCAGACGCTGATTTTTCATTAACTTGCCGTGCGATCCGCCATCTTGTCTATTATGGATGTGTCCTCCTGCTCGACATATTTTCTTTCTCTGCCATATACTCTGCAACGGCACAGTTTGGATCCACCATCGTTTCGGACAAGGAGATGCAACGCGAGTGCGCTCGCTACGTCAACACTCGCTTCTCTCCAACCCTGGCACCCGCTAAAACAAGCCGACCAGCATCATCTAGTTCGGTGACTGGAAGCCGGAGCGATATGCCCCATCGCGAAAAGCAAAGTTGGCGGGAGCAGGACGATATTTGGCCCAGAATGGGTAAAGAAGAAAAAAGCACCACGCATAGCAACACTAGTGGACGGCCCGACATAGTTGACGGCGTTGGAATCGTCGAATTGTACGCCAGCCTAAGACACGGCCAGAGCGTTAAACAGTGGTACTTGGAACATATGCGGGAACTTGCCAACATCGACGTTCGACGCTTCATTACCTTTGGAGTGATAAAAGGGTTTCTCTACCGTGTCCACAAATACCCATATGCGACGGGACAGCCTGCCCAGACATCAACAACTCTGCCAACCGCAGTTACCAGCTCCACCAAGAGCAGCCAGCAAACCTCGTTTCTCTCCAGCTCGCCTTCATTTACTCGAAGCCGTATGGGGTCCACCGCCAGCGGCATGGAAACGGTAAGCTCGGCGCACCCTCGGCGCCGAAAAAGCGGACATTTCAATGGGCCAGCGGAGCTACCCATACATTCCGATGACCATTCTGGCGACGAGAATGAAAACGACGAAGATGACGATCGCGATGGGGACGAGGAGGCAGAACATAGAGCCGGCATTGATGACGAGGCGCTTGCGAAATTCCTGGATGGGATGCATTGCTTTGATGAGATTTGTACCGAGTTGGAGATCAGTGAGAAGGAACTCACTGCGAGGTTGAAGCGGTGTCCATGGGAGGTGTTGATTATTCATCGATAAGGGGCATTGTTAAATTCAAAGCGTTCACGTCTACATATCTGGGCTTAAAATGGAGAAGGGAAGGGGATGATAGCCTTCTGAAAATGGGGTTGCATCCTCAACCGTACGTCGTTGCAAGCGTTAGGCGCGGTTTACAAGAAACGAAGATAGTTGTTGGAAAGAAAGGCAATGGCTGATTCCTTGCTCCTGTGTCTGTTTACTGATAAGCAGCAACAACAACATCGGTTCCATCATACAATTATATGATCACTGATCGTGGATATGGATATAAAAACATGTAATGTCCGTTCTCCCCAGTGGCGCCTACCCATTTCCTACTCTATAACGCCCAATCCTTAGCCCCCGTACACCAGAATCCGTATAATGATATAAAATGAAGTCAACCCCCCAGTCCATAGAATGAAGGCGCAAAGCAATCCAGCAAGCCACCCGAATACTATACATTGAGATAAATCTTTTTTTTTTTTTTCAAAAAATTTTTTTTTCTCTGGAAAACACAGGAAAAGAATGTTACACCAGCATCCTCTTACTCCTGTTCCTCATCCCACCCTTCAATCTCCGCCTTCTCAAATTCCGCCATCATCATGGGATCCCAAATCGACTCATCCTTGCCTGGAACAGTCGTCTTGCAATCCTTAAAGACCGGCCCAATGCAATCAGCCCATCGCTTCCGTCGATCCATCAGCGTACGAGCCAGGTCGCCGATGCCAGGCCTGCCAACACCAGGTGCGTTTCCCACGGGATGGCTTCCTCCACCGGCGCCACCAGGCCGATGTTTCACGTGCGATCCCTTCTTGCTTTTGCCAAGGGTGCGAGTGCGCTTGAGATACGCTTGTTGAACTTGTGAGTCGAGATCGTCGTGAATGGTGGTATATTCCTGGTAGGCGAGGCGCTCCCGGGCGATGTCAAGAAGACGGTTCTTGCGTGCGCCGTTGGTGATCATTTGCTTCTTAAGTTCGCTCTGTAGGAATCGCAGGCGCTCCGCAACGTCATCGTCGTAATGAGCATCGTAGTCTGGATTCTCATCTGGGCCTAGGAAGCCGATATAACGCAATTCAGCTTTGAGACGCTCGTCGAGTTGTGCATGGTCCAGTTTCGCTGCTGGCACCTTAAAACCATTAGGGGAAGCATCCGGGAAGGCTGTCGCAGAGTTCAACGGTTTTGTCTCATTTTCTCCGCTCGCCTGGTCGACATCCATCGCCATATCGGTGTTGGTATTTCCATTAGGCGCCGATTCATCGTGGTTGGTAGGTTGAGCTGCTACTGCCTCTTCGGGGAGAGTACGATGTTCAAAGCGGAGCAGTGAGTAGAGACGGCTAATCAATGGTGGTGCCGAAACGTGATCAGTTTCCGCGGTGTCATCGTTAATCTGGTCGACGTTGCCTCGACCTTGATTCAAAGGTAACTTATCGCGCTCTTGATGGGAAGATTCAATATTAATCGAACCATCTTCTTCAGCCCAGATCTCAGTATAGTGCTTTTTCCCGCGGCGAGGAATGAGGAAAGGAGTAACGCGATCACCCTATTTCCATTCTGTTAGTTGACAAACACAAAACAGAGGTAGAGTCAACTGACTTTCTCTTTGAGAAATGCGATATCCTCCTCAGTTAAGGGGCGAACGTATGGCTCAATGTATGTCGCAAAAGTATTGGCACTAACTTGATTGGTCGGTTTGGTGTTACTGAAATCTTTGTCAGGTAAAGTTCCGGCCATCATGTGGCTCAAGTCACTCTGGGGAAATCCTGCAACGCAGTAGATCTCCTTCTTCTCCTCATCGGCCATTCCAGGAGTGACTTCTCGAATGTGATAAGTCGTCGGGTCGTCAAATCTTAGCGGATCAGGCCCAAAGACTTGATACTGGGGAACAGCAGGGGCAGGTTCCGGCTGATGAGAATCGCTGCTTTCCATTGACTCTGCAGACCCAGCCCTAGATGTCTGGTCCCCTGGCTTTGGAGAAGTCATCGATGGCGGTGAAAGCGAGGAGGTCGCCGAGGGTAAATTCTTTGACTTCTTGTTGGGAGACGAGGAGACGCCTGTTGGGTCTTTGCTGCCCCGTTTGTGTGGAGCTTACAGACGAGTCAGCGAATAATGTTCCCAGTGATTGGTGTAATAAATAACAGAGATGTTTATTATCAGCATATATGAAAGTTATACGACAAGGTGAACGTGTTGAAATGATATCAACATGCCATAAAAATCACGTGTGATTCCTAATCCAGATAAACCCACAATGCGAGGAAAATCCCAGGAACAGTTATCGAGAATCAGAAACTTACCGTCAATTCTCATTTCAAAGGCATCTTGTCTTGCCACACCATGTGCTCCAACAGCCAGTGGCCGTTCCTCTTTCGAGACCGCCTTGTCCCTTCTCTTCTTCAGCTTCCCTCCCTTCAATGCGCGTCCTTCTTCCTCTTCCTCTTCGGGCTCTCTCTTCATCTTGAGCTTGTCTGCAGCATGCCCTGTCTGCTCACGCTCTCTTTGATCTTCGAGGATATCTTTCTTCTTATGGGACAATTCTCGCATTCCAGCATTGCACGCGTCACCTCGGGCTTCTGCCAACTGGCTAAGCGTTTTGAGCTGTTCAACCAGGGCCTCAAGGGCTTTCGAATCTGGAATCTGATTCACTCCACCCAAATCGCCCAGAATATCAGAATATTGAACGTTGGTTGGAACGATGAGTTTGGACACATCGTTGTCGAGATATCCTAGTGCAAAGCTCGTTCCGGTGGTCGTGCTGCCGCTCAGGGCCGAGTTTGGGGTGGTGTTCCGGCTTCGAGAGCCCCTGGGCTCACGGCCCTTGGCTTTGCTTTTGAGGCCAGGAATGGGAGGCATGTCGGATCGCAGGTACGAACAGACGTGGGAGTAGTCAGAATGAAACCGATTGTGGCTGACCAAACCATTCAAGTCGAGAAAGAATGACTTGACGCGACTCGAACTTCCCACGACAACTGATTGTTAGAAACTGTAGCAACACGCCATTGCGAAAATTTGAGTCGCGTTTCCTATAATATTTCTGCTACTGAACCTTTTGAATTCACCATTGCTGATGACTTCAACAGCTTCTGCAATTGTTCCTTCGATGTTCGATCGACGAATGAAGTCATGGCAAGTCACATGACTGTTCATGTGCTGTGGTCTGTGCGAGTGTGGACGGAACAGGCTAAACCGCATTGGGAATAACCGTGCCCAGCCACAGTGCGTGCATAAAGTCAACACCGCCAAGCCCTTGTGCCGGAGTTGTGCATGTTGTGTTGCACTCCTTCATCCCATCTTAGCGCTCTTATATCAGTCTCTCTGCACACTATCTCTTTGTATGTGTGTGGTGACTGTGTGGTGATATAAGAAGATCCTGTTCTTCTGACGCTACATACTACATGATGCTGCTCGTCTGATGGTTGCTTGATAGAGCCAATATTCTGATCTCTCCCATTCCTGTCTATCTGTTACAGACTTTTAGGGCACCAGCTGGTATAAACAGGCTGTGGGTAACGCATTGGAGAGAGAGCGTCTAGCTCTGGTTGGTGTTATGCATGTTTGTACTCTTGACACCCGGCATTGTGGTATGCTGTGCGTGGGCATTTCAAGTAAGTAGCACTGCCAGCCTGTTCTATCTCTTTTCCTCCTTCAGCTCAATACTGAATGGCTCTCGCTTTGAGGGTTTCTGATGTTTGAGACAAGGGAACAACAGGGGTCAGAACTTTGCGTACGTTGAATTATAATACCCGTTGAGTGGCGAGGAATTGTTGTCTGAGATTCAGAGGTCGAAACCCTCCTAGTGTTTAGGAAGAGTCGACTCTGGAATGCCAAATGCAACAGATTCCATTCACCGCCATCTGGTAGAAGACCACCCCATCTTCTCATTGTGCTGGAGGATTTCCAGACCGGGCTGGAGCAAAAAATCAGTTGCTCAGCATGTAGATATGGAAGCTGTGGTCTTGTTTAAGAGACCTCAAATCGAAACTGAATTCCAAGTAAATGCTGCAGGGCATATGTAGCAGTGTAGTATTATACTTCAGTCTGTTCACTCTAGTTAAAATTTCGAGGCTAAAAAGTGCATGGGTGCGGATCAAGATATGTTTAAATGCTGCGTGCGTGGACAGTGGCTGTCTCCCCTCCCGCACATCTGGCAACGTTACGGATTTTAGTGCCGATTTGCTGCGGTTCGAGGCTTCATCGTCCTGCAATTCCATCTTCAATCTTCAATCAATCAATAGTTTCATTCACTTCTGTTGAGAACTTGCTTGGTATTGCATCTTAGTATGAATCCTCACTCTCTGCTCTGCACAGAGGACACCATCATTCACGCTCTCTCTTGCACTGTGTCTGACTCCATGACGTCGCCCCATTAACGACCTATCCGGCACCACCGAGTGCAACCCAGCCAACGTTCGCCTTGAAACCATCCAGCACATCGCCTCTGGAAGCCAGCGTCATCACATCAATCCCTTCGAATCCATGCACGGCATCTCAATCGATTTCTCGTCGGTTGAATGCTATCTCGAGATCGATGGGTAAGTTACGCTGTTCGATTTAACTCCCGTTCCCGTGTGTTGCACCACGGTAGAAATGAAGGCTGCGCTAACACGGGTTTGAATTATCGTAGCAGCAACTGCGTTTAAAGCAGACGTCCTACTGCTAAATGGGTCGAAAGAGGCGTGCAATAACCAGGTCCAAAGTTTGAGTGTGAGCATCATCCTGAGTACTCGAAGCAAGAGTCAACGACAGGAAGCAAAAGCTGACAAGAATGGCGATTGGCAGCCAAACGAAGCATTCGAACTCGATGTCGGTCCCAATATCCAGACTCTCTCAAATAAACATGTGCGAAACCGAGATGGAATCGTTGGGCTTCTCTACGTCCCGCAACTTGCCCCAGATAACACTTGTCTTAACGACACTGCGTCCTTAGTTCCCGCGAATGTGACTCGCCTGGCTAATCTGCCTGCGCGGAATTGTCTATTGATCGCGTTTGCTCCCTGGGTGTCTGCGCCTTGCACAAGGTCCTTTCTTTCTCAGGCAAGCGAAGATGACGCCGTCGCCATGCTCTTTTACCGTCCCGACAATTCTATTTCTAAACCACCCCCTGCGAATGATGTGATATGGGATCTGCAGGATAATGATGAATGGAAGTCCGCACACAAATTTCCTGTCTACGCAATATCTGGTGGGTTTGGAGCCGAATTAATGGTCCAGATGTCGCTGTATTCCGGAAATTTGAGTGACGCTCCCCAAGGGAGCCGCTTGACCAAACTCTATGATCCAAATGCGATTGCTAGGGTTTATGGATTAGTTGCCCTCGGTATGGCTGGCTCCAGTATACAAATCTACTGACGGTATTGGCTAATGAGCTCTAGAAAATAAGCGTGACTCGATTCCTGGACTTTGGGTTTTCCTGCTGGTAATTCTTGCCGCGTTGGTAGGCATCGTTGCTGTTTCATCTATCGTTATGAAGTTCATCCAACGCCGTCGGCGCGTTTCACTGAGAGAACGAATTACCGCGGGAGAGGTAGACCTCGAAATGCTTGGAATCAAAAGACTTCGAGTGCCCCAGCACCTTCTTGATAAAATGCCGCTCTACACTTACGATAAAGATGGGCATCCAGGGGCCTCTGGCCTCACAAATTTGCCTACCCAACCTAGAACTGAACCCGATACTCTCCAAGACTTGAACAGTCTGTCTGTGCCAGCGAGCTCCGAACAAGTTCCACTTGCCAGTCCTGCCATTTATGAAAGACTGAAATCAAGCTTTTCTCAAACCACCTGCCCAATCTGTCTTGACGATTATATTTCAGGGGAATCTGTCGTACGAGAGCTGCCATGCCAACATGTTTTCCACCCGGAATGTATCGACTCTTTCCTACTACAGAACAGTAGCTTGTGCCCCGTGTGCAAGACGTCCGTCTTCCCTCCTGGCTATTGTCCGGAATTAATCACAGATGCTATGGTTCGTCAGGAACGGTATGCGATGAGGCTTCGACGACAAAGGGCTACGCAGGGTACGGCGCTGGATGACATCGAGTCACCGTATTCGATAAATTCCCGGCGTCGTGTTATAGGGAATATCCTGAGGGGCCGACTGGGGACTTCCCGGTCTCCTCGCCCCGAAACTGATCGGTCTCCTGCTACGGAACAGACTTCTCCAACACAA
Organism: Emydomyces testavorans; assembly: GCA_029449355.1. Taxonomy (NCBI): domain Eukaryota; kingdom Fungi; phylum Ascomycota; class Eurotiomycetes; order Onygenales; family Nannizziopsiaceae; genus Emydomyces; species Emydomyces testavorans. Next base: position 4,953,783 of record CP120628.1, read on the forward strand.
ACGCCTGCTGCATCTGACTCCCCTGGCCGTCGCGAGGAAATGCGACGAAGAGCTGTAGCGATGCTGGGAAATCGGCGTATGGCTGAAGATGAAGAAAGAGAGCGCGACGCATCAAGACCAAAATGTGAGAGACCTACCTATATCTGAATTCTCTTCTCAATTTTATTTCACTGGATTCTTTCTAATCAATCTCAGGGCTCAAACTTCTACACACCGTCTTTCCTGCATTGCGGTAGCCAGACCAGCCGCCCAGGAAGTCTGCTCATGACTAAAAAGTTCCACGAACGGATCACGTTAGAACTTCACCTATCGGATCTGCTGAGTAGTGACCATGAATGGTCGACTCTAATCCCTCTAATGTGCATAAAACACGCCCTTGAGCCCCGTTTCTAATGTCTTATCTTTGGCCTTCGGATGATTTGATACCCTTACCGCTTTTCTTTTGACCACTTCTGAACATTTATGAGGCTTGAATTCAATTTTCTCAGAATATCCTCCTTTTTTTGCTTGTTCTTCCATTTTGGCATGACTAATTCGACTTCGCATTTCCATCTCAGTTTTGGTATTGACATATGTTTGGGATTAATGGGAAAGGTATAGGAGGCATGATATGGGAGAAATGGGCACAGGTTGGATCTTGGTTTTCTGTAGATAGTACGTATGTATGGCTGTATGTAAACGCCTGGTTTGAGTCTTATTGTACAGAGAAGATATAAGAGCGTAACTGAGGCAGGCAATAAGGCTGTTTGTGCATCTCCAATTTTGGTTTGGAAGCAGCTATTGCAGTTTGGTTACCCAGACATATCAATCAATCCCTGACTTTGGTGGGCTTTTTCCCGAGCAAATGTATGTACATTTGCTACTGTTTCCTGAGTATACCTCTTTTTGGCAGAATTACTCAATTCAACAAAATCTAGCATCGCTGCTTATCTGTGCGTCTGACACGCTGTCCGATACGGCCCGTTGCAGGTGTAATCGAATCGCTTCAAGAGGCGAGACGGGAACTCGGCAGTCGAAGCGGGTTATATATGAAGCTGAGCAACACGTGCACATGGCTTTCCACTGACACATGTCAACTCCGGTCATAAAGCTTCGCGAATCCTCTGTTACCCGTAGTTCCGAACCAGACTGATTTCCCCCGCTAGCAGTAAGGGTCCTTTGCTAGCGCTCCGCATTTCACGATGCAAACTTGTCATGTTTCCCCTTAACCCTCACGTCCAAAACCTCTTCATGATAGTTGCCCTCTCTCCTTGCCCTCTTCAGCCTCTTCACCTCGTGGTCCTCTAACCTTCTTCCCACCGCGGCTTCTAGCTCTTTGCGCGTGACTTTCTCCAGCGCCTTGCTCTCCCTTGACGCTCTGAGCTTCGGCTTGAATCGCGCTTGCATGCGGACGCGGAAGCTGGTGGTGAACGAGACGCTGTCAGCGTCGCCGCGGATCTCCACAGCGCTAGCGCCCGTGGATGAGGGTTTGCTGCCGCCTTCTTTAATGGAGAGGAAAGCATCCACGTCGCCGCCGCAGATCTGGAAGGAGAACATGCTCGGTGCCTCAGTGGAGGCGATGGGGATGAAGGATTCGAATGCCGATATGGCGGGAGACGTAGCGCTTAGAAGGCCGTATTTATCACAGCTAAGATATCTAGAATTTTTTTTGATAAGTTTTTCCGGTAAACGAAAGGCTGGGACGAGCACGTAGAAATTAACCTGCCATGGTGACCTTTGAAATTAACCCCCTCCGACCCGGCTACCTTCGTCGCAACCCAAACCTGCCTCACGTCATGCGGCTCCGCGGTCCGCGGGTCCCCGTCGATCGCGTTCTCGATCTCGCTGGCAAACACCTTGCCATTGACATCGCACGCGATACAAGTGGGCGGGGTCGACGGTAAGACGATGATAACGGGGCCGGAAATATCGGCGGGGACGTCTGCGGAGACCCAGCTCTGATCGTCATGCACGTCTGTGGGCTTGACGGGAGCGGTGACGGCTGGGGAACGGGTGTTTTCGGACAGGAGAGCGGAGGTTTGATCATTGTTGGGGTGGGATGGCTCGTCGTGACGTTTTCGTTTTTTGGGCTTTTTGTCACCTTTGAATGTTAGGGGTTTCACCATTTTAGAAAGGTAGGTTATGCTAGTTAATTATGTAGCGAGACAGCTGTGATTGAGTCCATAGGGAATTGCATTGTGTATGAAGTGATTGTGATATCTCTTGCTCTGTCAATCACATCATGTATCAAACAAAGCACACTAGTTAGTAACTAACTGCGGAGTAACTAACTAACTAGTGCTGGAACCCAAACCCTTTTTGCCCCAAAGGAAGATAGCGCTAGCAGACTACAAGCCAATCATTTTTAGCTGTCAAAAGCTCCTATTGAACCTACTTGGTGAGGCTTTAAAGTAAGCATCTTTGAAGTTTCCCCGGCCTTCATCAAGGGGAGTTTTAATCGTGCTTATGTAACTACTCTGTAGTTGAACCAAAGATCCAAATTCAGTTTAGCTTAATTCCTTATGTAATCCAAAGGAGGGGTTGCAGGTGTAGTTATTTCACTGTTCTCCTAATTAGGTTTAGCAGATAAACTAGCTAACTAAGCCAAGAGATGTCATTCACTTATCATTCAACAACCTCAAGCTGTCACTCAAAGGAGTTATCATACAGCACCATTGAATCATTCTACTTGAATATTAATTTTATATCAATGGTCATGCTTCAGAAAAGTACATAGAGGTAACACCACATATATGCCCTTATTTCCGCAAACGACACCTAAAGCACAATTTAAAACCTTCCGTATAGGCGACCCCACAAGCAAAGAAGTACCTGAGAATCAAGTCACGCGGCGTTAGTCGAAGACAATCGCAGCCTTGATGGCGGACTTATTCTTCATTGCTTCCAGACACTCAGCCCATTGCTCGATCCTAAAGGTCTTGTTAATGATTCCGTCAACCTTGACCTTCCCAGAGTCGAGGTAGTCGATCGCGGCGGGGAACTTATAGGTTTCGCTGAAGCTGCCAAGGATGGTGATTTCATCACCAACTGGAACGGAGAACAGGTTAGCTGCAAATGAACAATTTCTCAAAGAAAACCATTGATCCCTTCTATGGCCCACTTACAGATCTTGGATGGGGGCCATGTGACTCTGTCCTTGCTGGCATAGACACCATAGACAACCAATTTGCCTCCTCGGCGGACATAGTGGATGGCATCCTCCAGAATTTTGACACTACCGGTGGCCTCGACAACGATATCGAACCCGTACGGGTTAGCAGCCTTGAGAGCTTCGAATTGGGCGCTGGGATCCTTCCGAGAAAGCGGAATGTATTCGTCAGCGGCGTTGAGAGACTTGGCGAGGTTCATTTTGAGCCCTTCAGGAGCAGCAATAACGACTTTGCAACCACCGTTGAGACGGAGCATTTGAGCAAGGACCTATATCAACGTTTGTTAGTAAAGGAGCCGCACCTCTCGATTGACGCATAATCGACTCACGAGACCGGTCGGGCCAGCGCCAAACATGAGCACTGAAGAGCCCATCTTGGGAGCAATCTTGTCAAGACCGTGAGCCGCGCAGGAAGCGGGCTCCAAAAGAGTAGCATCAACGTCAGAGAGGTTCTGAATCTTGAATACTCGGCCAGCTAACAGTAGAAGATATGTCAGAGACTTGCCGAATATGGTTGCCTAGGAGTCGATTGTACCTGGATAAGCGCAGTACTCGGCGAATCCACCGTTCATAGTGACGCCGTGGGCTTCGAAGTGCTCGCAGAGGAGCTCCTCGCCACGTCGGCAATAGAAGCACTCTCCACAGAGCTCCGAGTTATCAGCAACGACCCTGTCGCCAATGGTAAAGCCTTTAACCTTTGGTCCGGTGGCGGCAACAACGCCGACGGTCTCATGGCCTGGGAAAACCGAAGTTAACGAATCAATTGCAAATCCAATGAATCAATGATTGAGTAAAGTGGGTCATACCAGGGACAAGAGGAAACTGCAAAGTTCATTGCGGTGAGCAGTGACCGCGTCCACGAGAACTCCAAACTGAATGGACTCACCTTGGCGAGGAATTCCCCTTCATGGATATGCAGATCAGTGCCGCAGACACCGCAGGCTTTGACTTTGATCTGCAGTGGATGCGATGGTTAGCGAATCCGTTCACCAATTCATTAGAAACTCGATCTCAGCTGAAGAGATCCATACCAATACATCGTTCTCACGGAGCACTGGCAACGGAATGTTGACAATGGAATAATGCTCTGGCTTGGAGTATCTGTTGACAAAAGACTCAGTCATCACAGTCACTATCGCACAGCATCAATTTGGCAAGAGATGCACTCACTGCATAGCTTTCATCAGCTTTGGGAGTGTGAAAGTCATTTCGATTGGCATGGGATCGGTCTTTACTTGGTTTAAGATTGTGAAGCACTGCTGAGCTTCTGTCATCAGCACATCGGCCCTAGAATGGGCCGCATGGTGGAACAGAGCTCTGTGACTCACAGTTCAGAAATGCAGTTGAGAGCTTGCACTGATTTGCAATTGGGGGTCCTTGATGAGCAAAAAAGAAGTTTGTTCGAGAATGAATGAAAGGCTCTGGGGGGATCTGCGAGGAAATATATACGCGACAACAGCTTCGGCCGGTGAAGGCGTGACGGGCCAGTGCTGACAAAAGAAAAATCAAAAAAACTGGAGATGGTGAAGTGAGCATTTGAGCTTTTCGGTGGAGTGGAGTGGAGGGGCTTTTCCTCCAGACTGTGCGCGACATCCCCAGCAGTGGGCCTATCGCAGGTCCCGTGGTCCCTCCAAATCCAGAATTTCGTTGGGAACCGTCTGATCAAAACGAGCTTATCAACCATTACAAAGGAATTCCCATGATTCAATCTGCTTTTTCATCATTTTGCAATTCTGACAAACCATCTAACTGACTGATGCTAGGCAAAAGCTGTCTCAATATGCTATCAGAGAAGAGACTCTGCTTACACAGTATTTGTAGGATTGATGTAAGGAAATCATAAGCTGGTGGGAAGAATTGTTGATTCGTTAGCTACCTACATAGTTAATGGATGCTCCAGACCGCCAGCTTACTGCTTCATACGGTTAGTGAGGTAGCTCTTTAACACTAACTAAAGCTTGCTTGATTCTGATCCAACCACACAGCAATGCGGTGTCACAGCCCACTGTACGGAGTATGTAGAGACGTATTGATGTATGTAAAGACCGCTGTCAAATCCTCCCCCCAACAGACAGGCCGGAAATAGGAATTGGCCAGTAATCCAGCCCTCGTGTGTCAAGTGATTGGGGGACAGGAGAGGACAGACTGAGATGAAAGAGCTCCCACAATACAAATCATCAAGTTAATTACAGCTAGTTATGTAGTTATGTAACTAGTTAAGCACTTTCACCGTTCCAGTCAATACCTACAGAAAGAAAGAATGCATGTAATACTCAACAATCAGCTCTGGTGAGGTTGAGATGAAGATCAAAAAAAATAAAAAGGATAAGGTTTTCTGTTCCTGAATCTTCACTTCAGATTTTCAATGCCCACATGACCGGATCTCTCAGACCTGGCTCAGAGCTAGTTACTGCACTGTTAAAAGTCTAGCTTAATACTAAAACAAGTCTATCAATGTCTGGTCCACTCCATAGTTATCAGTCTAGACTCCAGTTTGTTTGATAAAAAGAAACACATTTTTGACGTCTGAATCAGAAGTCTTTAGCCACTACTACTAGTGCTAATACTGTTCAACAGAATTACAGTACGGAGTACATGAAGCAACAAATGTTCCGAGGCTGAAACATTCTACATACAAGTACTATCTATGTACGGAGTACGTAGTTTATACACAGTAGATACCTGAGGACAGATTATCTTATCAATCAAGCTCCATATTGCTTTCTTCCAGCCAGTATTTATGAGTTTGATCCCATTATAGGAGAATACAGATATGTAATTATGGCAGGGTACTACAGTGCCTTCTTGTTTCTATTGTTGCAGAGCAAAATGAGAGCTGACTGGATTCGATATCAATAGATTTAAAGCTATAGTTAGTTAATCATCATTTGGACTATCAGTGCTTCGCCATCGCTATGTAAAAGCAAGGTCATCCAGAACAAAACCAACAATAAGAGCATAGTCAATGAGGAAGCACCCAGATCCTATCTCATAAGACTAAAGTCCTCCAGCCTGCAATACACACACAGAACAGTTTCATTTCCATCCAAGTGCGTTCCAAAACAGAGAAATTATAAGTTCTGATGGTCATCATGATACCAGACAAGCAGCACCTTCGCCAGAAGCAGAGCTCATTTCAAACCAAACCCTTCGCTTTCAACCACCGCTCGCCATAACTTCGATTCCAACTTCTGTCGCGTTTTGTATCGATACAGAGACAACATATTGAAGCAGGTCCTGGCGATCGGAAACCGTTCTGAGTCCTGGCCCAGACAAACCAGACGAATAGTCAGGTTGGTCACGCCCATAGCCGGGATTCGATCACTGCCAGTGATGAAACTTAAAATCTTTCGTTGGTCCTGAGGCGTAACTCGGGCAAAAAAGTTCCAAAACCAGTTCACAACTGGCTCTCTATCGGGGCTGGTCGCCGGCCAATGTTCGTACACCGCCACAGCACGCAGGGAAGGGATATCAAGTGCTTCATCGGAACCACGGACCAGGAGTTCAATCTCTTCAGGTCTGAAGAGGTGAAGGGCGTTGCCACTGCATACCGTGAAAAAACCTCGTTTAAAGGGTTCAAATTGTCGAGAAACCGCACTGTCGAGCATATATCTGACGTAAAGATCGACATATTCCCGGCGGTTAGAATTGGTAACTGGTCTGTTCTCTCCCCCCGGGCAAAGAGGAACTTCCACTATTTCGCCATACCGCTCCACTTGGATTACAAAGTCTTGACAGAACGTCTCCTGCACATCACCATCGTACTCGACGAGCTGTCTCAACCCTTTAGCAAGCGCCGGACGATATTCTGCCAGGTCATTTAAAGTGCACTTAAACGGATGGTACGGAGTCGACAGTGTCGGGACATTGTTAGGTCTTGCAGAAGCTAGAAGTTTTCGGAATGCGAACGGCGGCAGGGCGATGTCGAGGATTGTAGAGTTATAAATCGCAAGGCCCAATACGAGACCTACCAGGAAAAATTGTTCGGACGATTCAAAAGAGTAAGGATTAAAATAACAATAATGGGAGTCTTCGTCATACAGGAATAGACCTGCAGCGTTGATAAGCATACCAGTGAACCTTTCATTACAAGAAAGAAGGAGAGAAACATACCATTCGCGGGATCAAATACTTCTCTCACCAATAATAAAAACCACTCTTTGCGAAGACCCCCAGCATCGACTCCCTCTTCGCCAATGAACTCAATGCGGAGGCCTTTTTTGATCTCTTCTTGCGCTGATCCAACTACTTCGCTCACTTTGCGAAGGCTATCCTCGACCAAACACTCTCTCCGTACCTTCAGCACCAGATACTGGCTCGTCCCTCTCCGCCCCAGAATGTTATCGAAAAATGCCTCCCTTGCCTTTGCCTCCATTTGACGCCGAGCGTCATGCTCCAGGATCCGTATTTTGGCCCAAATGCTGAGGAAGAATGCGTATTGGCAAAATGTGAACTTCCCACTTCGGGATTCCCATGCTTCAAAATCCGCAACCAGGTCAGAGTAATCGAGCAGTGTATTGTAGAAAGCACTTATTGGAACCATATATAAATGGTCGCGACGGTCGTGCGCTCCGATCAAAGCGGGATTTGCAGCCGAATGATCTATTTTACGACTGTAGGACACGTAATTTGCACGAAATAACACGGCCATCACACGAGCTGCTGCCTTTATCTGCCAATCGTCATTATAAATAACAGTTTTATGCTCAGAGTTCGGTGACTTGGACGCATTATCCCGCTGCAGTGCGGAATGCAGCTGCGCCGATGTTGTAGCGTTTGGTCCTGAAAGGGTAGGGACAAATTCTTCAATATTGTCTTCAATTTTAGCTGACCTACTAGCTCGTCGTTTCTGACTCCTACTCAGTCGATGAGTGACGAAACTGCCAACCAAGTCAACTACTTGTCGAAATTGATTTTCGGAAAGCCTCGAAAACCAGGATACCATCGAATGATGGCATTCATTGGGTAGGTTAGAAAGGAGACCAATAATTCTCTTGATAATCACTGAACGGCGATCACTTGACTCCGTAGCCCTATTGGACGGTACGGTGTGACTTCGTCGTGGAGATGGAGTCTTATCTATCGGCATGCCGGTAGTGTCTCCCAAGCTTGACCGATCAACATGGTCGGGACCCAGCAATTTGGGAGTTGATTTTCTAAAGCTGGAACTAAGTGGATACAATAAGGGATTTGCGAGAAGGATCAATAGGAAACGGGTATCTTCCGGCCGTTGCAAGGGCCGTTTTGGCCGCTGGAGGAGTTTCTCGGTTGCTTTGAGCAGCGTCATTCTTAGGTAAAACTGTGATTCGGAGAATGCCCTCTCCAGCATTGTTAATTCGACAGCTTCCCACCGTGAAGAATCATTTGATTCCGGAGGCTTCATGCGCTGCCATATTGTACGCCAGGAGTTACCGGCATGAAGCACTAAGTGGTACCATTCTAAAAGCTCTGCCCAATTTATTCGAGGGGTTTTCCAACCAACAAGCCCGTTGTGTGAGGTATTCAGCCTCGTATTTGGGTGATCATTCGTCGACTTGTGTCTTGTTGGGCGATTTCCTGTCCACCAACTTCCGTTTTCAGCAATATCGCCGAGACGAAGAGTTTTGCCATCTAGCTGGAAGAGCGGTGCATCGTGCAGAGCAGAAGACGTAGTCTCTACGGGTTTCTTTAGGATGGGGTTCCCATCACTTGCAGCCCGAGGATGGTGCGACCCTATGGATAAAAATGAATTGTTAAGCGTGTCACATCCATCAAAGGATGCGAAAATATAATCTTCCAATAAACGAAATATACGTCCAGTATTCTGGGCCCCGGGTTTGCCATCATCTTGTCTTTGTCTCTCGGCTTGAGCTGCGGCACCTAGGACTGGCACCGTCAGAGTGTCTCGAAGGGGCTTGCGTTTGAGGTGAGGAGGAAGTGCCTTCGATTGCTGTGCAGTAGCATTGTAAGCGCTGCCATGGCCTTTATGAGAACCGTGAGATAATATCGTAGGTTCAGCCTCCTTAGTGTGGATATCGCGAGCAACTGCCAAAGGTAGCAAGTCCTGAGGCTTGTCAGGGGCCGATGCTTCTATATGACTAACGTGCTGGCCTAAACTACTTTCTGATGCTCCTCGTCTCCGAATCAGCGGCAGTTTGGTGCCTGCCGGTACGCCACGATCTCCAGGGTCTCCTAGTTGTGCTCTTAAAAATGACATAATACAGTGATCAATTATGCTCCGAGTTCTTTCCACAGACACTATAGCTGAAGCAGCAAGGGTCAGAGATCAGCCTAACAAATTGACATAGAGATGACAGACCTTTCCCCTGGCTGAACAGATGAGGAGCTCCCTGCCCATCAGCTTGAGGGACTTGGAGATGCTGTGATGAACGATAGGGCTCCAGATCATTCATTGTAGTACATTTCCCACATCTGAAGGCCTTTTTGCCATATGGAAATGAGTTGGAATGGTCACATGTCATACACCTGTAGATGACATGATTTTCTGAAGAACCGGGCGCTGGTGGGCCTGGCTGTTTGCTTGGGCTCGCTGATCGAGAAAGCCCATGATGACTAGTCGCTTCATCGTCGGTGATGTCAAGAAATGGATCCCGGCTGTCGTGTGGATCGGCCTTTTTCTTCCCCCCAAATAAAGAAGGAAACGGGTTACTGAGGGAGCGCGAATGCGTACGCCTGGACATTGATGATTGTGGTCGCTTCTGCGTGTGATGATGCAGAATTTCTTTGGGATTCAGCAATCCACGTCCAGCATTGGTTTCGCCAGAACTAGGCGTATAGAGCGTCTCAGATGTGCCACAGACTGCAGTAAAGCCAGCTCAAGATGTTGACTGAGTCATTGACCTCTCGTTAACCTTCCCATGGCTAAGTTCTGGCAGATAGTCGGGCTTTGTCTCCTGTCCACGCGACAAACTTGTCAAGCTCTATGAATAGATGAAATAGGAGAGAATAAGCAGATGGAGAAGCAACAAACACAGGTCAACAAGCACAATCAATGATAAAAATGAAATCCTCGTGCTGCATCAGGGAAGATTGGAGTTTTCAATCCAACAAACAAACCCCGCCAAACAAAGCCCTGGGGCAGTCAGCGCATAATAATGCTTTTCAAACGGTTTGAGGCTCGAAATCTAGACTGGAAAAGACTTTTGTGGCTGTGAATTCGGCCAGACAGAACGCTAGAATCGGAGCAGGGCTGAATGAAGGACACGACAGTCAGCTTCTCCCTGTCAAGATGGATGTCGTTTGATAGTTGGTGACTCTTTTGCTGCTTTGATAATGAGCCTTGATGTTGACAAGGCATGTCCATCCCTGCGTCACGGAAGCCACCATCCAGGACGTGGAAATCGCTAAAATGCATCACCACTCTCACCACCGGAAAGTTACAAAATTAGTCACCTACTCTATGTACTATATACATCCATACACACCTATTTATAAATACATACATGGTATATATACACAGTGACTACGTATACATTAGGTACCTTACATAGTCCAATACTAAATTTGGATCGCAAATATGATTTATGACTTCATTGCGGATGTGGAGTTTGCTGTGGCTGATTTCTCTCTTTCGAACTGGCCAAAGAATTTCCCAAAATTGGGTGAGAGCATGCTAAAAATGCAATGACATCCAGTATGTAGTACATACATAGTTACTAAACTAAGCCTGGACAGAAGGTAGCGTCTCGAGTTTCTCGAAATCACCTGCGTTGTAAAAGTGTTGACGAGATCCCTAAGGGTAGTTAGATAGCTACATAGTATGTAGCATGCGGATGATAATCCTTTGTCGATAGTTGACCTGATCCAACAGGGTGTATCCAGTCGCTACACGACCATTCCCTGACCAAATCTTTACCCATCATCCATCACTAGTCTCCACTTTCTGCTGCATCAGTGGAGTCCTTCATCATAGGACAATTCTGTTCAAGAACATCCATAACATGTAGTTGTCAAAGCCTGGTTGAGGTAGAAAGAAGCGTAGGCTAGAATAAATAGCCTAGCTCGCATTTGGGTAATGGTGAGCTCCAAATGTTAAGATTGAGGATACCCCTATAGCAGAAATTTCTCTGGGCCTCTTCTGGCTGCATTTTCGCAGAGAACTCATCATCTCTAAGCAGTACAGAAGGAAGACCGCTCGCAGGCAGATACTGGCTAAGCGACACGCTTCGCCTTCAGGTTGAACCCTCTCGGTAAATATTGCCATCAGCCACCAGATAATTGGATATGTTCCATCTGCCGCATTAGAGTTGAGCTACCTTCTTCTTCCTCAACACCAATGACAAGTTCAACGGACGTCTTGGGTCGATTTTTGTTCAAGCCATCTAGTAAAGTGCAGGCCTTGCAGATTTTCTGACTTGATAGGTATCCACATCGCTCGCACTGACCCATAGTTTGGACCTTCAACGGTTTCTGGCTGCCTGGTCCAGTACGACGACTGCCCCGGGAAAGCTGCAGTTTCTTGTCCTTTGGAAGAGTTGCAAGTGTGATTTCAGTCTCGCGAGATCGAGCTGTTTCATCTCCTGTCAGTTGTTTCTCCAATTCAGCCATTTCGTTGCCGCTGATCCCTCCACCTTGACTTCCACATCCACCAACTGAATAGTCTTCCGTGCCATCTTTGGCAGCTGCCGAAGCCACATCTTTTGACGAGCAAGTAGCCGAGTTACTAATCTCTGGGGGTACTAGTCGAGCCATATCTTCGCCGCTTCTCACAATATCTAAAATGGAGCTGGGTCGGATTTTCTCCAAATCCTTAATCAGTGTTCGAGCACTACCACGAAACGCCTCTGGAGAATATATACATTCCGTACTGAAGTAATCGAGTTTCTTGTGGTGTGCGTATAAGACAATTTCTTTCTCATAGGCGTACTTCAACGGTTTGCTGCGCTTTATCTCACTGGCCGATGATCCTGTAACAATATAGGTCCCACGTGCCAATCGCGGCAGGTCACCCCGTAGGAGATTCATCATCACCGTCTCAGCGACATCGTCAGCGTTATGCCCAGTGACAACATGTTTAATGCCCAACTTTGCTGCGCCCCTATCCAGTGCCTGGCGTCGAAATACCCCGCAATAAGTGCAGTTGCCTTTCTTCCCAATCTCTGCGACCACCTGGTCCATTGTCCACCCATATAACTCCCCATAGCTGACGATCTCCAACGGCATATCATATTGAACCGCGTTTCGCTTCACGGTTTCCAAACTGTCATCCCGATATCCCTTGATGCCTTCGTCGATCGATAGTAGGACAAGGTTGAGCTGATAGTTGTATCGTTCGTTTAAGGTTTTAAGGACAGAAGCGAGGACGGTGCTGTCTTTGCCGCCACTGGCACCAATGGCGACACACTCTCCAGGACAAAACAAGGAGTTCTGGGTGATGGTCTCATGAATTTCGGTCTCGAAAATCTGAAGAAAGCATGACTTGCACAGTTTATGACGATTCTTTGGCCTGATGATTACCGCGCGGGCAGACTTGCAGTAAAAGCATAGGGAGGGTGGCATATTCAAGCCAGTCTATTTTGTCGTTAACACTCCGAGAATAGATAAGAATGACAAAAAAAAAAAAAGAAAAGAAAAAAGGCAAGCGAATCAGCAAAATATCTAAGATCGTAACAATGTAGACAGCATAATCATGATTTCGCAGATTCAAAAATTTCCTTGGGCAACTCGATCTTATCATTATTATTGGATGACATCAGTTGTAACTACATACATAGGTATGTACTCCATACATACTCCGTACTGTACATACCTACTACTACAGAGTACTGTTGGACGTTCTACAGTGTAAAAATTGATCTCAGATCCGTGTGTTCGTCTGACCGCTAGTTACGCCTCGTAACCGAAGCCGTATACTCCGTAATTTATTTACAGCAGAGATTTTTCCTTGGCACCCCGTTGCACGTGACCCTATTTTCAACCAATCAGAAACCTTGTTTCTGGCGTGCTTCATTTCAACACACCCCCGAGACGAACTCGCAGTCTCTTCCTATATAACGGCTCGTTCTTTTTCTTCTCGGTTCGCACGTATCCTTTTGATCTTTTCTTTTAACCCTGGGAGAGCCTCCAGGATCTCTGTTTGCACCTTTGTGGGTTTAAACCATTCCGGTGCAATCTCCGGAAAGGCGACCCAGCAATTTGCCAGGTCATGTTTTCTCTTTCCACATGCTTCACAGCCGTCTTTTGTATTTGACCTTTTTGATTTGGCTGCTGGAGGTGCCAGGACCTTGGAGACTGAGCCTCTATCTTCCTGCTTTCTTTTGCGCGCGGGTGCCTTACCCTTCCTCCTGTGTGGCTTCCTGCCCACAGGTGACTCGCCCCTAGGAGCATCCTCCTTTGGGAGCTCGAAAGCATCTGAATCGCCTGCATACCCCACAGTGAAGGCTCTCTTCGTGATTGCTCCCACCCTCTGAGGCTTCACTAGTACTGACCCCAAATGTTGGCGGAAATGAGCAGCCACCTCGCGGAAGTTGAGGTTCCCAGTGTTGATTTGATCTTTATAGGGAATTCTATAACAGTCTATCCAATTTGCGTGTGCAGGTTCCCATTGCAGCCTTCTTTCCAGTCTCCTGAACCAGTCCTCACTGCTGTTCATGATTTGTAGGTTTCTGGCTTCCATACGGGACAGGGTGGATTCAAATATATATATCCATTTGGTCCAGTTCTTAACAGTTGTTCTTGGGTCGCAAATGGCTTCAAAATAGTCTTTCAGTTTGTCATCAAGTCTTGCGACTCCTTCCAGCCGGGGCAAGGTTGGTATAGCCAGGGTCTCTTCCGCGAGCTGCTCAAGGAGTGTAGCCTCATGAAAAACCTCTTTCTCTAGGTTTAGGGTTTTCACTTGATTTGTGAAGCTTTTGTCCCAGTGCTCCCAGTCGTGCGGCCTGTTCAAAACAACAGTTCCAGACTTCTCGTTGTCAGACATTGTGTCAGTCCGATAGAGGGTTTTCAAATAATTGTAATAAGGTCAATTTTGGGTCTTTAACAAATGGATAAAACTGCTTTGTAGTGGAAGGTCCAAATAGAACAGAACTAGTGATAGGTTTCTTGAGGCTTGTGGCTCTTAACTGTTGAACATTCTACAGTGTAAAAATTGATCTCAGATCTGTGTGTTCGTCTGACCTTTACAGCTTATCACCGAAGCCGTCTAATTTATTTACAGTACGGAGTACTCCGTAGTTAGAGATTTTTCCTTGGCACCCCCTTACACGTGAGCCTACTTTCAACCAATCAAAAACCTTGTTTCTGTGGTGCTTCATTTCAACACCTACATACTTACTCCGTACGGAGTACTGTAGTGCACAGTAGGTACTTCAACAGCTTAGTCATCAGACACAAACTGGAGCTTGTCAGGTGACACGCATTCAAGGCCCCAGGTTGTCCTCATGGCATCCATGGAGCATCGACGCGAATATCACCACCAGCCATCACTTGAGAGCATGTCCCATTGCGCGACAGAGGAGTTTAAAGTCAGAGTATGATGTCCTATATTTGCGGTACATTGTTGACGGAATTATGTTATACTAACATCTTTGAAAGCTAGAAACAATTTCACTCGAAAGCACTTTTTGGGTAATTCAAGCCTTCCATCCCACTCTTCTCGCAATGAGCTTTACGACATATACCAACCCTAAAAGCACTGGCACTTCAATCAGAGGACCAACCGTTGATGCCAATGCCTGGTCGCTCTGTGCCCCAAAAGTCGCCACAGCCACAGCAATAGCGAGCTCGAAGTTATTGCTTGCTGCAGTGAAACTTTGAGTTGCAGACAACTTGTAGCCAAATCCCAAGCGGTATGTCACTATCAATGTGCAAAAGAAGACAGCAATAAAATATACGACCAGTGGAGCAGCAACACGAATGACAGAGACAATCTGGTGTACCACTTGCTTGCCTTGAGAAGCAAAGAGAACAAGAATGGTGAACAAGAGTCCGATAAGAGACCATGGCCCTGTCCATTTAAGAAAGACATTGTCGTACCATTTGGACCCAGCGAGATTTCGAAGACTGAGCCGTGTGACAATGGCTGCTCCAAGCGGGATCCCTAAAAACACTGCCACGCTTTTGGCGACAATGGAATAGGAAAGACTGAGTTGATCGTGAGAGTGACTGATGACCTTGATGAATAGGACGGCCAGTGGTGCGAAGAGCACCATTTGAAGCAGTGAGTTTATTGCTACGAGGATTGCGCAATACTCATTATCGCCCCCGGCGAGGCCAGTCCAAATCAGAACCTGTTTCCTATCATTCAGTATTATCATCAAGAAAACCACAGAATCTTAGGCCTGAAGACGTACCATAGCGATGCATCGTGCTAATCCCACCAGAATAAGACCTTCTCTGAGCTCCGGCTTATCAGGAAGAAAGGCCCACGCCAAACCGAGCTTTAAAGTCCATGAGTTAGTGAAATGCTGAAGCAGACCGGGACGTCTGTATGGCTCACCATTAGAAAAGGCGCAACAATCCAATTCAGGAAAATGCTGAAGCCGATCTGAATCCAGATTTCTCGCGTCGAAAAGACCCGGTGCAAGGTCTCATATTGCACCTTGCAAAGAATGGGATACATCATGACCAACAGCCCGACCGCTACAAAAGAAAATCAGCATATTGTCCGAAAACCCAACATAACTGGCTGATATCGAATGCCCCAAAGAAGCGTTCACGAACCTATGGGAATTGAGACTCCAACGAAAGTCCCCTTCTGCAATGCTGGCCCAGTGTTTGGAACAAAGTTCCCAAGGATGATTCCGATTGCCATGGCAAGAACTATCCAAACAGCTAGAAACCGATCTAGAATTCCCAGTCCTTTGAATAGAGATTCGGGTTCTGGTCTTTCATGGGCACGCGTCTCATGTTGCTTCTCAACATCGCGGTTGTGCTCCGCCTTTGCGTCTGCTGGATACATTGTTGTAGATTAGGCTATAGAAAGGACCGACTGGCTTTTTTGTTCCCTATTTGTGAGTAAAATTTTGCAGTCTCTTCACAGCAATGAAAGTATTTTATATTTAGTACTAATATTGGCAAGATAAGTGTATAAAGTTTAGTGACATGTCACTGCCTCATTATGATTGGCTAATGAAATTCCTCTTCAGATAGACTTTTTTTGGCCAAATAGGAACAACTTTCAACGAACGTATCAATCTCGAAATTGTTGAACTTGAATGCATCAGTTAACGAACTATGTTTTTATGCTCTGAATTTTGGGATTGACTTTGTGGCATCAGTCTGAAGAAATGCTGCAACTCACATTTCTTCAGTGGATTCATGCTGGGGGAGATTCCAGCATTAACCATTCCAATGTATGTACGATCCGAATAGAGCACATACGTTACTCCGCTACTACTCCCCCAGAAGTAGCCTCTACATTGGATGCTCTATATGTTTAGCACGTAAAGCTGGCCTCTCCTTCTCCTTTATCTCAGTCGCCTTAATTACTAATTGTCAGTCGATCAGTATCCCTCCTAGTTGTTGTTTCTGTATCAAATATATAGTTGAACCGCATCTTTTTACCTGTCTACCAACATGATGCCGTGCTTCTGCAGACCTACCAAGCAACAAAGGCTTGATGACCTTCAAGCACCTCTGTTCTACCCTGACATTCCAGAATGTGCACAGGACTTGCAGCGCAGTCATCCGTTTCCTCTCTGGCCACAGGGACATTCCAGGAGTTGCTCTGGCAAAAGGATAGAAAGTATGGGCTATCTTTCTCTTCATATGACGTTTTGGCATCCGTACTAAGGTTATTGGACAGAGACTACTTCGACCACATGGGGTTCGCCTGCAATTGCGGCTGAACGAGCTGTTTTTGAACCCGCTGTGACCCCTGATAATGAGCATATAGAGAGGACATACCATCCTTCACTCTCCACTGCACCAGTAGTCTATGCTCTTGAAGAACTATCCCTTGTGGGAACAGCTGAAAAAATAAGTGACCCTTTGGATCTAAAGCCAATTATGTATATCGGACTCTCATCATGCGTCGACTCTCAGACTGGTGAAATTATCACAACATATGATAATCCAGTCCCTGCTCTCCCATTCCCTGCCGGATACAGACATGATTTATCTTGCTCACAGTTCTGGATCTACCTCATATAGCCAGCCCGCCCAGGTATAGGTATTGTCAATGAATGGGCAAACTACGGTGAGGCTCTGGATGGGAAACCTGTCTTTGTCACTTAGTTTGACACACGGATTAACAAGGAGCATCAGGAATGCGGGAACACATTGAGTGATGCAACCGAAGAGACTATCATAGAAGGTGCTAAGTATTTCTGGACTCTTCACCAGTCATAACTTCTTTACAGTGGAGGGCAACTGAAGATTATCACGATTTACGGGGCTTCTCTGGAGCAACACTGGTGTCTTGGGAACCCAGCAGACAAGTATGTCAAAGCAGTTGTGTTTCAAGACTACTCGACTCCAGTCAAGAAGAGGCAGATTCAAGATGGTAAAAGGGTACTTTCTGGCGACGATCAATGGGATATGAAGGGGTGGTCTTTTACTTCCGCAAGAAATTCGAGAAAGTGATATCTTGCCTGGCCCGCCTCCGATGTAAGGAAGATCTTTCGGCCATGGTCTTTTTAGGACCTCAGTAGCGGATGCTTATATTCAACAGGCCAAAGAACTCGATAGGAGTTTATAATCCCAGTCCTTACCAATAAAGTTGCATCCTGAAGAAGCCGAGTCGCTGTCTATTGTTTTAAATTCTTACAGCTTCAAGCTTGCAGGTTGCAGTCTGTGAGATACATGTTGCCAGTTGGAGACCTCAGGCGTTAAGTATTGAGAGTAAGAGCAGAGGAATGTAGTTGATAACACGCTCCCGTTGTGCCCCAAAGAGCTCTCCTATACTAAACAGGTCAATAGAGCCAAACCTGGCTTTTGATGCGGTCGAGATAACGATCAGAGCACCACAATTGTGATCGAGGGTCAGTTCGGAGGAATGACAGCATGCATTTCCCCTGCATCAATATTTAGGGGTTAGACTGTCGGTCCTTGTATCCAAATCTGGTCTGGGTTTCGAATATATCTGCATACTTCGCCCGCTATTTGCAGATGAGTATGTTACTCCAATGATGAACAAGCCCAGTTCACCACTATTCTTGTGAGGAGCGTCGCGTTGGTTGTGTTCATGCCGACGCGTTGAGGACTGTAGAGCAAATTGTAGTTCTGACTGCTTAACTATTTATTATTGGCGGTTAAAAGCATTGAAGTGTCGCAGGACAAGGTGCAACACTTGAGGCTGGGCCAGTTTATTGGGCGAAACAGAGTAGTTTATAACTGTTTCTCTGCACTCGACGTATCTTCAAAGCAGATCAGCTAAAACAGTCTTGATTAACTCACTAGCTCACATCTGATACAGCTGATCTCCTACACCAACCTTCTTGGTTACTCAAGAAAAGATCCTTGAGAGCCTGTTGGGCCTGATGAGAAATTATATATTGCTGTCCTTTCCATGCTAAAATTTCTTGGCATTTTGAAATCTGTCTGTAATTTTACAATAACATGACAAGCCATTTAATCAATCATATACACTGTAATTTGAATTGACTGAATCAATAACAATGTGAAAAATTATAAGCAGTCAATCATAAACATCATGTGATCAAACTCAAAATTTAAATCAATCAGAACACATGTTTAGTCTTGATATATCTTCTGATCAGTGCATTGTTTTGAACATGCATCTTACTTTTTATTTCATCAATTCTTATTTTCATCTTCATTTTTATTTCTTGTAACAATTCAGCTTGCAGCTTCAAAACTCTATAATTAGTTGAAAATTATGAAATTTTTTGCTCAAAATGTTTTTAGAATCATCTTCTCAGTGATTAAATTTTTTTTTTTTGTGATTTACATTTTTCTTGACAAATTCTGATGTTTTAAATGCATCAGATGACATTGAATTGATGCAGAAAAAGCTGTTTGAGTTGACTAAATTTATTACTTAATTTCTGTAAAAGCATGAGCATTATTGATTTTTTGTTGATAATTTTTGAATGCAAAATAAAATTAAAAATTACTCAGATGTTAGTTATTTTACAAAATGATGATACTGTCATTTTCATTGCAAGAAGAAAGCATGAAATCTCAATAAAAAAAATGAACAATTCAAAACAATCTGTGAAGCATTTAAATGCAGCATGAAGCTTTGAAAAATGATATACAAGAATGCAAATATTGTGAAGATTAAGTGACATGAAGATTGAATTAAGCATAATCACACTCTCAACAACATGAATTTTATAAAGCAGAATTCAGTTGTTTGAGCAGCTTCTAGTGCAGAGATTAGCAAGAGTTATAAAATTTCTTAAGTCAAGAAAAATTTTCAAAAAGCTAGCAATTTGACAGTGACAGAAGAAAAATATTTGAAATTATTAAATATTCACAACACAATTTGTCTTTCAGATCAAGATGCTCATATTCATCATGTTCTTGAGATGAAAAAAATATAAAAACTGCAGATTGTGAATGTTTTTCAAAAACTTGAAAATTTAAAGTATCAGATTACTAAAATCACAGTTAAACATTCTCAGAATGAAATACAATCAAATGATCTTGCTTTTGCACATTTTAGATATCTGAAAACTTTTATTAAACATGATTTTCTTACACTTATGAATTTTACTCATGACACAAACAAATTGAGTTGATATTTATATAATATTGTGATGTAAAATGAATTGGAAGATTATGTTTCAGCAGCACATCTTCTTACAAGTTATGAAAATAATGATATTTTAGCTGAGAGTTTCAGAATTATTTAAATATAATATGAAGATTATTAATTAATTCATTATTTTTTGACAAATGATTCTGCAGATGAATTTTCTAGTAATTACTAAAATTTTAATCAGATTAATGATTTTATTTTTACAAACAAGCAAGCTGCTGTTGCAAAAACATTTGCAGATTTTTTTGTTAATCATTCATTATTTGAATCTTCATTACATTTTTTATGTTACATTTACTTTAAATAAACTCTTATCTGATGTTTGAATGATCAGATCAATAAGAAAGCAAAGAAACATTTTTTAGTTGTTTTAAAAACATATTAAACTAAAAAAAAATACAAGAATTCAATTGTCAAAATTCTTGCAGCTGCTTCAAATGATACAATACAAAATTACATCATCAAAAAATGAAAGAATACAATGAAACACTGAGCAAATTATATCTGTACTAGAAGCTGCATTTTGCTGCAGATAATTTTTACAAATGTTATTGAATTATAATATGCTGCATTGAAAGCTGACAAGAAAGCTGAATTACTTAAATTTAGCTTGCAACAATTGTGCTTGCACTTACATTTTGTTGTTAAAAAATGAAATATTCTTGTGAAGCAATGTGTGTTTGAATTTCATATCTGCTACATTACAGTCATTGAGAATATTTGTAAATTATGAGCATTTTTTTACTCTGTACAGAAGCTTATAACTGAAGAGCTAGAGTGACTGAAAAAAAATAAAAATGAAAATATCAGAATTAATTTTTTTTCTGAAAATGAATTGTTGTTCTGCAGCTGCATTTTCTGACATTACTATCAATTTTCATGTGTATATATTTTTAAACAACATAAATTATGAAATATTATTACATCTAAACAGTGAGAAGATTAAATCTGAATGTGAAAAAATAATAAATTTAAGATGTACAAAACTGCAATATAATTTTATACAATAATAAAACTGTATGAGCAAATTGAAATTTTAGTTAAAAAAAATTAAAGATCTGTACAATGCTTAATGATCTCATGCATGTTTACTACTGAATTGCAAAGTAGCTTATAAAGCTTAAGCTTTCAGAAAATGTCTGTGCTGTCATGATGAATAAGTGAATACAATCACTGCAGATTCATGCAGAAAAAATGTGACAGCTGACAATTGTGAAGCTTGTAGAGCTTATAAAAAACAAGAGATCTGACATTGTGAATACAGTACAGAAATCACAAGTGAAAGATAGAAAGATTGAGAGTAGAAAGATTGAAAAATTTGAGAAAATCAATCTGACATATTTATGAAAAATATGAGAAATTGACTGAGATAAAATTTCTGTGCAATCATATAAAAAGCAGCTTTTATTTTGTTCAATTTCATGTCAGTTATTTTGTTCAATTTGAGGATTGATTTTTGATGAATGTCTCAATCAATCTTGAAAGATTGAGGAATTGAGTGTTGCACATGAGCTACAAACACAAGATCATGAGAGTTGATGAATTAGACTTTTATTTTTCAGCCAATGAGAGAAAAGCATATTTAATATGATGGTAACATTACAAAAGTGGAGACTGAAAATTACCACCTAAGATGGCAATATAAAAGGCCCCGGGCGCGATCAAGCATGAAACCATTTCGCCCCTTGACCCGACCAATCCTTCTCCTCTGCCAGCGAATGATCTTCGTGACTCGTCTGGCCACACAAACGTCGGCGCTAACTGTCCACCTGCTCGTCCATCAACGACAACGCGTGATGGCACTTATTAATAGGTCAGGTCAAACACTCCCCTAGCAGCAATTCCCACCAGAGCGCCTAGTGGTGTTCCTTCTGCCCCAATCACGCTGCTCCTCCAGATGTTTCCTTCGTCGCTCCCTGTCCAACAGAGGTGCTCAACCACCTTCTGGCTGATGTTGGAGATGACGGGTTTGGCGCTGGCAGTGTACGAGCAGCCGCCTGGCCCCAGGCACGCATTGTCTGCAAGGTAAGGTGTTCTGGCCCAGATGGCAACTGTTTATGATTGATGAAGTTATTCCTCTGCCAATGTCCCATATATTATGGGCTTCATGATCTCTCTTTTTTCTGTCTTTCACGAGGGCTGACCACATGCTTCCTTCTCATGTGTCTTTTTTCATCTCTTACTTCTGTTAGACTGTCTTTTTGTTAACGAATTTCCTTATCATTTCTGGCTGCATTTGTTCATTTACTGTGATCATTCACTGCTTTGCCGAAACCTTGCATCTTGGATGGTGTTATCTGGTATAACTACTCCAACGGCTTGCTCGTTTTGATTTCATACCGCCGAACACTGGTGTAGACGGGTCATTTGTTTCTGGAAAGGGGAAAAAAAAGGTCTGTTTTACAAAGACTCGTCCTCCTGCTGGTCCCGCTTTATGACCGCAGCTTCTTTTTCTCCTGGCAGAACAGGCTATCTGACTATCATCGTCTCCTCTAGCGTGCTTCGGATTATACCCTCATTTCTTACTATACAATCACATTATCGAATCATTCCGCTGGCCGGATGTCTGCATTGACGTTTTAATATACTACGTCGGATCCCAATAATATAATAATTGTACCTGTGCCTTTGTTCAAACCGCCCTTCGGAATTTGTCAACTATCGTGGTGCTCCCACCACCGAAGTCGACACGCCATATTGATTCTCGATATTGATAAAAGTTAGACGAAGAAAAGAGTTAGAACCATTCCTTTGTGTGTTTACTACAGTCATGCCTGTGGTTATGTCAGAGCCCAGCTATGATGCGGAGGCGTTGAACGAATTTATTATGTTGCCAGTCTCGAGCGATATGATCTTATATTTGGCTCAGAAAGCTTCCCAGGTACTTCGCTGTGAAGATGATATTATGCCTTCCACATACCGTCACGCCCAACCTCCGACTCCTCCGGAGAGCCCTATTCTCGACGACGCCGGTGCCCACCAACCACCACTCCCATCTGTTGCGGCATTCATTCGCTCCATAGTCAAGCGATCTCACGTTGAAGTGCCTACTTTGATGACCTCTTTGGTATTCTTAGCCAGATTGCGTGCAAAGCTGCCTCCTATGTCCAAAGGAATGCGATGCACGCCCCATCGCATCTTCTTGGCCTCTCTGATATTGGCTGCCAAGAATCTCAATGATTCAAGCCCCAAAAACAAACATTGGTCCCGATATACCTTTGTAGATGATTTCGAAGGGTTCGGATTTTCTTTGCTGGAAGTCAATTTAATGGAACGTCAATTGCTCGCGTTACTTGATTGGGATACCCGCGTTAAGGAAGACGATCTTTTCGAACACTTCGAGCCCTTCCTGGCACCAATCAGAGACCGCCTGAAGTTGCAAGACGAATTGGAAGCTGCCCGCGAGAATGAGTGGCAACTGCAAGCGTCACTGGTGCATAAATCCCACTCTCGCAGCGCGTCGTCACCGTCGAATGATCGCATGCTATCAGGAGGAGTTTACGATTCTCCAGGATCTATTTCCGGCCAGACCAGTGCTCGTGTGCTTCACCACACGCGTCGTCGATCATTGTACAGCGGTGGCCGTTCGATTTCCCCACCTTCGCTCAGAGACGTCCCAGGCCTATACTACGAAGCTAGTATCCCTAGCTCATCATCCAGATCGTCGAGCATTGCTCCTAGCTCACGAGGGACACCGGCTAGCTTTAGCACGCACTCGACCACGGACATCATGATTGATGATGGCAAGCACAGCCCTTCCATGATGTCCGGTTATGTCACCATTCAACATCTCCGACCCAAGGCCAAAGCTCATCCTTCTTCAACACCTTCAGACTTGCAGCAGCATCCAAAACGGGCCAAGATGGTGGGAACAACGGCGAATGGAAACCTATTTTCAAGGTTCTTTAACTCAGCGGCAAATTCGTATGCGGAGAAACGAATGGCTCGAGCCGCCGCGAGAGGTTGATTTACATACATTTGTGTCTTGTTAGCGCATTTAATCCTGGGCTGGTCTCGATTTTGAACTCCTTCTACGTAAAGCATGGATCTTAATTTGGCGCGTGGCGTGTGGCATGGGCTGCGGGTTATCTGACTTTCGTTTTAATATACATACATAGATACTATAATATGTATTTGGCATCGGCAAAACCAAAACACAAATCTATTCCTTTGGTCGTGAACTCCCTATTAGCCATCTCTAGAGCATCGTACCAGCACGAAAAATAGGTCTCATCCGGGCCCCAATTGGGTCAGCGAGCATCCTCGATATGGCAGAAAACCAGGAGGGCAGTGTATGCACTCCCTCGATAGTTGCGTCCCCTTCCAGCCTTGAGAGCGAAGAGCAACTTCTCCCAGACACCGCCGTTCCCCAATGCACATTCCAGCAAAGTGCCCCGTCCGTCCAATGATACTTCCAATCCAAGCAAAGTCCCAGGCAGAACACAAGGCTAGCACTTCACACAGCCAAACACCCCCCCCCCTCTCTCTCTCTCTCTTCTTCAATTTATCCCCCTTCCCCCCTTCCCTCACGCCTCCACCGGCAAATTCATCCCCACCCTCCTCGCCGTCAACCGCACCCGTTCCTGCTCATTCATATTCGCACCGGGATTATACCGCTCCAGTAACGTCGTGTACTGTCGCTGCGCTCTGAGGTATTGCGCAAACTGCTCTGCTTCTTCGAGACGCGCTTGTGCGACGTTGTTGTTGTTGTTGCTGGTGGTGGTGGTGGTGGTGGTGGATGGGTTTGTGGCTGCGAGGGAGGTGCGTATGCGCGTTTGGAGGGGTGAGGGGGCGGAGAGGGGGCGTTGAGGGAGTTCGCGGAGGATGGAGCGGTAGATGGAGCGGGTTTGGAAGCGGATTTGGGTGGACATGGTGCGGGGGTTTTTTTTGGTGGTTGGGTTAGGGGTTCAAGGAAGGGGTTGACTCCAAAGAGGGCTGATGGAAGATATGTAGGTAACTGGAGGCTAGCTCGTTTCTTTTGTCAATTCCCTCTCGCGATGAGGTTGCGACTTGAGAGTTGATGCTAGCTACGGAGTACATACCTACATACCTATGTAACTAACTTAGTTAGCTGTATTAATTAGGACTAGTTAACTAGTTAGTCTAGTCTCTCGGCTTTTCAAGCTTCACAGTTCAACCTGGAGACTCGAGAGCGATAACTCATAGTTATGTGACGCAGCTCAAATGTTTCTCGTGCAATTATTGTCTGAACCATCTCATTGACCATTGTCCTTTTATGAAGACTTTGCTCTAGTCATGACACCATTGTGCCAGATCTGCAACCGCGAACCGTTTAAATATCGCTGTCCTACGTGTGGTCTTCATAGGTGAGCTCCCAATGCTCAGGCCCCCCAGATTTGAAGAAGAATTCAGGCTTAGATGTTGGAAACCTAGCTGCTCTCTAAGCTGCTCCCAGGCCCACAAATCAAATTGCGCTCCAAAACCATCGACATTGACTCCAGGAAATGCAGCCAAAAACGAAACCCCAATCGCACGAACAGATAGCCAAGTGAATGATAGGGATGAAGGTAGCACTCTCACGGAAACAGAGACTCTTTCGTCGAATTCCCTCAACAGATCCTTGGGCTTCGCACAACTCGAGAAATCGCAGAAAGTACAAAAACTCTTTACCGAATACTCGACACTACGCTCTCGCCTAAGAGACATCTACAAATCCACACTAGAAGAAGAATGGGTCGAAATGAGATCTCCAGTTCAGAATCGGAGTCAGGGTCGGCGGAGGGCAGGACAGAGTGCGAAAACGAAAAGGAACAGAGGGCCTTGGACTGCTGAGAAAGGGTTCAGAAGAGGTCTGGGGCGAGTCCGGAAATGGAGAGAAAGCTGCGAAGCCGGGGCTGGAGGTGCTGACGGAAAGGCATTTATGGAATTCATTGCTTTGGTGTTGGGGGAAGATGGAACACATGCGGATCAACATCAGCTGGAAGGTTTCATATGACATGGCAACAAGATGCCCGTCAGTTATGTCTGTCTGACGTTTTGAAAGCACGGCAGGGTTATCGACCCTTTTGGAACCCTTATCCATCTTGAGGCGGAGAGGTTTACAGTTAACTCCCTCCCATCCATCGACTCCGACGCTTTGGCGGGTTATACCATATTGTTGCTCATGCAATTGTCGCGGCTTCTAGTCCGAATCGGCAAGGGGATTCTGGTCGTGCACCAAAGTACCTACATCGCTCTCAAATATACGTATCAATCGATGAATCTGCGCGATGAGCAATCTTTGACGAGATCTCTTTCATTCGCGCTGGTGAGATGGTCCATTCCATGGATTGAAGCTTGTCGCCTGCATGCACTTTGCATTACTCTCGAGAAAACATTGAAGCTGTACAGCCCTTTGTTGAACACGGTGATGCTTGCGATGGTCTCAGATAGTTAGGCTAAACCAGAATTACGAATCTGGGTTATGAGTTGCGCTTTTGCTTGGACAGGCGAAACAGACTCGGCGAGAAATGCAACGGTTTAGGGTGAAGTCCAAATGCGACCATACTTTCATATTGTAGGGAAAACTTCCAGATGCTGTCACACACAGAAGCTGAAGACTATATCCTGATTTTACCAATTTTGACTCCAAAGTCAGGTCATCGACTCTGCTGTCGTTTCTAAGCTCAGTTCATCATCGTTGTTTTCTTTCACTTTCGCAACATTGATGAAGATTTATTGAATCACAATGCCAGATAGGAATGACACAATCTATGTAATAAAAATGCTGAGCTCCCTCTGCAGTTGAATCCATAGTGAGGTTTAAAGGGATGAGTTTTGAGGTTCTGAAACTGCCAGAAAACATCCTTCGACCTACCCGAGGCAGTTTAGTCCAACTCTGCTTGGCTCGTTTCAGATGGCCAGAAAGGAACCTCATTCACCCGCACTAAACTCACAATCAGCACTCCATGCAGTTCCTCAAACACTGTTGACAGTCCTAGCACCTCATGGAAGGGGACAATTGCTGTTAGCCTCCTGTCAAATCTTTACCCCTTGATTGAGATTCTTCCTCGCCTCGTGTTGTTTGGCCCTAAGTGTTCTAGACAGTCACATCGTCGACCCTGGAGAGCTGTCACCATCGTCGCCCACGCCTTTGACATCTGTGCGGGAGCACAATCCACTACCGTTTCGGGGCTGTGGCTGAAGGAAAGGGAGACATCTGAAGCTGAAACGTAACTCAAGTTCATTTTCGCTATTCGGTTCTCAACACTGGTACGCGTTGGGAATTGGTGTATTATTATGATGCGCTGAAAAACGCCAGAACGGCGCCGCAGAATGCAAACGCCATACCGTGTCTCCTCTCGCGTTATCCTCTTAGTCCAGAGTGCAACCTTTTCAGGCAATGTCTCCCCAACATCACAGGAACAGGTCTGTAGGAGATTTGCTCCAGAATCAACCCGCACCTTTACCATCGCGCCCCACACTGAAGACTCGTACGCATTCTGCTCCGGCTGGCGAACTCCCATGCCAGCATCGTGGTTCGAAACAGCCAGGAGTCACAATTGCGGTGATTGACGAACGCGATCCCTTACTTGTCCATCACGACGCTTCAGAGCAGGTCCCTAACGAAGCCTCGTGTGCGGTACGTTCGGCTTCCGTACGTGTTCTTTCTTTGACCCGTTGATGATTCATGCTCTCTTCGTGCTTCTTTGTTCCGTAAGGGTTGACTGTTTGACCTGAGCTTTTTAGATAAGCATGCCATCACACCACCGTCTGCCTCAGGTGAACATGGCTGTTATCGGGACACAAGGGGTGGGAAAGACGACCTTTGTGAAATACGCATTGGACCTGAAGCAGACTCCGATCGCACGCTCGTCGGTTAAAAAGATGTCCCTGGATGGGACCATCTACTTGGTTCGGCTCCTGGAGATTGGCATCCATAAAATTGGAGTCGATGAGCGCGAGAGAATTACTTGGCCAAGGTTCCTCGGAGAGCAGGCGTTGCCTCCCATTGATGGAGTGTATGCGCTGTTCGATTCTGCTGATCCTTACAGCCTTACGCAGCTTTCCCAGCTCCTTAGTAAGTCGGGAAGGACGTTTTTGCTTCGTTGTCTGTTTGCAGAATGCTCCGATCGACGTCAATATTGTGAAATGCTTTCTTTCTCTTGCGCCCAGCTTCAGAGAAGATGCATCCCAGAATTGTGGTTTACTGCTGAAAAATCTTCATTCCCAAGCGTAATACGACTGACCGAAGATTCTTGTATGTAGGTGCTTTGCGAAAGACGAGTAGCATTCCGTTTCTCGTCGTTGCTTGTAAATGTGACACTCCGCGGCGTTGTTCCCAACATGACCCTGCAATCCTCGAACACGCAAATCGACTTCTCGCGGGCAATGCAGCATTACAAACTTCGGTGCATGTTTCAGAGTCTTACAAGAAATGCATTTCTATAGTTCTCAGGGCGATCATAGTTCGAACCTCTGGTAAGGATAATTTTACCCATCGGGTGCTTAAATGCCTTATTATTGTCGTGTGCTGTTCTCCACTTGGGCCCTCTGCTGAGTGTCTGGACCTTGCCTGCGGGCCGTCTCATAAATCAGCTGTCGATGTTACATTCTTTTCCTTGCAACTTTTCTTCGCTGCCAATACAATCTATCCGCTTTCATTAATCTTCTCTTCTTGCCCATATTCTATTTTAATTACATACACGAGCTGCACTAGTTGCCATGTACTTGGTGCTTATGTGCTCGTCCTGCAATCCGCTACGCTAGTTGATCGTGCTCTGCGAATCTCCACATCCACCAGTATTCACTCTGCACTGTCACTTCATTATATGGTCTTACCACATTGATCCTTGTTAAACGGAGTCCAGTCCTCGATATTCAATGTCTGATATTATCAAGCTCGGGTTTCTAAACTGAGCTGTCGGCTTTTGCATCAGGTTTAAAGATCTTTATTTTTATTTTTATTTTTATTTTTTTTTAGCGACGCTGATCGCGAATAAATCGAATCTATCACTAACCTCAGTTTTGTCTTGCAGATGTAGTCTGTGAAAAGCATTCTTCTTCCTCGAGAAACCCAGCTGCGTCTGGTACGATTGGTTCTTCCCAACACCTTCAATCGAGTCGCCAGCATACTCGAGCACATTCTGAAACGCCAAAAGGTACATCTCTCAACCCCGCCGATCCTTATCTTACCGACGGAGTCTATCGCAACTCCGGTGTTGATTCAAATCTGGCTCTCAACGTGCATGGTTCTAGATATGGGCGCAGCAATTCACACCCTGTTCCACCAAGAACGCCTCCTGGAAATCGGATGAACCGTGGGTCTTCTTCAATTGCAGACCCAGTGCCCGAAGAAGTCTCTACCGGAAACACCATACACCAGAGGCTCCGTACACAGTGGAGGCACAGTGCAGGCTCAGATGCCTTCAATTCTTTTCTGGATATGGAAGAAGAAATGGAAGACTCTTCGCACCAATCTGCGAACGCGTCTAACCCGGGTACGCTGAAGGGCAAAACGGAGGAACGCGGCTTTACTTTTGATGAGCTAGTGGACCGTCTTCTGTCGATGCCGTTGACGAAGCAAGATGCAAAATTTCCTGCGGTATTCTTATGTCTATATCGAAAGTTTGCGACTCCTGAACAGCTCTTCTCCGCCATAATCCGACGCTTTGAACAGATCGAGAGCAGCGAAGTACCGCGATTAAGACGTCGTGCAGACCAGCTAGCTATCCTTAACGTCCTGGCGCAGTGGGTCGCGGAGTATCCCGGAGATTTCGCAGGTGCGAAGGCCCGGAAGTGTCTTACAGATTTTATTGCGTGTTCGGAAAGTCATATGGTCTTTGCTTTCGCGGCGAAAGAAATGAGCTCAAGCCTTGAAAAATTTGTTGAGGATGATGATATAGGCTGGGCGTTCAAGGATGAGCAGGACGAATCCGAAAATGTGGAGACTTTCTTAGAATGTACTTCTGTTCCAAATTCTCCTGCAATTTCAATCGCCCAGAATACCGACGAGACCATTGAAATTTTGACCGCTCTAGACTTGAATGAGGAAAATATCGATCATTCATCGCAATATTCCGACTCGGTAACGTCAACACTCAACAGATCAGGAAGCATTTCCAGTCAATCCTTCAAAACGCTATTGACCACGGAGTCAGCACAAAGAGAAGCGCAGAGGCTCGAGATAATACCACGGTACACCTTAAGCAAATCGCAATGGCGGATTTTCATGGAGATACCCGATGAAGAGTTCGCGCGAGAGGTTACCCGCATCGACTGGATAATGTACAGCTCCTTCAGACCACGAGAACTTATTCGACACGTGAGCACATCTTCAGCAAACAAGGAAAAGCCGTCGAGTCACCTAGAGAACGTGAGTAGGATGATAAAAGAATTCAACCATCTCGCATATTTTGCTGCGAGCATGGTTTTGCTGCGAGATAAGGCTAGGCATAGGGCACAGGCGTTAGAAAAATTTGTGAATATCTCTTGGGTTAGTAACTTCACAAGATTGCTGCTGTCTGTAGACCATAGGCTTACTGATGTGGTTTTCTATCAGAAATTACGCCAAATGCATAATTATAATTCGCTCGGAGCAATAATTGCAGGACTGAACGGCACGCCTGTATATCGATTGACCCATACTCGAGAACTCGTATCTACGAACATCCAGAAGCAATTCATGAGCTTAGTTATCTTAATGGGTACTCAGAAAAGCCACTTCGCTTATCGATTAGCTTGGGAAAACACTTTCGGGGAAAGGATTCCTTTTCTACCACTCCATCTCCGCGACCTGGTGTCTGCAGAAGTGGGCAACAAGACTTTTATCGGCGATCGCATCAATTGGCGGAAATTTGAGATCATGGGCGATACCATTTTTGGAATCCAGCAGAGCCAGAAATCTCCGTTTCCAACATTTCACGCAAACGATATTGTGCGACGGCTTCTATTAGAAGCGAAATTTGAAGGTGATGATGAAGTGAGTGTTTCTCCAATGCCACCTGATCTAGTGGCTGCTGCATCTAAGATACTAACCTGTTTCCAGGAGCTGTATAGTCGAAGCTTGCATGTAGAGCCCTCTGCTACAATAGGTTCAGGGCACGATAGCAAGCATAAGCACTTCAGGTGGCGAAGAAATTGAATTGTTTTACAAGACTCACGATTTTAATGATGCTATGTTTGTATATGCTGCAAGTTTATAGACTTGGACATGGTCACCCTATATCTATACTTCGCAAACCATTTTCATCGCGCTCCCTACTCCCCGCTCCCGGCAGCAACGCATGCATGAAAAATACCCGTCTGATCTATCTTGTTCGTATTTATGTGGTACATACCTCCGTCTCTTTCCCTTTCTCAAACAAAAGTCACTCTGAGACCGCAGTCGTTGAGCTCGGGCCTCATGGCTATGGCATCTAGTTTTTGCTCTGGTTCAATATACCCTTCTTTTGATGAAACTTCCAGTTGGATTTAGGTATTTCGTCTAAGAGAATCAATTGCTGTTGTGCTTTACTCTTCCAACAATGTACTTTTTGTTTTTTTGGGCGGTATATTCCCGTTTCCTGGCAAAGGGTGGTATTGTTTGTCGTTGCATTTTTTGAGGTTTGTCTTGTCCAAAGATGTAGAGGGTGAATGTGGGATTCTGCCGTGCCCGGCTTAATGTCTATTAATTAGGAGGCTGGGTTTTTTGTTTTTTGCTGCTTATGTCTTACGAAGCATAGTTACTTGAGTGTCTTGATGATAGTAATGGCTTTGGTTGGGCCCATGAGGGAGCTTGAATTGCAATATCGCGTCCTGTACTGTGTCTGAGAGGAGACTTTGTTGAAGCCAAAAGAGGCTCGATCTGCTGGCAAGTAACTAGAGCCGGGAATATGTCGGCTAAAATAGCCCCGCGGAGTAAGCTAGTTAACTACACAGTATCTCCTAATTACGTCAGACTGTTCAGCCAAAAAGAAAAACATAAAAAAGTTTCCGCCGACAGAATCCCCAAACCTCCGCTTCAGAAAAACCTCTTATCAAAATCATACGATTTTAACGATCATGGCTGCCAGGACAGTATCTGTGTTTTTCCCAAGAGCG
Organism: Emydomyces testavorans; assembly: GCA_029449355.1. Classification (NCBI taxonomy): domain Eukaryota; kingdom Fungi; phylum Ascomycota; class Eurotiomycetes; order Onygenales; family Nannizziopsiaceae; genus Emydomyces; species Emydomyces testavorans. Next base: position 4,985,618 of record CP120628.1, read on the forward strand.
ATTACAAGATCTCATTCTGCGGCTGGACTGGGCGCCCCTTCCCCCCGATGGATGATGGTTCTGAGCTCGCGAACAGCGTACTCTCAAGCTGCCAGAGTGCCGGTCATCACATCCTCGCGATCCCGCCACAGACCGACATTGCTGAGACGGCACCAGCCGGCCGCGGCGCAGATACCCGCGAGTGTACCCGCGAGCAATAGGACGATTTTCATTCAGACAGAAACTACGCCGAACGCCGATGTGAGTGTTTTTTTTCTGGGCCGGTTGATGCAAGGCCACGTTATGGATAGGATGGTGGGGGAAATTTGTATGATGCTAATAGGATTTTTTTTTTTCCTTGTAAAACAGGCTCTTAAATTTATCCCAAACTACCCCGTTCTTCCGGAGGATTTTCCCACACCGTTCCTCGAGTATCTTTCTCCCCGCTCCACCCTCGCTCCGCCCCATCCGTCTCCGCTCGCCGCGAAACTCCTTAATGTCGATGGTGTCTCGTCTGTCTTCTACGGACCGGACTTTATCACGATAACTAAGGCTGGCGACGCGAACTGGGCGCATATCAAGCCCGAAGTGTTCAGTCTCATTACGGAAGCCGTGACGTCGGGAGAACAGCTCGTGCACACTGTGACGGGGAAAGAGGGCGGTGGTGAGGCGGGCCAGGAAGCAAGCGCGGAAGAGGCGGCGGAGTATGATGAGGAGGATGAGGAGGTGGTGGTGATGATAAAGGAATTGCTGGAGACGAGGATTCGGCCGGCGATTCAGGAGGATGGTGGGGATATTGAGTTTAGGGGTTTCAAGGATGGGAATGTGTTGTTGAAGCTGAGAGGGGCGTGTAGGACGTGTGATTCGAGTACGGTGACGTTGAAGAATGGGATTGAGTCGATGTTGATGCATTATGTGAGTCTGGTTTTCGTCGGGATATATGTATTTTCTCTTTCTGGACGGGGTTTACTGACGTGTGCTGGTGGTCGGTTAGATTGAAGAGGTTAAGAGTGTCACGCAAGTGCTTGATCAAGAGGAGGAAGTCGCTTTGAAAGAATTCGAAAAGTTTGAAGAGAAGCTACGACAGCAGAACGGCCCGAATGCCGTGGCTTCGACCATTGGCAAAGGGAGTCTCGACACCGCGGATGCGTGATTCGAGATTGACCTATAATTGTTCTGCTGCTGCCTCTCCGCCTACCTTTCAGTCATTGGAATATGCGGTATGATACCATGTCGCCCGCGAAACGGTCTTTCGCTGTCGTCATTATAGGAGATACAGATATCTCGTTCGCGAACGCGATGTCTCGATAGAACGAACTATATTTTCGCCTTTTTCTTCGTTGATGTTTCTACCTCCATACCCGATCCACTGAATCCTGAAGCAAATGGGGGACTCGTAATGCAGAGATGGCTCGCAAATGAGGTCCAGATGGAGGAGGAGTTTATGGAAGATGAATGAGGATAAAGTCTGATGTTGATAGGGTCTATCGTGTCCTGAGAGGCTGAGATGGCTTTACGGTGCTGGGAAACTCTTATTAATATATTAGTGGTGGTACTTTGGTGTCGGGTACGTTGGTCCGTACATCTTGCACCGAACTACACTTCATGAAACATGATGGCCATTCCAGTTACTTTTTTGTTTGATTCAAGACCTCCGCTCGATTAAATAGTATCACAGTATCTGCGTATGTGATGAATAAAAAGTACTAGCCACGAGTCAACTAGAGGTTCTTTAAAAGAAATCCGTATTCTCTCTCCTTTCCACCACATCTCCCAGTGGTCCTTTTCAGTTAGGAAAAAGTAAAAAAGAAAAAGAAAAATCGGCTTCTGCATGGCCTGATCGTATACATAAGCTCTCATGTGCTTGATCCAATTCGGGAGTCGATCTCTACTGTGCACTGTGTGCCTAGCCCGGAACTGTCTCGGAATCTAAAGTGGTGCATGGATTGGAATGGCACTGTGTAGACAGGGAACGCGCGTTTCGGACCAAGATGGCAGAAATTCCTGGTGCTATATCAACAAAAAAGAAAAGATAAAGAAAAAGAGTGCAAATGGCCTGCGCTTTAGGCGTTGGAGAAGGGTTGAAGAAAGTATCAAACGCTGAATAGAGGATTAGAGCTCTTAATATTCTGGTCTGTTGAGGTTTATTTTCTAAACTGTAGTATACATACATCAGTTAAAGGACAGGTAGGTAGGGAGGACGATTACCAGTAAGCGCTTGAAGATTGTGTAACGAATGTTCCGCAGACAGATTAACATGAACACTGAAGATTCGGCAGTTTGGTTTGAATTGACCCTTCAACGGAAGAGTACATAAGATGACTGCCTCTCGTTTTTCACTGGGTTGTCCAAGCTTGAACACTGAAAGGATACGGGTTCCTCGGAGGAATTGCGGGGTGGATGCATGTTTGTATGTATATTCCTCAGTGTTGGATAACTACTGCTTGCTTCGAGATCGGTTTCATATTAGGCTAACTACTGGTAGTCTGTATTCCAATGGAACCACTGCTAGGAATATGGATGCTCTGTCCTGGTCATCAGTTCTCTAAAAGTGAAACGGCTGACGATGTTGATCTCCAGAAATAGCCGGCCGGCTTTACAGTAAGTAGTAGTAGTAGTTTACTGTTAAGTACTACATATGCCGTCCTGGTCCCACAGAAGAGCGTCTTTGCACGCCCAGAGTGTTTGATCCTGGTCCCTGTCTCTGTTAATGACTTTACTGTATGTATGTACTCTTAATAGCCGCGTCAATGAGGAGTATGCATGTAACTAGTACGGAGCTAGGTTCTGAGAACTCGCCAGACTCTCAATCAAAGGGTCGGAACTTGGATGATAGACAACTTCATTCACAGGAATTGTCTTTTTTATATCGTACGAGGTGACCATCACATCGATGCATTGCCGGAAGAAAGGAAATAACTTACTCCAGGATCGACGGGAGGAGAACAGACGTCTTGATGGAACGATCAGCGTCATTGAAATATTCCGTATGGAGTCATGGTTTAGACTTTAAAAGAAAAATTGCTTCTTCCATTCTTTGAACTTTCTTGCTGCCCGCCATGTGCTGTTTTTGTTTTTTCTTTTTTTTTTTAATTGTCTGTTCTTTGTGGGGAGCAATTTGACTGTGCGACGAAACTTCGACCAGATGACGGGCTCTTCCATGGACTTGGGGCGATGATGACCCGAACTCTTAGGAACAAACTTACAAGTGTTGATTGATTTTGCCATTCTTTTGCCGAAAAGGGACCGCTATTACACCTAAAATATGATGTTGATAATTCTGGAATTCATGTTGAGTGAGGGGCTTGTTGGAATCAAGAGTGCTGTGAGCTAGCTAGAGGTGAAGGACAGCAAGATGCAAGCAACCGTTGAGTATGATGGAGTGATCTCGTCTCAGCTTCAAATAATGCGCTGGGATCTAGAGTGCACTGTGGAGAGAGAGGATCAGTCCACCAGTCAAAGCCAGCAGTAACTAACCAGTTAACTAGTTAAGTTAGTTAATCAACTAGCCACTCAACTGTCATAGTCAATGGTGTCAAGACAGGATGTGGTCTAGACAACTATCAGTCTCAGCACTCATTCCTCTGTATATAAAGCAGAAAAACATCATAGTACGGAGTAGTCAAGAGATGTATGTTGATTGCAATCAATTCCTGTTGAGTCTTGATTGTTTGCTGTTGATGGATGGATTGAATAGCAGCAGTGAAATTGAGTATGTATGTAGTTAGTCAGTCACACGATAGCACGACATGGTTCATGGAGCCAGAATATGTACTTCAATACCTCCCTAACTCATGGATCTGTTGAGATCACTCTCTCTGTTTCTTTCTCTCCTCATATCATAATTATTTGATATACCTACTGATAAATGTCTTATGCATGACTAGTTAACTACATGTTATCCCTTGACGGTGTTCTAGTTAGTCTGATTGTTTGAGACCCACGAGAATTCTCTGGCCTGCACCTCATTGCTGTCAGTAGGAAAAAGGAGTTGATCAACTATTATTATATCGCACTTTTTCTTTCCATCGCCCACACCTCAACCAAGCTTCAAACTCTATTGTGCTTTTCTTCTTTGCCTGGAACCACACAACCCTTGGCTGCAAATCCTCACAATTATCTTATTATTATTATTAGACTCGAAACGGCCCCAGGGTCGAAAGAAAGTTCCCAAAGCTCACTCTCCTTACTCCGCAAAGTTAGTGCCACCACATACAGTTCACTAAACTACGTCGTAGACTTCTAAAGTTCTGGGGGGGGGAAGCGTTTGGTTTGGATCTGACCCAGCATCGAGAGTGTCTTCCCAGAAAATCCCAATTCTCCCACGCCACCCCATCTTCGCCCATCCCACACAATTAGTTGATCAGCACTCTGGTGATTCCTCTGGCTTTTGGTTCACTTTTGACATGCGCTAATGGGTGAAAAACGGCGCATGGCTCTGATGATGGTCCTAGAGTTCATCTCCTAGACACATTTCATCGTCGTCATCGCATCACCCCCATTTTCTTTGCTTTCACCTTCACGCAACCCTGGCGGTGCTCCTTGCTTCGTCCCTTCAATGCTCCGTGCGCTTCTCGAGCTCAACTCTTGCTATTCTCGCCGATCGAGTATCGTATGAGATCTCCGTTGTTGTGTTCGTTGATGTTCTCTTTTTACGGCGTCATCCGCTCCTTTGTGGCCCTCTTAACTAATGATGTGCAAATGCTCTCTAGACGTCGCGCGTACCGATCTGAGCGTGTTACTTCGTCCCTACGGTGGTTTTCTTCAAACACGAGGGCTACCCTTCATATCTAATCGGTTTTGAGCCTTTGGTGGCGTTGGAAAAGCAAAGACTGCTCAGACAATACTGGCTAGACAGGTGGGGGATCTCCTTTCCCAATAGATTTATCCCATTTACCCCTGGAGAGCACGCCAACCGCGATTAAAACCTGCGGCTATCATTAGATTCGTCGGTTTGCGATCGCGTTACGAAGTCGGTTTTCTTTTGATCAGTTCCACCTGGTTGTCGCATTGTCTTAGACATAAGGTAAGAGCGTTATTCACGTTTGCCGTGTTCGAACCTTTGTCGCTGTGTCGTAAACTCTTCCTCGAGCATCTGGCGACTGTCGCAGTTTCTGTTCTCCGCTCGAGGTGTTGCGCACCAAATGGCTTCTGCGCTTTTTGTTTCTGTCACGTATTCTACGGGTTTGGACAAGGCTGTGGAGTCTACGCGCTCGTCACTTTGACTTTGTGCAGCAGTCGCCTACAAAATCGTGGCCGATACTCCGATGCTGTTGGCAGATTGAGGATTATTTACACAACTTATTCCGGCTGTCGACTTGACATCCTGACCATCGAGTGGCCTGACTGGGATTCTGTACTGAGCTCGCGGTTTCTGCGCCAGACAATTCTCAACAATATTCTCAACTGCTTCATGTCATATGGAGGGAACAGATATGCGATGCCTACAAATGAGACGAAATCTCATTGTGAGCATTTGACATGATGTCTAGCCACAGAATCTAGAACAGCAGCTCTACCATTATCCTATTCCACAGGAACACTGACTGAACACTGGCTGTCCTGGTGCAATAAAACCAACTCTTGTGGCTTCTTTTCATTTTAGTATTCTGCTTCTTTTCTCGTTTTGATAATGTTGAAATGTGAGCTAACATTGTCCTTTCTGACCTTTAGATTTCTAGTTATTTAGGCTGTTTGCTATTTGCTTCCGTCACATCTGTGGCCTCACTTTCGTCTCACTTGATTGCACAGATCCTGCCGTCCTTTCTGGAGGGTTTGCTCAGGCCAATCTTCTCACATCAGTCACCTCACTTTCGTCCATCACCTCACTTTCGTCTGTCACCTCATTTTCGTCTGTCACCTCATTTTCGTCTCACTTTATTGCACAGGTCCTGCCTGCTGCTTGTCTGGAGGGGATTGCTCAGGCAGGTCTTTTCACGCAGACCCTGTCGAATTTACGGCTACGAACCTTCGCATCGGCCATCGACATTGAGTACGTACCAAATACCACTGCCTATTTCTTAGCAGTGGTTTGGAAACTTCGTCAAATCCTGTGTTGATTTCTGGCAGTTTGTCCCGTTCCCACACTTTCTGCCGAGAATTTTTTTTGTCGCCACCCAATTCTCTTTTGCCTCCCCTTAGATAAGTCAAGATGGCAGCGGCCAGCAGAGCGGCTCAGCCGTCCAAATCCTCACATCCTGCATTTGCGCCCGCTCCAAACAGTAACGCTGCAATGTTGCTGGAGAAGACGCGCCAAGGTGTTCGTCGCTCAACGCCGGATTCCGAAGCCCTTGCGTCATCTGAGGATGAACACGACCACCAACCCAATCGGGCACAACCCGCTCCTGTTCCGAAACCAACTCGACGTACCTCGTGGCTAAACGAAATCCCCAGCTCATTGCCTCGAAAGACATCTTTAACCGCGACCTCCTCGTTTTCTCCCACGAATTCTAACCCCGCAACACCGACAGCGGACCAAGTTGCCTGGGCCACAGCGACAAGTCCAGGCATCACAGGTTCAATCAACTGGGGCTCTTCTGGAAATGGATCTTTCCCGTGGGGTACGGGGATCTGGAATACTGATAGCCGCAAGGAACCGCCTTCGCGTTTGAATGAAGTCCTACAGTCTCCCACATCTATGCAGCTTCCGAATTCGAGCCTCTGTTGCGCGGACGATGTGACCAGCCCTACTGCACGCTCCATTACAGAAGCATCCGTACCGTTTGCGATACCGCTGCACCCAACTCCCAAAACCTATCGTTCTCAGTCGTATTCCGTCGGACAGCTGGATCCAGAAACCACCAATATGATGCCGGCAAAGCCTCCTCCACCAGGCTCCGCTGCTCGTAGCAGAAACAGTGCGCAGTACTCTGTTCAACGCCGCTCCTCACGTCCTAGTATGCTTGGTGAGCTGGGACATGACTCTGCCATTTTAGGACGCGTTCGTGAAGACGATGATGATATCAGCCCCAATGATTCTGAAGGCAATAATAATTTGTCTTCCAATCAGGCACGTACTATTGAACAACTGGCTTTAGAAAATGCATTTTTGCGCCAAGCTTCGTCTAACCAGCTTGAAAGCGCACGATTTCGGGATCGCACCCTTTCTTCTGCTTCGGCTAACAGTGGATATTCTCTTGCTCAGGGCCACAAGTTACATCCCATCCAAGGCAGCGTCCCAGAGGAAACCGATCTAGCAATTGAAGATTTAGACGAACTGGGTGAATTTCCGGGATATAATAACACGCGCAGTAACGCCAGGAGGCGGTTCAGCTTGCATTCCGCCATTCTGGAAAAGCAGTACCCTTCGTTTGCTGCCTTGGAAAACCGTACCTTGGAAAATATTAAGCGAGCTCAATGGCAAAGCTCCCTTGGGTTTGGCAGTATCAGTGACGTTCCGCAGAGTCGTCGCCATTCCTTCGCTGATGTCCCCACAAGACACGCCTCCTCGTTCTCAGGTTCCGCAGATCCTCAACCCCCTGTCGGCACCGCTCTGCAGAAACAAGATGAGGGCATCGGGAGTTACGCAGAGGCTAGCGTAAACCCCTCATCTGCCGATAATCGTGAGCATCTCGCATCTCGTAACAATCCGTCCCTTGCCGACCGTGCGAAGGAATTGGAAGGTTTACGTGCTCGTCAATTTGCAGCTTCATATTTTTCAGGGCATGATCTTTCGACTCGTGCAAGTGAACCAGCTCCATCATCTGGAATATCCACTGCTCTTCATCAAGCATATGTCATGCCCAACGCTTTTGGTCGGCAACATGCGGCTCTAGCTCAGCCACATCAGAATCAGCAGCTCTTTATTGTCACATTCAAATGCTGTCGAGCGGATGTATTCTATATTCAGGAAGACACCGGGTTGCAGGTCAAGCCTGGCGACCTTGTTATCGTCGAGGCAGATCGAGGAACAGATCTTGGCACTGTTGCGCATGCAAATGTGACCTGGCAAAGGGCCCGGGAGTTGAAAGAACATTTTGCAGAGGAGCACTACAAGTGGTTAATGCTATTTTCTCGACAAAACCAGTCTGGCGCGCCCCATGCTGTCAATCCTAATGGCCCTTCGGGGTTGAGTGGAAGTGCAGTCGGCGGTATGGGCCCTCAAAGTTCACACATGGGACAGGAAGCGCAGGGAGGAGATATTAAACCGAAATTGATCAAGCGACTTGCACAGAACCATGAAATTCAGACACTACGCGATAAAGAAGGAAATGAAGCGAAGGCCAAGCGTGTTTGCCAGCAAAAGGTCGCTGAACATAGGTTGAATATGGAGATTCTTGACGCTGAATTTCAAATGTATGCACTGCGTCGACTCTTCTTGGTACAATTTGCTAACCTGCTATACACTAGGGACTGGAAGAAACTCACGTTCTATTACTTTGCCGACACATACATTAACTTTAATTCGCTGGTTACGGATTTGTTCAAAATCTACAAAACTAGGATCTGGATGTCTGCGATTAACCCTGCTTCATTCGTTACGCCGACAGCTGGATTACAGGTCCCAGGGAGCCTTGGTTCTTCATCAGCGCTGGGATTTGGTCAGGATTCGCACAGTGATCGTCGTCGTCAACACGATTATAAGCAATACGGCACAGGAATTAATCAAGGGCTGTCACCAGGCATTTTCGCTGAACCGTTGAATAGGGAGGCAACTGGTCAAGTGGGACCTATTCGCTCCCCTTATTTGGATCCATATCAATCGCTTGGAAATGCTAGACAACCTGAAGCTGGATATAGTGGTTACACATCTGGCTTGCAACCCCAGACTGATCCATTTACCTCGTATCCATCAAACTATGGCATCTCTGACCCGAGCGCAGCGGGATTTGGAACCACAGATACCCGCAGGGCGCATCCTGGGCAAGACGAATGGTTGAATCGGTTCCAAGGTCTTTCACTTGGTTCTTAACGGAAGAAACGGAGATCGAAATTTTCACGAATCGAATGTTGTCCACGCCTGACAGATATCAGCTGCATCTCTTTTTTTCATTTTCCACGATGTCCCTTAATTTAATTATTGCACCGCAGCGAACAACATCTTGCTCCCATTTACAGATTTTGCACTTAGTTTTGCTTTCCATCTTTGCTAGTCAGCTTTTCACGCTTCTGTACCATCTACCAGATTTACTTCGACTCTCAACATACAGGTGAATTAGACATACACTTGGCAACAGGTTGGCGTGGGAGGAGCATAGGATCTGGGATTTTAAACGCCTTTGTTGACTTTCCGCCCTTTCTGAAATCACCAATAGATTTAACCCGACTCATGATTAACGGATTGACATTTACCCACGAAATCATCGATGTCGCAGCGTTCGACTTTCTGCTACAATTTTATCTTGCTTGAGACACACCCTCGTTCTAGCGATTTTTATTCTACCGCTTCGTTACAGTTCACTTTCAACGGCGTTAGTTTACGGATCGGTCGGGGACCCAAGATGTTAACTTTTCCGACCCACGAATTTGCAAAGATTGAAGATTGCTGCTTATCTTTTGCTATTTAAGACTGGATCATTTACCTTCGTCCTTGTTTTATGCTTTGGTGATGATCGCATCTCCGTTTACTGGGGCAATGCTTTAGATTGGAACAAAATTGTGGATAAAAAGGCCCAAGAGCCCGGATTATGAACAATTTGATATTCGAGGACGACGATGGAACCCTGGAGTGTTTAGATATGACTGAGGAATCCCTTATGGTATATCAAATGCTTTTACTTGAACATATCGATTCTATGGTATTCGGGATATCGATTTTGTCTTCGAAAACAGAAACAAGAAGAATATTCGGGGGATCTTTGCCTTGTCTTCTTTTCTTTTATGTGAATCATCTTAGCATTCTTGCCATGTACCTATATCTATTATTTCTGTATAACTTATCTTCCTTTTATCTCCCTTGGTTCCGATGGGGATCGCCGCTGAGCATGAGCATTCAGGTGCGGTCAGCATCGGATAGGTGGATAGCTCTTCTCAGTGCTTGTTCTCTTCTGAGCTTTCGACCAACTGCTATGCAAGCTCTGGATTTCCCATCTTTCTTCAAATTGGCTTCGTGCTATTTTTACGACTGTTCTCATGCATGGCCTTTTTTTTATTTCCTTTTGAATTTTGATATATTTTCTCTTTGCGAGAGCGTTCACTCAGATAGTATTTTTATACATTACACACCCTTTTATGGACATTGATATTCGCAAGTAGAGGACTCTTTAAAAATCACATGGTTCTGTGTCTTTCCCGATTCGGACATCTTCGAGCGTGACCTCTCCTCGCTTTAGACTGAGATAAGACATGAGGACTCCCACGAAACGACAGCGAGGGGAGGTCAACTTTGGTTTTGATCTTCATGGAACAATGGCCCGTACTAAGCAGACTGGTACGCAGCAAGCAATCTTTTGAGCCCCTTTTTCGAACGCCATACTGATTGTGTGCAAATCATAGCAGCGCAACGTAACAAGGCGAGGGGTAAAGCTGCTCCGAGAAGAAAGACAGGAGACAATCGAAGAAACTCGCGTCATTCCACACTATCCAATATCGGTGGTGATTATCACGTTGGTGATGACGATGATGATAATGATTATGTTGACGTCCCTGAAAGCGATGGTGATTCAGAGGAGAGTGCTGGGGGAGGGTTGGAAGAGGCAAGGTATGTAATATTAGCCCACCAGGGCGATATCCTGCGTTTGAGCAAATCGTGGTCGGGGTTACGATGGTTGTCTGGGGGCTAATTAGGCGAATCAACTACTATTTGATGGGCTTCGCAGGGTGGCATTAAGAGCGTTGCAGACTGCGATGGAGCGTGCAGAGAAAAAGGATAATTTTGCGAAAGAATTTGAGAAGAGAGTTCGGGACGAGGAGAAGAGGCTTCTAGAGATGCTGGGCAGAGAGCACGCGAGAATGTATGTCCCATCCCATCTCTATCTGGGGATTTTTTGGGGGGTTCCGTTTTTTCCCGGGGGGAATTTGTGTGGTTTTTGTTCTCTTTTGCTGAATCCGAATAATACATAACGACATAAGTTACAGGCAATCTGACGCGGAGAAATTTCGTTCTCAAGTTACGTCCCTTTTGACGTCTGCGCTGGCGCCGTCGTTGTCCACAACAGCGAAGGATGGTTCTGGTATCCGTGGCGAGAAAGAAGAGTCTGGACTGCTGCAGGCCGAGGTATTGATGGAGAGTAACGCCTTGTATATCGCATCCCAAACTCTGCTTGCGCGTTCGCACGCGCTTTTGAAGTCATATGATAAGATCAATGGCTACTTGTCAAATGCTAAACCGCTTCCGAATCTGGCGGAACAATGGGAGAAAGATTACGCTGAAGTTCAACGGCTCATTGTCGTCGGCGGCGAAGCTGCTGCGGCGGAGATGGAAAAGCTTATCGTGTATGATAAAACTCGGGGGAAGGAGCCGTGTGGTCGGGAAACCAAACGGATGAAGAAGACGAAGAAGCGGGCATTAGAACAGGACGAGAACTTGAAGATGATGCTGGAGATGGGCAGGGCGGAAGATGATGAAGGGAGTAGTGTGAGTGGGAAAGGGGGAGAAGAGAAGCAGATCTGTGGATGGGGGACTGTGGCGCATAGGCTTGAGAAAGGATTGCAGGTGCTGATTAGGGCGTTACCGGAGGAGGGCGAGAGAAAGAAGAAAAGGGTATAATGAGTTAATACGTGGGCCAAAACTGCTGATCTGAGAATGGCACAAGTCTTCGGAATCTCAGCAGCGAATATCCGCAAGTTCAAATACATTAGTACTTTTCGTAAGAGGGGCTTCAGGCTAGGATGTAGATTAACTAGCTGACAGCATGGTCTTTGCAGATATTGCATCTACAGTGTGGGCAGCAAGATGTATTTGATAATTTCCTGGCTTTTCGACTTCTGTGCCTTTCAGGGGCTAAATATACGTGAAATTGGTGCCCCTTCACCGCAGCCCCAAAGACGTGCAGTTAGAGAAATAAAACAAAAGAAAAGGTAGAGTAGACCTCTTCAAAGCAGCACAAAAGTCAGGCTATCCTACACAGGGTCTCGAGAAATGTCTTGAGGCTGTGATTTGTGCTGTCACAGTCCTGAACGCAATGCCGCCCCTTTACCATGCTCGACATGAACATAGTGTAGTTATTGAATGCCCACCACATCACGAATGTCTTTTCATGGTGAATATTCCACGCAATGCTTTCAAATGTCTATGTTCATCGCAAAAAAATTGCTATGTGTACGGAGTATAATAGCCCTATTCAATTGGCCGGCGGTTTGTGGACGTGGACCATCAATTCAGTCAAAGCAGGCGTTATCTGAGCTGCAGTTGACGTTCAAAATGATCTGGCGCCGAAGGATCTCGTTAACTAATCCATTCGGTGTCTGTCATCCTCCATCTTAGATGTGATCGAGCTTTGTCGAGGTCAACTTTGATATTCACGTGATTTGGTGATTAATAATTGAGTTTACTGGTAAGAATAACCGAGTCACGTGGGAAGTTACTAGTGCCAAGCCACAGTTCGCTTAAGCCGAATTCAGTAATCCCACACAAAGACTTCCTGAGCTGCGAGAGACATCGAAGAGACAACGACAAACTTCTGTAGCCACCGACGACAAGGTGAGTTATCATGAGACGCTCTGTTATTGCTCTTTCTGTGCTATTCTTCTGCTGTTGCAAGAAGTTGTGCGTTAATTGGGAACTAACTGGTTGCATTGAAACTATTCCAGATGGGTGCTCTTAAATATGTTGAAGAGCTTCAACGGAAGAAGCAGTCCGATGTGATGCGCTTCCTGTTGCGCGTGCGATGCTGGGAGGTGAGATAAGAATTCCTACTGCGATTCCGAGGACGCAAAAAAAAGAAGACATCTGCTCTACGGAGCCGGACGATTTCTCCTTTCGAAATTGCAACACACAATGTCGTTGCTATTGCTGTGTGGCACACGCGAGGAGAGAAAGAAGAGGAAAGATTTCGAGCTTTTTTCTCTCGGTCTCTCTGTGTGTCTTGCTATACACTCGTTGAACATTGCTGAGAGTGCATCAATATAGCTCCGTCAACTGAACGTGATCCATCGCGCTTCTCGCCCTTCCCGTCCCGATAAAGCTCGCCGTCTCGGATACAAGGCCAAGCAGGGTTATGTTATCTACCGTGTGCGTGTGAGACGTGGTGGACGCAAGCGACCGGTCCCCAAGGGTGCTACCTATGGTATGCGAGATATTTCCCCCTATGAGAAGTAACTTTGGGAGGGATTATGACGATTCTAATACTTCTTTCAGGCAAGCCCACCAACCACGGTGTCAACCAACTTAAATACCAGCGCTCCCTCAAGTCTACCGCCGAAGAACGTGTTGGCAAGCGCTGCGCTAATCTCCGTGTCCTCAACTCCTACTGGATCAACCAGGATTCCACCTACAAGTACTATGAGGTTATCCTTGTCGATCCTCAGCACAAGGCTATCCGTCGCGATCCTCGCATCAACTGGATCGTGAAACCAGTCCACAAGGTAACGATCTCAATTTCTTGTAGATTTCGGTGGTGAAAACAACGAATCAACGAAATGATTACTAATTCTGATGATCTTTAGCACCGCGAATGCCGTGGCCTCACCGCAACTGGCAAGAAATCTCGTGGTCTCAACAAGGGACACCGCTTCAACAAGACCACTGCTGGTAGACGCAAGACCTGGAAGCGACATAACACTCTTAGCCTGTGGAGATACCGATAAAGGTAGCCCTCTCAATTGTATTGTCATTGCGTTGGTGGAGCGGGATTGCATGGACATGTACTCTCCTTTTTTCACGTCATACCTTTGCTGGGAAAGAGACTCAATCGACGACCTCTATTCCGTACCTTACCGTCCCATTTTATAAGCATGAGCTTGGTATTGAGATCAAAAGCATAGCAAGGAATGAAAGAGATAATGATTTTCTTTGCTGAGATGACAATTGTGATATAAAAGGAGCTTCATGTCAATCGTGCTAGTCCAATCCTAAAATTTCAAGCTGATAGAGCGTAGCCATTGTATGTATGTACATATGTACGTGCTAATGAATCCTCCTGTGACCTGTTTTGCAATTATAAATCTCAATAAAATACCCAAGTGCATATGTATACGACGGAAAAATATACATCACAAGAGGCAGAACACAGCCTTCGATTCAAATATATGCATCAGCGTGGGTAGAAAAAAAAATACATGCAAAGAAAAGAAAAACTCATGATTTCATCAGAACCTTAGCAAAAAGGGAATCAAAACTGTCGCTGTTAGCATTCTGTACAAAACATCTTGAAGATAACAGGAGCAATTCAATTCTATTACTGAAAACAACAACTAAGAATAACACAGGCACAACGAGCATGGAACCAGTATCCTGCCATCATATAACAGGTGCTTCCCAATTATCCCGGTTTATCTTCATCACAGCAGACTGTTTGTGCGGAAAGCTTACTTCTCCTTCTTTGTAAAAGCCAGCAGTGTGAAGATTCGAAATAAACCTATACGAACAGTTAAATGTCAGTAAATTCTAGAAGAGCTGCAATTCTCTTTGCGAATTGAAAAAAAAAAAAAAAACCCCTTACTTACTTTTCATTATCAACCCTAGGCTCCAAAATCACATTTTCCGTCCTGTTATCCGCCAGCCAGCAGTAGTGCACCAGCGCCGTAAGCCACGCCTGCACTCGATGAGAACTTCTATATTCCTCCTCGCCTATCAAGCAATGGAACCCGCGATCCCAATTCCCCGCGGGAGTCGAGAGTAATCTCGCTATGCCCGCTTCCTTGATCCAATAAATCTCAAAGTATCCAAACGGTTTTCCGTCCCAGCAGCCAAACGCTGGAAATGATGAGCGGGACGAAAATTGTTTGCGGAGGAACCCTTCTTGGGTGGAGCGCGGGCCGGCAGCGCCCCAGGCGAGATTGATACGTGGGTTGTTCATCCATCGATGGAGAATGTCGAGATCGGATTCGTTTTCGGTTTTGGGAGATAATGGTTCTGTTAATGATATGGTCTCTGCGGAAAGTGGAAGCATGCTGGCGGACTTGCGATGGTTGATTTTCAAGTCGCTCAGCATGACGGACTCTCGAGCTTGGAGAACTGGGACTCGGAAGGACAGCGTCTGTCCCACGCTGGGAATGTAGCGGACATAGAATGTTTCGCCTTGCCTGGGTGCTTTTGGACGAGTGGGATGGCGCACTCCGTTGGTGAAGATGAAGAGTGGAGGAGGTGGAGGAAAGTAGGTGGGAAGGTGGCTTGTAGAGTAGAATGGACAACCGCGCACTGATCCGTTGAACGCACAATGTTCAGCGGGCAAAATTGCCGACGCAGAAGTGGGAGACGAGGTGGAATCTCTAGATGGTGATGGGGGTCGAGAGAGGAGCGGCGACTCGAGACCATGTGGGATCGAGGCCGGTTGCAGGGTGAAAAGAAAAATTCTCGGATCCAATTGCCAAAAGGTGCGACGGCTGACGTAGACCTCCCCCCAGGGATCTCGATATTCGGGATCTGCAGGATCAAGGCCTACGGATGAATCCTCGGTTGTCACTAGGCCCATCCGCTCCAATTTTTGGATGAGATTGCGACCACCGAAGACTCCTTCACGCTTGATATATACTCGCCAATCTCCTTGTGGGCGTCCGGACTCGGGTCTCAACGCAGCTTCGGACGTGTAGACTCGTCGATTGGGCTCCGGAAGATGGAAGTACCACCACAAGGTTGCCCAAAGCATCATTGCAATTTGTCGCGTGGGCGACGTCGCTGGTTTGAAATCATTGTTTGACGGCAGGAACAGGGAAGAAATGAAGAACGAATCGCGATCCAGCGTTGGTTTCGTAAAGCGGTAATGTAGGCTTCGGTGCGTGCGCTTATTTTCACGAGAAGGGCTCTGCGGCCTCGAGCTGGATGAGGGCGAGAGGTTGGGGGATTCGGGCGGCCATTGCCCATCGGGCGCAGAGGGTTTCTCGGTGTGGATGACTATATTCCAGCCTGGAGGTAGAATCGAATGGGTGACATTGATTTCCTCGTTTTTGAAGGTCCACCCCCCGAAGACGGGGCTGACGGTGAACACATAGCCGTTGGGGAGATGGATCGGTGTCGTGGGCATCAGCACAAGTATGTATGTACTCCAAATAATCTGATTAGTTCTGACAATCAAAAGAGCTGCGTGAAGACTCAAGAGTCAGTCCATCACTGTTGACTTTAATGTTTTGCGTTGACGGACCGGAAGCAAAAAAAATCTGCGATCAGACGATAGTAACTTTGCCGGAGTGACGTCATTCCGAGGAGCAACCTTAAATGCCGTGCTTCCTATTGGCTGGAATGCTCCGCGTATTATGTAATAACCGCCGTGATGTCACTTGACGATGGCTCCTTCCTGCAGTTTGCACCTGCCATTTATTGTTGTTTGTTTGTTTGTTTGTTTGTTTACTCTGGAGATGAGAGATCAGACGAATGCCTGGAACACTTACCCTCGCCGACAGACAGATAGACAGAGAGAGAGAGAGAGAAGGTACAGGGAAATAACCCAGCATACTATTGCAAGCCCAGGTCGCTTCTAGCTGTCGATGAAGCTCGTCTTAGGAACATTCTTAGAACCGCATAGGCTTCAAAGAGTTGTCCTCAGACATTCGGTCAATTACTTGGAGCTGAGTGTACGACGAAGTGAGGTAAAACGAGATATACCTCCTCTATATCTGGTATGATGGTGTTGATGATTTTAATCGTTGGAATCATTGCGTATAACTTTTCTCCACTCCTGTTTATCTCTGCTAAAATAACAAAAAAGGAGTAGAATTGTCCCTTGCCTAGCTATGTTCAAGCTGTGTTAATATATAGAATCTGGGGTTTTATCGAGAAAACATTCAGCAGAAATGAAACACTTGGGATGATTGGAGACATGAATTCTTGGAGGTCACCAGATGAGAATCTCCTGCATTAACTAGGTTCTGAACAGACATCACAAGAAGAGATTAAGTCGAGAAAAAAAAAATCTTAGAGAGTAGGACTGGCGAGGCAGTGTAGGCTCACCATATAAGAATCAATGAAAATACTAGGTAACGATCCGAACGACAAGCATTCAAGGAAAGAATTAAGTCCAAAAAAATCTCCAGTCTTTTTATGACTTCCTAAGCTCCCCACATCTCCTCGTCACTCATAACCAGATCCACCTCTGTTTGCACCTGCAGCCCATTCTTCTTCTTCCTCTGCTTTCGATCCGCTCTCGTAACCATGTGACTCGGAGTCAGTGGCGTGATGGGAGTAAATGGCATATATGGACTGTACGGAGTCTGCGGGATGCCCGTTCGTGGGCCCATCGGGCCAAGGATGCTGTCTCGTCTCTCGACGATGGTAGTTTTGGTCGCTGGGGCACTCATGGGAACATTGTTAAATGCGACGCGGAATGGAAGAGTGGAAGTGCTGCTCCCGGCACTGCGAAGGTGAAGAGGGGGCGGGACGCTATACGTGGTGTCCACGGAGGTGTTTCGGAGTTTTTCAAATTGTGGACCTCTGGGTTTGGCTCTTAGCTCCTGGTGTTGTTGTTGCTGTAGCGGATTGAGTGGAGGAGGCCCCGGGTGGTATATCCGTGGCGAAAGGGGTTGGTTTTCTGGGTAGCCTGGCGTTCTTGCTTCTGGGGATAGTATAGGGGGGGATATTGGGAGATTTCGAGCCGAATCTCGGCGGAGTTTCTTGGGACCGCGAGACCTCGAGCTCAAAAAGGATAGAGCAGACAGCCTCGATGGCTTATCACTGCGAGGCGAAGCTGGACCTTGGGGTTGGTCTGTAGTTTCATGGTATGAAATTTGCG
The DNA here is from genome assembly GCA_029449355.1 of Emydomyces testavorans. NCBI lineage: Eukaryota > Fungi > Ascomycota > Eurotiomycetes > Onygenales > Nannizziopsiaceae > Emydomyces > Emydomyces testavorans. The sequence continues at coordinate 5,003,359 of CP120628.1, forward strand.
GTAGCTCATGCTGCTCCTGTGGAAAATGTTGGATCTGAGGTTCTGAGTAAACAGGGGAAGGCAGCTCCTGTGACAATGGAGACATCGGAGACACTGGTGAATGGGCTTGGTACGACTGCTGACGTTGCCTGAGATGCCTGAACTCAGGTGGACCCTCCAGTGGTGGCAGTCTTTGACGGGGTGACTTGGTTGGGGAGTGGTTTTCGTTTGCTTTGGCCTCCATGGCAGCATCATGCTCCATTACAGCAGCATACAGCCGTTCCATCTCCTCCTGAGCTTTCACTCGATCAGCTCGCACCACATTCTCATCCACCGTCGATACACTCCCAGCTCGAGAAATCGGAGTCGGTCCTCTCGACCAGGGCAGGCTAAAGGATCGATTCTTGCCCTTTTGTGGGCTTGTTGGCCAGACGTGACTTTCCGTTCCACTCATCGGGCTCGGCCAGGTGGTCTGTGGTGACTGCGGAGTTTGGAGTGTGTTCGTGTTGACCGACGGTCTCAACGGCTTGAGCATCTCCATCTCCAAGGTGTGATTCGACTGCAGTGCACCCCTTCGAAGGCGTCTACCCACAGTAAGAAGACAACCCAAAAACAAGAACACAAGCACCAAGTAAGCGCCGACGATAGCAACAATTTCGCGCCAAAGCAGGCTTAGATCACGAACAGCAGAAGCTGAGAGCGGCGGACCCTCTTCGGGCGAAGGAGCAGGACCGTTTGCGATCTTGAAGTTTCGAATTGAATTAGGTCGGCCTGCAATCGGTACAGCGAAGAGGACTGGGAGAAGAGATTCAAGCATGGAACTGATTGGGAGGGAAAAAGGTGTCAAACGAGGAGCTGACATGTCGTGGTGACTCCGTGAATTTGTTTATTCCATGCCTTCTCCTCCGTCCATGAGCAGAAACATTCCCCGTGACGCTGGAAGGCTGATTATTTCCACTTTCAGGGGCTCGAGACGGGATTGTAATATGATGCGACGAGCGATCAGCATCCAATCCAACTGCGAAAGGACCTGCGAGCATGAAAGGAGGCTTGTTGGCGGTGTCTGAGGACGGGGAGGGCGGGGTCCAATGGAGAGTCTTAAGGCTGCTGTGATCTCTGCATAGCACAGTGCTTCACAGAGTCTGCCATCTCAAGAGCCAATTGTGGCTGCGTATCACTTCTTGCCATCCTGTGGAGTTTTTCTGTGATGTTTCCCGCACGAAAGCGAGGGTTTGAGGCATTCTGCAGCGATGATTTGCTGGTGGCTAAGCGCCGGGGATGCACTGAAGAACGACGAGGATCGAATCAGCAGCAGAGACAGCACTGGGCCATCCTGGTCACCAAACAGATCTAAAATAGAACAGGAGGATTAGCGTTGAGTTTGCTCTTGAGTCTTTCATGCTGTCTGCACGCTCATCACATTTCATCACACTGAATCACATTGAGGATGATTGAGAGAGGTGATGAGTGTGGGTTGTGAGAATGCGCGAAGACAGTCTCACAGCATATGTAGTTACTGTGTGTGTCACTCTGTGTATCAGATTGTATATCTCTTCTTTATGACTCCTACAAAGCACAGAGTATGTAGTTATAAATGTAGATCATTCTCGACTCCATGAGAACTTGTTAACTGCATGATTTGTTTCGTTTCTTCCTTTGTGTCTTGCTTTGTTTCAATGCTAAACATCAGCCACCAGTATATCGCCATTGTTTCATCCATTTCCAAGATAAAGAGACATATGTATGTAAAAGATCTAAATGCATCCTAGAATCCATGGTTGTCCATGCATATGGCTAGTAATCTTGCGACTGTGAAAAGCTCCGTGCAAGACATGTTTGGCCAGCAGTCAACCCAGAGTCAACCGGGAGACATATCCCAGTAATCGCAGCTGCTTGCTCACTACTGAGAAAGGCCACAGCATTGGCAACATCCTCAGGCTCGATAACATGCTTCAGAGGATACCACTGCATCGCCTCCTCAAACACCCTTGGGTTTGCTTGAAATCGGGCATCCCACGCCTGTGTTCGAACAGTTCCAGGAGCCACCGCATTTGCCCGGATGCCGAATTTCCCATATTCCACCGCGATGGCTCGCGTGAGGTGAATGAGCCCGGCTTTGGCGGCGCTGTATGCTGGATTCCCAAACACTGATAGACCGTTCACGGACGCAATATTAACCACGCATCCTCGCGTCTGCTTCAGAGACTCCTCGAATGCATGGAAACAGAGAAAGCTCGCCTCGAGGTTGAGGGTGGTTTCGCGCTTCCAGACTTCGGGGGACATGTCTTGAAGGGACCCGGCCCAGGTGGCACCGGCGTTGTTCACTAAGGTGCACACGGGGCCTGTTGATAGGGCTTTCCGCGCCATTTCCTGCACTTGGTGATTATCAGTGATATCGCAGATGATGGGACTCGCTCTCTCCTTGCCCAGCATGTCTGCAACAGCATGGGTTTCGTCCTTGTTGGTATCAACCAAGACGACGTGTCGATGGCTTTCTGTCAGTTTCGCGGCAATGGCTCGACCGATCCCACCGCCTCCCCCGGTTACAACGGCTGTCGAACTCTTCATCGGAGCATGGACTTCCGGAAAAAAAGTTCACTGTGGGGGGGAGTTCTTCGAGGCAACAAGGTCGGCTACTGGGGTTGAATTGACCTTCAAAGAGTACTGTAGATACATGCAATCCATGAAAAGAGACAGAAAACAAGTCGTTAAAAGGAGTGTTGAGGTTACATTCCAAGAAGCTGAAGAGAATATCAGTCCATCAATTGCTGTTCTAGAAGCTGGATTGCTGACCACCTTCACTGCAGCATCTCTTGATATGATATTGCAGAGTAAGATGTGATTCGATACAGCTTCAGGGATATATTATAAGTGATGTCACTAATTATACATATCTCAAGCATGGAGGAGGTTCATAACTCAGTCTTGCAACTGATATAACTGCATACATTGTAGCTACAAACATCCAGCCTGTGGATCTGAATTCCATCATGACCTCCACGTCAATGCTGGATCTCCATCACTCCCGGGAGAAAGCCGGATTCAGATGATTGACTTTACGGCCTAAGACTCGGCAAATCTCAAGGAACAATCAACCAGTGAAATCAGCACTATATCTGGCCTAGTTTTGAGGATACATGGATGGGCTCGTTAGTGCATTTTGCTCACTACAAGAAATATGCCCGTAGCTCACTTATCCAGAAAATCTGCGAAGAAAACGTTTTTTTTATATTTTATTGTAGTAGTTATTGATTATTACTCATAAGAGCAAGTCCACAATCAAGCGAATGGCAGTGAGAGATTTATATTAAAACCTCCACTAAAAGCACGATAGCCCTGGTCCATAAATGAGCACCGATCCTCCACAAAGCTCAGATGGCAAATCCAGCATGCTGACAGTGAGTATCACTGAAGCAGAGCCACTGCCTATGCAGACATCTTTAGATGCAGCAGCGTTGACCGTTACGGCAAGGGGTCGGGTCGTCGTAGAAAACCGGACGGAAGCCTCGTGGGCAATCCTGACCACGGTTCACACATCGGGGGCCTCTGGACCCCGCTTGGTCTTGACACGAGATAGCCAGAGTGTCTAACTAAGTTAGCAGGATGAGCTTCGAGTGTTTTTGGGGTGTACCGCACCGGTGACGGCAAGCCTGTGTAAGAGCAAGTGTCAGTCAGCTTCCACAGTGAAGGTCTTTGGGGATATAGATGTGTACATCACAACAGCCAGCACAGCATAGAAGGCCTTCATTTTGTCTTTGAAAAGTGCGGATACGCTTTCTCGAAACTTGTAGTATGGCACAGGTATCGGTAAATTCAAGTTTTGGGTGATCGAGTTGAAGAATACTGTCTTGAAGTTGGGTTCCTTGATACCTTTTATACCCTCCAGAGCCGCAGTCAACAACACTCCAGGGACGACCAAAGATATAAAGATACGAGAAACGACAATGGCAATTTGCAACTGGACCAACTGGTAGGGTTTAAAACGAACATTGCCTCAAACATGCTGACAGTTCTTGGGTCACATCACTTTCTTAGGTGACATCAGTTCTAAGCAAACTTTGCAAAGGACTCGACGATAAAAATGGAGCACATACTATTTTCTCCACTGGAAGTTATACTGCCAACACTGAATTGGCAGCTTGCTGTTCTCCAAGAGTTCCCGAAGAGAACCCGATATAGACCTCATCTACACAAATCAGTTTCAAATTCTTTAATACAATGCTCATGCACTTACAGAGTCAACTCATGAGAAATTTGAGCCTCGTAGATTCCAGAATTGCTTACCCAGAAGGAATCCACTTTCAAGCAGCTGCTATTCAGACAATCTTTGCGTAAGCGTGATCCACCTCGTGTTTCTCTCGACGATGGTATTCCTGAAAGTTGCCATGCACCAGAGGCCTCTTATCAACCAATGCTTTGTTCAACAGACCCTGGCCACCTGTCAGCGTTCGAGAACTATTCAGTTCCCAGTGCACGCATCATAAGCATGGATCACGGTCCCGCCATGCTGCAGAGTGGTACCAGCGCCCTCCCGTCTAATGCTTCAGTATCGGCGAATTTGCAACCTGCCTGGGCCTAACCCTGGGCAGATGCCGGTGCCATGAGGTCACTTTCTAGGGAAAAGCATTGTCCATGGATCAGAAATCAGAGCTCTAGAAATCGACGGAAATCGTAGGTGCGGGCTAAGACCAACGGCGGAGCTGAAGTATATGAGATTGGGCATGATCTGTAGGTGGTTTAGCTATCAGAGCTCACATAGTGGCTGGCCAGCTTCAGTGGAATTCCGGGTGTAGGGTTGTAGTCGGAATCAATGGAATCCGCATGCATAGGCCGAACATCCATGGAATCAGTAAGCGAGGCCTGAGAATCGATGGGAACTGTGGCTGCAGGGAAGGTCTGAGATATGCATAATGGAAATTAATAGGCTATAGGTGGTGAGGCTCAATGAAACCAAGTAGCCTCCCTATCTCCATAGCAAACATGAAGGCAGGCTGTTAGTGAAGAGAAAGAAGATTGTTAACGGTGAAGCTCTACCAGATGTATGGAAAATTGTAGATCCGATCAAAGGGAGTAGTTAACTAACTTGGAGTTAGCTAGCGGTTACCGGAGAAACTACTGATCCGCGCAGCAAAGAACTTCACTACTATGGCATGTTATGCAGTTAAATATAAATGTACATAGTTGTCCCTGTAAAATCAATCTACAACTGGTTAATGAAGCGGACTCCAACTAAAATCAAGGATTATCCAGAGATGAAGATTCAAAGATTAAGGTCAATAGAATAAAAAAACTAGCGAATTTTGACGCCAAAACTTTCAAGAAGCACAGACTCTACCTAAGGTAGTCCACCAGTCACCTTCGTTCGCAGAATTAAGCTCCTCCCCACCAGATTCGCCGACAACTGTCATAACATTGATGGTAAAGACATAATTTTATAAATCATATTCGGAGCATCCATATCCTGACGATGAGTTCGAGGAGGGCTGTAAATTCGGATGAATGGGTTGTAAGTGAGAATGGTCTTTGATTACTGGAAGGAAAGACCCGTTGGTGCGCGATGGCTCAGTGAAGAACGACATGTCCTTCATCGGCTCCAAGTCTTCCGTATTCTCCCTCCGACTTGCTTCGTTTCTCACTTCGTCGGTTTCAGCGCTTATCACTTCACATGCCGCAATTGGTGCACCTTCAATCTCCCCTGGTAGTTCCAGCCCCAAATATCGACAGAGAGCTGGAGCGTCATCGTACCGCACAAATGTCCCTCGGAGCCTCGGGGCGGCGATAATTTTCCTAACTTCACTAATGCCACACTCGACCAGTGTCTCCCTCAGCGTGTATGGGGCAAACCCCGCAGCTTTGGCCAAGTGCGAAGCATTTATGAGCCTCTGGGAGGGGCAGATGTACACCACAGTCCCACGAACAGTAATTGGATGAAACATATGGCCCTCGTGCTCATAAACCTTTGGTGGTTCTTGTATACCAGTAAATTTTCGTAGTTTCTTAACGAGTCCAAACTGCTCAATGTATGGAGTGGCAACCTTATAGTCAATGAGCGTTCCATATAGGCAGACATCCTTTAAACCCACAGCAATTTTCTCAAGTTCCTGTTTGACCCATTCATCGGACCGCCTTCCAACCTTTGCCAGGTCATCGAGGCATATTTTCATGTCGGAGGTTCGAATGTGAATGACATGATTATTGACTGGACACTCTATGAAAGTCTGCTTGTCCGGGAACTGGTTACTTTTGGATGTCACAGTCCTTTTGTCACTTGCCTCGTAACGGCGCGAAATTCTTGATAGCCGAGAAGATTTATTTGTTGGAGCTGATGTTCCTTGGGTTATAAGACGCTGTATTCCATAGAGAAGATGAGCCGCCAAACCCATAGTGGTGTTTGTCCGATCCGCCATAGTTAGATTGACAACTTCAAGGTCTTTGTATTTAGAGACACCGATAACTTTGACGCACCCAGAAATCTTGATCTTCGTGAACTTGGTGATTTCCAGTCGCTCAGCCTCTTTGCATATGATTGAGATCAAAGTGGAGGTACCGCGATCGACTGGGGCTCCGCAGTCTTTCTCATGACGCAAGTCCCTCAGCAGCCCACAAACGGCGTCACTCATATCTTGCATAACCACCTGCTCTGTTGCAGATCCCTGTGACGCCTCTGGAACGGGGCTTGATTCCGTGTTGGCGATCTCACATCGCTGAAGCCGCTTTGAGGAACACATACCCGAGGTCTTTGGCGTTGAGGATCCTGCTGGAGATCGTCGCCTTTTCTGTGCTGTTGAGCCTTTCAAGATAGTTTCATCCTGCTTCTCGGATGGGCTTCTGGGCGATAAACAAATCCAAGAAGGTAGTGCTATAACAGATGTTCCATCGTCAGCCTCATCGTCATTTATCTGAGAAGCTTCCGGTGTTGCCGCAATACTTCGAAGATTGAGACTGTGGTCGACCGAAGAATCCAAACCCTCCATTATCATCAAACACTCGCTCGCGCTGAGCCTTTCCGCTGGCTCGATCCTCAGCATACCGGTCAAGAGGAGGTCTATCAAAGAATGTGAATACGAGATATTGACAATCTCAACAATATATTGACACCAAGCAATGCCCGCCCACTGCATTTGAGAAACCTCAAGAGTGTCATTTCCGGATGGAATAATGGGGTCTTCCTTATCGTGGCCGTGTGCATACTGCCAAATGATCACTCCCAGAGACCATAGGTCCACAGCAGGCGAATACACTCCACCAATATAGATTTCAGGCGCTATGTATGTATACGAACCGCAGAATGTGTCTAGCACAGTAAGGCTATCCGCGACTTTCGCTATGCCAAAGTCACACAGTTTGACACAAAACGGCACGCGAGATTCAACAAGAATGTTCGCTGGCTTCAGGTCTCGGTGGGAAATATTCTTGGCATGCAGGTGCTCTATGGCCAGCAGGCACTGGAAAAGTAGGAGCACAGTCTCTCCAGGCGTGATCTGGCAACGGTGGTGCTCTTGGTCGAGATTTCCAAAAGGCAGGTATTCCATAATCAGTTGCGGTGAGTCCTCGTCTACAAAATCCACGAACTGCACAATGTGCCTCTGTGACATACATTAGAAAACTGAATCATAGGCTGGCAGTGGGGCAATCTCACATGCGAGATGCTTCTCATGATCTTCACCTCGTTCTCAATTTCCTTATCTTTCTTAAATGTCTTTGCGGCATATACTTTGGCCGTGCTCACGTCTGTAACCAGGTTCACCTCCCCGAAAGAACCCTTTCCGAGATTTTCCTCGAGTGGGAGATACATGGGACGCTGTCTGGGGGAAAATGGCTCAGTTGGCAGTGCAGTGGGATCCCTGGTTTGAATGTCTAGGAGCCTAGCAGCGGCAGTGCATCACAGCTTCTCTTCAGATATGAAGTAACGTTCGCTCGGTATTCAGGGCTACAGGTCTCGTGTGTAGCCAGCACGAGGTCGAAAGTGACATTGTTCGGGAGGCGGACTTGAATCTCTACCTCTGGCTCCCTAGCGATTTCCAGAATCCATGTAAAATGATGTCGCTTGCTCCTCTTACCCCAGTTGCCGTAACTGACAGCTGTGCCCCGGGTTGATTCATCTCTGAGGATTAGGCGTCCTTTCATGTCAAATGTAATGTAGAAATGGACACCGCTGATATTGTACTGACGTCTCTTCGCGGCGAGTAGGACATCACAGAAGTCCTTGTCGGTGCCGAACGAGAAACCCCGCCCGATATCCTTCGGCGGGCGGTCAAAGGTCAAGCGGAGCTGTTCGGCATTCTCTAGATCAGGATCGTCTTCTTCGGTGGGAGTGATCTCTCGACTCTCGACACAACCCTGAGGTTGGTGCCGAGAAACATAGCGGTCTATGTTATGCGGCAGCTGCAAAGCCTGCAGTGCAGCTTCCCGATCGGTGGCCCGGACTGTTAGGATGAGGTTTGGATCTTCCATCTCATCTGCGGTGGTTTGTCTCGATAGGTAGGGAACAACACTGTCTTCTTGAACACGAGTAGCCACATATTTATACTTGAAAGCCACGACTGTAGAAGCCTTGCGCCAGCGGTAAGAAATGCCGGCTTATCGAGGCAGGCTGCGACTGGAGAGAGGAAGACAGCCATGGACGTGGCAGCCTGTTGAGAGCGATCCATTCGACGAGACAGGGGGTTTCGAAACAAAGGGCGGCGGCACAGCACGCGACTGAGATAGTTCTCGTTCTCGGCTCCATTTATTGGACAGAAATCGATCTCCAGAACGACCTTGTCAATGCAGGCGAGCACTTGGAGTGAGAATAGGCAGCCTCTCTCTATTATTAGGCACCAAGCGCTTCCAAGTGGTCCCTGATTGGTGGGTCACGGGAGCGGTAAGTTCGTCCCCTCGGTGATACTTAAATCCGGGACTACCACAGTAGTCTCATCTCATCTCGAATCTGATCTCATCCGCTTTCTCACCAGGTCAGTTTTTGAACAAATTTCACACTTCAAGTTTATGTTGATCGAATTTCGCCGTTCTCGTCATCATGTCTTCACGTCGGCTGATAGCTACACAGGAACTGGAAAAATTGACCCCGAATGACCTCGAGGGAGTGAGGTAAGAGGTCAAACGTGATTCGATTGAAGTGTCTGACATGGCGCGCTAAAGCCTCGTAGATGGATTGATCGAGCAGATCCCGAAAATTGGACTGAAGAGCATACGCGGAAGCTGGGGTAAGAGGTGTCTTTCTTCCAGGACTGTGTTCATGAGGTTATCAATGCTGATTTTCCTGGCTTGAAGGGAGATTGCCAGACAGAGGGGCTTTCACCATCCGTTAGATGTAGTAGCGCTAGAACAGAAACTTGGGTAAGCAATACTACAAGGTTTTCTACGTTGTTGGTTAGTTGATTCTAGGGCTTGAGCTAGCTGGCGCTAAAATTCGCGAGTGTCAGAAACATCCTGTCGAAATCTGACGCTCAGAGTTCCCGATATCGTTCTCAAAGCCGAAGCCCAACACACACACCAAGTGGCACTCAATCTCCGGATCCAGAATTGGAGGCTATTAGAGCTGGGTTCCGCCAGGAACTTGCGAACGAGTATCGTGAGCTGATAGAGATGGGTGGTCGACCAGCATTTCCGGCGGAGCTTTGGGAGACTTACCCGGATGACTTTGGACAGTATACGGCCATTTACAATTACTGGCGTTCAGTCGCCAAGACGAGACAGATTGATGTGTGGAGAAATTTTCGAAGATTTCAGCAGCGGAATCGAAAGACCGCGGAAATATTCGCTCAGTACCAGCAGAGCGTGACTGAATACCGACTGAAGGAGGGCATATCTGGAGACATCCATCTACTCTTCGATGCCGCACAGCAAACCAAAGTGGATGAATGGAAGGAGTACCACTACTTCCAGCACCGGAAACTTGCTCGGATTAGAACAAAGGCGGAAGAGAGCCGGCGAAAGAAGGAATTAAACAAGAAGAAATGGGAGGAGGACATAGCAAATCGTAAAGATACAATGGTACCACCTGAGATGGGTTGGGTTTATGAACTCCGAAGCGCGGATGAAGCGGATCATGACGCGTTCCTGGATTTGCTGAGCTGGATAGAACAGCAGCTTCCAGAAATCGCTCGAGAGTGTGCAATGTCCAACGAACAGTCTTCCCGAGACGCGCTGAACCATGTAGAACCGCCAGTACTATCTGAAACAGCATCGATTCCAGAGAAAGTCGCAGCTACCAGCCTCAACACTCAAAAATGCCGGAAGAGTCATCGCAGATCGACCGAGAGAGGTAAGCGATCTACGAGCCCTGTTCTTGGACCAGTTGGTGCACCGAGAGTCACCAAAGCGAGTAAAAAATCAAACTTATCAGTTCAGAATCCACGGTTGCTGGAGGATGCGCTCTCAGGTTCACTACCTGCGACGCCACAACATAGTATAAAACATTTCAGTCGGAAACAAACCAGAGCACAAACTAGGGCACAAACCAGAGCCGCCACCGCCACGATAAATGCTCCGATTCAAAGCTTTCCAAAGCCATCAGCGGAATCTACATCTAAGCCGACACCATTGCGTAGGAGCCAGCGTATCAGGGATATGGAAACCAAGAGAAAGAAGCAGGCCGAAACGATGCCGAAAGAGCAAACGATACCACGCGCCAGATTTCAAAAGAAGCCGAAGAACCAAATACCAAACGATCAGAACCTATCTTCTACCAAACCGCGAGGGATCACAAAATCTCAAGCACCAGGGAAGAGAAATTTGCCCCGTGCTGCCAAGCACCTTAACAGATGAAACCGTGATGGTGCTCTGACACACGCTCTTGTTTGGATGAAATTCCTAACTTATGACCTTTGAGTCGGTTCAGGCTTACCATCCAGCCACACGCATCCCGGAGCTTCCAACGCTTGTAATATGCGCTCACCACGGAGATGAGGGGTCATAGTGTGGCCTCTGTCACTGTCATGTAGATCGAACTACCCGGCGCTCACAACTTTAAAATTGAGACAATAGAAGCTTGTTCCCAGCGGGACAGTAAGGTCAACCCTCCGTCCATGAGACCAAGGTTTTGGTGAATGACAGTTTTGATAAAAGGATTTGATCAATCGTGCTGTCCCGGTTCTATGAAAATAGTCTAAAAGCCATTGAACAATAACCTCATGGTCAGTTGCAGATCGAAGAATATGCCAAAGTGGTGATTGTGTGAATGCTTCAACTGCTTTTATACAGAGAGGTAAGATTTCTGTAATCACCCAATACCTGAATCTCATCGACTTCGTGAATGACCTGCATGTTTCCCACTGATAATCATATTTTACCGAGCACACTGTGGAAACATGGCTGAGGGCTAGGAATTGGATTCAGCTCCCTTTGATGACAGTGACAGCTCATTTTGTTCCAGGCTCAGAGACCATCGAGCAGGCGAAAAGGAGTTCCCCCAAGCTGCAAAAGTTAGCTTGGTAGGACAGGGCAGTGAATTATTGAAATTGATTCTCATTCGGAAAGCAAACTCTTGAATTTCAGAAAGGATGCTGCTAATATGGGGTGAAGCCTTCCTGCAATGGGCACGACTGCATATGAATCTTGGAAGTTGCTCTTAATGCCATGACGCCCCTTCACGTCAAGCACTTCACAGCAGTCCCCTGGTTCATCCCAGAGTTGTACAGTACATGTGTTAGACTATCGAAATATACCTACCGCGTTGCCATCTCACTACTTCGTGCTTATCTCTCCCATTCTGGCATACTGCCCTTTTGAAAATCTTTGCTGTTATCATGGGTAACAAGATTACCACTGTCAACGGCGTCCGATCTCCGAATTTCTTTGCGCCAGGGAACGGGGTGAATGAAGTCTGGATCGGCGGTGTCGAAATCATCTCTCGTCTTCCTTTTGGCGATTCCGACATGGCACAGGCTGGTTGGCCCAAGGGGGAATATCCAAAGATCCCGTGGCATCCCTTCATTATCCCCCTTCGCGCGACATTTGACAAGACGGCACGATCGCTGACCGTTCCAGCTCCAGAAGCATCACAGCCGTGTTGGAGGGCCTGGCTTATGGACACGATGGCGAAGCTAAACTGGGAACGCATTTTCTGGACTGTCCAACGGCTTATTGCGGTTCCGTTCTTGGTGTTGGCCATCTTACTCTATTTTGCGCCAAACCGCTTCGCTCAAGCTGTGACCGTCGGTCCATTCATCCGGAATCGCGACGTGGAGGGGGTAATCTGCCATCCACGATTCAAAAACCGGGCGATCCTGTTTCGTGCCATGCTCGCAAATGGCTTTATGGCTCAAGGTCTCCTGACACTGTGCCTTGAAGTGATAGTCAAGGCACCTGGCGGCGTCCCTATCAACCTAATATCCTCTAATAGCCTGGAATACTGGTTTTACTGTATTCTGGCAGCCCTAAGCATATACAGTGCCGCTCGACTGGCATGGGCATCGAACCGAGTCCAATACACACCACCAGATAATGTTCACGAGTCTGCTTCGAAGTCCACTGCTCAGCATGACCAATGGTATCGGGATCACGAAGGTCCCGGCGACGGAAATGCTAACGCTGAGTCGAGAGATTAAAAGTTTTTCGACAAATGGGCGGCCATTTTGCTTGACCTCTTATTTGCTATAACATTACGAGAGATTGACATACAATTCCGGATTTGTCCGAGCCTCACAAGCGAGAAACTCCATTTCCGAAATCATGATATGTTGTGGCCTTTTCGACGAGTCGAGTGAAGTCGATGCTATTAAGAATTGCTTAGCGGAAGCACTGGTACTGTTTATGTCTCGTTATACTTTAAAAGTCGAGCCTTATCCTTGATGTGTATTGGGTTCTTCCATGTGGAAACCTTTGTGCTACGGAGCAGAGTATTGGATGAAATTATGCGTAGAGATAGCCAAACTGTGTACACGATACATATGCAAGTCGCAGTAGTATCTTACTCTTAAAGGTATTCTTAGTTATGATGTTGTTGCCCTCTGATTCCATAGGTCGCGCCAAAATTGTTTGAACCCATAGCCCTTGGACGTGTCTTCATCATAGACTCGTGCAACTTGACCTAGGCCTAGCACTTGCTGTAACGCGTTTGTGTCGCCTTGCGCAGGCGCATATCTCGATCCATGTGACCTTTGTGTAGCTCTTCTGTGTACTTCTTCTGCCAAAGTCGGAGCTACTTCGGCATAACAGGAATCCAGCTCACGCTGAAGGTTAAGGTATGGTCTTTGGGCTACTCGGGGTGCTTGCAGATTGTAGGAACGAACAAGTTCGTTTAGTTTCTTTATTTTTAATTCGTGATACGCTTTTTCAACAGTGAGGTACTGTGGGTCGCGTAAGCATGGAAGATTTGGAAGAGGATCAGTTGTAGGAGAAGCGGTAATGATGGGAGAAGCGTTCGATGCAAGTTCGTTTTGTGTTTGTGAGAGCTCGTCCGACGACGACGATGATGATAATGGCTTTGGGGATAGTCTTCCTTCATGGTCTATTTGTGTCATGGGTTCGACACCGCTGGAGCTTTTGAAGTCGTTTTCAACCGACTTTTGAGCGAGTTTGTTGTGTCTATGTAGCCTCCGCTGCAGCATACGCCCTAGCCCGCTGAATTTGGGTTTGCAGGGTTCCACCTTGGCTCGAAATCAGGCGTGCAGCATGTCTCTTCCAATCCATTCTGAGTTGGGTGCGAAACCGATGGATTTCCAACTTCAATTCCTGTTGTTTTTGGATCCACTCTGGCGTAATCTCTTGTTTCTGCAAAATCCGATTCATGAAGTATTCCGTTGTATCCAGATATGGATTTTCCGCGACGTGGTCACGTTCGACGTTCTTGCCTCTTCCTCGAGGAAGATTTCGGAATTGGCCCTTTGCAATGGCGTCTTCGATACGCTCGTTTGCCAAGGAATTTATGGCTTGAAGGGACATCGGGAACGCTCGCGCCCCAGGCGTAAATCGGTCTCGGAGTTCTCGACGATAAGCCTCTCGTTCTTCTTCGGACATGCGGGAGTCTTGGCTCAATGCGTAGGTTTCTTTGCGTTCTCGGGCTTGCGCTAGTCGTTGCCCGGAGGAGTTCTTGGTTCTGCGGCTTGGTTGAAGATTAACTGGAGAGAGTGTTGGAGGTTTGAATGGTGTCCGCATAGGTTTCCTTGAGTCGTTGAGCATACGAAGTGCTGTATCATGAGGGTTTTCAACGCCAGTCCACGGAGTAGCAGCGGCAATGTCTCGTGTCCCTGTTCCGGCACTCCGCTACACGGAAATAACAGCGTTAGCAAGCCGATTGTTCACAAACACAACGAAGGTCTTGACAAAATACCGGCATGTTTGCAATTGAGAGGGCTTGGACATTCTCATTCCCGAATGAAGTGGCGGCTATTCTCTCCTGAAGCTGCTGCTTCAATTCTTCCGAAAACCCAGCTTCTTGCATGTTCTTGATCGCGAATTTGCCTCCTAACATTGCTTCGTTAGACATCTCTCTCATCCTTCTCGTCATCGCCCCTTCTTTCTCCTCCGCGGAATCGTCGTTCTGGCTGTCTTTCTTAAGGTCATCCTCATTCCGTGGATTGGTTTCCGCCTTCGTTGATGACAATCGAAATCCCGGTTTTAGGCAGTAAATCGGGGGATTTGACTCGATACGGCACACGTATCGTATAAGTAAATCAAATCGACTCTGACATCTCATTTTGGCCGTTTCCAGATATGCAGTATTCGCACTCCACGCCCTTTAAAAGTGCAGGTTCATTTACAGTCTGAATTCGTAGTCCCCGCCTTCACTGGCACCTTATATCTTCTGCTTATGTCAGCACCAGATCTGGAGCTTCATCAAGGCTTAAAAGTGCAAATTGACTTGAATTGAGCATTTCGAAAGAGCCTCGGGGGGAGTGCCATTGGGACCACGGGCCTTCGTGAATCCTTTTCCCACCGCATTGATTCAAGCGCGACGACGTTCCTTAGCTGTACTGCGTTTCTCACCTGGATTGCCTCCTAGCCGCACTTGCACATCCTCGTCCGACCGAAATTCTTTGCGACAACTTCCAACCATGCCTCCAAAGGGAGTTTCAACCCGCTTGAAGCCTATTCGGCTACAGACAATCAAAAATCTACGAATCAGACGACCAAATAAGCAAGAGCCGGGCCGATGCCAGACAGCAATGAGCGCTGTGTTAAGTAAGCTGGGACCCTTTTTTTGCTCTGCGAATGAGAATGAACTGCTGGGAAAGCCAGCATTCCCTCGAGCGCTGCGCAGAGAAACAAGTCAAGAATCTGGAGAGCTAATGTATTCACTCTTTTGTTGTAGATTGCTGGGCGTCGTCGGGCCATAATATTCAGGGATGCCATGCGCTTGAACAGCAGCTGAGGCAATGTATGGACACGGCTGTACGTTATATCCTTTATTATAACCATCCCGTTTCTCTATGAATTTGTCTGCTGATAGTATTATGCTCTGTGAAATAGAAATATGAAAAACCGAAAAAGAACCCGATCAATTTTCATCTTAATCGCATATTCCCAATGATCGCGGGGCCAAGGAAGAAGAAGTAGACATAATTTTGTCTTCGTTCGCCGCGCTTTATATACATGTGCTGCTACATAGGAGGTTTGAACCTGGAGGGCCGTCATTTGCCAAATAAAGTGGAGAGACGTATGAGTGTGGGGATTACGAAGGCTTTCAATGCCTTCAAGATGTACGATTTAGCATACGGATGGAGTTCAATGCGGAAATCTTTGTCCTTTTTTAGAAAATGGGATCTCTAGATATCTTGCCTTTGAAAATGCGTTTTAGTCTATATTAGATATTGGAAAGTCATCCGCGATCAGGTATGCAACTGGTCATTCAGCCATTCAACTCCAGAGTATGTTCAGTCTCACAATATTAACAGCATGCATGATACAAAATGTGAACTAATAGTATGTACACCAGGTCGAAGAAGATATTGATAGCTCTTGAAGTGTGCCAGTGAGGAGAGCTAGTTGTCCCATCAGTGAGACATTGTGTTCTTTCTTGCCTGCGAAGATCGTCGTCAAGATACGAGCCCTTATATACCGGAACGTTATTCGACCGTCATCTTAGCTCAGGCGCGCTGAAATCGCAACACCAGCTTATTACTCGTAGGTCGTACTGTATAAGCATCGATGGCTTCGATTCCTTCATCATCAACAATTTCTGTCATGTAGTTCGAATAAATAGCTGCAACGACAAGCTTCATTTCTAATAGACAGTAAGTATTATTCCAACAGCAGGTTATACATGGGCGGTGCACCTTGCAAGGCAAAATTGCTGCCAACGCACATCCTTCCACCGCTTCCGAATGCCCAGAACCATCTTTTCATGCTTTCCATTTCAGGCCCATCACTGGGCTTAAGCCATCGTTTGGGGATCCAAGATTCCGGTTCAGGGAAAACATCAGGATTCCGATGTAAAGAGTATGCTTGCGCACTCACTCTTGTGTTTGGGGGTATTTGGTCATATCCACTCAGGCTAGATGTTGGAGGCGGCGTGACACG
Organism: Emydomyces testavorans; assembly: GCA_029449355.1. Classification (NCBI taxonomy): domain Eukaryota; kingdom Fungi; phylum Ascomycota; class Eurotiomycetes; order Onygenales; family Nannizziopsiaceae; genus Emydomyces; species Emydomyces testavorans. Next base: position 5,019,802 of record CP120628.1, read on the forward strand.
GGGTTGTATTCCTGGTATTGGAGCGTGTAAACGAAGTGTTTCCATAATTATTGCATGGAGAAGTGGTAATTCGTCGATGTCTTTTGCCTGGGGAAGTTCAGGGAGTGCCCCAGCGATTGCTGGACCTTTAATGGGCGGTGAGAGTCCCTTCAGCTCCTTACATAGCTCACGCTGCAGGTCAGGATTTTTTGATAGTTCCCAATAAAGATAGGTAAGGGCAGTCGCACTTGTCTCGTGACCAGCTGTGAGCTGATCATAAAGCTCGCAAGCAATTTCCAGCCGTAATTGCTTTGATGTCTTGTTATCCATGGACTTCCCCCCTATTGGGGACAATTGCTTAATCATTGAAGTTTTGAGCTGTTTGTAAACGGTTGGCTGGGTCTCAATTTCAGTCGTTGAAAGATATTTCTCAGCATTGTCACAAAGCTCAAGACCCCAACTTTCCATGTAGCTGTTAGCTTTTTTGCACCAATTTGGAATCAAAGGAAACTTGAGCATCTCCGCCCAAGCAACCACATTCGGGACTTCCTGGTGATAGAATTCAAACGGTTTGCGGCTTTGGTAAGCGTCCAGCCAATGCCTTCGTGTAGTAACGTCCTCTAGAAAGTTTGTGGAAGAGGGCAATCCGAAAATGTACGCAGTTATAAAATCCATTGTAATAGCACTGTTCAGTTCGTGAACCTCGACCTCCTCTTTTGTCTCTGCATGACGTTCGAGAATAGGAAAAAGTCGATTGACTAGTATTCTGTGGGATGCTGCCGCAAGCTGAGGAGAAGCTTGCAAGTAAGATTTGGAATATATGTTGGACATCATCCGCTTGCGTATTGAATGAGGCCTGCTCTCAACCATCGAAAACATACTGATGGTGCTGAATATCTATTAGAAACGTTGTGCACGTCTTTTGCATCGTATGGAATCCACGCATACCCATAGGCACCAAAAACCCTTGGATACCAGTCATGCTTTTCAAAGCCACCTGCATATACAGTACGGATGCCTCCATCAACGCAATTTATGGATATCTCCGCTGGAGCTAGCCGGACGATAGGTCCATACTTTTGATGCGCCTCGTGTACTGTTCTGTTTCCTCTCATCCTAAAGCGGTTCCACAATATCCAAAGCGGTGATATTGAAGAGGTGAAATGCGCATTTGGGATTTTGGAGAGAGGAGACAAGAAAGCCGGATAAACGATGAACTTATAGACACCCACGACCGAAGCACACAAGGCGAGAATTGCCAGCGCAGTGGGTGATATCAGCACCATTGCTGCTATGTACCCAACTCCAGAACTGATGGTCTGGAGAGGGCGATTCATTGGCTAACCAGTATTCAACAGGCCCAAGCAGAACAGCTCAAGTTTGCGAGTTGGCATTCAGCAAGGCGCCGTATTCCATCTCCGCATGTTAATGGGAGAGGAGACTGCTCTCCGCAGAGTCTAGTGGGAATATGAACTCTGCTATTATTCGGCGTTGAGATGATAAACTTCGGTTCGGCGATATCAAGCTCCAGCTAGTTAACTAACTAGTAGTTAACTTAGTTAACTTATGTATGTAGTTATGTATGTAACTACTAACTAATATGTAGTTATATGGATGGATAAGCTCACCCGCAAATATATCTTCAGGAGATTTTCCTTGTTGCTAGTTAGCAATGCCAACTGGCAACCAACCATTCCACCCAAGAGATTCCTTTGCTTCCACAACATCAATATCATGGCCACACTAACTGTCTCCACTATCTCCAGAACTGCTAGAGTCTCAGCAGCTGTTCAAGCATTTCAACACACGTCTGTTTACATTGATATATACACAGACTTCACTCTACATCAATTTATGAAAAACTTTAAAACAAATTGTCAAATTCTCAAATTCAGTTTTACCTCATACATATTTCAGTTCATTCTCACAATGATCAGATCTCAGAGACTTTGATGCACAAGCACAACACATGAATGATTCAGTTTCTTTCTCACTCTGATGTAAGAATAAACAGAAGTTCAGAGCTATCACAAAAAAAAAAGCTTGAACTTCTCAACACTTTCAATGCAGCAAAAATCAAATTCAGAAGCTCATTAATTATCATCATGACTGTCATGACTCATATCATTCAAATCAATATCACTTACTGTTGCTGCAGTATTGCATGCAGCATGTATTCTCACAGTCTTTCTTTTTTCAGATTATTATTTCAAAAGAAATTTCAGAATTGCATTATATCTTAATCTTCAAGTTCTCAATTTATGTTCACACACTGGTCACATTTAAGTTAAAATCTTGTCAGATTATGAATTTAAATTATGAATTATTCATCAATATATCATCATAATTTATTATCTTTCTTTGTGTCAATGAAAGATCACAAGCATCCATATATATTAAACTCCACACAATATCTTTCAAATTCTAAAATTGAATAATTGTCACAAAATGATACAAACTATTTCTGAAAGTCATTCTGAAATCTTTTCTGTTCTGAAATTAGAGTTTTAACAAATATTATATCAAAAGTATATTCTGATTTTATTCAGTCAACAATCTGTCATGTTTTATTGCAAAAAGATATCACACAGTGTGCCACAGTGACAAATAATGACTTTTTAGATAAAACTGCAATTTTTCCTTCAATATATATTAATAATAAAATTGAAAACATTATCAATAGATATTCAGAGCTGAATATTGTCATGATGAAGCTAACATCAGCAAATGTCAGCAGATTCATCAACAAAACCTACTTTCAGACAGAACCTCTACAATGCTTAGTCAAGACAAATGATCTTTTTTTTGATTGCTGATATGAAGTTGAGAGCATGAGTACAGACGGTTGACATGGGTTCGATTCCCTGGCCAGCACCCTGGTGGGTAGTAACACCTCTTCATCTTAATGCTGATTGGTGGGAACCAAGAGGCAGAGAGAAACAAAAACAACGACCTGCTGGAGAGCATGAGTACAGATCTTGTATCATTTCAAATTTTCAATATGCAGGAAACATCATTGAACACTCAGTTAGATCATCTGATCACCCATCAATTGATATTTCAAAATGAAGATATAATATCATTACACAAATCTTCAGTGCAACCAATGATAAACTCTTAGATGATATATGTAGAACTTCATTTGTTGAGGAGAGAACTGAATATGTTGCTGGATTTTCCATAGAAAAGGTGGAGATTATGCTGAGTGTGCTACATTGGATGACCTTGTTGCTGAAGGATGAACTGTTGTTGAATAGGGCTAATGGGTTAGTTATTTGTTTGTAGTTATAGTTACCACACAATTGATGAAAGAACTTATCAAGTCTCTATCTTCTAGTTATTAAATTTTCACCAAGTTCATAACTTGACTGTCATTGGGAACAACATACAGTGTGACAAACAGAATCTACTCTATTACAAAGTCATGACAGCATGTCAGTTTTCAAAGTCAGGTAACTATTACATGATATCCCTAACAACATCATACACAGTCCACCACTATTGGGTGACATCATGCTATTCCCTTGAAGCATTTCCGAGCGATAGAGCTACTGTGCTTGATCCTCTCCAACACTGTGCTGCTAGACAAAGAGGTATAGACTATAGACTCTGAAGCATGCTGTCATATTTACCATCAGAAATCGTTTACCATATTGTGAGCTATCTTCCCACCGTCAGCTCTCTGGCAAATCTCGCTCGGACATGTCGCCGTTTGTACGAAGTCATTTCTGCAGACCACTATCGCATACTACAAGCCTTCGTCCAGAGCCAGTTCCCTTCTATTGAAACACCTCCCTTTTGGACGGATGCAGCGCGTGCACTGACGTCACGATCTCGGGCCTTTGATCGTAAAGCGATTATAGCGCGTTTTGTTCTGCCGCCAGACAATGCTACGCGTATTGGACGTCTGAGAACCATTCGAACGGATCATCCTACCCTCGGTTATCGCCCTGTGATTGATAGCTATGAGGTGTGGTACGGTAATACCTGGTCTGCTAGGAAGGAAGTTCTCGTTTGGGGTGCTGGCGCTGATTTGATTATTCGGGTGAAGGATTTTGGACACAAGCATCTGAAAGCTGCAAGTCACATTGAGAGACAGCATGATGTACCAAGAAGAAGGATTAGCGGGACTTCTCAAGATGGCGTTTCTTGGGCTATATTCAACGATTTGCATGGTGTAGATAGCTGGGACGATATTTGTGGCGTCCATTTGCTGGGGTCATCTCACTCAGGCTGGACCGAAGATGAAGATATTATATTCGGTCGGCGGAATGGCAAGCTTGTTCGCATGTCTGTTTCAGCAGAAAATGGCTCGAGTAAGCTGGAGAATTGCTACATTACGGAGGGAAGCAATCTCGAAAGTACCGACATAAGCCCTGGACAACACAGGGTTCTCGCAGCGTCAATAGGCGGAAAATCAATTGTATTTTTCAACGTTGATGCTGAAGAACACGATGTTCGCCCTTTCGCAACCCTCAAAACTACCGCGCATGGATCTGCAAGGCACGGATGCTCAAGGATCTTGTGTGGCGGAAGGATTGCTGTGGGTTCTGATGGAGAATCGAGCAAAGTCGCAGTATTCAGCTTCACTCCTGACGGCATCGTTAAGCTTCGCGATCTAAGGGTCGACGACAACGAACAACGGAGGGCTAAAGCGACGACTATTGAATCTTTACCAGTGACACATATCACTGGTGGTAACCTAGGAGATCTTTTCTTGACTGGGTGGGAGGATAGTAAAACAAGGCAAGCCTTCCTTTCAGAATACAAATGGTTACATTGGATACGGCTTCTAACCAACCTTCTAGGCTGCACGACCTTCGCTCACCGAATTCCGTTGTGTCTATCTTCACTGATACAGTAGACGACAGTCCAACATACAGCATCAAGCCGATCGGTCGCGAACGCTTCGTTCTCGGTAGCGGCGTTCATGCTCTCGTTAAAATATTTGATATGCGCATGGGACGGTATAGCTACCTAGATGCCAGCCTTCCAGCACCCCCAGCCCATACCAACCAAAGCAACTATTCCGATCCCTTTGCTCGGTTCAACGCAGCACCATTTTCCAGCAAAGACATATCCATCTTCCTATCCAACCGAATCCACAACGTTGCTGATCGCGCAACTCTTTTCCGAGAACCCCGCCGATACCGAGGTCCCATCTACACCATATCTCAGCCCTCTCCATCCTCTTCAACCCTCTATATTGGCGTTGAAGACAGCGTAATGCGCCTCGACATGGTATCCACCGACGATCTGGCCGGTAAACACAAGGAATGGTATCATCGCAATCTAGACCTGGGAATCGACCCAGAAGGAGGGGCTGATTGTCGGCCTTTAGATCTGGCATGCTACGAGCGCCCGCTTCCCAAAGACAGGGGAAGGGGCGTGAGGCTCATGATGCAGGACCCGTTGTGGACAGCGTTGGAGGAGGAATCGCACGGTTTCTTGAGTAGAAGCGAGGTGAGGATTCCCGGCTGGGATCGGAGGTGGTTCCAGCCTTGGGTTTCGAGAAGTCAGAAGGTGAAAGGTCGATGGAGAAGATCTTCATAATATTTAAATGGGGGAAGTTTGTGATGCTGTTGAGTTTGTGTATGAACTGAAAATAGTTTTGGCCTTTAGAACTAGAAAAAAAGGGATATGTCGAGGAACTTGGAAATACGACCAATGTAAGGCGAATGCGAAATTAGAAACGGAACCGGATGGAGTATTTTAGGATTTTATTTTATTTTATTTTATTTTTTTCTTCTTCTCTCGGTGTGTATGCTTGACGTATGGTCTAGTCAAGAGTTCTAGAATAGTCGCTAGTTATGGAACTCCTCGCTGAAAGCACTCGTGCAAAAAGCGATTTTCAACGACATTGAAAATTAAATGCTCAAACACACGCCTGGATATAGCTCGAGAAGAGATTCAGTCATTCAAAACGGAAATCTATTCAAATAACCCGCATTTACATCAAGCGTACCAAGCCGAGGCCTTCTTGAAACCGTAACGCGTGCCAGTGAAAACACAGTAGCATTAGTGCTTTGCTGGCATAATAAACTTCTCCACAGAATTTTTTTCTGATAGCTCAGCCCTCCATGTCTACTTAATCTTCAAATTTAAAGCTTTTCCCAGGTCCGATATCGATTGGCCCTCCTCGGTATGAACCACGTTTCTTTTTGTTCTTTTCTTTAGTAAAACCTTTTCCACGGGTGACTGATAGGTCCTTATGCGCACGATCAGCATATGCGTATGGGACGTATGCGTTGGATGGGTGATCATGGGGCTGTTCACTAGCCATAGCAAGCGGAGTGGGCTTTGTGCCGGTATGTCTGCGGGGAGGGATTGAACCGCCAGGAGTAGAGTTGGATTCAGCGGGGGCACTGCAGTTCGTTGATCTCTCTGGTTTGGCTTTCGCGGCCTTCACAGCATTGGACGAGTCGGAAGAAGAGGCTCCACGCAAAGTTGTGCTTGAGTCCGTGGAGAGCTTGCGGCTATTGTCAACGGAAGTGCTTTTTTCGTCCTCGGAAGAATCAGAGTCAGATAAGTCGGACTCGTTAGAAGAAGAAGATGATGACGATGATGACGACGTAGAGGAAGAACGGCTCAAGTCGCTGCCAATATCGCTGTCGCTGTTGGATTCAGGGAGAGGGATCTTCCTTGCTATTTTCAAAATATCTTTATCTTTTGCGGAAGACTTCTTCATGTTTGCCGATTTTCTGGCGACCCCTTTCGAGGAACTGGAAGACTCCGAAGCGGATGAAGATGAAGCATCGGATGCCAGTTTCTTGAAATCTTTGGAACTCCCGGAAACCTTGCTACCCAACTTAGGTCGCTTCGTAGTAGGAGAGTCAGAGTCAGAATCTGACGAAGAGGAATTCGAAGATCCCGAAGATGATTCGTATTTTCGTTTAAGTGATTTTGATGGCGCCGAAGGAAGCGTTGTCCCTTTCCTTTTATCAACAATCTCGGATTCAGAGCTGCTGCTACTCTCGGATGAAGCACTAGAGGAGCTCGATGAGGAACTAGACGACGCGCTTCTGGAAGACGCAGAGGTGCTGGACGAGCTCCTTGGGTTGCTAGACGTGACAGACATAGAAACGTCAGAATCGCTAGAGTCGTCAGAGTCAGATGAATCGGTGTCCGCATCGCTGCTATCGGCGCTTTCGGCACTTGTCCGCTTTTCCGTTTTGATTATTCTCGACTTCGATGATTCGGTTGATCGTTCCCATTTTGCAAAAAGCTCAGTCACAGAAGGGCAGTCTCCAACTTTCTCGATTTCCTCGAATTTTCCGCGGGTCTCGACATCAAAGGCAGCTTTGGTTTTATCAAATCCAGAGGCAGTGAGAAAACGCCCAATCATCGCAAGCAGGACTGGTGAAACGGTCACCTTGTGGGATGCGCTTGGTTTTGAATCGTCTTTCGCCTGCGCGATTCCTCAAGTGTCAAAGGTTTGCAGAAGACGGGTAAGTGGAGCGAAATGCCTACCGTAGTCTCACTTGATTTGGCCTTAATCTTTCTTTGACCTTTAGAAGCTGTGTCTTTGGCTTTGGAGACGCTCTTGACTCCCTTTGGAGGAGCCATTGCCCTCCTCACAGCAATGAAGGAGAGGGAAGATGTTGATATTCTGATTAACTTGAAATTCACAAAACAGATTTTGAAAAAAAAAAAGGCCAGAAAATAAAGCTAAACTCAATTTGGTAAGGTGGATGTTGAATCTGGACCTTAGATTTTGCACTGTTTGCAGGTGATTATGTAATGGTATGGTTCAAAATTGGAGCTTGCTATTGGTCAACAAGTGTGACGGTAATTAGCAAGACTTTCTCTTTAACCAACCAATCACAGCGACTGGAAAGTCAAAGTTACGTATTTGTTACGGCTTCTCCGAACTCGTGATGTTGCTCCGAACAGCAGACTTCCGTTCGACTTCACCTCTCGACGAGAGCAGGCGATGAGCGGATGACGGGCAGTCCTGGGACATGGTCTACTTACTGAGCGTGTATTATGCGCCGTGTCGTTTGGCACAGTCTCAGAACCCCCATTTGACCACGATTGTTGTGCCTCTTTATTCCGTACTTTCCGTACAATGAGCGGTCGTGATCGTCAGGGAGGGTTTGCCTCGAATCCATCACCGCAGAAAGAACGTCGACCTACCGGAGATGTTCGTGGTGGTGGGAATCCAATGCCTGGAGCATCCGGAATGTCGCGAGCGGAAAAGTTCGAAGATGAAAAGCAGCGAATCATTCAGAGCTGTTTCTCCAAGCAGGAGTCTGACGGATCAAGTACGGACTCTTCCCAAATACCCAGATCGTCTACTGTGTGCTTTCGTTAACGTTCTGTGTGTTTTGGCAGCTATTGAGTCGTATATTACACATATTCGCGTTACGGAAGATGGAAATTATCCATCAATCCCACCGCCGCCAAACTCTCCGCCAGAGAATAAGAAACCAAGAGTAATCATTGTTGCTGTGCGGAAATCGGGGAGAGTACGAGTGCACAAGGCTCGAGAGAACAGTGACGGTTCATTTTCTATCGGTAAAACATGGATGCTAGATGACCTGGCGCGTATACAGACCTACGAGAACCTGGTCCCTTCAACCCCAATCGAACAGCAGCAAAAGCAATGGGCGTCCAATGTTGGATTTGTGGTGACAATAACGAAGCCGTACTATTGGCAATCTGACACTCCCAAGGAGCGAGATTTTTTTATTGGCAGTTTGGTTAAGATCTATAAAAAGTACACCGGCGGCAAGCTACCTGTATTGGTCGGATTTGATTCTCGGGATAGGGAAATTCTCACTGGCACCGGGTCTGGAGGATCCCAACCTGTCAAAGCACCCAAAATCCCAGAACCAAGCCCCGCTCGAACAGATCCCCGTTTGCCTCGTTCGAGATCCCCTTCCGTCCAGCCTAACTTGGCACAGTCGCCAGCATCAAATCGTGCTCCAAGCCGAGATGGGCCTAAAGAGTCCCGGAGACAACCCTCCAGGGAACAATTTATGCGAAATCAGCCAAGCCAAGAACAGATGCAAAGAATGCGTCCTCCATTTTCGCCCCGTCAACAGTTGCAGACACCACCTTCGAGAGAGGGCCTTTCCGCTAAGGTGGCGGAATCGCCCGTCCCGTCCGAATATCCGGTGGACTCAACGTCAAGGAAGCGAGCTGGTGCCGTTGCCGCTGACGGTAGACCGAACCAGATCAGCGATTCAACAATGAAAACTACGACGCTTAACGAGAACGGCAGCATTCCCCGGTCTCCTCTAGCTAATAAAGACCAATCGCCTGCACGCGACCGGCTGCAACTTAAACTTGATTTTGAGGATGTCTCTCCTTTCGAGCCGCTGAAACAGAGATTTTCACCACAAGATAAGCCCAATGATGTTCCGCTTGGAGCCCTGCGTCTTTCGCCACGAGGTTCTAAGGGAAGCATGGGACAAAAGAGCCTTAGGGCTGATTTGGAAGATAATTCTGTCACACCTCGTTCTATCCCTGAACCGTCCAAGACAGAACTAAAACCTCCATCGAGAGGAAGTGATAAGTCTTATAAAGCATTAGAACCAGAACCGTACCAGCGGACCGCAGGGATAGCGCCTTTGTCTAGATCCAATGGATCGGATGCAACTATGCCTGAACCAGTAAATAATGAGTCCGATGCTTCTCGTAAGCGAGAATCGGCCGAACCAGCTCCCCTACAAATTAGTATAAAAAAGACGCCAGCCTCTCCGTCAGCCGAAGAAGAAACACATAGACCAGGCCTTGGCCCAATGGTAAAGAAGAAACCCGGGAAAGATCTTGCCAACGCTTTCCGGAAGGCTGCCACGGCTTACAGTGCTTTTAAGCCAAGAGCTGGAGGCGCCGCAGAGCGGTTAATGGCAGCAAAGGAGAAAGCTGATAACGAACCAGATGGTATTACAAGCGTTATTCCTGCACCGTTTTTACGAGTACAGTCCAGTGAAACCGGAAAAGGAACCTCTACAAAAGAGACCACCGGGTCTCAGGGATCTCCCAAACTTGGAGCCAAAGATGCCTCTGCTGCTAAGAGCAAAGCCATTGAAACCTCCTCTCGCAAAAAGCGGCCAGTCTCACCCATGCCTCCCCCAGAGCCTCGAGAAGACAACAGTGCGCAATACTGCAATGCTCTTGGCATTAATCATAGTCTTCTTAATGGTCGAGGGGTGGATTTTGACCACATACTTACCGACCTTGGATGGGATGGTAAGCTTCAGGATGACAAAAACGCTGAAGATTTGGAAGCAGATATTCGAAGGGAAATTGGTAGAGTACAGGCCAGCAGCTGGCTGGGACACCTCGAGTCCCAAGAAGGCCAGGCAAACGAACTAGCACAATTGTTTGATCGAGCAATCGAAGAATGCGAGGAGTTGGATGGGCTCCTAACGTTGTACTCGCACGAGCTTAGTGTACGTGATCCAGGTCGCAAACCTTTCTTGTCTGCCAATACTGACATTTTCTCTAGACACTGGCCGACGACGTCATATATATTGAAGCCCAGGCTGAGGGTCTTCAAGTTAAGGTTTCAAACCAGAAATTGCTACAAACAGAGCTGCAGAATCTGCTCAAGTCTCCGGAGGGAGTCAAATAATCATTGTTACCTCCATGCACCTATGATCGGCTGCATTATCAGCCTGGATTTGTTCTCTACGATACTCGCGGTTTACTTCACATTTCCCTTTAGTCCATATATGAGAAGCGCCATCTGTTTCTTGCTAGGTAGGCTGCAATGTATTCTACGATGGCGTCTGTTGGTTGGGCTTGACCGCTTTTGGACACATCAAGGCGTGCAAGTTCTGGATATATTTACGCAGCATATGTTGTGTGTCTTTTTCTTTCTCTGTGAATAGTAGCTAGGGAGTATCTTCCAATGTGAATTATTTGAGTGAACTCTGCCCTATACTAATATTCTGTTGTAAAAGAGCAATCAACAGTATAAAAAACCTCTGCAGAGATCAAGCTGGATACAGTATATATGTATGGAGTATGTAGAAATCTCATCTGCGATCGACAGAACCCCTGAATCTCCCCTGCTGATAGTTGGCATGCTAAACTGCGTCCAAGCTTACAGAATTGGTCAAAGTGGCCCGCTAGTTAGTGGAATTAGCGCAAGTGGGCATCGCGAACTCTGGGAGTGGTTCAGCCTTCCCATCATCCCTTTCGCAACGCCGTTTGGACTTTTGAATTGGCTCAGTTGAGCAAATCTATTAGTTAGTTATCATTCTTCTCTGGTGCAGACGCAGTTTCGGAGCTGTACTCTGTCCTTCAAGTTGAAGCAAGTGGCGGATGCTTCACTTCACATCTATTAATTAGTAGTTAACTACATGTTACCCCCTTTGTCACGACTCCTCGAATCATCCCGACTTTTTTCTGCTAGGACTGGGTTCCTCGAACTTAATTCCAAGCCCAGCAGATAACTTCGCGCACTGAAACAGAGAGAAAGGCAGAGCCATGCAAGAGGCTGCAATTTCAGAAATGCCGAGTTTAGACAGTTATTGATCGGTTTGATGCATGTTCTCTTATTGCTGTGAGGGAGAGCGGATGTCTAACCAACTGAGATTGAGACTGGGTAAGAAAAACATGCTGCTCCCCGCCGTCGAAGGAGAATTCTGACAGGTTCCCACGCTGGTGATCCAGGTACTAGATGCGCAACGTTGGATCCGTGTTGATTACGATTTGATACTCGCTATAACGACGCTGTTTTTTCGTCTGTGGTCACTGTGCGGCCTATTCTATTCCTTAATAAGATCTAATAACCACCATGCCTTGGCGGCCTCTGCCGCGAATCGCCTTTGCGGTCGCCGTCTATCCGTTCCAACCCTCGTCGCCCGCCGATCTGCCTCTCGAACTTGGAGACGAGCTGTACATAATTGAACAAGGAGGCAAGGACGGGGCGTGGTATAGAGGCTACCTGGTTGCGCCACCGTCGCTACTGGCAGGTCTCACCAGCGTCAAAGGACAGACTCTAGAAGCCCGAGTTTTCTCTGGAATTTTCCCCAAAAACTGTGTGGAGGTTCGCGAGGTTCTTGGAGACTCAGAGAAGAACAAAGACAATGGATCGCCTGGCGCTGAAGTGACTCATGTTAATGGGATTTCTAAACCTTTGGACGGCAGTACGTTAGACGGCGTCAAAACTAACAGCCTTAATGGTCTAGCAGAACTGAAATCCTCTCGAAAAACCTCACAAATAACGATCATTAGACTCGACGAAGACGCTGCGAAACAGCGTTCTGGATCCCCTTTGCAATCGCCTTCTCTGGCTTTGACGCCTCGCTCGACAGGTTCTCGAGATCCCAATGCTCCCAAACCGCCTGCACCAGTCCCAATGCTCAAGATCGGAGATGAAACGCCCACGTCCTTATCGGAGCCCTTGGTAGACGAGATTGCATCGTGCCTGCGAGAATGGCATTCGACCAACGTACACGAACTTCTGCTTGCTAGGAACTACACTGCCCTGGAAAATATGTCAAATATCGTTCAAGAATTGGATCTGGCGCGACGACAACTTCTCCACAATGTCTTGACTGCTCAGGAACGGGCATCGTTACGGGAAGAAACCGTCTGGAACTTGGTACGGGGAAACAAAACGTTAAACGGGAACGTTATAGTTCGCGATCCAAAGCAGCGAGGTCGTCTACTTACCGGCGATGATTCAGCAATTGAACTGGCAAAGCTTCAGTCTGAAATGAGTATGCTTGACGGCGAAACAAAGCCACAGGCAGACACACCCACTTTGCGCCATTTGCTGTTTGAAGTGAACGCCGTCACAGGGACAAAGGCAGGCTCGGTCTCTCTGACGATGAGCCTCTGGACTCAGTCAGCAAAAGGAGAGTTGAGACAGTTGACAGAGACGTATGCTTTGGACATTCCCTCGGCAGAGACCTTTGCAGCAATGTCGCAAAACGGCATCCTCAAAACCTTATTCACAGAATTGAATGCTGCTGATATTGGGGACAGTTCTGCGTCAGATTCGAAACTCTATCTTGTCGTCAAGGTGCTGAGCCCTGAATCTGCTAGGCCTAGTTTGATCTCCAAATCGCGGACTTCTTCTCGCGACGGATTAACCAGCAACAAGACTGCTCCAGCGTTGAATACTGCCGGAAAGGGCAGCCTGAAGGCGAGGAGGAGCATGATATGGGGCCAAAAGACTCGAGGCCCACCGGTTCTTGATCAAAATGAAACTACGCGGCCTCCGCAATCGAGCGGGTCAACAAGCAGTGTATCTGGGAAGAATCCCCAAAAGCCTGTCAAAGAAATCGTGTTATCGCGTATAGCTGGTATTGGCGTGATGGAAGTCGGTTCGATCCTCAAAGGAGATAAAGATGTGGATCATGTTATCAATGTCTGGGCTCCTTTGGGTCTTACTGATGAAGAAGACAATTACACCGAAGGCTTCGATGATGTTATTCAATCTTTACTGCACAGCCCTACTGGCAGATACGGTAGATGCTATCGCGCGTCAAGAATACATGCACATCTTTATCCTTTCGCCAGTGAAGATACAGACAGTCTTGTTCGAAACAATCCGACATTGCTCTATAATGTTACGCAAACGAAGAGAATTGGGTTTCCAGCAGCTCCAACGAAACCGCGATCTGACATCTACGTTACTTTGTCGAAAGCAAATATTTCCCAGGATGCCTTGCTTTCTCATCCAATAAATGGCCAGGTTTCCGTGCCTCAGGTCACTGGTTTGCGGAGCTTGCAACTTACTCTGGAAGCTCGAAATGCGTCTGGAGCGAGGATTGAGAATTGCATTTACCCATCATCACATTCAACAGGATTGACGGCCTGGAGAACAACCGTTGTCGAAAGAGGCTCTGCTTGGAACCAAACCATACGGCTAAACATTCCGTCAGATCAGGTCCAGGGATCTCATTTAATCATGAGTGTAGCCGATGCCCCAGAGTTTCCCTTTGCCTTAAGCTGGATTCCGCTCTGGGACCAGCAAGCTTTCATCAGAGACGGACGTCATTGTTTGTTACTCCATGCATATGATAAACATACTTCTAGTGTTGAAAATGGGAGAGGCTCATATCTATCCCTGCCTTGGAGCGCACTCGGCAAAAATGAATCAGCGAAAGACGAAGCAGTGACAGGCCCACTGGCAACCCTAGTGCTAGAGACGGAGCTCTGCAGCACCGAATACTCCCAAGATCAAAATCTGCTTGGGCTCATAAACTGGAAAGAAAGGTCCGCGACCCAGCTTCTGGAACTCCTGCGAAGGATCGTTTTCGTCCCCGAAATCGAGCTCGTTAAGCAGCTTCGTGATGTTTTCGACTCTTTGTTCGCCATCATGGTTGAACACGCTGGGAATGAAGAGTTTGAGGATCTCATCTTTAGAGATCTAGTCACTGTTCTTGGTATTGTTCACGATCGTCGATTTAATCTGGGCCCTTTGGTCGATAAGTATGCAGAACAACAGTTCAATTTCCCGTTCGCGACGCCTTGCCTAATGCGAAGTTTCTTACGCCTTCTCCAAGCTACGACCGATCCTCAGCAAGCTCGAAATCTTCGCGCAGCTTTTAAAGTTGGCAGACATATCTTAAATTTTATAATTAATGCCCGAGTTCAACAGAAAGCTAAAGAGGAGTGCATTGGTATCAAGAATATTCAGTCGACATTTAACCGAGATCTCCATTCTATTTTCAAATCTGTGGAGTCGCTCATGCAGAACCCGGCTCCAAATTTAGTTGGCAGCAAAACATTGGCTGTACAGCATTTCCATGCTTGGCTTCCTGAACTCTTGAACGCCCTGGACAAGGAAGAGGTCATCAACATTGCTTTCAGTTTCATGGATGCATGCAAAGATGTCAAAAACATGTTGATTCTCTACAAGCTTGTACTAGTTTTGAACTACACAAGGCTTCCGTTGTTCGAAGGATCAAATGAGAGGAAGCGTCTTGTCTCCAAGAGCGTTCAGTGGCTTGCGCCCTACTGGGGAGAAACTCCACATGTTACCGATCAATATAGAGATCAGGTTCGCCTCTGTTCGTCAGTCGTGGCAGAACAGCTCAAGCATCCTGAGCCGGAACTATTCGAATACATGCCAAAGGCTGTGGCCTCATATTGCGCTATTGTGGCGGAAGGCGTGGAAGAGACTGAATGGCTTTCTCTGCTCTTCAGTAAATCCTTTCCATTCCAGCTGAAGCAGTCAAAAACTAAGCAAAAGTTCGATGAGGCACTGGTGGAGCTTTCTTCTATTATTGCTGCAATGTCAAAAGTACCGAAGCCGGAAAAATTGTCTCTTTCACAAGATGAGCTTGCAGTGTTCCTGTCTCACATATTCAATGCTCATAGATCAGTTCTCAATTGTGAAGCCTATCCTGCAACCTGGCTCAGTCTGCACATTTATCACCACCAATCCATTATGAAAAGTCTGAATGACCTCTCTTCCAATTTAATTGAATCTTTCCTCCCAGCCCCCGATGAGGCCGATAACTTTGATATGGAGTTATGGCAGCTCTTTTTCATGACGCTGTTGAAGCTAGTGTCAAGCGATGCACTAGCCCTTGAGACTTTCCCAGAGCAGAGACGACGAGCAGTGTGGAAGATAGCCGGAGATGTCCGTGAACATGGTGCAGAATTACTCCGAAAAACTTGGCGATCTATAGGCTGGGACACGAGTGCAGAAGAGCGAGCACGATACGGATTGACGAAGCTCGGAGGGTATCAAGTGCAATATGTTCCTAGTCTGGTCCCTCCGATCATTGAGCTATGTCTCAGCGTTCATGAAGGCCCTCGGCGCGTCGCCGTGGAAATTTTACAGACTATGATCGTGAGCGAATGGCAGTTGAATGAGGATTTGTCAATGGTTGAAGCGGAAATAATATCAAGTCTTGATGAATTATTCAAGACCAAGAATCTAACGGAGAGCATCACTCGAAAACTCTTCATAAACGAATTACTCGAATTGTTTGAAACGAGCTCAACATCTCCTGATGAAGAATTAATGGTCACGCTGAAGGAGCTTATTGGAACCGTTGATGAATTGTTAGATCTCCTGGTTGCTTCTCATAATGGCAATATAACGGAAAGTCTTAATACTATAAAGCTTATGGAGTTTATGAAGGATATGGAGCGGGAAGACATCTTTATTCGATACGTTCATGAGCTAGCACAAGGACAAGCCGTGGCACGAAATTACACAGAAGCTGGTCTTGCTCTTCAATTTCACGCCGATCTCTATGCATGGGATACGTTGAAGATTGTTCCTGCAATTTCAAAGCCCGCGTTCCCTGAACAAACGGCCTTCGAACGAAAGGAGGCGTTGTATTTCGAAATCATTCAATACTTTGAAGACGGAAAATCTTGGGCTCATGCATTATCGTGCTATCGGGAACTTGCAGACCACTATGAGCATACGATAATCGACTTTTCGAAATTGTCAAGGACCCAGGCTTCTATGGCTCGAATATACGAAGCAATTGTGAAAGAAGATATCCTAATCCCAAGATATTTCCGTGTCACATTCAAAGGTCTGGGTTTCCCGCCTACATTAAGAGACAAACAATATATCTTTGAAGGGTCACCAACAGATCGGATGGCTACTTTCATAGACCGCATGCAAAAGCAATATCCGGCTGGTCAATTTGTCTTCTCTGGTGAAATTGAAAGCCTTGAGGGCCAATTTTTGCAGGTTTCCCCTGTCAGCGTACACAAAGACGTGGCCCATCCGGTTTTTCAGCGCCCCAAAGTCCCGCAATCCGTCAAAGAACACCTCCTGACAGCCGTGACTTCCGTCTTTTCTGTCACATCTAAAAAGCACATGAGTAGCAATCAAGTCAAAGAACAATGGATTGAAAAGACAGTGTTCACTACAGCGGAACCTTTCCCCAATGTGCTAAGGCGCAGTGAAATAGTTGCAATTGAAGAGGTTGCTTTGACTCCCTTGAAAACGGCCATTGAGCGTACGTCTCGGAAAACACAGGAGCTGCTCATTCTTGAAAAAAGGATTGCATCTGGAGATGATGCGAACATGACGAGCCTGACGGAGGTCTTGGGCCAATTGTTGGACACGGAATCTTCTACAACGAACTGTGTCGCCCATTATCGGCAGTTTTTGATTGACGAGGACTTGAAAGCGCATTCTGAACACGACGACAAGGAAACTGAACCTCCAAAGCCTATTGACCCATTTAAGAATGCACTGGCCGTTGCTTTGCTCGATCACGCTCTTGCCGTGAAGCGTTGTGTCGCGTTATATTCCCGCCCAGCATATCAGGCGACCCAGGTCGAGCTCACCCGACGGCTTGAAGCTGCCTTTGCCCCTGAGCTGGCAAG
Source organism: Emydomyces testavorans (assembly GCA_029449355.1). Classification (NCBI taxonomy): domain Eukaryota; kingdom Fungi; phylum Ascomycota; class Eurotiomycetes; order Onygenales; family Nannizziopsiaceae; genus Emydomyces; species Emydomyces testavorans. The sequence goes on from CP120628.1 coordinate 5,037,055, forward strand.
TCTAACGAATTCGCCTACCCAGCAATTGAAGCCTGAGTCTTCACGTCATTTCAATCCTCCGCCCGAGCCACATACGAATGGCCATATGTCAGACTCTCCTCCACCCTCCGACCATCGCTCACCTAGTCCTAAACCGGCTTTGGGACACATTTCTCGTGACAGCCTGTCAAAACCCTTACCTCAAAAACCACCAGTTAGCAACCGCCTAACTCTTAACCCGTTCAAACGGTCGAACCATGCGGCATCTGACTCGAATGCGACCATTAGCGCAATCAATACCGTTTTGACTCCTCAAAGAGACCACGGCCGACAAGATGACACGAAAACAAATGGTGTTTCCTCCGATCACCCTGCAAAACCTCCCAAATCAGCCAGCGGAAAATCAGACCATGATCGTGAACCTTCGAATTCCCAAGACAGAACACGTAGTCGTTCGCGCGGCGGCAAGAGCGACACAAGTCGAAAACGAAGAAGCTTTTTCGGCGGTAGCGAGAAGAGCGCTGGCAGAACCAGCGACGCGCATAAAAACACGTCTTCAGTTCCACCTGCCAGTCCACCCACAGAAGACATGCGCACGACACGGCAGCGAATAATGGAGCGGGCCAATAAGTCTCGAGCACAAGGAAGCCAAAGTAACGGAGAAAGATCCAATTCCATACCGAACAATGGTGCCCAGCGAGGCGGACGGCAGAGTATCGCGAGTGATAGCCGCCCTGTAACTTCAGACAAGACTGCAACGCGCCCTAAGACAGCGCAAAGCGCCTCCAGTGAGCAGACTAGTCGTGGAGTACGAGATTCGGTCATGAAGCGCTTTAGCTTGTTGAAAGTAGGCCGGAAACCGAGCAAAGCCAACTTCCAGGAAAGCACCGTTGGTGTGTTGAAAGAGGAATGATGGAATTCTCCCATCACCATTGATTTCTTTGGAAATGTGCCTTTGATTAAAATTTTTGAAAGCAAAGGAATGTTTTTTTTTTTTTTTTTCTAAATTAACTACATATGTATTCTTGGGCCAACTGTAGTCACTGTCTTCTCTTTTGATTGTATCATCCTACATGGTGCTTTTTTCTTTTTTCTGCAAATATATACAAATACCTATTCATCTCCATCAGTTTTTATCCATTTGAATATCGATTTCTTTGCTCTTGATACCAGATTTTCTCATGATGTTTTTTTCTTTGGATACATACATCCATACCTCACTACATAGATATTCCAGCTCCACTTATTTTCTTCAGCAGTTCACTTGTATCTTCACTGCATACAGTGTTCCTTTTTTGAATCTCTCTGTTCGCATAAGTTATCTCGCCTATGTCAGCATGTTTTTTTTTTTTTCTAAATTTTATCTGTTCACTCTCTTATCCACTCCCCAGGCGAAGAGCTTTCAACCTAAAGAAGACATATCCCCATCACTACATAGTTATAGAAAGACTATATGTTACTGGGTAGGATACAGCAATGATAACTTCTAATGTCAAAAGAACTGGATCATCAACAAATTCAATTGTTAAAGAAATAATGATTAGCCGAGTTCATTGGGATATTCGCTATGCTGAAATGTAACAACTAATGGACGGGCTAAGGCCAGAAGATGGACATGCAGACGCCAGCAATGAAGGGGCGTATATTAAAGGGTATTCATGTTTTATACAGTTACATTCAGTAAGTGGAAAAATGGGAATGGAGAAGAGAAAGTTAGCTTTAAAAAGAAAGAAAAGAAGAAGGGAAGGGAGGTAAAAAGCACTATATCAGAGCTGAAAAAGACCATTTAATATGGGGGACAGGGGGAGGAATGGAAGAATGAATAAATTCAATAGAAAGAAAAAAAAAGAAAAGAGCTATGCAATTAATGATTAAACTACATAACAGCGGACTGATTATAGTAAAGATCGCAATGGTGAGGATGCTGCAGACAATATTTCGGTTGCAACGGCGACGCCATAATCCCATTGGCCACGAGGTACTCTCGGAAATTGAGAAGACGCTGCGTCATATTCGTGGTTCGCTTGCGGCCGTCCTTGCCCACATTGCCGGACCACACGAGCTCCGCCAGCGCCGCGGCGCGAGGCCAGAGCTTGTACGAAATAACCACGTCGTCGACCTGCTCGGACCACAGCGGAGCGATGGCGCCCAGCACGTGCTTCTTTTCCGCGTCGTTGAGGCCGTGGGCGAAGTCGTAGTCGTAGATGCGCTGCCAGGTTTTGTAGGGCCCGCACCAGGAGCCGCCGTCGCCGCCGTAGTTGAAGTTGGGGGTCTTGGGGTCGGGATTCTGGAGGACGTTGTAACGGGGGTCGTTGCCGACCCAGCCGCCGTAGCCGCAGTCGAGATAGAGGAAGTCGGAGGAGGAGACGATCACGTCGTAGCCGAGGGCGGTGAGGTTTTTGATGTGTGTGAGGCCCTTGCTCCAGGATTGCATGATGATGTCTTTGGAGACGTTGGTGGCGTGCATGTTTTCGGAGAGGACGATGTCTTCCCACATGACGAGCCGGCGGTTTGGTTTTACTTTCTTCATCATGGGGACGGTTTTGTCGACCCAGTGCTGGAGGAGAGTGTTGAATGTACGGGAAGAGTCCTGCTTGAACCATTCTCGAACATGCTTGCTCGTGTTGAAGCAATTGGGCTGGAGCTCATCACCACCGACATGGAACCAGTCATCAGTGAAGAGTGCACTGATATCGTTGTACACCTTTTCGACGAGCTCGTAGGTCTTGTCATTAGCGATGTCCAATTGACCGGGATTGGGTTCAACCGCAGTGTGCTTTTCCCAAACGTCGTTGGACCACCAGGAATCTTCGCATGCAACGACGTCGGGATCAATCTGTTTCCAGCCAGAGGCGGAGTGGCCGGGCATATCAATTTCTGGGACGACGCGAACCCCGTGAACTCGGCCATATTCGACAACTTCACGGACATCGAACGGAGAGAAGGTTTCTCGGCGGGAGTAAGCGTCTTTGGTCATCTGAGGGTACGCACGAACTTCAATGGGCCAGGATTGGGTGTCTGTAATATGCCAGTGGAGGACATTCAGCTTGGACAAGGCCATGCCGTCGATTTGCTCAAAGATCTTTTTCAAACTGATGAAATTGCGAGCAGTGTCGATCATAATGCCGCGTACTGGATAGAGAGGAGAGTCCTTGATTTTAACAGGTTGCTCAACCATGAATCGTCCACCATCGACTGTAACAATCTGCTGCAGAGTGGTAAAGGCATGGAGGGCGCCCCATTTGGTCTTAGCAGTGATCTCAATACTGCTTGACTTGTCCGAGATCTCCAAGGTATAGGATTCATCTACGTTGTGTTGCAAGTCTGCCTCAGGATTTTCAACTTTGACGTTGACGTCGCGGATAGTATCGCGGCCAGTAGTCTCTTCGCGCTTCTGATTACCATCTGGGAATGACGGAAAGGTTGGGATTGGAGCTTCTGTCGCCGCTGGTGTCCATCGTAAGCGCATGATGCTACTCCAAGCGCGATGCCATGCCGATCGAAGGATCTGGTCGCTTGTGCCATTGAACCTGACGTTCCAGTCGAGATATCGAGGTCCAGAGGTGCCCCATTCGATTTCGCGCGGGGCTGGTAGTGGATTGACCTTGACTGCTTGGCCGAGGCCTAACAGCAGGGCTGCTGTCGCGGCGAAGTGAGAGAAACGCATGAGAAGGGAGACTGGTAAGTGGGCTAGATTCAGCAACTTCAAAAAAACCTGAATGGTCTTTGGGGCAACGGATCAAGAGAAACGGCGAGGAAGCTTCTAAATGTAATTGTTTGCACGGGGATGCCCTGATATCATCAACGACCAGGATGCTCGGTGTTGCTGTCCGTCCACAGTAGTAAGTATGTAGTATGATGATGATGATGGCAAAGCTCTGCAAAACAGCACGCGGTTAGCATGGGGGAAACAAAGTGAGGGAACTCGGACACGATGTTTCGATTCAGTTTTTAACTGACCTGTGTAACCCTGTCACTTCGTTTTATAACTGAGAAGGGCCAGACTGTCACCGGCTTTCAGTGAGTGCTGCAGTGGAAACGGCCGTCAAGATGGCAGCTTGATAGAACAGAAAGATCACCACCAGAACAGCACAATGAGGTATACAGTAACAGTGACTGTTATTGACCTCGCAATGAATTCTTTCAGCAGGGAGGCTTTAGTTCGTGAGTTGACTCCCTTGTCAGCTGGCGTTGTTAGTGTGACATCGGAGCAGAAACAAGCCAATGTAACACTATCTATCGCCATCGCTGCTCCCGACCAGCATGATGATCGCCATGGAATAGAAATCATCCTCATGAATTCTCTTCACTTCAACCGATCCAAGTCACTTCTGCGCACTGATTCTGCTCTTGAAGCCTCAGGTGACAGAATCTGCAGAAGAATTGTCGTCGACATCGCCCATGCTGCTGGTCTCTCTCTCTCTCTCTCTCTCTCTCTCTCTTTCTCTTTCTCTCTGCTACCAACTCGACTGTTCGTCAGTATCTGTCCGACATCCACACATGACACTCGGAGCTTTCTATCCATGTTCTTGCATACACAAGGGCAGAGAAGAAGCCAACAAGGGTTCGTTTCCAAGGTTTTTTATGGACGCACGTTTGTTTTCCTGGGTTGGGCCCTGTCATGACCACCACAAACCTTCAGATCAGCCACTACATATAAACTAAACTAACAAGATATCATCATATATGATATCAGGGAGCTTTCGGGAGATTTCCATGGCGAGGATGAAGGCTAAACGGCATGTCGTGGCAACAGCCTTCCGAGACTAATAATAAGAACAGATACCACAGCTATACTTCGCTAGATCTGGACCCTTTACGTGACCTCACTGCCTTGCTTGTATTAGACTCGAAGAAGAAACAGATATGAACCAAAATTACCACTCAAAATCGTGAGTGTGGCGAGGGCTATCATAAATTTGTCGTCATAAGCTTCATCATGGCGATATTTTGAATACATTACACATGTATCTTACTGTCGACCTTTCCTACCATAGCATCCATGGTACTAGCAGGGCGAAATTTTCCTCCGAATACTCCTCTCCAGGGCTGAGGTCCGTATGAGCTCTTGAGCGATAAAAGATTGCGAGTTCTCTGCACCGCTTCTGGGTGTCACTATCTGACCCAAGCTTCGCATGTATCTCGGATAATTTGAAGTAAGTGCGTGCGATGAAGCCCTCCCCTCCTGGAAGACCTTTAAGGAACGAAAGGCTTTTCTCGAGCAATTGTCTGTCCAATAATTAGTTACTGGCATATTAAATAAATTTCAAGCTACGTTTTCAGGGGTTATACATTGCCGTTGCCAGATCTCCTCGACTGTAAAGCAGATCTGCAATCTGATAAAGCGAGTCGCACGTCTTGTATTTATCCCCAAAGGTCTTTTGACGGAATACGAGTGCCTTCGACCTCAGGCGGAGAGCCTCATCAAATCGACGCTGGCAAACACGGATCCGGCTCAGGAGAACCATGTCACTAGTGACTGGTTAGATAATAAGCCACCTTCCAAGTCACACAAGGGATCATACCTTGAAAGGCGTGGGTTGTCAGTTCGTAAGAAGCTCTCATCAGTCATATCTTTGAGAGAGGGACACCTCATGAGCATCTCCTCGGCTTCGTCCGGTTTACCCATGCCAAGGAGGATGCTGGACATGTTGCTATATGAATTGCCGATTAAACGGCTGTTAGTCTCCAGCCGAATGTCCATGGCCATCTGCTGGTACGCCGCAGCTTGCTGGAAGTCTCTCAGTTCGGTGTAAGCAAGGGAAATGTGGTTGAGGGCGGAGGCCACAAAGTCATCGTTCCGTGATAGACAATCCTCTCGGATCCTCCAGCACTTGTTGAAACACTCCAGGGCGATTTTCGGATGGTTTGTGTCTAGCAAAAGAAGCCCGAGGACATCGATCCCTTGCGCATACAAAAGAGAGGTCTGATCTTGCGTGAGGTCGAGGGCGAACTGCGTAAATGGTAGGGCTTCATGACATCGCTCACACTCGTAAAGGTACCTAGAATATATAAGGGGTCTGTATCAGAAGACAACCAGGCTCTTAAACTCACCAAGAGCAGCGAAGGAGAAGTTCAGCAAACAGCGCTGGGTCACCAGCTTGAATCTTATGCCATTTGGCTTGAGTAGCTAGAAAGTGAACATGTGGGAGGCACATTTGGCATTTGTCCCAAGATGTAAATGTATATCCAGGTCCAGATTTCCATGGACAAGGGAAGGCTGCTGTGAGAAGCATGACTGCTTCGTTCATGTATTTTTCTCGCTCCTCAGTGGTCAGATTTTCTATTACTACTGCTTGTACGAGCCGCTGCATGGATATATAGGAAGATTCTTCAGACCGGTCGATCAAGGAAGCACGAAGTAGACCTTCCTTGGCGTCCAAAAAGCTATCATGCTTCAGTATATCATGAGAGCGCCGAAAGCTCAAAATACGAAGAGAAAACTTACTCCATCTCGTCCTGTAGAAAACCAAATTCGCTGCTTTCTCCTTGGCTCAGTTCCTTATTTGTAAGAATTGTCTCGTCAATACGATCAGGATCGAAAAAGACCAACAATTTCTGCAAGGAGCTTGCATCTCCTGTTAATCGGCGAAGGGAAAGTTTCCAGACCGTACTCAGAGTATGGTGATAATCACTCGGGCCTGTCCTTTTAGAGTGGATCGTGGTTGCATGGCGGTCATAAACACACAAAAAATCCACTAGAGAGAACCTTTGCTGTACAATAAATCCACTGATTTGTCGGAGGGCAAGAGGAAGGCCGCCCAGCTTCTGAGTGATCTCTCGAGCAAGATCAATATGGAACTGGGAAGGATTGGTTTGGCCAACTAGCTCTAGAAACGCAGCACTTCCCGTGGCGTCATCGAAAGGCTGGACAGCCAACCCAGCAAGTGCCGGACTAAAGGCTGCGGTAAAATCGCGGGAAGTCAGCAAAATGGAACCGGGCGCACTTCCCGGCCAAGCGTGAGTTAAGATCTCAAGGTCATCAGCATTATCAAAAACAATAAGCCATCGACAATCTAGCCACAATCAGTCTGGTGTTACGATTGTAAAAAGAAGGTTTTGTATGTTCACCAGTGTCATGCAACCAAGCTTTTACTTTAACCATTGCTGCATTCGCATCCTCTGATTTTCGGTCCTCTGGAACCAGCTTTAGTTTCTGGGCAATATCAAGAAAGTCCTGTGCCATCTTGATGATGTTATCAGCAGAGATCCAGAATATAGCATCGAATTGGTTGCGAGCGGTATTTGCATATTGGCGAGCAATCGCAGTTTTTCCCACTCCGCCCATCCCGTACAGTGCCAAAGATCTGTTCTGACGACCGCCTTTTTGGGGATCGAGTGCATTTTTGAGGCGTCTCAATTCATCCTCTCGTCCGATAAAGCGCTCACTGAGGTGAAATGGCATGTGATAACATGGCAAGACATCTTCTTTCACTTTATGATCTTTGAATGTTTTCATGAGTGACAGCACTTCAGCATGTCTTTCTTTCTCAGCTCGCGTTCGCGCGGCATCGGCTTCAGTCTCGACAGTCTGCGTGTGTTGTTTGAGACTGCTGATTGTTTTTGGGAAGTCATTACGAAATTGAGCCCATGCGTTCCGGATCAAAGAACCTATGTGCATCAGGAAAACATCGGAGAAAGGAGAAGGAACCCACTCACGACGGGGATTCTTGCGCAGGAACTTAATTGCCTGGGCGCAAAAGCAAATCATCTCCGTGTAAGCCTCCACTAAGGCAGATTCGAAAGCTTCGTCCACTGGCAAAGTTTCCTCGTAGGTAGCAAACCTTGGCAGCAAAGAACTTATCTCCTCTAACATGTCAAGGATACCATTCCGGACACCCTTCGATGGGTATGCCAACTGCCTATTTGGTTAGCGTCCTGAAGGCTTCAACTCATGCTGGGAGACAATACCGCTAGAATTACCCTTATGCTTCCCCAAACGATGGCAGCTGTTTTTGGGTCGGCTCCAAGGCAAACAGCCATCACGGCCGCAAAATCGTTGAAACACGAGATGACCGGCTCAAGGCCGTCCAAGGAAGCCGATCGACTGTCATCGCGAGAGGCCGCTTCGAAAGATTTAGCTTGCCTAAGAAGCTCCTCCAAGCTTTCAGCTTCAGGAATTCCATTATCACTATTTCTTAGTCCAGAGCGATATCGATCGAAGGCCTTGTTGAGAAGTGGGCTGTGGCAATCATCTGAAGTGAAGTTTGGCCTTGGGGTTTGCAGTCAGCGATCTGTGCTTGTCGTCGAATATGGAAATGATGTCAGCAATCAGCTTTTCTTACCCCTTGAGCATATCCATATCCGGAGCAGAAGTTGAGTTCAATCTCTAGTCAAGCTTTGCAAGTGATTGACAGCTGAGAGTTTTCTTGGGCTGTAGAAGAAACAAAACTGTCACGACTCTTTGAACTGTTTCAATCTCTTCCACTAGCTAGTTAAATCTAGTTGGACTGAAGTTGAATCAACACACTGCTCTAGCTATACATATTAAAATGTTTGGATGGAGTTTACTTATGGTTTGGCGGGGTCGGGAGGGAACCTGCTTGCCCCACCTTCCCCATATTTTAAGAGGGTCGATGCTTCCGATTGGTCTTTCCAAAGCCTATCCCGACGCCAGATATATATGGGTACATATGTACATATACTCCGTATGATGTATGTATACAGGGAAGACTTCATTGAACATACAAATACTCCGTACATGCTAGTGTGTTTCTCTGTAGTCCTAGTCAGAGACTGAGTAGTAACTGGGCTGTTGATCAGCCCCCAAGTTTGAGAAACGGATGATCCATCAGTTCGCGAGCTGTCTTCCTCTTCTCCGGAAGCCAGGTGAGCATTTGTCGAACAAAAGATAAAAATGTCTCGCGATCCTTCTTTTCGAGGAATGGAGTTGTATCCTCTAAGCTTCGAGACGGAATCAATTCACTATGGCGGAATTCACCTTGGACACAGTCAGTATGCCAAATGGTGACGTACGACCTGGTAGTTAACCCACCTTTTGCGTTAAAGAAAGGGCCATCGAAGAACTCCTGAGCATTATTGCAGAGTTCGCCAGTGTCGTTCGTGACAGGGTGGGGCCAGTTGTGCTCTGACATGGCCTTTGATTTCGCCAGCAATGCTCGGGGCGGCGGGCCGAGTAGGGCAATCATTTCCGCAAGATGTGACTTTGCGTTGTATTGGCTGTTTGTATCATGTACCTGCTGGAACAATTCCTTGCTCCCAAGGATATTCCACAACTTGCCGAACACGATTATTAACATCAAGCCCAAGCCAGCGCTTATAACCAAGAGAAAGGAAAACAAAAAGCCTGTTGTATTGTACACTCACCTCCAGGCAACAGGTACGGGAGTCTTACCAGCACACCAAAGTTCCAAATATCTGCCTTGAAATTCCAACCACAGCCAACAATTACTTCTGGGGCACGGTAATGGTCTGGTTGGATAGGATAAATGCCAAGTTGCTCTCCTAACATTCCATTTCGAGTAGACGGCTTGTCGAGTCTTGTTGCGAGCCCGAAATCGGCTATTTTGGGAACCATATTCTTGATTTCTCTCCCGTCAAGAGCACCAAAGTCATTATGGCAGCGGTAGATAGTCCGACCACTCTCTCCATCAACCTTGCATTGCATCGGTTGTTGTCGTTTAATGAAGTCGGTAAGAATGTTTTCGTTTTCAAAGCCCATAAGGATATTCCCTAGCTTTAGATCTGACAGGTGGGTTGGGTCTTTGCATTCCAGAATAGACACAGGAGAATGGCGACAAGGACTCACCCGTGTGGACGACTTTGCACTCTGAGTGAAGATAATCAAGGCCAACCAGGAGGATGTAGATATAAGCCTTCGCAATGGGCAAAGGCAGCTTGCGATCAACGAACCGCTGCTGTAAAAGCCAGAGAGGCTCTCTCATCGGTTCGTAGACAAGGCACAAGTGCTTTCCTTCCGGCCCAATTATTTCGAAATCATCCAGGCATGTCCGTAGAATCACGCGGCCACGATGCTCTGGATTTTGTTGTGTGATATGGCTTTCGATTCCCTTCTCATGCCAAGCAGCATCAGCATTGTTACTGTTGATTATTTTCAGGGCCACTGTTTGTTCAGACTGCCATTTGAATCTTAATTGTGAGGTCCAAGGTCAGTTTCTCGCTTGTCAACATCAAGGAAGCAAGCGCAGTTACATACCTTGAGATGTCGCGGGCAAGCCACACGGTTGATTGTGATCCCCAGCCAATTTTGACAAGTAGTTGAAATTTCTTAGCCAGTACCTCTCCGGGCTTTGCTGGGTAGAAAGTCGTCGAATTGTATTCAGGACAAGCCTCCTCATCAACAAGTTCCTGCTGAGGAATTGGAGGCCCTGAGTTGGGCGGTAACTGCCGGACCGACTTTTTGGCGAAGGAGAATATAGTACGCCGCGGTGTCAAGATCAGCCTCCAGAGAAGTGACATTAGGCCATCCAAGCATTATTCAAATGCTCTGAAGAAGTTCACTGAGAAGCAGCTGGTGATACTTCTGATAACATTGATGTTGTTTATGACTGGCAAAAATATTGTTCCGTTGTTTTATCAACATCCCTTTTCTTCACCTCACTTTCAACACATCATGGCCTACTTGAAATGCTATATAAATATTTAACTTCTTTCTTTTCTCTTTTTTCTTTTCTTGATCAAATCAACATACATCTTCAGTGAGTATCATCTTTCTTGACATCAAGTTTCATCAAGCAAAAGGTTTTTGTGAAGAGTTTTATTGCTCTGCAGTCTTTCTAAGCTCTTGCAAGCTTTCATTCATTCTGCAAAGTCTGCACAAGATAGAGACAAGTTCAAGTGATTATACCACATCTCACAAACAGACTCGGATGCCCTCTGTTACAAGTGCTTCGACTCCGACATCCTGTACATATTACTGGAAGTTTGAATCCTAAGCTACATGAAGGATGTTCATACCAAATCTACCAAGTGAAGCTCAATTTCTCCCTCACTTGTTCTACTTCAAGTGGCTCTGCAAAGTCCACACTTAGTTACTGTTGTGTCACTAACTCTGCCATGCATCATCAGTGGGCAGATGAAATTCGCAAAGTTACAGGACAGCTACAAGTGTTGCTCTACTTTGGCAACCATTGGAACCACCAGGATGGCCAGCAACATGTCGAGGGGAAACTCACCAAATCAAGCCAGTCTTTTGATATAATTACATCCTACCTCTCTTTTACAAACCGCCACGGGCCATCAAAGTTGAAAGCTCATAGAATGGAGAACGAGAAACGATCCGAGGCCATGGCCAATGCCATGATACATGTCAGTGATCCTGGATGGTGCTACTCTCTTGGGGGTTGTTCCTAGAATCCCTTTTTTTTTCAGTTTACTATAAAATCACACAAAAATAAAATCACAGAAAAACACATTCTGCTAACCATAATACTTATATTTTCTGTGTGGCTGCGATGATTTGTTTTACTCTGCAGCTCTACTAATTGTCTTTGGAAAGTCATTAACTACAAAATTGAATTCATGTCTTCTCAATCAAGCATCTACTTGCATCATGAAAATGGAATCAACTCACAATCTGAGTTCATGCCATTGAATGGATCATACCTGGCTCAAGTAAGTCTCCTGCTTTCTTATTCTTTGAAGCCATATCCAGAGATGTCACAAACTATGAGTAAGTGAGGATCCATCATAATCATGGATGCTGAATAATGACTCAATGATGTATAAGACACGTCAGAGTGCCCGACAACTACGGTGAGGACCACTTCTCCCAGGTTTGTCTCAGGGACGCATTGACAGTGTTCTACAGGTCGAAGCCATCCTTCACAGCAAAGAAACAATTAGATCCGACGCAGATATGAAATTAGCCGCCCAAAAAAACTCGTGGTAGTTGCCATGCAGACGATGCACCCTGCCGAAAATGATCCAAACCTGTTAGGGAATGCCAGAAGCTTGGATATGCTGGCTATGCACCAACAGACCTTGCTGAATGTCCATGCACTCCGGGAAGAAATGTCGGAGGTAAAAGACCAGTTGATGCATTTATCAACATTGTCAGATTGTTACCTCCAGACTCGATCACAATTTATAGATGTCTTTAAACGCGATGTGCTGCAAGATAACTCGGTGCGAGGCTCAGTCAAAGATGCAAACAGACTTGTTCACTCAGGAAATGCTGCGATGGATTTACAACTATATAGAAAGAAACAACGTCATGACCCTGAAACCTTTGAGATTCTCTATGGACTGTCTCTGGAGCGGGTTGAATTTTTAGGTGAGTTTTTCTGTCTGTTGAATAGTCACTTTTCTTTTAAATTAGTATGTATCAACTGACTTTTTACCAGTTGACCACAAAAATTTCCATATCCTTCAAATCGTTGACTCTATGGCGACACTCAGGGCAAGACAGGCAGAAGTCCCCGAGGCCATCACTGCAGCATTTCAGAACCTTGTATCGCTAGTTAACTCCAGAACTGAACAGATATCAAATCGGCCGGACAGTAAATCTCAAATTTCCCATGCATACAGACAATTTTGGAAATGCTGGAGAGAACACAATTACTACTTCCAATGAGGCTTCTCAGTGATCATTATTGTCTGTCCTGCCCAATCCAAGTTACCTGGTTTGTTATAACTTATCTAACTGATGGTTTGCACAGTTGAAATTATTATTATTATTATTATTATTATTTATTATAATCTTATGCAGTCAGGGACTCAGAGACTCTGTCACTCTGAAGACTACCTAACAGTCTAAAGACTGCTAGGATTTAACTAAGTACATATACAAAAAATGACTATAGTCATAGTCATGGAAACATAAAATATGAGAAATCAGTGGGTATCGAGGCAGTTCAATGAAGTGTCTGAAATGTTTGCCACAGTCATGGGTGGCTTGTATTATCACTTTAAACTTGATATGGAGTTGAACCTTCAAGGAACTGTTGATGTATTCTTACATATACTAATTCAATGTAATAGGTACTCTTCCATGGAGCATTTGTTCCTAGAAATCTGGTCATTAACCACCTGCTAAGAATGAAGCCATTTGAGAAGGATCTGAATTCAAGATGTCTCTCACAAGTTAGTTACAGTTTGAAATAACTGAAAAGGAAAAAGCTGAAATCAAAGTCTCTTGGAGGCCAAATCGCCCACAGCTACAGATCAAGCAGCTGCTAGTTACTGTAGGAAAAAACCCACGAAAATCAGAAGTGGATTTGACCATGAATGCATAGCGAATTCAGCCTGAGATTAGTACATATATAGTGAGTTCGAAGAGGATTCGACTTAAGATATAATGTGGTGAATAACATAAAGGATTTGACGGTGAATACATAGAAAGTTCAGCCTGATATATAGTTATCGCGAATACATATAGAGTATCCAAAGCATTGACAAAAGGCCCCCAATCATTATATGTTCGATCCCTAGCCCTCTCTCAAAGACGGGTCTCCGTTGATTGGAAATGCAAGCCGGTTTGCCTGCCGAAGAGGACTGGTAATAACCGTTCTGCTTCTTTCTTCGCTTCATAGAATTGGCGAGTACACAAAGCAACCCCCTTATGAGCAACAATGAAGCGCATCTTCACTCCTTGCAACTCCCTATCATTGGTATTCCTTCTCCGGTCGATCTCCCTACTTCGAGGCCCGCTTGAATTTAGCCCTCCTTCAGACTCCATGATCTGCAGAAATTCTTCGTCGAGCATTTTTCTCTCGGTGCGCACGTCGTGAACTTCCGGAAGAAGGACGATAAGTTTCAGGAAAGCCGCAAAGTATCTGACCCGCGCGCGGGCAAGGTTATCGAAAACACGCCTGTGGTCCTCATGTAGTTTCGCACCGAGCCTATATATCTCCTTTTGAATTGACTTGTAATTAAGTATGGGACCAGGCTCTCCCGTTTCACGGCAGACTCCGAATTCTCCGGTTGCGGACCGGCTTCCTTGCGCCTGATCATAAATCGCATGTATGAAGGATGCTGGGCACCTGAGAATATCGTCAGGAGGACATGCGGCGTAATCAAAACATGGGCTAAGGTTGAACAGTTTTTCATTTATTCCCATGGATGGCGTAAGCATGGCAACGCCCTCGCTACAGCGGTTCAGATATTCATCCCAAGAAGATTTAACCGAGTCCAGGGTCCCTTCCATTGTCGAATATTGAATTTCAGCGGCGCTAATGTTGCGTCTTGAGTACTGGCAGCTCACTCAAAGGCACTTGGGAAAAGTAAAGCACAACCGACAATTAAAGAGGAAAGAAAACATGGCCTTCCTAGCCATGTCATGAGCGCATCATGAGGACATTGTCAGCACACTGTGCGGACATAAATCGGCAATAAGAACCAGAAAAGTACCACATCAATGACAGACAGCGATGTCATTGGTATATGGAAAGGAGGCAAGATAGGTCAGTACGCTCTCTGCACCTTCATCTTCAGTGCAAAATCAACCGACTTATCTGCCTTTCGAGACTTCCTCGTTTAGAAGGACTTCCTGGGTAAGAATAAGCAGTAAGCTCAACAAGTCCCTTAACATAAAGGTTTGCTGTTTATCTAACACAAAATCAATTGCTCTCTCCTAAGAAGAACATCGGGAGATATATCAATATCAATACAACTTTAATGTTCCGTCTGCGATTCCAGAGCTAATGGACTCAAGCCATGTGTTTCGGCATCTGATGTCCGCGGAAGGTCAATATCGACCACCCAAGGTGCATTCAATGGATGATATCTTAATGTCATGATAGCAGCGTTCACAAATAACGTCTCCACTCCAAAATTTAAAGGGTTATTCCCGTGACGGCTTACGTCCACAAACGCACATCGAGTTTCCAGTTCCGCATTCCTATCTTGTAGAATAACCTCAGATGATTCGGCTTCCCAGTTCATTCGCATAGCTCCGTGGCTTTCATGGATATGGCCGAAACAATGTATTAGTGGCCGCGCTCGGGCGACTGCTCGACGGAGATGTTGGCAGCCAACATGCCGACCTTGGGGAACTATGTCGAGAATACCCTTGGGTGGACCGTGGGTTAACATAATGTGCACATCAGGGAACGAAGGAACAGGGTTCTGGGCTTGAAACTCCGCGTCGTCTGAGGATGGGTTGAAGCGATCATGACCACGTTTGTAGCCAAATGCCATATTACAGAATTCTGGCTGATATGGACTCGCATAAACGGTAAACTGAGCTCCATTCTTTAATTTAAACTTTCGCAGCCCCTCCTCCATGTAGACAATGCCGTGGTTCTGGGCGTCTTCTCCACGATATAAATCTCGGATCTTAGCTAGATCTTCCCGGCCCGTGTGCTTTCGGAATCCGCAAGAGTTGTAGTACTCTTCGTCAAGAGTTATATCATGATTCCCGGCAATGACGATCTTCAGTTCTGCATCAGCCTCCTTGAGCATGTCAACCATAGCTCGATGCTCTCTCTCCAAACCAATAAACGTCAAATCACCCGCATGCAGGACAACATCCGCCGAAGGCAGTGGGCGTCTGTAGGGAGTGGACATATCTTCTGGCTGGACAGGCACACAATCATGAGTATCAGAGATCATACAGATGCGCGTTTTTACCAGCTCTCCATTCATACCTGCCGCCATGGTCGGGGTATGATATAGAGTGTATGTCCAAATTGCAGCGATGTCGTGGTTGATTCGATGAGCTGGCAACAGTTGAAGTTTTCGAGAGAAAGCTCATGTAATTCCGGCGTTATCAGATCCAGAGATCTTATTTGAGTGATTGTTCAGTAAACAAGCTGTTTTTGATCAAGTTATATGTTGTTCTCCGCAGAGTATGAGGGCCTTGAGAAATGAGGGAGCCTAAAGTCAAGGCAGTGACAATAGTAATTGACCAGGTAGCCCATAGCCATACAATGCTGGCTCACTCTTTGTAAATCATGTTGGGAGCATTCCATACAGTATAGCACTGAGAACTGCAACTTCTTCCAAATAGCAGCCTTTACCATAACTGACTTTTGGGGTTATATCAGAATAGATTAATGAATTGGGAAGTCTGATGTGTAATGGGTAAACTACATTCCTTAAGGAAGACAACTCTACGGCATACCATAGCGGCCACAGGGCAAAAATTGATCACATGACCTAAGGTTGGCTTGCCGCCTTATTCACCGCCTGCCATATTAGGTGAAGGTTCAGACTAAGTTTGAACTAAATCCTTTTTGGTTTAGTTTCTGTTACAGGAAAGTTTATTCTGTGTTGCTTCAAGGCTTATTTCCTGATTCTAACATTTGACTATCAACATTATTGTGTATATACAGTAGAATTTTGATAGAAGAGTATTGTAGAGTAGAATATATATTCAAACACCATAAATGTAAGAAATAGCACATGATCTTGACAGCTTTCTAGGCCAAAAAGTCTCAAGCTTTGAAGATTCTTCTCAATCTCTCAATCTTACAACAACGCCAGCATCCAACAACCCCCCCCCCCCACCCAAGCTCTCAATTTGTTATGAAGCTGTTCGCATTCAAATAACTAGGTAAGTAGAATTTAACAACAATATGAATCTGGGGAAGGCTCCTCCAGAGCTCTCTCAACCAAGGAGGATTATGGGGGTTACCCATGACAAGATTCTGTGTTGCATTTGTGCTGACTTGGCACCATCACATGATCTGGCAGAATTGATTCTGCCAAATGGAAAACCGATTTTTGCCCTGTGGCCGCTATGGTATGCCGTACAACTAGTAGTACTCCGTACATTGTTCTTGAACAGCTATAACATATTTAATACTCCGTATCTTAGTGATTATTACCATGAGCAAATGCTGCATTAGTTATAGGTGTGAATAACTGCTACGTCGATGGAAGATATTATCAAGTACAGCCTCAAGCTCTTTCAATGTCTAGAATTTCTGAACATTCCAGGTCCTAATCAGTTTGCGAGAAGAGGAGAATTCATCACCAGATATCCAGCACAGTATGTCTCATCAGATGCTTGTTGCTTCCTAGGAATTCTCTTCACTTTCAAATTCAATGAATTGCAATGTATCAGCCATTGGTGGAAAGTATACATACCAGACGCCTCCAGAAAATGCATTCATGGTTGTCGTAAGGAAGAGTAAAAATATATACCCAAGTCTATACTGTCATTCAACGTTTTTGGAACAATATTTCCAATCGCCATTCCTTCTAAATCACGGTGTCACCGAGTTGCTATTGTACTCGCATCAAACCTGTAACCGCGGGGGACAGATATCTGGCTCTAATTCTACTGCGAGTCGGCTTGTAGTTCCAACGAGGTCTTTCAATCGGACTCGAAAGAAAGTCTAGAATACGAAGGAGCAAATGTGGTATGTTAGCCACGTATCTAGGAGATGAAAGTGCCGCTTAGTTTCAAACAGTGAAAATGCATGCATAGCATCTATCTGGCAGGATACTTCGAACTCACCTAAATATGTTAAACAAACATTACCCTGTCTCAACAATCACCCTCCTATAAGTTCCCCGATCTGAAAATCTCGGATCTATTCTTCAGCTTCATGATTCCCCAATACTCCCAGATTGGTGCCTTTCCTCTTTCTGCCCCAGACATCCGCGGCCCATGTAGCAAGTTGGAACATCCAACCACCTGCCACCAGCACACCGGAAACAACATTTACCAGCCTGACCAGGAGAGCGAGTAAACTACCCCGTTCCTCGCTCACAACCAGCAAGATAGGTTCGATGTCGAATTTGAAGAAAATACCCGGGACAGCATTCACATTTTTGGGTAATACGCGAGACTGAGAGGTAACTGCATATTGGTTGGTGAAGATCGTGTTTTTGCGCTGGCTGGGAGTGATGGTGGTAGGGTCAGGGAGCCGCTGGCTGTACGGGTCGACGGTACCTGCGCGCGTGTAGATCGTGGGAACAACGGAGAGATAGTATTGATACTTAAAGAGGTTTTCTTTTGTGGTGGCAACTGTTTTGTCTAAGGGATCTAGGATGGTCGAGTAGCGTGGTCCGAAGGAAATCTCGGTGATAAGGTGTGAGAAGTTGAGATCTGATACGGTTAGCATTTGCTTCGGGCGTTCCATTAACAGGAATGGTGGACATACGGTTTACATTCAAAGTACCAACGGGGTCGTAATACCCTATCCCCCTGGCAGTGATATGAAAATTGCCTTGCACCTTATTCCCTTCCAGACTACCATAAATCCGACAAGAATCAATCACATCTTTCCCCCTCAGTTTTGGCCCAGGAGGAAATTGCCTCCTCCAGCTCCGCCTCGCTTCTCCAAGAACATGACCTACGTGTTGATCCTCTTCCTGCTCTGTCAACCTTATATTGTCCTCGGCGCTCAGCGTCTGATACTGTCGAGATCCGCCTTTGCCAGCGAAATTCATCTCCCGATTCCAAGCGTTCCAGCTGGTTTTCTCCTTGTGTAGTAGTTCGGCTGCCCAAATAAAGTCGCCGGCAGCATCCTGCATATTCACGCGTAATGCCTCGCATGGCATCGGGACAACAAGGTCGAGATTAAGCTGAAGTTCATGCGAAACACCCTTTTCGACGCTGAAGTGGTGATTTTCGGTTCCTTTATACCAGGAGACGAGCTCCGAACACACGAGAACACCACATAGGAAAAATATCAAAACTGTCCATTGGCCTCCGCGACGACTGGCTGTGGTATATGTAGGCTTTGTTTTGGCTGGAAGAACATTGTTAGCTTTCTTTTGAGTGGAAGCTAGACGCAGTTATCTCGAAACCATCGAAAGACCAGCCATAGTTCCGAATGAAAAAATTGAAATGGCTTACGAAAAGCGTCAAATGTTCTTAAACCCCCTGCGAGTCCCTTCTTGTCCCCAAATGCATCCTCGTCGAGGCCATGATCTGCAAAGCCGTTCATCAGGCCGGGGTGCGGGTGAGGAGGCCCCAATTAAGTCAATGGAGAAGATTCATAAATAGAAATTACCGACAGACACCACGAAATCGAGTCCTCCTCTGCTTTCGCTCCGTAGCTCCTAGATCATACTGAAAACCACATAATGGCCTTGAGTGCTCTGCATGTTTCGATATCAACCTCACAACCTCAGTAGGTGAGAGAGCTGCTGACTCATCCACTGCGACGATCAGGCCAGATGTCCACATCCCCGTCGCGCTATCCTCGATTGGGACACACTGTGACTAGTACCAGCTTCAACAGACAACAGAGCAGTCTTAAAGCCATGGGGTGATTTCAGTCAATGAAGACAGAGCGAGAGCCTTGTTACATGTACTTACACTTCTACTATAGATAGCAGGCAAAACACAGAATATACTCCCTTTTCCTTCACTCATTCGTCCACTCACTCTGACTCAATACAAGCCGATACCCATCCGGATCCTCCACTGTGACCCCCCATGTCTCCCAATACGGGTTCCTCGCCTTGACCCTCTTCCCACCCGCTTTCTCCAGTTTCTCGATGACCGCCAGATCAATCGCCTCGCCCACGTAGATCACCAATAGATCCTCCTCTGTTGGGGCTGGCGGAAACTCGCCTGCTGGATCATCGACCAATTCCAGATGCCATGCTGCACCGGGCCAGCCGAGCATGAGAAGAGCGTGGCCGCCAGTGACATTTGTGTCGGATCTCCAGAGGACCTTGAGGCCAAGGCCATCGACGAAGAAACGTTCGGCTTGGTTAATGTCGCGGGAGGGGCGGGCGATGCGGATGTGGCTGGTGGCTGAAGGGGTTTTGCCTATACCAGGCTGAGAGACAACAGCTGCATTGGACATTGTATGAAGGACTATGCGGTTTGTAATAGTATATCGGATGCTGTTCCCTCTGGATCCTGGCTTCTTATCCCAGAATGCTGACTGTAGTAAACAGTTTGTCTCTGGTCTAGGTATTAGTTGATACGCACGCACGTAGATTTTTTCAGTGCATTCAAAAGCCAGACCTGCAGTAACCACTAGTTTTTCACTCTTTGGGAACTCATTTTACAATCTTGCTATGCATGCCATAAATAAATTCCATACGGATTCTGGAGATTATGGCAATGTGCTTCAGTGTACAATGGCCAAGACCTAGACCTTGATGACAAATTGAAAAAATAAGTGTCAAGTTGCTATAGTGTGTAACTACAGGCTTTCGGGAGAATGGAGGTGAATGGAGGCGGATATTACAAGTAGAGACTGGGACTCGCGGTCTTCCTTGGGGTAGCGAACCCACTTGGTAGTATATCACATTACATATAAGTTAGGGGGTGAGTGCACTGTCCTGGTGGATGACAACTAACTGCTGAAGCTACATACGGATGTATGTACTGTACAACAGTGCCTCATCAAAAGTAACTGCTGACAGCACCATTGTTCACTTCAGAGGTACCAGTGCTAGTATACATGCTCCGCGGAGGATGAGTTCACGAGGGACAAAGGCGACAGTTCTGTTGTGAGTGCTATGGCCTCTTCACCCCTGAAGTCTCAGCCCGAGAAATTCTTTGTTGAGTCCACACAGCTGCGTATTTTGAGGGAGTACGGAGTAAAAAGTCTCAGAATTTGAGGGCTGTATCTTCATCCACTGGCCCCTTGATTCCTATGGAGTTTGAAGCCATCTGGAAAGGAGGTCTTCTGAGCGATATGAATGGTGTTCTGATGCATGAAATCGCGTCTTTTCGCTCCTTTCGATTGGACGACAGCTTTATTAAATTAAAGCCTTTCCCCGTTGATCAGGGGTGGACCAATCAGATGCACCGCCGGGATGCTAGAATGCCGAATCATGACACATCCATTCAACGAACTTAGGGGTTTCATGACTAGCGGTATTCTATCCATCCTGTTCCCTAGAGCGGGTTTAGGGTTCCCAGTGTGATAGCTTCATGTGCTGTGGAGGATCTAACGCAAAAATATTATTAGGATGGAAAGCCGGTTTCAATCCTCCTCTCTTCAATCCTGACAAAATCCATCACCAAAGTCCTTGTGGGTTGAGTGAGGATTACGGCGATTTCACACATCGGTTTACAATGATATACACAGTAAGTTCATCTTGTTGACTGATAGTTCTTGAGACGATAAGCTAAAATCGGGGCGCCGGAAGCTACCACCGACATGTCGTACAGAGTATGATACGGTAACTTTCCACGGTATAAAAATCATTGACGGAATTGTGAATCCACAGATACGAAGCGGATTGGTTCATGGGGCAGAGATTCAGCCAGATGATTGGCTGTTATTTTCCACTCAGTACACATTGATCCAAGGCTGACTGTACATGTAATACCCATACGTGCATAATTTACCAGATCCATCATACATAAGCTATACCTCGACGGAGAGGAGTTATCTGTATTAATAATAATTCAGCGAAAAAGTCCGACTCCAAAGACTCTCAAGCAATTGAGTCCCATCAACCTCTCCTCATCTGTCCTCCCCCGCCGTCCTTCGTTGTCATCCACCGACGGGGGCTGTCTGCTTGGTTAACATCAACTCTACTCTTACCATCGGATCCCTGTGGTATTTTGGAAGTCAACTGAAGCTTGGGAGCCTTCTCTGTGTAGCTCTCTGCACTGACGACCATGGCAAGCCTTCGGGGCAATATGGCGTCGCCTTCTGCTGATGCATCATTCTCATCAGTGGTTTCAGGCCCACCGGGCTTACTGATGGGCATCTACAACGGCTTCTCCAGCTGGACAGCTGTGCTGGCACTTGTCATGTTGCTCGTCGCGTACGACCAAAGTGAGTACTTCCGTACTACTCTAGGATCTCCGGCAGAGGTGAATGGTTTTGAATCGACTACTAACAGATATTCCAAAGTCAAATACATCTGGCTAAAAGGTTCGATCGTCGGTCCAAGATTTAAGATTCCATTCATGGGCCCGTTCCTAGAGTCTGTGAACCCAAAGTTCACCGAGTACAAGGCGAAGTGGGCAAGTGGTGAATTGAGCTGCGTCTCTGTCTTTCATAAGTGCGTTCCGATGAACGTCTCTTCCAGATGAGAATAAGAGTTTCCGGCTAACGGCGAGGGGCGTTAACTTACAGATTCGTTGTCATTGCGTCGACTCGCGACATGGCCCGAAAGGTCTTCAATTCTCCAGCGTACGTCAAGCCATGTGTCGTAGACTGTGCGCACAAGCTCTTGGGTAAGACGAATTGGGTCTTCCTGGATGGGAAAGCGCACGTCGAATATCGCAAGGGCTTGAACGGCCTTTTCACTCGATCGGCATTGACTGTCTACATGCCTCAGCTAGATGAAGTTTATGAGAAATACTTTCAACTTTTCTTGGAAGAATCGAGGCAGAACAACTTCAAACCCCTTCCATGGATGCCATACTTGCGTGAATTGATGTGTGCTCTTTCTTGCCGAACCTTTGTTGGACACTACATGACCGATGCAGCTGTCAAGAAGATCGCTGATGACTACTATCTTATTACTGCGGCCTTGGAATTGGTCAATTTCCCAATAATTCTGCCGTTCACCAAATCGTGGTACGGGAAAAAGGCTGCAGATATGGTCCTGGATGAGTTTAGCAAATGTGCTGCGAAAAGCAAGATCCGAATGGCTGCTGGTGGAGAGATTACGTGTATCATGGATGCTTGGGTCAAGCAGATGCTCGATTCTGCTAAGTACCGGGAAAAGATTGCCCAGGGCATCAAGGTGGAGGAGTCTGAGAAACCGGCTCATATTCTACGTGACTTTTCCGATTATGAAATTGCACAAACTGTGTTCACCTTCTTATTTGCGTCCCAAGACGCTACATCCAGTGCAAGTACCTGGCTGTTCCAGATCATGGCCAACCGTCCAGACATTCTCAATAAGGTCAGAGAAGAGAACTTGATGGTGAGAAACGGGGATCGTAAAGGCAAGATTACTATGGACCTTCTGGACCAGATGCCATACACCAGAGCTGTAGTTAGGGAAACCCTTCGATACCGACCTCCAGTCATTATGGTTCCATATATGACGAAGAAGGACTTCCCCATCACCCCCAACTATACTCTTCCCAAAGGCTGCATGATCGTCCCATCAGTGTGGCCCGCAACCCACGACCCAGAGGCATACAGGGACCCTGATACGTTTGACCCAGACCGTTGGATTACCGGGGATGCTGAGAAAGCAGCCAAGAATTTTCTGGTCTTTGGTACTGGCCCTCATTACTGCCTGGGACAGACATATGCCCAACTGAACCTAATGGCTATGATTGGCAAGGCGAGTATGATGATGGATTGGGAGCATCATGCTACTCCAATTTCAGAAGACATCAAAGTTTTTGCTACTATTTTCCCACAGGTAAGCACTTATCTGTCTGTTGATTTCCCGTCAAAACATTCATTGACATTGAACAGGATGATTGCCCTCTTGTTTTCCGTGCCAGAAGTGATGATCAAAACTCCTAAAAGAACAGGAAAGATGTAATAAATGCTCAGCATCCTCCTGGAAAAGAGGCTTTTTCTGAGATATCTTTCATTTCATTGGTCTTCTATGAGCTCCCTTTTTGCATCTTCAATGATGACGCCAAAAAACTTCAGCATTAATTCTCCTTTTAACCCTGGTCTTCCATTGTTGCATAAAGATTTCTAGTATGTTTCTTTTTTGTTCTTTATTTAATTGTCATCATCTTTGGTCCAGGGCATTCTTGATCTCCTACTTCTCTTTGGAGAACAATGTGCTACAGGGCGAGATGGATCTTGAGGGCACTTTTCTTTTCGCTTCTTTATTCTGGCAAGTCTTTGCCTGAATGGTGTACATATATGAGATACCTAGTGTAGTTTTAATTGTTAATCAAGGAGAGCAGTTGAAATGCCGATAGATAATGTGCTGGAATGGCCTCGCACCTCTGCCAATGTGAGAGTCATAGTAGATCCACAGCTTCAGCGACCACCAACCTCACCACATACTTATCATCATCATCACTAATTCCAAGCTCTGCTGAACAAACGAACGCTTCAAAATACCTTGACCTGCAATCTTTCACCCCCAGCAATACCACCATGGCTTCCAGACGCACCATTACTTCTTTCCTTGCATCGAGAAGCATCGCATCCGCCCCACGAGCAGCATCTCGCGCACCATCCCTCCGCACCATCTCTCCAGCGACAGCAGCACGCCGCCAGCCATGGACAACCTCGCACGCAAACCCAACCCTTCCACCAGTCCGCCTCCTCTCTTCTTCCTCCTCATCCTCCTCCACCACCACCGCACACTCCAACCCCCCTCCCACCAATCCCACCCCCGAAACCCCGCCTCCCTTCAAACAATGGACCTTCAACGACGTAAGCGAGCGCAATGCAAACCCCTCAACTCCCACAAACCCACCAAAAAGCCAACTAACCCACAACCTGAATACTAACTAGATAACCTCCATCCTCACGACCGCGACCCCCACGACCACCCCCACCATCCTCATCGACGTCCGCGAACCCCCCGAACTCCGCTCCACCGGCATCATCCCCACCGCACTCTCTATCCCACTCAACTCGCAACCCGACGCGCTCTTCCTCACTGACGATGAATTCCTCACGCGCTTCGGCTTTCCCAAGCCTGGCCTCTCGCAAACTACAGCTCCCACTACCACCACCACCACCACCACTGCTAACGCTAATGCCAACGCTAACGCTGATAATGCTGCTGCTGCGCACACGACGAAGCCGCAATTAGTGTTCTACTGTCGGGCGGGCGTGCGAGCAAAGACGGCGGCGGAGTTGGCGGTGCAGGCGGGGTACGAGAGGGAGAGGATTGGGGTGTATGATGGGTCGTGGTTGGATTGGGAGAAGAGAGGGGGGAGGGTGGAGCGGTGGGAGGGGAATGGGAATGGGAATGGGGAGGTGGGGAGGTGAGAGCGATGCTGGGGATAAAAGGACTAAAAATGGAGAATAGGGGGTATTGAGTGTGGGTTGGGGAAGAGAGATTCGAGAAGAGGTTTGCATGGGGTGCGGACAGCTGGCGAGAACGATCATTGTTGAGCTGTTTGTTGGCGAAAAGATTAAACCCTTGGTGAGCGTGAGCGGCAGATGTTGACTTCTCTCGTCCTGCCTAAATATAATATATAATTTTTTTCCAATTTGTGGGACATTGAATGGCATTACTATCAGACAGAAAACAGCACAGAAAAACCACCATAAGACAGTGATGCACTCCATTTTCGAATGAAATTTCCTTCCATCGTACCATTTTCCATTTTCAAATACCAGCCCGAACCAAAAGTGGGAAGAATAGGAACGACATATAATCATTCAGAACCCAAACCCTATAAGTAAAGAACCAGTCTACAAACATGTATAGAATCATTGGATATCAAATATAGGCTTCAACTTTTTGATCAAAGCCCATTCATCCCTAGAAACATCCGCCCGATAGAATTCTTTCAGCGTATCGATACTCTGCCGGGAAATGAGAGAAAAGAGTGTGTCCTTCTCCTCCAACTGACGGCCGTACATGGGCTGGTTGGGTCCTTCGATCTTAATAGCAACGGAGGGCTGACCCTTTTTGCAAATGGGAATCTGCTTGTGTTCACGCTCGATAGATTGCCTTGGAAAAGACCGAGTGTTAATCAGGATGATAATGGATGAGGAGACGATGTTCAACTTACACTCTGCCCAGATTAAAGATTTCCTTAGCACCGGTAACGGAGTTGGTCTTAACAGCAGCAATTGGGGTAAGTAATCGCAGGTTTCCGTCTATCACATCCACGCCAACGACAATGGGATCCTTCTTGTTGAAAACGGCAATGGGTCGTAGGACACAAGGAAAGACAGCAAGCAGTTTGCTCTCTTCCTTCTTTTTGGCAGAAAGGTCTTCCATATGCTTTGTGAAGTCATCAAACAAGTGATAGATGATATCAGCAGTGAAGATTTTGATGCCAAACTCATCTGCATAGGCCTGTGCTTCTTTGTCGACTTTAACATCAAAACAAAGCATAACAGCGAATTGTTTTGCCTTTTCCAACATGGTACCTGCACGCATCACATCACGCTTAAAGACAGGACCGATGGAAATGTTTGCCACAGGGATTTTGGATACTCTAAGGAACTCAAGGAGAGCCTCAAGAGAACCGAGAGTTGATGCCTGAACGCTGACTCCGCGGTTATCTTTGGAGACCTTGCTGAGCAGGTTTTCCAAGTCGGACATGACTTCGTCTTCCAAGTCCTCTTCATCGTCATCAGGGCCGACGACCAAAAGTCGAGATCCGGCAATGGCATGTTCTAGATCGTTCGCAGCGATCTTGACACCCAAAGCGGCCTTGACTTCCTTATTGTGGACATACTGGGATTTGATACGAAGTTCTTTAAGAGGAGCAGGCGTTAGGAGCGCTCGTATGTTCGTCGTTATGGCACCGTTGAGACCACAGAGTACTATTCGATCGCCTTCACGTAGAATACCGTTGGACAGAATAACGTCAATAGTGGTACCCAGACCTTCAATCACCTTGACTTCAAGGACAGTACATTCAATCTCGGATAGGTACATCAATTTGTTGGTCATACGCTCCTGTGTGAGAGTGACGAGGAGTTTCAACAGGTCAGGAACACCTTCTCCAGTGTGGGCGGAAGTAGGGACCAAGGACACATTGCGAGCCATGGACTTGTTTTCCCAGAATAATTCGGAATTAAAGCCTTGCTCTGCAAAGGCGAGTTTCGTCTCATTGACACGATCTCGGAATTCGTTCTGGACACTTTTTTTCTGAAGGGCCAAGCTGTCCTGGAAGCCATTGTTATCAATCTTCTTCCAGCCGTAAAGCCGATCGATCTTGTTCAAGGCAACGATAAATGGCGTTTTTCTGTCTCTAAGCAATCTCATAGATTCAAGTGTTTGTGGTTCCAACCCGTGCATAATATCAACAACCAATATAGCAATATTACATAGAGAAGAGCCTCGAGAACGTAAATTGGAGAAGGACTCGTGACCAGGAGTATCGATAACCAACAACCCCGGGACTTTAAACTCGAATGAGCCATCCTTATTAACGACGGCTGTCTTCTGTTTGAGGGCTTCAGTGGGGAAGTAGGTAGCACCAATCTGTTGGGTAATACCACCAGCTTCTCCTTCTTGAACATTTGTCTGTCGAATCTTATCAAGAAGTTTCGTTTTTCCGGTGTCGACATGTCCAAGGATACAGCAAATAGGCGACCGCAAGTTGTCTTTAGATCTGGCCGCCAGGGCTTCCTCATGCTGTTTCCTTCTTCGTTCAGCTGCTTCAGCTTTTCTCTGGGCCATGGCTCGTTGCGCGACGGTTTTCTCTTCGCCAGATTCTTCCGACTCGGACTCTTCTGGAGACGACTCGCCAGGTTTCTGCGTTCGAGTTGGCAGCTCTACCTTTCTATCAGCGCCATCGATTGATGGCTTCACGGGCTGTTCTTCAAGTATATCTTCTGCGTCCGCTTCTTCTTCTCCTCCTTCTTCTTCCTCTTCGGACGAAGGGGCATCCCAACTATCTTTGACACCGTCATCCATTTCCTCTTCCTCCCTAGCCTTAGCTGCGGCCTCAGCGGCCGCTCGAGCCTCTTCCTCCTCCTCCTCTCGCTTTTTCCTCTCCTCTTCTTCAGCCTTGCGCTGGGCTTCAGCTCTTGCGGCAGCTGCTTCCAAGTCAACTTCCTCTTGCTTTTTAGGACCACGTCTCCTTTTATTATCATACACTGGCTTTTTCTTCTCTGCTACCTCAGCGTCTTGCTCCAAACCAGCAACTTTGCCGCCAGCAGCCAATAGCTGTTTCATACGTAGTTCGTTGCGCTCTTTTGCTTCCTTCTGAGCCTTCGAGAGCAGTTTTCCTTCCCGTCGGAGTTGTTCTTTCTTCTCCCGTTCTTTTTCCTTCTTCCTTTGACGCGCTTCTTCCTTCTTCCGGTCTTCTTCTTCTAATTTCCGTTGCCTCTCCTCCTCTCGAGCTCGCTCTTCCGCCTGGAGACGCTCCTGCTCCTCTTGTTGCTTTCGGAGCAATTCCTGTTGTCTCTGTATAGCTGCAAGATGTGCTGGTAATTTTTTCTTCTTTCCGGTTGTCTCTGCGGGCAGAGTGGAGTCCGCTTTAGGTCCAGGTGTGGCGGGTTTATCAGGTTCTGCTTTCGCAACCGCTGTAGGAGGGGACGGAGCAGCAGGTGCTTGGGATTTCTTTTTGGCGGCCTGGACAGCAGAGCAGATTAGCTTCAAATTACAAAACAGATCATCTTTTTTTAAGAGCGCAAACCTGTTCCTTTTTCCTCTGCTTTTCCCTCTCCTTTTTTTCCTTTTCCTTTTCCTTCTTCGATTTTACTTTTCCTCCCTCTTCCGTATCTTGTGGACTTTTTTCTTTTTGAGCCGGGCCCTTTGGCTTCTTAGCAGCCCCTGAGAAAACATCTTCTTCATCAAACGTAGCTTCCTCTGGTTGCTTGCTCGCGAGATCAGCGCCCGTATCAGCCGCCGGGTCTTCGCCTTCGACAAAATCGTTCTCAACAGCCTTGCCTTTCTTTGCCTTTTTGTTCCTATTTTTCCTCAGGGCAGCTAGTAGACCACCTTCCGCTTCGTCTTCTTCACCATTGGCCGTAGGGTTGGGCTCGGCGGCGTTATCAGGTTGTTCGTCTGCGGGTGCGACAGTCTCGCCTAACTCGGCTTCCCAATCATCCTGCTGTTTCTTGTTAGTCTTCTTCTTGGGCGCCATTTTCGACCTAAGTTTTTTCAAATCCAAGTCAAGTAAGAGATCTATATGGACCCTGGACCGAGTCGTGAATGTATTGGTATGCTTGGGTGGTACGTGTGGTTGTGTGGGAGAAGAGTGAGCGAGGGGATGGAGGGCCTGAATGACATCGGCAAGGGTGGCCGATTCGATCAGAAAGCCCAGAAAGGCGCGAATGTATGTAATTCAAACAATAGAAGAAATTCTATCACGGAGTATCTCGAGCGATGTCAAGTTCGGGTTTGTTGAAGGAGACTGTCCCTCGCGCTAAAATTTTAATCTTCGCCCTTTTCATGTCAATTCTCATATTTCCAGCGTGGGAGAAGATCCTGGAGACACACGCGAGCCACTCAACTCTGCTGCTTCACCCTCTCCTTCGACTGCTTCCGGCGATCTACAAGTAAATTCGCTTTAATTGCACCACCAAGGCGTTTCTGCAAATGTGTGAACCCTGACCTTTACTTCAGTAACTGCTATAATTATGTATACTGTCAAATGCTGAGAGAGACTTTTTTAAGAGAAACATCTGAAAACGGATAGAAACACTTTTCCCACTAGCTCCGAAGCTATAATATGCCTTTTTTTTTTCTTCAAGCACCGCAGCGTGCATCACTCAGAGTTC
Organism: Emydomyces testavorans; assembly: GCA_029449355.1. NCBI lineage: Eukaryota > Fungi > Ascomycota > Eurotiomycetes > Onygenales > Nannizziopsiaceae > Emydomyces > Emydomyces testavorans. The sequence continues at coordinate 5,066,190 of CP120628.1, forward strand.
TATCCGGAGCAAATTTTCCAGCCAAAACATAACCGCTGCAACGGGATTCTCCGCATCTCCAACCACAGGCGCGGCAAACTCGAGGAACCTCTCCATTCTCGCCCCGTTATCATCCCTAGAACTACTTGTGTGCGAAGACGCCGTGTTTTTCCGCATCATGTTTTCTAGAAACCGCACTCCACTATCCACGACCCGACTAAGGATATCTCCATCAATGTGCATAGACTCCGGTTTTATCATCGCCGGAGCCAAATGGTCGGCGACCAGCCTTCGTCGCGTTTTGTACGGACATATAACTGGGTTACAGAGGCAGATGTTCTGAATAAACCGAAGCAATCGCCATTCGTGCTCTTGTAGAGTCATGAATCTGTAAATGGTGCCATCAAGAGCTGTGCCGTATATGATTTCTGGGGATTTGGGATCGTATGGTCTGTGACTTAGACTCAGGCGTATGACAGAGTGAGGGACGTGAGCAACGAAAAGGGGCTTTATTAGCTTCTCGTCAGGAAGGAGTCCCATTTCCGAGAATCCGACAATCGATCCACCTCTGTTGGATGTTAAAATGATTTTAGATTCACTCTGCAGGTTCACATGGCTGAGTCCTTCTCTATCGGTACCATCCTGGCCGTGAAGCGTGAGATGACTATCAACCATACTCAGAATGCAGAGAGAATGTCTCGCTGTCAAAACGTAAATGTATGGTTCCTTCACAGAAATCGACAGAGGAGTGGACTCCATTTTATAACCAGGCAACCTTCGCCATCTCTTTGTTATGGGGTTAAGAGATTGGAAAAGAATTTCGTCACCAACTGCGAGTACTAAGGCCGCTGACCCGAATGAAGCAATTGCTCTGATCGGGTGGTCGTACACATGCATGTATTTGATAGTCGAAGCAACCTGGCTAGCATTTTGAAGGTTTGCGCGAGCCGAAATATACACCAGCCGCCCGGCGTAAGTGCTACGTGGCTGCGATGTTCCAACAACAATCATGTGGTATACATGTTCGCCGCTAGAGAAATTCCAATCAAATAGAGCTGTAATTTTCTCGCCAGACGCCCCAGTTGGTACCCTGGCGAACTGAAGGGCTTCAGGACCGCACTTTGTATCTTCGGTTAAATCAAATGACGCTGCCGAAGATTGCGTGTCTGGATCGATAAAACAGATCTTTGGGCGGTTATAGCATCTTGTATATTCGCCATCTCTTTCGTATGTTATGAGATTGTATGCTACTACGAGCTTCTGCAAGTATCTGGAATAGACGACTCGTTTCGGATTACCAGGAACAGGAATTTCTCGAGGAACAGGTTTTGGCAACTTCTCTAAAGCACAGGCGAATATTTGATTCTCAGCGAAGCATAGTAAAGAGCCCCCGAGGCCTTCTCGAGGCGAGTTTGGCTGTGGGTCGATGCAACAGAATGCATCGACTGCACTCTGTATGCGAGAAGACTGTTGCCATGTAAGCTAAAATGAAGCTAGTTCCATGACACGGGGCAACTGACATTATTCTGGTCCGTAATCAAAATCTTTTCTAGCCTCGGCTCCATACAGTCATCATCTTCAACAAATGATAGCCGCCAGAAGCCAGTTCCACAGGCTACAATGGCTATTGATCCGTCAGACTCATAGCCTCGAATACGGACAGAAGTGTTGCCAAGTCTGTACGGCGTCTTCTGGCTCAATCCTATATCTTGATGCATCAGCGCTGGTGCTAGTTTTAAATCGGAAGATGTGGACTTTCCATACTTATTGGAGAGCTCCCCTGATTTCTCTCTACCTCGAATGTGATCAAGGTACCGTTACGAACTCCACAAAACAAGGTTGATTTGTAAACCCCACGCCTGGATGTAGAAACCAGTTTTAAGTACTCACACGCAGTTGAGTCTTGGTCACTCGCAGTGGAGATCTCTTGTTCATGAAGAGAGACTAATCCTCGTGTATGATCGATCTCAATGACGAGAAGCTTTCCCTCACTGGTTCCAATGAAAAGGAAGAATCGGGAGTATACTTCTTCAATCAGCAAACACACAGGTTCGTAGGTTGTGCTGAATGGTTGGCCGAAGACATTACATCGAAAACCACTAGCACTCGTTTCTGGTGTCCGCACAACCACTCGAATGCCATCATCAGAACGGATCGCGGTGGCAATTAAGGAGAGTCGACTGTTGACAGCAGCTGCGATTATTCGCTCAGAAGATTCTTGCAGCCTGGTCGAAAAACGGAGGGACTCGTTTCCAGGGACAGATAAGTGAATGGAAACATCCGTAATCTGGATCAGGACTTCATTTGCAGTACTAGAAGCCGCGAGCGTTGGGGCACTGAGGTGCAGCCCAGAGGCCTCCTCATCCAATGCGTAAAGTTCTTCCGTTGCGTCGATTGGTATCAGTATCAATGAAGATGACAGCGGATTTGAAATCAGGCAAAATGTGCCTCCTGTCGATGTATTTGGCATAGTCCAGAGATCGACAACGCTGGAAGAGTCATCTTGATCAACCACCAGCCCAATACGTGCTTCTAGCCCATATTTTAGCTCCGTGATAGCACCGCGAGAACCGCCCATGCCTGAACAAGCAAAAATCCTATCGTAGGATGGCCCAGCTGTCCGACATTCGGGCTGTGGGGAAGTGGTAGTTTGTTGCAAAGGTCCCCTGACGATCACGGAGTCCAAAGTTGGAGCCCAATTAGGAATTCGTTGTATGCATCTCAGTGGCTTTCTAGGTTCTGCAATAAATAGGCCACCACTGCTCATGCTGCCGGTAGCAACGAATAAATCACCTGCCTCGAAGCCTCCATCCAGAATGGCGAATCCACTGTCAAGACTGCAGCCAAGGCAACCAGGAATTGAATTTCGCTCCACCAAACCATCTTTTATTTCCAGGTATAAAAGTACTCCATCCTCGCGACAAAGATAGATGTCATCAAACTCTTTATTCCGCACCCCGTGCCTCATAGGCCTAGTCCATTGAGTCCAAATTAGATTATTCGACTCGAGGTCGGCCTGTGGCGGCAGCGGCCATTTCTTAACAATTAGATGCTGGTCCAAGACGTCTATACAAGAGTGAACTACTGTCGAAGTGACAAGGAGGTAGGAAGTCGACTGGATTAATGGAATTAGAATTGGAGGTGCTCCCCACTCCGGTGGTAGTTTTCCTAACTCTACCGTGCAGGGCGTGGTCGACCGCAGATCTTGCGCTGTGTTCCAATGGTGGAGCATTACGTGAACTCCATTACTCCGTGACACAAGTAATAGCAAAATTGCTCTGTCAGGATCATCCGCTTTCGGATACAAAAACTCCATGTTTATAATGTCACCGTCAATGCGAAAGAAACGTTCCTATATTGACTTCAGTTAGCTCAGGGGAACATTGGCTCCTCGAGGAATACCAAAAAGGAAAAGTATCCTACTTCCTGTATTGGATTAACCGGCCCACACCTCATCTCAAGCTGCATGGCTTGAGGCGACTTCAGTGAGAATACACCAAAAAATTTACCCGCTGCTGAGATTGCCATTGCTCTGGAACTGCGTGTTGTTAGATAACCTATTACATACAGTAGCATTGAGGGCCTGCTTACCCAGGGTCAACTGTAATATTCTTCCCATATTCTTCCAGAGAGCTCACATCCGCCGGTAAGGGCCGCCGGCCATGCACGAACTCATGGCCACCCCAAGCCAATTTCCTTGCGTAAAGGAATATCATCTCCTTTGACGTCAGGACGAGCACGAGAATTTGAGGTGCCAGATTTTCAACATCGGGCATAGCATTTTCCCCAAGTCCTATCTGGTCCTCTAGCTCAAGTTCAGGACGCGTGTTAATAACTTTCGCACCAACAATTTTCGCATCAAAATCCGATTTGGTAGCCACATCTTCCAGATACCCACCGGGTACAAGCTCCTTGATTTGGATGAAATTGTCTCCGACAAAAACGACGTCATTTTTGTCTTCATGTCGAATACGAGCTGGTAACACCCATTGAATTGCCGGGCCATGGACAAGGGTTCTAGAAAGTAAACCTGTAGCTGGAGCCTTAGAAGACCTGATGTTTTCAGGCATACTGGCTTCCCGATTTCTAGCCAGGATCTCCTCAATATCGACCCTTCTGGTGGCCCATTCACCGTTAACAAGATAGGTGGTCTCCAGAGACATTGGAAAAGGGCACTAGATTTGAAAAGTACATAAATCAAACAGTCCCGTATACTTTGTGTATACCAAGGGTGTATCAGGATCTCTGATTCACAACAGGAAGTAGGGCAAGTAGTGTGAGTATGTGATAATCAAAAATCTAGTTCAAGGTGTTGACGAGGAAACAATATGCAATTAAAGATCGTTCCTAAATATCTGACTGTCAACCAAGGTGAAAATAATATTCTCCTCCAGGTTATCAGTAACTAGCCCAGAGACAAGCTCATAAGATAGACAGTTTTAAGAAAGGAGGAGACCCGGGCTGATCATCAGCAATACATTGCTATGTATGTACTAATTCAGTATATCACCAATGTAATACCCTGACAGCATGGATATCAGTGCTGTTCTTGAGAGGAGAGACTGGATGCCGTTGACACACCTGGAACACAGGATACATAACCATGCTCTTTAGGATGAGATATCAGCAGTTTAGATCTGTCTGGAGGAGACCGACCAGAAATAAGTTGAGAGTCAAGTAACCCGGAGTGTGGTTACCTGGTGCCTTCATTGCCAGCCATGCGGGAAGACAACACAATTAGGTTGTACTGGGCCAGTTATGGATGTATTCCGAAGTCTCCTGACAGCTTTCAGATAGTGTATGATGGTAAAGAGTTATCAGTTCTCCTGAAGGCATGATCACTTTCTTCAACTCTTGTCAGGCGTGAATGCGTGAAGAGGGATGGAAGCAGTTTGAGTAGCACAGTACGTACATACATACATACATAAGTTACCGTACATAGGTTTGGTTGACTGGATAGGAACGCCCTGTAATTTACAGACAGTCTATTACTGTAATATCAGTACATATATCAAGTAAATTACGTATAAATTACCCCTTGTTGTTACCAGGCATCCATTATACTGTTAGTATTGAACTGCTTCCACTCTGTAGTACGATATGTTATCTATCTTGTACCTACAAGTATCTTGAAACAAATCAATTAGGCAGAGATGATTTGACTTGAAGGCTTATATCACAATTGCATGTTCTCCTTCACATGAGGGGGTGCTGGTTCAGGTCTCACTCTCCATCTACCAAGTTGCTATATACTCTTACCTTTCATGGTCGCAGGTGGAATCAATAATCCATGCCCCCAGAGCTTCAATAATTGCCGTCATGGGAGGTGCAAAAGAACCAGATGAAGGTCAGACTGATGAGAACTCAAGGACAAATGGAAGCATACCTTCCCTCGACTCTCTTCAGCCTAAGAAAGATGAAATTCTCCGAAGATGCGAAGAACTGGATGTCGAATCCTTGATAGCTTTGGCAACATCAGAAGGGGGCCTCCTTCATGACGACCTACGCAAACTTGCTTGTAAGAATACACTGGAAAACTCTTATCTCAGGTGCTGGAGCTCATCTATACTGTTCAGGGCCAATCTTGCTTGGGTATGACCGGGAGGCGCCTGTCAAAAATGTCTCCACGGTCGAGAATCTCCCTAAACATGGTGACGAAGGACAGGTTAAGCTGGACGTCAACCGAGCTTTTATCCATTATCCAAACTGTGAGGCGGTCGATTTTTCAGCTGGAAGGCATCAAACATGCTGACATGTCACGATTCAGACAAATCGGACAAGCAGCTAGAATCCAAGAAGGATGAGCTATTCAACTTAATCATATCAATCCTCCGAGGCACACCTATGCTATGTTATTTTCAAGGGTTTCATGATATTGCACAAGTCTTGCTCCTGGTTCTGGGCCCCAAGGACTCAGTTCCAGCAATCGAGAGGATCTCGCTCTTCCGCATCAGAGATTACATGCTTCCATCCCTCGCTCCCGCTGTAAAACACCTTCAACTGCTCCCAGCTCTTCTTCATCGTACAGACGTGGAGCTCTTTCGGCATCTGTCTGGCACGCAGCCTTTCTTCGCCCTCGCTGCGACTCTCACGCTATATGCTCATGATATTCAAGAGTATAGCGACATAGCGAGACTCTATGATTTCATTCTATCTCACGAACCCGTGGTCTCCATCTACCTGTTTGCCTCTGTTATTCTTTCCAGACGAAAAGAGCTTCTGGAAATACCCGTCGATGAGCCAGAAATGATGCATTTTACCCTTTCGAAACTACCGCAGCCGCTCGATCTCGAAATGTTGATTTCGAATACAATGGAATTATATAAACGCAACCCTCCTGAAACTCTCCCTTTTCGTGCATGGCGAAATATCTCTCGTAATAGCGTCCTAAAAACATCTCGGGATCTTGCCTTGCGAGCTACTGCATCGGAAGCAGAAGCACTATTTGAAAAACAAACCCGCGAGCTCCGACGAGACGAGAAACGGCGAAAAGTTGGATTATTTTTACGAAGCCATCAGAGAACATTCGGTTCTGTTGGACTGACCATATTCGTGGGTGTTTTGTCGTACTGGATTATGAAGAATAATTATGATATCTCCATGATCTGGCGGTCCTGCATGACAAGGCTAAGAACTGCATTATGGTGAAGGCCACTGATATTGAATTATGGATTGTATGATTATTTCATTTGGACGACGACGATGCTTATCAAAATAAAATTCACGACACATTGTTAGGAGTGTTTGTATAGAGTATATAAAATATAACTGTATTTGCAATATGAATTAATTCAAGTAGATACGAAGGACCAGTCAAGATCTTTAAAGGCTCTTGGATACGGCCACGGCTTGTGAGTGGTAATAACAACCTCTCTTCTGACTTCAACGTTCATTCATCACATTAACTAACCCACTCAACGGATCAACTCATTCCACTTTACACCAAACCTCCCAGCTTCACATTCCAGCTTCTCATCATGGCTAACCGTGGCTACGATGTTGTGGTAGATATAGACGCTGAAGTGAGATACAATGACGCTTCTCTCGAGAATCAAAAGCTCCAAAAGGGCATCAATTGACAGACAGAAATAGGGCGATCTCGGCCACACCGATCTCCAAGAGGACCTAGAATTCCACAACTCAAGTAAGCAGCAACCTTCACTCAGTTCTAGCTCATTACGTATCATTTCTCATTCTAACAAACCAGCCAGACTTCAACGAAAACCCCCGCAACGCAACCAAATCCCACCCCGACTCAACTCCCTTTCTCAGCGGAGCCGCCGCCTCCTCCTCCCGCCGAGGCACATCCCCCGGCGGCACGCCCTCCAAGCACCGCTTCTGGACTCTCTCATACTACGCACAATACTTCGACGTCGACACCAGCGAAGTCTTCCGCCGCTGCACCGCCACGCTCTACCCGCGCTCCAACTTCCTCGACGTGCTCGACGGCAATCCCGACCTCTACGGCCCCTTCTGGATCGCCACCACGGTCGTGGTCATCCTCTTTCTCACGGGCACCATTTCGCAGTACCTCGCGCACGAGCGCAAGGGCCATTTCGAGTATGATTTCCGCCTGTTGTCTGGCGCGGCGGGGCTGGTGTATGGATACACGGGCGTCATCCCGATCGCGCTGTGGGGTGCGTTGCGATGGTTTGGAAGTAGTAGTGCGGATTTGATCGAGTGCTGGGCGCTGTATGGCTATGCGAATCTGATTTGGATTGCGGTGGCGTTGGTGAGTTGGAGTCCGCTGACGGCGCTCAATTGGGTGCTGGTGGGAGTTGGGTTCGGATGGACGGTGTTTTTCCTGTTGCGGAATTTGTATCCGGTGCTGAGCACGGCGGATACGAGGACGAGTAAGATCTTGTTGGTGCTGGTGATTGTGCTACATGCTGGGCTGGCGCTTGCCATCAAGGTCCTTTTCTTCGCGTAAGTCTTTACCTTGCAAGGCTGGGATATGGTTTTGGCGAGTGCTTTTGCTAATTTTCCTTGACAGGCACGGTAGTCCAGCAAAGAAAGGCAAGGATAAGTCTGAGGATGATAAGGATTAAGTGGAGCGCATACTTGTGTAATCATAACTCTAATTCCGGCTGCCTCTTGACTCAGACCAAATTTCTGTTTCCCTAAGGTCCTTGATTTATACCGTGTATTTTGAAAACAACTGTTTTCTGTTCACGCGGGCCAACAAACACAACCCGCAACTCCCAGGCGTTCCCCAGTCACACGAGATAAAAGATGAAATTTGAACTTGTTGATTTTCGAGGCTACGAGGGACATAAAAGACATTATAAAAGTATGATCCCAAGATCCCCCTCTAAACGCCCTACAGCATCACACAAGTTTCCACAATGAAAACAACACCACCATACAAGCCGTTTACTTCAGCTTCTTCTTCGGTCGGAGTTGGTTCGTGTGTCCGCATTTCTTCTTTCTGCAGTTGGTCGCACGGGGAGGAAGGCGGGCCTAATGAAGCCAAAATCCCAGAGTTTAGTAACATTTCATATTCCGAAGAAGTTCGGGAGGCTCCTCAATGACATACGTAGCACTTTCGGCAAATCATCTTATCGCAGTTGTACTTGCTAGCCAAGGCCTTGAGCGAAGGTTCGATGATACCACCACGGAGACGGAGGACGAGGTGAAGTGTAGATTCCTATAAAAAAAAATTAAAGACATTTCCAGTCAGCTATTTCCTTCTTTTCAAAGAATTCTGCGTGCGAGAGTAACATGATCCCCAAAATCGATCCGTCTCGAAAATCCCCATAACGAAACAGAATCCAAGTCTTCTCGCAAACATATATACCTTTTGAATATTATAATCACTCAAAGTACGACCATCTTCGAGCTGCTTTCCGGCGAAAATCAATCGCTGCTGATCCGGTGGAATGCCCTCCTTGTCTTGGATCTTGGTCTTCACATTATCGATTGTGTCACTCGACTCAACCTCGAGGGTGATGGTCTTGCCGGTGAGCGTCTTGACGAAGCTACCTAAAGTATCAGTAACGGAAACCCTTGTTTGGAATGGAGGCGTGTTTGAGGGCTCGGGGCAGGTAGCAAGGGTGGATGTGGGAGACACCTACATCTGCACTGTAAAACGGTGATATTCGTCAGTAAAGTGCCGTGAAAAGGCTGATAGATCAGATTCGTAATGGATCAACTTACTTTTCGCGGAGTTAACTACTGTTGTCTTGCAGGCCTCTGCTTCGTGTCGTCGAGAAGGTCTGGGAACTGAAGTTGTTCGCTTAGTGGGTGGGCATGACGGATGTAGTAGGCCCTAAACCCTAATTTCCTATTTGGGGTGTGTTGATCACTTGAACTTCAACAGAGTCACAGCCCCTGTTCGCAGCAACACATGTAGGCTGTTATCATAAGAAATGTTCTTAGATGGATTTCGCACATAGTACCTAATCGTGCTTTACTTAACATCATTCGATGGCTTCATTTTTCACTCCTTGATTCCCAACCGGGGATGCCGTATCCCCTTTCCGCGACCTCGATTCACTTTTAGTCCTGCTCCTACTTCTACTCCCAGCCGGATGCTGGATTCTATGCTCTGTCAGGTACACAGCAGAAATCATAGTCTCCAAAGATACACCTATAACCTTAGCCGCGACATCATAGAATATCTTTGCATTCTGTGGAAGCTGGCTCTCATTTCGATAACACTTATATGCACTCCCGGGTCGAGCAATTGGCTCGGTAAGCGTACTGGAATCAGCGTCTGTAAGCACTCTTTTAATCTTCAGCTTTGATAAGACTTTGTGCAATTTGTTTGAAATTGCCGGGCTATCCTCATCATCGTCCAGCTGAGACAAAGGAATAACTTCCTCTGTGTCTACTCGAGCCGTTGGAAACATATCCGCGAATGGGCTAGTACCTGTCAATTCCTATCAGCAGAGGAGTAAGTAATATTGTCAGATTTATTTTAGAATCTCACTTTTCTTCCCGTCAATCCACATCTTGCTATACCAGTCCATATAATCGTCAAGTTGTACAGATGTCATCTGCAGGACATCTGTCTCAGTCACTTCCATCTCAAATCCCCTCCCAATCCGCCCACTTTGCTTGCCTCTAAGGTTAAATTCATTCTGAGCGTCGACCCATGCGTCCCAGTCCATAACCTGGGCGGCAGGGTCTTTCAGAGATTTTGGGTATCTTTTCACATCGTCAAACGGATAAAAGAGCTTCGTAGCAATAACGACTAGGCTCATTAACTGGACCTCGGGCAAAAAGACTCGATTGAATCTCCCACGCCTGTTGTTAGGGAAGGAGAATGTGAATCCTGCCAACTCCTTGAGACGATTAACTGCTGGGTAAACCTCAACTGAAGGCAGATATTAGTATGTTCTTGCAATTCAGAAGAACATTCCGGGCTTGGACACATACGAGGCAAGGCAAGTTGTTTAATGTATGAGAACTGGAGTAAAGGTGAATTGATGGGAGGAAAAGTGACCCCAAAGTCCCGAAAGTATAAGACCGCTAAATCAGCAACTGTTCGATGGAATTGGTCTCCGGTAGGCGGGTTCTAGTGACGATGAGTTATTTATTTTCTTCGACGAAAAGTAACAAAAAATACCTTCAAGTCAAGGGCACTATGATATTCTGCAGGAAGCCTTTCTCTCATGTCCTGCGGCACAAGTCGGGTCAGTTTCAACAATGGAACATCATCCCTAGCAATCCATCTTCGTGGTGACAGAACAGTTAGCTCTTGTCTTGACATTCTTAAACTAGGTGTCTTTTGTGGAGATACCTTTGAACGTATCCCACACTGATGGGAATCCTCAGTAGTAGAGTACCCAAGTAGCACAACGCTAAAGAATCAATCACCCTGGGCGAGTCGCTAAGCTTTCGTTTATGATATCTGGACTCCTCGCCGTCGTCATCACCATCGAGCTCACTTTGCTCAGTCTGAGAGCTGAAGAGCAACGAAGCATTATCATCCGATTGATAAGTATCATCACCCCTTTCGTACAGTTTCTGCAGACGCAATGTCCATAAATCTTTCACAATCGACTATCGGCATCATTAGCATCTCCGAGTTGGACATGCAGCGCAACAAGGATGATACCTCAAGCTCAGCGGGTAGCCCCTTTTGATGAATCAGGGCATGGCATTGCTTCCAAAGCACAAGTTGGTACACTTCTAGAAAAAGTTGATATGCTTGACTTCCATGATACTCTGAGGCAAGGCACGATTCAGAAATCAGCTCACTTGCTCCGATTTTTCTGAGCAGACCAACTCACTTTTTGACAGCCGTTCAGTTGCTACTTTTTTCTGGCGAATAGTCCTTCCCTGCGTCCCAAAATCATCATCGTCCGCGATGACTTGTCGACCCTATCAGCATCAGAATTAAAGAACACAGGCATCTGGTATGGATTTAGTTACTTCTTGTTGATGCCCCTGTCTGCAGAACCAGAGACCGTTCTCCAGGTAATAGCGTGTTTCACGGCATCCATCCTGCCCGCAGACACCACGTTTCGTCTCGTCCATTTAGACAGCCATTATTGGTCGAGAACTTGTGAAGAAGACGTGTGATTCGGAGATGCTTTTTGCGTGCGGAGAAGTTAGCTAGATGCTAATGCAGTTACTGAGTCCTGACTACGATCTTAGCCTTTCCCTCCATTCGGTTACGAAGCGACACAGCAACGTTCCATTGCCACGCACAGATCTAGAGGCCACAAAAGGAGTTCACGGACTTCTTCGGAAGCCCTACAGTATTTACGTACATACAACTTACGAATCAGAAGGTATGCGAAGCAACAGTAGTTGAATTTTTACACAATCCATTTTTTATATTTCATCATTAATTTGTCACACAAAAGCCGACAGCACAATGTCCGCTTGAGCACGGAGTACCATACAACCATCACTACTGCTAAACGGTCTTCGAAAATCAAACACCGTTTCCAGGCGGGCAAGAACTAGTAAAGCCCATCGTCTCCCAAATGAGATTCCACCAAGTAACGAGGTAAGGACGTCAGAGCACGGATGGTTAACAGGCGGAGGAAAAATTAAACACGACACGTTTATTTAGGAGCTTCTTTGGCATCCATGGCGACTTCCTCGCCCATAGCGGTCAAGACAACAACATCTAAAAAAAGTGTTCAATAACGCATGCAAAGGATGCCTTCAACGGGGAACCTGGAACGTACTGGTATCCTTCTCCTCAGTACGGAAGAGTTTCTCAATCTTCTCACCGACCTCGCCATCGGGAAGCTTAACGTCATCCTTGGTAGAACCATCGTCGGCCATAAGGGAAAGGAAACCATCCTCAGAAATATCAATCTAGAGACGACATCAATAAACCATTGGTTCTTCACCTAATTGGAAGGACTTAACCGAGCTTACAAGCTGATATTCCTTGCGAGTAACGTTCGGGACCTCCATGTTGTGGGTGGACGGGGAGAGATCTTCGAGCTTCTTGCCAGTGAAGATATCGATAGCAACAAGATGGACCTTTGCGTGACCGTGCTTGCCAGTCTTGGAGGTGGACATTTCAACAATCTTGCAAGGACGGTTCTTGATGACCACGAAACCGTTCTTTCTCAGGGCAGAGCACTGCATAGGATAAGTGGCCGAGGCGCCAGCATCGGCGCTTTCGAAGGTGTGTTCATGCTGTAGAAAATACGGAAATCAATAAATACGTCGTCCGTTGATCAGGCTTTGTTCATTGAAAAGAATGGGAAGACCAGAAAATAGTTGTGTGAGAGGAAAGACAAGTTTTTCGCAAGTGCGGGGGCAAATTGTCCCCTCGAGAACACGAAGAGTAGAAAAATCGGCTTACCTGCGCATCGTCGGCCATGATGGGAGCGTCGTAGAAATAAGCTGATAAGCAAAATGCTAGGATCGAAAGGAAGGCCGACAGAAGGACGCAGAAAAGAAACAGGCCCGAGGTGAATGAAAGGAGAATGAAGGAAAATGCAATTCTGATGAGAGACTGGATTTCAGAATAAAAATGGGCGGAGAGGGCAGAGATTAGTGACCGCAATATTTCCTGGACCTGCTTGGAGGGGTAATCACGCTTAACTCTTTTTGGCTAGTCAGAGATTTTGTTTTGTTTGCATTGATCATGATCACCTGATGAATACCTGCACTTAAGGCTTTTATCGCTGCCTGTACATATCTACTGTGGACTGCACGGGCCAGTATTGTCACTCAAGCTCCAATCCAACCGAGCTCTGAAGTAGCCCACGAAATGTATCTTGTCGCTTCAATCCTTCATGCTATGCTCATGTTTTGCGCTCCTTGATGGAGCCTTGAACCTTTGAATAATCGTCAGCTATGTGGCTTGACCGCTTTTCAGGGCATTCGGGTGTTTCTGGAACCTCCATGCCATTTCATCGTCAGGCTTCTCCTCTCCCGCGGCCACCACAACTTAACGCGAGCAATCAGTCCTCTCGCCCACCATTTAGTGCACGATCGTCTTCGCTCTCTCTTGCCTCAGTCGCTAATGCGTCTAGCAGCTCGTTACCGGGCACTGTACGTCAAACAAATGCACCAGCTCTGAGAACAAATTTGACGAAAGATGCAAACGTGGATGACCCCTTGGCGGTTTTACAAGGCTTAATTGGGAAATACAGATCGTCAGATGGATCTGGAGATCTTCGATACTCTGCAGATGTCTTGGAAAAGCCGGAGCACTTCGCTAATAGCATTGATTTTGGGCAGCTGAGCCTTGAGGATTTTGTGAAGCGGAAGGATGAAAAACCAAGCTTGACTAGTAGCTATCAGGCGTCCCAATCAGCCGAACAATGTGAGTCTTGAGGATTGAAGAGGACTGTAGCATGGAAAGGTAATTAATGGAAACTAATATAGATGAGAAGGCGCGAGAACGGTTTCAAGACCTCCATGACTCAATTGCAGTACGTACAGGCTATATCGGACTCTGCTGAAAATTTATACTCATGCATTTTTTTCGTAGGGATGTGATGACGTCCTGAAGTCCGTTGAGACATACCTCTTGAAGTTTCAGACTGAACTGGGCGCCGTATCCGCTGAAATCGAGACGCTGCAGTCGCGTTCTTCCCAACTAAGCTCCCAGCTTGAAAACCGGAAGAACGTGGAGAAACTTCTGGGACCTGCGGTAGAGGGAATTACCATATCGCCTCGTACAGTACGGCTGATATCTGAAGGTCCCATAAATCCGGATTGGATTAAAGCTCTCGATGAAGTTGAAAGTCGATCAACGAACATGGAGGCCAGGTCGTTCAATAATGTCAAAGCGGCGGAGGAGATAAAACCGTTATTGTCAGATTTGAAGGATAAAGTAAGAAATAATGAATCAGCTTTTAAAGTCGATGCTCACAGCTAATGTCTCCAAAAGGCTGTGGAAAGGATTCGCGATTATTTAGTGGCTCAGATTAGAGCTATACGGTCGCCTAATATAAATGCACAGATAATTCAGCAACAGTCCCTTGCGAAGTACAAGGAGCTTTATGCTTTCTTGTCTCGTCATCAACCTAACCTCGCGGAAGAAATAACACAGGCCTATGTGAACACCATGAGATGGTACAATCTCTCAAATTTCACTCGATACAACCAGGCATTGGACAAACTCAAAATTCACTCTGTGGACCGTAATGACCTCCTTGGGGGTGATCAAGTCTCCCAGAAAAGCAGTAAGTTAGCTGTCAATTTCCCCTAGAATTATGCTGATGGGCTTAGCACACCCTTTTCCAAGCGGACGCAGTCCGCTTCCGACCCATGACCCTTTTGCCCTCGGACGCCGTATAGACGTTCTCAAGTCAAGCAATCAGATGGCATTATCATCGTACCTCGCAGAAGAAGATAGGTCCTACCATGGTATTGAAGTTCCTTTCAGGAATTTTAATCTCGCCTTAATCGATAATGTCTCGGCGGAATTCTCCTTCATGACAGAAACATTTGCAGCTAGATCCGTCCACCAAGCGTCACGAAAGGTTTTGGCAATCTTTGAGCCAGTTTTTGCCCTGGGTCACAACTTAACAAAACAGCTAATTGAAAACACGACTGATTGTCTCGGGATCCTTCTGTGCGTTCGATTAAATCAGCAATTTGCATTTGAATTACAACGTCGCAAAGTTCCTGTTGCCGACTCATACATCAATAGTATAAACATGCTGCTATGGCCGCGTTTCCAGATGATTATGGACATGCACCATGAGTCGCTTAAAAGAGCGTCCTCATCATCTGGTCGAGGAAATATCTCAGCGCTAGCCTTGACTGGAGGTGACAAACAGTCTCTGGCGCCACATTTTTTGACCCAAAGGTTTGGCCAATTTCTCCACAGCATCCTGCAGTTGAGCAGCGAAGCTGGCGATAACGAGCCGATTTCGCATAGTTTGGGACGCTTGACAAACGAATTCGATGCGCTCCTGGCTAAGCTTAGCAAAGCTAGCGGCGATACTAAGCGAAGGGAGCGCTTCCTGTTTAATAATTACTCCTTGATTCTCACCATTATAAGTGTATGTTCAACTCTATCCGCATAGCATCTTGGTCTTCACTGACAAACCTCACCAGGACACCAAAGGAAAGCTTGCTCAAGAACAACAGACAGTAAGTGCGCAGCCACCTATCTTCTTTATGCCTTATACTCAGATGTTATCCTAGCACTTTGAGTCAATGATCAAAAATGTCACTGGCAAGTCATAGCAGCATCTACTATCTGGTTAGAGATCTGGATTTCACTTATCACAGTCGCATATATAGGATGGTTTCGATCCTTTCTAGGTATCAACTCACCGAGAAGTTGGGTCGAACACGTTATTATAGAGACCTGTCTGCGGAAGTTTTCGTTTCTAAAATTGGCATTGGAGGAGTCGCATTTGGCCTACGGATATTGATTGGCAGGAAGCAAATTCTACAGACAGTGATACCTTAGATTCTCTCTATTCAAGCAGGATACGGGTGATACACACCATCCAGATATGTGGAATATAAAACTGCGAAATTCAACCTCGACTCTGTATATTCTGCTCTACATAGCAAGCATGTTAGCTCATCATGCGTATATGCCATTCTCAGGAATAAATTCAATTAAACCCATGCTTAAAGTCAATACTTTTCCTCATTGATATCACCGACGAAATGCCTTGGGAGAGACTGCATGGATCACATCGATTACAGTACCACGACTAACCAAATGCCAAACGCAATACTGTGCAGTATGGCCGACAAGCAACGTCAGTTGGAACGCAAACCGTCAACTCTCATATCCGCAGCACTCACGTATTGGATTAATGAAGCGAGGGGTCTTGAAGCCGCCACCACTTTACTAAACCCTGAAGACAATTGTCGTCCGTAGCTGAACCCAAAGCCACAAAAGCCTACGTTCGATGCGGTCCAAAGCAGTTGCATCGTTTTCAAACAGATTACCCCGGCCTGGGAGACGATTTTCCACGTCAAGGCCTGTGAATGCGGATTTTACTCATGTAGTGAGTGGTGCTTTTCCCGAAAACTTTCTCTATCTGTTGTTAAGATGCGATATACAGACAATATACGTACATATCTAACTGCAGTTCAGGTTATTGGCGCAGGAGTGGTCGGACTGGCCGTCGCCCGGCAGCTAGCTGGTCGAGAAGGCACTTCTACGCTTCTACTCGAGAGGCATGGCGCCGTGGGCATGGAGACAAGCAGTCGGAACTCAGAGGTGTGCCTCGTTCCTTTCCACGCTGTCGCACTTTTTCGCCCAACACTATATAAGAAGTACAAGGGGAGAAGAGGGAAAAGCTGACAACCACCTCTCTCTCCATTTACCAAGGTCATCCACGCTGGTCTCTATTACGGTACCGACACTCTAAAGGCAACCCTCTGCATCAAAGGCCGACAGCTCCTCTACTCGCTCTGCCAGAAACACAACATTCCCCATCGTAACACGGGGAAATGGATCCTTGCGCAAGACGACCAGCAATGGGCTGAATGCGAGAAGCTTCATTCCCACGCACAAGCCATAGGCGTGCCTACGCGTTTTGTCGGTCGCGAGGAAGCGGAGCGGAGAGAACCTGAAGTGCGCGCGCGCGCGGGGATATTAGAATCCCCAACGACGGGAATCGTGGATAGCCATGCGTTAATGAGCTACCTGCACGGCGATTTCATAGACAACGGCGGAGACTGTGTGTTCCAAACCACAGTCACAGATATTGAGCCGTTAAACGGAGGAAAGCGGGGCTATACAATATACACCAGATCCAGAGATAGCGCCGAAGAAGAAGAACCAGACTCAATCACGACAGAAACAGTCATCAACTGCGCAGGCCTCAACGCCTGCGCCATCAACAACATGATCCTTCCAAAGCCCAGACATCGAACACCCTATTTCGCAAAAGGCACGTATTTCTCCTACTCCGCGTCGACGCCGAAACCATCCATTCTCCTCTATCCCGCCCCCAAGCCGGGCCTCGGAGGCCTCGGAACGCATTTAACACTCGACATGACCGGACGCGTGCGCTTCGGCCCAGATGTCGAATGGGTCGACGACCCCAACGACCTCACGCCCAGCGCGGCACGACTGCACGATGCGATTCCGGAAATCCAAGCGTTTCTGCCGGGCATCGTAGTCGACGCGCTGGATATCGATTACTGTGGGATTCGGCCCAAGCTGTCCGATACGTCGGCGATATCGATGGGGAAAGGGTTTTTGGATTTTGTGATTCGGGAGGAAGATGGGTTTCCGGGGTTTGTCAATTTGCTTGGGATTGAAAGTCCGGGGTTGACGAGTAGTTTGGCGATTGGGGAGATGGTGAAGGGTCTTTTGTATAGATGAGTTTATAGTTATTATCTCCCGGAAAAGCCCACGTCCCTCGCTTTCTCGCCTTCTTCCGCTGCTGCACAGTGACGAGTGATTCCATCATCATCATCATCATCATAATTCTCCAAAAAGCCCGAAGAACTAGCAACTTGAACATCACCATTCTCAGTTCCTATTAGAATCGATAGAGCAACTTGGCCACAGAGTCCAAACTACCTTCAACCCATACTATTCCTCACAATAACACAGCCTTACTCCCTATTCATTCCACAGACACTCCCCAAAATTCACTAACTGATGTGCTCCGCCATCAGGTAGGTACACACAATTTCAGCTTAACAAACTTCCTCATAAAGCGCTCTATGATAATATACATACAGGTTCCATCATGGAAAAAGGTCGGAAAGGAGTTAAAACATTGGGGAGGGGGAGGGAAATGCTAAGATAGCAATCTGTTAACTATTCTCAAACACTGACATATATCAAGCAGAAAAAAGGGGGAGGGGCGCAGACAGACAAAACAACAAGAAGCCCATCCAGCCCAAAGAACTTTTGCCTTCCATTCCGTCCTACCGTGGGAGAAAAAAAGTAGAAATCATGCTTTCGAATCCTAATCTTGAACGACTTATCAGAATAGCGGGTAGCGCGCAAGCTGAGATAAGGGGATGCGGAGAAAGAAACAGGATGAGGGGAAGAATGGTATTCCTGCTTCGAGAGAGACAAGACCTCATGGATATCCATTAAGAACGCCTTCCTTAACATCAAGCTCCGGAACAGCACGATACCAGAGCCAGATATTAACATAAAAACTTGTGAGGTTTAAAAGAAAAGTGGTAAGTCACACGGGGGGGAAAGTAATCATAAAGCACATCATATCAAGAAAAAGAAACCCGAGTCACAAGTCATTCATTCCGTACAACTAGGATTCCCATCTAAGATTTCGTCTGCTCTGCAGTTTCTTGACTGACATCCTTCGACTTTCCTGCATCAGTTGCAGCGTCACCACCTTCGCCACCCTTGTTCTTGACATATTCGTCGTAGACAGTAAGAGCTTCGTCGACCTTCGCTTTAAGAGCGACATCATCATCGACCCTGATTGAAAGCTGTAAGCTGCACGGTCATCAAACGGATATAGGGCAATGATGTCAACTTACAAGGCAAGTAACTCAGCGTTTTCCATCTCTAACAACATACCAGTAATCTTACCAGCAAGTTCAGGCTGCTGAGCATGGATCTTGGGATAGATTGCTTCACCAAGCAGCTGCTTCTGCTGAGCAGGGGGTGCAGCATTCAACATTTGGAGAGTAAGTCCGCCCGGACTAGCATTTTCATCACGTTGGCCAACGGGCTGAGCTGGAGCTCCTTGGCCACGACCAGCTTGTCCAGGGCGTACCATACCTTGCTGCATTGGCATCCCACGTCCATATTGAGCCCCTGGCCCCATTCCTTGAACGTTTGGTGGCATGCCTTGCACACCAGGAACTTGGCCGCGTCCTCTACCGAATGGAGCTTGCACTTGAGCCATCTGGGGATAGTTGAGACCGTTTGGAATTCCCGCGCCCTGCATACTGATTGGAAGACCTTGTGCACCGAGACTATATGCATTGGGCGGGATTTGCTGATTGGGACTCATTCCACGCCCCCCTTGTTGTCCAGGGAATCCACCAAATTGAGCATGACGGCCACCAGGAATTCCGGGCACAACCACGCCGGGTTGCTGGAATGGCATACCGCCGCGTTGGTTTGGAAGGAAGCCCTGCTGGCCAGGGCCGTAGAACACAGGTTGCATAAACTTTAATTGAATTAGAATGGATTTCAAGTGCTTCTAAAGAATCAGCAGAAACTTACTGCCTGTGGCATTCCTGCTGCTGCTGCAGCTTGCTGCTGCCTGATCGTGTTTCGGGCTTGAATGCTTGCCTCAAGCTATACAGAAAGGTCAGTAACAATACATATTTATGGGTCAGTCTCTTGGTAATGATAATAAATAAAAAACTTACCTGGCTTCTGCGAACATCTTTCCGTTGGGCCAATGCCACATACAACGGCTTGCCGTTCACCATACGCTGGTTCATCTCTGTAACAGCCTTCGAGGCCTCATCAGGACTGCTAAAGCACACAAATCCAAAGCCTTTACTCTTTCCAAGATGTTTTTTCTCAGATCTCTTGGACTCAGACTTATTTTCCTGGGCACCCTTGCTCTCCGCCTTGTCACCAGCTTCGTCCTTGGCTTCCTCTTTACTCTCAGCTTCCTGGCCCTCTTTCCTTGCCTCCTCCGAGTCGGAAGAAGGTTCGGCGGCGAAACTATCACGCATAACCTTAGCAGATGTAATGGTACCGTAACTGCTGAAAAGATCCCGTAATTTTTCGTCATCGATGTCGTCGGTCAAATTCTTGATGTAGAGATTAACTCCCTGGTACTTCGAAGCTTTTTCAATGCGCGCAGCCTCATATTGCTTGCGAAGTTCCTCCTCACGTTCGTGCTTCTTTTGCGCGCGTCCTACGTAGAGTCTCTGGCCCTTGAAGTCCATGTCGTTCAACTTATCGACAGCGGCGGCAGCGCTCTCATGGTTGGTGAAGTTGACGAATCCGAATCCACGATTCTTACCGGTTTCTGGGTCGCGGGCGAGAGTGGCAGAGGTAATGTCTCCATGGTTCTCGAAAAGCTGGCGGAATTCTTCATCTGTAGTCTCTGGATCGACATTCTTGACGTAGACATTAGTGAAATTCGCCTTCATCTCTTCAAATTTGCTCTGGCGGTCCTTCTTCGCAATATGGTGGCCGACGAACACCTTCTTGTCGTTTAACAACATGCCGTTGACGTGCTTGATCGCGTTTTGCGCAGCTTCAGCCGTCTCATAGTGAACGAAGCCGTAACCTTTGGAGTTACCAAATTCATCCTGCGCAACCTTGCAGCTAAGAATGTTTCCGAACGCGGCGAAAGTGTCGTGGAGAGCCTTGTTATCAATAGCAGTGTCCAAGTTCTTGATGAAAACGTTGCCCTGACCAGTCTTGCGAAGAGCTGGGTCACGCTGAGACCACATGATACGGCAGGGACGGCCCTTGATCAAAGTGTAGTTCAGATCTTCCAGAGCACGCTCACCGTCTGCGGTATTGTTATAGTTGACATAGGCATAACCAAGAGATCTTCTGGTAACGGCATCACGGCAAACACGAATTGACGCGACTTGACCCATGGTGGAGAAGAGTTCGAAAAGCATGGCCTCAGTAACGGAGGGATCTAGTTCGCCAACATAGAGGGAGGCAGAATGCGGTTGAGCGGCCGGGGTGGCAGAGGAAGGACCCTCACCAGTCTCGCCAGCGGTACCATCGGCGTTGGCATTGGTGCCATTTGTTACAGACTCTGGTGTAGCACCTGAAGTTGTGTCAACTGGGGGGTGGGTAGCAATCTCTGCAGACATTTTGGGCTTTTTTTGATTTTTCTTTTCTTTTCTCGGACCTAATGGAGAAGACAAGCATCAGCATACTGTCGCTCTCATAAAAAGAAAAATTAAAGAATAAAAAAAAATATAAATAAAAAACAACATTGCTCGATATGTTTGTGTGCTTTTCCCTTGTCATGTGCGATGGAAGTCGAGCAACACACACCTTGCAAATGGAGCGACACGAATGTCAGGGGATGGATGTCCAGATCTCGCCAACTTGACCGAGCAACCTGTCAATATCTCACGAGGCACCAGACGATTCCTTTTTCTCTGAATTGTGCAGGGAAGAATGGTGAAAGTGATGCTGAGCAACGAACACAAAGCGAGAGTGAAGGGAGACAGAGAGACCTCAAAGAAGCTGCTCACCAAGAAAACCTCAAACAGAGGCGAGTCGTCGTCGTCGTCTTTTTTTTTTTAAGGAAAAATACGAGTAGTTTTCAGAAAGGGGAAGGGGGCAAGTGAGGATGGACAACTCGAAAAGAAGCAGTTTTCGAAAGGCAGCGTGAAAAGCCTCAAGGGAAGGGTCTTTTCGACGGCGAGATGAGAAGTGGATGGCGATGTTGCGAGAGAGAGAGAGAGAGAGAGAGAAGAAGAAGAAGAAGAAGAAGAGAAAGACGAACGACGAGCTGCAACTTTTTTTCTGCCAGATTTTGCAGTGTTGCGCTAAGCCTAATCGGGGATATCTGGGTTTCTGTTGATTTTTTGCTGTTGGAAGACTGCTGGCGGCTACAATCCAGCCTTTTCAAACGGAGATTGCCCTCTCGAAGCCTCCAGACTGGCTCAGAAGCACTGGTTGAGTGAACACTAGCTGGCGGACGCGAATCATCTCATAAGCGCCAGAGGTTGCAACGCTCTTTCTACATTAATGCGTCTAGAGTTTCTATGTCTGGAGAATGGTTGGAGAAGTTCTATCGTGGATATTTGGAGGATGCTCTGCTGCGTTAACTATGTATGTATGTACCTAGAAAGAGCTGCATGAATAGTACAAGTACTAATGTATGCTGGCTGTCGCAAAGAAATCTTCAAGCACACAAACGCCCCAGGCTATGCCCCAATGGATGTATGTACTGTACCTGAATGTTCGTATGCCTTCTTCTCAAGTCATTTGCTGTGCATGAGACATCGTCTAGAGCAACATCAGAGACGCCAGAAATCGTTATCATTATAAGGGCACAATCCAGTGAAGCGATCCATTCCCAACTGTCTCAACTCAGATCGAATCCTGCGCCGGAGTTGACCGCGTACATAAGTTTCTCTCGAAGAGTCTTAGCGCTCGTATAGCGTGGCAGCTTCAGGAGGTTCGCACAGGTGCTCGTACTAGGCAGCCGCTCTTCGTCGGAGCTCGAATCGCGGATGCTGAATCGCGGGTTCAAATGGCCGAATCCTAGAAGCGGCGCACGAGGCGTCGACGTGACGAACTTCAACACCTTTTGTCGGTCTGCATTGGACATGGAGTCCATCACTTGCCAGAACAGTTTCACGGTTAGATGTTCCTCCATGTCATCACCAAGAGCATACACGCCGCTGTAGACTGTGTTGCGTCTCAGATCAGCAACATCGATTTCCCCAGCATCGCCACCAACTAGTCTCTGGAGCTCGGCTTGGTTGAACATGGACAGCCATGAAGGCTGAATTATCTGCCCAAGTCCCTGGAGAAATGCATTGGTTTGCAGGTAAGGCTGGGCTTGAAGTCGGTGGCGTGCGATATATGAGATATACACCAATCGATTTTGGTTTGTCACCGCAAGATTGGAACCGCCTGGCTTTAGATCTCGAGTGATAGTTTGTGTTGTTTCTAGGTCGTCAGGACCAACTCCGGGAACCATAATGGTATCAGTGACGGTAAAGTTGAGAGAAAAGTCTTCCACATCGCCGGAATAGTTTTTAAGTTGTAACTATAAATCTAAGTTAGCAATGCCCGATGGGGCGTCAGGTAGCCAAAAGCTTAGGACTCACCAAGCCTTGATACAAACTCTCATCCAGATCCCGAAGGTCGTTAAGATTGGCACGATATGCCGATTCCTTGGAGGCAGAGCTCGAGCCGCCAGTCAAAGCCCATTTTAGGAGAAAAAATCCGGCAAAATTCACATCCACCAGGATGCCTTCATAAAGGCATTTCCCAATAATCCGACCAAGAAATTCGTATCGTTTCAACAATTCTCTGATCTGTTGATTCCATTCAGCACTTCGCTCTAGTATCCCAGCTTGACGAAGGAGAGCCCGTCGCTGTTCCACGGCGGTGGGATTGGGATACAACAAATGCTGGTCATTTTCTAGGAAGAGACTCAAGACACCGGAAGGGTCAAAAGCATCACTTATTATGCTAGTTAAAAACTCTTTCGTTACTCCTCCGCCATCGATGCCGGCCTCGACAGTATCAAACTTGTCAATGAACGTGATTTGTATAGGTTCTTTTAGTCCTTCACCCAAAGGATAAAACTGTTCGAAAGCATCTTCAAAGAGATTCTCACGCCGGATGTTCGCATGGTGTTTGGCTAGAATATCTTGTCCTATGGGACGACCATCTTCAGTGAGCGCCATCGAGCCTTGAGCAACCGAGAATCGCCAAGCGTCAGGATCAACGTATCCTTTCCGTCTCCGTACTTGATCTCTGTAGATGAACTCTCTGAAAATTTGTACACGAGTATTGAAAGGGATGAAAAATGGCATATTGCGCAGAATCTCCAATCGAGGAGCGACTGCTTCCAGTTCTTTCCGGCGCGCCGCTTGATGTTGTCTCTTCCTTAGAAGTTCCGTCCGGCGAACCTGCTGTGCTCGACCAGTGCCGACTAGACCAAGAGAATGCCCGAGAATGTCGTCTTCCAGTGATTCGTCTTCCATGTCTGACTCTTCATCGTCTTGCAGTTGATGTCTATTCTCTTCTTCAACTACGACGGCCGGAATAA
Source organism: Emydomyces testavorans (assembly GCA_029449355.1). Lineage (NCBI taxonomy): Eukaryota > Fungi > Ascomycota > Eurotiomycetes > Onygenales > Nannizziopsiaceae > Emydomyces > Emydomyces testavorans. Next base: position 5,090,237 of record CP120628.1, read on the forward strand.
ATCCTTCCATATCAAATCGATTTGTCATCAGCCAATGGTTCTCAGGTAGGAACTTCCGACGTGAACTAAATGCATCGATTAGTGAGCAAAACAGGCTGATACTGCACGAAGATAATCTTACTCTCGTTCATGAACCATTCTCAGCAGCCCAGTTACCAGCCCCTTAAAGTACTCAAGGGGTATTCCGGTTACACCTCCAAGCTCTTTGTTTTTCGGTTTCAAGCTCGAGCTCTTCGAGCTCTGAAAGGAAGAGGTATTGAGATTAAAATAGTCGCGGATCCCAACATAATCCGTTTCAGCTTCATTTGAGGCCAGCTCGGCCGCATTCCAATACAAAGTAAAGGCCAAGTTTTTCAAAAAGATCGTTAGATCTTTCACTTCTGCAAGTGATAAGGCGCTCTCCTTGGTCCATGATACATTAGTATCCGGAACAAAGCCATTGGGTGATCCACCCGAGAAGAATTCTTCGTCATCCAGAACTTTCAATAGAAAGGTATAGAGTTCAAGGAAAAGGAGGATAATGGTCCACTCTTGTTCCCGTCCTGGCCAGTTTGTTCTTAATTCACCATTGGTACGCCGTTCACTTGTGGAAGGTGTCTTTAACATGCCCAAAATGTCACGAGGACTCCCAACCACCGTACGATATACCCTTGTTAGTTTTGCTGCATTCCAGAAGTATTTGATAGCAGGCATGCGAGAAGATACCAGTCCCTCGCGCTCAGCAGTAGACGCAGACCCAAGGTATAGCCACATACGGATCTCATCTCCCCGGCGAGAAAAAATCCTCAAGAGCGTCAATGCATAAGTAGCTAGACTTTTTGCTTCATCTTCTGCCTGAGCGTCTATCCTAGGTATTTTATCAGCTGCAGCATGGGACAAGAGCTGCGTGATACTGTTCTGATTAACAAGGCTCAAGAGCTCATTGCGAACAAATGGCGGAAGTGGGTCGGTCCCTTTCGACATGTCTTCTTCGTCCACATCAATTCTCTGCGAAATATCCACCGCAACAGAACTTAGTAGGGAGGAGACGGCTTTCACAAACAGAGTTTCGGGAGCCTGATCGGCAAACGTGGATCCCAAAGCATGCTTGTGGAAAAAGATAAAGTACGCCAGAAGCCAAATCCGACCGGCCACATTGTTTGAGCTGAAAAACTCCTGAGACTGGAGTATATGAGAGTCGAGAACGGATGCCAAGAGCTTGTAGTTTATGCCAGTTGCGAGCTCGGTTAAAGAACCCAGATAATTATTCAGAGACGGAATGGTGAGATACGTTCGGGCAAACCACTCATAGGCTTCCAGCGTGTCAGAGGTTATAGGTTGTAAAATTGCAAGAACAGCTTGAATTATCAGTCCCCTCGTCACGCTAGTATTCCCAGACTTTGCCTGGGGACCCGTAGTCAAAGCTGCCATAACCTGGTAATATTCACGAGCCTTGTACGCCATCTGCCTGGGAACGAGTTTCGTAAGAAATATTAACAGTCGAAGCATATCATCCATAACAAACGCAGGAGTCGCAATTCGTGATGCTGATATGACGCGTAGCGTAGCTGTTGCAAGTCGAGATAACAAAACTGTCCATTCTCCTTCCCCGGGGAGCGAGGGCATTTCCTCGACCGTTTTCTGGAATGCTTGGGCAAAATATCCCAATCGCACGGTATCATCCTGGCTATTGGCTTCTAGGAAGGCAAGAAGAGCTCTAAGCTGTTTGACACAGTCGAAAGCATTCTGATACTGCGCCGGAGGCCCGCATGTCCATCTCCCCGCAGCACTATCAGGAAGTTGATAGCTTGGGTTCCTCTCATATTCATTTTTGTCCCACTCATTTCTCCACTTATTGTGCGTAGCATTTCGACTTCTATGTCCTCTCCAGGTGCGTTGGATGATTCGACTGGCGCTCAACCGTTCCCTATCCAGCTGCCGTTGAAGTCGTTCCTGTTGGGCGATCGCAAGGGTGGCTTGAGGACCCTGAACCGAGGGGGGGCGGCGTTTTGACGGAGGATTTGCAGCGAACGGGTTTATCGACGACTGACTGGAAAGATTTACTTGTCGTGGCCGGCGAGAACTGCCTGTGAATGATTGGAACATATCGAGTACTTGTAGCTGTGAGTTTCAGGGAGACGATCGGATGTGAGGGTAAGAATGCGGTTTCAGCTGCTTCCTGTCATTTCTGCTCTCCACATTAGCATACTTGTTTGAGAAGTATCCAAGCACTCGTTTATCGCATTTGGAATACGTTGAGAGGAGTAGAAGACTGGAGGAGTTCGAGCTGGCAGTCTAGATACGTCTGAATGATGACGACAATGGGTGTTGCCCCTTCATTCTCTAAGTTAGTTAATGCCCGCCTGAGCTTGCCACAAACCTCAGGCAATGGCATTAAACAGAATTCGCAGACAGTAATTGAATGCTCTATCGTTTGCAAGCAGGACGAAAGGCTCGAAAAAACATATTAATACTAATGATCAAATGGTTTTCAGTATGAAGAACCGACATCTGAGACGCCTCTAGTATACATGCTCAGAACAATTTGCCTGAAAATTTAACCCATCCCAAGCCGCCTTAAGAAATCCCATAATATGTATATCCATAAAGGCTTCGCCACATGTATTCATGACCAGATTTTATTGTACAAGTGAAGTGAACGAAGTCTTCGGTCATGCCGAAAGTCCACGTCTCACGTCCACAGAGCCCTTGGACGAACCAAAGGGGCGCTTCCACGGCGAGCAGCCAGGTTTGTTCGAAATCATACATCGCTCTTAATTGGCTTCATTTATTCCTCTTTCTTGACCTCCGACTGCTCGTTTAGCTCCTCTTCACGCCGTTTCAGTTCAGTCACCTCTTCGTCATTCTCTTCCACCCACTCTTGTAGGAAATCTTTCCCGTCATAGGCTTTCTGGACAACAACCTCTCTGCCGTCCTTTGCTAAAACTGTCTTCGTGAACATGCTCCGTGTCGGTTCCATGCGTCGAGTCACGAAAGGTGTAAGCTACAACCAAAAGCACTCGCTTAGTCCCTGAGGCGTTTCAAAAATCGGCGGGCACCAACCTTGAACTCCGAAAGACCTTCCGGAACCACATATGTTCGTACTTTTGTCCAATCAATCACATATCTGCCCTTTTTGCGCCCAAAAAAGCCCATGGATCCCGTTCGGTTACCCTTGTAGTAGCCGCCGTTGACTTGTTTGGTAGTCAGGCGCAATCGTGCCTGCAGACATTGGGAGGGTTTAAACATGCTTATGAGGAAGGATTACAAACATTCGTACGAACAATGAAAAGATTAGCCCAGGACGAAAGAGATTTGCGACGAGCGACGAGTTTATATCATCAGGACGTGAGTTGCGAGATCAGACGGATTGTAGCGAGACGACTTGGCTTGGCATCTTCTTTGCGGATTAACTTGGCTTCCGGCTAATCCGCGGATCAACTAAAAAAACATCTACGGTCCACAGATGCAGAACAGCAAAAACTCGGCTTGAAGATTTCAACGGGGATCTCAGTTCGCGATCTTTCAAACATACTTACGCCATGCCGGGAAGAAGATCGAACGTTCTCAATAATCTCAAAAGTGATCAACGAAAACCTAAATCCCGCGGTGCCAAACGAAAGCTCGGAACTGGCCTTGATGCCCTAGCCATCGCCGAAAGTGAGTATCCTCAAAAGCTGGGAGTTAAAAGGCACCGACTTGGCGAGGAAGAGGATTACGATTCAAGACACAAGCGGGGACGTGGCCAGGATGGCAGTGGTGATGATGCTCCCTCAAAGAGGAGAAGAACTGAGGAACCGGATATAAGTGACGATAGAGGAAGCGACAGCGAGGGCAATGCATGGAAATTAGGCGAAGTTGATAGCGAAGATGATAGCGAGATTGACAGTGATGATGCTTTTGCGTCCAGTGACGAGGAGAGGTTCGAAGGCTTTACTTTTAGAGCCAGCTCGACGAGGAAAGATTCAAAGAAATCCTCCAAACCGAAACGCAGGGATCAAAGTACTGGCTTATTCGAGAAAGAGCCAAATAAAAGAGATAGCCCATCGGAAGATAGATCAGATGACGATCTGGGAGATGACGCGGTAGACCTAGCCGCGGCATGGGACATGCATGCCGGAGAATCAGAAGAAGAGAAACGAAAAGGCGCCTCGAAAGCGCGCAAACAGGGTAGCCGGAGAAGTGCAGAGAGTGAAGATGAATCTACTACTGGCACAGAAAGCGACGATGAGCTTGATAATGAATCTGAACTGTCTTTATCTGAACAGGATGATCATATAGATACTCGCGGCCTATCGAAACTCCAAAAATTTGTTAGCACTCTTGAGCCAGAGAATGCAGACGAAAAGAAATCTAATCCAGGCCCCTCCATTACTCTCATGGGTAGCGAGCCGACGGAGTTTGGTCTGGTATCAAGTCGAAAGCTTACCGTTGCCGATTTATTGCCTACGATTACTGATTCTCGCATGAAGAGTTCCCTAAAACATATTAACTCTGATACTACTACAGAAAAGACCAAAAGTAGTGGCATTCCTGGGAAACTTGAAGTGCCTCTTTCTAAACGCGAACAAGACCGTCTTGAGCGTGCCGCAGCCTTTCAAAAGAGCAAGGACACACTAGACAGATGGATTGATACCGTCAAGGCAAATAGACGTGCAGAGCATCTATCGTTTCCGCTTCCAGACGTCGCGCCTATGCAAGACGCCAAAATTGTCGATTCAAAACCAAGGACAGACCTTGAAACCACAATCCAAAATATTTTAATGGAAAGTGGTCTGGCGAGCTCGAATGGCAAGGATCCAGAGGATCGTATAAAAGAGTTTGAAGAGCTACAAGCGAATCAACTTTCCATTGAGGAACTACAGGCACGTCGGAATGAGCTTCGGAGAACGCGTGAATTACTTTTCCGTGAAGAAGTCCGTGCAAAGCGAATCAAAAAGATCAAGAGTAAATCCTACCGGCGTGTTCACCGAAAGGAGCGACAGAAGATGGAACAGCGAGAAAAGGAAGCATTGGCTGCGGCTGGAATAAATATGGAAGAAGAGGATCGCGAACGAGCTGATAGGCTAAGGGCAGAAATGAGAATGAATGCGAAGCACCGAGAAAGCAAGTGGGCGAAAAGTATAAAACAGACAGGGCGTGCCGCTTGGGATGAGGATGCACGTGCTGGCATAGCTGAAGAAGCACGGAGAAAAGAAGAGCTGCAACGGAGAATAGAAGGGAAACGAGTTGAGGATGAAGACTACTTGGATTCGTCAAGTTCAGAGTCAGAAGAAGACGAAACTGATCCTTTTGATAATGAAGTTAAGCCAGAAGATGAGGTGAAGAGGCTCAGGCAAAAATTGGAAAAGCTGGAGGACCAAGATTTGAAAGAAAGTGAACTTGCAGGCCCACATGCTAAACTGCTTTCTATGGCCTTTATGAGACAAGCTGAAGCTGCTCGAAAAGCGACGAACGAAGCCGAAATCAAGAAGCTTAACCGACAGCTTGCTGGCGAAGACTCTGAACCAGATATAGAGGACGAGGAAGCCGGCCGTCAACAATTTGGCAAGACTGTTACAAAGGCCTCTGACAAGGCAATTTCCGTTGCTCCCCGACAAGACTTTGAAGAGCCTGACTCCGAAAAGGAGGAGCGTCTTCTTCCTGATATTGCTGATGACAGTAACGTACGCGTCAACGGCAGAAGGGATAACCAACCCATTCGACCGATGCAGGCTTCTGCTCGCCATGAGAGCAATAACATACTTACCAAAAAAACAAGCAAGGATGCAGACATAAACCCTTGGCTATCAGAAGGAAGAAAGCGGTCGCGAAAGAAAAACGGAACCACAGATAATAGTATGGCGACCACGCTTATCGATAGCAACAACTCAATTGAGGGGACGAAGAAACCGATGCAAAAAGGGGTACCCAAACGGCAAATTGGCAATCAACCACGCCAGGGTTTGGGCCAGGCCGATGATAACGCTTCCGAGGATGACGATTCCTGCGTCCCGGTATTACTTCGAAACCAAGAACTCGTGAAGAGAGCCTTTGCCGGCGACGAAGTTCTAGAGGCCTTTGCTAAGGAAAAGTTCGAGACCATGGAGGATGAAGGCGATCAAGTGGTCGAAGACACTCTCCCCGGCTGGGGTAGCTGGACGGGTTCAGGTCTCACGAAGAAAGAAAAACAGGAGGCCAACACCAAGAGGACTTTTAAAACGGTGGAGGGAATCAAGCCGGAGAACAGAAAGGATGCGAAATTGGATCGAGTAATCATCAATGAAAAGCGTATCAGAAAAGTATGTATAGTTTGACCTTTCTCTTCTTGCTTCGATCCTGGGGTGTGCTAATGATCATGACAAGAATACGAAATACCTCGCGTCCCAGTTACCCCATCCCTTCGAGTCAAGACAGCAATACGAACGATCTCTTCGGTTACCCATTGGCCCAGAATGGACCACCAAGGAAGTTTTTCAGAACAGCACGAAGCCTCGCGTGATGGTGAAGCAAGGCATAATCAAGCCAATTCAGAGGCCTCATATGTAGATACATACATACATAGTTTGGTATATGATAAAGGCTCATTTCTGCGTATATACGTGACAATCCTCGTGCCATCAGAGTTATTCTCGCTTCTCGATGCGGATGATCCCTCACAGGCTATCTCTAAAGTGTTGGGTTGAGAGCGGATGATACCAATTAGACGTAAATCTCGACAGCCATCTTTTTTTTTTATATATGTAACTATGGTTACACAAATCAAATACTGGACCTCGTGGCCAGATGCATTTTGCTGGCGGCCAACCAACGTTTCAGAATATTTTCCGGTGGCATAGTGATCGAGGGTTGAGTGATAGCATCAGATGATGCGTTTCCTCCACAGTAACTATATTTGCACAGATCTATGTAAGAACTTTGGGGATTCTGATCCGAACCAAACACACAATGATCACTGATGAGAGCGAGCTTTCGTCAACCTCAATGAATTTGATGGTGCAAGACACGCCAACATGCGTAGAAAGTGATCATCTCCGTTGCGTTTAGCCCATGACATCAACCTCTGTTCAAAGCTAGCCAATGGCTATCTCGACCCTCGTGTGTGGCTGCTCGCCCTCCAATCTGTCTTGATGTCAAGAGAAGACGTCTCCCAGGATGATTTCCTTGGCCACCAGTGTCATCCGGGATGGATGTGATTCTATTCGTTCCTCTGCTGGCCTTCTTCTGTTTCACCCTGGGAAAGCCACTTGGGAGGTGTTGAGCGTGGACCACCAGCGGGACGGCCAGTGGCCACGGTCCGCTTTCTGGGAGGCTTGTAAGCCATCAACGTCAGAGCAGCAACTCATGACAGCTACCATCCTGGAGACACATATATAGGTAGGTGGGCGGCGCCAGTGATTGGGCTCAGGATCTCTCCAGCTAACAGGCAACTGAGCTATCCTAAGGTCAGAGATTCACAGCATACATACTATATATTTCCCAAAGAGGTATGTCAGCAATGTTCATCTGGATTGCTTGTCTTCGCTGCAGAATGCTTTCTCTCTTGTCCTATCAGTCTTCTACTTCTCCTTGAAGATACCCAAGCCTTTTGTCATTCATGTCATCTGTCCCTTCTGCTTGACCCTCCCTTCATCCCCATCCCCACCCTCATCTGCCCAGTATATCATATTCAGTCATGAAACAAGGCGCATGTGCTACTGCTTTTCTCCACATGGCATGGCATCCCGTCTGTTTGCAAATGCCATCGACTCTGAGTCTGCTTCTCTGCTTGCAAATGAAGCCAGTCAAGTGGAATTGGATGCTGCACGTCTCTATAAAGCGGCCACTGCGGCCTTGTCTTCGGTGGAAAGCACTACAGGACGGCCTCCATTCGCTTTCCCTTTTCCTTGCGCTCCTTCTACTTTTCTGTCCGATCTCAGTGTTCTTGTTCTCTGCTATTTTCCCTTTGCTGGCCATCTGAGTTGTGCAAAACATGATCCAGCGGATGACAATATGGCTTACAACGACGATACTGATATCCTTCGGGATAATCACTAGTGTACAATCCCATCCTTACCCCCTGAGTGTCGAGGGCTCCCCAAAAGCCTCCTTTCGTACGCATCCAGCGCAAGATTGGACAAAGCATCTACCCGCAACGCATTCAGAAAAGCTAGGCGTAAGCAGAGTTCATCTTGACTCTGTCTACAAAAAGGCAGTGATAAGTTATTGTTGACCGTAAAGTCAGTCTTCCAACTCCTACGCATTTGGAGGCGTTCGTCCCCCTACTTTACTGCTTCCGACGCCGGTTCAGCAGCCTTGGACACACCCAGCTCCAACTCAGACCAACTTGTCGTCGGGAAAGGTTCGATTGCATCCTTCCAATTCCCAGAGTCAGGACTTTTCCACGACTAGGTCGTTTAGAAGTACAAAGACTGCGTCGACAACACCTTATCGATTCCCACCAGAACCACGGGTGCCAACTTCGCGATTTACAACTCATCCCCAAAGCTCACACGGTTACTTCAACACGTCCTTGAGTACCATCCCTATTACAAGCTCTGAAACTGGACGTTCGAAAGACGCAACGACATCCATTACTTCGTCCTCAGGTGCACCTAAGTCGTCAACTGCAACAGTAGCAAGTACCGCCCCGTGTGCAATGCAATCAAGCATGTGTTCGCAGGACGTGTTTCTACCCGTTTCAAGGGATCCAATACCCTCTAATGTTCCCCAAAGGGGTGATCATCCCGTCCCTAAAAACCACATTGTAAGTCCGAGCCCAGTGGTTTCGCCAAAGCGGAGCTCTTACTAAAATGTCCAGGTGAATGCCCCGGGTCCAGTATCCACCAACAAATTCTATGCCAATTTCTTCCTAGATGCCCAGAACAACTATTCTTTGACTCACCCTTATTCAGTTGGGTGGTCCAAAGGCGTGGACCCTACGAAAAGCTTCGGGTTGGCCATCTCTCATGTAGATGCAAGTCAAAGGGTCCTGGGCGAACGAACCAGCTCCATTCCTGGAAATCCTGCTAGGTACTACATTAATCCTGTTGGGATACAATCGATTATTTTATCAGCAACAGAATTCGGAAACTCCACTTCCCTCAGTGTTTCGAACCCCCAGGCTTTCTCTGCAAATGTCTTGTTAACTCCTCAACAGGGCTCTAACGCGAGCATAACGATTCCGTTGGTCCAAGGAATGGGGTTTGTGACTGGAATATATGACAACCTGCAGCCTGCAATTCAGTCAGCCGTATTTTTTCGACAGGTAAATGCTGTGGCTGGCCCCAGAGACGGTATTTTCAAGTATAAAGCGACTCTTGAGAACAGTACGACTTGGCTTCTGTATATCACCCCGGCAAATGGAGCTGACCCTAAACTGGAACTTATTTCCAACAATACCCTTCGAGGCCCATCGGGATTTAAAGGAATTATCCAAGTAGCTAAGGACCCGGGCAATGGTGAGAGCCTCTACGATCGTTCCGCTGGCGTTTATCCAACCGCAGTGAATATCACTGGATCCGTTTCGGGAACGACGGGCACCTATGGGCTTTCTTGGACGAAAGATGGAAAAGATGCAAACAATACACCATTGTTAATGTTTGCATTGCCTCATCATGTGGAATCATTTGATGACGCTTCAAGGCAACGTCAAACCAACCTGAAGCTGCAGACAACCACGAAGGGCCTAGCGACTGCGTGTGTTGGGGATTCGTGGACCATGATAGAAGCAAATCTGCCTATTAGCATGGATTTCGAGCCCTGGCGTCCGTTTATGTCCTCCGCGCCCTCCCTGTCGCCAGCGATAAAACAAACAATACAGGCGGTCGCGCCCTCCGAATTGTCTCAAGACATGAACGCTCAGACAAATCTGGACAGCATGTACTTTAGTGGGAAGGCTTTGGGGAAATTTGCTGGTGTAGTGTATACAGTGCAAGAACTGCTACAGGATCCTGACCTCGCATCAGGTGCACTCAAGACTTTGAAAGAATGTTTTGCCAGATTCGTGGAAAATAAGCAACAGTACCCACTCGTCTATGATACAGTGTGGAAAGGTGTTGTTTCTTCTGGAGCGTATACTACTGGGAATATATACCTTGATTTCGGAAATGCGCTCTATAATGACCACCATTTCCACTACGGATATTTCATTCTGGCAGCTGCAATTATAGGAAGGCTCGATCAATCTTGGCTTGCTGCAAATAAAGCTTGGGTGAATATGCTAGTGCGCGATGCCTCGAATCCTGTTTCGGACGAACTTTTCCCTTTCTCACGGGGTTTCGATTGGTACAACGGACATTCATGGGCTAAAGGATTGTTTGCCTCCATCGATGGCAAAGACCAAGAATCTACCTCTGAGGACACTATGTTTGCCTATGCTATCAAGATGTGGGGCAAAACCACTGGTGACACCAGCATGGAGGCTCGGGGAAACCTGATGTTGGGGATCCTGTCGAGGTCACTCAATAGCTACTTTTTGATGCGCAGCGACAACGTCAATCAACCAAAGGAATTCGTTCCGAATAAAGTGACTGGAATTGTCAGTGATGCCCCCTGTTATGAGCTACTCTTAATACTGATGTCAGGTTTACAGCTTTTCGAAAACAAGTGCGATCATGCCACATACTTCGGGTCCAATCTAGAGTATATTCAAGGGTGAGCGTGCCAATATTTGTTCATTTTTCAGCCAAACATATTAACTGGCCATTCCTTAGCATACACATGCTTCCTCTCCTTCCTGCTTCCGCCTATATTCGACGTCAAGACTTTGTGAGAGAAGAATGGAATGCAATGTTTGCATCCAACGCCACCAAACCGGCAGACACGGTGGACGGTGGATGGAGAGGCATTCTCTATGCGAATCTGGCAATTATCGACCCAGTCGCTTCATGGAACTTTTTCGCCCAGCCGAACTTTAATATGGATTGGATCGACGGTGGTGCCAGTAGAACCTGGTACCTCGCATATGCGGCTTGTAAGTATAGCCAGCACCCTAAACCATCGGTTGTTCTCAGCTGATATGATCTCAGACCTTGGTGGAGGTTCAATATAGAAACTCCTTCGTTCTGTCCCTAATGCAAACGAAGCATTTTACCGCTGCAACATGTTGACAACATTTGCGCCTATTTAGAAATTTATCACCACTGGAGCTCCACCGAGGCATTCTCAGAGAAGTGGGTTATATATTCTATTTGCACTTATTATACATAGATTTCGGGTGTATGACTACATTATATGGTAATCTGGCTTTTATATCTTACTACATACTAATCCGAACGATCAGATGGCTCATTCTTTTGCAAGTCTTTGACGAATTCAGTTAATCATGAATATGTATATAGATGCAATGTGATATTTGAATACATATTATTATAGAACGGCTTGATACTGTGCTTCGAATATTAACAGTGCCCTTGTTGTAGATGAACGTTTATATGCTGAAGCTAGCGAATTAACTACCGTAACTAACAGTTGGAAGGCGAAGGAGCTCATCATAGGGGGAATATCGTAGGTCTTTGCTTTGGAAAAATGGTTGATCCATGGTGGAGAAACTTCTGGCAACGCATGATCCACCGTCTGGTTGCTTTATTGTGTACGGAGTAGTTACGGCATTTAGGCTTCTCAGACCTACGGAGTAATACTCCGTACAATATTCCGGAATGGCACATGTTGGCTTACCTAAGCTTGATCTGAGCCCTGGTTTGCTTCTTTTAGCGTCCTTTCAACACACCTCCTCCTCCTCCACATCAACTCAACTTTCCTCTAATAATAGCCATCGACTTGAGAAGAACGCTGAAATGTATGACACGTTGTCCCAACCTTGACAACTGGTCTTTCTTCTTTTTTTGTTTATTCTTTTTGCCTTTGGCGAGCTGCATCCCCTTTACGGATCGTGATTGGCGATATCCTGCGTTATCTGGCGTTTTGATGGCGTTCGCAAGGCTGAAAAGGGGGGATGCGGGGAGAGAAACTTGAAAGAGAGAGAATCGAAATCAAATCGAATCGAATCGAAACGAAACGGAGGAGAGCGAATTTCAGCAGTCCGGTCCAGAACCTGAAGTATTATTATTCGATATTATGGTTGCGGGAAATAAAGATACGTAACTACCTACCGTACTTATGTACTTACTACGGAGTACATACGTTGCTGGAAACAGTTGACTTTTCGCTCGCTTTTCGGCCAGCTCGGCCATTCGTGCTGTGTGCTCCGCTGCGAAGGTGAGGGGAACCAGTCCCTGGGAGTCGGGATTCTCGCCGTTGGCTGCGTGATTGGGCTGCATCAATGATGCGCACTTCGTACTTTTGGCGCATGAATGAGCTTTGCTGTATGGCTGAAAAATCAGAGACTTGCAGCAGCTATCGACGAGTAAGCTGGCTTGGTACTGCGGTGTATTTTTTGGTATCCTCCTAGTTATTGCTTTGTCCAAATCGTGGACAATGCTCCCAAATGGGCGCCCAATTACAGGTTTCGCGCTGGAAACCCACTATCCAAAGCATGCGTTACGATGTTGAGAAGCTCGAAAGAGGCCTGCAGCGACTTGCGTTTTCAAGCACGTTGAATTAAAGCCTTAAAGGTGAAGCGAGTATTTTGAACACTCTTGGTAAGCAAGAGATTATTGAACTTTCAGCGTGATAAACTTGCTTTAGCTAACCGTTTCAACGCTATAATTTAGGGCTGCCGTTAAACCTGCAATTTGTGCTTCTCGCTAATAATGCGCGCGAACATATTGTTGAATCAGGTTCTCCTCTCAAACGCATCTAGCGCGCAGCCTACTTCCTACTGGTGCAATGACAGCGTGAAGGCAGGTATGAAATTAAATTATTAAGTAAAGAAGGTTATGCAGGCCAGCAGAAGCTGCCGAAAAGGAATGTATTGCCAGAATTAAAGAGGCCATTTTATGAAGTATAGCACGATCCCGTTGTCGTGTTAGAATCCCGAGAATACCAAGTCACGTCGCAGGCGGGTCGAGGACATATCGCTGCAGGATGTGCAATCTTCCCCCTAAAGCGCGTGCATTTCAGGCTGTCTTGCCCGCCGAAGGATATGGAGCTCGGCGCGCCTAAACATTGATATTGATGTTGATTGGCATGTTGAAATCGATGTTTCCAATGCACATTTGGAACTAGATTCCGCGGTTAGCCCATGACCAAATGCAATGTGTGTTGGGTCAACTCACTCCGAAGTTGTTGTTGCAGCAGATAACGGTTTGCTGGCAGCTAACGGTGGACTGCACGCAGTTGTGTTCTATACAACATCATGTCAGACACGGCCAAGCTGGAAGGGAATGGAGGAGATTCTCACTTCCGGAGTCAGTGCTGCAGCAGTATGGAACACCGGTGGAGCACTGGTTGACTTGGGTAGGGCAGTTCTGGGGAGGGGTGGTGACGCCTTTGAAGATTCCAGCATCTCTTTCGGTCAAGCCATTCTCAGGCTCTGGGACGGGACCTGGACCTGGGTTGGGTCCAGCTTCTGCAACGGGGACTGCAAGCCCATGAGAAAAGAAGAGCACGAAGGAGAGAACGATCGAGCTTGCGAAGAACTTCATGTTTGCTAAGTTAAATGAATCGGGAGGGCGAACAAACGAGTGGAGGGCGAGATGTGGAAGGGGGTGGTTTTCAGCAGGAAAGGCTGCTAGCGGGAAAAGGTTTTCATTTAAGACAAACGAGAAAACAGCAATCTGAGCTGGCAGAAGCACTGTGATCTTTTGATTAGTGCCACATCGTCCATCACTTGCAGCCCGACGCCCATTCGGGAAGCTGGAAAAGGGGGAACGAGATGCTCATCTCATCTCATCTTATGTCATCTCATGTCATGACGCCTGCGAGCTTGAATCTAGCCCGCTCCAGGAGAAGAAAAACACTGCCACCGGTACCGTAATTTTCCAGGCCTTTTCACCGCTCGCTTCTCCCGATCCCAATTGCACCAATTAGCGGCAAGGTCGACGTTCTGCAAGCCCCGTGGGGTATTTGGATCGTTGGGACAGCTTCTCACGAGTCTCCAACTCTTTCTTCTTTTGTTTCTTTTTTGCTTTTTGTTGGGGAATTCTGCAGCAGTGCCAAGCGCGGAACCTCGGAGACTTGATCTGCCAGCTTCCTATTGGTAGCCCAGTGCGCGAAAAGGCTGAATGTGGATTTGGGCCAGGAACTGCATGTTTGGTTCGGCCAACGTATCACATTTGGCTCGCTTAACTATCCTGTTCCTATTAGCTGCTTCTCTACCCCAAATGAAGCTTAAAAATAACTCGCCGGCTCGAGTATATCAAAGCTTGTTTCAGTCGGTTTCCATTTGGAGTGACGAGTCTGGACCATCGCGGCTATTGCAGATAGCGTTCAGCCGTATCGCCTCTGCCTTAAATTTTGACTTACTACTATGTATAGTCTATTTCGTCATAGACCAGATTCACATCGAGTCGCACGACTGGACCCACGAGAGCGTGCTCGACGATGTAAATCTACGTCTTCTCAGGCCTTATGATTATTGCTGGTTACGGGAGAGCTACGGCCGGAACCAATCAAGATCGACGGAACCTTAAAACGCGCTGTGTAACTATAGTATGTATGTATGTACCTGACCATGTTTTTGGCTCCAACACATGGCTTACCACATCATGCATAGGTACGGAGTACTACATACATGAATTGATGTTCCTACTGGAGCATATCTGACTCGTCTTGAAGACATGGCCCCATTGACTTTCCCAAAGCTCAGCAGCGTCTGGCGAGCATCGAACTCAGCGTGAAAGGAATGAATGAATATTTGAGCATTACATCTGCAGTGTGCGTACTTTCGTTGCATACATAGCACATATTCAATAGAATTCTGAATCGGACATTACTCGGGGGGTAAACTACTCAGCGAGCAAACATGATATGTGCATGATCAGGGTTTCTCGTTGGCCGTGTCTTAGCCTCCGTGAAAGTCTCCTGCATCCATTATTGAGCACATTACTATATACTTGTTCATCCTCGAGAACCTCATTTGATACCGTTGAGTCTCCTTGCATTTGAGTTATCGGTCGTAAATCGTAAACGTTCCTGATTTGCGGAGCGTACGCGAATATTGAGATTGGTGCATATAGGGCTGGGCGTCAATGCCCGATTGAGCATGAAGAGTTGACGTATCTGGGAATGGGCTGGATCTATACCCCTTTTGACTTGATGAGTGCTTTTTTGAGTATCCTTGTGTTGTTTGGAGCTGAACGATCCAGCCAGGGGCTTGCCGTGTGTGCTTGTTTTCGACATGGCTATTCTGTTTTCTGACAGAGTTCAGTCAATGAGATAACCTCAGAGGTGCCAGCTCACCTCGAGCTTGCTTTGGGAGCTGCTGATTGGGGAGATGATCATTCTAACTTCCATGTCTTGTCTCTTTCCCTCTCCCGAATTGAGCCAAAGATATCGAATCTTCTGCGTCGAGGACAAATTTAGATACTCTCTAATCACGCAGCTCAATAAGGCCCACAAAGCCATGTCTCAAAACAATTGTTAGGTGGTCCATTAAGCTTATTGTTTTGGGAGATATTTTTAATGCAGCAACCGAACTATGGCTGCAGGTTCGCTAAAGGCCCAGGGACAATAGGACTTCGTGGCCGCCACAAGGCTGTGATATGATGGATCTGGACATACGTGGACGACATCTCTCACGCAGCAAGGTCTCGATGATTCTATCAGCCTCGAGACTGCATGGTCTCCTCGCGACGATTGGGTGCCCAGCAAGGCAAAGAGCAGATTTCGCCTTCTGACTTCGAATATCTGATCAAGAAGAAAGGCCTGTTCAGAAAAAACATAAATAGGCCCTTCTGTCCAGGCAGAATCTGTTTATCTCTTTCCTTCATCATCCATCAAGCAAGCAATCCGATCATTTCACAGAAACAAAATCCCATTTCCAGCTTTTTACCACAGTCTTTTTTCGACTTCCTCCAAAACAATCAAAATGCAGCTCGTCAAGTTCATCACCATCGTTGCCCTCGCTGCCATCGGCGCTGAGGCTGGCCGCCCAAGCCGCCCAGTCCGCCCACCTCCACCACCACCAGTCATCCAGCAGATTTCCTGCTCCTCTGGCGATGCCTACTGCTGCGCTCCCTCTGAGAACGCTGGCAGCACCTGCTCCAAGCTCGCTGGCAGCAACGTCAGCTGCAACAGCCTCATCGTCTGCTGCAACAACAACGATGGTGTACGTGCAAAGATATCTCGCCTTTCCCAAAGATTATACCAAGTTGCTAATCAAGCATTACACAGGCTCAAACCTGCTCTGCCAACCTCCAGCAGCCCATCCAGTTCGTCGGCTTGTAAATGCCTTCAACCGACACATCTCTTCCGGGCAATTCCAAAGACCGATTTCGCCGACGTCGATTCAAGTTACTATCTCGGTGAACAAGTTGGAGCTTTTCTAGCGATCTTCTCTGCTCCACTCGCAAACCATCGGAAGGGATATTGAGGTTGGAACATGGGGCCGCGCGGATAACTCTGGTTGAAGGAAGAACTGAAGGGATTTGGGATCGTTACATTTCCTACAGTCACTCCTTGACTCTTTTATTTCTTTATAATCTATTTTTGATCCAGGGGACGGTTAATTGTGGTTGATCAGTGGGGTGATTGATTTGCTTTCTGAGATGAGAAAATCGCTGGTGTTCTGAAGCATTTTGTTTGTCAACTACAGTTTACTTGCTTAGAGTAATAAAAGTGCTTCATCAGCATTTGCTTCCAGTCTTTTTCTCCGTTCTCTGATATCTGAAATGCTATGGTTGATTAGCACTAAAGAGACAAGTAGTTAAACATCATCATCTCGAGTCTCACAATTGCAGTGACATAACCACCACGAGCTATGTAGTTAGTTACCTAGTTCAAAACCTCTCCTCCATCTTACACAGTAGTCTCGGTTGGTCTAGATCTTGATGGGCGCCAATCACACGTTTCACCCACGATTAACGAGCTGCACGCGATCGAGGCTGTGCAGGCGAGAAACAAGATTGATCCAGCCACTAAACTAGCTAGTTAGGTTGTTGGTTTGTCGATGTCATCGCCCTGTCGCATTCATGATTCGATCCAACCCCGATCCTTGTTGACTCTCCTCAATTGATTCCGACTTGGATAGTGAGCACCGCCTCTTTTCTTGACTGCTTCGTCTGTCACTTTCTATCACATCGCTTGCAGCTCTTGGGCCATATGCCATCTGTCCGTCCTCCATAGCCAAGCACCAATGCTACACGGCAGTGGGTTTCCAAGCTCTCGATTCCATATTAGCATTGGAGTAGGTTGCTCCCCCAACTCAATAATTTCTGGTAATCCCAGGCTTTGATTTGGAAGAGTCAAGACGGGTGACCCGGTTTGGGCGCGACCACTAACCACCCACACTCTTTCTGTCCCCCCTCAGCGCTACACAAAATCATGGGTAAGTCTGTGCTATTCGCGATCTCTCCTTTTTCATCATCAAATTGTTGCTTGTCAGTTACGAAGCTAACTGTCTGTTTTCCGACTGTTAGCTGGATCCAATTTCCAGTCGCAATTTCGCCGTCACGGTTCCTCTCTTGCATCTACCATCCGTCGATCAGTCTCCCCGATGCCGACTCACGCTGCAAACAACCCAATGCCTGGCAACGGGTCGATTGACCCCGATGAACGCACAACCCTCCTTGATCGTCGTGATTCGAGTGCTGCCCCCCGATCGGTTGTCGACAAGTTGATGTGGTATCGGAGTGATCGTCGCGTTTGGGTGCGACTGCCGTCCGAAGCATTCTA
Organism: Emydomyces testavorans; assembly: GCA_029449355.1. NCBI lineage: Eukaryota > Fungi > Ascomycota > Eurotiomycetes > Onygenales > Nannizziopsiaceae > Emydomyces > Emydomyces testavorans. Next base: position 5,107,910 of record CP120628.1, read on the forward strand.
CCTGAGCTACGCTACACTGGTCAGCAATTATGTGAATATCTTGCTGATCTTCGTGCCGCTGGGCATCATCTCGGGGATGGTTGGCTGGAACCCCACCACGACCTTTATTCTCAACTTTTTGGCCATCATTCCCCTTGCGTCGCTGTTGAGCTTTGCCACTGAGGAACTGGCCGCAACTCTGGGGGAGACTCTTGGTGGCTTACTGAATGCGACTTTTGGCAATGCGGTGGAGCTTATCGTACGTCTTTTGACCCCTCCTAGAACGGCTAATGAGTGACTTGCTTATCAACCTTAGGTGAGCATTATTGCGCTTCAAAGGGATGAGATTAGAATCGTTCAAGCCAGTATGCTCGGCAGCATTCTATCCAACATCCTTCTCGTCTTGGGTTGCTGCTTTTTCATTGGCGGTCTCAAGCACCACGAGCAGACGTTCAACGAGACAGTGGCTTCAACAATGTCCTCACTCATGGCCGTGGCATCAGCATCGTTGATCATCCCTGCCACACTCTACGCCGTTCTAGCTAAGTCCAAGTCGGATCCTTTAGACAACATCTTGATCCTGTCGCATGGGACCGCAATCATCCTGCTCATTGTCTACGTTATGTATCTGTACTTCCAGTTAAAGTCTCATTCAGATCTTTTCGACAGCCGGTCCGGAGCTGCCCTGGAGTCACAGGACGACCTAGAGGGAAACTCGCAAGATGAAGAGCGCATTCTCAATCCATGGGCTGCTAGTATCGCTTTGCTACTGGTCACCGTCGCCGTCGCAGTCTGTGCGGAATTTCTGGTGGGCACGATCGATAGCATTGTTGAATCAGCGCATATCAGCAGGACGTTTATCGGTCTCATTCTCATCCCAATCGTGGGCAATGCCGCCGAACATGTTACTGCTGTCGTGGTGGCATACAAAAACAAAATGGACCTTGCCATTGGAGTTGCTATCGGCAGCAGCCTTCAAATCGCGCTTTTTGTTACTCCATTTTTGGTTGTCCTTGGCTGGATCGTTGGTCGCGATATGACACTTCACTTTCAGACGTTCGAAACTGTTGCTTTCTTTGTATCTGGACTGGTGGTCACCTTGTTAATTCAAGATGGAAAGTCGAATTATCTTGAGGGAGGCTTGTGTCTCGGAATGTAAGTTGTTTCTCGTCCTTTCTTAATCCACCCCTTTCTTGCCGTTTAAACTGGTCTAAGTATGAACGCATGAACTGATTATGTGCTAATAGGTATATAATCATTGCCCTTGCCTTCTACGTCTATCCGGATGATGCCACAGATATTCCGCCTTGGCTCAATGTCTTTGCTACGTCTCATTAAATTACGTTGCTAGATGACATCAATACTGTCCACTCTGATAGACAGATGTTCATGCAAGTCGAACTTCTTTCGCTTTCTTTCTCTTTTGTAAGGGGGAGGCTCTCTGATTTTCTGTTAGCTATGTACTCTGTACATGGGTCGGTATGGAAGTATAGCGGTGTACGCCTGGCGCTTTGATTAGTTATGTGAACTGGTGGGTTATCTAGAGTAGATCTGAATGTAAATTTTAATGAGACCGACTTTAGTTCTATATTTGACTGTGAAAAGCGCTGCCAGATGTAAGTACTACATATTTTGTATGAGTACTGTGGAAGAGTACATTAGGTACGTATATGTAGAGTCAACAATGCTGAGTGATATTGTTATTTAACTAACTAGCTTTCCTATTGGCTGAATTAATGACCCAAAGCTCTCTCTGTTTTCATTGGACAATCCCAGAATAAACCACGTGAATTGAACTTCTGGATGCAGAACAGTCTCTAGAATTCAAGACTTGGGGACTTTGATTGCTGCTCGAGAGAGTCGAGAGTCGTCGAGAGACACTGCGGAACACTACTCTCGCACCTTGCCAGCTGGCCAGTTTTCTCATCCCGATAGTTATCCGGGCTTTTAACCCCCCCCCAAACCCTTGATCGAGCTCTCTTGCTCGGAAACACCCAACCCATTCGAAAAAACTGTTCCGAGAACGCTCAGCCGGTCGGTTGATATAAAACAAATCATGCCTCCTCGTGTCAATTTCCTGACCGCAATTCGCCCTGGACAAGCTTCGTGCGTCGCGTCAATATCTAGTAGGGCTCGAGTTCGCGATGGTCTGCTCCGACGTCGAAGAGGACCCAAGTGCCAATCTCCCTTTATGGGTTTATTATCTATGCCGTCGGCGGGATCGTGGCAGAGGCGGTTGAATTCTACGTCGAGTGGAGGCAGACGGGATACCGGTGAGAAGGACGTGGCTGATGAGCCGCGGGGTCCGAATCAGGATCAGTTGCCTCATGTTAGCGAGGAAGCGGCGCAGACTGCGAAGATATTGGAGAAAAAATGTGGTGAGGTCGGTGGGCCGGAATTGGAGCAGGGAACGCCGGTGGAAGAAGTGAGTGTAATCAGGTTGCATTTGCTTTTTTTTCTTTTCGCTTGCCCGGGTGAATGTCCTACTTACCTGTCATTGCCGGGGAATATTAGATTTTGAGCCGAGACAAAGATGCGTTGAAAAACATGCCCAAGGTTCTTCGGGACCAGATTGCCTCCAGAAGTAAGGGCGGGTCTCGCACGTTCTCGACGTCCGCGCGATTGCAGCAGGAGGATGTGCAGGATTCAACGACGGATCCGACGGATCCGTCTGTTGCGGCTGTGGCTGATATGATTGCCGCCGCGGGGATGGGCGCGGAAGTTGAAGAGAAAATAGGCTACAAATTTGATCCGCCATCGATACCACTGCCTAAGTCGGAACATGTGAAGCGGCGATATGAGCCTTTGATGGACCAGTTTACAAAGATGCTCATGAAGGACGGCAAGCTAAGCCTTGCGCAGAAGGTATGGTCTTTATATTTAACACGGGAGCTCTCTCGAACTACAAGGCATTTATATGATGAACTTTTGAGCGTCTGAAGAGGGCATTTGCTGACCCATTTCGCTGTTCAGCACATGACTATGATTTTAGATCATCTCCGCACCTCCCCTCCGCCAGCTATTAATCCCACACGTCCTCTGCTTCCGGGTCCGCCAAGTCCTCAGTTGCCACTCAACCCAATCCTTTACCTCACTCAGATTGTCGACTCGGTCGCGCCGCTCATCAGGATCCGGCAACTGAAAGGCGTTGCAGGTGGAGGTATGTCGCTGGCCATTCCTCAGCCGCTCAGGCTTCGCCAAAGAAGACGATTTGCTATCAAATGGATCCTCGAGGCGTCTGAGAAGCGACGAGATTCTCAATTCGCGAGGAGAGTTGCCCATGAAGTTATTGCTGTTGCGGAGGGAAGAAGCTCGGTGTGGGAGAAGAGGAGTCTGATTCATAAGCAGGGCACAGCTGCGAGATCAAATCTTCGGTATGCTGGAGGCGCAGGCAAGAGGAGGTAGACTGCGGCTCTGGAGGGCTTTCATAGATTCCTAACGTATGTATGATAAGGCATTCTGGCTATAGATTATCCATGCTGGTGAAACTCGGCGTGTCCGCGTCCGCAACAGCTTCCATTTCCAGCGACCACTACTCCGTACTGTGTAAGATAAAGAATGTCCTCTGTATGTATGCGTACTGTAATGCATTTCAGCTTGGTTTGTATCTGTCGATCATTACACGTATGTTACAGATCGGCCAGAGTACCCGCCCGATCCCCGGGTTTTCTCAGCCCCACAGCCGTACTGTGGTATAATAAAAGGGATCCTGCCCACCACCCACTGTTATCTTCTTCTCTCTTCTCAACAACACTCCAAAGGCGACCTTCTTCACACCCGCCCATCAAGGGCTTCGTTTTCTCCACCCCTAACTATTCAACCTGGTCAGCCACAATGGGTTCTTCAGCCGCTCCGAGCAGATTCGCATCCGTCCACTTCCACGCGGTGGAAGTCCTCGGCGTGCACAAACCACCATGGTGACGGGTTCTTGTCGTCGTATGGGGGGTTTGATGGAGGAATAAGTACGGTTGGAGGTGGTGGGGGAGAAGGGCTTGAGCAGGAGATGTTATTTGATGCGGATCAATTGCAGGGCTTGTTGCAACACGCGTCAGCGAGTGGAGGATCGGATCAGTTTTTGACGGGGCAGAATTCTGTCCTGGGGTTGGGGCACGGAGCCGTGGGGGATTCTGTTACATCTGCGCCTTCTTGGGAGGAGGGTTTGAATTTTGACGGTGGAGGAGCGGGTTTCGACGGGATGTCTGGGGCGGTTGAGAATTCGGTGGATCTTTCGGGCTTGAATGATTTGATTGAATGCGGAGGAGGTTCTGGGAATCTCGATCCGGAGTTTGCGAACAGTTGTCCAAATGGTAAGCTTGGGGATATGCAACGTTTTGCAAAAATTTCTCGGAAGATGTAAAATACAGTTTTGCTAATGTGTTTGCTAGATTACTTTCACACACCTTCAACCAACGACGCTATATCCCACACTACGAACCATGTTTATTTGCCTTCTTCTTTTGGGACTACGAATAAGTACCAGGGAGCTGGGTTTCGCCGCTCTTTGTCAAGCAAAAGAGACGTTCAACCTGCAACTTCCAACTCTTCGTTCGACACAGCCTCGCAGAATCCCGCCTCGTCGTCTTCATCAATCACACAGAGTCCACCAGACTCCGCTCCAACCCCGGCAAACCCCCGTCGCAGAAAACACCAATCTGCTTCACTGGATCCCGTTGCGGCGGCAGAAGATAAACGCCGACGCAACACGCTTGCTGCAAGACGCTTTCGGCAAAGGCAGCAAGATCGTATCACCCAGTTGGAACGAGCATTGGAAGACGCTGCTCGAGAGCGGGACGAATTGAAGATGAAGGTTGCGAAGTCGGAAGGTGAAGTGGCAGCGTTGAGACAAATGCTTGGGAAGAAGCCGAAGGCGTAGTGGATAGGTTGTCGTTCTGTTATTTTGTTTGAGAATATTTATTAGCATCATTATTATTTAACCCGGAGAAGCAATTTTCAATGTTTTGGACACAATTAGAGTCTGGAGGCAAGAAGGGATCGGACGATGTCGGCTCCATGGTTTTTTTCTTTCGAAAATTCACCAGATCGGTGCTCTTCCCATTTTCACCCTTTTTTTCTGGCGAACCCTGCGTCATGGAACTGAGATGTCCAGTTTCATATATATCCTCTTCTCTCGACCGCAGAAAGGAAGAATATAGAAAACCAAAGGAGTTCTCAATTTCTATCAGCGCATTGGAGATATTTTCTTCATACCCTCTTCTTGCTGGCGTAGATGATATCGTCTTCAACGAACACTGTCAGGAGTATAACTTGCCTTGTATTTACGACATCGGCCTGTTAGCCTCCCCATTTTTCACTTCTTAAAGATATCCCCCTCCACATCTGCACTCGCCTGCTCTTCTACAGATCTCGAGTAAGAAATTGAGTCTACTTCATGCGTATTTATATCTACAGCGCTTCAGCAGCGGAGCTACATGATTATCTCCTTGCTCTGTCCCCAGAGAGACCTGTGTATACACACAGCAAGCAGGCTTACAGAGAATGAGAAAGAGTGAGCAATTGGGGGAAGAGATTACAATGAATGAGTAAGTATGAGGAGGTGATATACATATAAGATATAGGCATTCTGCTCGTTAACCCCCTGACAGCAGAGTTACCTTGTTATTTACATTGATGATTGAAATGGTGTGTAACTTTACCTGATGCTTCATAGACACTGGAATTACAATACCAAACATGTTAGAATGATGAGGGAATTGGCCAATAGGGAATCACTTATGGTTGCACATATGCAGAATGAGTCATTCTTGCTCATTCTTGCTAAATATTACACTGTATGTATGTACTTGTATCTTGACGGAATGAGCTGGTCAATAGTTGAAGCAGGAGGTGTGAATATACAATTGGTCATGTTCTGTGAGCTATTCTTATGTCTACTTGATCATTTGAAATTGAAAGCTGAACTTATTGCTCATCATCCTCTAATCTGGACCTCAGCATCCAGAAAGTTCAAGCAGCTTTTATTATCACTACCCGTTACAGTCATATCCTTCTGTTCCATACAAGAACAACTACGTATAGTTTACATACTGAGGATGTGAACAGGAGAGAGCAACCATTGTCATTTGCATATATACAGACTTAAGGGGGCTGTCAATTGTACTGTGAAACCTTGGATTTTCTGCAATTTCTCCCAACTGAAATGTTCCGAATCAATAGATTTTGTCTGCTCATTGCCAATGCTGTCGCAGCTTGATATATTTTCAGTTTGTCCTTCATTTTTTTTTTCAAAATATGAGTTGTGATGATGTCGCGAGACCCACAACCATCGCGGCGGGAGGGACCAGAAACGGCCCTGTGATTTCATTCGCTAGTTACCAACTCAAGTAAGTTATGGTATTTGGCGATGGTTTAAGAAAGAGAAGAAGACTCGAGCAAGAAGTTGGATCAACAAAACATAATGAAATGGCGACGCAGCGGCCTTTTTTCTTTCTGAGCGAGGATCGAAAGCTTGGAGAATGGGTGGAATTGACTTGATGCCTTTATATAAGACTGAAGAGAGTTCCGAAGCTGCAGTGCGGTGGAGGATATAACTATGGCAAAAGAGCCGGTGATGATGTTGGACTGTGGCGAAGGCTGGAAGGTGGACCCACGACTACTGCTAGCAAACGCTGGCTGCAGTGATACCCGAGCCTTGAGTGAAAATCAAGCCTTTCTATTTATTGAAAACAGTGCGGGCTTCTGAAGGGAGTCGTCATGGCTGCGTGACTGCTAATTGTCACCGCTTTACATCTTGCTCTGATTGTGATTTATCTGCTCTCTTTGCGAAAACTGTCTGCGTGTTCCAGTGCTTTTAAAGCATTCGATAGTACCAACTCTGTGGCAGTGTTTTGCTCTGATATATATAGTCTTTGATCTGATACTTGTTGCACGAACTAGCAGTCATCTGTTGGCCTTAGTTACTTGCTAGTTGATGATCAACGATTGCCTGAGTGCATAGGCCCACGATGAGCAAAAGCTAAACCTTCTTGCATTTATGTTCGTACAAGCAGTTTGCGTTTGCCTGCTGAGGATATCTTCAACCTGTTGGATGCTTGTCTGTCAATATCAATGTTAGGTATCGAGGAGAGCTGCGGGGTAAAGTAAATCCCGGCGAGATCTTCCGTGTGCGCGTGCCCCGTGATCAAGGGAGAAGCAAACCGTGCAAACCCTTTTTGGCGGGAAATCAGCCAATCGGAGGTCTGCAAAAAGCCAATTTGACGGACTTTGGTAGGCCCGAACTTTGAACCATCCCATCTTCTCTTCGGGGTTAGTTACCGTAAAAGTAACTATGAAAGTACCTCCATCCGCGTCATCTCCTCTTTTTGGTTGCGGACAACAGATCTCTGGTCTTTATTTTCCGTAGCCTTGTAGCTGCTACTGAGTTCCATACCTTTTCGCAAAATGTATGGAATAACTGCAGTGTGAATCATGACCTGTACTCCATTTGCAGGACTGGGACAACAATTGCATTCTTTTCTCGATGTGACAGGGTTTCCCCGTATCGCAATCCTGCCACTTGCTTGCTTGTTGACTGCTTGGGCCTACATACGCACCCCACCTAAAGTACGAATGTATTCTGGCCTTTTTGATCTGTCAGTGGTCATTCGAGCAGAGAAGAAAAGAAAAGAAAAGTGTTCTGGAAACGTTATGCTGTGCGACAGCAGCTTTGGGAGACGAATGACAACAACGCTTCTTGTTATAAGAGGTTTGCAAGATTGACTGATGATATGGATGATCGGCGCGCCAATATACGGTTCGCGTTGTCAAAATTATTGGAACCTACTAAATTCAGCTTAGTGTACGGATGCGGTCGGTTTGTGAGGGCAGTTCCTCCATCAACCTCCCTGTCAAGAGATATCGGTGAGCACCCAATATACAAATGACACCTGAGTTTTCTATGCAAGGATCGTCTTCAGTACTACCTCGGTGGATACCCTTTGATGACCGAGCCCGGATAATAATGCATGGCAAGATGCGCCGCGAGCTCAACACCTGGGATCCTCTCTTGGAGAGAGAATCGGTAGCGAGATGGGGTTACCTTCAGTGGCCCGTATACTAATTGCCGACGATACTTAAAAAGAGGACGATGCCCTGGCCCTACGGGTCAGCGGGGGGTTCTTGGGGAATCGTTCCTAAGCAGCTGCGTCGCCTTTGCAAATCTTTTCTCGTCGACCGCCATGGTGTTAAAAATCGCGGCGTGCCTGCTGTTGTGGGCGACCGCAAGTCACGCTGGTTTCCCAGTCACTCCACTTGGCGAGTTCGGGGCGCAGGTACCTCGCCCTTTCATTATGGCTGCCGAAATATGGCGGACCAATTATACCATACATACTAGATGCTAACGACTATGCTAGAGTGAGATCCCATCAGCTCTAGCCAGCGATGATCTGACAGCTTCATACCCCGAATATAATATTTCGATCCCTGTTGACCATTTCCACAATGACACGAGATATGAACCTCATTCGAATGACAAGTTCCAACTTCGATATTGGTTTGATGCTAGCCATTACAAAGATGGTGGTCCAGTGATCGTACTGCATGGCGGAGAGACTGATGGCAAAGGTGGATTGAATAAAGCAATCGCAATCGCCGTCTGGACTTTTACTGACCTGATAACCCCTTAGGCCGATTGCCTTTCCTGCAGAAAGGAATCTTGGCTAAGCTCGCCGAGGCAACAAACGGCATTGGAGTCGTATTGGAGCATCGCTACTATGGAACCAGTATCCCGACGAAAGACTTTTCTACAAAGAATTTGCGATTCTTGACGACTGAGCAGGCAATGGCTGATTCTGCTTATTTCGCCAAAAATGTCGTGTTCAAAGGCCTTGAGAACAAGGATCTGAGATCGCCTAAAACTGCATATGTTTTGTATGGTGGATCATATGCTGGCGCGCAAGTTGTAAGTCAAAACCATTTGGTTAGCGTGTGGCCCAATGCTCATACAGATTGATGATCAGGCTTTCCTTCGCGTTGCATACCCGGATGTTTTCTGGGGAGCAATATCATCCTCTGGCGTGACAAAGGCCATCTGGGATTATTGGCAGTACTATGAAGCCGCCCGCAAGCACGCTCCTCAGCACTGCGTCAAACAGACGCAGATTTTCGTTGACCTTGTGGACAACATTGCCCTTCGCGGAAAGGACCCCAAAGTGACACAACAGCTGAAGGAACTTTTCAGTCTCGGCAATTTGACTTACACTGACGATTTCGCCAACGTCCTTGCCTCGGGCATTTCTGGTTGGCAAAGTACCAATTGGGATCCCGCAATTTCAAACCCCAGAATTTTCCAATATTGTGAAACCATCACCTCTGATGAACTGCGTTATCCTGCATCAGATGAGCAGAAGAAGCTCGCGGAGACTTTGATCAAAGCAGGTCAATACGGTCGGATGGGGAAAACGCTCAAGAACCGTCTCCTCAATTATGCTGGCTGGGTTAATGCTACCTATGTTGCGCCTTGCCTTAGCCGAGGAAAGACACTCGACGTTTGCCATGGAACTCACGATCCAGCCTTTTACAAGAAGGATGACCTGAAGCAGACTTGGAGATTGTGGTTATACCAAGTTTGCACTGAGTAAGTGAAGGTGTTTTTCTATTATATTTTCCAGATAATTTTCCATGGCCTGAGCCACTTCGGGTATAAAGGAAACCAGGCGGTGACATGCTGATATGATGTGGTCCAGATGGGGGTTTCTCCAAACCGGAAGCGGTGTCCCGAAATCCATTCAGCCAGTGATTTCTCGAATGATCGATCTTGAATACAATACCATCATCTGTCGCGAAGCCTTCGACCTTCACAAGGAGGCCGATGTCTCACGGGCTAATAAATGGGGCGGCTTTGACATCGAATATCCTCGTCTTGCAATCATTGATGGAGAGGCTGATCCTTGGGTGGAGGCCACACCACACGCGGCTGCGGCCAAACACCGAAGAGATACACTCGACAAGCCCTTTATCTTGATCCCTGACGCTGTGCACCACTGTAAGTGAAGCTCATGTTGTCGCGAGCATATTGGATCCTTGCTTAACACGTCAATAGGGGATGAAAACGGTGTATTCCCCAACCAAACCACGCCAAACTTCCCACCCGAGCGGATTAAGAAGGTTCAGGCTCGCGAGATCGAGTTTGTGAAGAAGTGGATGAAAGGTGAGTCTAGAATGCATCCACCTTCGTTGGGCCTTCAGAAGAGTAATGGGTGCTGACAAGCTTGATCATTAGACTGGGAACGCGAACACAAACGCGATTAGACCGAGTCATGAGGACTGATGGGGGGGAGTCGAGATCATTTCTCACACCCCTGGCCGTTGAGGTACGGGTGACTTATATGTATAACCTCTGTATCCGGAGTAAAATATATAACTACATATGCATATAATGTGTTACTTAAGGCACTGGAGGATAGTACATCACAGAACAACTTCAGTATCACACATAATAGTAATGTAGCTGGTATACAGCATGTACAGTACATCTGCAAGTTGGAGCCGTGATTTCGGGATCGTTTGGCGCCACGATCCCTAGTTGTCGCCAATCAGTGCACGGCACCACAGCACGGGCGAGACGTGGTCCAGACAGACTAGTTAAACTACCAGGAAGACAGGCAGGAACACGCACCCGTCATAATTCATCCCGAGAAAGAAGGGCAGATGCGCAGATCAGATGCACGCACACCCCTGTACCCATCGTGAAGCAGCCAGGGATGAGGAACTGGTGTTGTGCTGAAGCCTGGCAGTAACAGACGAGTTGATCGCTCTCCAGTATCCTCTGAAGCATTAGTTATTGAGTTTGATTGTAATGGAGTAACTTAACTCAGGTCGTTAACTGTTTAGCAAATGAAAACTCGAACCCAAAAGTCAGCCAGGGGACTAAACTCAACCAAACCACCCTGTTGAATATTCCCGTCGACAGCAAGCTTCAAAGTTCACAACGCATCTATCCTGCTGACTGACTTCACTTGTCCCTCGAAACCCAAAACGAGAATCCCCGACTGAGGATTGGTCACAACCCGCCCCGTTCGCTTCTGCTTGCTTTTTGGCCAGCCCGTCGCTGTACCACGTATGTATATAACTAGCTGCTAAAGACCTTAAAAAAACATCTGTGGAGAAGAACTTCCCTGTGCCCCCGCAACCCTGGCTCCAGCGCGGAGTAGCATCGAGCTCGTCGAATTCGATCGTGATAGTGCCAGACCCTCCCGCAATCGAGAACCTTCGCGAAATAGAGCACGTGGAGGGAAGCTTCCCGACAAAGCGGGCCGTTTTCGTCGGCTGTTGGAGAAGGGGAGAAGGGATCATACTGGTTGGAGATCTGGGAAGTTCCATCATCGAGGAGGTGATTGGAGAGGGAAAGGACGTATCTTCGATGAGTTCGCGAGCGGAGACGGTGCGGCGGATACTGATTTCCCTCAGCGAAGTCGATTGCGAGACGTCCTCGGATGCGGTTCGTTGGTGAGGTCAGCGACTGAGGAAGAAATCATGAAGTTCTCGCACAGTATTCAGTTCAATGCGGTGCCGGATTGGAGCGAGTATTATATTGCGTATAGCAATTTGAAGAAACGGTGAGTGGTGTCGCGTTCCTGTGGATGCGGGGAGGCCTTTTGCTAATGTCTCGCGGTTTTATAGAATATACTCCCTTGAGAAACAAATCTACAACCCCGAGACACAAGAGGATGAGGTCGAACGAGCTCCCTTGCTCGATAGGTCTTTGGATACGGACTCGATATTTCAGCGAATGCTAGATGCGGAGCTAGAAAAAGTATGTTCCTTTTACCATGAAAAAGAGACGGACCTTTATAAAGAAGTGGAAGATGTGCTCCACGAGGCAGAGTCATACATGACCGACAGTGTTGGCTTCAACATGGACTTCGTAGCCGATTCCATGGTCAAATCAAGAACATTGAGTTTCAGTAATCGCAACCGGCGGAGCAGCACTCTTCGTGGTCCTGGGCATTTGAGAGAGCATAGGGAAAGTACCGTGAGCGAGTCTCTTGCAGACGGGGATGGAGACGACGCAGACAGTGAAGAAGATGATATCTCCGAACTTCCTTCTCCAGATATGCGAAGACGCTCAATGTCATGGAGAGAACCTGGTGGACGAGAGACGTCGGATGGCCAGACGATAAGCGAAATGACTGATTCGAGAATTTTGGGAATGGGGTCTGATCCTGACCACGATCCGCATTTACGAGCCTTGTACAATGCTGGTGTCAGTTTGAAGAAGCGTATCATCAGCATCTATGTCTCTCTTTGCGGGCTCAAGTCTTTCATTCAGTTGAATCGAACGGGGTTCTCAAAGGCATTGAAGAAGTATGACAAGACCCTCGACCGAAGTTTGAGACGAGGTTACATGAGCACAACGGTTTCTACTGCTTATCCATTCACCAATCAGACAATATTGCAGCTGGACGATAAAATTGCGAAAATTGAGCGGCTTTACGCGGACACCGTCACCAAGGGAGATCTTTCGCTTTCGAAGCGAGAACTTCGATTGCATCTTCGAGAGCATGTCGTGTGGGAGCGGAATACCGTTTGGCGGGAAATGATTGGAGTTGAACGAAAGGCGCAGGCTGCAAACATGGGTATCCGAAGCACGTTGCTGGGCGGAGCTCAAGATCCTGAAGCTGCACGACGGCAAGGGGATGAACAAGAACCTGCAACGAAAGAAATCGTCACTCCCGTTGGCAGCTGTCCCGTCCCAAGATGGATGTTGACATCAAACTTTGTGACTTTGATCATAATCCTGGTCATATTTACGGCCATGCTCTCTGTGCCCATAATGGCTGAGCGTGAGCAGCAGAACTGCCTAGCGATGCTGGTTTTTGTCAGCTTGCTATGGTCTACTGAGGTATGTACATGCGAGAAATCATATCTCACTGGTCGTCGTCTAATTGTTTTGGTTATAGGTCATTCCACTTTTCGTCACGTCAATCCTTATACCTTTCCTCGCGGTCATGCTTCAAGTGATGAGATCTGAAGAGGATAACTCCCGGTTACATCCCAAGGACGCTGCAAAATATGTCTTCGCATCGATGTGGACTTCGGTCATAATGCTCCTGCTGGGTGGGTTTACCATCGCCGCGGCATTATCCAAGCACGATATCGCTCGTCGGATGGCGACCTTTGTCCTAAGCAAAGCTGGAACAACGCCACGAACGGTATTAGTTACGAATATGTTTGTTGGTACATTTTTGAGTATGTGGATTAGCAATGTGGCGGCGCCAGTGCTTTGCTATTCCATCATCCATGTCAGTTTTTGCAGATGACCCTAGACGCTACAATCCATGCTGATCCTAGTGTCTAGCCCATGCTTCGAAATCTCCCACCTGATTCCCGTTTCTCCAAGGCACTCATCTTGGGGATTGCTTTGGCATCGAACGTTGGTGGCGCCGCTTCTCCCATTGCGTCGCCTCAGAATATCATTGCGCTGCAGAACATGCACCCTTCCATGAGCTGGGGTACCTGGTTTTTTATCTCAACGCCCGTCTGCATCATCTGCGTCCTGCTCATCTGGGTGCTTCTTCTCGTGACCTTTCGTCCCGGCCGGGGCACCGTCATTGTTGCTATTCGCCCAGTCAAAGATAAGTTCTCTGGAGTCCAATGGTTTGTCACGATAGTGACCCTGATTACCATTATCTTATGGTGTGTGAGCCATCAGATGGAGAGCACGTTCGGAGATATGGGCGTCATCGCTATCATTCCGTTGGTTCTTTTCTTCGGCACTGGCGTTCTGAATAAGGAAGATTTCAACAACTTTCTGTGGACCATCATTATCCTGGCATCTGGCGGCCTGGTCCTCGGAAAGGCAGTGACTTCTTCAGGCCTTTTGCATACCATCGCTCGCAGTATTACACACAGCATCGAGAGCCTAAGCTTATATGGCGTTATGTTCACTTTTGGATTGCTGATCTTGATCATTGCTACTTTTATTTCGCATACCGTTGCAGCATTGATCCTGCTGCCACTTGTGCAAGAAATAGGTGCCGGGATGGAGCATCCGCACCCCAATTTGCTGGTTATGGGAGCCGCACTGATGTGCTCTGTGGCTATGGGTTTGCCTACCAGTGGTTTCCCTAACATGAGTACGTCAATACCCCGCTATCTCTATATTCTTCTCTTGCAGGCAGCAGAGCTAACACTGGTTATTTTGATAGCCGCTATCATGATGGAAGTCCCAGATACTGGGCAACGATATCTCCGGGTAGGGCATTTTATTTCTCGAGGCATTCCAGCGAGCGTGATCTCGTTTGCTATCATTGTTACTGTGGGATACGGCTTGATGCTGGTGGCTGGACTGTAGTGTCTCATCTCACACGTCTTTTTTGCATTTACCCTTATAAGAATAGTGTTGCATTCCTGAGCTGTATAGCTTCGAATATCCCATTAGAATTTTCATTCCCTGGATTGCATCATGACGGAGTTTGTACATGCTGTGTAGTATACATTAGTACATATCTGTTTGAGCATGCTTTTTTGTCTAGCGACTTGAGCTACTGAAGCCACCGACTATTACTTCATGAGCTATCACATAACTATGCCAACAATGGTATTGATTTTGTTGCTGAAGACTCAAACTAGTTCATCTTGTCTCCAATTCTTCATTGATAGAGCAATTGTTTCAAAGCTCAGACTGTGAAGGATAATGGATATATACATACCAACTACATACCCTGGAGCTGGCTTCACTCCAACAAGCATGTATAATAAGGTAACTAGCGTGCTTGCAGATCGTCCGACATGGTTACGGCTGAAGTTCGCCTTTTCTTTGCAGGGCCAACAGCGAATCAACAACACGCATCAACACACTAAGCAATAAGTGCTACAGAGGTGGCGATCTGCAGGCGGTCCTGCTCGTTTACAGAGAGCAAATCATCAGTTTTGTATCCGAATCATGGCGCAGAAGCTGAAGTCGCGACTTTGATTTTTCATTTGATTGCTCGAAATCTGCAGAAACGATGACGAGGGGGGGGAGCTGTCCCGTGATAGCTACATGGATTTGGATGTAACGAGCTAGCTAACAGTGGACGGTGGGTATAAAACCAGACTTGTCACCCACTACGAAGGTGTTTGTACGAACTTGACTGCATAGCTACTAGTTACTAATTACAAGTTTTCTCGTCCTAAATCTAGAGACCATGAGGCCAACCACTGGCGCAGCCTTTTTGGCAACGATATGCTTCCAGACCGCGGCTGCATTCTCTGCCTCCCAGCTCCTCCTCAGAGAAGAGGATGGGAGCTCTAAAAAGTGTCCTGCAGATGTCGAGCTGAGTTGTCATAATACCCGTCCTGTGCAGGATACCTGCTGCTTCAATACTCCGGGCGGGTTACTTCTCCAGACCCAATTCTGGGATACGCATCCTGCAACAGGGCCGGAGAATTCGTGGACTATTCATGGACTGTGGTGCGTTCTTATGTTTCACCTTTCTTCCTCCTAGTACTGGTGCTTTTTTTCTGCGTCTGGCAAGCGAGGAAGTGTATGATGTATGTATGTTTGGCTAAAGTATGTTGCGTTCAAACTGCGGCGGAACAGGCCGGATAATTGCGACGGTTCGTTCGAGGAGTACTGTGATAAGAATAGAGAGTATAGGAACATCACGGATATACTGGAGTCCTATGGGAAAACGGAGTTGCTAAACTACATGAGTATTTATTGGAAGGATTATCAAGGTGATGATGAGAATCTCTGGGAGCATGAGTGGAACAAGCATGGTACTTGTATAAGTACACTCGAGACGAAATGCTATTCGAGTTACACGCCACAGGCAGAAGTGGTTGATTACTTAGAAAAGACGGCTGGGTTGTTTAAGGGCTTGGATACTTACAAGGTGGGCAACGTCATGTTTTCTCTTGAGATGGCCTTTGGGGGTTTATGCGTGGAGACTAATTGGATAATTATCAGGCCCTCGCTGCAGCTGGAATCAAACCACATTCAACAAAGACGTACACGCTGAGCCAGCTCCAAAGTGCGTTATCAAAGGTTCACGGCATGCCAGTTACCCTGAATTGCAAAAATTCCCAATTGAAAGAAGTCTGGTACTTCTTCAATGTTAAGGGCAGCGTACAGACAGGAAAATATGTGCCCGCTCATCCAGGTTCGTTTCCACTGAAGAAGAAAGAAAGAGATCCTCCTGTTCCAGCAGCGTACGTTATTGTGTCTAACTCTGTCTCAAGGCGGTTCTCCATCAAACTGCCCTTCGCGAGGAATTAAATATCTTCCTAAAAGGGGCAGCCCCCGTCCTACAACTCCAACACGCTCAGGTAGTCCTTCACCCACTGGCACCGACGGCCCGTTTTCCGGAAAAGGCAATCTTGAAGTGACTACTGGAGGCAAAAAGATTGGCTGCCTTATCAGCTACGGCACTTGGTATAGTACAGGCACCTGTGCGACATTCACTGCCACTCCATCGGGAGACGGTTTCACCCTGCACTCCAGTAAGGGCGACTGTGGTATCGTGGACTCCATTTTCGAGTGCGATACAGGGGTTGAAGCTAGTGTATTTACGGTGAGTTTCTTGGGATTTCACGTTTTATGATTTGGGGATGACATCGGGTTCTAACTCCCTGTTTTCGATAGGCAATGGATGGAAAGCTTGCTATAGATGGAAAATCAGCTTTTTCAGCAGACGGAATTCCAAGAGGAACGACCCAAATCCCGATTTATACCAACGGACATTCGACTGAATTGACGATTGGCTGGAAGCAAGTCTGATGATCTCGATGGGTGCTTTGCTGGATTGGCATTCTCTCTATATATGTACTAATTCATTCAGAAATAGAACAGTACAAAGTCTGGTCTGCCAGATCATTAGTGATGGCAAGAATAGTAATCCCAACACAGCCAAAGCGGGATTGCATATAGATACAATCAAAGTATCCGCATTATCTTCCTCAGGTCGGACAGTCGTAATTATTACATTCATACATACAGTATGTTAGTACTTGTGTGGTTGTGAGCTAGACCTGATTAGGCCGAAGGTATCATAGTTGACAACTTCATCCAAATCAGGACTAGTCTGCTAGTTAGGGCAACTTCTCCAAGCGAGCCACAATGAACTGCGAAATTCACTTCTCCACTCGCTTCAATCAACCTGACACTCTCTCGACATCACCCACCGCGCTGCTTTGGCGAAGGACTGCAAGATTAAGAGGTGAGCATCATTTTCGTTACTCCTTGGGGAAAATGTACATTGTTGGTTGGCTGTGCAAGGTGCAGGGGCCGACGACGGCGACTGAGGAGTGAATTGCATACTTTCCAAGCTGCTAGACCTTTGAGCTGGTGTACGGGCTCGATATGGATTAGTTGCATCTGTTATTCGGGAAGAATTCTCGTTGGTTGTTTGCCTGCAATGCTGACATTTGTTTCTGTTTGGTGGCGTGTAGAGTAGTCCGGTCCAGAAAACCGCAATCATGGGTATCTCAAGAGATTCACGCCATAAGCGTTCAGCTACCGGTGCGAAGCGGGCACACTACCGCAAGAAGAGGTACGAAATGATCTAGCTATGCGCCGAGCTCTCCCCCCTCCCGTCTCTGCAAAAACCAGCAACATTCTTAATCGGTCTCTCGTCTATTCTTAGAGCTTTCGAAAAGGGCCGTCAGCCCGCCAACACCCGTATTGGCCCCAAGCGAATCCACATCGTGCGCACCCGCGGCGGGAACCAGAAATTCCGTGCCCTGCGTCTCGAATCCGGCAACTTCTCCTGGGGATCCGAGGGCATCGCACGCAAAGTCCGTGTGATCGTCGTCGTCTACCACCCGTCCAACAACGAACTCGTCCGCACCAACACCCTCACCAAGTCCGCCGTTGTCCAAGTCGACGCTGCACCCTTTAGGCAATGGTACGAAGCACACTACGGCCAGCCCCTGGGCAGAAGACGCCAGGCGAAAGCTGCCGCGGCCGAGACCGAAGAGGCCAAGAAGTCGAAGAGCGTGGAGAAGAAGCAGGCGGCGCGGTTTGCTGCTCACGGGAAGGTCGAGGCGGCTCTGGAGAGACAGTTTGAGGCGGGTCGTTTGTATGCGGTGGTTTCTTCCCGGCCTGGGCAAAGCGGTCGTGTGGATGGGTACATTCTTGAGGGCGAGGAGTTGGCGTTTTACCAGCGTCATACCAGGAAGTGAAGAAAATGCTCTTTTGATGGGGATGGATGATACTAGAGCAGGGGGCTTTCTTATCGGAGTTGTCTGCATTTACTTTGCAAAAAGGGCTTTATGCTGATGAACAGTGCCGATGCATGGATGTTTGTAGAACTCTGGGCTAACTACCCCTTGAATCACCAATGGGAATGAAATTTTTCCTTTTTTTTTTCTCTCTTGCTCTCTCTGTTTTGACCAGAAGCAGCAGTGGAATGGTCTTTATGGGTGATTGAGGTTACTATCATATTAATGAACGAATCCATCAATGCCATTTCTTCCAGTCCCCTCTTCACCTCTGAAAAGTATAACTATGTATGTTAAAAGGGAAATGCAGAATTGAATCATTGATTGGATTCCTACTCAGATTAAACGGTTACTCTGGCAAGCCACTGGGCTAGTTATTTGAACAATCACTGAATTTGGTGACGAAAAAGTTTTTGGTTCTATAAAATTAAAAGAGACAAATGCAGGTACAATGTCTTCGCGAGGACAACTGATGAGTTATTGGACATCAACATCATGCGGGTGCAAAGCCCAGACTTTGCAAGAACAATACCATTATAGTCGCATCTACCAATAAAATATACACCCAGAAAAAAAAAAAAAAAGGCATCCATCGCTTGCTTATCCCGCTTTCAAATCTCAAAAATCTCACCCATCCCTCCTCCAACGCTTTGCGCGCCATACCGATACTCAACCAAGTCCAGTCTCCAGCCCTTCCAATCCCTCAGTTTCCGCTTAACTTCACGTTCCCATTCACTCCGCTTCTTCGCCTCCTCTTCTACTTGTGCTCTGGCAAACGCCTCTTCATCAAACACGCCACCATCCTCTAAGAACTCGCCACCGCGGTCCGTCTCGGAAAGAAGCTCGGCGCTCTTGCGCATGCCGCTGGAACCCGGGCGTTGTGGATTACCCATTCCGCCTCCAGTGAACGCAGCAAGGCCGCTGGATAGCACGGTTGCGAACGAGGAATGTTGGCGGGGTCTATTGGCTGCCATGCTGCGGCGGCGGGAATGCTCAGACCCAGTTGGTAAGCCGCCTATTAGATCTACATCGTCGAAGGAGGCTCCGGGATTAGAGAAGCTTTCGGTGGCATCCGCGTCACCTCCATGGCTCGCAGCCAGTTCGCGTTTTCGTTCTTTCCAGATGCCGCGCCGCAGGTCGAAGTTTTCTCCTTCAAGGTCACGGATTGTTCGCTCCAGGCGGGCTCGTTCTTCGTCCTCAAGTTCGTCTAGGGCTTCGTCGTCCCCTGTGCTAACAACCTCACGCTTTCGCGTCCTTTCACGCTCTTCCCTGAGCCGTAGATTCTCATTTTCGATGGCGACGAGCTTTCTTCGTAGCATCAGCATCTCCTTTTCAAATTTGTCTCGCTCTCTGAGTCGTGTTTGATGGCGGATCTCTGATTCCTTATGAAGATTACCAAGGGCCTCCAGCTTCTTCTCCAGGGTTGCTGTTTTCTTGTCAACTTCTGTTTTTGCATTCTTCGCTTGTTCGAGTTCATCTTTCAAGTTGTTGATTAGCGTTTGGGTGGAAGCTTGAGTCACACCCTCGTTCATTGACTTTTCAATCATTCGATTCATCGAATTCTTTGTGTTCGCATGGTCTTTTTCTTCCTTGTCCAAAGCTACTCTTATCGAAAGCAATTCATCCCTCAGTGTTGATAACTCTTTCTCGGATATAGATGCATGCTCTGTCTGTGAATTCAATTGGGCGCGTAGGTTGGATATCTCCAGTTCCATAGCTTCAATTGTGGCGGACTTGGAGTCTAGTTGGCTCTGAAGCGCTGATGGTGGAGATTCAGATTTCCCAGATATGGCGACACTATTCGAAGACCGGTGCGACTTCGTATGAAGCTGAGAATTCTGACGTTGTAAAGCTGAAATCTCTGCTTTC
Source organism: Emydomyces testavorans (assembly GCA_029449355.1). Classification (NCBI taxonomy): domain Eukaryota; kingdom Fungi; phylum Ascomycota; class Eurotiomycetes; order Onygenales; family Nannizziopsiaceae; genus Emydomyces; species Emydomyces testavorans. The sequence continues at coordinate 5,127,899 of CP120628.1, forward strand.
TGCTACAAGTAAGCATCTGTAGTGAGTTGCCAGATAACGTAAATTCGAAAATAACCTCACCAAGCTGTCGACTTCCTCCGCTTTCTTCTCTGCCGCAGCGAGCTTCTCCTTTAATTCTATCGTCTCACTATTCGCCTCCCGCAAATTATCTAACTGCTCCTCTGACTTCTTCCATCTTGCATCCGCGGTCTCTAGCTCTCTTTCTAACCGTTTATTTTCCCTTTCTAGTTCTTCTAGCCTCAGGGCCTGCTTTCTGAACAGCTCAGGCGCAGTGCTTCCATCCGGACTCAATGGCGGTAAAGGCGGAGATTTCATCCCGGAAGTTGAAGGTGTAAGAGCATTCTGCGAGATAGATGATTTTCGAAACGACGATGAACGCATTTGGGATTGGATGGACAGGGATAGCTGACGACCATGGCGTGATTCTAACGGAGCAACGTCATCCTCATTGTCGCCCTTTGTCCTCTCAGAGGCATCGGATTCAGTTTTCTCTGCAGAGACCTTTGGGAAAGGTTCTTGGGACGGCTCTTGTTTGTGTTCAGATTCGTCATCTTTGGTTTCAAGTTCTGGTTCCTTTTCCGGAGCTATTTGTGACGAATCGCCCTCTTCTGCTACAGTGGCAGGTTCTTTACTCGGTTCTCCGGAGGGCTTCTCTTTTTTAGCTGCCTTTTTCGCTTTTTGTTTCTGTAATTGCGCGACCTGAAGTCATAGGAACTGTTAGCAATGGCGTAAAATAATACCTAGCCCCCCAAGAATGAACACATTTCGACACTAAGGAAATCAAGGAATACCCTTTTTTTAGCTGCTGCAAGCTTTTCAGCCTTCGCCTTCTCGTCAGAATCCGCCATGGTGTAGTTCAATTCCGAAAGGAAAACACAATTTCTCTAAGATAGATTGGCCTGTTGTGCTTTTACCTCTCTGATGCTTCAAAAAGGTACAGCAAGTCACTGGATTTCGCTTACGTCATCGAGCAACTCTACGGTAGCGCCTTTGCGATAGAATCACTGACAGATACAAAGCAGAATACAAGCTACGAAAGAGTAAGATTGTAATAGACAAATTGGTAGCAATCCTGCATTAGAAGAAGACTGAGAATCGTATGATGGACATGTGCAGTCACCCTGACCGTTCCATGCAAAAGTGCCTGAGTTATAGCACCTCTCCCCGCTGATTCAAAAATCGCTTTCAAAAAAAAAAAAAAGAAAAAAGGAAAAAAAAAAGATCCCTGGGGTAAGAGAGCAACATCATAGATCAGAAAAGAATCAATACAGTCATTAATATAAAGCTGAGAACATGCAACTTGGAACCGAAGTGGTACATACGCAGCCTAGCAAATAAGCCACCCCGAATCCAAAGCACCAAACAAGCCATAAGTAGAGGATATCGTGAGCCGAGAGAGCATAAAGAAAGGGAATTATAGCCAGAAGTCCACTGTTAAAAGTGGACTTCAAAAGACAAATCGGATAAGCAACTTCAGGTTGTACTCAAAATTCCATGGAATCAGCGACCTCTTCACTCATTGTTCTAACGACAGTTGCTTTGCTCCCAGATCGTGAACGTATATCTTCATCACTCAGTACGTAGTTTCCATGTTCATCAACAACAGGCCGAGAAGATTCAGAAAATATTTCAACTTCCTCGTCCTCGTCACTGCTTAGATCTTGGGCCTTGGCGAGCGCGTAGTCACCCAACCAGTATCTAGCACGTTTTCGCGCACCAAGATCTGGCGTCAAATATCCATCGTCCATACTTCTCTTGGCTGTGATCGGGGTTGCAGCGCCGTCAGCCAAACGACTGAGGGCGCTAATGCCACGAAGGTAAAGGTAACAAACACGTTTCCGCGCCTTGTTGAAGAAGAAATAATTCAAGCTCCATATAGAAGCATCATCTCCGTCATAAGGATCTTCCTCGGGAGAATAGCAGTATATGCTGCATTCTTTCAGTGTCATTTGCTCATCGATTATTTTCCACATCCTCGGTCCCCACGAATGGGTTGTTGTGGAGATATGTGGTGCAGATCCACTGGGTGGGGTTGGTGGTGTCACATCTCTTGCCATTTGCGGGCGAAGATTGAATAAAGTAGTATCTATCGTATTCATGACCTTCTTCAGGCTTTTTTCCCGACGGAAATCTGAAGGCCGTAGCAAGTGGGAGAAATCGTAATCAGGATGACTCGCGTTCAAAGTGGCAATCAGATATGCAAAAGTGCGTCGACTCGAGTGTTCGCTCAGTGGGCCAAACGGGCTCGAACGCGACAAATTGAGAGATGCAGCCGCGGAAGTTGCCTGTGGTGGAGAGAGTGACGCTGAAAGACGTAGGAGCGACTCATATTGCGACTCAAGGGAATTTTCTATATTCTTATACAATTTCTTATCCCCACCAGCTGCCTTTGTAGTATAAAGATCGCATCCTCCAACAACATGGCAATCGGGAGTGTCAAAATTGAGGGCGTTCGTGACGTCTTCGAATTCGCTCAGTGGCAAGAACTGACAGGTAGGGCTTCTGTGAGCGACAACAATTTTCCGAGATTCACATATCAGCATACCTTCATTTTCGCATATACCTTCGATCGCTAAGATTCATTTGATGGGCGAGAATCCGTGATCGACGCGTCTTTGGAGTGAAGTCGAGGTAGTCGTGAATCCGAGTAAACTGGAGGTAATTGACGGGCTGGCAGGCAGTGGATTGAGGAACGCAGTATGAAACATACGAGAGCTTTCCAAGAAGACGATGAGCAAGGAGAGACCCAAAACGCTCTGGGGTAGGAATGAAATCAGCGCTTATTGAAGGTGTCCTGCCAAAGCAAGTCGAAAGACGATAAGAATTATCCAGGCTGGCTGCAAGGACAACGCTTACGGATCGACTACGCCAGACGATAACGCCTAGCAGGAAGTAGATGTAGCCAAAGAAGCCATGAGGATTGATTCAAGAGCAATAGGTAGATGAAGAGGTATGATGGATTGATTCGTGGTGATGATGCAGTCGGCAGAGTGTCGAATTCAATCGCAACCTGAGGTCTTCGGGACGATGTCACGTGAACATAACATCCGCCCACTGATCCGGCCAGTGACATCACTCCATTTCTTCACGAGATCCAAACAAACAGCCGGGATAAGGAAGATCAGTGAGCCAAACCACCCACACAGGGAATATCTGGCTAAGCAAAGACTATATTAATTCCCTCCTTGCTGCGGTTTACCAGCTTGCCACGTGAATACTGTACACAGCATTGTATGGCAAGCTGTGACGGAACAACCCCTGTATTTCAGAATAATATCTCTGGAAGACTCCCGGACAATGCTTCCATGGCTGTGAGTGCCGCTTGAGTACAATCACTCTTGACAAAGTGAGGTTCATATCTGGGCATTCGTGTGCAAAGAACTGAATCATCTGCACTCGCTATGTGTTGTCCTGATGGTGTCGGTACTCCGTCCGTATTCGAAAACCGTGTATGGAAGTCGAAAGGTATTAATAGAACCCCATACGTTCTAACTTCGCTTCTATAACAGCAGACTCCTGTAATCCGGTCGCGCAATCAGCAGGATAAAATCAACAAAGTATATACACTGTCCTCAAGATACTCCGGGCACAATGGTATTGAACATTGATATAGAAAGAAACCAGGAAATCGATGCCAAAATGAGGATAGGGAATAATCCGCTACATGAGCTTTGTCAAAATATCTTGCTCTGTCTGATGGTGCAAAAAGGAAATCGAGAATTAGCATCGAGCCTTCAGAGCAGTAGCAAAGTATTTGGGAACATGAAAGGTGGAGGTAAGATTGAGGCTTTTCGTAGTTTGCGCCGTTGGCAAGGTGTTCAAAAGGAACTCACTTCCATGTCTTCCAGGCTGTCCTGCTGGCTGATGCACCTCAAGACATTCTTTTTGCTGCTTTCCTGCATCTCTCCAGCAAGCAGTAGCTCGTCGAGTATGAAATAAGCTTTCTGGAAGTTGAAAATGATATCCAATTCACAGACGTTCCCGTAGTATTTATCCATCTGTTCGACATATCGGTGGACGATTTCCAGTGTTATGAGCTCATTGTCGGTCGAAGAGCAGCCAGCAATGAAAAATAAGGACGCATATCGTCTGTATACTACTTTGGTCTCTGAACCACCAATTAGCCAAATGCCATTTCCAATTTGAAAAGACTTTGCGTAAAGTAGCAAACAGGTCTCCGATTTTTAGGGGCGCACACCTTTATATTCGAGAAAGTTGCACATCCGGGTGCGTCGAGAAAGGACGAGTTGGGAAACATCTTTAATGATTTTCGCTTTATCTTTGGGGGAAAGAGTAATAAACCATTTTGCTAGACGCTTGAAGAAAGATCAGAGATTTTTCCAAGTTCGCCAGAAAATATCGAGTCTGAACAGGAGTGTGGTGGGCGACGAGCAAAAACATACCACTTTGCCTTGTCTCGACAGAAGGATTAAGTAACTAGCAGAAGAGAGATCCTGTCAGTCTTCTTTGCAGAAATCGACAGAGGTAAGAGTCTTACTTAATTGCCATAGTATCCTAGACAATGGAACTGAAGCGAATCAGTAGTGACTTTTTTCCTCCCTTTGGTGGTGGAGGGGTCACAGTTGCAACTCTCAGAAATTGATATTAATCCATCGGAGCGGCCTTTAGTTCTTCCGAAACTGACCGAAAGAGGCTAGTTCGTTAGCAATGCCAAGGATCCGCTGGCTATGAACCAATAGGAGGGCTTCTCGGCCCGTTTCTTGCCCCGTAACCTTCGTGATCCATCGGATTCATCTGACAAATGCAATTAATAAAGCGGGCTGATCACAGTCACCAGAGCGGCAACAGGCGATACCTGGTAGCGCATTGGAAAGGATTTGTTTCAATCATGAAGAAGGACCTCCGATAGAATATCGCCTCGGGTCGCCAACCTTCCTCTCCCAATACAGAATGAAATTGATTCTATCCACATCGTATGTTGAAGTGGTTGCTCACTTGTAAGTCGTTTTATTCTAACATTTTTATCACTCTAGGAACATCGTCAGCGGCGGACCATCAGTTATACGCCGCATTACATCTACAAAGTCCAATGTCGAATTGTTGAATTCGCTTCGATTCAACTTCGTCGCAGCCCAGCACATTGAACCCTCCCATACCAACGAATGCTGCCAACATATTCATTCACCTCCTCGAAAGCTCGCATACAGCGACTACTCCACATGGACTTCCCAAGATGGCGATACCCTTTATGTCCCGACACTCGATCTCTCAGCGTCTGGCCTGACAGAAGATCGCTCACAGTATGACATCACCGTCAAGTTGTTTTACTTGCCAGGAATTCCGACCTCTCGAAGGTGCGAACACACATGTTCGGCTATCGATCTCGTCCTTAGAGTGCTTCACGTCAATTCCATAGATCTCCTGATCGTTTCATTCCCGGGAATATCGTTTGATGCTGATGGGGAAGAGGAAGAAGTAGTCGATGGTGATGACGAATCAGAGTATAACAATATGATCCAGACATGGCAAACTTTGGAATTGTTGCATGAAAAAGGTATGATTGCGCAGCTCGGTTTAGCCGAGTTCGACAGAGAACGGTTGGAGAAATTCCTCCCTCATACCAAAGTACAACCTTCCGTGGACCAGATTAATGTCAAGGACTGCTGTGTTGTACCGAAGGATTTGATATTGTATGCGAAGGAGAAGAATATTGAACTTCTGACACACAATGACTGCACGGACATTCTTCCGAGAGGCACGACGCGAGATTTATTATCTCGCGGAGCTCATGGGGCAGGTATTTTGGCTGTGGCCCCCGATGCCGATGACGGTGGTATCAAAGGAGATATTGAACCACAGTGGGTGGTGAAGTATACAGCAGTGGTAAAAGACCGTGGAGTGATCGAAAACAAGGGCTACTTTGCTCTCGCTGAAGTAGGAAGCTGTATACGAACTTCTTCGTAGCGAAGATCTTGTCGCTTATGTCGTTGGATAATCTTAGTATAGCAGCATTTTCAGGGCAATTAACAAGTGCTACCACATACATAACGACTTCAAAACCGTCGGAAATCGGATCTTCTCCCAATGCCTCCTTAGAAAAGGACGCGACCTAGAACGGCAGCTTGCAGTTTGTCTGAGTTCATCCAATCATGCTCCGCTTTCGACCTCTCATCCGAACCTTTTTCAACGTTTCTAGTGCCGAGCTCGCGCCTTTAAAGCTGTCTCGGTAAGCAGTAAGGACTTCATCGAAGTATTTTTCTGTCCTTGGGTGTGAACTGCCAAATGCGCGTTCAAGCACATAAAGATCGACGGCTCTGTCTTCATCTTGTACGCTTTGACTAGCCAGGCCAAAGTCGATGAGAACAATTTCTCCTTCTAGTGCAGGTTTCCGCTGCGCTGTAGTCTCCTTTGCCTGGCTCCTCAAAATGAGATTGCTCGTCGTCAAATCTCCATGAATTACCCCAGCTTTATGTAGACTGCCGATAACATGTCCGATTCTCCGTAGCAGCGAGCGCATATCTTCTTCCGCGTGTTCCAAATCTTCACCCTTTCCACCACCGATTTCTCGGCCCGTGCTTTCGCAACACCTCATCCAATTCTCCCAGTCATTTATAACTTGTCTTACAGGAGGACCTTCAATCCACTCCATCAGTAACCATGCCCCTTCATTACCCGTTTCGTTCTCCTCATTTTCCGTATTCCAGTCAACTGACAGAACACCCGGAACTGGTATGCCCTCCTTTAACAGCTTAACCAAACATCTTGCTTCTTGGAGAATGCGCTGGCGCGTCAGTCTTCGATCGAGAATTGGATGGCGATAGGGTTTTGAGGGCCGAAACTTCAACGCTGCTGGAATTGAGGGGTTGAGGAAATGAGTTTTATACAAGCGGGCTTCGGCACCTTGGGCAAGGAGAATAGGTGCATTGGTGTCTGATTTGAAGGGCAATGGTAGGGGAGGAGGGGTAAATGTCTCCGTCATTCTTTCAAAGAAGACTTTTGCATTTGCGCCACTAACACTGCAAATGGTGTGGAAATGTAACCTCAGTTAATACTCAGTTGATGGACCTGAGGTCAGGTTCAGCACATAATGATGGCGTTTTATTGCGAAGGTAACCCAACTTCTTGCAGAGGGTTGTGATGTTGTCCGGGGTGATTTTATTCCGCTCCGACGGCCACTCTCCTACACACTAAACCAAAGAAGAGGCATCTCTCACTGAGCCAGATATGTGTTTGATTGACCGCAAACTTCACCAGTCGATCAATGGCAGGGGATACCTCATTGAAGCATATACTGTTATACCTTCAGACTAGAGACAGACGTCCTCGTTTTGCTGTTCTTGTTCCTTTGATTTTGGCTCTGCTAACTACATACTATTCTGGAAGCCTCTGCTCCTTTCTCGCATGGACCGCCATACGCGCTTCCTAACTGTACCACTACCCCAGTGTCTTTGAGCTATATACATACATGGATTCCCAGTCGCGGCGTTTCGTACTGTGACCCGCGCCGCCTATCGCTCGTACCGTCTCGAGTAGTTAAACAGAAGCGGGGCACTCAACGGTAGACGCGAACGGTTGGCCATAGCTAGTCCGCTCAGCAATGGCAGTTAAGATACGATGAGGGTTTCCAGCTTATGATAGACTCTACAGTGACGACTCCACAAGGGGAACATGGCGCATTCTCAGCCTTGTGTGAGAGGGAATGAGTTCTTCCTATGGCGGGCGGAAAGAATGCAGCGCTCACATCCAAACGTTCTGCTTGCTCTGGTGGAACCCCTTTCGGGTAATTTGACCAAATAGATCCAAACCTCGAAGCGAGCAATTCGAATCCCTCACACTTCGCGAAATACACCCTAGCGGCCGCGGTTGAGATTCGAAGTTTCGCGGATCGGCATGGTTGTAGTACGGAGTATGTGTGTAAGGATTGCCTCCTCTTGGTCAACCCATACCTTGCAGTCATCGAATTAGAGACTCATCCTCAGGCTATTCATTCATACCTCTGTGCAAGGGTGGATCTGGACCCCATGCGTTTCTAGGGTGCATGCCCCACTCTCCCTGGTCTTTCAATCGATTGCATATGTCTGTGCTTTTGACAGCAGTGCTTGGATGCTATATGGCACTTTTACAGCTAACTGGGTAGATGCTCTATTCGGGTTTCTGCAGAATTTCCTCGGCTTAATTTGTATATTCCGTTCAAAGGCTGTTGCTAACGCTTTGCAGCTAATCTAGCTGGTCTGGAGGACAACAATTTAACTCCCTTGGTTGGAATCTCAGAGCAACGGAGACGCTATGGAGACTAAATGACAACAAGATGAGCCAATCTTGACCTTCTCAGGCAATCTCTCTCTCGTTCAACCCCTGTGAGCTACTGCTGGAGCAAGGCATTCACATCCTGCATAGAGTTGTTCAGAGCAAACAAACTCTTTTTCTTTTCTTTTCTTCTTCTTAACGGAGTACTCGGTAGCTTGGAGAGGAGCTATCATCTATTGTTCATAGCTCTCCTGTGTTTCTTTAATATCTCGCTCGGGCCCAGGTGTGAAATCAGTTGTTCTAGCAAATGTTGTTGGTCTTTCTGCAACCAACAGCACCCATCCCCATGTTGTCTGTGATGAATTGCTTGCTTGACCTCTACAGTGGTGAAGAAGAAGAAGAGAGTCTGATGTGCCAGAAATAAGAATGTTTTGGCGTTTGGGTTGAGGATTTCCGTCTTGATATTGTTCTCTGCATGAATACCGATCGCCCTTAGTATTGTTCGCTGCATGGTGGCTTAAATGGCTTTTGCATCCTGCCGGTCGGGCTGCTGACAAACAATCCGCCATCAACCACCATTCACTGGCTCTCTCTCTCTCTCTCTCTCCGTTCTATATGCTTCCTGTTCTTTGATGTATTCTTGCATTTTGTTTGTCCTACTTGTCGTGAATGATCGCTGTTCCGCTTCCTGAGATTGTCTGTTTGGCCCTGAATGTGACACGGCCAGAATGCATTCAGCTCCCGCTAAATGGCCTGGCCCCCTTTTGTTTCTGGCATTGTCTTATATCATGCCAATGTGTGGTTTATCTGAATGGCAAGCGGCTGTCATGAAGAATGACCAACATTCTCTGGCTGTCGAACCTTTCTTCGACGTTTTCTCTTCGAGCTTCTTCTTTCTCTGCTCGTCTTTCAAGGCAAAAGTTCCTCACAAGACTGCTGTGCCGCAAGCGAAGCTCTTACCTCTAGATCTCGAGTCACTTACATGATCTTCCCGAGATTGGCTAACCCTGTCAACATGGACCACGATTTCGATCCCTTTACTCAAAACGTCTCTCTCCATTTTGCCAATGGCACCGAGTTTGATCGGCCTCTCGAGATCATCAACTTCTATTTACAAGATAACACCAAGCAGTCTATCACTTATGGCTCTCAGCTTGGGGCATCACTCACGTTGATGATTGTGATGCTTCTGTTGACGCCAGCGGATAAAAGGCGTTCACCAGTTTTCCACCTGAATACCGTGGCTTTGCTTCTCAATTTTGGTCGGATTCTGACTTTGTGCATCTATTATACCACCGGCTGGTCCGATATTTATGCGATCCTTGCGTCAGATTTCTCCAGGATTTCTCTCGGCGATTATGTTAACTCGGTCATCGGTACAGTCCTCACCACCCTGTTGCTCATCTGCATTGAAATATCGCTCCTCTTCCAGAGCCACGTCCTATGCTCGACCATCCGAGACATGCACCGCCGTCTCCTCCTTTGTGTATCTGGGCTCCTAGTCCTTGTCACCGTAGGATTTCGATTAGTGCAAACCGTTGAGAACTGCAAAGCGATCATGGGATTGTACGGCTTTGGGCAATTCATCTGGCTTCAGAATGTGACGAACATTCTCACTACCTTAAGCGTCTGCTATTTTAGTGCCATTTTCGTTGCCAAGCTTGGCTTTGCTATTCATGCTCGTCGGAGGTTGGGTTTGACTGGGTTCGGAGCTATGCAGGTAATTTTCATAATGTCTTGCCAAACAATGGTGGTTCCAGGTACGCGTCTCCTTTTTCCTTACAGGCCCCACAACTACAATAAGTTATCTGACAGGCAACGTAGCCATTTTCTCCATTTTGCAGTATTTCGTTAAGGCTGCTGAAATGTCTCCGCTCGTTCTTACCCTGGTTGCACTTTCTTTACCCCTATCTTCAATGTGGGCGGCTCAAGCAGTCAAAAACAGCTTTGAAAGTGACAGAGGCGAATCTCAGCCACGCCCGCTTTTCGCGAACGGCAGTTCCGAACGTACGTATGGATCCGGAACTCTTGGTTCAATGGCCGCAACTTTAGTCCCGAAGCGCCACCTCACTGCTGAGCAGCTGGATCGTCTTTATCCAGAGCTCGAAGCTGGTGATATCCACGTAGAGCGTGATTTTACTATCAGTAGCGACAAGGCTCAATAGAAACGGAGACTCATTGTGGAAAGGGGGTTCTGCTTGACGGGCTAGTGGAAGCTGAGTCACTTATTTCTCAGATGGTCTGCGGTCAGGGGGATGCTCAGGCAAACTGTGGGCGACATCTACGGGGTTATCAATGTATTATCTGGTCTTTATTACCTGTTCTTTTCTTTAAAGTCCGTCTCGGAGGCTAGACCCTGAGGCTGTTTTTTGCTCCAGAGCTACTTGGAGTGTTTTGCAGTTCAACAGCTAGGTCTTTTGTACTGTTCATGCGATATATCAAGAGCTTCTGGTGCCAATGAACGCATTTTCATATCTTTCTAAGCACTCCGTAGAGGCAGTCCCTCAACTCGATATAAAATATTGCCAGTCAAAAGAATATCAATGGCAATCCCTTTCCCCTTGCCCAGGCTGCGGCTGACTAAGCGTCTGACTTGTTCATCACAGCTCTCGATGCCTGATAACTCCATCGTGCAACAAGATCGACTGACAGGAGCTTCAAAGATGCCTTTGCTGCTATTGAATGCAGATATTGCAGCATCATGGCGTCAGTGTCGCAGAAGACATTAGACTGGCTCTATCGTGTTCTTACAAGTGTGTGTATTCCATCGCTATTTGACTTGTGTCGACATCCAAATATATGCTGACTTGGGTGGTACTTTAGAACTCCCACGACCCCAGTCAAGGATATCGTGATCCCAACAGGACGTATAACGATGTAGCGCATTTATTATCGCAGTACCAGGGATTTGCGCCTCGGACAGATGTCTACAGTGAGTCGAACTCTATGTGTATATTCTGGGAGGGAATGCTGATTCCATTGCGGGACGATAGCGTACGAGAATGGGTCTTCTGCACTGCTCCTTAACCTCTCTGGCACTCTACCCGTTTCTTTTCGCAGCATGGTGTACCAGTTTCCGATAACGGTATGGATACCAACTACGTATCCCAGAGAAGCACCGATTGTGTATGTCACTCCATCGCAGGGAATGCTGGTCAGGCCAGGGCAACATGTTAGCGGGGAAGGACGGGTGTATCATCACTATTTGGCGCACTGGGCGGAGGCGAGCAGTGTAAGTGTAGGATATAACCAATGATGCCAGCAGATCTGACAGGTGTGTGGCTGTTTTATAGAGATCAACCATTGTGGATTTTTTATACATACTACGAGACATTTTTGCCAAAGAGCCTCCTGTGGCATCGATCCAGGCACAGATGAGCCGCCCGACGCCTCCTCAGGCAACTCCTACGCCTCCAGCTGTTCCTCCACTTCCTCCACAACTGGCCAGATCGGAACCTGAACGCAAGGCTACCTCTCAGATAGCACAGACTCCTCCGCAACTACCGCCGAAACCGGGCAAGACCATCGAATCCCAAGGCCGGCGCGAGCCACTGGTGTCTGAAAGATATAAGGAGCCACCCCCTCTTCCTCCTCTGCCTGGATTTAATGAGCCAAGAGAGACTTCTGTTCAGCAATCCCAACTGCGTGGTCAATTCTCAAATGGCCGCAATGTAAATCACCGACCGTATCAGCCCAACAGCCCGGACACATTTGCGATTCCAAGCCAATCTTATCAAGGACATATACTTCCACATCCAAAATTATATCAGCAGGAAGGTCGTAGCCCTACTAGTTCAATAACTACGACTGCACCACCACTGCCGCCGCTCCCACAGACTGCCCAGTACCAACCGCCTGGATCCGTTCAATATGATCAGGCTGTTAATATGCACCCTCAACCAGCACCAGCCCAATTTGGGCCCATACCCCGATACGAGTATTCTTCGCAACCTCTACAACCTCCAGCGCCTCCTGCCAGTTATCAAGAACCCACGCGTCCGAAACAGCTTACGCCTGACCTTCTCACTTCACCTTTTGATCTTGAGCTTCCATCGCAAATGCAAGCAGCTGCACCACCACCTATTCCACCCAACCCAGAGAAAGATTTTCTCCTCAGGACACTCTCCCGCACGCTTACGCAAACATTGCGCGATAACGTTGACAAGACCAATTCCGGTCTCCAACCGCTCAACTCCCAATCCCAAGCATTACACGCCGCCATCGCGACGCTGAAGTCCGAAATCGCAGCCATCAATTCTTTTCACGCTACATTGCAATCCAACATTTCTATCCTCCAACAATCCCTCCATCGCGCTGACGCCGTCATCGCCGACGCTCGTGAGCGCATCTCATCATCCTCATCGTCATCATCCACCCTTCCCGGCGCACCAACAGAACACCCGTCCTCTTCGGGCCGACCCGCCCCAGGTCTTCCGGCCATCGACGAAATCCTCGTACCACCGACAGTCGTCGGGAAACAGATCTACGACCTCGTCGCCGACGAGCGCGGGATCGAGCGGGCGATATATGCACTGCAGGCAGGCCTGGTTAAGGGCCGTGTGGGCTTGGATACGTGGGCGAAGCTGACGAGGAGCTTGGCGAGAGAGGCGTTTTTGAAAAAAGCGTTGATTAGGAAGGCAGGCGTGGGGATGGGATTGAATGTTGAACCGGGGGGACTCGGAAGGGGGTGAGGAATTTTTGTAGTTTTGTGTGATTGTGGGTGTGGGTGTGTCTTTTTGGATATGCTAGAATTTAGTTGACTGTTTGAATAAAAAGCGGAAGAATTTGCCAAGTTAAACTGGTGATGCAGCTGTCTTTCTTTCTTTCTTTCTTTATTTTTTTTTCTTTATTATTTTTTTTTTCCCCCTTTACATTCTATGCATTACGAAGACTGATTCTTTTGGCGGCTTATTTTCTTTTAGATTGCTCAGCTGAACTTCTTTACAAGCACTCCCACTGTGCCCGTCTTTTGTATATCTCGTCAGGCTTTGTCCCCAGCAGTTATCGATACAGCGAATCCAAAACAGAATTAGAGTCATTCTTCGCATTGAAACATTATCTAAATAAAGAAGTAGAAAGATGAAAGGCAGCAAAACATTTTATGTGTACAAGAACAGTGCATATATACATTCCAAAAACATGAAGAAAAAAGTAGAAAGAAAAAAAGAAAGGGAAAAGGGGAATCCACAATTCTGCGCAATAAACCAAGGGTAATAACTAATAGTTTAGTCGGATATCTCAATCAGACGCCCGTGGTATCATCGATGGACGGCGGGTATATGCAAGACATCAGCGTCATTATGTATTTATTTTCCAGAAAAAAGATCATTTTCAAAATCTCTGACCGCATAATCTCTCTTTCCATCAGCGAAAAGCAAGCGAGCTGAGAAAAAGGAGCCATCAAAGCGGAAATGAAAAGCAATGTGTATAAAGCATAATGCAATGACCCCTGGAGGTATGTATGAAGTTGGTATGTACTTCGAAACGCCAATATAAAAATTGAGGGAGGGAGGGAGTAATAGCAGTGGCAGTAGCAGCAGCAACAACAGCATACAAAAGTAAGGAGCCGCTCCGTATGGCACATGTAGAACAAAGAAAGCCTCCGGATATCTCGTGAGCAGGGAAAAAAGTCGTATCCAAGGACGCATCATGGTCAACGCGTAGTTGTATAACTATGTATGTATCTTTTGCACCGATAACTTTTCGATGGCGAAATCAAATCTTGAGAGAATAAAAGCAATTATCGCGTTTAGAACGCGTTTTCCTGCGGGTCGATTCACCAATGGCATAATCCGCCTTCGGTCTCTTCCATCGACCAGGTCCCGGCTAGTCCAAGGATCTCCATTCTTCCCTCAATCGTCTCGCCGACTTTGGGTAGCTCGATAACCTTGGTCACTTCTGGCCTCTTGGAGTCAAGGACTTGTTTACCCCACGAACCGATGGCTGCTTCGCCGGTTTCATCACGAGCCTGCTTGAGAAAGGGGATCAGCGCCGTTCCTCCAGTCCCGCGCAGTTTCTTGCTTCCTGCGCCTTTTCCTTCCGTGGAAACCGTGGCGAGATTGAGGGCTGGCGCGCCTGCTGCGAGAGGACGAGTCCCGGAACTCTTCTCTCGTGATTTGAGGATGATGTATCGCGAGACCATGGTGATGTGGGTTGTCCGGAGAGCCTTGACCATCGCAACGGCGGCGTTGAATGCTGTTGTCAATGCTTTGTCGGACTGATGCTGTTCAACGTATTCACGGATGTTTGCAACGCTGGCAGTGTGTTCAAGGAATCGTCGGTGAGGGCCCGGCATGTAGTCGCGCATTTCCATCATGAAGCCATGCCATCGACGACGACCCGTTAGTCCATCCTGCGAAGGTGGTACTGAGCTTCGTGGTTCACCAGTGGGACGATGCTCGACACCGAGAACAATATCAAAGAACTGAATCAGGGAACTCTGGGCATTGCTACCTCCACGGTATCGCTTCCATTCCTCTTTACCGGTGCCTTCGTCCAGCAGTACGCCATTTGGAAGGCCAGCCTCTTCCATATTCATACTTCCTGCGAGTAACGGGCGAATGCGGTGGTAAAACATGTGAGGGTCGCAGTGTCTGTACATACGTTGCAGCAGGACATTGATGTCATCGACGATCTGGGCGAAATCGGTGAGACAGTCCATCACCTGTTGGCTGTCACCTGCACGAGCTGCCGAGATGGCCTTGAGCATCAGTGGGAGTGTGCTCGCGCCGCGACTTTCGATGGCAACTGAAATCAGGTAGAACCATTGCTCGTCCATGGAGCCCGTCAAGGTACATAGGGTTGCAAGATTCTCCAACTTGTCCGCGGGTTCATCGGGGAAAATTGGACGATAGTTCCAGAGACAGAGAGCAGCATAAGTGGCGACAGGAGGAAGTTCTAAATGTTCTGAGACCTTCAACAGAGGGATTGAGAGCGGTGGAGGAATTCTCTATTCGATGAGAAAGACGTCAGCAGTAAGTCTAAGTGTAACACTACGCTAAGGGAGAGGGCTGGATGGTGGTGAATCGTTGCTTTTTTTGCTTGCCAGCCACCACCAATCACGAAGCACCAGAGATGTAGGGAAACTCCATACTTGCTGAGGTTTATCGCCCGACCAGATGTACGCATGCAGCATCAAGACGAGCAGAACATATGCTCGTCGCCACTCTGGAGCAGTGTGGAGGTGATCCGTGGAGAGAGTGGGCATATGTTTGATCGTATCCCACAGCCTGCCACTCAGGACCAGCGATTGCAGATTTTCGATGATGTTCTCCCATCTCGAATAGTAGTCTGGCAGTCGAGTCAACGGAAGCTCTGAAGGAAGAAACCCGTGTTTGGGATCGATGCCATAATCCGACAGTTTGGGGACCGGCGGCAACATCGTGTGAGATAACTAGTGAGCGGTGCGGGGCCAGAAGAGTAGGGAAAGAAAAGTGCGAAGGAGATCAATCACAGTCCCCAGTCTAGATCTATAACTAGAGAAGACAAACTAGACGACCACTAGGTTGGCTCGAAAGAGAGAGGACAGGACAGACTGGAGGAGAAGAGAAAAGAAAAGAAAGATTTCAAAAAAATTGCTCGCAGATATACTTTCGAGGGTCACGGGAAGCAGCAACCTCGGACGGGAAATTCAGGATCAACGAAGGTTGGAAGTCTCTCCGCGACTTTTACGCTCTTCAACAACTCCAATAAGATGGAAAAGCTGTGATTTTGAGGATGAGAAATGATTGAAGCGTCTAACTGGTAAGATTCACTTGACTGATTTACCTCTTGAACCCAATACAAGCATCACTAGCTATTGTCAGAGACTCTTTGAATATGGACGAGGAGAGAGAGGATCACAATTCGCAGCTTTCGGGAGGATTTATTAATACCAATATATATCATACACAGTACATATATATCATGGGAGCAATGGCGGCAAGACGGGGCTACTCACGGCCAACCAGCCGGTCTCGAAATCACTTCCCATCACTGGTCTTCATCGTCGAAACACCAGCCCTTTCGTCGCAAAATTGCCCGATAGGCACCTAAGCGCCGAGGATGCCTGTAACCCGCCGGGATTGGATATTGCCAGCAGCCTAAATAGCCGGCGGTTCTCAGTTACTGTGGTATGTAATTATCCGAGGATGAATAAACGTCATAATTCTTGTTCTGATCGGGGCCGGTTTACTTCTGTGTATCTTGACAATATTTAACGTGTCTGCCAACTAAAATCATCATGATGGAGTACCATGGACTCGAGAGATGCTGCCAGGGGTTCAGTTAAATTGGTGGAAGACTAACAACTGCATTCTAGGACATAAAGGCCAACGCAGTGTTAAAAAAAAAAAAAAAAAGAGAAAGAAAGAAAAAAATGAATTGATGACTGGAACCCGGATGTTTTTTAAAAGTCATGAATGCGAATACACAGTAACACTACGATCACAGTCTTAGAATGGTATTCAAGGTATCATCACTTCCCTAAGTCCTGTTTCTCCTTAGCAATCAAAACAAGTACATAACATCCCGTCTTATAATGCCGGAAAAGAAAAGACAAATGGAGGAAAAATGTAGGTATCTCGTCGCATGTTCCCTATGTCCTGTCCCAACCTCTGTTCCATATATCATACGTACTATTCTACAAAATCGGACGTAGAAAACCCCCCGAAGAATAAAACATTCGATCATTGCTGGCACGTAGACCCAATCTTGATCGTTTGAAAAAAACTATGAATCTCGCCTTGAACTCCGTCAGGACTGTTTTTATTGAAAAAGATAAATTGTGAAATCGAGTAAAGTTTCGGTCCGCTCGTTCAAAGACCTGAAAACGGGAAGAGTCTCCGTAGCCAATCTGTTGAACCAAAGTGGAGGAAACAAACTTTTGGATCAAGTGAATCACGAATAGCCAAGGTCTTTAATGTTGGCTCCATTCGATTGTATTCAGGTCCACACCCTCCTGGACGAGTTCCCACAAGGGACTTAATTCGCGAAGGAACTGCACTCTCTCTCGTACAGCCTTCAGGACATAATCAATCTCGCTCTCTGTTGTAAATCGACCAATTCCAAAGCGAATACTGCTATGTGCGCTTTCATCACTGTTTCCCAGCGCACGGAGGACATAGCTGGGTTCCAAGGACGCAGAAGTACAGGCACTACCGGATGACAGCGCAATGTCCTTCAGCGCCATCAGAAGAGACTCGCCTTCGACATAGGCAAAGGAGACATTGACGCAGCCGGGATAATGGCGATCTGGATCACCATTTAGTGTGGTATGCTCCATAGCAAGGAGGCCATCGACAAGCTTTTTGGAGAGTCGTTCAACATGTTTTGTATCATACTAGTAGAGTAAAGTTAGCAAACAGTGCCCTGACAGCCTGCAGAAAGAAAAGCCGTTCGAGATAATGGTGTATCATAACCCCTGCTATGTAAATCAAAAAGCGGTAGAAACACAAAATAGTGTTGCTCATCCACCAGCTTTCAGAAAGCCATGCATATTAAAGCATTTAATCATTTCAGATCTATAATATAGCTGACGAAAATTTTTTGTTATTTCTTACCTCCATGTCTTCTTTTGCAAGTCGGCAAGCCTCTCCAAAGCCGATGACGAGATGCGGAGCAAGCGTTCCACTCCGAAGACCACGCTCTTGTCCACCACCACTTATGATAGGATCAAGACGAACTCTCGGTCTGCGCCGAACATAGCACGCACCAATGCCCTTTGGACCATAAATTTTATGACCAGAGATCGACATCAAATCCACATTCCAGGCATTGACATCGACAGGAATCTTACCAACTGCTTGGGCAGCATCGGTATGGAAAAAGACCTTTTTAGACCGGCAGAGGGCGCCGATTTCTTTCATGGGCTGGATGACACCAATCTCGTTGTTAACGGTCATTATGCTCACCAATGCCGTTTCCGGACGAATCGCGGTCTCAAGGTCTTCTAATCTGACCAACCCATTACTCTGGACCGGCAAGTAGGTCACTTCAAAGCCCTCATCTTGTAGATGTCGACAGCTGTCAAGAACACATTTGTGCTCTGTCTGTGTGGTGATGATATGCTTCTTCTTTCCTGACCGGCCGAAAAACCTCGCCACACCCTTAATGCTCATATTATTGCTCTCCGTTGCTCCACTCGTAAATATTATCTCCTTCTGGTCGGCGCCGATGAGGTTCGCAACATATTCTCTCGCCTGTTCAATCGCCTTCTCCGTTTCCCATCCATATGCGTGTGTTCGTGAATGAGGGTTACCATAAAGACCAGTAAGGAAAGGAAGCATTGCATCGAGAACTCGAGGGTCAGTAGGAGTGGTGGCTTGCATATCAAGATAGATTGGGCGTGTTCCCTGATCCATTACCGTCGCGTGCTTCAAAATCCCGGCCTTCGGGCTCATCAGTGTGTCGCCAGTCACGGAGGCTCCTGGAACCTGAACACTTTGGGGTTTAAGACCAGTCTGCTCTGTGAACAATTGATGCTCTGCCTTAACCGTTGAGTCAAGGGTTGTCTGTGCCTGAGCTTTCCTATCCTTGCTTTCCGATACGTAGCCACGACATGACGTTCGATGGACAACCGGATTCGTAATGAAAAAAGGCCTTAACAGACTCGTGGAAGACGATAATCGTCTCGAGCACGCCCGAGAGGCTTGTTTGATGGCATGAGGGGCCAGATTAGACATCTTGATAGATGGACCTCAATGCTCTGGTGATGCAGGGAGAAAAGAGACGGTGGAAAGAAGTGAAAAGATGAGAATGATGTTTAGACAGGAAGCTCTCCAGCACAATCTGATTAAGCAGATCATGTGGCAAATCTGGCTTATCTGATTCAAAATGACCTAATTAGTAATCACTAACTAAGTAAGGCTAGACTGTTCCTAATTCGGAAGTCCTTATTTCCGTCCAATCTGGTGCTAAAACACCAACATCTTCCTAGATACTCTGATGCACCCTGAGCCTGTGGAATCGATCCAGGAACGAAAGCAGTCTTTATCTCTGAAAAAGACATAAAGCCAACTTGTTTACAAGACTGCTGCCTGGCAGAAATGACCCACAAGCCAGCACATCAACATCACCACATTGAAAGGATTTATACTGCGTGAGAATCAAGGAGAATAGTTCAGGTGACTGTTTAAATTATCATCTCTGTTCTTTTCTACTATTCCTAATATTCCACTTGCTGTGCTCTAGAACACATGCTCAAATCAACAAACTGTAATGGTTGGTTGAGTTAGCAGGCATCATGTGTTGCAGCTCTCTAAGTGCCGAATCTTTCAATTTCTGATGAGGAAACCCTTGGAGGGTCAAGCTGTGCTGCTTATTCCCCCTTTCACTGCCTGCCAAGATGGACGTGAAACAAGTTCATTGAACCATCTATAAAAGCACGGTCAAAAATAGTTTTTATTTCTGCCTGAAGAGCAGTACTTACTTGGAGACTATGGGTCTTTTCTCTATGGCATCACAATTCATCATGGGCAATAACGAGCCATAGGGAAGGTGATATAAATCAGCAAGAGTGAGGACCTGCAGGAGACCCGAGTCAGCATCTACTGTGGTGTGGAAGCGGCCACTCAAGAAGGGGAAAATGATAGCATACATTGCCGCCGATGTATTTCTGTTTGCTAAGGATTTGCTCATATACATCCAATCTTGTATTGAGGAGCTCTACGGAGCGCTTGACGACTTGCTCATCGGTCGGGAGGCCATAGAGTCTACTTGGTTCGAAAAGGAGATCAGTAGCTCACTGCTCATAGGCCTTGGCCTTTCTTCTACTGTTAGACCTTGGGGTTCACTCACGGGTTGATGTATTTCTCATGCAACAATTTCGAAACGAAAGGGTCAAAGTGGGAGACTTCAATTGAAGCGCCTTGCAAGGAGAGTGCGAATTCCTTGAGGTCCTTGGGGATTAACGGCGTGCCCTGATCAGCATATTTGGTGGCGATGTATTGGGCAATTGCTCGGCTTTCATAGAGGATAAAGCCATCCTCATCCTACTGCAGAGTCAGAACGGCTCCATTGCCAGCGAGGAAGGTGTGCACCGTATGTATTTGCGGTACATACAATGTAGGGAACCTGGCCAAATGGCTGATGCGCGAGGTATTCTGGGGCTTTTTGTTCTTTTTTGGCTAAGTCCACGGAAATAAATTCAAAGGGCACTTGTTTCTCATGGAGCACCATAGCCACGCACCTGGTGGCAGTGGATACAGGAGAGCCGTAGAGCTTGAGAACCATTGTGAAACAGAAAGCAAATGTGAGCACGGAGTGAATTGATTGTAACTGATGTCAGAATACTTGAGATGGACGATGCCTATATAATCGCGCGGGGAAAACAACGGGGTGAATGTCTCTCTTTATCTAAACTCCAGGTGTCCAAGAAGGCCATCCATAAATAACACATAAGGTGGGGAAGCCGAGGATTGGACCTAGCACTTGCGCTCTTTTTGGATGCTCCGCAGGAAATCTCACTCCAGCACACGTTGATTCCCCCAGCTCATTTCACTGAAGCCGGAGAACTTCGTATTGTCGGGCAAAATTCAAGGCCGCAGAGCGGGTGGATGCGACCAGCCTGGAGGCTCAGCCATCAGGATCGATCCAGCTTACCGCTGTCAGAGCTCTAAAGGGTGCTCTACCAAATCAATTGGAGAGAAAGAAAGAAAGAAAGAAAAGTATTGAGCATCAAAGAAGAGAGATGACGAGCAACATGAACTGCAGGCGGGAGTGATTCCGATCCCTGTTGTTAATTCAGTACATTAGGTACCTACATGCTGCTGTGTGGTGCTAATAATAAGTTATTAATTACTCCGTACATTAGTTACTCCGTAGGAGGTACTCCGTACATACCTAAGGTAACTTAACTACATACATGTTATGCCCCGCCGGCACGGATTTTTAATCCCTCCGCGTCCGAGGCAAGACCTCATCTGATTGATAAGCTGGCATGGATTGAGAGGCTTGCATAGACTGACTGCACGGGACGGGAAATCCCCTCCCATCCCAGTGGGCTCAGTCCCAGTCCCAACTACCATAGTCCCAAACTCATCTCTAGTTGCAAGAACTGTTATTCATTTTCATTATCATTACATGATGAAAGATTTCAGTTCTGTTTTATAATTTTTCTTTCTAGTTTCAGTCTCATTTCAAAAAATAAGCTGTAATTTCATTTCAGTTTCTGATAACAAAATTCTGATTTTAGATTTGTTTCAGATCATTTTAGATTAATGAAATGAAATAAAATGAAGATTTTCAATTTCAATATCAAAAAAAACATTTTATCATATTTGTGTGTGAAACTGTTATCTTAAATTGTTATCACATCATGTGACAAAAATTATACAAGAAAATTTTTTTTTTTTGAAAATTTATTTATTTGTTGTGAAATATGTTGTCTCACTGAAAATTTATTTTATTTATTTAATTATTCAATTTTAAAATTTTTTTTAAAATTTTTTTTATTTTTTTTATGAGTTTTTACAAATGCATACTCAAAAAATTAATTATTAATTCATCTGATCAACTGAAGAATCAGCTGAATATCATTTTAAATTAAAATAATTTAATTTTAATAAATTATTGCTTGAACATTATTTATTTTGTATTAATAAATAAAATTTTTGAAAATAAAAAATATACTCACATTCAAAAAAAATAATGATTGTATTCTCAGTGACAAGTTGAAAAATATTAACAATAATTGTTTATCAATAATATGCTGAATTCACTTTAAGAATGATTTGATGAATCATTTACTGAAATTGTATTTGAAAAATAATAAAATTTTAATTATATTAATATTAATGTATTTTTTGAATTGCTTTTAATATTTTGTTAAATTATGAGATTGTTATCAGAAATTGTTATTTATAATTAATTTCATGAAAGTTTGAAATGTGTAAAGCTGAATTTGCTGTTTTTTATTAAGCAATAAAAATATTAAAATGTGTTTAATGTTATGTCTGATGTTTTGTGTTATAATTATTTATTTAATATTGATGATGAGCTTACAGAACAGCAATTGTTTTAAAAAATATTATTACATATTTGATTAATTTATATTTACTGAATTTTTTTTAATTGCAAATTTTCTCAAAATTGTTATTATATTTTATTATTTATATATAATTTTCAAATTCTACATCAAAATTTTCAAAATCAGAATTATTGTAAAACACATAATTTTCATTTGCATTTTTATTGCAATAATTTTTTAATTAATACATTATTTTTTTTTCTTTCTGCTTTTCATTTTCTTCATTTTTTTTTTAAATTTTTCACTTTCATCAATTTTCTGAACATTTTTTATATTCACATCTGCATTATTGAAATTACTTTCAGTAATTTTAAAATGACTTTTTGTGACATTTTTTTTAATGTGTGTAGTATTATTAATTATATTTTCAAAAACAGTTTTCATCTTCATTCTGAAAATTTTATAAATGTTGTTTTCAGTCATTGATAATTTGTTTATCAAATATCAGTCATATATTTCTGTAAAAGCATAAAAATACTCACAAAATGAGTGATGATTAAAAAATAATATGAAAAAATAAAATCATATGATTTTGTGTTGTTATAAAACTTTTCATTATTTTTATTTTTGTTTATATATATATATACATAAATATTTCACTCTTTAAAACTCTTTCTTTCAATCTCACTTTCACTCAGCTCATTTCATTATTTTAATTAAAAAAGCTTTAATTTGTTATCACATTTTGTTATTATTCATGATTCATCATGAAAAATCTGAGCTCAAAAAAACAGTTGTTGATGTAATCAAAAATTATCACTGCATGTAAGAAAAAATATGCACTTAATGAAAAAAAGAAAAAGAAACACAAAACTGATCAGATTAATTACAAGATCAGATATAACATTATTTGATGTTTGAAAAAAACAGCAAAATAATAACAATTTTTGATAATAAATCACATATATTTACTAACATATTTGTCAGACAAAATGACACAAAAAAAAATGCAAAATGCAGAAAATTGCAATCATTGAAATTGTGATGTAGAAATGATTTAATTAAAAAAAATTTCATGAATATTATAAAATTGAAGAAATAAAAAAAATCAAAAAAGCTAAAAATAAAAAAAAATAATAAATTTAAATAATGAGTTTATGCACATACTGACAAAATAATAAACTAAGTTAGAAATTTAAAATTATAATATTATGAATTGTTTTCAAATTTGTTTTTGCTGAATTATTCAAAAACTGAAGTATGATTAAATCAAGTATAAATATAATTGTTTTCAAATTGCAGATGCAGATAATGATTTTATTAAAAAACAAATGAATTATTTTTTCAAGTAAACAAATCTGAAAAAGTTTGAAAAATCATCAGTTTTAAAAATAATCAAAAAAATGAATTTTGAGATGATTGTGTCATCTGATGAGAGTAAAAATAAAAATGATGAGTATGATGAAAATTAAATGATAATTGATTAAAATTTTCATCAAAATTATGACTCAAAATCAGTGATTAAAGTTAAAATTAATCATCAATGAAATGATTTCAACAAAATTACTTCTTATTTTTATATAAAGTTCTTGTCAGAAGTAGATTTACTATATGTATATTTAAAATACATATGAAATAAGCTATATTAAACATTGTTTTGTTGAGTATTTGCTGTAGATAGTGAAATGTAAAGTTCAAACTTGAATGTAAAATGAAAATATCAATAAATAAATATCATTTTCAATATCTGACAACTTGACAATAACATAATTCAGAACAAGAGTCAAGACTCTGAAATATTTGCTCAGAATTTTCAAAATTTATCAAACTTGTTATCAAAGTTTATTATTATTATTTCAGTTTGAATATCATTTATTTTTTACATTTTAAACTCAATATGTTTATTTCAATATCAGTTCTTGTTATTGTTGTGTTTTTGAGTGTGAAGAAAATTTTAATTTTATTATTTTTTTGTTGAACATTCAATTATTAGTTTCTGACAAGAAATTAACTGAATTGTATCTTCATGAAAAATTTTTTATTGTTTATGATTTTGCTAAACATGTTGTTTTTAATTAGTGATGAAATGCAATATTTATAAAAAAATTATTGAAGAATTATAACTGTGCTCATTTTGTATGAAACAGCATTAAGTGATTTTTTATTGTATGAAATTAAATGATACAAGCAGCAGAAAAATTTAATAATAAATCAGTTATTATATGTAAGAAATGCAACATCATACTGAAGCATTCAACATATACAAATTATAATATTAATAAATTGAAGAAGTACATGAACAGCAAAAATTATGATTGTGCTGCTTTTTCAAAATGTGACAAAAATAAATCACTTGATGATATACTGATAAGAAGTTTTCTTTTACTTTATGATAATAATTTTTAATAACAAACTTGATTAAATTCAAATGAATCAGTGCAAGTGTCTGAAAACTACTAAGAAGTCAGTTTTTTATTTCAAAAACAATTTTCATAATTTGTTTCTCAAAACACTCATCTTGCTGAACTTGTTTTTTCACATGATTGATAATGAACATTTTTGAAATTTAATTCATTGTTTTTAATCATCAGCAATTTCTGATGTTTCTTATTAAATCAAAGTACATGATTTTTTGAATGATAAATATAATTAAACAGCAAATTGATTATTATAAAATTATAAATCTGATACAAAAATATTATTTGTTATTGATATATGATTAAATTCTCATATAATTTTTTTTATGAATGTTGTGACATATTTTGTGACAGATAAATAAAAATTTAAAAAAAAAAACTAATTGATTTTAAATTACTGTAAAAATTTCATGATAAAGTAAATTTGAGTAAAGCATTATACAAGCTTTTGAAGCAAAATAAAACAATAAAACAATTGTTTTGCATTACTGTAGATAATGTTAATAATAATTGTATTTTTTGAAAATTTTTACAGATGAAGATCAGATAAATCAATAATCATGAATAAAATATAAAATTTGAATTAATTTTTTGTATTGATCATGTTTTGCAGCTTCTTGTGAAGCAATTAATGAATGAATTACAAATTAAAAATGAGAATAAAAATTCATTATTTAAATTTAATAATAATTATATTTCAAACAAGCTTCAGATTGAAACATTCAAGAATACACTTCAAAAAATTGATAACAGACTGAGATAATGAGCTTGAAATATTTTGCTTATAATGATATTTTTAAATTTGATTGCTTGTCAATGCTGTTCATGTTTTTTTTTAATATTGAGAAGTTTTTTGTAATTTGCAGTCAGTTGATAAAGTTTTGAATATAAAAACTGATATAAAAATTTAATAAAATTTAATTTATGATATGACAGTTCAATTTTTTTTTTGAAACAATATTTGAATATGTGAATTGAGAGCACTGAAATCACAAAAATCAAAAAACTTCAATTGACTGATAATGAATGAAAATAAGTAAAATATGTCATATGTTTCTTGCAATCATTTATGATATATACAAAAAGTTTTTTGATAACAAAAAAATTGATGATTTATTTAAATTTTTGAATATACAATGCAATATTTGATCATCTTGATGAGTGAAAAAAAAATATGTTTAAAAAATGACTGAAAAAATGCATTAATTAATGTTTGTCAAAGTGCATTTGTCAAATTGTCTGAATATTATTCAAAAATTGCAAATGAGTATGAGAAAATTGATTCAGTAACAATAGTTTTTAATTTATGTATTTGTATGAATATTCTAAACTTAAGATACTGAAAGAATGATAAGCTTAATAAATATAAACAATTTGTGATTAAGTTTTATAATAAAAATTACAAACAATATGAGAAAACATCAGTAATTGTTCTGAAAAATAATTCTGATTTAAAAATAATAATTTTTAATAATGAGTTTGAAAAAATTTATTTAATCTGAAATTAAAATTTGAATATGATTGTGAACAATGATATGAGAGAAAATACTGATGATGCACAATCAAAAAATAAATTTGAATGATATTTACATGATACTTGAATTTTTTAAATATCAGAAAAAAATATTCTTGAAATGTAAGTAAGCATTGAATATTAATACTTTACTGTAACATGAATGATGAAGAATATACTTGATATGTTATCATATATTGTTAATGTGAAGTGAAAGTTTAATTCAGAAAAAAACATTTGTTTTTATTGATGAAAATATTTTGCAAAACTGACAATCAAGAAAATTATGTTAATAAAATATGATAATTAAAACTTGCTTGTTGATAAAAATATTACATCTGATGATAACTCTGATGATAATTATTTAATTATTGGAAATGATGAACATAATGAAAAAAAAAACTTGCTGAAGAAGCACAATTAATGAAAAAATGCTAATTTAATGATAAAAAAAAATGTTTGAAAGTCAAAAAAATCAAAAAATCAAGTAAAAAAATTGTGAAGTCACAGAAAAAAAACAGTGATAAGCTCTGATAGCAACAGTGAAAATATAAATAATTGTGTGTTATTAAACTCACATGTGATTAAAATCATTATTTTAAATCATTACTTTATCATGTGATTTTTGAGTTGATAAATGTTTCAGTAAAATTTTTTCATGTCTGTTATCAGAAACTGTTATTTACATTTTTTGTGTTATATAATCAAAAATTAGAAATTCTGATTTCAAAATCATGTGATTTTATTCTGTCTCATGTGTGTTGACTGCAGTTTCATTTTCATCTCAAAAGTTAAATATTAATTTTTAATTTGTTCTGATAAGTTCATTCACAATTTCATTCTTATTTCAGTTCATAAATTTTCAATTTTGTTTTTTTTCAGTTCTGTTTTATATAATAGTAATTTGATTTTGATAGCTTGATACAAAGTTTCATTTTTATTTTCTAATTGATCTCAAACACTCAGAACAGAATAAAAAAATAAAAAATTCTGATTTCTACAGTCAGTCTAGACTTGCACTTTCATGAGACAAAATCTCATGAAAAATGATCACTCAGCTGTTTTTCTCTTCTACACACTTTATGAAACTAGAGAAAACTGATGAGAAAGAGAAGAGAAAAATCAATGATGATGTCGAATATTCTTTCTCAAAATTCTGAGATTGATTCTCATGCAATTATTCTGAAAATGAACACTCACTGTCAGCAGTATGATTTCTAGAGTACAATATGCACATCTCAATGTGATGACTCTAGTGAGTGACAGCAAAACACAAAATAAAAATTTATTAGCACTGAAGCTCAAAATCAGACTGATGAAAAATTAATACACAGCATGCTGCACAATCAGCATGTCAGTTGACAAAATTTCTGAAAACAAAAATCATCAAAAAGCTTAACAAGTTGAGAAATATTTAAATATTTAACTTCTCAATTTTGTTCTGAAATTGAAATCTTCAGTATGCTTCTAATGATCAAGAAATGTGTCATCTTGATTGTTGAAAAATGATGTAAAATTCTTGAGTTTTAATGATGTTTTGTCAAGAAAACTTTAAAAATAACAAAAACTCTAGAGTATAAATAAAGTTATCTTCACTTCACACATGAATTAATATCACAAGAAAAACAACAAATAATATTTTGCACTCACTCTGCAAGAGTTTATGATATTTTTAATAAATGATTAAAATTCAGTGAGTGATGATCAAGTGAATGAAAATTCTGAAATCAGTGATATACCAAAAATGAACAACTGACAAAAAAATTTAATTTAAAAAAAAAATATGTTGTGAAAAAATCTCAAAGTATTTGTCAAGCTAAAAAACACTTTAAAATAAGCTGACTTGCATAATTTATCTGTCAGTTCTTAAGTAAATGAAATGAATTTAGAAGAAAAAGCTGTTGCACTTGTTTTTGTTAAAAAAAATACAACAAAAAACAAAATATGTTGATAAAAAAAATTATTATTTAAATTGCTAAAATTGTTCAGACAGCTTATGCTCAGTCTGAATAAATAAAAAAAAATTCATCACAATTCTGTTTTTATTGTAAAAACAAGTATTGAACTGAAAACTGTCTGACTGAAGTATTAAATACTGAAAGTTTTCTCAATGCATTGCAGAAAAAATCAATAATTTTGCTAGCTCAACTGATGAAGAACAACAGTTCACTGATGAATAATTCTCAAATAATGAACAAAACTGCAACATCAGAGACTGTTGATTTAACAATTTCAAAATTTACAAAAAAAAAAATAAATGATTAAAGAAATTTTTACTTCAGCAGAAAAAGCAAAGTGATTTCATGATTTAAATTTTTTTTAAGTAATACTCAAAAATTATTGAAGAACAAAAAGTCAATAACTCAAGCTGACTTGAAGTAAACTGAAATCTGAGTCATCAGATAACAAGTTATCAATATTGACATTCAGAAAATTGCTGCATCTCAAAAAAGAAGTCATTTACTGATGAAGCAAAAGTTATTCTCACTAAACAAGCATTCAGAAACATTGAGAAAACAGCAAAATTAAAGTATTCTGATGACATCTGATTTTATATGAAGCTATCAATAAAGCTGTGAAGAGGCAAAGTGATGATGACAAAAATAATGAATGCTTTATATAATGTTTTTAATAAAGCAAAATTCAAACAAGTTTTTTTTCATGACAGTAAAGAATGACTCATTCAATACATCAGTCATTTTATTATGCAAAAAACTATGAACTTCAAGCTGCAGATGAATTGAATGAAGATTTTTTGAAAATTTATTAAATAAAAAAAACTCAAGCTTTTATTTCAATCAACATTAATGCTGTGAACTCTGAAGACTTAGTTATTATCTTAAACAATGTGAAGAAAATTAAAAAGAGAAGTATCTGATTCTGAGTGAAATAATAAAAATATCATGATTTAGTTGATGAAACTGCAGTAGTGATTTTTGAAAAATCATCTGAATTTTATATACTGAAAGTACTGCTAAAAAAATTGATTTCTGACTGTGACACTGCTTTCATTACTAAATTCAAAACAGTGAATCTAGAAAGCAAGAATTGTAGTATTTGTCAGAAAAGCAAGCATCTCATCATGAAGTGTTCTCAATTTAAAAATGTTCAGTTGAAAAAACAGATTGGCATGAATTTGTATCTAAAAAAAAACTTGACTCACATCATGTATTTAATGAATAAAATCAATATAATTAACATTAATGTACAATCAGTGATGAGTTCTGTCTGATTTTGTAACTTGTATAATCAAATATAGAAACATGATATAAATATAATCTTGCTTCAAGAAGTTTTTATTAATGAAAAGCTGTTATATCAAACTCAAAGCTTTAGCATGTGAGCTGCTAGTTAGCAGCTATGTTATACTTTACTTATGACATATTTTATATTGACTCTCATTTTCATGTATATTATGAAGAATATATTGTCTTGCTCTTTGAGAAGAGCAAGCAATCAGTTCAATACAACTTGAATTATAAGCTGATACTTTCTCTTTATTATATAATTATTATTTAGCTGTTTGTTATTTTTTATCTGAAGCTCTGAACTTGCTTGTTTGTTTATTGTTATATGAATAATTGTCTAAAACAATTAAGATGATTGATTATTGAACTCATCATTACAGTTCTGATCAGTTTTCTTTATATAACTAGTTTGAAGTTATGTCATCACTATCTGAAAAAAATATATCAGAAAAGAAACAGTTCTTTAAAACAGCAGCTCAATTTGAGAAAAATTCTGATTATATATAAAAATCACAGAAAAAATTTATTGTTCTGAAAAATATTTCTGAACTGAATGATTTGAAATCAATTAATTCAATATCAGAATTTATAATTATAAGTTTATTTAATCAAGAACAGTTTAATCAGTTGATTGATGCTTTAACACTGACACATCACAGCAAGAAAATTTTTTTTTCTGAGTCTGAATTATATTATAGCAAAAATTGCAAGAAATATCAACAATGAACACATTTAATGAAAAATTATTTTGATGATAAATCAGATATATATATTACAGAAAAGAATAAAATTCAATATGCAGCAGCAAAATTACAAAAAAATGTTTAATCAGCTTGATTTTTTGAACAAAAATTAGTTGATTTGAATAATTATATGTGAACTTAGTTCAAATTATTTTTGTTAAATTAAATTAAAGTGCTGAAGAATTGTAACATGTTAGTAAATAAAAAATGATTGAAATTACATCAACATTTTATGCAATTAATTATTGATTTTGAATGTGTCTACATTAATAAATAAAGTGAGATGAAGCTTTTTATTTCTTTACATCAGAAGAATGAATTTTGAAAACAGTGTTTTTTTAATCAATTAATTTCAAAATTTTGTAATATTATTATGTCACATCAGCAGATATCTCACAGAGTAACTGAAATAATTTCACTGAAAGCTCACATGAAACAAATACAGAATAAAATTACTAAAAATCAACAAAAATTTGAATGTCAGCAGCAATAAAAGCTGAGATGATGTAATTCTGATAAAACACAAGAAAATAACTCAAAAAATCAGAATCAAACAGCAAAAAACTGCAATTTACATCATATTATACTGCAGAAGAAAAACAAAAATATATAAAAAAAAATCATTGTTTTATTTGTAATGAAATAAATTATATAAATTCAAAATGCTTTAAACAGCAGTAAAAAAAAATTTGACCAACAAAAAAAAACTAATTCACTGTCAAATTTACAAAAGTCAGCAGTAAATATGCTACAAGATGATAAAAAATTAAAATGACAGATAAACAAAAAAAATTTACTTTGACTGCATTTATTCAATCTGAAAAATACTTTGTATTTTTTAATGCATTATTGAATTTTGAAGTTATTCAGAAATTTGTTTTATATCACAAGTTATTGAAAAGCAGCTGAAAATTCACTGCTGAGTTGCAAAAATCAGCTGAAATGACAGATAAAATAAAAACAACTTGTTATGATGAAATTAATATTTTGTTTAAGATTTTTGATTCATTCAGAACACTCAAGCTATTTAATAAACATTTCTTGATTATTGATTTATTCTGTTATGATATGATATTGAATAATTATTAATTAGCTGAAATTAATTTTTTAATTAATTGAATTATTGCTTCTTGACATTATCACATTGAAAAGTTTGCAAAATTGCAGATTAAATTCTCAAGAAGATTTTTCAAAATTATCAGACATGACATGATTTATTTATTATTGACAAATACTGTTAATTTGCAAAAAAATTCAACAGAAATGCTAAAACTGTCAGAAATTTATTCAGATTTTAAACATGTGTTTTTTTAAAAAAAAGCAGATATTCTTTCAAACATTTTTGTGAAACATGCAATTAATTTGCAGGAAAACAAAATGTTTTTGTGAAAGCAGTTATATTCTTTCTCAACAGTGAAGCTTGATATTTTATGAAAATATTTGAAAAATAATGAGCAAAAAAATTGAATATAATCATCAATTAATTCAGCAGATGCATCAGTTTTTTTCTTCAAAAAAGCAAACAGATTGCTATAATTATATATTAATTATCAAGAATTGAATGCAATTATCATTAAGAATCACTATTTCTTATCTTAAATAAACAAGTTATTAAATCAGTTGAATGATGTGAAATATTTTACTAAATTTAATTTATGTGACACATATCATCAACTTCAGATTAAAAAAAAATGAATGAAAAACTGTTTTTTAAATTCAATATGAATATTTTAAATATATAATATTATTATTTAATTTCTGTAATGCTTCTGTAATCTTTCAGACATATATCCATGATGCTTTTTGAGATATTTTAAATATATTTGTCATTATTTATCTTGACAATATTTTAATTTATTTTCAAACTGAAGAAAAACACATTCATTATATTTAAGAAGTTTTTTTGTGATTATCTTGCTACAAACTTTATGCTAAGTTATCTAAATGTGAATTTCATAAGATGAAAGTTAAATTTTTGAAATTTATAATTGAAAAAAATAATATCTGTCTAGATGTTAATTAACTGAATATTATTCACAAATGACTGAAATTTACATCAGTTCACAATATTTAGATTTTTCTAGATTTTATGAGTTTTTTTCAAAAATTTATATATAATTATACTAAATTGACTGCTTTTCTAACTAATTTTTTGCAAAGCAGTAATTGATTAAAGCAATTTATGTTGCTGCAAGAAGTTCACAAAGCTTTTGAAAATCTGAAGCAAGTTTTTGAGAAATCATCATTGCTTATTCATTATGATTTAAATAAAAAAACTTTGATGATTATTGATGTGTTGAAATACACAATTGCTGTTATATTGCTTCAATCAAACAATAAATCAGAAAAATGAACTACTCATTGACATTCAGTTGTTTTTTATTTTCAGAAGATGAATGACACTGAATGATGTTATGAAGTGTATAATCAGAAATTTTTGATTATTAAAAAAATTTTTCATCATTGAAAACATTATTTAGAAAATACTAAGCAGTCATTCTGTGTTCAAACTGATCATATCAATTTGTATTATTTCTTTACTACAAAATTGTTGAATAATAAACAAATTTGCTGAACTGAAAAACTTGTAGTATTTAATTTTATACTGAAATATAAACTGAAAATACTTAACTTTGTCAATATTTTTTTGCAGTGACAGAATTACAAATCTTCTGATATACAAAAATATAAATTAAATTACTTTCTATTTTACAATAAAAATTGAATCTCAGTTTAATGAGAAAAATTGTAAATCTTAACACATTTATTTTAATAAAAAAAATTGTTTGAAAAGTCTTGCTCTGAAACTGCTAGTAATAAAAATAATTAATAAAAAAAATACTTATATCTTGCTGAAATCAAGCATGTGTGAACTGTTACAGAAAATTCAGAAAAGAAATACTTTTTTTATTAATATTTTTGAAATTTTAAAAATTGCTAATGAGAAAGCAACTTCTTTACAGCAAAAAAACTAAAAAATATTTTTAGATTAAATTTTATTAATATAAAATGAATAAATTTATATGTTTCAGAATTCTGCTTTATGACAAAAAATTTTATGAATTCATCATAATAATTTGTATGTAAATCATAATGAAGTTCAACAGATTTTGAAGCTTATACAGCAGAAATATTATTAAAATAAAATGAAAACAAACATGAAAGAATATATATTTATTTGTTATATTTGTAATTGTACACAGATACATTATCACAAGTCTTACAGCAAAATGATTATTATTTTTATTGTTATGAAACTGTGAAAATATTTGATCATAAATTTTAATATCAATTTATCATCATTGCTGTGAGATGACATCATTTATGATGTTATATTGATGATAACTGACAGATCTATTAAGATGACTAAGTATTTTTCAACAACAGAAAAAATCAAAGCTTTTGAGTTAACAAATATATTTATTAACAAAATTGTTAAATGTTATGAATTTTCTGAATTTATTATTTCTGACAGAACTTTGCTGTTTACTAGTCATTATTGAGCTGATTTTTGCTATCATTTAAATATTATTTGTCAATTAAGCACTGTGTTTCATTCTCAGACAGACAGTATAATCAAACAATTGAATTAAACATTGAAGCAATATTTTTATGTTTATA
Source organism: Emydomyces testavorans (assembly GCA_029449355.1). Lineage (NCBI taxonomy): Eukaryota > Fungi > Ascomycota > Eurotiomycetes > Onygenales > Nannizziopsiaceae > Emydomyces > Emydomyces testavorans. The sequence goes on from CP120628.1 coordinate 5,161,594, forward strand.
ACTTTTATCAGCAAGAGAATTGAGCTAAATTATTACCAGCTGCTGAGTTTGCATATAATAACAACAAGCATTTGATTATAAATCAGTTTTTTGTTTTTATATTATATAATTATAATTCACAGATTTCTATCAATCTTTTATTCAATTCATTTTTGCAAATTTCAGAATCAAGTTAAAAACTTCAAAAATTATATAATGCTCATGAACAAATAGTAAAACTGCTGCAACAAGTCTTCAAGACTCAAGCAATGTACTATAATAAAAAGTACAAATCAATGCAATTTAATATCTGCAATATGATTTTATTATTTAAAAAAAAACTTAAAAACATGAAAATTTTTAGAAAAATTAAATAATCAATATCTAGAATTTTTTTCAGTGATTGTTATTCATAACTCACAAGTTTATACACTACAACTTCTCAAAAGCTACAGTTAAATTAATTCAACATTTCATGTTTTTTTGCTTGAATTTTGTTCACAACATAGCAGTAAAAAATCTTCTGAATCATAATTAATTATCATTAATGACAAAAAAAAATGAAAAATTGAAAAAAATTTTAGATAAATAAATTTTTCATAACAAAATTTAATATTTAGTCAAGTGAAAAAAATATTTTTCATGTAAAAATCAGTAATTATTATTAACTAATTTGACAAATGCTACTGAGTTGCTACAGAAATTCAGAGCTGAACAAAATTTTCAAACAGCAGTTAAGAAACAGTAAATTAAAAAACAAAAAACTGCTACACAATAGCTGAATTCAATTCAAACTACAATTAAAATCAATTTTTATTCATAAAAACAAATTAAAAACAACTAGATATCAGACTGAAGTCACATTATCAAGAAATAGCAGTTAAGTTTCTACAGAATTTCTTCATCATTAAATCTGATATCATCTTCATTATATGTTGCTTTTTTAAACTTTTTTCTGAAATGCTCACTCAACAATTTATTTAGAATGTACACATTATTAACAAGAGTAATGATAGTATTACAATACTTTTCTGCAATGCTTTGATTAATTGCAGCTTTGCTGTTGTTATTTTTCTTACTGAACATTAATTTAATATTTACTGTATGAAAAAATTCATTCAACTTTAATCTAAATTTTTAAAATATTTTATTATATATTTCAGTATTCTTCAGAGTCAACAGCACAAGTTTTTGTATAACAACAAAATCTTTGTTTATTTATAACAAGAACAAAACACATTTTCTTTTATATTTTTGACAGCAATCACATTTATCATAATTATACAAACAAATGCATTAAAGTCTTAAATCCTTCTTCAATCATTTGACACATCAGATATATATTTCACACAATACAGTGATTACTTCACTGTTACTAGACAGCAAATTGCTAGACAGTTTTTTAATATTAATTAAAATAAAACTTGAAGACAACAAAGCAACAAACAGAGCGATCAGTGACACAGATGAAATATTTTTTTTTAAACATCAGATTGTAAAAAGTTATTAACAGTTAAGCAGATAAAAAGAAGCATACTTATCAGCAACAGCAATCTTGATAGCAGCAGCAAGAAAATTCAAAATGTTTTAAATCAGCAGAATATTCTTTTCTAAAACAGAATTTTCTTCAACAGCAACATGTTCTTGAGTATCATCAAAAACAGAAAACATTTTTACAGTAATTATACTAAAATTTTTTTGCTTGATGACAAAATGCATCATTTGCTATACTCAATATTAGTTAAAAAAAAGAATATTGATTAAAAATCTTACAAGAATTTTTTTCAGAAGCAAACTTTTTTCAGTCAGCAGAGCAGAATATTTAGCAGTTATTTGTTCAGAAAAATGTATTGAATGATGAAAAATTCTTTGCTATATCAATAATAATTAGCAATAAGTTCTCTTTTATCTGATAATAACTTATCTGGTGAGGTGAGCATTTCTACAAGAAAATAAACTTAAAGAAAAGAAAAAGAAAAGTTGAACTGCTTGAGAAACAACTGAGATTTTATATTATTCTACAAGTATATATTTATGAACACATTGAAATTTTGAATATTTCACTTCTTAGCTAACTTGCTGCTATTTTATTGTTTGTTGTTTCTTTACACATATTGCTAAAATTATTCAAGTGTTCAAATTGATATCTCTGAGCTCAAGATTGAGCTTCAAAAAAAAAAAATAATTGTCATGTCAAATCTGAAGCTTTAGCACATAAACTGCTAGTTAGCAGTTATATTATACTTTGCTTATGACATATTTTATATTGACTCTTGTCTTCATGTATATTATGAAGAATATATTGTCTTGTTTTTTGAACAAAGCAAGTGATCAGTTCAATACAACTTGAACTATAAGCTGATACTTTTTTTTATTATATAGCTATTATTTAGCTGTTTGTTATCTTCTATCTGAAGCTCTGAACTTGCTTGTTTGTCTATCACTACATGAATAATCATCTAAAACAGTTAAAATGATTGATTATTAAACTCACTGTTACAGAAGCTATCACTGAAGATAGACTTTTTGTATTTTTTTATCTTAATAATATTCAATAAAACAGAACAAAAAAATGATGTAATTATAATAATCAACAGAAAAATCTCAATCTGAAATATAGAGTTTGCAGAATCTAAAAAAAACAGTATTTTAGCTAAATATAATGATGAAAAACTGCTGATAACAAAAATCATCACACAAAATTTATTTGTAATAATTGTTTGTGTTTACTCATCAGCAAATATGAAATGAGTTCTGAGCTAGCTTCAGACTGATTTTGCTATAAAACTGATGAGCATGAATTCTATATTTGAGACAAGCTCTGAGCATTTTCAGTTTGCTGTAATAAAGCTCATGACTGAACAAACAATAATATTAGTACAATGCTTTCATTAAAGCTCTGAACTTTCACAACAGCTCAGACTATGATTAACAAATCTTGAAATTTCTTGTAACTTGATGAAATATTTAGCAGTTAAAGCTTTTTTATGTAGCATGTAGCTTTTATTACTGCACATAGCTATTATTTTTACATATAATTATTATTTTCACATGTAGTTTTTGAAGTCATTTTACTAACTCAGTGCTATGTTATTGAGCACTATGTTTTTTTTTATGCACATGCACAATTTCTGTAGTCTACACTGTTATCAGCTTTTTATATCAGCATTGTGAAATATGTGATATTTATAATTTACTTCATAACATGAAGCAATTTACAAAAACTGATTTAACATTTGCAGTGAGAAGAAGTATGATGCTTCATTTATAATTTTGTTGTTTTGCTTTAAGCACATGCTTTTTTGTATTGCTACTATAATCAATTGCTTGCTCATGAAAACACATTGTTTCTCAAATAGCATTCATCATTTCAGATATGTATACAATACATACTGCTGTTTATATATTTTTAAATATCAATTACAGTCAAATTAATGAATGCAATAACAATACTGTGAATGTGTCACATTTTGAAAAACACAAACACATAAATTCAGTATGATAAAAAAACATTAGTATTTGTACTTTCTGAACAAAACATCAAATAAACATCATGCATCAAGTAATTCAAAATTGTATAATAAAAAAGAACTTCAGCATTTGAAATTTCTTGATTGAGATCATTGCTGATTTAGATTGAGAATAACACTCAACTTGTCAAGCAGCATTGTTTGTAACATATTAATTTTGTGTTACACAAAACATTCATTTTAAGTTTTTTGTGCAGTTTGAGAAAACTCAGCTGTATTTGATGATTGCTAACAAACTTAAATCAAAATGAATTTATTAACATCAACATCAAGAAACACATATTTTTGCAAAAAATTTTTCAACATGATGTTTGTCTCATTCATTGTGAAAAATATCAATAACTTTAATAACAAAATTATGACTTGTTTCAGTTTCATCTGACAACTTCTCATTTAGTTCTTCAAAATCATTAAGTTAATTTGCATATTTATTCTCAACAATTTGTACAGTTAATGTTTTTTGTATATACTGTTTGTAATCACAATGCTTTTTCATTCTTCAAAGCAAAATACTTAAAATTTTGAATCATCTTGCTTCTGACTGAAAGAGTCAGAAATGTTACATCTGATTGAAGTTTATTAAAAAAATTAACAAACAAAAGTTAAAATTAATCACACTGATATTTTTGATTGTCTGAGGCAATTAATCTGTTTTCTGCATTAACATACTTAAATTAATGAATTGCATGAATATCATTACTTTATTTTCATATGCAATGTCTCACATTAATTGCAATAAAAAAAATAAAAGTTTTTGAGAGAAAATCAAACAGATTTTTTGTTGCAGAGTTAAAAGTTAATTCTCAATTTTTTGTATAAAAAAACATTCAGATATTTTTTTGACAAGTATTTCAGTTAGAAATTATTATTCATCATTTTTTATATCAAATACATTGATGAGTTAAAATTGTGATATCAAGTAAATCATATCATTTAATTTGAAAAAAATGCTTATTTTTTTCTTTCAAAACTCACAAATGAAGTTGTCATCTTTCAAAAAATCATCAATTAACTGTTTGCAGTTTTTCATTTGCTGAAAGTTGAAATAATTTTCAACAACTTCATAAAGCTTATTCATCAAGTGATTTTGTCAAATTTCAACATCATCATAAAATTATATACTATCAGTATGATTTTGTGTAGCTAGCTTGATATTAATAATGAAAACTGAAGATTTGTCATTTTTCTTGCTGCTGCTCTTGAAAATATCAGAAATGAAGAAATTGCTTTCTTATTATTAATACTGAAATTTGTTGTTGAAAATTGCTTATTATGCAGTTTTAACTTTTTTGTTCATGTCAATTGTATAAAATAATTGATAACTTCTGCATCTAAGTGTTTCAGCTATGATGACAATGCAATATTTTTTTCTTCATCAGTATTGACTGTTGTCATGACATGTGCATAAAAAATCACTCAAACTATCTTGAATACATTTTTATTTGCTTATGAGAAAATATTCATCTTGTCACATTAATCACAATTTTTTTATAATATCACTTAATTTGCTGTGAATTCATTTTCAGAATTCTGCACTTCATCTTCATTTAATGTTGAAGAATTCATTGATTGTGTGCTTGATAAAAATAAATCATGAAAGTTATGTGACTGTTGTTCAGAAACACTATCATTTTAACTTGTGTTTGAGTTTTCAACATGAAAAAGTTGTCAAGAATGATTTGTAAATTTGACTTTATTAATCACAAACTGTGAATTCTAACTCAAATAACATTCAATTAACATAAGTTCATACTTTAATAATAATAAAAAAAAATAATTAACTTCAGTTTCACAACAATTTATCTCAAATTTAAAACTCTAACTTGATTTATTGAAGTTGTGTTGTGAATAAAACTGATGTCTGAAAATTAAATTACATTTCTTTTTTGATAATGAGCAATCACTCAAAAAAATAAATGTTTCTCATCTTCATTTAATACTGACTCATTATCATTAAAGCAATTATTTTTATCATCATCATCTGCATAATCATCAGATAAATTTATCATCTCAAATCAAGCAGTTTTTAGTAATAATTGTGAATCACTTAATTTCAGACTAGCTTTGAACTGTGAATCTCATTTGATATGATTTTGTATATACATTAAACATCATATATACTTTGGATAAATAACAATTGATGACATAACAAGAAAATTATCATAAATAATATATATCACTTGCTTATGCTTTTTACTTGCAGTGCTGTCAGAAGATTTTGATTCATTTGAAGATACAAAATTTGAAAAATGTTATTTTTATTCAGCTTTTGATGTCACAAAATTTGAATGTTTTGAAGAGAGCATGTTGTAATCAGATTATTAATTCATATATTTAAGCAGATTGATTAATGTCAGTTGAAACTGATTGTAAATGACTTGCAGTTGTAAGCACAATTGTGCTTAATCATGATTGAGCACATTATGCTTGCAATCAGTAAAAATCATGCTGTCAATAAATAAAAACAATTTATCAACACAAAGATTAAGTAATTAATTTTATTTTGTTTTCAAATATAAAGAAAAACATCTTAATTGAAGCTCACTGAATATATTTCAAATTTTGCAGTAAGTAAAATAAAAGTAGAAATCTTCAGAAAATTTTCAAAATGTTTTGATGTACTCACATGTTGTCACTGAAATTGATTAATTCAGCAGAAAGCATGCATTCTAGCATTCTCACATAACTTTTTAGTAAAATTTGCAGCAAATTGTGATGACTGATCTTGCATCAATAAAATAATTTAAATTATTTATAATGATGTTGTTCTTTAATTTAATAATGACTTATCAGAAAAACTGATCTGCATTCACATCAGATTTGTATGACAAATGTCTAACATACTTAAATTAATCAAGATAACATAAAAACTGAGTTTAAATATGATTTTTGACATTACAAATACTAGACAGTCAAAGTAAAATTAGTTTTGAATCATAACATATTATTCAGTTCATCTTCAATCTTAAGACACAGAAATGATTCAATATTTGATGAGTCAGTAAAAAAGAACTGAAAGTCTGAAACTGCTTTCATTGTTTATGATTAGACTGTGAACAAGCTTGAGTCAGATCAAGTAGTAGAAGCCATGATTTCAGATTGTACAAGTAAAGACAACAATTTGAAGATTTCATTCAATATACAAAATAAATCTGAGTTGAAACAAATAACATTCAAGTACATCATGATCATCACATATTATACTCAATGCAGTATAATTTCAGAAGAAGTTGCTTGACATTACTCACTATTCTGAAAGCTGATTAGCTCTGTACACAATACTGTTTTTGTATTATTATTATAACATTTCAATTTCATTATTCTCATGCTACAGATTACAATATACAAATATTGAAGATGTCATGTTAACTGAAAAAATCAAATTATTTTTGATGTGCTATTGTGGTTTTAACTACTGAACAAAGCAAATAGAAAATGTATCAATCATTAAAATCATTAAAATGTAGTTTCAAAACAACATTTCATGCTATGCATCAGATTATCATTATTCATCATACTTCTTCAATGACTATGCATTATCAAGATTTAAATCAATCAACTCTTAATATAATACAATCATTTTATTCTTCTTGTATGTTTTCTTGCTGATGTGTTAGTGTTGAACTTGAAAATCAGCATTTCATTTTTCTTCATAAATGCATTTGCATCAGTCAAATCATCATTTTCATCATCAAAATTAAAATTCACAAAGCACTTGCAAGTTTGACAAACTGAACAAATATTTGTCTGCATATTTGATGAATCAAAAAATACAATAATTTTTTTTTCAGAATGAGAGATCAAACTGATTTTCTCAATACATTTAGAATGAGTGAAAACAGTAACAGTGAGAGCATTATCAACAATAAGAACATTTTCAGCAACAGAAACATCTTCAACAACAAAAAAAACAAAAGCATTTTCAGAAGTAACAAATGTATTAAAAGAATTTTTATTGTCATTTTGTTGTTCTGAAAGAGAAATTAGCTAAAATCTCAAAATCAGTTTGCTCAAGAGTTTCATCTTGATATTATTTTAAAACAACATCAATGTCATCAATTGCTGCTGCAGCAGTTGCTGCTGCTGCAACAGCATTAGTTTTCTTCATGTGTTGTGATTTTTAAAGTTTTTTTTTTTCAGCTGCTTTTTGTTCATCAGCAATTTTGCATGCTGTCTCAATCTTTATCTTGTGTTTGCTTTTTCACTGCTTAATTTTGACAAGATAAGCTTTTTCTCATTTTTCTTCAATACTGAATAAATGTTCAATTCTAAAAAATCTCAATTAAAGCAATTTAGAGAGAGTAGAATTCTTAAAATTCAGTTTGTAAACATTGTTTCATGTCAAATATTTTTTTTTTCAATTCATTATGTAATTCAGTGCATCTTCTGTATATTCATCAATGAAGTTTATATTAACAAAATCAGATGTTTTCACACAGTCATTCAATTGTGCTGTCAAGTCAGATATTATCTTTCTTGCAAGATTTGCATGTCATTATTTCTGAAAAATGTAATCATTAAACAGCATTTAAATGTAAATCTGATTTATTTGTTCAATGTGAGTAAAACAAACTTGAATCTGAAGCAGTGTGTTCAGATTGTGTGAAAGTTTTGTAATAATTATATAATGACAATCACTCAACTGAAAATTCACATCAAACTTATTTATCTGATGAGTTGAAATCAAGATATGAAGCAAGTTAGAAAAATTGTTGAAATTTGTAATAATTTAATTTTTTTCAGATTGCATAATTGAGAAGTGAAGTCAGTCAATTGTTGAATTTCAATTGACATAGAATATGTAAATCAGTTATGAAACAACAAAAGTTTAACTAAAAATCATCAGACATTTTTTCTGCTTGTTCATCACATTTCAAATAATTTTTGTCAAATATTTCAGAGTCAGCAAAATATTCAGTAGCTTCAAAACATGATTAACATAAGTAATCAGCACATGATACTGATAATCACTTTTAGCATGAGTGTAACACAAAAAGTTATAAAAATCATCATTAAAATGAGACAGCAACTTCTTAATTTGCATAATTTTTGTTTTGAATTAATCAATGCACAAATAAAAAGCAAAAAATCAAGAAAATATTGATTTACAGCACAAACTTTTGACACATCTGCCATTCATTCTGCAATTTTCATCATCAAAATTCTTAGAGTTGAGTGAATATTCTAATGAAATTTTTGTAAGTCAAAAATAAAGTTCACAATATTCAAGTTGTTCAGCAGAACTAAATGCAAGTGTGATATTATTTATATGCTTCAGAAAAATGTTGTCTTCAATCAATACATCATTCATAAAAATATTCAGTGTACAACATATCATACACATTCTTAGAAGTGTGAATATTGCAACTGTTATTATGATAAAATCAATGTTGTCATTTTTAAAAAATCAACAAATATTCAAAAAATTGAAAAATTCAAGCATTTTATCAAAAATTACTGCTTTGCAGAACTTCTTCAAAGTAAAAAAATCATTGAATTTTTCACTGAAATTGAGCTTTCAATTTTTGTTGTACATTACATGAGCATAATTTTAAAAATTTTTCATTTTATTCAGAAGAGATGTGACTGAGACAATTTACATAAATTAAAAAGCAAGTAATTTTGCAGTATGAGTTAATGTTGACTCAGAATGATGAATATCATGATTTTCATTAATAATAAAATGAAATATTAAACTGAGAAAATGAGATTTATATTTGACAGTTCATTCATAGAATTTTTTGTCTTTCTTCATCAGCACAATGTTTTTAATTTTGTTTGTTTCATCTGAAAGTTCTGATTTTTTTTTGATGATTTCACTGAGATTTTAATTGTTTGCTCTGATGATTCAAACTTTACAGCTTCATCAAAAAGTGAGAGTTTCAGTAAATTCAGAAAATTTTCATTATTGTTGTTCTGAAACAATATTTTTGCTGTGTTTGCTGTGTTTGCTGATTCTTTCAACAGAGTTGACTTAATGAGAGTATATTTTGCAACAATATAATGAGATATAATAAAAACAGTATGTGCAATGTCTTCTGATTTTTTGTATAAATTTGATTCATTAAAATTTGTCAAAGCAGCAGTAAAAATGTTCTTGTTGATGCAGCAAGTCTGATACATTTGATTATCTTCAATTTGAAATGAATTATTAACAAAGTAAAGATGAAGTTTTTTTTGAAAATAGTAATGATAATTAAGATATCAACTAGAGACAACAATCAGAAAAATGATTATCACAGTGAATTCAGAAATGCAATCATGTTTTGAAAAATTTTTCTTTGACATTATGTAAATCAAGATAAGCATTTCAACAGTTTTATCAAAATTCATGTTGTCAGCAAGAATTTCAGCTTGCAAAGCAGCATGTTTTTTTTTATTTAGTTATGAATATTAATTTTAATGTGCATCATAGTATCAACTTCAGTTACTTAATAATATAACAGAAAGAAAAAGTCTGACTCATCTGAAAATAATTTGCACATATTTTTATCAATGTCAAGTTGCTCACAGCACAAATCATAATCTTTAATTAATCAGAAAATGTGATTAAAAATTTGCTGTGTTTTAATATCAATTTTTTCATTGCTTTCATCTACATCAATGTTGATTTTTTCAATTTTGCATCACAAAGCTTTTTGAACATTCTGAATGATTTTGTTAATTTATTCATTTAAAGTGTTTTTTTGATCATTAGTTAAAAACTGATCACTTCACTTGTTCTGATGAATCACTAGTTCATTAACTGCATACTTGATCAGTAATAATTGTTTTTGTTTTATCAGATTGAATAACTGAATATAAGCAAAATTATATTTAATGATTTCTGATTCTGATTGAGTTTCAGTGTTGTCATTATCAGAATTCAGTAAATTATTAATTAAATTCACAATATTTTTTTATTAACATTTTTTTTTCATCATTGCTGTTCTCACTGTTGTTGTTCAGAGTCAACATCAGCACACTGTAATCAAAAATTTTAATGATGAAGTAATTAATCAGAAGTAAATTCAAATCAATTGTTCTTTCATCATTATTAAAATAGTGTAATATCATTGCTGAGTTTTTTTGTAGTCAGTTGAAATTATTCAAAATTTTGATTTTAGATTTGATCTGACATTTTAAATGCTTGTTATGTGTGCAGAGAAGATAATATGCACAGTAAAAATTTTCAGTGACAAAAAAATGTTGCTTTTTTTCAGCATTAAAATTACTGAAAATTTGTTTAAAGTATTTTGACTTAGCAACAATGCATTTCATCATTGTTTGAATGATTACAAAATGTATCAGAATATCAGTAAGTTTATTTACATCAGAAACTATAATATGCTTCAAGATTTAATTATGATTAGAAAACTTCTCTGAGCAAACTTTCTGTGAATTAATTGAATTTAGACAAAATGAAGCTATAAACTGTAAAATCAAAGTCAAGCTTGAGATAATTGTAACATTTGCAGTAAATTGTGAAACATCTTTTCAGTCACTGAAACAAAACAAAATATATTCATTCAAAATATTACTCAGTTTATCAAAAATCTTTTTTAGCATCTTCATATTCAAACAATTTTTTAAGTAACTGATGATTAATGTCTGATTTTTATAAAACTCATTTTTTTTAATTGCAAGCTTAATCATTTTAATATCTGATGAATTATTTTTTTTTGTTTTTTTGTCAAATTTTTTTTGTGATTTTAAGTGATACAGTGCAAAATGTCATCTTGACTGATGATGTTCTGAGACAACAAGTTCACACTGACAATGTAAGTTTGTGACAATGTCAGTAATACAATGTATATGCTTTTTGAAGTTTAAAATAAAATTTGTTAGTGTCATGCTAGTAAAAAAGGTTCAATGAAATGTAAGTCTCAGAAGTCAGAAAAACATGATGTTATCTTGAGATATCAAATCATCACAATTTAATAAAATTCTCAGAAAATGAGTTTTTATCATCTGCTCACATTTCAATGTGATTTTGATTGAGAAAATTAATTACTGTAAGAATTTGAGATTTGATTAACATGAGAAGCTTTTAATTTGCTTTTCAGAAAATGAAGATGAGTGAATTTGCTTATCACAAAATTTATAAATGATCTGAAATTCTGAACATGAAAAAATTAAGAGAAAAAAAAAATCAAATTGAAGCTGAAAATTCATATCTTGATGTATTGATGCTTTTTTTTAATACTAGTGTCAAAAATTCATGTGTTAAGCATGAACTAGTGTGATAAGTTGTCATTTTCAGTTTCAGAACAACAAATTTATTCTTCACATTGTTTAATTATCATACTTGTCATATATTCTTGTCTGAGAATAACAATTCACTCATCAACAAATCATTAAGTTTTGATGAATGAGTACTCAAACAAGTTAAAAACTTCAAGTATAAATATTTTCTCATGTTTCTCTTTTTGAAGTTTGATTTACATTTGCAGTTGACTGCATGTATGATTAATCATTAAAACAATCATGAATGATTTATCAAATGATGATTATCAATTTACACAAAAGCAATTTGATGAATCTGACAATAAAAATGAATTTGATTTTGCTGATGTGCTTTTAAAAAATGCAGCTTCATTAATTTCTACATAAAAATTTTAAATCAAAGCATAAAACTCACAACAGACTTAAGCAACAAATTTCAGTTAATTAATTTTTCTATCATTTAAAAGCAACATTTTCAGTGAGCAGTTTTAATTTTTTTAAAACAGCACTGTGATTTCTGCAATTTTTACACAAATTGAGTTTCATCTGAAGTATATTAGCATTTTTACAAATGAAACAAATGTCATTATTTCTGAGTTTGAAAATTGATGAGTATCAACAAAACATGATCAAGAAAATGATTGAATATAATTCAAAATGAAAAAACACTTTGAAGTATGAACAAATTTTAGTATTGTTGTTGCAAAAAATGATGAAAAAATTTTAATTTTATGCAAGCAATGTGCTGTTGTGCAAGCTCATTTCAAAAACATGAGTTGAAGTATTACTTCAATAATCAAGCATGTATAATCACAAAAATGCTAACATCTTGCTGAGAAGAATAAATTCTCATCAGTTAAAAACATCATCAGAAAAGTTAGTAATCAAACTTCAATAAGTTACTCATCTTGAATGCAAATTTTTATGATACATTTTGCTAATAATAATGAGTAAAATTCAAAATTATCTCAAATTCAAGACTTCAGCAGAAAAGTTCACTGTTGAGAATTTTAATCAAATAATGATACATGTTATATGTGAAGAATATTTATCATTTCACTTTATCAACAATTTTCATTTTCAGAAGCTGATTTGCATGCTACATTCTGATGTTTGTATCTTAAGTGACAAGAAACTTCAACATGTTATTGATAATTTATCACAAAATGATTAAAAAAAAATTATTGCTGAGTTATCTGACAATGTAAAAGTGTTACTTGTCATTAATGTCTGATCAAGTTTATTTTGACAATTTTTCATTGCAATTGTGATGAATTTTATTGACAAAAATTGAAGCTTTCATGAATTATTTTTAATCTTCATACATGTTTCAATTTCACACAGTGAAGAAAATATTGTGCAGATGATGATTGAAACATTAAATAAATATGATTTTTTCAGTTAGATGCTGACAATCAATGACAACAACACATTAAATAACAAATCAATGATCAAATCATTGAATACAGCAGTTAAGCTCATTGAAGAAATCACTAACAGTAAAATTTTGTTTGTTCTCTGCATGACTCATGTCATTTAATTTGCACTCAAAAATTTGTTAATCAAAATGAAAATTGTGTCAACATCTGACTTCACAGTTCTCAAATGAAATAACAACATGTTCAAACATGAACTTGATTCAGAAGTATCTTAAACTTTACAGAAAATATGTTAAAAAATTTAAATTCACACAACTCATTGTTGTTCTGAAACAACATCATATTTTTTTTGCTCAAGAAATGTTATTTTGAGACAACAATAAGTTGTTTCATATTTAAATGCAGCAGCTAATCTCACTTAATTTAAATCACAAATCTTGTGAAGTTTATCAATGTCAGCAATTTGCAACATGTCATTTTTAAAAGTTTTTAAGAAAAGAAATTTTTGAAGCTGAAGTTGAATGTCAGAACACATTAAAATTCAATATATAAAATGCTTGTGCAAGTTGAAACTTCAGTCTGTGATTAAAGAATTTCTCAATATGAAAAGATTTCATCAAAATTTGAAATTTTCAGAAATTAAGTGAATGCTTGTGTGATATTTGATTGAGCTCACAAAGTTTTTTGTCAACTACACTAAAATGTTATCAAAATTTCATGATGCAATCATTCAGAATGTTTTTTGAATTTTTAATGCATTGTTTAATCATTTGAAAAATCAGCAAAATCAACTTCATGAAAAGCAAGTTCAGTGAAAATATGATTTTGTTGCAATCATCATTGCTGTGTGTGCAAAACTAGCTAAATATTATGAAAAAACTTACAATAATCTGAACAATGTTTATGCAGTGAGTGTCATGCTGAATTCAATGTTCAAGCTTATTATAAGAATAGGGTAAAAAATCTATTCAGTTGGTGTATAAAGTAGGCGTGAGATGACTACTATTCACTTAATCAATAAGAAAATCAATAAGCAAAGAATATAGTTGTTGGGCAAAAGAGATTGCCACTGATTCTCTCAATGAAGAGGGAAATCAGTGTGTTATTTATATGTGTGTTATGCTTGCTAAAGCTAACCAAATTAAGACTAGTTACATTGAGAAAAGAGGTGGTGTTAGCTTTCACAGAGCTTATGGCTGGGGCCTTACATTTATTATATTTGAAAAGTCAGCATGAAGTAAAAAAAATTATGAATGAAAATAAAAATATGCAGAATATTTCTGCAATCTTGCTGACACATATAATAAATTCATCATGATGCAAAATGTATTAAAGCAGCATTCACTGCAACTCAAACAATATAATGATATAAATGATTTATTGTATGCAGAAAAATTATACTCAAATTTTATCTCATGTAAGTTTACAGTTGAAAAAATTGATCAATTTTTAAATAAAAATAAATATAATACTTGATTTGCTCTATCACTTCAATTGCTAATCTTAATAAAAATTTTAATAAACAAAATCTGTACACTTAAGTTCTGAAAAATTTGTAAATAAAATTATTTCACTCTTATATTAATTGTTCAGAATTATTTTTTCATCTCTGCAATTTCAGTTAATGTTAAGCAATTTTTTAACACTGCATGAAATATTTATCATTATCAACATAATCACTTACAATTAAAAATTGTTGATACACAAATGATGCAATTGATGCTGAATTTTTTTGAGATGAAAAATCTCAAGTGAAATTTAGTGAATAATGATAATGAAAAAATAAGTAATGAAGAGCTGAATGTGACTGTAAGTCAGAAAATATATATTAATGATGATGATGAAAAATTCAATGATGAAAATAATGTACTAGAAAATGATGCTAAATTATCTGACAGTGAAGATGATGTGCAATTTCAATTAATTAAAAATCACATTTTGCAGTAGCAAAGACCACAAGAAATTATTAAAATGTTAATTCATCAGCACACAAATGTCACTGAATACATTTAACAAATTCAACATCACAACAACATTACTACTGAGTTTTTTCAGCATATCATTAAGCAAAAACAGCAAAGTGAGCATAAAAGCAATCAATTAACTACACATCAATTCATTGCTGCTGTATCTGCACAAATTTCACAAATATAAATTTAAAAAAAACTTCAATTGCACTGTGATACAACAAAGTAGTTTATTTGCAATCATTAAATTCAAAAAGTACTGAAAGTGTCTGTGAACAAAAAACTTTCAACAATATCAGTTATGTGAAAATTGTCACATACACATGTGAGAGAGAAGACAAATATTTCAACAGCAATATTAAATAAACATATGAGAGAGAAGATAACACAGTCAGTGGCAGTTTCTGACTTCATGTGAACACTTTGCAATAAAAAATGCATTTTTGAACTATAGTATTATCTGATGTATTTATTGCATTAAATAATAATAATCAAATTGTTTGTTTTTATGTCATTAATTCATTTTTGTACTTATTGTATTTTGCTGCTCCACTGATTGTATCTGAAATGTATAATTGTATTAAATTGTATCACAGTACATAAATTTCATTTTTAATTTTAAGTGATTTAATGTGCAGATTAGTGCAGTCACAAAATTCATCAAGTCAAATGAGTCTAAACAGTTTAAACTCACAGAGTTTACTTAACTTGTCAATGATTTATTGAGTTGTTGTTTTGAGAGTACTGAATCAGAACTGTACAGTTTGAGATCAGTCTGAATTTAAATAATTTCTGAACTTGTTTGCAGTTTATTTATGATGTATATTTTTCAATGCTGTTTGAAAAAAGTGTTCATCACAAATTTTCAAAACTTTTAACTCATTTCAGTATTACAATTTGTGTTCATTCAAATCAATTTGCAGTTTCTGCTGCATCAACTGCTTTAATTACTCATATTCTGATTGCATAATCACAGCAATATTTTGAGATACTGCATCATCATTATTTAATATATTTAAAAAATAAAAATACATCAGATTCTCAACAGTGCAAATCATCATTTCTTGCTTTTTCAGATGTTGAATAACAACTGACATTGATTGTGATGTCATACTTCTTGTTGCATTTAAGTCATTGTTGTAACTCACTGAAATTTTTCATTTTTTTAGAGCAATATTTTGTGATATATAAAAAATTAATACATCAAACTTTAATGTTGTAAATTTTAAAAATTCACAATTCAGTATTATTGATTTTTTCACATTTTGTATTGTGTTGCTTGAATTGCAGTCATCTGAATAAACATTTTTAAAGTATTGTTTTCTAAACTCATGATGATGTTTTTGATTGTTGTTGCATTGTTGAGCAATTACTGTCAAAATTCACTGTTTTTGTCACATTGAAATGAAGTAAAACATTTGTTGATATTGTGAATTGTTCAGAATTTTATCAATAATAAATTGCAGCTGTTACTTATTCTGATGAGTACTGAGCTTGTTCTTAATTAATTTTTTTTTGCTCAGCTCATTTTTCACTGCTTCACATAATGATGTGTATTCATTATTATTAATACTCAGCTTTTGCTTAATTTGTGATACTGTTCAGTATCTCACAGTAAACATCATGTTACACTTAACAAATATTTCATTAAAATTAATAAATCTTTCTGAAATTTCATGATTTATTTAATACATCATGAGTTATTTATAATAATCAAACAATATTAACAAAGTAATTTAATTTTTTACAACAAGTGAATCATTCTGTTGATTGTTGAAGTTGATCATCAAGTCAACATTCATACTGAATTTTTGAAACATTTGTGTATGCTGCTGATAAATGATTAGCAAAAATTGAATTATCAGTTTATACAAAATGAAAGAAAAATATAATAACATTTTTATTGAAATGAATATTTGATGAATAATGATTTAAAATGTGAGTTTTCTAAATGAAAATTAACATGTCTGAAAAAATTATCAAATAAATTGAAATCAACACAACAAAATCATATTAATAAAGTAATAACTGCTGATTCACTGTCAGATGTACAGCAGTATTGAAAATAACTTGCAGTATTACTAGTAAAAAAATATTAATATATTATATGAAATTAATTTCTTGTATAATGATTTAAAGATTGAATGATGTTGAAATGTTATTTTATTTTTAACATGTGATGAAACTTGAAACTAAACACATGATTATCAAAAACACAAGAGTTGTTGTGAACTGTCAATGTGACTGCAGTATCTTTGATTCAGATTGAAAATACTCAAGCTAAAAACTTGTCATCATCATGTATATATTTTATAAATTTTTGCTTTTTATTATGAACATTCAATGTACAGAAATATGTTGCAATTAAATAAATATATTACAATTTTATTTTTAAGCTAGTCAGCTGCTTGCTCTGTATTCATTGTAAAGCTCAAACATGTATATGTGCAAGTTGTAAATATTTTGTTGTTATTTTAGATTTTGTCATTAATGCTATAAAAGATCTGAACTTGCTGAATGTTTTTTTAAATTATTAAATATTTCACATGATTGCATTGTGCTTTTCATGAGCTAGCATAAAGCTTTTTTTGCTTGAAAAAACTATAAAACTTTGTGTGTATTTGCTCAGAGATAGTTTGTTTTACTTGAGCTATGTATTTTTATACATTAATTGTCATGTGATATTAATCAAATAGATTCTGTAATGTAGTGATTAACAATTTGTTTTTTTTTTCTGAGTTGCAAGTTATATGTGATGAAAATTTCATATATATTAAAAAATTTATGATTGTAGAATACTTTCTACATGATTTGAATTTCATGAATTGATATAACATTTGTTCAAATTTCATTTTTTTGTGACATCATCACTCAGATCATCACAAATCAATTAACAATTTTGATACATTAAATTAACTAAAAAATCAAAATTATGAGTTCAAATTTCAGTGCTGACAAATTATTTTTTTTTTTTGTCAATGCAGCTCAACTGTATGTGTAGATCATCAAATAAATGACAAGAACATAAATGAGCTAGTAAAAAGTGAATGAAAAACAAACAAATCAGCAGATGTGAAAACTGATGAATAAACAAATGAACAAAAATGTAAAAAAATCAATTTTGCTCTGAAAAAGTTGAGAACTTGTTTGCAAGTTATTTTTCATTTGTTTCAAAATTCAGTGCATATAATATATTGAATTAATTTCAGTTAATGTAGTTATTGATGTAAAATAATCATTTTTCTGATTTAATGTATGTATCTGAATGTGCAGCAAATACAATATGTGTTTTTCATATTATGCTTTCTGACTGATAAAATTATTGCTTTTTTAGATTGTGATCTTGAAAATTATTTGATAAAACTGAAGTAGCTTTTACTTTATACATTTCATGAATTTCATAAATAATTTGTCTTCTGAATTAAAAAACATCAATAAAAATCTCACAATATATTGCTGATTTTCTGATGATTAATTCACTGAAGTTTATTTAATGAACTTAATGACATTCATCTGAAATTGTAATAAATATCAGAAGTTGATCAATGAGTTTTTCATTTAAAATATTGTGTGTTTTGTTTTCATTTTTTGCATTCATACATGATCATAATGCTATTTGTCAGTATTCTGTCAATTTGAAGAACAATGCATAATTTAACTATTAAGCTTTTTTAAATATGAATTTTTCTCACTTGCTCTGTGTGTTGTAATACTGACATGAACTTTCACATTATAATTGTTAATTCAGAAGCAATCAGATTCATGTTAATTATTGATTTTAGATTGTTCTTGATCAGCAACTGATTGATTTTAATCATTCAGTTGCAACTGCATTTGTCATACAAATACAGCAAGAGTTTTCAGAAACTCATCATGCAGAGTTTTCATTTATTGTGCAACATTTAAAATTATTAATTTATCAGTTTTTGAATTTGTGTGATAAAATATTCAATTCAAGTTTCTCAACTCAGTATTCATCAATGATCTAACAAACAAGTTATTTTTAACATTCATCTGCTCATCAACAGCAAGTGTATTTTCATTGTTTGTATCTTCATGATAAAAAATATTGATCATCATCATTATATTAACATGATGATCAGTAATATGAATTATTTGTTTTTTGTATTTTTCTTGCTTATTGTTTTGATGATATAAATTCTTACAGTGAATTT
This sequence comes from Emydomyces testavorans, assembly GCA_029449355.1. NCBI lineage: Eukaryota > Fungi > Ascomycota > Eurotiomycetes > Onygenales > Nannizziopsiaceae > Emydomyces > Emydomyces testavorans. The sequence goes on from CP120628.1 coordinate 5,180,829, forward strand.
TATGAGCACTCTCATAAGCACTTGTATCATAACTAGACAAAATATTATATTTTCAAATAAAATTTACATAATGTGAGAATACATAAAATTTTGAAAAGTTAAAATGATTATTTTAATTTTTTCATTGAATTTTTCTTGTTAATTCTATAGTTACTAAAAACTCACTTTAACTTGTTCATTTGATACAAAATTTGTTTTATATAATGAAGAGTATCACTGATGTGAAAGTGATATTGAGTAAAAAACAAGAAATTAATAAAAACACATGTGAAAAGAACTGTCATCAGTTTTTTTAATATAAAAAGTGAGATAATGATTGTCACTAATTATTATGCAATGAATTTTTGTTGCTCTTCAGTGCTCTGCTTTAACTCAGTGAATTTAACAAAACATTTTAGATCTGAATACTTTAAAATATTTTCAAAACATTTGTTAAATTGTTTAAGCTCATTACTTTCTGACAAAAAAATTTCTGTGTTTGAGTGAAAACAGTGTCATATTTTATATATATTCTTCAAAAAAATTTTCAATCACATGACAAAATTTTCAATCACTTTTTTCAGCAGCTGATGAAGTGAATTCAGCATCATGATTGAAGAAATATTAATTAATTTATGATGTCATACAAAATTGTTGACATCATAAATCAAATTATTTTTTTTTTAATTTAAAGTACTTGATTCAGTTATCAACAATCATTTTTCTTTACTTGTTGATTTGATTCTGCATAAACTTATGAATTTTCAACAATTAACATTTTGTTAAATGTTTCTGCTTTTTTGATAAAACAATGCAGATGCTGCAGTGTCTCTCATTTTTTATTGCAATAATGATGATTTGTTTTTCATAATTTGCTGAAATAACAGCAATGATAAAAAAGCAACAATAAACATGATTGTCAGCACATCACATTAGAGTTTCTACATAAATCAGTTGCTTTATACTTATACAAAAAAAACAAGTCAGTTATGAAAGAATCTGCATGCTCAATTTTGATCAATAATTATATAAATTAAAATTTAAGATACAAATCATGTTACATCAATTTAAATTAAAAATTAGAAAAATTAAACATAAAAAATAAAAATCACATTAGCTCAATTTTGATTGATGATCACATGAGTTAAATCTGAAATAAAAATTACATAATTATTAATTAAAATTGAGTGTTCAGCAGTTGTGTTTGTAATACATACTTTCAAAAATCTGCTTCATTATGACATGATATATTTTAATTTTTGTCAGAATGTTTATTTTTTTTACATTAAGAAAAAACTTAATCAATTAAATATCATTCATTTTCTGTGAACAGTGAGCTCAATGACTTAGATTTTCAATTGTTAAATACATCAGTTATATTATTTTATTTTCTTGAAAAATAATTAAACATATCTTGTCACTTGCAATAAGCAAGAAAATAACAGTAGTTTTTTCAGAAAGTTTATTCTGAATAAATTATTATCATTGTGATGAATGCATTTTTATATACATTTTGCAGTCATCATTGTTGTATTAATGTGCTGAATCATATGTAAAATGATTTTTAAATAATTTGTGATCAAGAAAATTTCAAATAACAGTTTTCACATCAGCATAGAAAAATGTGAATTGCTTGTTTTTCACATTTTCAATGCTTGAATCAATGATTAAAGTACTTTTCTTTTAATTCTTGTCATTTTTATATAAAGTATGATCAATCAGATTGTAAAGCTGATCTGCATTACAAAAATTAAAATAATTTATAATACTTTTCAATGTAAAATTTTGAAAAAAAACATTAATGTTATTTTTAGTTAACTTGTGATCAACAAAGAAGTGTGTGATTGCATACTCAAATTTATTTTTGAATGAATAAAATACATCAGTAACAAAGTTAAATGCAGATAACAAATGATGCTCATTTTTTTGAATAATCATGTCAGCAGATTGATTTGTTTCCAGTCAGTATGTGAAAATGCACATTATTAAAATAACTGAATGTGATGCAGATGATATTGTCACACAAAAATCTACAAATCTGAAAACAAAATCAGATAATGAAAAATTATTAATTTGCATGCAAATTATCTTGCAGAAACTTTTCACAACATTTATGATATCAGAATCAATAAATTCAGCTAAAATAATGTTAACAATGTCAGTCAGTTTCACATACAAATTATTATTATTACTGACAGCAGTACACATTATATCATCTGCATTCACTGAATGTACACAAATAACAAATTAAGTATTTGTGTTGAATTTATAAAAAATTATATTTATTTTTTTTATAATTTTTTTTGAGTTTTGCAATGTGAACAATGTTGTTTTCACTCAAAAATTGTCTTAAATTTTTTGTCATAATAAGCACATGCTTGACTGTGTATGTTTAATATTTTATGTGAAGTTTTAACAATGATATCAAGTTTCAATAATGTATTTAATAAAGTGTTGATGAATAATTTCTCTCAGTAACTTTATTTGTTTACTAAATTAGTACATTAGTACAGAATACTTCATATGTAGTTATGAAATTATGCATGAAAATAAGTTGATTTCTTAACTAACATTTATTTTGTTTAGAAACTAGTCTACTAGTTAATTTCAAACTGATTTTTATATCATCATATCATCAATCTCAAATTTCTTCAGTAAATTTAAATCTTTCATTGTTGTCAACTCAGAAATTTTGTGATAAAAAAATAAAATTTTGAATTACTTTTTTCAACTCTGCTGTATTCTGCAAGTTTCTCATAAATTTGAAGTTAATAACATCAAGTGAAATATTCAACAAATTTTTTTTCATATTATTTTTTTCTGTGTAGTGAATTGAGTTGTGATTGAGATACATTTATTAAATTACATCAAGTGATGATTCATACTTTATATGATCAATTTCATTCTTCTTCAAGAGTTCTAAATCACAAAAATGTCAGTCAAATGTAATATTAACATCATTATTATTAATTTATTTGTGAACTGATTTTCATAATACTTAATGTGATTGTGAGCATCAGAATACATCATATCAAGAATTAATATCTGATGATATAACAAATGATAAAGATGAACCACACAGCTCAAGATATACATCATTTCATTTGTAAAACAAATAAGTATATAACAAAAACAATAATTTTTGTATATTTTTCATATTATACACTTCACTACTGAAGAAATATGAAAACATTAAGAATTGAAACATGAAATATAATATATGTAAATGAAACTTGCAAATTGATTTCTAGAAAATTTAAGAAAAGAAACTGCAAATTTGACACTAAACAAATAAATGAGCTGAAGAAAAAAAAGTGATATATTTATAATTTATATGAGAGTTTTTTATTGATTGTGCAAGCAAAAATCAACAAATTTTTATATATAATCACATCATCAGATTTTAGTATGAGCAGATTTTCAAATTTATTATATTTTTTAAGCAAAAATTCTAAGCTGTATTATGCTATCATTCATTAATATTATGCAAATGTTTTTCAGAATTGACTACAGTTTCAAACAATACTAGTTTTTTTATTTAATATTCATTCAGAAACATGTGCAATATTTTTATTTTACAATTAATAACTTAAAAATAAAATGAAATGAAATCATTAACATCAGAATTGAGATATTGATAGTTTTAAAATATTAAAATTCAAATATATAATATGAAACAAAGTATTGTTATACATGCAGACACTTAACTGCAGCAGATCAAGAATATAAAAACAATGTAGTTAGTGAAGCTAGAACTAACTAATGTATTGTATGATTGACTTTATTATATTTAAACTTATTCATTGACAATTGATGATTGATAGCAGCACTGACTAAGTTAACTAGCTAAGTAATTAACTAATTGTGTAACTAGTTTGAATTTATTAGTGTCAAGAAATGCTAGTGACTTAAGACTTAATATAACACAAAATCAAGTTAACACTGACATCACATTGCTTCAAAATCATTGTTATGTTTAAATATTATGTTGAGAATTGTTAAACAAACTTGAAGATTTGAGATAATTCAAATCAATATTTGTTGTTTTAATTTTTTATGTATTTAAAGAATACAAATACACTGATATTCTGAAAAAACTTCAGACAGAAAAAGTCATCAATCTTGCATTATTTTGCATCACAAGATACTGAAATACTGAAAAATGAATATTTTTCTTTTCAAGATGAGTTTTGCTCAATTAAAATCAGATGTTATTAATGTGTTTTTATCAAGAATAACAATACATTCAAGTTTTTAATTGAAAAAAACTCAGATTTTGACTCTAACTTAATATCTCTTTTCATATACTTTTCATTTCTTTTCAATTTTTTCAATTTTTTTAACTCAGTTCTTTCATTTGTTTGAAAAAACATTCTGCTTTTTTTTCTTTCTAGCATTTTGTTTTTTTTTTCTACTTGTTTGAAGTTTCAAGTTTACTTTCAGATTTGAATGCTAGTTTGAGTTTTTTTTTACAAAAATTAATGTGAATTTTGTGATGTGTTGAACTGCTCAAGTTTAAATGTTGAATTTAACAAATTAAAAATATAATTTTTTTGTGAATTAACAAGAAAACATGCTGATTAAAATCAAGCACATGAGAAATCATCACTGATTGACTGAATTCAGAAGTTAATATATTTGTTATAAAATGTCATTTTAGAATAAATATTCTGATGTGTATCTGAAAAATAAAAATCTTGATAAAAATCTTCAAAAATTGTATAATTATTTAGATTTTGATGACACTAAAATTTTTCATGATTGATTGAACAGCAACAGCATGAAATTTCTTCTTGATTCATTTCAAAAAGTGCATGTGAATATCTTCAGACTTAATGTTTTCAATTTCAAGAAAGTGAAGAAAATGATGATCAATATCATATTGAAAATGCACAACTATTTTTATATTCAGCAACAAGTCAACAGTATGAAATTTGTAATTAAAACTTCAACAAAAAATATTTTTTTACACACATATTTCTGAACAATCAAAAAAATCATAAAAAGCACATCTGAAAAATTTGATTTCAAAAACTCTGAAGATATTCTGCAATTACCATATGTTATTAAATATACAGTTAGAGAGATTAAATTCAATCACATTTTGACAATAAAAAAACATAACAACAAAGTTGTTCAGTCAGATTTTTGATCATAATATAAAAAAACTTTGAATTTGATTTTGATCAAGCAAAAGCAATCTGAAAACTTTGATGATAAATTATTAAATAAAATCATTACTTTTCAGAAACTCATACAATCTGATATTAAACTTATCATTAAAAATAATGTTTTTAATTTTGATACACTCAATGATTTTGTTTCTGTCAATATCAAAATGATTAAAAACAGTATGAAAAATACATTCAGTGATATATCTCAAGATAAGTTTCTGTCTCTGAACTTTGAAATACAAAAAAAAAATACTTGACAAGTATTGCAAGATGATTAAAAATATTATGTTAACTGAGCAGTTCTGTCATCAAACAAATAATAAAATCATGAAAACTGTGCTTGCATTTAAAATTGTCAACAACTCTGAAATTTGAAACATAACAAATGAATTAATCAATGAAATAATTTTAAATCTGAACAAATTCTGACAGATCATGAATATTACAAATATGTTTTTTTTTAATTATATGAATGCATACAAAAAGCTGAAGCTTTTCTCAGACACATGTCAAGTTAATATTTTTTAATTGAAATTTTAACAAATAATTGAAGTAATTTGAATGCTTCAACAAAAATCATCATCACTGCAGAATGATGTTTTCACTGATGAATCTGATTTGAAAAAAACATTGTAATGTTTAACTGTCATCTACATCAAGTTGAAATTGAAAATGAAAAACTTTTATTTTCTCACACTTATTTTTTGTTTGTTGGTTGTTATAATCATCTGAATTAAGCAAATTATTCATTTTTTCAAAAATATTTTTAACATTTTTTTTTATGATCATGTTGAATCTGATGATATATCACATTTTTTGTTAAAGTCATTCATAGTCAACAATACAAAGCAATTGATAAGTAAAGTACAACTTCTTGATTTTAACAATTCAATGACTTTGTGAATGATTGTTTTGTTTTTTTATACTACATGATGTAAGCACACATTGATAGAAAAATTGGTAACTTGTGAAATTAATTTAAATTGAAAACAACATCAAAAACAAAAATTTCAATCACAAGCAGATGAAGCAGAAAAACAAAATGAAATGAAAAATCAGAATGAAATGAAAAACAATGATGAGATGAAAAAGTCAGATGTGAATAATTTGAAAAATGATGAAGAGAACTTGAGTGATGAAATTAAGTTAAATAAAAAACAAAAATCAATTTTTCATTCAGCATGATTAAATAAAATATTTTTTCAAACAAATATTTCTTGATGAGAATCACATTCTCAAAAACTGCAAGACATGCATTTTCTGAAGTGTTAAAATATTAAATGTTTAATTGAAGTGATTTATTACAGCAATATTAATAATGAACTGTGTATCAAATCTTCTGAATATTTTTATTTTTTTGCATCACACTAATTTTGAACAGTTGACATCAATATACACATTTGATATTATGTCAATTAATATATTCAGTGAAACTGAAAGCACTGATTTTCATATTTTCAATTCAAATTTGTATCATTATTTTTTTATTATCAGAACAATGTCAAGTGAGACAGCACTGATTACAATTCTGAAAATTTTCAATTAAATCATGTTGTGATGTTTTATGAAACAATCAATGATTGTTGAGAAGTTAGACTCAAACTCAATTGTGATAAATGAAATTATCTCATTTTACAAAATTAAAACAATTGAGTGTACAATAACATCTCAGCAACTCTTTCAATACAAAATGATTTATGATTTTTTGATAAAATATTTACACAAAATGTGTTGATTAAATGATGCAGACAACTTGCAGAAAAATAAAAATGATGTAAATGAGTAATTTAATATGCAGGTTTACTGTTGTTTATGTCATGCATCAGCATATTTAACATTAAATCAAGTGTACAAGATGACATCAGTAAAAAAAAAAGAAAATCTTACACAAAATATCTCATTATGACAGTTTAAATTTGTGAGAAATTTAATTTAACTTGTTAGTCACATGTTTACTGATCTACAGATTTTATTTATATCATGAAATTGTTAGTGAGTAGTTGAATATCTAATAAATGAAATATCAAAATATTTCACACTTTTTGCAATTGTAAACAATGTTATTCTGAAAAAAAAATGCTGCTTACTTCTCTTCACTGCATATTTAATAATACAGTTTCATGTTGAAATTGTTTTCAAGAGTCTGAAATTTGAGATGTTATCACTTTGTGCTGAAATGAATAGCAACAAATAATTTACTGTTGCAGAATGATTTAATAATATCAATAACAAAATTCAAATTCTTGTCATTATTTATGTAACTTGCTTAATTGAGCTGAACTTACATCAGCAATGTTTGAATCTGATGATGTTGAAGTTTGCAGTGAATGCAAACACTGTTTTTTAAATAATAAAATGTGTGCATCATCTAGATTAGATTCATTTTCAGAACATATGAATATTTCATAATACACAAATTTTTGATTAATTTGTGAAATTTAATCAAGCATGAAAAATGAACAATCAAATAATCAAAATTAAAAATAAAATTTTTGAAAATTTTAATTTTGATTGAGCAAAAGCTGCAGCTGAAGCAAAAATTATAAAAATAAATAATAATGATAAAATAAAAAATGATTTTGTTAATTTATTGCAATTAAAAACTGATGAATTACTACAACAAATGTTTGAGCAATTTTTCTTGTGATTAAATTGAAGAAAATCAGAAAATCTTGATTTATTTGCAAAAGATAAATGTATTGCTGCAATGCTGACAAAGCAAATGTCAAATCAATCTTCTCAAGATTGTTGCAAAAATGTTTTATCTCTCACTTCAATTAAATTTAAATTAATGAATTCAATACATAATGATACTGAAATTTGCTCTGTTGAATTTTCACAAGCTTAATTAAAAACTTTATCTGACTTTTCTGCTTTTTTTGTTGATGATATTAATTTTATGATTTTTTAATGTATTGTTTTTGCTGATTTTTCTGATAAAATTAATTTTATCACAAATTCATTAATATTTTTTGCTGTGTTCTCATTTTCTGATGTTGTTTCTGAACTTAAAATTGATTCTACAATCTCATTGAAGTATAATGTGTTTGTTTCAATTGTCAATTGTTCAAAAAAACATTTTGTATTTAGTCAATCATAATCAGAATATGTTTCATTGCAAAAACAATAAATTTTATATGAATAACATAATATTAATTAATTTAATAATATGTTTAAAAGTATCACACAATCTTCACAATCAAAATTAATCAGCAAGAGTGTTAATGAAGTCAGTATTGAAAATATCAATTTTAAGAAAAATTTTAAGTTTTTACAACAAATTTGTTGTTCAGCTTGCAGTACTGCTGACAAAAAAAAAACTTAAAATGTTTTAAATGTATATTTGAATGAGAGTCAATCTTTGAGTACAAGTTTGTGATGTAACATAATTGAAATTGTGTTAAAATGTTAGTTTACTCTGATTAAATATCAAGTTGTATAATTTCAAAGTACAATTTCATTCATTTTTTATCATGATTATATACATTATTATATATTGAAAAAGCTCTGAACTAGATTTGAATGTTTTGATAAATAATATAAAAATATTATTTGCTTGAACAATTGTGATGTAGTTATTATAAATAATAAATAATATGCTCATTCTAATTTTTTGATGAAATAATCAAGCAGAGTTGTTAAAATAAATGAAATAAGTAATGAAATAAAGTTAAATAAATTAATACTGCTCTGTGATTGCAAGATTTAATTTTCATTTGCTGATCATGAGCAAATAACATTTTATAATAATTTCATGTGATGTGATGACAGTAACTAGTATTACTTGACATCAAATGATGTGAGCCAGTCTTTTCACTGTAAAAGTTTTGTTGAAATTTGCCAAGAATCTGATATTGACACTAACTACACACAAGTTAATTTCAGGAAATGAAGGCTCTTTACAAATTTGCTAATGCTATTCAGCAGTGTCTGATCAAAAACTGAACAAATTGAAAAACACAAATAAAACACTGACAGACAGCAATTTGAACTGTGATATTCTTGAAAATAACTGAAATAAAATTCTAAACATCACTGACAAATATCAATAAATGTCATTGAGAAGCAGTATAATAACAAAAATCAAAAAATTGATTGACAATCTTGAAGAATCTAAAAAGTTAATAAATGAATGAAGAAGAATTTATTCAGAAACAATAAACTTCTTCTTCTTTAAAAATGAAGAAAACATAGCATGATTAGATTATATATATACAAGAGCTAACTGGCTATCAAAAATGAAGTGAAATATTAAATCAACAAAACTGAAAACTGATCATCATACAGTCTGTACAACAATCAGAAAAATGACAGTGAATAATAAAAAACTGAAAAAATAAAAACTTAACTTTAAACTTTTAAAATACTCTAAAATAAAAAAAACATGTTTGAAAATTATGAAAAATCTTTCAAAAAGAATTCAGTGACTGAATAAATGATATTTAAACAAATTATTCATCATTTACTGAAAAGAGAGACAAAAATCATAAAGAAAAAAAAACTTGTTCTCAATCTTAAAAAAAAGAAATTGAGATTATGAAATAAAAAAACTTATAATTTTTGTATGATTGTCAAAAAATGTCTAGCTGCTACTCTCATTAAAGAAAAATGTCTGAAAAAATGACAACAAGAAGCATATGCATATAATGCCAGAGTAAAAAATATGCTTCTGAATGAGTGATTAATCAAGTGATTTTATATCAGAGTCAAAGTTTGAATAAATCTAACAATTAAGAAATTACAAAATTTGCAAAAATATACAAGCTCAAATGTTAATTATATACTGAAAGTTACAAAAGAGTTTTATACAAAATTCTTTAATAAAAAATCATGCAAAAAAGAAAATGCAAATAAAGTACTAGAAACACTTACAGAAACTATAAATCTGAAAAACAAGAAAAATTTAACATAAAACTTTTCAGCAAGAAAAATAAAGGTTTTAATTAAATAATTGACTCTGAAAAAATCACTAAAAGATAATGACATATTCTGTGAATTTTATAAAATACTTTTTAGCTTAGCAAAAAATTTAGAGACAGAAGAAAATTTACTAGTAAAAAAATTGCAAAATTTTTATAAGAAAATTTTGCAAAAAAACAAATTATCAGAAAAATGAATCAGAGATGTGCTGACGGTAATTCACAAAAAAATAACAAAAGCAGTTTCAAAAACTACTAATCAGTAATTCTAATAAATATTGATTATAAGTTTATGACAGAAATACTGATGCAGAAACTAATGAAAACATTAAACAAAATTATTAAATTTCATCAGTATGTTTTTATATCAGATTAACTGATAAATGACAATATAAAAATTGTTTAATATTTAATTAACAAACAGAAAAAAAAAGTTAAATTTTTTTTTATTTCTGAATCAAGAAAAAATTTATGACAGAGTAAATTATAAATTCATGTGAAAATTTTTTAAAAAAATGAAGATGTCAGAACAATTCATTGATTAACTAGAAAAAATATATAAGAACAATAAAATTGTTGTTTATATTAATGATCACAAGACAAGAGAGATAGAGATTAAGTTAAAAGTCAAACAAAATGATTTTATTAGTTGTTCACTGTATATAACTGCAATTGAACTCTTGATGAAAATGATTCTTCAAAATGTTAGAATAAAAAAATCAACATTAAATTTAAAAATCTGAAGCTTTCAATATTTGCAGATGACACAATTATAATTTTGAAATCACAACAAAAAACAAAAGTATTAAAAAAATACTGTACTCTTTTGCAAAAGTCTCTAAAAAAAAGTGAATTGAATCAAAACTTATATTTTTTTTAAAAAAAACTGATATTCAGATAAAAAAGATAAAAAACATATCAGAAGAAAAATATTATATTTATTTAAAAATATTAGTAAATTTTAATATTAAAAAACATCAAAAAATCTTCTGAAAAAAAATCACTCAGAGAATAAAAAATATTGCAAATTAGTGACTAAAATTTTATTTTTTTCTCAAAAAAAAGTAATGATAGTCAACTTTTTACTGATGTCAATATCAAGATATGCTGTTAAATTCATTAAAATGTCATCACATGTCAGAAAGACAATAAAAAAATTATTTCAGACTTGTATAAAATAATAAACACTCTGACTTTATTAAGAATGTTTATGCTTGTTCTTCAGTAGAAGAAGAAAATATAAACTGTTTTGATTTAGAAATTATTGTGAATGCATTAATAATGATAATTATGATGACAAGAATTTTAAGAAACTTTAATCTAGAATGAGTAAATTTTTTAAGAAACTTGATTGCACAAGAAGATAAAAACAATAAAATGAACAAAAAAAACTTTAATTCAGTTTTGAAAACAATGAATTGATTTAAACTCTCAGCTGTCATCAAAACTGAATTATATATGAAATTAATGCAGACAGCTGAATAAGAAAAATTTTGAAAATTTATTAAAAATGCAAAAGTTTCAAATTGTTGAAGAGATTTTGAAATTATACTCATGATATCATTTTGTGATTAATGTCACTGCAGAAGCTGAAGTAAGAAAATAAAAAATATGCTAATGATAACTCATTTAAAATAAAGAATTTTGTCATATAAAAAATATATGAAATTTAAGAACATAAAAATCAAAAATACTTAAAAAAATAACAAGAGTGAAGACACATACAATCTGAACAGCTATTCAAAAGCTGATAAACACACTTTCAAAAAGATGAAAGATACTCATGCATGAAAAAGCTTAACAAAACTGAATAACATCAGTAAATTCTGTGATGAAAATAAAATTTAATAATAAAAAAATAAATCTTGAAGAAATTAGCTTTCAGCAGATTTATAAAGTCTTAATTAAAAATTGACTAAAAAATATTGATTTTAATCAGAGCTTGAAAATCTCTTGAAAGTTTATCAGAAGATATCTGAAGTCAGTGAATTTTTTAAAAAAATTTGAAAAACTGCATGAGCATATTTGAATATTTCAAAAATAAAAAACTTATTTTGAAGATTCTTACACAACTGAGTAAAAATAAAATAACAGCTGAAATGAATAATTCTGAAGCTGCAAAATTGCTCAATACACAAAAAAAATCTGACTCAAAAATATATTTAAATTGACTGTACAGTTGCAAAAAACATTTGAGCAGAAATCAAAAAAATTTGAAACTGTTTGAAAAAAAAATAAAAAATTTGAAAATCACAAAACATAACTGAACTCATGATTTTTGTGACTTTAACATTTAAAAATTTAATAAAAAAAATAAAAAGATAACAGATACTGTACAGAATTGCTAGCTAAGCAATCTGAAAGTTTTATTTATTTTATTTTTTTAATTTCATTTATCAGTATTGAAATGAAGAAAATGCAAGAGATTATTATAAAAAGCTCATAAAAAGTCAAATTTTAACAAATAAAATAATCAGTTTATCAGTAAAAAAAAGCAAAATGACAGAATGAAGCAGACTTTGAAAAAATTTGAAGACAAAAATCACAAAAAGTCTCAATTATAAGAGACTCAAAATGCATACAAGAAGCTTGAAGCATCTCAAATGATGTAGTAATAAATAAATGAAGATTTAAAAGCATAATTGCAAAAAGCTCTAAGCTGAAATACTTCCTAAAAAAAAAACTAGATATGAATAGGTAAAAAGCTTCAAAACAAAACAAGAAGTGATGAGCATGAATTTGATTCTCTGGGCCAGCTCTTAGTGGCAAAGCATTTTCTTGCTGGAAGGGGAAATCTCTTTAATCAAATAAACAACTTCATGCTGGAGAGGCTTGCACTTGAGATATTGATGATAAGCTTATTTGTATACACATTCAGAACACTTTTCTGTTATGTTTGAAGACAATCTGTATATGTGCAATTCTGAGGCAAATTGAATTGAATAGTTACTTCACTAGTTAAGTTATGTTGAATTTATGAGGTTTGTTCCAGCTATCATTCAAACTTTCATCAAATAACCCTGACTTTGTCTAATAAATTTCACATATTGTTACTATCTCTCAACATCAGATGACACAAGATACAAACTTTTCATCTCTCACTTAATTTCATGTGTTCAAAATTGTCATAAAATTTGCTGCTTTTTCACAACTTTTGCTATTTTTTTTATAAAGTCTAGAATATATAAATAATTCATAATTGTCTAGATAAATTGACAAAAATTCAACAAAGTTTTTATTATTCACAATATTTTTTAAGTTTAACAATTATGAATTTAGACTCTTTCAAGATTGTTTTTTCTTGCTGAATTTTTATATATCACTTTGAATTTCACATACAGTTTTATATGACATATCTCATTAAAACTTATATTATTTCAATATATATTACCAGCATTTTAAATTCTTGAGAGTCTTCAAGATTCACTCAGAATATTTTACAAGACAAATTTTTTTATATAAAGTTTTTTTATATAAACTGAATGCTATATTCACATATTATTGAGATTTCAAACAAAGTCAATTTAACATCAAATTATCATCTGCAGTTATATATAAATTTAATTGTATATTTATACAAATTTCATTTGTATTTCAATTTTTTACTAGCTGCAACAAACATCACAATTTTTTTATACAAATTTCATTTACAAAATATTTTCATTCAAGTTTTTTTTTCTGAATTTATTTAAAAAAAATTTTTCATTCAAATTTTTTCTTACAAACAATTTTAAAAGCAGTAAAATTTTAAAAAAACACAAAAAAATTTGTCAGTCAGTCAGCAGACATTCATTTTGATTTTTTTCAATCAACAAAAATGCAGAAAAGCTCATTAATCAATCATCAGATTATCATTTTGATTTGTTTCAATCATAAACTTCAATTACAAAATATTATTTTTGTTAATTGTTGTCACAATTTTACTTATCAAAAGTATAAAACAAAATTCAGCATCAGTCATCAGTTATAAATCATGTCATTCAAACAAATTCTCAACATTAATGACAACTGAAAAAACTAAATCACTGTCATTTAACAATAAATACAAGTTTACAATATCTGAAAATATATCAATTCATCAATTGAAAAATCTTCTGAGCTAGAAAAGTTAATTTATAAAGCAATAAAAAATGCAAAAAAAATGTTCAAAAACAGAAACTCATCACATTAAATTTCAAACAGAAGAATAAAAATATTATTAAAAAAATATCATGAAACAAATATAATTTTATATAAAAACATATTTTCATTCAAAATATTTTTCTGCATTTCACAACATCATTATTGTTTATATTTCACTGATTATTCTCAAAAAACAATTTGTCAAAATCATTGAGCAACAAAATTAAAAAATCTCAAATTACTTCATGATTTTTTGAAAAAATTCTAATCATAAAACTTCACTTGAAGATTGACTCAGTGACTGAAAACTCATCATGAAGCAACTTATTGAGCATAAAATCACAAATGTACTAGAAAACAGTAGTGTTGTTTTCAGATTTTTACACATTGTTGAAAAATTTAATAAAAATTTCACAAATCATCATAATTTTAAGTGCATGAAGCAAACTTGAAAAAATAAATCAGTAATTAACATTGAAAAACTGATTAAAAAATTTCATTAGCATCAAGCACAACAAATTTCAAAAAATCAGAAATCTTCAGCATTTTCAATCTCAAAAAATAAATCAATTTTAGAAAACAAAAAACAGTCAGAAAAATTAAAAATTAAGTGCTTTTGCAGCAAATGACACTGAATGTTCATTTGTTACTATCTCAATTCAAAAATACATTCAAATAACTGAAAATCAGATTTGAAAATCATGAAACAAATAAAAAAAAAGCTCAAGAATTCAGTTTTCAGAATATGAGTTACAAAACTCATTGAGAAAGCAAAAAAAGTTAATAAAAAAAAGTAATAAAAAAACAATGACTCATTTTAAGAAAATGAGATTAAAAATCAGTCAGATGATTGAAACAATGATAATTTAATGCTGAAAATTATCAATTTCATTGTTACAATTTTCTTCAATTTCAATAAAGCAGAAACACAATTCAATTATCATCTTCACAACAGCTTCATAATTAATTCAGAAGCAAATATATATGTTTGCAACAATAAATAAAAATTTCACAATTTATATTTTGTTGCAAATAACTCAATTTTAACTGAAAATGAAGTTTCAAATATAAAAAATTATGAAAATGTCAATATGATTATTGATATTTTAAATGAAAAAATCAAAATAAATTTCACTCAGACAGTTTACATTTCTGATTTTCATACTAATATAGTAATTATGTTTTTTTTATGAAAACAAAAATTTAATCTGAATGAGCTTAATTTCATTCTGAAAAAAAAAACAAAAAAAATTTTTATTTATTTACAAAAAAGAAAACTCAAGCTGATTATTAAATACAATCTGATTAATCTAAATTATGTCATATTTACATTTTAAATAATGCATTCAATATTTGCTATAAACAAATTAAATACAACTGAAGAACAAAAAATAAAATTGTGATTTCAGTTACAGAAATTGCAATTGAAAACAGTTCAGCTTCAGCAGCTACAGTTTTGATGAAAATAACTGCAATTAAGAACAATTTGAATTTGTGACATCAACATCTAGATCATTTAAATAAAAATTTTTTGAAGCACTTACTTTTTGCAGTTAACAGCATCAATCAGAAAAAACTCAACAGCTCATCAATCATTGAATGCAAAGCTTGTGTTTTGAGCAAAATGCATCAACATATTTTTAGAAAACTCATGAACTGTGACAATAAATTCTTCATGAAGCTACATGTTGATTTTATTTTCATGAACAAAGTTTATAATGAAGACAAATACATTCTTCATGCCTACTGTTTCTATTTGTATATTCATTATGTTGAAATTATGAGAGTCAAAACAAACAGTCTGAAATATTTACAAAAAATCATCAATTAAATTTATTAATTTTATGAGTTTGAGATTTTAATTATACATTTAAATTGAGAAATCTTGCTGTGGAAGAATCTCACTGACTGAAGAATTGAAAAAAAATATCAGATTAAGTATTTAGTTTTTAGAACTTCTCAGCAGAACAGCTCAGCTAAATGCTCAGAAAGTATAATATCAACAACATTTAAAATCATAATTATTATGATGAATTTATCTGAAAATTTATGAAATGAAAATGCAAAAACAACAGTTTATATTCTCAATTGAACTTTTGTCAAAACTTTTAATTAAAAGATGTTTCTTACAGCTCTTGAAAGTTATATCAATCTCAATTTCAAATTTGAAGACTGATCAGATGTCAGTCATATTTGTATGTTTAGCTGCAAGACTTATTTTTTTATTGAAAATTAAAAATTTAAAAGGCTTAGAAAGATAGCTTCTAAAGTAAAAATTAATTACTTAGTTGAATATGAATCAATCAACATATTTAAAATTTGAATTTCTGAATTTGAAAAGATTATACTTACTAGAGATGTCATTTTTAATGAAAAAATGTTTTTTGATTTTAAAAAAATCTCAAAAAGAATTTTAATTCTTTGATTTGAATTTGAAATTGATTTCATATACTTTTTCAAGCTTACAATTAAAAAGCAAGCTGAAATTGATGATGATACAGATGAGAAAAATTTTCTAATTAAGAAGTTAAAAAAGAAAAATCAGAATAAAAAAATGGAGTCAGCTGAGCAAGCTGCTTCAAAAATTGTTTGATTTAATTTTATTAATTAATCAGTCAATGATGTTAACTTGTTAACATCTGAAATGACATCAACTTCTGATTTTATGTTTGAATTCATCAATGAAACATTAATGTCATTTTTTAAAAACTCTACAACAGATTCTGAAAACAAAAAATCAAGTAAAAAATCAGAAATTCACAAAAAATGAAGATTTTGAAGAATTTAGTGATTTACAGTTTTAAATAAAACAAACTGCTTCAGAAATTATTAAATGAACTAACTCATGTTGAAGCTTCAAATTCTGAAAAATCAACACAAATTGAATCAATTCTGACAAGTTATACTGTGTCAGATGCTCAGCTTATACAAATGTTCTAGCTAACAAATTCAAGTTTATAAAATTTCATTCTGTGTTTGCTCAAGAATTAAAGCATTTATTTATGAATGTGATTTTTTGTTTACACTGCAATGAACTGATCAAATCATCTAGAAATTGAAAGAAACAGAAAGAGCACATATTTTTAAAAAAATTTGAAGAAGCAATGAAGACTGAGATGAAGAAATTAAATGAAAAAAACTGTTACAAAAAAATGTTTATTTCAGTAAAATATCTCATCAAACTGATTTTTTTAATGTGAATTTATGACTACAAATATAATATGAATAATTATTTTGTTAAATTCAAAATTTGTCTAGTGATCAGAGAAGATTTACAGCTGTTTACAAAAAAAAAATATATGTTGTTATGCTTGCAGTCAGAGTTTTTTGCTTTTTTATAATTTTGATGATGACATTTGATTTAGAAACTCATTAATATGACATGATTAATGTCTTCATCAATGTCAGTTTTAACAAAAATATATATGTTTTATCACTGAATGAATACAGAAAATCAGAAATTTGATGAAAGCTTTTACAAGCTTTATATGATATGTGCAGATTTTTTTATTTTTGAAATGTTAAATTTTCTACTACTTTAAAAAATCTAGAGCTCAAACAAATCAACATCAAATTTTGTTTATTTATGAATGATATTTTTATATTATTTTTTTACATTAACAATATAATAATATTATATCATTGTACTGATCAGAAAGTTTTTGAAGCTTTCATTCAACACTTACAAACTGCTTACAAACTGAGAAACATGAAGAGTCTTATTTAATTTCTAGACATACAAATCTTACAAGATTAAATGTTTCAAAAAACATAACTTTGTCAGAATTTTTATATTGAGAAAATTGCAATATAATTTTATTTGATCAATCAAACATCTCTGCAAAATTTTATAATCAAAAAGCTTGTAAATCTAACACTTTATGAAAATCAGATTTCAAATCAGAAAATTCATATTTATCAAAACAAGATAAATTTTACTTTTTATGCAGCAATTATAATCTGATCAGATATTGCTTTTTTTATTAGCAAATTAAATGAGTTTATGAACAATTCAAATTCAAAGCATCATACTGTTATAAAATAAATAATTAAATATTTATATGCAATTTGAATCATTATGCTCTCAAATATTCTGCTGAAAAAAAAATCAACAAATTTTTTTTATTTTAAATGATGTTTTGTTTGCAGATGATTTTGCAATTTTCTGAAGTTTGTAAAATTTGCTAGTATTTTTTTTTGATATATTTATTAACTGAAAAACATTCAAACAGCATTCTGTAATAATTTTTTTAACAAAAACAAAATTACATGCATTTGCTCATACTGAAAAGAAAATTATCTGATGAAAACAATTGTTCAATAATCTGAGCTTCAAGCTTTATGATTTGAATCAAACAAACAATTTCATTATACATACAAATAACTGACAAATCTTACAGTTGTTAATCAGCTCTGCTTCATTTCTTGTAATCAAGCTTTATCACATTGATATTCATCAGCATTGACTTCACAAGTGAGTTCAATGTAAAAAGTTTTTTGTTAACTGAGTTTCAATTAAAAACATGTCTGCTGACAATCTGATCAAATTTTTAAAAAATGAATTTTTTGAAAAATTCATTAAAAAATTTCACTTAATTGATATTACAAACTTGCTGGTCAAATCAAACAAACTGAACTCTAACAAATAAACAAAATAAATTCAAGTTGAAAAAATATATTGAATTTATGAAGTTTATTTCAGCTATTATTTAAACTTTCAATGAATAATTCTGATTTTATCTAATAAATCTCACATATTGTTACTATTTCTTGACATTGAATGACACAAAATACAAACTTTTTGTCTTTCACTTAATTTCATGTGTTCAAAATTGTCATCAAATTCACTGCTTTTTCACAATTTTTGCTATTTTTTATATGAATTTTAAAATGTATAAATAATTCATAGTTATCTGAATAAATTGACAAAAATTCAACAAAATTTTTATTATTTACAGTATTTTTTAAATTCAACAGTTATGAGTCAGAACTCTTTCAGGATCATTTTTTCTTGCTGAATTTTTATATATCACTTTGAATTTCACATACAATTTTATATGATATATTTTATTAAAACTTATATTATTTCAATATATATTATCAGCATTTTAAGTTCTTGAAAATCTTTAAAATTCATCTGAAATATTTTATGAGGCAGATTTTTTTTATATAAAGTTTTTTTATATAAATCAGATGCTATATTCACACATTATTGAGATTTCAAACAGAATCAATTTAACATTAAATTATCATTCACAGTTATATACAAATTTGACTGTATATTTATTCAAATTTCATTTGTATTTCAACTTTTCACTAGTTGTAACAGACACTGTAGCTTTTTTATACAAATTTTATTTATAAGATATTTTTATTTAAGTTTTTTTTTCTGAATTCACTTAAAAAAATTTTTTCATTTAAATTTTTTTTTACAAACAATTTTAAAAGCAGCAAAATTTCAAAAAAACATAAAAAAATTTATTAATCAATTAGCAAACATTCATTCTGATTCTTTTTAATTAACAAAAACACAAAAAAGTTTGTCAATCAGTTATTGAGTTATTATTTTAATTTGTTTCAGTCATAAACTTCAACTGCAGAGTATTATTTTTATTAATTTTTATTGCAGTTTTACTTGTCAATGATATAAAACAAAATCTGACATCAGTCATCAGCTATAAATCATGTCATTCAAACAAATTTTCAACATTAGTGATAACTGAAAAAATTGAATCACTGTCATTTAATAACAAACACAAGTTTACAATATTTGAAAATATATTAACTTATCAGTTGAAAAGTTTTCTGAGTTAGAAAAGTCAACTCACAAAGTAATAAAAAATGCAAAAAAAAATATTCTAAAACAAAAACTCATCACATTAGATTTCAAACAGAAAAATAAAAATTTTATTAAAAAAAAATGTCATAAAAAAATACAATTTTATATAAAAATACATTTTCATTCAAAACATTTTTTTGTACTTTGCAATGTCATCATTATTTATGTTCTGCTGATTATTTTCAAAAAAAAGCTTATTAAAATCACTGAGCAACAAGACTGAGAATTTTCAAATCATTTCATAATTTTTTGAAAAAATTTTAATTATAAAACTTTACTTGAAAATTAACTCAGTGATTGAAAACTCATCATGAAGCAACTTACTGAGCATAAAATTACAAATGTACTAGAAAATAACAGTTTTTCAAATTTCTACATACTGTTGAAAAATTTAATAAAAAATTTTACAAATCATCATAATTTTAAGTGCATGAAGCAAACTCAGAAAAATGAATCAGTGATTAACATCAAGAAACTGATTAAAAGATTTCATCAGCATTAAACACAACAAATTTCAAAAAATCAGAAATTTTCAGCATTTTTAATTTTAAAAAACAAATTAATTTTACAAGACAAAAAACAATTAAAAAAATCAAAAATCAAGTGTTCTTGCAGTAAATGATACTGAATGTTTGTCTGCTATTATTTCAATTCAGAAATATGCTCAAATAACTGAAAATCAGATTTGAAAATCATGAAGCAAATAAAAAAAAATTCAAAAACTCAATCTTCAGAGCACAAGTCACAAAATTCACTGAGAAAGCAAAGAAATTTAATAAAAAAAATAATAAGAAAAACAATGACTCATTTCAAGAAAGTGAAATTGAAAATCAGTCAGATGATTAGAACAATGATAACTCAATATTAAAAATTGTCAATTTCATTGTTATAGTTTTTTTCAATTTCAACAAAGCAGAAGCACAATTCAATTATTATTTTTATAACAATTTTATAATTAATTCAGAAATAAATATTCATGTTTGCAATAATAAATCAAAATTTCACAATTTTTATTCTGTTGAAAGTGACTTAATTTTGACTGAAAATGAAGTTTTAAATATGAACAATTATGAAAGTGTCAATGTAATTATCAATATCTCAAATAAAAAAATCATAATAAATTTCACTCAGACAGTTTACATTTCTAATTTTTATATTAATATAATAATTACATTTCTTTTACAAAAACAGAAAATTAATCTGAATGAGCTTGATCTCATTTTGAAAAAAAAAACAAAAAATTTTTTATCTACTTACAAAAAATAAAACTCAAACTGATTATCAAATACAATTTAATTAATTTAAATCATGTTATGTTTACATTTCAAATGATATATTTAATATTTATTACAAATAAGTTAAATACAGCTGAAGAGAAAGAAAATGAAGCTGTAATTTCAGTTACAGAAACTGCAATTAAAAACAGTTTAGCTTCAGCAGTTACAACTCTGATGAAAATAATTGCAGTTGAGAACAATTTAAATTTGTGACATTAACATCTAGATCATCTAGATAAAAAACTCTTAAAGCATTTACTTTCTGCAGTTAACAGCATCAATCAAAAGAAATTTAATGATTTATCAATCATTGAATGCAAAGCTTGTGTTTTAAGCAAAGCACATTAATATATTTTTAAAAAACTCATGAATTGTGGCAACAAACTTTTCATGAAGTTACACATTAATTTTATCTTCATGAATAAAGTTTATAACAGAAACAAATACATTTTTCACATTTATTGTTTTTATCTGCATATTCATTATGTTAAAATTATAAAAATTGAAACAAACAGTCTGAGATATTTACAAAAAATCATCAATCAAATCTGTTGATTTTACAAATTTAAAATTTTAATTATACATTTAGATTGAAAAATCTTGCTGTGAAAAAATCTCACTGACTGAGAAATTGAAAAAAAATATCATGTCAAGCATTCAGTTTCTAGAATTTCTCAGCAAAATGATCTAACTGAACACTCAGAAGATATAATATTAACAATATTTAAAATTATAATTATTACAACAAATTTATCTGAAAATTTATAAAATGAAGATGCAAGAACAACAGTTTATATTCTCAATTAAATTTTTGTCAAAACTCTCAATTGAAAAATGTTTCTTACAAATCTTGAATACTATATCAATTTCAATTTCAAATATGAAAATCAATCAGATGTCAGTCATATTTGTGTGTTTGACTGCAAAGCTTATTTTTTTATAAAAAATATAAAATTTGAAAAATTTAAAAAAATAGCTTTTGGAGCAGAAATTAACTACTTAATTGAATACAAATTAATTAATATATTTAAAATTTGAATTTCTGAATTTGAAAAAATTATACTTACTAAAAATATCATCTTCAACAAAAAAATATTTTTTAATCTCAAAAAAATCTCAAAAAAAATTTCAATTTTTCAGTTTGAGTCTGAAATTAATTTTATATACTTTTTGAGTTTACAATTGAAGAGCAAGCTGAAATTAATGATGATACAAATGAAAAAAAATTTTTAATTAAAAAGTTAAAAAAAAATTAAAATGAAAAAATGAAGTCAGCTAAGCAAGCTGCTTCAAAAATTGTTTGATTTGATTTTACTAATTAATTAGTCAATGATATTGACTTGTTAACACTTAAAATGACATTAACTTCTGATTTTACCTTTGAATTCATCAATAAAACATCAATGTTATTTTTTAAAGACTCTACAACAGACTCTGAAGACAAAAAATCTAGCAAAAAATTAGAAATTTGTGAAAAAAATAAAAGTTTTGAAGAATTTAGTGATTTACAATCTCAGACAGAACAAACTGCTTCAAAAATTGTCAAATCAATTAATTCACATTGAAGTTTCAGATTCTGAAAAATCAATACAGATCAAATTAATTTTAATGAGTTATATTGTGTCAGATGCTCAGCTTACACAAACATTTTAGTTAATAAATTTAAATTTATAAAATTTCATTTTTTGTTTGTTCAAGAACTAAAACATAGACTGATCACATGAGACAGAAAATTCTCTTCTGTTTCAGTGAGCTCAGTTTCAGTTTCAACTACTGTAGTTTCAAATTCATCTCTAGTTACAAGAACTGTTACTCATTTTCATTATCATTACATAATGAAAGATTTCAGTTTTGTTTCAAAGATTTTCTTTCTAATTTCAGTTTCATTTCAATAAATAAGTTGTAGTTTGATTTCAGTTTCTGACAACAGAATTCTGATTTCAGATTCATTTCTGATTGTTTCAGAGTCAATGAAATGAAATGAAATGAAGATTTTCAATTTCAATATCAAGTGAAGCATTTTGACACATTTGTGTGTGAGATTGTTATCTTGAATTGTTACCACATCATGTGACAAAAATCACACAAGAAAAAAAAATCTCTGAAAACTTATTAATTCATTGTGAAACACATTGTCTCACTGAGAACTTATTTTATTTATTCAATATTTTGTAAATGCTTTTTTAAAAAAACTTTTTATTTCTTCTTCTCATGAGTTTCTGCAGGTGCACACCCAAAAAACAAATTATCAACATGTCAAATCAGCTGAAGAATCAGCTGAATATCATTCTGAGTTAAAATAACTCAGTTTTAATGAATCATTGCTTGAATGTCATTTGTTTTGTATTAGTAAATGAAATTTTTGAAAGTGAAGAATATACTTACACTCAAAAAATGTGATGATTGTGTTCTCAGCAGCAAGTTGAAGAGCATTAACAACAATTGTCTGTCAGCAGAATGCTGAGTTCATCTTGAGAATGATCTGATGAATTAATTGTTGAAATTATATCTGAAAAATAAAAAAACTTCAGTTACACTGATATCAGTGTATTTCTTGAATTGCTTCTAAAACTCTGTTAGATTGTGAAATTGTTATCAAAAATCATTATTTATTATTGATTTCATGAAAGTTTGAGATGCATGAGATCAGATTTGCTGCATCTCATTGAGTGATGAAAGTATTCAGATGTATTTAATGTCAAGTCTGACATCTTGCATTGTAGTTATTCAGATGATGCTGATACTCAGCTCATAAAGCTGAAGCTGTCTTAGAAAACATGACTGCACATTTAATTAACTTATATTCACTGCATTTTTTTAATAACAAATTTTCACAAAACTGTTATCATATTTCATTACTTATATATAATTTTCAAATCTCACATTTGAGTCATCAGAATCAGAATCATTATAAAAAATGTAATTTTTATTTGCATCTTCATTGCAACAGTTTTTAGATTGCTGCATCATTATTTTTTTTTTCTCACTTTTTTTCAATTAAGAATTTTCATCTTCACTTTCATCTTCTTCAACATTTTTCATATTCATGTTTGCATCATTAAAATCATTTTTAATAACTTCAGAATGATCTTCTGCAACATTCTTCTTCATTACACATATAATGTTATTGATCCCATTTTCAAGAACAGTCTTCATCTTCATTCTGAAAATTTTGACAATGTCATTTTCAGCCATTAGTAATTCATCTATCACATGTCAGTCATATATTTCTGTAAAAGCATAAGAATATTCACAAGATGAGCAATGATTAAGAAATAATATGAAAGAAAGAAAGAAAAAGTAAACAGAAACAGAAACATAAACAAAAAATAAAATCATAAAAAAATAAAATCATGTGATTTTGTGTTGCTATGAAGCTTTTCATCACTTTTGTTTTTGTTTATATATGTACATAAACATCTGACTTTTTGACACTTTTTTTTTCAATCTCACTCTCACTCAGCTCATTGCATCATATTAATCAAGAAAACTTTGTTTGTTATCAAATTCTGTTATCATTCATGATTCATCATGAAGAACTCAAATTCAAAGAAACAATTGTCAATGTGATCAAAGATTGTTACTGCATGTGAAAAAAAATATGCATTTGATTAGAAAAAAAAAAGCACAAGATTGATCAGACTGATTGCAAAATCAGATATGACATTATTCAACATCTGAAAAAAACTGCAAAATGATAACAGTTCTTGATAATAAATCTCAGATATTTACTGATAGATTTGTCAGAAAAAATAACATAAAAAAAAAGTGCAAAATGCAGAAAATTGTCATCATTAAAATCATGATGCAGAAGCAGTTTGATCAAGAAAAATTTTATGAATATTTTGAGATTGAAGAAATGAAAAAAATTAAAAAAACTGAAGATAAAAAAAAAATGCTGTGCAGAAAAATTCAAGATTGCAATGCAGTTAAGCAAAAAACAGAAAAAAATAACAAATTCAAATAATAAATTTATGCACATACTGACAAAGTAATAAACTGAATCAGAAACTCAGAATTATGATATTATGAATTATTTTCACACTCACTTCTGTCAAATCATTCAAAAACTGAAGCATAATTAAGCTGAGCATAGATATAATCATTTTAAAATTGCAAATGCAGATAATGATTTTGTCAAAAAACAAATGAATCATTTCTTCAAGCAGGCAGATTTGAAGAAGTTTGAGAAATCATCAGCTTCAAAAACAATCAAAAAAACAGATTTTGAGATGATTGTATTGTTGAATGAGAGTAAAGATGAGAATGATGATTATGATGAAGATTGAATGATAGTTAATTAAGAATTTTCATCAAAATTGCAGCTTAAACACAGTGGTTAGAGTTAGAGTTAATCATCAATGAAGTGATTTTAACAAAATTACATCTTATTTTTATATTAAATTTCTGTAAGAAGTAAGTTCACTATGTGTATATTTAATATACATATAAAATAATCAATATTACACATTGTTTTGTTGAGTATTCACTGAAGATAGTGAAATGTGAAGTTTGAACTTGAATGTGAAGTGAAAATATCAATAAATAAATATTATTTTTCAATATCTGACATTTTGACAACTATATGATTCAGAATCAGACTCTGAAATATTTGCTCAGAATTTTCAAAATTTATCAAACTCATTATTAAAATTTATTATTATTATTTCAACTTGAATATCATTCATTTTCTACATTTCAAGCTCAATATAATTATCTCAATGTCAAATCTTGCTGTTGTTGTGTCATCAGATGTGAAAATGATTTTAATTTCATTATTTTTTTTGTTGAACATTCAATCATCAGTTTCTGACAAAAAATTAACTGAACTGTATTTTCATAAAAAGTTTTTTATTGTTTATAATTTTGCTAAAAATATTGTTTTTAATCAGTGATGAGATGCAACATCTGCAAAAAAATCATTAAAAAATCATGATCATGCTCATTTTGCATGAAACAGCATTAAGTGATTTTTCACTGCATGAAATCAAATGATACAAGCAGTAAAGAAATTTAATGATGAATTAGTTGTTATATGTAAGAAATGCAACATCATACTGAAGCATTCAACATATACAAATCATGATATTAATAAATTGAAAAAGCACATGAACAGCAAAAACTGTGATTGTGCTGCTTTTTCAAAGCATGACAGAAATGAATCATTTGATGATATGCTGATAAGAAGTTTTTTTTACTTATAATAATGATTTTTGATAATGAGTTTGATTAAATTTAGATGAATCAGCACAAGCATTCAAAAATTATTAAAAAATCAGTTTTTTATTTTAAAAACAATCTTCACAATTTTTTTTTCAAAGCACTCATCTTGCTGAATTTATTTTTTTGCATGATTGATAATGAACACTTCTGAAATTTAATTCATTATCTCTAATCATTAGCAATTTCTGATTTTTCTGATTAAATTAAAGTACATGATTTCTTGAATGACAAATATGATTGAACAACAAGTTAATTATTACAAAATTGTGAATTAAATACAAAAATATCATTTGCTGTTGATGTATGATCAAGTTCTCATATGATTTTTTTTATAAGTGTTGTGGCATATTGTGTGACAGACAAATAAAAATTTGAAGAAAAGCTGATTGACTTCAAATCATTGCAAGAATTTCATGATAAGATAAATTTGAGTGAAGTATTATACAAGCTTCTGAAGCAAAATAAAACAACAAAGCAACTGTTTTGCATTACTGCAGATAATGCTGATAATAATTATATTTTTCAAGAATCTCTACAGACAAAAATCAGATGAGTCAACAATCATGAATAAAATATAAAATTTAAATCAATTTCTTGTATTGCTCATGTTTTGCAGCTTGTTGTGAAGCAATTGATGAATGAATTGAAAATTGAAAGTGAGAATGAAAATTCATTATTTAAATTTAATAATGATCACATTTCAGACAAGCTTCAGATTGAAACATTCAAGAATACACTTCAAAAAATTGATAACAAACTGAGATAATGAACTTGAAACATTTTGCTTATAATGATATTTTTAGATCTGATTGCTGATCAATGCTGTTTGTATTTTCTTTCAGCATCAAAAAATTTTTCATAATCTGCAGTTAGCTGACAAAATCTTGAATATGAAAATTAATGTAAAAACTCAATGAAATTTAATTTATGATATGACAGTTTGAGTTTTTTTTCTGAGACAATATCTGAACATGTGAATTGAGAGCACTGAGATTGCAAAGATCAAGAAACTTCAATTAACTGATAATAAATAAAAACAAGTGAAATATATCATATGTTTCTTGTGATCATTTATGACATATACAAAAAGTTTCTTGATGACAAAAAAATCAATGATTTATTTAAGTTTTTGAATATACAATGCAATATTTAATCATCTTGATGAGTGAGAAGAAAAAACATATCTGAAAAGTGACTGAAAGAATGCACTGATTAATATTTGTTAAAGTACATTTGTCAAATTGTTTGAATATTATTTAAAAATTGCAAATAAGTATGAAAAAATTTATTCAGTGATTGCTGTTCTCAATTCATGCATCTGCATAAATGCTTTAAGTTTAAAACACTGAAAAAATGATGAGCTTAATAAATATAAACAACTTATGATTGAATTTTACAATAAGAATTACAAACAATACAAAAAAACATCAGCAGTTGTTCTGAAAAATGATTCTGATTCAGAAATAACAATTTCTGATAATGAGTTTGAAAAAATTCATTTAATCTGAAACTAGAATCTGAATACAATTGTGAACAATAATATAAAAAAAAATATTGATGATGTACAGTCAAAAAATGAGTTTAAACAATATTTACACAATACTTGAATTTCTCAAATGCCAGAAAAGAATATTTTTGAGATGTGAGCAAGCATTGAATATCAGTATCTCACTGTGACACAAATGATCAAGAATATATTTAATGTACTGTCACATGCTGTTGATGTGAAGTGAAAGTTTAATTTAAAAAAAAACATTTGTTTTTATTAATGAAAACATCTTGCAGAACTGACAATCAAAAAAATTATGTTGATGAAATATGATGATTAGAACTTGCTTATCAATGAGAATATTACATCTGATGATAATTCTGATGATGATTATCTAATTATTGAAGATGATGAACATGATGAAAAAAAAAAGCTTGCTGAAAAAGCACAATTGACAAAAAAATGTTAATTTGATGATAAAAAAAATGTCTGAAAGCTAAAAAAATCAAGAAATTAAGTAGAAAAATTGCAGAGTTACAGAAGAAGAAGCAGCAGTGACAACAGCAAAAACACAAATAATTGTGTGCTATTGAACTCACATGTGATTGAGACTGTTATTTTAGATCATTATCTTATCATGTGATTTTTGAGTTGATGAATGTTTCAGCAAAATTTGTTCATGTCTGTTATCAGAAATCATTATTTATGTTTTTTGTGTTATGTAATCAGAAATCAGAAACTTTGATCTCAAAACTTTGTGATCTCATTTCATCTCATGTGTGTTGACTGCAGTTTCATTCTCATCTCAAGAGCTAAATGTTAGTTTTTAATCTGTTTCAACAAGTTTATTCACAATTTCATTCTCATTTCAGTTCATAGATTCTCAGTCTCATTTTTTTTCAGTTTTATTTCATGTAGTAGTAATTTGATTCTGATAGCTTGATACAAAGTTTCATTTTCATTCTCTGACTGATTTCAAACATTCAGAACAGAATGAAAAGAAACAGAAAACTCTGATTTCTGCAGTCAGTCTACTAGTAAAACATTTATTTACAAATGTAATTTTTTATTTACACTGTGATGAACTGATCAAATCATCTAAAAATTAAAAAAAACTGAAAAAGTATACATTTACAAAAAAATTTGAAAAAGCAATGAAGATTGAGATGAAGAAACTGAACAAAAAAAATTATTATAAAAAAATATTTATTTCAGTAAAATATTTCATTAAATCAATTTTTTTAATGTGAATTTACAACTACAAATACAATATGAATGATTATTTCATCAAATTCAAAATTTATTTAGTGATTAGAGAAGATTTACAGTTGTTTACAAAAAGAAATACATACATTGTTATGCTTGCAGTCAGAATTTTCTGCTTTTTTATAATTTTAATGATGATATTTGATCTAGAAACTCATCAATACAATATAATTAATATTTTCATCAATATCAGTTTTAACAAGAATATATATGCTTTATCACTAAATGAATACAAAAAATCAGAGATTTAATAAAGGTTTTTATGAATTTTATATGACATGTGCAGATTTTTTTATTTTTGAAATGTTGAATTTTTTACCACTCTGAAAAATCTAAAGCTCAAATAAATTAATAATAAATTTTATTTATTTATGAATGACATTTTTATATTATTTTTTTATGTTGATAATATAGTGATGTTATATTACTGTATCAATCAAAAAGTTTTTGAAGCTTTCATTCAACACTTACAAATTGCTTACAAATTGAAAAACATAAGAAATTTTATCTAATTTCTAAACATACAAATTTTACAAAATCAAATGTCTCAAAAAACATGACTCTGTCAGAATTTTTATATTAAGAAAATTGCAAAACAGTTTCATCTGATCAATCAAATGTTTTTACAAAATTTTATAATTAAAAAATTTGTAAATCTAACATTTTATGAAAATCAAATTTTGAATCAAAAAATTCACTTTTATCAAAACAAGATAAATTCTGCTCTTTGTGCAGTAATTATAATCTGATCAGATGTTGTTTTTTTTGTTAACAAATTGAGTGAATTTATGAGTAATTCAAATTCAAAACATCATACTGCTATAAAATAAATAATTAAATATTTATATGCAATTTGAAATTATGCTTTTGAATATTCTACTGAAACAAAAATAATCAATAAATTTTTTTCATTTTAAATAATGTTTTATTTACAAATGATTCTGCAACTCATCAGAACTTGCAAAACTTGCTAGTATTTTTTTTAACACATTTATTGACTGAAAGATATTCAAACAGCATTTTGTAATAATTTTTTCAATAAAAATAAAATTGCATGTATTTATTCACACTGAAAAAAAAATTATTTGATAAAAACAATTGTTCAACAATCTGAACTTCAAGTTTTATGATTTAAATTAAATAAATAATTTTGTTATACATACAAATAACTGATAAATTTTATGATTGTTAATCAGCTTTACTTTGTTTTTTATAATTAACCTTCATTACATTAATATTCATTAGCATTGACTTTGTAAGTGAATTCAATGTAAAAAGTTTTTTGTTAACTGAATTTCAACTAGAAACATATTTGTTGATAATTTAATTAAATTTTTAAAAAATAAATTTTTTGAGAAATTTATTAAAAATTTCTGCTTAATTAATATTATAAACTTGCTGATTAAATCAAACAAACTGAACTTTAATAAATAAATAAAATAAACTTGAGCTGAAGAAAATGTGTTGAATTTATGAAATTCATTTCAGTTATCATCTGAGTTTTCACTGAATAACTTTGATTTTATTTAATAAATTTCACATATTGTCATTATTTTTTGACATTAAATAACACAAGATACAAACTTTTCATTTCTTGCTTAATTTCATGTGTTCAAAATTGTCATCAAATTTGCTGCTTTTTCATGACTTTTGTTATTTTCTTTATCAATTTTAAAATGTATAAATAATTCATAGTTGTTTAAATAAATTGACAGAAATTTAATAAAATTTTTATTATTTACAGTATTTTTTAAATTTAACAGTTATGAGCTCAGATTTTTTCAAGATTGTTTTTTCTTGCTGAATTTTTATATATTGCTTTGAATTTTACATACAATTTTATATGATATATTTCATTAAAACTTATATTATTTCAAAAAAATCTTCTGAGCTAAAAAAACTAATTTACAAAATGATAAAAAATGCAAAAAAAATGTTTTAAAATAAAAACTTGTCACATTAAATTTCAAACAAAAAAAATAAAAACTTCATTGAAAAAAAAAATATTATAAAACAAATACAATTTTATATAAAAGTATGTTTTCATTTAAAACATTTTTCTGCATTTTACAATACTGTCACTGTTCATGCTCTGCTGATTATTTTTAAAAAAAAAACTTGTTAAAATTATTGAGTAATGAAACTGAAAGCTCTTAAATTACTTCATAATTTTTTAAAAAAATTTTAATTGTAAAATTTCACTTGAAGATTAACTCAGTAACTGAAAACTCATCATAAAGTAACTTACTGAGCATAAAATCATAAATGTGCTAAAAAACAACAATGTTGTTTTCAAATTTTTACATATTGTTGAAAAATTCAATAAGAATTTTGCAAATCATTATAATTTCAAGTGTATAAAGCAAATTTAGAAAAATAAATCAGTAATTAACATTAAGAAATTAATCAAAAAATTCTGTCAGCATTAAGCACAATAAATTTCAAAAAATCAGAGATTTTCAGCATTTTCAATCTCAAAAAATAAATCAATCTTACAAGACAAAAAAAAGTTAGAAAAATTGAAAATCAAGTATTTTTGCAGCAAATGACACTGAATGTCTGTTTGCTACTATCTCAATTTAGAAATATATTCAAACAACTGAAAATTAAATTCAAAAATCATGAAGAAAATAAAAAAAAACTCAAGAACTTAGTTTTCAAAACATGAGTCACAAAGCTCATTGAGAAAACAAAAAGATTTAATAAAAAGAAAAATAATAAGAAAAGCAATGACTCATTTCAAAAAAAATAAAATTGAAAATCAGTTAAATGATCAGAACAATGATAATTTAATACTGAAAATCATTAATTTTACTGTTACAATTTTTTTCAATTTTAATAAAGCAGAAGCACAATTCAATTATTATTTTTGCAACAGCTTCATAATTGGTTCAGAAGCAGATATACATGTTTGCAACAATAAATCAAAATTTTATAATTTTTATTTTGTTAAAAATAACTCAATTTTGACTGAAAATGAAGTCTTAAATGTGAAAAATTATGAAAGTATCAATGTGATTATTGATATTTTAAATGAAAAAATCATGATAAATCTCACTCAGACAGTTTACATTTCTGATTCTCATACTAATATAATAATTATGTTTTTTTTATGAAAACAGAAAATTAATTTGAATGAGCTTGATTTCATTCTGAAAAAAAATGAAAAAATTTTTGTTTACTTACAAAAAATAAAATTCAAGCTGATTATTGAATACAATCTGATTGATTTGAATCATGTCATGTCTACATTTCAAGTGATGCATTCAATATTTATTATAAATGAGTTAAATACAACTGAAGAAAAAAAATAAAACTGCAATCTTAATTATAAAAATTATAATTAAAATAATTCAACTTCAGCAACTACAATTCTGATGAAAATGACTGCAGTTAAGAATAATTTAAATTTGTGACATCAACATCTAAATCATTTAAATTAAAAATTCTTAAAGCACTTATTCTCTGCAGTTAATGACATCAATTAGAAGAAATTTAATAACTCATCAATTGTTGAATGCAAAGCTTGCATTTTGAGCAAAATGCATTAATATATTTTGCAAAAACTCATGAATTGTGGCAACAGATTTTTCATGAAGCTACACATTAATTTTATTCTCATGAATAAAGTTTATAATGAAGATAAATACATTCTTCACACTTACTGTTTTTATCTGCACATTCATTACATCAAGATTATGAAAATCAAAATGAACAATCAAAAATATTTACAAAAAATCATCAATTAAATTCATTAATTTTACAAGTTTGAGATTTTAATTATACATCTAGATTGAGAAATCTCACTGCAAAAGAATCTCACTGACTGAAAAACTGAAAAACTGAAAAAAAATATCATGTTAAGTATTCAGTTTTTAAAATTTTTTAGCAGAATGATTTGACTGAATGCTCAGAAAATATAATATCAACAACATTTAAAATTATAATTATCACAGCAAATTTACTCAAGAATTTATGACATGAAAATGCAAAAACAACAGTTTATATTCTCAATTAAATTTTTGTCAAAATTTTTAATTGAAAAACATTTCTTACAGCTTTTGAACATTATATCAATCTCAATTTCAAATCTGAAAACTGACTGAATGTCAGTTATATTTGTGTGTTTAACTGCAGAGTTTATTTTTTTATAAAAAATACAAAATTTGAAAAACTTAAAAAAATAGCTTCTAGAGCAGAAATTGATTACTTAGTTGAATATGAATTAATCAATATATTCAAGATTTGAATTTTCAAATTCAGAAAAATTATACTTATTAAAAATATCATTTTCAACAAAAAAATGTTTTTTGATTTTAAAAAAATCTCAAAGAAATTTCAATTCTTCAGTTTGAATTTAAAATTAACTTTATATATTTTTTCAAACTTACAATTGAAGAGCAAGCTGAAATTAATAATGATACAAATAAAAAAAATTTTCTAATTGAGAAGTCAAAAAAAA
Organism: Emydomyces testavorans; assembly: GCA_029449355.1. Classification (NCBI taxonomy): domain Eukaryota; kingdom Fungi; phylum Ascomycota; class Eurotiomycetes; order Onygenales; family Nannizziopsiaceae; genus Emydomyces; species Emydomyces testavorans. The sequence continues at coordinate 5,214,579 of CP120628.1, forward strand.
ATCAGAATTAAAAAATAAAGCCAGCTGAGCAAGCTGCTTCAAAAATTATTTAATTTAATCTTACTAATCAATCAGTCAATGACATCAGCTTGTTAACATTCAAAATGATATTAACTTCTGACTTTACATTCAAATTCATTAATGAAACATCAATGTTATTTTTTGAAAACTTTACAACAGACTCTGAAGACAAAAAATCAAGCAAAAAATCAGAAACTCATAAAAAAAACAAAAATTTTAAAAAATTTAGTGATTTACAGTTTCAGACAGAACAAATTGCTTCAAAAACTGTTGAATTAATTAATTTACATTAAAGTTTTAGATTTCAAAAAATCAACATAAATTAAATCAATTCTGACAAGTTATATCATGTTAGATGCTCAGCTTACACAAATGCTCTAGCTAACAAATTGAAGTTTATAAAATTTCATTTTTCATTTGCTCAAGAACTAAAGCATTTATTTATAAACATGATTTTTCATTTACACTGTGATGAACTGATCAAATCATTTAGAAACTGAAAGAAACTGAAAAAGCATGTGTTTATAAAAAAATTTGAAAAAGCAATAAAAATTAAAATGAAGAAATTGAACAAAAAAAACTGCTACAAAAAAATGTTTATTTCAGCAAAATATTTCATCAAATTAGTTTTTTTAATGTGAATTTACAATTACAAATAAAATATAAATAATTATCTTGTTAAATTCAAGATCTGTTTAGTGATCAAAAAAAATTTATAATTATTCACAGAAAAAAATATATATGTTGTTATACTTGCAGTTAGAGTTTTCTGTTTTTTTATAATTTTGATGATGATATTTAATTTAGAAGCTCATCAATACAATGTGATTAATGTTTTCATCAATGTCAATTTTAATAAGAATATATATACTTTATCATCAGATGAATACAGAAAATTAAAAATTTAATGAAAGTTTTTACAAATTTTATATAACATGTGCAAATTTTTTCATTTTTAAAATATTGAATTTTTTATTACTTGAAAGAATCTAGAGCTCAAATAAATCAATAATGAATTTTGTTTATTTATAAATAACATTTTTATACTGTTTTTTTATATTAATGATATAATGATGTTATATCACTGTACTGATTAAAAAATTTTTAAAGCTTTCATTCAATGCTTACAAACTGCTTATGAACTGAAAAATATAAAAAATTTTATTTAATTTTTAAACATACAAATTTTATGAGATCAAACATCTCAAAAAACATAACTTTATTAAAATTTTTATATTGAGAAAATTGCAACATGCTTTTATCTGATTAATTAAACATTTTCACAAAATTTTATAATTAAAAAACTTGCAGATTTAACATTCTACAAAAATTAAATTTTGAATCAGAAAATTTATGTTTATCAAAGCAAAATAAATTTTATTTTTTATACAACAATTATAATCTAGTTAAATATTGCTTTTTTTGTTAACAAACTAAATAAATTTATGAACAACTTAAATTTAAAACATTATATTGTTATAAAATAAATAATCAAATATTTATACACGATTCAAAATTATGTTCCTGAATATTCTGCTGAAAAAAAATGATTAATAAATTTTTTTTATTTTAAGTAATATTTTATTTGCAGATGATTTTGCAATTCATTAAAATTTGTAATATTTGTTAATATTTTTTTTGATACATTTATTAACTGAAAAATATTTAATTAATATTTTGTAACAATTTTTTCAACAAAAACAAAACTGCATATATTTATTCATGCTGAAAAAAAATGATTTAATAAAAACAATTATTTAATAATTTAAGCTTCAAGTTTTACAATCTGAATCAAACAAATAATTTCATTATATATATAAATAAACAGCAAATTTTATAACTGCTGATCAGCTTTGCTTTGCTTCTCATAATTAAGTTTTATCATGTTAATATTCATTAACATTAATTTCACAAATGAATTTAATGTAAAAAACTTTTTGTTGATTAAATTTTAATTAGAAACATATTTATCAACAATCTGATCAAATTTCTAAAAAGTGAATTTTTTAAAAAATTCATTAAAAATTTTTGCTTAATTAATATTATGAACTTGCTGATCAAATCAAACAAATTAGATTTTAATAAATAAACAAAATAAGCTTGAGCTGAAGAAAATGTGTTGAATTTATGAAGTTCATTTCAGTTATCATTCAAACTTTCATCAAATAATCTCAACTTTATCTAATAAATTTCACATATTGTCATTATTTCTTGATATCAGATGACACAAGATACAAACTTTTCATCTCTTATTTAATTTCATGTGTTTAAAATTGTCATCAAATTTGCTGCTTTTCCACAACTTTTGCTATTTTCTTTATGAACCCTAAGATGTATAAATAGTCCATAGTTGTCTAGATAGATTGACAGAAATTCAATGAAGTCTTTACTATTCACAGTATTCCCTAAGTCCAACAAGTTAACTAGTTCAAAAGAAATAGTAACATTCTTATATCAAAAAAAGCAGCCCGAACCACCAACGACTCCTCCATTGCAACTGAGTCCGAAATCTTCCCAAATCATCCATCTCCCCTGTTCACTCTGAATTTGATTGATACCACAGCAAGCCCGCCAAAGAGAGTCCTCATTCTCTTTGTTCCCTAATGCCCTTCCCCATCTTTATAATCGGCTTCGCCTGGTACGACATAGCTCAGGTATCGCATGTACCGTTCATACTACATGCAGATTAGCATTCCATTCTTCTGATTGACTGGTTTCATCCTTTCTGCATACAGCAGATGCGTCTTTATGTGCTCCTTGCGTGGCATCTGTATTTGCAGGGTCCTTGAAGGCAGTCAGTTTTTCAGCATCAAAAAATGAGGGATAATCGAGCAGCAGAAAACATACCGAGAGGGGGACAGCATGCACTGCAGCAAAGGCCATGAGCAGCGCTAAGCCTTGGAGTACTCTCATCTTGGCTTGATTTATAAATGATTCGTATATTGAGTCTGTTGTGGATCAGGTTGAAAACTGGAAGACAGGCTACTGGAGTTTTGAATTCAATGCCTGCTCTGCTGCATATATATATAGGGAAGGAAGTTATTTCATGGTGTGCAAATTAACAGAGCTTCTATTTTACTGTTTTTGCTCTTACACCTTAATTTTCTTTCGCTATTTTCACACGGAATTGTGAAGCAGTCCACATCAAAAGAATGGGGAGGACATAATGAGCATTTATACCTGGCTTGATATATTAACACTGCAACCATCCTGTCAGGAAACAATCCCTTGTACTGGTGCATCGCTGATATATCTTTATTTAAATCCATGGAATACTTGTCATGCTGGCTCTGTTGCACACAGCTAGGTTTCCGAGTGACTTATGGCTTTTCCTTCCTTCCTGAAGGTTGCCCCAATATTGGATCGGCAAGGCCATATTCAGAGTTTCCACGGTGCAAACCAAAAAAGACACTCTTCAAATTGGGAGACTCTACCCTGTTTCTGAACTAGTTTTCCGCGTGCTTTCGCGCCATCAATGCTTCAGAGAAAAATGGCGGTTCCCTTCCTGCGGACCTCAAATCCTCATTCTTCTGACCAAGAAGAATGCAATGGCCTTCTGGGGAAAGATGAATTTGCACCTCGTCAACGAGTATCCAGAAAATGCTATAACAGCACGCCCTTGGTGCTTCTGGTATCTTGGGGAATTTCGATATTCTGCAATGTTATACTATTCCTGTACCAGCTTAAGCCCTTGGACTTTGATGGGATTTGCAGCGTGCATACTTCACAATATGGTATGCGATCTTCTCGTTTTCACCACATCTGTCACACGTTTGAAATATCTTCATTGATGCTCCTATCAATTTAGGTTCTCCAATGTTGAAAGACATAAGCGTCTCTTATGATACTGTCCAATTCAACGGATCTTTTAGCCATGAGTCGATATACCGCCAAGTCGCCAGCCCAGAGGTGGACGAGGCATGGCTTGCTCTGGGTGCAGAATGTACTGTACATCCTTCGTTACATTTTGCAGAATCAAGGGATCTGACCAAAGGTGTTGTTGCAGATGCAGCAATTATCATTCCCGAAAATGAAGCCGAGCATTACGGAATTCAAAGGGGGCAAGTGAAAAGACCCGAGGAGAAAGGAGGAGGGTTCTTTGCCAATGTCGAAGTGTTGCATCATTTACATTGTTTGGTGGGTGTGCTCCGTTGATGTCCTAGCTTGCGCAACCCCATGGCCTTTATTAAATTAATACTCCCCTGCATAGTTATAGCTAAGAGAACAAATACAGAATCTCCTTCGTCAAACATCCCATTTTGACTACGACTATTACCAAAAACAAGGAAAAGGTGCCTTTTCTAATTCGCAAGATGTGGTCCGTAAACATGCCGGTAGGCCAGATTCTCCTCCGAATTTTCATATTGTTTTTTTTATCGGATTATTATTATCCTCATGTGCTAAATTATGTCCACGCAGGACACTGCCTTGACATACTTCGCCAGCATATCATGTGCACTGCTGATATTGGTGTGTTTGGCCAGTGGTGGGTGAAAGGTATAGGTCCCTTTGTGGATTTCAACACAAAGCATAAGTGTAAGAATTTTGAAGAGATCAGAAAATGGGCGGAGAAGAGACAAATTCCAGACCAAGAGGGATATGCGAAGCAGAGAGCAGATGATGTGGTCTTGGACGAAATACCTTGAAAGATTACTGTAAATCGGAACTTGCAAGAGGAGGAGGCCGGAGATCTGACTAACTACAGGGAGGAGAAGAATGGCTTTGTTTGCAGAATATCATGATTCGTTGAGAACATAATAAGACCAGACCTCTATTCAATCGGATCCAACCTTGCACACTTCCCAAATGCAAACTGTACCTCCGCCTTCGCACCAACCCTCATCCCCTGATTCGCAATGATCTCATTACAATGCCGAATATGTCCCGGGGTAATCACTTGATCATGCACCCACACACCTTTCTCTCCCTTTCTCATCCGCTCCGTCGCCTTAAGCAGCCATTGCCACTTATACAAACAATGTGCGACATGGAAAGTCTCCCACGTATATGCAACCATGCTATCCAGCGAGGAAAGTTTGTCCTGCGCTACAGACACCGTGTGATTGTCATCCAGCCACCACGGGAAAGGGCCCGATCCGCCGAGCGAGGCGAGAGTGGTGTTTTCTGATTGTGAAAGTCGCACGAGCTGGGCGTCGTAACAGAGTGGTGGTATCCAGGCCGAGGCTAGCACGTCGAATGTGCAATTCCGGGATAGCGCTTCCGACCGTGTGCGACCGCAGGTTGTCACGGGGAATTTTGGGTTGGATGGTTGGCCGGAGGATATGAAAGAATTGGGGGAGGAGAATGCTGAGCGGAAATAACTTGATGATGAATCTCTGGTGTTTTCTTCTAGGGATTTGGAGATAATGACACTGAGTGCAAGGACGGCAATTATAGAGGTGATTATGATCACGAAGATGCGGAATCTAGGGTTCCCGGATTTTTCTGAAGATGAGGGCTCCGGTGGGAATTTTTCGAGATTGGTTCCAGTGATGCCCTCGACGTCAATGTCTCCTGATTGTGAGGTGGTCATTGTATCAGTTTTTGAAGAATGGAAGACACAGGAATAAAATTCGAAAGGGGAGAGAGTTCTAATCACCTTCTGCCGATACAATCCAGCATTTTAATATGTTAGACCTAACAGCTTGTCGTGTCGAAGTGAAAAGACAGTAGTACAAGCTTCATAGCCTAATACACCCTCTCTCTCTCTTTGGAAAATATTTCAAAGAGGAGTACAAGCTGAGAGACATACTGATGATTGGGACGATGAAACTGAGCAGATTTTCATCCCTTGAAAACAGGATATCAGATCTTGAGAGGAACAGAGCCCTGAACCAGTAACGTTTGAGTTTCTCACCCAATGGTTACACTGCTAAAGTGTGTGATTTGAGAGAAGAAAAACTGCAACCTACTCAATATTTCATGAGTATTTTATCAGAGCATAAGACAAGACATCTGAGGGTGGTATGTGCCGCATATAAGATTTAATCTAGCTCTATTTGAGCTATGCAGGGTTGATAGAACAATTGATATAGAGATATACTCAGCCATGAACACCAACTTCTTTGAAATTGTTTCTGCACTTTCATGATGGTTCTTTTCTCTAGTCAGCCTTGGTTGTTTGTCCAAGCTGATTGAATTGCCAAAGGAATCATGACTTCAAAGCATCAATAACTAAGTAGCTATGAAATGATGGTCAGAGTCGGACATGTAACACACATCATGTCTTCCTGAGTATCTGACTTAACAGCCAGATTCATCTGGATCTTCAGATATATAGCTCTGGAAATTGTGGCCAATTTGATATTGCCTTGGTAGCTGAGTGGCATGTGCTGTTATAGCCAGATGTGTAGCCACTATCATTTTCGAGTGCGGGCCTAACAAGACCTGTTTTCAGTTCAAATCAAGCCAAGACGGGTATGGGGAGAATCTTGCAACCATCATCAGTAATCAGAATAGCTGGGTTCCATATCACTGGGGGGAGGAGAAGCCTTGCGTGTCACGGCGATAAAGTAGTCATCTCATATGCTTTTGCTTCTGCTGAGCCTTCTGGGAACATTCTTAAGAAAGACATGGAGGCGTTTGTTGGGAAACATGGCATGAGCACTTCATATACGTATTTTGATAAGGCTCAGCTCATGACTTGCTGCATGTACGTCAGTTGAAGGGTAGTCTCTGTAGAGCAATTGTCACACTTAGCAGCCTTTTGGAGTCCTGCCATTAGCACTTGAAGCAGAGCGGAGTTTCAGGCCATAGTTCGTACCTAGTGGTGGTGATCATGCTGATGGATTGGTTGATTGAGAAATGGGAATCAATTGTCAGTCTAAACATGTTCCTGGTTGATAGCATCGTGGCTTGCGGCTCACCTTAATTGTACCGAGTTAAAGAGGTTAAGGATGATTGGTGTGAGTTCCAGGGACCAATCACCACAACATATGGAGTGATTTCATACATAGTAGATGAGATGAGAGAAGTATTACAGCTCAATCAATTCTGACTGTTAATTCGATCTCAATAAATACTCTTCTTCATTTGGGATTCAACAAGCTGACTAGCATTCTTGCTAACGAGTGGACATGAAATTCAATCCCTTCGCCTTTGGCCCGGAATAGTCCTCAACAACCAATGTCATTGGCCAGCCAAGTTGAGATGGCCGTTACACTGTGTCGACGATTTTCTCTTCCGCCGTCGCAACCCTGAAATGCCTTTCAACGGTTACATATATGGCGAGTTCGGGGGGCTCTATTCTCCCGCCACTCATTCTTCTTTTTGAGCATAATTTGATCAGGTTCCTCCGCGTATTCCCCTGGTTTTGATCGTGCCGTACCAAACCGCTGATCCGTGTCTCTGTCGTGCGCCGGCGGCATACCCGGCTTTCGAACCCCTCGAACAATGGCATTCTCCGAGAAGGATGATGGCATTGAGCCGGCCGCGGTGGGATCGATTGCGTCGGTGGAGAGGGAGGAGTATGGTCACTCGACCATATCGACAGACAAAATATTCGAAAGTGCCAAGTTGGCCACCGACAAAGAGCGTAAGATGACCTTGCTCCAAGGTATCAAGCTCTACCCGAAGGCAGTCGCATGGAGCCTCCTAATTTCAACATGTATTGTTATGGAAGGCTACGACATCAGCTTGGTCGGCAACTTCTATGCCTTTCCTCAGTTCAACAAGAAATATGGAGTACAATTGGCGGATGGGAGCTACCAGGTCCCGGCAAGGGTAGGCTAACTCGCTCCTCCTGATGAATTTCGTTTCGTTTCGTTTTGCTTGGTAATTTAGAGGTTTTGCAGAAAACCAATAATTTGTTTCGTCTCAGTGGCAAGCAGGCCTCAGCAACGGTGCTGCCGTGGGTGAAATTATTGGCCTCTTCATTAATGGTTGGGCTTCGGAGCGCTTCGGCTATCGCAAGACTATCATGACGTGTCTAGCTTTCTTGACTGCCTTCATCTCGATATTTTTCACTGCGCAAAACGTCCATTCCTTGCTCGCAGCCGAGATTCTCTGTGGCATTCCATGGGGTGTCTTCCAAACCCTCACCATCACCTACGCTTCCGAGGTTTGCCCGGTTGCACTACGAGGTTACCTCACAACATATGTCAACTTTTGTTGGGGTCTTGGGCAACTCATTGGCATAGGGGTAATTAAATCTATGCTCAATCGAGAAGACGAGTGGGCATATCGGATTCCGTACGGTCTTCAATGGATGTGGCCGGTTCCCCTTTTCATTGGGATCGCCATGGCTCCCGAATCACCCTGGTGGCTTGTACGAAAAGGACGAGTTGAGGATGCAAAACGCTCTCTCCTACGCTTAACTAGCTTGAACAGGGAAACGGACTTTAACGCGGATGAGACAATTGCGATGATGGTGCATACAACAGCTCTGGAAGAAAAAATAACGCAAGGAGCTAGTTATTGGGACTGCTTTAAGGGTGTCAACCTGCGCCGGACCGAGATTGTGTGTATGGTCTGGGCTATCCAGAACCTTAGTGGCAACTCTTTCTCAAATTACTCGACATACTTCTTGCAACAAGCCGGCTTGGCCACGAAACATGCGTATTCATTCGCAATGGGCCAGTACGCTATTAACATGGTTGGAGTCTTCGGCGCCTGGTTCTTGATGACTCTTGGTATCGGCCGTAGAGCTCTTTATCTCTACGGTTTGTGTGGCCTCTGTGTCATGCTCCTGATCATGGGCTTCCTTGGACTGGTGCCGCGAGCGCACCGAGACCAGGGTTCGCTGGCTACGGGCAGCATGATGATTGCTTGGGCGTTAATCTACCAGCTATCCGTTGGGACCGTCTGTTACTCGCTGGTTTCAGAACTCTCTACCAGGCGACTGCAGATTAAAACCGTGGTGCTGGGCCGAAACTTGTATAACATTGTGGCCATCATCTGTAACGTACTGACTCCTTACATGTTGAATCCCAGTGCCTGGGACTGGGGCAACTACGCCGGCTTCTTCTGGGGCGGTATTTGCTTTCTCTGCATCATCTACACCTTCTTTCGAGTCCCTGAGCCACAAGGTAGGTCGTTTGCCGAATTGGATCTCTTATTTGAGCGTGGGGTAAGCGCGAGGAAATTTGCCTCGACTCACGTCGATGTTTTTGAGGAAGAAGTGGAGAATAATGTGATTCAGAAGTATAAGGAGGAGCAGGGCAAGATACACTCAGAGTGAGTTCTTCCGTTTCCATGACCACTGCGTACTGACAACTCAACGATGTTTGGTTACTGACTGTCGGGACTTCTGTGAATAGCAATATATGATGTGAATCAGGTAATATTAGTGGTATGGCATTGGGTCATATGGTACTATGCAATTCCTGATCTTTTGCATGTCTTTCTGCTCCGTAAAGATATGGAGGATGCTAAGGATGGCATGAAACAACAATCGCTTGCTAATGGCACACCCAGAGACTTAGTATGATGCTCAAGTGAAAGAAAGTCGATCCTGTACCACTGTGACGGGCTAGTTCTCCTGGGGTTGGTCCAAACCAGAAATCAAAGCCTAGGTCGATAGGATCTAGGCGACAGAAATATTATGAATTGGAGCATGCAGTTAACCTTTTAAGTATATCAATATAGCACCTCATACACCTTTCTCTTATATTTCAATCCAAACACTTTCCCTCGAGGATTCCTTCATTCAGTTTCTACCTTATCCAGCAGCTCATCAGGTTCCTTGTTTGAGGGACGGATGAGTGAATGATTCGACTTGATAACCGCTAGTTAACTGATCGTGTTTGGGATATACAACGTATCACTCTTATTGGTTGGCCAGATTGTGTGGAACATGTTTGCGATGATGTCATTACACTGCCACACTTACAGTCATTCTGTGGCTGGCCTGTTGACGCACAGAGCCTAAGCTAAACCTATTTTGCACTAGCAGCGAGGTGGGACTGCATCTCAGCCACAGACAGTGACGATTTGCCTTACGTAATCCCGAGTAGTGTCCACGAACTGCCTCCAGGAAACATCAATATCAGCTCCTGTTCAAGCCATGGTCTTTGAACTGGCTTGCTGGTGGGAAGGGCATTACATTCTGTCCTGACCAGGCTTTGAATTTAATTACTGGGTGAGTGTCCTTGTTCATAAGATAACTTAGCAAGGAACCCATTTGCTAATTCGATCGCATCAAGTGGTGTTACACACACCATTCATCCGCCCTAGTCCTTACTACCCCTCTATTCAAGTTGATCTCGAACCTTGAAACGAACATTTACGGTCTCGAAATCTCACGGCGTCCTATACCCACAAGGCACATACATTGAGAATTACTGTCATGAGTTTCAAGGGAATTCAGAAGAGCTTTGCGCGAGCTCCTCAAACCTTCAAGGCCAAGTTCAATCTTGGGGAGAATACAAAGGATCCCGTGTACCTCGATGCCGAGCGGAGGTTTCAGGAACTGGAGAAGGAGACCAAGAAGTTGCACGATGAGTCGAAGAAGTATTTCGACGCCATTACCGGTATCTCCGCGATTTCCGCTTCTCCATTTCCCCCTTAGTGCTCGAATTGTTGTAGCCTGGCTGATGTTGTGATATACTAACGGGAAAGCTGGGACCTTACAGGCATGTTAAATCATCAGATTGAGTTTTCTAAAGCCATCGCCGAATTATATAAACCCATTTCAGGACGAGCGTCAGATCCCACAACGTTAGTTCCAGAGGGAAACCCAGAAGGTATCCAGGCTTGCGAAGAATATGAGTCCATCGTGCGGGAGTTACTCACGACGCTGCAACCGGAACTTGAATTGATTGAATCACGAATCATTAGTCCTGCGGATCAGCTCTTGGAAATCATCAAGGTCATGCGGAAAGTCCTTGTGAAGCGACAGCATAAGCAGCTTGATTATGACCGTCACCGTGCCACTTTAAAGAAACTTCAGGACAAGAAAGATAAGTCGCTAAAAGATGAAAAGGCGTTATACAAGGCGGAGAATGATGTGGAGCAAGCGACGCAGGAATTCAACTACTATAATGACCTTTTGAAAGACGAGTTACCAAAGCTCTTTACCTTGGAGGCGGAATTTATCAAGCCTCTTTTCCAATCGTTTTACTACATGCAGCTCAATGTCTTTTACACGCTCCACGAAAAGATGCAAGGCTTGAATATTGGCTATTTTGACCTGACGTCGGATGTGGAGGCGGCCTTTGAAAAGAAACGAGGTGATGTTAAAGAACGGGCTGAACATCTTACGATTGTCCATTTTAAGACCACCGGAGGTCGACGGCCGGGTTCGAAATTCGCGCCAGGTGGAAAACTAGCTGCCGAGTCCAAAGCGTATCCCTCCCGTCGTACCACGAGTGCATCAGATAATCCCCCACCACCACCATACTCCGCTCATGCTACGTCTCCCCTGATTGGTGGCGCTGCCGGCACTTTTGGAAACGGTAGTCTCGCGGCTGCCGCGGCAGCGAAACCTGCTCCTCCACCTCCGAAGCCAAAACCGGCCAGATTCGCTGGCGCACACGTAGAGACCGTTACCGCGCTGTATGACTACGAAGCACAAGCCGTGGGAGACTTAAGCTTCACGGCGGGAGATGTCATTGAGATTGTGTCGAGGACGAATAATGAAAATGAGTGGTGGACGGGCAAGGTGAATGGGAAAGTTGGGCAGTTTCCTGGTACGTAAATCTATACATCCTCCTCTGGACCTTGTCATATTGAGGATGACGGAGAACGATGCTAACACCTGGTCGATGTAGGAAATTACGTTAAACTCAATCACTGAGCTATTCTTACCCTGCATCTATGGGAATAATATTATGAATTCTTTAGGAGAACTGCACATTTCCGGGGTTGATCATCTCCATTCACATAGTTATCTTTTCACCTGTCCATGTATCTCTTTCCATATGTCTCTTATAGTATCATCATGCTGTTATGAGCGTACTTTACTTATTCCCCTACTTTTAAAATGCTGCTCTCTTGACGTTTTTTTTTTACTCTTTACGACTGGCATCTCAAGGCATAGATGGTTTCTTCTTACACTATGTTCTGCGACAGCTTTTTTAAACTCTGTACTACACGCTTTTTTATACCTAGAACCACTGATTTCGGCGCAGTTGCAACATGCAAATGGTGTACTGGGTTTCTTTATTCTTCTTCTTCTTCTTTTTTGGCACTATGGACTCTGGCTGTATGTATTCCCGTATTGGAAGAGATGATTCAACTCGAGGTTTGTTGTCACTATGTGAGGCTTTACTCTCGAAACCTTTCTGAAAGAGCCCTTTTTGGAGAAGACCCTGAGAGGGGGGAAAGAATTAGGTTCTGAGGGAAGAATTTTCAAGTTCATGAGAGTAATTAAGAGTCCCAGGGCGATCTGTGGAAGAAAATGAATGCGCCCACGGTATTCTTCACAGTTCACTTCAGCCAGAAAAAAACAGAGCCAACAGGTTCAGAAAGACAGCTGCCATATATGATAACCAATTTACACATGAATCGTATGAAAAGGCTCTATATTCTGGTGCTACATTACTCCTCGCTGTTGCATCCAAATTACCTCTAGATCCTCATCTTCGCTGTTCAGTCCTTATTTTTCACTCTATCGTCCAAAATGCCCCATATGTGACATTACGCCGCAGTCCCATGTAATTTTCTTTTTACTCACCAGAGGAAGTGCATTCGAAGAAGTGAATCTATACTTCTACTTTCTGCAGCTCTGCTGGCAATGTCTGTACCTTCTCCCTGAACAGCTTTTCCGCCCGCTGCCAGACGGTATGGGAAGCACGGTTTTTGATTTCCAGCATGGATGGCAAGAGGTCTGTTGAGAAAGCGATGGACGATTCGGCGGGGAGAAGACTGGGAAGGTGGTCGATTGCTTTTGCAAATTCGGTTTTAGCACTTCTTGCGTCGTAGGAAAAAGGGTGAACATCGGAGATTAGAGAGAAAAAGGACTTACAAATCACGCTGAGAGGGGGGTTAGAGTAGTTAAGTTGGATGGTAGGCTTGTCAAAGGTCTACGAAACCGTCTAGTTAGTCGAAAGTCTTAAGGAATGGAGCAGCTGCGACATACGCTGTTTGCATTGTAAATGGGCTAGAAAGTAAACAGTCAGCTTAAATCCTGTTCGGATTATATGGGGATGGACTCAATAAGTTGGACTTACGACAGGGTTATTAGGATTTGTAGTATCGCAGCTCTAAAAATCCCCCAGTCAGCCCAAGCCTGGACGATTTTGATCAAACGAATAAACATACCACGTCACAAACGACAGCGAGCCTGCGATTGGGATTCGAAAGGCTCTGGGCATCAACAAATGGTGGAATCTTGCTAGTGAGATATATGCAGTTGATGAATCTGTATACTGTCAGCATTCCGGCCGCTTAAAATCTCACTAAGTTCACGTACATATCGGACTCGACGATTTCAGTGAAAGGCCCACCCTTTGCCGTTTCGGCCAAATCCCATCTTAGGATGTCTTCACATCCCGCCTTTACGCATGCGTCGACAGCTCCTCTATCAGAGCCGATTAATCCCATATGCTTTCTTGCCATGGCGTTCAGAATCTCCTCACCTTCCGCAACGACCCAATGCACCGATAATTAGAACACGCGGCTTGCGGCCCGCAATCTTCGCTCCCCGCTCCACATCTGCACAGATCTGACTGATCATCTCACCCTCGTTGACGTAATACCCCTTCCCATCAGTAAACTCGTCAACACCAGGAAGCGGAGTGCCGTCAGGATGCTCAAGCTGCCATGCCCAGGCCTTCAAAGAGAGTGCCGCACCAGCGAATCCGGCATGGTAGCCAAATGCAGCTACTCTCCGGCCTGAATCATCCTGTAAATAAACATCAGTTTTTTTAAGCTCGGAAAAGCCCAAAGCCAGGAAACCCCGCACCTGCAAAAACTCCAAGTCATACAACACTCCTCCACCACGACTCCATCGCCCCAGCGCCTTCTCCCAACCTCCTTGGTTTTTGAAGCAATGTGCAAACGTAACATGATCATGCACGAGAGGAAAATTCTTCGTCTCGTCAAGCTCCTTTAGTCCCACGATAATTGAATCCTTGGGCGCATTGACCCAGCTTCCTTCGGGGACTAGTTCCGCACCGGCCTTTTCGAACTCTTCGTCGGGGAAAATGCGCTTGCGGAGTGCAGAAGTGGGCGAGCGCTCGACTTTGACGGTGTAGCCGGCGTCGACGAGGGCGCGGGTTGTAGAAGGGGTGAGGGCGGATCTAGATATATGGTATGTTAAAAAAGAATATGTATTGTTATAACAATTGGTGTAAACGTAGTCAATTGGAGCCAGGACAGAGCACCATGTGGTCTTAGAGCAATGCGAGGGCGAAGACATACCTGTGCTCGAGGGGTTTGTCCTCTGCACGTAGATGAAGGGTTGTTGAAGCCATGGCCAATGCAATTGGTAAGCAATTGAACGACTCGAATCTTTTTGAAGCTGAGAAATTGCAACAGAGAGTTAGAGGATAAACAGCTCCCTTCAGCGCCCTATTGTGTCGAGGAATGATTTGCATCTAGTATGACTCAGGATCTGTTGAACCTATGGGGTTCGTTCCAGCTATCATCCGAACTTTCACTGAATAACCCTGACTTTGCCTAATAAATCCTGCATATTGCCACTATCTCTCAACATCAGATGACACAAGATACAAACTTTTCATCTCTTGCTTAATTTCATGTGTCCAAGATTGTCATCAAATTTGCTGCTTTTCACAACTTTTGCTATTTCCTTTATGAATTCTAAGATGTATAAATAATTCATACTTGTCTAGATAAATTGATAGAAATTTGACAAAGTTTTTATTATTCACAATATTTCTTTAGTTCAACAATTATGAGTCTGAACTCTTTCAAGATCATTTTTTCTTGCTGAATTTTTATATATCATTCTGGATTTTACATACAGTTTTATATAACATATTTCATTAAAACTTATATTATTTCAATATATATTGAATCAGCATCTTAAGTTCTTGAAAGTCTTCAAGATTTATCTGAAATATCTTATGAGACAAATTTCTTTATATAAAATCTCTTCATATAAACCAGACACTATATTCACATATTATTGAAATCTCAAATGAAGTCAATTTAATGTTGAATTATCACCTGCAGTTATATACAGATTTGACTGTATATTTGTATGATTTTTATTCATATTTCAACTTTCTGCTAGCTGCAACAGATGCTGCAGCTTCATACAGATTTCACTCATCAAATTGTTTTCATTTAAGCTTTTCTTTACAGATTTCATCTGTATTCAATCTGCAAAAAACTGAATGTTTTTTTCATTTAAATTTTTCTCTCTGAATTTCACTTAAATTCAAACATCAAATCTGCTCATTTGAGTTTTTTTTTATGAACAACTTTAAAAGCAGCAAGACTTTAATCAGATGTAGAAAAGTCTGTCAGTCAGTCAGTGAACATTCATTCTGATTTTTTTTTATTGACAAAAATGCAGAAAAATTTGTCAATCAGTTATCAAATTTTTATTCTGATTTGTTCTGATTGTAAGCTTCAATCACAAAATATCATTCTTGTTAATTTTTATCACAATTTAAATTTGTTAATGATATGAAACAAAATCTGACATCAGCTTTCTGTAGGAGAACAACATGTTAATCAAATGAATTTTTAACATCAGTGATGACTGAAAAAACTGAATCACTGTCATTCAGCAACAAACTCAAGTTTATGATATCTGAAAGTATATTAATTTGTCTGTTGAAATGTTTTCTGTACTAGAAAAATCAATCTGCAAAGCAATTAAAAATGCAGAAAAAAATGCTTTAAAGCTAAAACTTGTCACATTAAACTTCAAACAGAAAAATAAAAAATTCATTGACAGAAAAAATATCTTGAGACAAATATGATTTTATATCAAAATACATTTTTATTTAAAACATTTTTCTGCACTCTGCAATGTCATTATAATTCATGATCTGTTGATTATTTTTTAAAAAAAACTTGTCAAAATTACTGAGCAATGAAATTATGAACTTTTAAATTACTTCATAACTTTCTGAAAAAATTCAGACTGTAGAACTTTTCTTGAAAACTGACTGAGTGATTGAAAACTTATCATGAAGCAATTTATCAAGCATAAAATCATGAATGTTTTAAAAAACAGTGATGTTGTTTTTAGATTTTTACATGCTGTTGAAAAATTCAATAAGAATTTTGCAAATCATCATAACTTCAAGTGCATGAAGCAAACTTGAAAAAATAAATCAGTAATTAACATCAAGAAACTGATTAAAAAATTCTGTCAGCATCAAGTACAGCAAGTTTCAAAAAATCAGAAATTCTCAGCATTTTCAATTTCAGAAAATGAATCAATTTTACAAAACAAAAAATAATCAGAAAAATTAAAAATCAAGTGCTTTTGCAGTAAATGATACTGAATGTTTGTCTGCTATTATTTCAACTCAGAAATTTGCTCAAACAACTGAAAATTAGATTTGAAAATCATGAAGCAGATAAAAGAAAAGCTCAAAAATTCTGTCTTTAAAGCATGAGTTATGAAGCTCATTAAAAAAGCAAAGAGATTTAATAAGAAAAAAAATAATAAAAAAAGCAATGATTCATTTCAGAAAAGTGAGATTGAAAATCAGTCAGATGATTGAAACAATGATAACTTAATGCTGAGAATTGTCAATTTCATCATCACAGTTTTTTTTAATTTCAATGAAGCAAAAACACAATTCAATTATCATCTTCACAACAGTTTCATAATTGATTCAGAAGCAAATATACATGTTTGTAACAATAAATTGAGATTTCATAATTTTTATTCTGTTGAAAATGACTCAATTTTGACTGAAAATAAAGTTTCAAATGTGAAAAATTATAAAAATGTGAATGTGATTATTAATACTTCAAACAGAAAAATCATGATAAATCTTACTCAAATAATTTACATTTCTGATTTTCATATTAATATAATAGCTATGCTTTTTTTATGAAAACAAAAAGTTAATTTGAATGAGCTTGATCTCATTCTGAAGAAAGATGAGAAGATTTTTGTTTACTTACAAGAAATAAAACTCAAATTGATTATTGAATACAATCTGATTGACTTAAATCATGTCATGATTATGTCTCAAGTAATGTGTTTAATATTCACTACAAATGACTCAAATACAATCAAAAAAATAACTGTGAGTTCTGCTCAAGCAAATGCAGTTTCAGTTATGAAAGCTACAGTTGAAAACAAGTCAGATTCAGCAGCTACAATCTCAAAGAAAACAGTTGTGATTGAAAATAATTCAAACTTGTGACAGCAACATTTAAATCATCTAGATAAAAAACTTTTGAAGCACTTACTCTCTGCAGTTAATAATATCAATCAGAAGAAACTCAATGATTTATTAATTGTTAAATGTGAGATTTGCATCTTGAGCAAGACACATCAACATATTTCTAAAAAATTTATGAACTGTGACAATAAATTCTTCATGAAGCTTCATGTTGATTTTATTTTCATGAACAAAATTTATAATGAAGACAAATACATTCTTCACATCTACTGTTTCTATCTGTATATTCATTATGTTGAGATTATGAAAATCAAAACAAATAATCTGAGATATTTGCAAAAAATCATCAATTAAATTCATCAATTTTATAAGTTTGAGATTCTGATTATACATCTAGATTGAAAAATCTTGCTGTGAAAAAACCTCACTGACTGAAAAACTGAAAAAAAATATCATGTTGAGCATTCAGTCTTAAGAATTTCTCAGCAAAATGATCTGACTGAATGCTCAAAGAGTATAATATTAACAACATCTAAAATCATAGTTATTGTGATGAATTTATCTGAAAATTTATGAAATGAGAATGCAAGAACAACAGTTTATATTCTCAATTGAATCTCTGTTAAAACTCTCAATTAAAAGATGTTTCTTACAGTTCTTAAATGCTATATCAACTTCAATTTCAATTTCAAAAACAGACTGAATGTCAGTCATATTCACATGTTCAGCTGCAGAGCTTATTCTTTTATAAAAAATGCAAGATTTGAAAAATTTAGAAAAATAGCTTCTAGAGCTGAAATCAGTTATTTAATTGAATATAAATCAATCAACATATTCAGAATTTGAATCTCTCAATCTGAAAGAATTATACTTACTAAAAACATCATTTTTAATGAAAAAATGTTTTTTGATCTCAAGAAAATCTCAAAAAAAATTTCAATTTTTTGATTTGAATTAAAGATTAATTTCATATACTTTTCAGAACTTACAATTGAGAAACAAGCAGAAATTGATGAAAATTTGAATGAGAAAAATTTTTTAATTAAAAAATTAAGAAAGAAAAATCAGAATAAAAAAATGAAATCAGCTAAGTAAATTATTTCAAAAACTGTTCAGTTTGATTTTACTAATCAATCTTCAATCAATGATGTTGGCTTGTTGACATCTGAGATGACATCAACTTCTGACTTTATGTTTGAATTCATCAATGAAACATCAATGCCATTTTCTGAAGACTTTGTAGCAGGCTCTGAAGATAAAAAATCAAGCAAAAAATCAGAAATTTGTGAAAAAAGCAAAAATTTTGAACAATCTAATGATTTATAATCTCAGGTAGAACAAACTGCTCAAGAAACTGTTGAATCAACTAACTCATGTTGAAGTGTCAGACTCTGAAAAATCAACACAAATTAAATCAATTCTGATAAGTTATATCATGTCAGATGCTCAGCTTACACTAACACTCTAGCTAACAAATTCAAGTTTATAGAATTTCATTCTGTGTTTGCTCAAGAAATAAAGCATTTATTTATGAACATTATTTCTTGTTTACATTGTGATGAACTGATCAAATTATCTAGAAACTGAAAAAAACTGAAAAAATATGTGTTTACAAAAAAATTTAAAAAAGCAATGAAGATTGAGATGAAGAAACTGAATGAAAAAAACTGCTACAAGAAAATGTTTATTTCAGTGAAATATCTCATCAAATCAGTTTTCTTAATGTGAATTTATAACTACAAATATGATATAAATGATTATCTTGTCAAATTCAAAATTCATTTAGTGATCAGAAAAAATTTACAATTGTTTACAAAAAAAAATACATACACAGCTATGCTTGCAGTCAGAGTCTTCTGTTTTTTTATAATTTTAATAATGATATTTAATCTGAAAGCTCATCAATATAATGCAGTCAATATCTTCATCAACATCAGTTTGAACAAGAATATATATGCTTTATCATTGAATGAATATAAAAAATTAAAAATTTGATGAAAGCTCTTATGAGCTTTATATGACATGCACAGATTTTTTCATTTTTGAAATGCTGAGTTTTCTACTACTCTGAAGAATTTAGAACTTAAATAAATCAATAACAAATCTTGTTTATTTACTGACAGCACTCTCATACTGTTTTTTTACATTAACAATATAATGATGCTATATCATCATATCAATCAGAACTTTTTTAAAGCTTTCATTCAATGCTTACAAACTGCTTATGAACTGAAAAACATGAAAAGTCTCATCTGATTTCTAGACATTCAGATTTTATAAAATCAAATGTCTCAAAAAACATAACTTTGTCAAAACTTGTATATTGAGAAGATTGCAACATGATTTCATTTAATCAATCAAATGTTTCTGCAAAACTTTATAATCAAAAAGCTTGCAGATCTAACATTTTATAAAAATTAAATTTTGAATCAAGAAATTCATGTTTATTAGAGCAAAATTAATTTTGTTTTTTATGCAGCAATTATAATTTGATTAGATGTTGTTTTTTTTGTTAGCAAATTAAGCAAGTTCATGAGCAATTCAGATTCAAAGCATCATACAATTATAAAATGAATAATTAAATATTTATATGCAATCTGAAGTTATGCTCTTGAATATTCTGCTGACAAAAAAAATAATCAGAAGCAAATTTTTTTTATTTTAAGTGATATTTTGTTTGCAGATGATTTTGCAATTTGCTGAAGCTTGCAAAACTTGTTAGTATTTTTTTTGATATTTTTATTGATTGAAAAGTTTTCAAACAACATTCTGTAACAATTTCTTTAATGAAAGCAGAACTGCATGCTTTTACTTATACTGAAAAGAAAGCTATCTGATGAAAACAGCTGTTTAATGATTTAAAATTCAAACTCAACAGCTCAAATCAACTAAATGATTCTGTTATACACATGAATAACAAACAGATTTTATGATTGCTGATCAGCTTCACTTCACTTCTTGTAATCAAGTTCTGTCATGTTGATATTCATCAGCATTGACTTCACAAGCACATTCAATGTAAGAAGCTTCTTGTTGAATGAATTTCAACTAGAAACATGTTTGCTGATGATTTGATCAAACTTCTAGAGAATGAATTCTTCAATAAATTTGTTAAAAATCTTCACTTAATTGACATTACAAACTTGCTGATCAAATTCAATGATTTAACAGTCAAATTGAACAAACTGAACTCTAACAAACAGACAAACTAAGCTTGAGCTGAAGAGAATGTGTTGAATTTATGAGATTTGTTTCAGCTATCATTCAAACTTTCACTGAATAATTCTGACTTCATTTAATAAATCTCACATATTGTCACTATCTCTTGATATTGGGTGACACAAGATACAAACTTTTCATCTCTTGCTTAATTTCATGTGTTCAAGATTGCCATCAAATTTGCTGCTTTTCACAACTTTTGCTATTTCCTTTATGGACCCTAAGATGTATAAATAGTCCATACTTGTCTAGATAGATTGATAGAAATTCAACAAAGTCTTTACTATTCACAGTATCCCTTTAGTTCAACAGGATCTCTCTCTCTCGGTGCATGATATCCGACATGGATCAGGTCACCTATCATGTGATATAAGTAGCAGTTCATCAACTATCTGTCGACCATCATCATCGTGTTTCTCGTATATTCAGCCTTGTTGGTGATGAAGAATGAAGCAAGTTTCTGGGCCATCACAGTGATTTCCTTTTGATTGTGGTGGGATTAGGGGCTAGGGGCTGGAGAATGGGATTCCTCTCCATATCTTTATCAGTTAACTATGTACATAATTAGTACTTTAAAATGTCAATGCAATTTAATCTAATAAAGATAGGGGCGATAGATCCTATCCCTTACTGCCTCTATGGTCATTTCATGCATTTTCTTTAATATAAGTTCATTCACTGCACCCTGTATGTACTAATGTATGTATATACATCCATGTGTGTTATTCTCCAGCTAAACCACCTTTGCACTTCATCTAGCGCAGCCAATACCCAATCATATCATGATATAATGCTGATTCAACAGTAAACCATCGTGGTTCGTTAAATCCCAGCTTCTGATCATGATGCACCAGGTCTGGGAAAGGACGGAAGCACTCGTCCGAGTATGGTTGCGCAGTTGTAGAGTAAGATTTCGCCCTGGAAAGCGGCGCGAAGGAGGTATGTCCGCGCTGAGAAGCAGACATGCAAGAAATTGCTGGTCCACCAGGTTTTGGGAGTTTACCCCCAATCACTGATGACTGATTCAGCTTTTGGAGTCCCTTAAATCTAATGGTCGGATCAAAGTTAATCAGCACAATGACTTCTCTGGGATCATCGATTGATGGACCTTTAGTTAAGTAAACAATCATTCTTTCGTCAGCGGCCGCTTTGAGCCGCCCAGGAACCCTTAGCGGACATAGAGCCCGAAGAAGCTCTTCCGGTGCATCATCCGGGGGCCAAAACTTGATTCCGCGAGACTTGTACCGTTCTTCAGAAGTCTCTATTGGCGTGCCATCTTCATGAAGGTGTTCTGGGGGGTACAGAAATCCCGGTTCCACTTCGTTACCTACTTCGTCGATGGGACATCGACGTTTTCGAGAGCCAATGCGGAGACGCAGACGGTCTGACGAGGCCGAAAAGGTTCCTGAGGGAAGGGGGTCGTTAACGATGTCAATGAATGATGATGCAGAGTGGTTGTAGGTCCCAAACTTAGTTTTTGAGAGCGGAAAATCTCTTCGCAAGTCTGAGTCTCGTTCTTCTTCAGAGTATTCATGATGGTATTGGCGTTTTATGCGTTTTCGTGGAGGAACATAGTTGGGCTTGCTGAAGGCATCCAGAGTATGGATTAACGGGTCATCACTAGGCAGTCGAATAAGGGGTCGGTATTGGGGAAATCCAGGGCTGGGCGTATCTTCCTCGGAAGAGCGTAAATGCCTAGTTACTGAGTCGAGACCCTGGACGTCCCATTCACCGTGCGCGTAGGGGCGATCAATAGGTTGCATGTAATAGGTCCTGTAGTTTTCACTACCGCCATCTCGCCATTCTCGCCGCGATTCGACGATGATTAAATTTCCGGTCTCATTGTCGGTTTGCAAAGACAAGTTTGTCCACGTGTCATTTAAAGGCCCTTCTTGATGTTGCCGTCGCCAATATCGTTGCCACATTGGCTTTGTCGGTTGCGAAAGAGGAATCCTTACACAAATATAGAACGACGTCCAGTCGATTTCTTCTTCTTCGTGAGAGGTTTGGTTGGAGACCACATAGAGATAGTCGTCTCGCACTTCAAAACACACTGTTGACCCAATCTCTGAGCCAACGACGTTTTCAAGCTGAAGACCGCGCTTAGTAACATCGCGATTCTCAGGCAAATACACTCCATGGATCAACCATTCGAACTGATCGAGGTGGCCATGATGCGCGACTTTCGAATGCGTTCCGTAATAGAGATACGAAGCATTGTTGCGGACAAAAAGTTCTCGAGTCGAGTTTAATCGGCGCACCATCCTCACACGGTTCGAGCACATTTGTGCGGCATTTGAACGAATGTCAAATGCAATCAGCCACGTACCTCCGATCCATTTACATAGGCAACTAGCAATGCCATCGGAATAATGCAAAAGGGTAACCTGCAAGTCCCTGGGATCTTCTAAGCATTTTCGATGAAGAACAACTTCAAGAAATGCTGCTTTGACATTTATGACCTGCTCGGTATCATCCGCCTCGCAAACATTCAGAACCCTGATAGTATCGAGGTACTTGTAGCACAGCACACCCTGCCTAAACTGAAAACTTTCAGCATAGCCCATTACGCTTACAGAGTAAGGCTGAGCTGTGGCCACTGCCTCTCGCACATCAAAAACACGTCTTATCGCTTGGCGATAGCTGATTTGCCCGCTTGCTGCCAATCTGCACTCAGCACTGTGAAACATGAACTTCTAGAAAGACGTGTCAATACTGCACTCCTTTATAAAAGTAGATGTCGGACAGAGCGTGGTATGCAGGGCCCGTTATAGATCCGCATACCTGAGCAGACTTCCGTGCCGTAATCTCATCCTTCAACAACTCGTACATGTCCCGATTAACAAGACTCAGGTTGATGTAGTCATTGGGACCCAGATAAGAAGCGATCTCATGCCAGATATCGAAGGGAATGGAGTCGAACTTTTCAGGCATGACAGTCAAATGATGATTCAATGAAAAAGGAGCGAATTGCAGATCAGTGCCTGGCAATTAGTTAACCAGAGAGACGAAGAACAAATGTCTGGGCTTCAACCTTTCGGGGAAGGGGATGTTGAGGCCGTAAAGAAGTAGAGGTCAAGACAACAAATCATCATGGGAAAAATTCCAAGGATAAAAATCCTTGATATAGATACTCTTCAACGTTCTTCCTTTGCCTGGCACCAGTTGAGTAATAGAGAGGAAATAGTGCTGGAGCTCTGACATCTTGGTCAACATGTCAAGCTCATATATGATCCTGCTTCAGATATATATCACCATGAGGCTCAAGACCAAGATGGCATAAAGTCTTGAATGTGTGGAACATTCTCAATGCCGAAAAGAGGCCATAATGAGGCTGAAAATACGCGTCGAGGGCTGGAATCCGTTTCTTCTTTTAATTTCAGAGCACGGATGCTGAATACCTGAACTGTATTAGTTAGTTAGCCAGTTAGTTAGCCCTACAAGTACACTGATACCGATGTGATTTGCAGGTGGCTCGAAAAAGGTTAATGGTGATACTAAGTTGACTAGTAGCTCCAGTACATATAGAGAGAACAAATCCCAGGAAAGGAGAAGAGAGGAGAAAATTCAACAAGGCTGCCAGGTCGTAAGAAGGCAAGCTGCTCTTCGAGAACGACTTCTATTGGTCGTGAGAGAGTCGAGAGGCACAGAAGAAGCAAAAGTCCACGGGAGACTTAACCGGTTCATGATCTCATGCTTGCGGCTCTCAAACCAGGTCAGCATCCTTATTGAGCAATCAGTTTTATTGTTGGCGAATAGTCTCAGATTGACACTCTGTAAGCTTCTGGAAGTCTGCTGATGCAGCAGGGTTGATGCTGGGCGCCAACAGCATGTCTAATTGGATGGCGCAGTCACCGCACACAGATGATTGCCTACTGTAGGGCTCACAGTAGATGTGTATGTACGCAGTATTCTTCTACGGATTGCCAAGCGCTTTGTTCGTGCGCCACACATTTTTTGATTACTCTATCATCCACGGGCGTTGCTGGGATCCATTCATCTCGCTGAGTGGCTGTGTTTGAGAGGTTGGGATTTGAAACTCCAAGGCAGGATGGATCGCCGTCGCATGATAAAGCCAACTGGCCACTCAGGCAATGCTGCGTACCCAAAGAACAGGCAGAACGTAAATCAGCAAGTTTGTTCCTGGCATAATCTAAACTTATGGCCCCCAGTCAACAAGGACAGCGACACATGTAGTTGTATGTAATGTATACTATGTATATATTAACACAAGGGGCGGCACCTCGCATAAGAAGGGAGCTGAGTTTGCGATAGGTCTCAGAGTGAGAGCCGCCGAAAGAAAGCGGCCATTTGTTATTATTGCGTGAAGCAATTTAATTTTGCGGCGGCGGAGCTGTCAAGCGAGATCAGATGCTTGTTTGTTGAGACTCAGAGTCGGGACGATCCCAGGCCTGCTTGAGGCTCAAAACATGAGACGAAAGGGTTTTAAGCCTCGCGCTAGTACATGATCGGATTAGTCAACTGTTTAAGGTTTACTAGCGGCATCCCCCAGGTTCCTCAACGCGGCTCTACGAATCTACATACTAGATTAGGTAGATGTCACCGACCCCTCTTTGTGCCTCATTCAACCCCACAGTCTCTTGGGAGTTTGATGAGAGCAGTGATGAGCTTCGGTTGGAGGCTATTATCATTAGTTTTATTATTCAGCCTGGTCAAGCAGAACAATAGTCAATGAGTCCAGACCACGAATTCGTTCCCACACCAGGGGTTGAACAGCTTTGTTCGTTTGATTGGACGATGCTGGCGTGCTCGTACAGTACACATAGTAGCTCTCGGCCGCAATCAGTTTTTGAAGCGTGACCGGCGTTGTCATTTTGACTTTATACTCCGCATACATGTATTGATCGTAAGATCTGGCGCAATCGTGCCCGTAAATCGTATTCGGTTTCTAGATTCTAGAAGGCTGCCGAAGCCACTGGCTAGACCAACGAATCTCGGTGAGCTTGATTGTTCAGTCCTCTGCGAGCTGGCGCTATCGAAGTCTCCAAGCTGACATGTTTTCCAAAGATTCCTAATTATAAGTGTTCATTCAGTAATACTTGGGTCATAAGCTCGCAGTCCTCCAATAGCATACACGGTGACGGTAATACCTCCCTTATGTCACACGGAGATTCAGCGGCCTTGGAAACAAGCTCATAGCACGTGGACTGTGTCAAGAGGCTCTTCTGGATCAATCATGCGTTCTCCCCACCTCTTAAGTGACGCGGAGCTGAGACAAGGAGCGGCAGGAGTAGCAAAGGATGCGTTCCAAGGATGGCCCAGACAAATTTGGCCCGTCACCAATACTGAAATCCAGGATGAGCACATAATTAGGAGCACTTCTGTTGACCTCAATTTGACATAAGACGCTGGCACTCGAGCCTCGTGCGTAAGGCCAAACCCTTTTCATGCTAGCTTCACTCATGACAAGGGTATTTGAATGGGTTTCGTTTTCTTTGTGCGGTTTGCATAAGCGCCGCTCATCCGCAACACCCACAATTCAACAGGCAGCATAGCACCAACCACACAAATTGTACCCTTTTTTACATTCTCCCAACCTCAATTATTGAACTAGAGCCAATTGAATTTTGCGCCCATGGGAGAAGTGCTATCAGAATGCCTGATAATGAAAAAGAAATGTAGCTGTGCAACATCCATCTTGGTTGGCTCGCCAAACCTCTTCAGCACCTTGAAATAATGCCTCAAAACTTGAGTAAGCATACCTTGCAGGCAATGCAGTCCACTTTACATATTTGATGAAGCACTTTAGACTTCATCATTGAGTTCTTGTGAATGTATGCTGCAAAGAATCTTAGTCAGTCTGAAACCCTGCATATGAAGCCCATCTGGGGAGTCCAGGGAAGGTTGCACCTAGCGTTGATAGATTAACTTAGTTATATCAGTCAAACTTTGTGAAAAGAATGATGTCTAGCTGGTATTCGGCGTCTAACTTAGGTTCCCTCTTGATAAGCTGGGGTTGAGGTCTCACTCAGACAGTTCCATGACATGACATGAGGTGGATTTAAAACTTCAGATCAACCCCTTTTTGAGGCAAAGATAAGATAAGGAAAAGAGCCCCGTGATAAGGCTAACTAACTAAATTAGGCAACCTGCTTTGATGAGTCAGACCAGCACAGTCAACCCCACCAAATGCTGGATATCAAATGAGAAGCCTCCCCTCTCAGACACTTGATGTGAGTATCTTCAACAAAGTGCTTCAGTTCCTTTTTGTGTCTCATTCTTCATCATTCTCTGCTGATTTCTAATCATCTGCATGTGAGCCTTGAATGGTACCTACATAAGTAAATTTGTTCTCATCCAATTCATTTACATAGTACATAGCTATGAGTGCTCCAACAGGGACCACCAAGTTACCAGTGCGACCAAAGGAACCCAAATCACAAAAGAAAAAGCCACCAAAGCAGCCGAAGGACAATAGTACCAAAAATGCTAATAAGGGATCCAATAAACTGACTGGCGGCCCATCTGCAACAGAAACTACCCAGGATCCTGAATTCATGTTCAAAGTTGGCTTTCTGGCTGATGTTTATCAAGAGAGACCAATCTCAGAAAAAATTCCAAAAGTTATAACATGATTTCCTCCTGAACCTAATGGATTTTTGCACATTGGACACAGTAAGGCAATTGCAGTTAATTTTGGCTTTGTGTGGTATCATGGAGGCAGCTGCATTCTATGATTTGATGATACAAACCCTGAGAGCAAGGAAGAACAATATTATAATGTGATTGAAGATATAATAGATTGGCTTGGATTCAAGCCAGTTTGTGTTACAGCTGTCAGTGATAATTTTGAGAAGCTTTTTGTGCTTGCTGAAGAATTGATCTGTTGTGATGGCACATATGTTTGCCATTGCTCAAGTGAGTGTTTGGAAGGGCCCTCCCTGCTATAGTGGTGGAACTAACACAAACAAACAAAAAAGAGGCTGAGATTAAGACTCAACACAGCAAAGGAACTGGTGGCAAGTGTTATGCTTGCAGTCATCATTCACACCCCATTGAAGAATCTTTAACCAAGTTTTGAGCAATGCGGGATGGAAAATATAAATCAGGTGAAGCTGCACTTTGAATGAAACAAGACCTAGAAAACCCAAATCTGCAGATGTGGGATTTGTCTGTCTGGAGAATACTAGATGATGAGTGCAAAGCTCACTTCCAGACTGGAAGTAACTGGAAGGTCTATCCAACTTATGATTTTGCTCATCTGCTATGTGATAGTATAGAAGACATATCCCATTTGCTTTGTACTACAGAATTTGAACTTTCTCACAAATCATATGAGTGGCTATGTGATAAACTGGAAGTTTACAAGCTGATGCAACAAGAGTAGGTGGCTTTGATTCATACATATAAATCTAGGTACTGATCTTGTGTATTAGGTATGGTTGCTTGAACATAACTGGAACTATTCTTTCCAAGCAGAAAATCATTGAAATTGTCAAGAATGGTTATGTCCGAGACTGGGACGACCCTTGTCTCTTTACTCTTATCATGTTACGCAGATGTGGATTCCCACCTGGTGCCATCCTTGCTTTTGTTAATCAGCTAGGCGTGACCAAGGCTAAGACCAATGTTCAAGTGGTCAAACTGGAACAAACTGTTCGACAGTATCTGGAAACATCTGTTCCCCATCTGATGTTGGTACTCAAGCTGCTCAAGGTGATCATTGATGATTTACCGGATGAGTACATCAAGATGGTTGAGGTGCCTTACTCAAAGGATCCATCTTTTGGGGTCAGTTGTGTTTGAGTAATTTTTCTCTCAGCAATGAAAGCTAATGTGTAATTTTCAGTCTTGTGAGGTTCCATTTACAAAGATGGTTTATATTGAGAAGTTGGATTTTTGTGAGGTGGATTCTCCTGACTATTTCTGTCTGGTGCCTAGCAAGACAGTTGGTCTTATGAAAGCCCCTTACCCAATCACTGCAACATTGTATGAAAAGGATCCGAAGACTAGTGAGATTACTTGTGTTCATGCCAAGTATGAGAAACCAGTGGAAGGTTCACCAGCAAAAAAGGTGAAAATGTATGTTTTAAATACCGATTGACTATGTTCAAAAACCAGAATAATCACATTGACACTCATGCAGTTATATCCACTGGGTCGGCGAATCTCCCAAACACAATAGCCCCAAATGTGCTGAGGTCCGCGTGTTTAACCAGCTGTTTAAGTTGGAGGACCCATCTTCCCACCCTGATGGCTTCCTTGCTGACATCAATCCTGAATCCGAACAAATATTTGCTAACTCCTTTATTGAAACTGGGTTTGATGAGATCTGCCGGTCTGCGCCCTGGCCAAAAGAGAAGAATAAGGATAGCGGAGAAGGAGAGGGGGAGGCAAAAGGGAAAGAAGCTGAACATCACACTGCCGTGGAACCATATAGTATTTGATTCCAAGGCATGCATATGGGTTATTTCACAGTTGACAAGGACTCGAAACCTGATTCAATTGTGCTAAATCGCATTGTGACGCTGAAGGACAGCGCAGGGAAAAGTTGAAGGCACTAACAGATAAGCAATATAAACTCTGGTCATTTAGTTCCACAGACATGGAATGTCAGTAATTTTATGGAATACCCTATGAAAGGCCCTTGCAAACTAAGTCAAAAAGGCTGCAGCTTTTCGTTTAGCACAAGGAAATAGACTGATTAACACCTAAACTTAACAC
Organism: Emydomyces testavorans; assembly: GCA_029449355.1. Lineage (NCBI taxonomy): Eukaryota > Fungi > Ascomycota > Eurotiomycetes > Onygenales > Nannizziopsiaceae > Emydomyces > Emydomyces testavorans. The sequence goes on from CP120628.1 coordinate 5,243,726, forward strand.
TAGGTGCTCAAAGGTAGTTACATGTCTAGTTAACTACACAGCATCGCCTGGCATTTCCAGCTAGATGCCCCTTTTCGCCAGACAGTCTATCAAGCCAATGCCGCGAGAACGACGAAGATCACCAGCTGCTCAACATATCAAAATCCACCTATTCCACAACTGACCCTACAACCTCCACTATTGTCAAGCAGTATTGAATTAAATCTATGTTCGACCAATAAAGCGGTAGATGCGACCTCTAAACCCAGACTCAAAAGATAAGGGGGCCAAATATTATAACATAAATTACACGCTGAGCGATCTCATCAACTAGACTTTTCTTATGGCTTCCTTCTCCCTCTCCTCTTCCTCTTTCTCCCTCAGCCTCTTTGCCTCTTCCCTCGCAATCTGATCTGGCCGTCTGATCGCGATATCCTTCGGTTTATAATCACTGAAGAACGTTTTTAGTCCCTTCTCAATCAACCAGCAGGCTCCATAGTCCACGATCATTAATGTCGTCAGAACAAACTTGAATTCGGCACTGAAAGGCACCAGGCGCATCTTCCCGTTTAGTTCGGGTATGAATTCAGTAGCACAAGAAAACGCCACCAGTGAGGTGAGCATAAGGCCCCAGTACATGCCACGGTTTTCGCGGATAGACTCGCGGAAGGGACGGCCTTGGTAATTTATGGAAAAGGTAGAGATTTGTTGAATGAGCTGAAGGAGGTAGACCGCGGAATTGAGAAGAGAGGGTGCAAATTCCTTGTCAAGGTCGATATTCTCCTTGCGTCTGATTTCAAAAGCATCAGTGGGGTGTGAAACGAGATGGGCGGTAATGAAAAAGAAACTTACGGCTCTATTGAGTAGACGTATTGAGAAAGATAGATCAATGTCGCTACATGAACTGCAAATTGTCCCAGGACAGACCCGATGATGTAGACATTAAAGATGTTTGGTTGTGGCCGCTCCTTCGACAACCCTTCGACAGGCTATTTAAGATACGGTCAGATGATGGTCATTTGTCCTTAGTGAACTGGGGCGAACATACCTTAGCACGAGAAATAGATAAAAAGCAGACGCTCATGAGCATGCCGCTGATTGTAACTTGTCCGTCTCCAAACTTAATTCCATCAAGATATATTACACTCAAACTATACGCACTGATGAGGCAATTCAACGCCAGAATCTTGTACATTTGAATTGTGGCGACCAGCGTGCATCGGCCTTGGCGAATAATATTGGGGATGGCGATGACATTGGCCAGTTTGCTAGTGAATGGTGCAGCTACCGAAGCATCACCTAATTTGAGGGTAGGTGGCTCGTCTTCATTCATCTCTTGCTCCATCATAGTTGCCGTGAGCTTATCTGCAAGCCCGGCCGCCGCAATCTTGGCCTGCTGCTCTCGGCGTTGTTGAGGCGTAAGATTGTCGCTGGCTTGCTGGAGGGCTTGAGCACCTGTGGAGACAGCAGTGGGAATGCCATTAGCTTGTTGCAAAGTGGCAACGGCCGCTGGTCCCTTCTTCTCGGCTTCGCGAAGTATAGCCTTGTCGTAATTTGGATTATTTGGTCCAGGTGGGTAGAGATGAGCAATTTGAAGAGGCACTGGAGGTTGTGGCTGGTTGAATCTCTGCATGAGTGAGACTTGTTTTTCGTAAATCTCTTTCATCTTTGTCATTCTGAAATGTTCAGCAATTTTATTGAGATCCTCTGGCGTTCCATTCAGAAGCGCAACGCCAACATGGGCCTGCTTCAGAGCGCCAACATCGTTGGTACCATCGCCGCACATCAACGTCGTGTAGCCAGCATCCTTCATTCCCAGAAGAATATTCTCCTTTTGTTTCGGTGATACTCGTGCATATACCCAAGTATGACGAAGAAGATCTCGAAGGCCTTTCTGGCCATTGAATTTTTCCAAAGCATAGCCAGTCACACAGAGATCCTTGGTTTTGAGAATAGTTTCGTCCAGTGGCTTCGTAGGATCGACATCAACATTAAGCTTATCATCAATACTTCTCCATACAAGCCTTGTTCCCGACGTGTCGTGCTCCGGGGCGTCAAGTATGAGAGTATCCCGATCGACAATTTCCACTTGCCTTGCGACATGAACCGCCGTCAAGGGATTGTCACCAGTAATCATAACCACTCTGTGACTGCTTTCGTTTAGCATTTGCAATGCCTTGACCGCATCTTCCTTGAGAGGGCACTGAAGGACGAGGAAACCAGCAAAATGCAAATCAGCCTCAACGTTCTCCCTTTTCAAACTATTAATTTTCGCTGGACTTAACTCAGCTTCGGTATTTAAGTATTTATAACCCAATGCAAGGACTCTGGCTCCGTTACGTGTAAAAAATTTGAATGTCTCTTCATAATAAGGGGGAACGGATACAAGCATAGTGCTGATAGTCTCAGGAGCACCTTTAACTCCGACGAAGGTCGCTTTGATTCTCTTAGAGGATTGTCTATCCGTGCTGGTTACTGTCGCTACTGCACTTTGTCGCTTCAACGCAGATGAAAATTGGAATCGCCGTCTGATCTGAACCGACTCAAGGATTCGCCCCCCTGACCTGACAGGAGCTCCAGGTTTGGTCGTCAAGATATCATTTTGACCAAGTCCCCATCCGAGAGACATGAGTGTTGCCTTTTCCATAGGATCACCGACAATTTCGCCTTCATCCAACTTCACAAGTGCATGGGCAGTAGCAAGTACAAGGGTAGTCTCATTCTTCACGTCTTCGACCTTTGTGATATCGGTATGTGCACCATCGGGAGACACTGCAGCGTTCTTTAATCCTAGAGTCAGTCCGGCAATACCTTCAACTAGAAGATCCTCGCCAGTCAAGGTTCCCGTTTTGTCGAAACAAGCGATATCAACCCGCCCAGCGTAAGGAATTCTGAAAGGTTCTGTGCAGAAAATGGCGAATTTGCTAAGTGCTGCAAGACTGGTATTGACGGCCAGACTTAATTCCATTGGCAGTTCTGGGGGCACAACGCTGGTAATAATCAAGATGCAATCTAACAATAACTTTGATCTCTTCCGGTCCCTAGAAACACCTTCTTGCCAAACATACCAGGAGGCAGCAATGGCGAACATTAACAGGAAAAGGATGAACAATAATGCTTCCACGTTATTGGCAGATACAGGCTCTGTGGAATAGATCATTGTACGAACCAAACTGCCCTGGCTGGTCTCAAAACCAGTCCTGATAACAACGCCCAGAGCACCATTGTCAGGAGGAGGCGGAACCTTAAGTCGCACGTTGTCGGTGTTTTCATCAGGGTTCCACCTAGGCTGGTTGATCTGTAGCACCTTTGTGCCTCCGTAGAGGAACGAGTTCTTGTCAAGACCATTGGGATCAATTCGTTCATCCTCTGGACGCAGCTCGATAGAGTCTTTCAGCAAAGGAGTACTCTCTCCTGAGAGCATTGCTTCGTTGGCAATTGCACCACCGCCAATCATGAGAATATCACAGGCAACGCCGCTATCTTCTTTGGTCCGATTCACAGATAGCAAGTCACCTGGAAGCAATTTATCGCTGCCGATCTCAATCCATCGGTTCTCTCTGTAAACCCAGACGTCGTACGGTTTGATACTCATGCTTCGGAATTCGTTTAGCGTCCTTTGGCGTTGCCACACAACCGTACTTTCAAATGCGACTAGCATGAATAGTGTAAACAACGAATAATACCAGTATTCATCCAAAAGCCAGAGTCCGACGCAGAACACCTGGAAAACGAAAAATGGCGCAACGGCATGCTGTTTGAATAGCTCAACGAAAGTCGGGACCGGAATATCAAAGGTATTGTCGCCATAATGATTGTGGATGTGTTCGATTTGAGCCGCAGTTACCAGCCCACGGCTTCCCTGGAACTCCCTCAACCGTGGCTTCGGTTCAACATCCAGGGCGTAAGAAAGCGGAGCAAAGCATTTTCTTTCTGAAGAATACAAAAACCGCCGTTTCTGAAACAGGAAAGAAATATGATTTCGACCACCAGTGTACTCTTTGTCTAAACAACAAATCTCCGCCGACCCAGCATTCGTCACAGGGATGACCTTGATGAGTTGCGCATCGTCGACGGATTTTGCACCGACGGTAGTAAACAGCGCATCGATGTTTACGTTCCATTTCGTCATCAGCCATAGTAGAGCCTGGATTGTGAGTATGGAGCCCGCCCAGACAAAAGTCCACTCAGAGCCTTGGATATATTTGTGGTATCGTTCGGGCGAGAGGTAGAAGGCTAAGAACGTCGGCCATATTATTAGAAACGGCCAGATATATGTATGTAACTGAATCGGAAGAGGATTTCGAAGGGCTGCAGATCGTATCTGGTCGCTGTCTATCAGCCGTGCCCTTTGATTCCGTGTCAGCGCATCTATCGATTAACATGGTAATGGGTTCGAGCTCACTCACATGTTTGGCTTGAGTTGATAAGGAACTAACGAGGGAGAATCATGAAAACAGTTCTCCAGTGGCTAAGTTGTAGTGAAAACTCAGAAAAGCTCTCGAGTTTATAGAATGGATGCCTTCGACTTCAGATATCATTCGCAAATGTCCATCTGCACAACTGCTTTCTCTGGCCGTTCAAGTTCTTTTCATCGAGAGAACGATCTGGCTGTCTTTTTGCAGATTACATAACTAACTACATAACTTACTAGAGGCTAGCTAGTTGCCAGTTACATAGTTAACTAACAATTCTGTGGTTCAATTAAGGTTTAGCCTCTTAGTCTGGAAACCAATCAAACTGGCTATGCAGATCCACTTGTTGCGGCTGACATAATGCTCATACTTCCGACTCCATCTACCATTATCATGCAATGAGGGATTATGATAGAGGAGTGCAGGTTCATGAATTCTCAACAGTTTACAATCATACTAGCATGGCAGCAGAAGCCTGGATGATTATGAAACTAGTAACTATAGTGAATCCAACTCCTAAGTAGTGAGGGAAAAGGAGCTCGCCATTTACTAGATTTAGCAAAAGGGTCTAGGTTGTGGAAGCTCCGTGTTAACTCTTGGGCTGGTCCACCGTATCCAACGAATAGAACGAGTATAAGGTAGGGCAATGTGTAATCCAGGCTGTTGCAGCTCCAAGGTTCCGTACTGTCACCATCTCTTGGCCAGGAACCTAACAAGGAGTTTCCCCATTCGCAATTTCACGAAAAGTATTTATTAGGCTTTCCCATAGACTAACCCGGAGTCGATATAACGAGAGAAGCGTGTTGTTTCGCTTGTAGATTCGTAGCTTCTTCTGATGGCTAATTGACCTTTCGAAACTTCGATCTCAGGGTGGCTGAGAGACTGTCTTGAGAAGAGACCTTCCATTCGGAGAAGGCTATTAGTACAGAGCCGTATTTCTTCTGCAGGCCTTAATGGTAAGACCCAGTGATTCATTAATATCAACGATGTTCTGGTGTGAGATTAGCTTTGGCAGCGAAATGACAAAACCAGGGCCAAAAGATTACCATGGCAAGCTAGGGCATCTGAACAACTGTTTGGCACCAAGTTTGGATTCTATGAGACCAAAGAGACAGTAAATAAAATTCTTTCTCAGGATAAATTGTGGTGTGAAATGACATGAAGCTTTGGGCAACTTTGATAGTCAGCAGTGATACAGTAGTTACATAGTAGGGGTATGTTAGTTATGTAACTAACTAACTAGCTGCTTTGGGTAAGTTAGCTGGCTAGGTACTCCAGCTTACATGGTACTATGTAATCAGGCATTCAACATCGTAACAACAGAGGCACCCTCAGTGTCTGCTCTATCTCCTGGGCCGTGGTTTAACATATTAATTATTCTTATATGGACTCAAGAATGAATGCAGTTGTCACTCTGAATCGCTAATCACCAATCGCACCAGCAGGTCGTGGGTCAATATCACCTTTCTCTCACAAGCCAATCCCCCTGCAATTCCGCTCCCTTGCTCTTCCTTCTCTATTTCGAATCGGCGCAAATATCGAATGTTTATACGCAATCTTCCTCGACCAACATGTCCAAGAGGACTTTAGGAGGAGGCAGAGTGCTTGGTAGCGGAAGATCTTTGAATCCGGCACTCCCGTCTGCCGCCCCAAATCATCCTCCGAAGGCCCATTCCCCGTCGGCGAGTAGCGTTTCCCTGAACTCGCAAGCGTCGGCTTCGCAGATCTCGTCGGATACACAGGATATTGTATCAAGGATATCATTAGAAAATGGAGCTTCTTCAATATCCAAGACCGCGGCTGCAACTGCCAGCACTCATCTCGCATGCCCGATATGTAATGAGGAGATGGTAAGTCGCTTGATTTGAGAGTTAAGGCTGAAATTCAGTGACTGAACAACTTTATAGGTTACCTTATTGCAGCTCAATCGGTGAATATTCATTCCAGAATTACTAATATTGGAGGATTAACCTATGTTTCTTAGACACCTCGATGATGCGCATCGAAATCTTGAGGATGAACAACAAGTTGAGGTGAAGGACTGGTTTCAGATTCAGGTTGAAAAGGCGAAAAGATTCCAACCTCTTGCCGTATTAAACCAGAAATTAAAAGCTCTGGATGTCTTCGAGTCCAACAGTAACCCGCAATTCACTCCCTCCGTTCCCACTCGTCCCACGAAGAATGGTTTCGTGGAACCACCCAAGGTCCTAGACCCGGATGAAATGGTGTCAAGAGTGCATTGGCAACAGCGTACCTTGTACGATGTGTGTCTGGAACCCATGTGTGAGAAACGACTTACTGTAACAACTGGTTGCGTGAATTGTCGAAAATGCGGACGGCTGTTCTGCGATGAGCATACAATGTATCAAATGAAGCTATCAAGATCTGCTCAACACGATCCTATCCGTGGCCTATGGTGTCGGGTGTGTGAGACATGTTATAAGTCCAGAGAGGGTTATAATGATAAGAATGGTATTATCTTTCCTGAATGCTGAGAGTTTTATATTGACCCGAGGCGTAGGAGCGGAGCGGGACCACACCACGATTTTCAACGCCATGAGAAAACCAGTGGTAGATAAAGCATTTCTAGAAGTTTCAAGGCTGGAGAAGCGGCTCAGCCGGCTCACACAGCTCCTCGCCGAACTTCCCCTCGAACAAGTACAGCCAGGAGCAAACAGAAAATGGTCACTCTCTTGGCAAGGCGATCAGAGAAAAAAAATTGAACAATCTATTGTGAGCTGGCAAGACGATGCAAGTGTTTTGAGATGTCCATTTTGCCAACAGGAGTTTACCACATATACGTTTCGAAGACACCACTGTCGGACTTGCGGCCGTGTGGTTTGCGGCGACCCTAAAACGGAATGCTCGTCAGAGGTTGGGTTAGACGTGGTCACAAGTATGTCCTTACAGCAAACTATTCATTTCGTACAGTTTCTAATTCACATAGGCACATATCGCTTATCAGAAAAGGCTACAATGCCGGGGACATTGAATATAGATGTTCGACTTTGCAGGGAATGCAAATCTACCTTATTTGATAAGCGAGACTTCTCTCTGGATCTGGCCAAGGAACCAGCCGATGCTCGAGCTTACAAAAACCTTGTTCAGTTTGAAAGAGGAATCCGACTCCTATTGCCTCGATTTCAGAAGTTACTGACCACCTTACAGTGGGTACGCCCCGAAAACACTCTCTTAAAAGGCGTTTAACAATTTTCATAGAGACCCTGAAAAACCGCCCTCTCCCGCTCAACTAGCGGAAGCATCCAAAGTCCGCAAACGTCTCATTGACTCCTTCGCCCAGTATGATGTCGCAGCGCGTCGAATCCGTGACCTCGCCACTGAGTCTCCTATGCAGGCCAAACTCCAAAAGGCCATATATCTCAAAGCTACAAATTTCCTCCACCTCTATATGCTTCCTCTCAAAACCCTACCAAAGATTCTTAAACACGCTACTCCTCATGGCCAGCGTCCCGAAACCTTATCAGGCAACTCTTGTTACAACGGCACCAGCCCACTCGTCCCGCGTGCCTTGACAGCAATCAAATATGGCTCCCATCAGGACCCCCATAAACACACCAGCAGTATGGCAAGCCTCAACAGCGACAACAGTAGTGCTGTTTCCGCCCTTGAAACGGAAGAAAAGTCCCTCCGAGAGCAGCTTATCGTACTCGAAGAACAAAAATTCTTTGTATCAGAGATGATTGCCGATGCCCACCGCAGAAGAAAGTTTGACGAGGCTAGTAGTCTTGCAATCAATGCGGATGAGCTAGGCAAGGAGATCGATAAGATCAATGGGATGCTAGAACAGTTAGATTTTGCAGGGGCGTACTTGACTGCTGACGGTAACCATCAGGGCGTGGAGAGTCAGACGTGAGCTAAGTGACGTTCATTGATAGTGAGGGTCTGTTTCGCCAATGAGGATATATTTGCTGCAGTTTGTGCATCAACTCGAGTAATGATGGTACTGCGACATTGACACTGCATACATGATGTGGAATAATAACACGATTTATGCCTTTTTGCTTTGCCGTTTCTGCAAGATGAGTCATGATGCATGCTCACTATCTTTCTTCGGTATGCAACTTGATATGCACGTAAGTATCGAGACAGGAGACTTTATAGCAAGCGTGCGGTAATTCTTCCTGTTAGTTCATATATATAGAGAGACTTTGTACGAGCACTGAGACACAAGGTAATCATAAATAATAGTCGTATACAGTGCTAAATTTGATTTCTCCCAGTTCACCCCCCGGCTAGGGTAAATCACAAATTTATCAAACATCAATTTTTAAGGCAATTAACTTGAATTCGGAGCCCGCCAAACTAGCTAATGGAATCATCGGACCCTCATAAATAAAACCAAATACAACCGGCCACTACTGCTCAAAGTAACTGTTCCGAGCCAGACTGCTCTTCTGCCCCGTTAACCTGTACGCCATTAGCTTGATTACCCCCAGTGCTTTCCCCTCTTTCCCTCTCCTCCACGAATGTATTCATCAGCGCCCTCAGCTCTGCAAGCTGCTGCTTTAACTGCCGTACCTCCAGCACACACGGGTCAACTTCAACATTTGGCTTCATCTGCTGCACTTTTTGATCCCACTCCGATATATCGGATTCCGCATTCACCATCGTGGCAGCCTCTTCCCATTCTTCGGTCTGGTCGTCCTCAGCCTCGCCGAGACGCCGGTTGATTTGGATCCGGCGGGCATGCGACGTTTCAATGAAGGCGGTTACAAAGAGGAGGGGGGAGTAAATGACACCCATGACATAGTGATTCAAGCGTTCGTAGCGAGCACTGGAAAGCCACCATTCGAAAGGGAGGATTAGGAAGAAGATCTCGACGAGGTTGAAAGCTAGGCCTGTAAGCAAAGTGACCTACATCTGGTATAGAAATACATGGGGTACTTACGAACGATGAAGACATTTTCGTCCGGTGCACGCACAAATTGAAGAGTTCGATAGGCAAAGAGAGCCAGATATTCATTGATTGCATTCCCCGTGATGTCTTCGTAGGCACTGTTATACAAGGCGATAAGAATGTTCAACAAAACTACCGGTCATGATCAATCTTCATCATTCTTTATCATCCGCAGTGTGAATTCATTTTGAACTTACCAACCATGACCACGAAGGTAAAAAGGTAATAAAGGGTGATACCGAAGGGAGCCGCAAAACTTTTGAAGGCATCGAAATCCGGATTTTGCATCACTGTATTTGCCATTCCTTGAAGAATCATCGCCGGAGTCATAACATTGTCGGGATCTGCCTGGTCCATTCCAGAAAACCCCTGGAGGAAACCTATAATGACCACAGCCAAAAGCGCGAAGAATATCAAACTCTCTTTCATCATCACCTTCAAAACGACAAGCATCGCTCCGAAGAAACGGAAAGTATCCAAATATAAAAGCAGCCGACCCCAAAATAATGGCGCAGAAAACGCTAGAAAATTATAACTGAGTTGATTGTATCGTCGTCTTTCCACATCTTGCGAATCAGGTGAGTGAGTGAGAGCTATAGCTCGAAGGACAAACGAAGCGGCGAGGAGGATGTAGAGAGTAGCGTTGAAGGCATTCCAGAACCCAAAGTAATTGCGACCAACTTTCCAAAATTTGGAGAATTCATCACAGATAAATGCAAAAGTCATCAGGTACAGAATGCCTTCCACAACATCAAGATCACCAGTAGGGTTGATGGTGTTGATGACGCCCGTGTAGAGCGCCAGGTATAACAGTGAAAAGAATATCTGTACCGTATTTTGGTAGACTGGCGTTCGCATTCTGTCTGGATTGAAATGAGCCCAGTATGATGTATTAGTTCGATCCTTGTATTCAACGAAATTAGAAGCATCTCTCTCGTCCTGGCAGACCCAGCCATGCCAGAGATACTTGATGCATTTCTGATATCCCGACGAGCCTATGACAGTTAACGCATGTAAATCAACAGCCCGCTCAATGACATTAGCCGGAGGAGTAACTTCATCGCTACTAATGACAATCGAATATCGCTTTAAGAGGATCGCCTGCATTAGAAAATCGTGATCGCTTTCGCTCTCGAGTCTGCATACGGTTTAGACCATGCTCTCAAGGAAAGCTTCAGTGGATAACTTACAGACGCTTAGCAAGAATCTCGCATGCCACTACCCTGAGAAGGTGGAGGTCTGAGTCCCATAGCTCTTTTATAGCTTGTATTCTAAACCATCGTAGACAGACTAGGAGTCCATATACCACGCAGGCTCTGTATTGCTCGCCCCCAGCATTCCTCGCCATGTCGATGACAGCTTTGGTTATAACCGTGCTATTTGGCTTGGTAACGGCAGACTCTTCAAGCTCACAGGGGATAACTTGTTCGATCAAGTGTTTCAAGCGAAGAGCTACCTTGGTGACTTCTTTGGGTGGAAGAGGAGGCGGCACGCCTTCGGCCTCCGTGCTTGGGAGCACTATAATGCTTTTTCAGTACAAACTAACTATACAACGGACTAATTTCTATGGCAATTGACTTACTTCTATCATGTTCGTTGGTGTCGAGGAGAACTTCTTGCTCGTTCGTATCAAACAATCCCGGCATGTTTGGCCGTCGGAGCTAAATGTAGCCACCTAGTTACCTTATGCCAATTGAATTGAAAATGGACGAATATAACAAGGCGTTCAACTTCAGAGCGCTCATGAACAAGAAAGACTGAAGTATTGACATTCGCAGGTCTAAAGATGAGCGTTGGAAGAGCTGTATGCAACGAGGTAGATATGACATAACTAGTTTGGAGTAGCTCAAAAAGCTTCGATTCAAGTGGAAATTGCGGGGAAAGGAATAAGTGAAAGCATAATAAATCGCCACTTCAGTCAGCGCCAAAAGAGCCCTCTCATTGCCGCATCTTGCGCATTATTCTCGTTGGTGATGATGGCGAAGTAGAATAACTAGCAATCTAGTTCCCAGGGAGAGAGTATACAGTCGAGGTTGTTTAGTTATGTACGCCCTACGAAGCGACGGAATGAAACACAGATAGATCACAGATGAGAGCGACGGTATTCCCATGTTTTCCATTTTGTCTAGCGCTATTATTTTTCATAGAAGGCCAACCCTTTCAATGTCCCATCCAGATCGTTTTAAGATCAAGACCGGGTGGGCAATATTTTTAAACCATTCCGAGTCATCAAAAAGAAATGCACAGCATTATTCGACCATTGCATCATCACTCTCGCTAACGCTCTCATCACCACTAACTTCCTGATTCTCACGTTCTTTTTTGTCCATCAGAGCCTGGAGACCGGCCTCATCTTCTTCAGTTACTGCCTTGGGAGCCATTTGCACCACGCAGGATCCGCCAGACGCTCGAATTTTCTCAGTGATGCTCTTGATCGCATCTTCCAAGGTTTTAATGCCGAAGTTCTTATCTAAGCAGTGGCTGGACAAAACATATAATGGAGGAGAAACCAATTTGACCTTAACTTGGGTATCCGTGGTGTTATTGGCCTCCGCGGTGCGTAGAGCTTCTTTGACAGCATCGATTCCTTCATAGCTGAAACATGTGACTTCGATATCGGCGCGGACTTTGGTCGGCTGTGGCGTGAGCCTTTTGCTGATGTGTAGCAACAACTCATCCTTGACGGCCTGGCTGGGAAAGGTCACATCATCCCACACGCTTGGGTTTCTAAAAACAATCAGCTGCGACATCGATAAATATTGTTCGCTTTATCTTACGTGATAGAAAGCTTGAAAGCATCATTAGCATGTCCGTATTTTTTATTTAGTGGCCATCCAATCTGTTGATATAATGTCTCGATGGGAGTCCTCGTCTTCTCCGCAACATGACTCATAATCGAGTGAACGGACTTGCTCTTATTGTATCGCTCTTCGCACTTCACCACATCCTCGGCAGATACACGACGCTTTGACAAATCAATATATCCTGTTCCAGTGCGATTGCATTAGCACGTCTGAAGGTTGGCGCATAGGGACCGCACTTCCCACGCACCCTTTTCTTTGTCCACGCGAAGCACCACGACAACCTCATTTCTTCCGACACGAAGAAGCTTCTGTATACTTCTGATACGACGTCTGGACAATTCAGATAAGAGGATCATTCCATCGATGTTGTCATATTCAAGCAGTTTCACGTAAGCTCCCATTTCCGCAATCTAAAGATGGGCTCGTTAGATTGAGATCATACGGCAACCTTGCGCACTTTGACCAACCTGCTTCACATTCACCATCACGAAACTATCAATCTCCGGGTACTTCTCCTCATAGAACCGACAATTTGTGAACGACATGATGGCGGGTTCAGTTACCTCTCACAGAGAGGATCTTTATTAAAGTGAAAACTTCTCAAAGGCTGTAGCTATTTGCAGGGGCAAATTTATAGGGTTCGCAAAACGAGTAGACTCGAGCAAAGGGCGTCAAGAAACTGAGGCGCTGAGATTCTTTGAGCTTTTCGATTCGAATTGAATCCTCACTGTTCTCTTCATCGCCCTCTTCGAGTCATCCTCGCGTTCATTTTTGCGGAAGAACAGCGTTTAGCGGGGATAGCGCTAAATCACGTGGGTAACGAATGATGTAACTAATCAGCATCCATTGACTGGTGAATTTGACGACAAAAACACTTCGCAGACTCAAGACTTATTGCGGCCAGTATGGACTCGACAGACTGTTGGCGAAGCAGACTTGGGGTCCTGATTTTTTCAATTACCTTGACCTGACTGTCATGTAGTCAGTTATAAAGCTAAAGACTAGTGAACTAACAAGAATTGTCACCTTAGTTTTCAATCTGTAGTAGAAAAAGATCCCCGCCAGTACGGCAGCATTATGGGCAATTTACAGTGAACACTGCAATATCAGCCTTATTAGGTACGACAGCATCTTGCTCTCTACTGTTGTTGGGGGTCTGAGCTGACATACTCAAGGAATGAATAACTTGCCCAATTTGTTCCTCCTCTGCAACACATTGCCAGCTCATTTCTCATCCCCATGCTTGCGGGTTCTATCACCGCCATGGCAACGAGAGGAGGGCATTCCGACCACGACGACGGTGTTATGACACCCACGGGGGACGAAACCTCTATCATGACTCCTCTTATAGAATCTGATGGCAATGGGTTAGCCGCAGGCGGCTCGAGACACGGAACGTTTCCATCTGACTCTCATTCGCACCTTAATCGAGGAAGCCCATTCCCCGAGAGCGCAAACCAGAGCGTCAAGGGTGACGGAATATCCTCGGTTCCTCCACAAGCTGCAACAGGCCAATCGGCCACAAAACAACTCGCTGATGTGCATGGTGTGAAAAACCAGCGGATTATGTAGGCCATTCATGACCATGTCCTCACTTCAAACGCTGATAGAGGTGGTTATAATAATAGGTATCTATCATACTATGTACCGTTTCTCAATTGGATTACACAGTATCGTTGGAAGTTCCTACGTGGGGATTTTATCTCGGCCTTAACCGTCTCGTCGGTCTACATCCCGCTGGGGCTCTCACTTGCATCCAACATTGCTCATGTTCCCGCACTTAATGGTCTCTATTCCTTTGTTTTTAACCCGTTCATGTATGCCCTCCTTGGGAGCAGCCCGCAAGTCGTAGTAGGCCCCGAGGCGCCTGGTTCTTTGCTTGTTGGGACGGTCATCCGTAATGCTCTGGAAAAGGGAAAATCCATTGATGACGACGTTTTTGCCAATGCGCAGATTGCTGGAATTGTGACAGGAATGGCCGGTTCAATGATCCTGATCGCGGGCCTGACCCGACTGGGGTTTCTCGACAATATCCTGAGCCGACCATTTTTGCGGGGATTTATTAGCGCCATTGGCTTTGTGATTTTCGTTGATCAGCTTATTCCAGAGATGGGCCTCAATGAGCGTGCAAGGGATAACGGCTTGGTGACCCATGGGAGCAGTTGGGATAAGTTAGTATTCTTGTTCCAGAATGCTCGACACAGCCATGCCTTGACTTGTGCTGTTGCATTTGGCAGCTTTGCTATAATTATGGTGTTCCGGTAAGTACATATTCTCCATCGATATACGTGAGTAAGCCAGATGCTAAATCCCTATTATAGTACGTTGAAGAAATACTTGGAGCCACGGTTTCCGAGCGTGATCTTCTTTCCTGATCAACTTCTCGTCGTAATTTTCTCTGCAGTTCTTACCTGGAAATTTGGCTGGGATGAGAAGGGATTGGATATCTTAGGTGATGTAAAAGGAAACGGCAAATCCACGTTTGTATTCCGCTGGCCTTTTCATTGGGAACACCTACACCATATACGGTCTGCCATGAGCACTTCGTTTATTATCTCCTTGCTTGGCTTTTTTGAATCCTCGATTGCTGCGAAGGGCCTTCGCTCCAAAAATCGAGATGCGATCCAAGCCATGACCTACAGTCCGAATCGAGAGCTTGTCGCCCTTGGAGCTGCTAATATTCTCGGAGGTTGCTTCATGGCGCTACCGGCGTTTGGTGGATATGGGAGGAGTAAATTGAGTGCTGCGACTGGTGCGAGAACACCAATGAGCAGCATATTTTTATGCTTGATTACACTGATATGCATTGTTTTCTTGTTACCTTACTTTCACTATCTTCCGGTGAGTTTTACGCACGAACATATGGAGCTTTGTCTAATGATTTGAAGATGGCCGTATTATCCGCTGTCATATCGGTCGTTTCATGGTCGCTCATTGAAGAATGCCCACACGACATTCGATTCTTCATTCTCATTCGCGGTTGGTCAGAATTAATCCTCATGCTTCTCATTTTTGTCTCTACGGTCTTCTACTCCCTGTATCTTGGAATCGCTCTGGGAATGGGTCTCTCCATTCTCCAAATCATCCGCCACTCAACAAAACCACGGATTCAGATTCTGGGCAAAGTATCCGGCACTGATAACCGTTTCGAAAACGCAGAACTTCACCCTGAAAGAGTGGAATTCATCGAAGGCTGCCTGATTGTCAAAATTCCGGAACCGCTCACGTTTGCGAACACAGGAGATTTGAAGAACCGCCTCCGGCGTCTTGAATTTTACGGTACCACCGCTGTTCACCCCGCGCTTCCTCGCGTCCGACCTCCAGAACATAATCAGAATATGATTTTTGATATTCATGGTGTCACGAGCATTGATGGCTCAGGGATTCAAGTGCTCTCGGAAATCGTACAGGAGTACGTTGCCCAGGACGTTAGGGTGTTCTTTTGCCGTATTCCCCGGCAGGACAGCGACGTGTTTCAATTGATGGAGAAGAGTGGGATTGTGGAAACTTGCGGGGGAATGACACACTTCGTGGAGAGTGTTTCTGAGGCTCTAAAGCTGACGGAGACACCGCATATTCATGAAGACTAGATAGGGATGGATTGTGGAAATGTTTCCATTGGTTTAAGGGCCTCAGGTAAATTGCATATATTACGTCTATATTTGGATTACCTGGGTTCCTATGAGGTTATGACCAAAATTCTGTTGTTGTTATTTGAGCAGATATGTGATTTTAGTATACAGCAAAGATTTTATATCACCAGCACTCTTGAAAACATACACTAGAATTGAATATATTTTAGCGATCATTTTCTTCTTCTATTTTAAGCTGTATCCTGTCGTATGATTATTATACCTTCAGAATAAAGGGCGACTTTAAAAAGCTGTCATGCTCCAGGGGAGGATTTTGAACGGCCTCTCTAACCTATCCAAGTTGTGAATGATTTCGACTAAAATAGGTAAATCAACAAAATGTTAATTCTTCAAACAACAGGTACAGTTAACGACAATCGCTGACTGTGTGATTTTCACAAGGCACTCAGTGTTCAATCTCCTCTATTCCAGCCCAGTCACGCCCACAGTGGCTAGCCTCGCAACTCGATTTTCTGCTATTTTGAGTTCTTTGTGCTGGCATTCATTCGTCTCAGTCCTGCCGACTTCGTCAAGGACGTCGTAAGTATTGAACCCCTTGAACAAGAGTGCCGAGTTAGTCTCAAATAGTAGGCGAGTTCGGAACCGATTCGCATAGTAATTGAAGTTCAAGACTCCCTTTGCAGGAAATCGAGGTGCGAATCGGGACACAGAAGCAGTAGATTCTGCAGCGGCCGCAAATATCAAGAGAATATGCACACGTTCACAGTGGCCGAAAAAGCTGCGGGGACTTATAGTGCAGCTCGTCCTCTTGAGAGCGAGCAAAACTCCAGCCAGTGGGCTTATGAGGCCAATGCCAACGAATATCGCTGCTTTGCATCAAGCAGATCCTCCCACTTCAAGTTACAATCACACTCGATATATTCGGCCCTTCAGCATGACCCCAATTGCCCATTGCTCTCGCAACCAATTTCCGCAATAGCTCCTCATTAGCTCTCCAAATAAACCTCTTCTCTCTGTCCTCGGCATCCTCCAGACCGTCGTCACCACCAAGTTCATCAAGCTGTGACTCGTCAAGAAAGATCGTCCTGCCCGGGTTCGCGAGTAATTTCATTCTTCCCTCGAATCCAATCACAAAGGCCCCACAAGCAATTTTCGTTAGACGCATGTATTGCTTTTCTGGATTGCGAGGGTTATTATTTGGGGTATGAGATATGCCGACGTCAAGGCTCATGGCCAGATGGGCTTTGAAGTAGTCTGACAGCGCTGATAAGAATGGTGTTGGCGATTCATTGTCAAACACGGCTGCACTGCTAGATCCTAGTTTTCCCTTACGGGTACGATTTGCGGGATTTGGTGATAGACCTTCGTTTTCCAGACCCCGGACGTAAAATGCGCTCAGCGATTGACGGGGCAAAGATATGTCCATACTCTTCAACGTAGGTGTAACAGGCGAAACAAACGACACGGTTACCTGAACCTCCTTCATTACTCGTTCAATAACCTCGCGCACGTTATTGTCCCCGCGAACACTCTGATGCAGCGTTGCTAAATACGTCTCTAAACAAGAACCTAAGAACGCCGATGGAAGTCGCAAAATAGAGCACCGCGCATCAAAATTCGTCCCTAGAAAGGAAATAAATGCCTGCCGTAACGCATTTGGCATCCGCGTCACCAGGAGCGGGAGATAGGTCACCTCATCATCGCGAGCATCGTGATAACCATCGGGACCACCCAGCAAGGCGGCCTTGTATCGGATGGTTTCGTACTCCAGAGTGACTAGAATACCAGCAGATTGCTCTGCGGTGACCGTGAGAGACTCCTGCTCGGGATCTGCGAGCAATGAATGCTCCTCGTTCCAGTAGTTCCATGTCGGCATCGTTCTCCACGTGCAGGATTTCAATGCGCCGGCTTTCACGAGAACCTCGTCTAGGAGAGAGGTGTTGTCGAGAGAGAGCTGGATGCCGTGGAGCATGTCGCCGGTGAGCATGTCACGGAGACGATCGGCAAAGATCGATAATGCATCTGGGTTGTCAAGAATAGTGCCTTTGGATTCTTTGCTGTGGTATAGTGGAGAGAGGCGATGGAGTGTCCATGACGTTGCGAAGAGCTCTTCGGGCGACTGTGCCATTGAGCAGAGACAGCTTCAGTTGTAAGATGTCAAGATGTGCTGATTCGAAGTACATTTCTCCAGCTGGTCATAATATCAATCATCTTATGGTGGGATGGGTAGATTACTATGTATGTAAGCTTGATTTTTTGTAGTTGGCTGTACTTATAAATTGTTTGACTGCTGAGAAATACCAACCATCTTTCTACAAGAAACTGTCCATAACACTTCTCTTGCTTCAATCATTTTTATACATTCAAATCTATAACTATAACTACCTACTGGTTGCCTAAATTACTGGGTAGACAACTATGGATATACCAAAGTTATGTATTCTCCTATTTATAATATCATCATCTCCTTCTTTTTCATCCTTAAGACTCATCACCTTCCAGCCCTTGAACATCTCTTGTCAAACCATCTAAGGTCTCCTGTGCAGTGGCACCTGAAAACATGTCCCAAGATGAGGTTGCAGAAGCCTTGATTGCCAGCGTCTTTAGCATTCAAAGCTCTGTCCCATCTCAGGTTGATAAATGTGCTGCAGAAAACAGAGTCGCCAGCTATCATCCCCAAGATAATGAGGATCACACGAAAGAAGTTCTGTTGAGCTTTCTCTGCTTTTTACCAGCTGAGGGAAGGCAGATGCTTGCAGAAGCTATCATTCTTTTTGATAATTCACAACTCTTTGCCCTCTACAAGCATCTCCTGACTTCCATTCTAATACCAAGTGAGATCAGCTATCTTTGACTCTGTGGACATTTACCTACTGAACTGCCCTAACTTCTAAATCTCTGCATAGTGAAAACTAGAACTGCTATGCTGGCCATTACTCCTTCATCATTTGACAATAAATATGATGCAGTGGAGCAAATTGCTGCATTGATGGATAAATCACCTAGCAGGAATAGCAAAATCCAGCTTAAGGAACTATGCCTTCGACGTGACAACTTTCGGTGCATGGCCACAGGTGTCATTGAGGAATCATCTGGGATTGAAAGCTCTGCATCAGACATCTTTGGACCTACAGAATTGGCGCATATAATTCCCTTTTCAATTGCGCAGTGGGACAACAAGCAGAAGGTTCGTCAATATTCGTATCTACTCCTATTACTTGCTGACCAATTTCAGGACCATAAAGTCTCGCAGATTTGGGCAACTTTGTTAAAGTGCTTCCCTAATATTGCCCTTCGTCCCAGTGACATCAATCAACCGTCAAATTTGATGACATTGTTTTCTCTTGCGCACAAAGCTTTTGGCGAATTCAGCCTTGCTTTTGAACCAACTGTATATCGTTCTCATCTTAACCTGGCAGTTATACATACTGATTCTGATAGGACGAGACTGATAAGTATAAAATTCTCACTTTCAGCAGAAACCGCCGGACGGCTCTGGACCTACACTTGCCTCCACCGAACGCTCATGGCGAACGTATTGTTAAATTTGAAACTCATGCTGATGTTGAGCTTCCCAGCAGGCAACTACTACAAACACATGCCGCACTTGCAAAGATATTACATACCTCAGGCATGGCTGAATACATTGATGAGATCATGCGGGACCGAGAAGAGATCGGATGTCTTGCAAGTGATGGCAGCACCAATATCCAGAAGCTACTTTTTGTCTTCTAGATAGGTAATACTATACAGATAGTATAGCATCAATCTTAACATTAATGATTAGGTACACATTCATCATCCCTTGATGATAAATAGCCACAAGAAAGTGGTTAAATCAGTCAAATCAAATATCTTTATCAATCTGATTTGATTTCAAACTCTGGCACATGTATTTTTGTGGAGGAAAGATTGCTTCAACTGCCTAGACACTCTTTGTTTTTTCATATTTTATGTTGCTATGACTACAACTATAGTCATTTTCCTAAATCCTGACAGTGTTTAGACTGTTAGGTAGTCTTCATAGTCTCTGACTGCATAAGACTATAATAATAATCATTTATGTTGATTCCTGTACAACTATATAAAGTCAACAGATTGTCCAGTTTAACTAGAAAGAAAGAAGACCCAATAGTACCCAAGTCCTTAAATCTCCAATTATCAAGTCAAAGAGTTATGAACGATATATTGATCGCCACATCATAATCAGGTTATACTGCCATATTGGACCACTGCGTCTGCAGCACAAGCCCTGGATTTGAAGCTTCATCAACCTCGACAGGACCGAAATACCGCTCAAACGTCATCTTCAACAGGTCCTCT
The DNA here is from genome assembly GCA_029449355.1 of Emydomyces testavorans. Classification (NCBI taxonomy): domain Eukaryota; kingdom Fungi; phylum Ascomycota; class Eurotiomycetes; order Onygenales; family Nannizziopsiaceae; genus Emydomyces; species Emydomyces testavorans. The sequence continues at coordinate 5,263,758 of CP120628.1, forward strand.
GATATCTGCATATGTTCTCCAGGAACGGTCAAAAACTCCAGTTTCCCAGCCTCATCCAAGACCTTCAAACCCAGCCAGTCTTCCCTGTAAACCTCCCTCTCCCTCAGCGGCGTAACCTCCCCGCTGGTCATGTTAACTTCCGCAAAATGCGCCGTCTGCTTCGGCACAACCATGCCATCATCCCTAAACATAAACATGACAAACTTATTCAGCGCAATCAGATTCCGCTTGTACTGCATATTCTTCACCGCCCGTTCATTATTGATGTCCGCCAGAAAATTACTATGCTGCAGATACTCATTCAGCTCCTCTGGGTCGCGGAAATACTGCGCCGGCACAAACCGCGACTGCACCAGCTCTGACCACGCGCCGAACTGCAACAACGCCTCCGCCCCACGGCACACCCAGTCTCCCCGCGCCGCGCACGCCTGGAACTTCGCAATCCCGTTATGCTGACTCCCGAACGTCACGAGATTCCGCACGGGCGGGTTGTTGCACCGCTCGACATAGCCACGCAGGAACTGGCCGCCTTGCGAGAAGCCTAGAGCGTTAATGGCGGGCGCGGTGCTGAGGATCGGATCGGAGGCAAGTTGCTCGCAGACGGCGGCGAGCTGGGTGGTGACGTTGCCGAGGAATGTGGCTTGGCGATCTTCTTCTGGTGTGGCTCCGACGTGGATTACGTGCACGTAGGTGCCGGGATTGATTTCTTCGGCGAGACGGGAGACTTGTTTTAAGCCATCCCGGGCAAAGTCATCGCCTAGGCCGTGCCAGACGACGAGTGGGAGTGGAGTGAGCTTGGAGGTGCTGGCTGTGGAGAGAGGGAAGGAAAGGGCCGGAAGAAGAAGAGGGAGAAGAGGAAATATTCGGATTCTCATTAGGATGGCGAGAAACAGATTATACAGTCAAATAATCCCAATCAATGAGAGCTAGAGCTTGAGCCTGTCTTGTGTTCCTCAGACAACATTATTCTGATGACTGCCAGGTTGACTGCTGTACGGAGTAAAGTAGTAACCAGTTAACATGTAGTCAATTACTCAGATTCAAGATAAGATAAGATGGGTAGTGTACTGGCTATGTAATGTGTATGTATGTATTAGATAAGTTAGTTACGTGTAAGTTACAGTAACTAGTACTTGGGAGCCATCACTACACTAACTCAAAATGGACAAGTCTACTATATGCTGTGGAATTAGTCAGAAAAATATAAAACCGAACAGTACTTCAAAACCACAGAAGATTGAGTTCTCAGATACTAGAACCTCACTATGTAAGCCATGTCCCTTGGTGTGGGGCAAATAGATTACATAAACATAATACTATACCCAAATAAGAATAGACTAAGTGAGGTTGGCCCTAGAAGCAAAGTGAGATTTAAGATCTTGAATTGTTTCAAATCTTTTCAACTTTTTCAATCTTCTTATCTTCTTCTCTCTTCTTCTCTTTCAAGTTAACTACTGCTACTATCTGCTCTACCCCCTCTTCAGATATCAAAATGATGAAAGATTTGAAGAGCAGTGTAAGTGATTTAAAAATATTATTAAGTTGATTAAAAAAAACTGAAATTAATTTAGAAATGATACAAGCAGTATGTTGTGCTGAGAAAAAAAAAACTTGAAAAAATATAAGATCACTACAAAAAAAATGTAAGCAAAATCTCACTTTATGTTGATTTTGAAATAATATAAAACTACTTACTAATTATTTAAAGCAATATGAATTTGTGAAGATACAGCTGAATGAAATTTACTGTTATGTGAAAAACTGTGATAATATGATGAAAAAAAAGTGATTCAGAGCTGATTTGATATTACTTCTGTACTGATTTGAAATTGTTTTTGAATAAATTAAATATATCAGCACTAACAATTTACATCATCATGTGAACAAATTGCATGACACATTTCAAGTTGCAGCATTTGCTGATAAATGTTACTTGCATAGATTATTAGATGAGACTATTGATAAGTGATTTTTAATTGATTTCAAGTTAGTTTCATATTGATTTTGTATTAATTTGTAACTGATTACTAGCAATGTATTGTAACTTTGTTGAATGTTATGAGAATAATTAATGAAAAGAAAGTAATTTCAACTTTTTGAAAAAGAAAAATAATATCATGAATAAAAACAACAATGCTGAAGAAGAAAATGAAAATGATAATGAAAAAAAAACAATTGATTTAAAATCAGTTGTTATGAAAGATGAAATTACTTTAAAAGTGATTTCAAATAAAATCAAAATCATTTCTGCATCAGTTGAAATGAACAACATAATGTCAAATGAACTTGTTGCAAATTAATCAAATCAAGAGTTTGTCATCATTAAAAAAAACAATATAAAAATAATTTTAAAAATCAATGTGAAAGAAAATAATTTAAAATCAATTGAGAAAACTGCAGTCAGAGAAAGAAAGTCATTTTTGAAATTAAAAATAAATTGCATTGATCAGAAAAATAATTCTGAAACAATTTTTGAAATTTAATCAAATGTTTTAATGAAAAAATGAGAAAAAGAAATAAGTGATTTTCAATTAATAATTAATCAGTTCTGAGCTAACTGTTATTAAATCTTGATAAATGAAATGAAATATCAGATGCAAGCTTTGAGATACAAAATTTCATGTGCAAAATGTTAAACAACATTTGATAAGTTTTCTGAGTCAATTCTTAACTGATTCTGAGCTGATTACTAACTAGTTCTAACTTGCTGTAAGAATTCACAATTTTGCTTGCATTTTGTTTTGTTTACTTCAATTAATTCATTTGCAGCAGAGTCTGAACAAAACTCAACATGAATTGATGATGTAGTTTCAAAGTGATTTCAAAATGATTTCAAAATGATTTTTAGATAATTTTAAAATAGTTTTAAGATAGTTAGAAGATAGTTTATGAAACAAGATGATTTTTATATAATCAGTATTATTGAGATCAATTATATTGTTATAAATTAAATTTATAATATATTTTATCATTCAATTTTTTATTAATTTAAATTATATATTATATTAAATTTTGATTTAGTTTTACATAATATAATAAAAATATAAAATAAAATAATATAAAATAAATATTAAAAAATATAATATAAATAAAACTGTAAAGAAAATTAATAAAATTAAATTAATATTTAATCATCAAATTTTTTATAATTAATAATAAATTCTCTATATAATAAAATAAAAAATCAAAACTTATTAAATAATTATATATAAAAATTTATTACAATTTTAAAAAATAAATAAATTATTTGATTAAATATATTTTGAAATTTTATAATAAAACAATAGTCAGTATATATTAAAAACATTATATATAATTTATTTTTTCAGATTTTGAAATGTTTAATTCTAATAATAATTAATTAAATTAATATATTATTAATATAATATTTTATCACAATACTATGATGATTAATTAATAAATACAAAATTAAAATTAATAATTAAAATATAATAAAATTAGTTTCAACAATCATAAGTATATAGAAATTATATTTTAATAAAGAATGTATATATAAATTTATAAAATTAATGAAAAAAAATTATAACAGTTAATTATATTAAACAATAAAAAATAATACATAATTTAAAAATATATTTTATTTGTTTAAAAGTAATTTCAAAATTCTAAACAAGAAAAGAAATTAACTATATTAATTTTTTAATTTTAATAATTTGAATTAAATTGAAACTGAAATTATAATAATTTTAGTTTTATAAAATTTATCAATTTTTTTATTGATTTAAATTAAAACAACATACAACTTTAAAACTTATTTAATAATTTAGTTGCTAATAAAATATAATTAATTAATCTCAATAAATACAAAAAAATTAATTAATATTCATAATGCTAATATAATTGTTAAAAAAATATATATTAAATAATATTTTTTATAATTTTAAATTAAAAATAAAAAAATTAATTTTAAACACTTTTTAAAGATTTAGAATGAAAGATTAATAATTTAACAAAAAATATTCTGAAATTTTTTTTATACAATGAATATAATCAGTTTTTTGAATTACTTTAATGAAATTAATTTGTTTCAAATTTAAAGTGCTTTTTAATTAATTTACAGAAAATTAAGAATTAATTTTAATAAAGCTGTAAATAATATGTGATTAAAAAACTAAAAACATTTCACTTTTAGAGCAAACACAATCACAGAACTAGCAGAAGCTTTTGTTCCAAGATGCCCTAATCTTTGCTGTATTCAGCTGTATGACTGATGGTCCCTAGATAACATTAACTCAATACCTTCATGAACATTAATACACAGTGGTGAGATTGCTGTACAACTACTCTGTAGACATAACTAGCTTCCCTGGAGGCAAGGCAGAGCATGTGCTAAATAACATTAACTCAATAACTGCCATCTCAAGTATCATGTACTAGGGTTCACCGGAGGCGAGCCCTTCATGGCTTGTTTATAATAATTAGATTTACATAATAGAAAAAACATACATGCATGTCATCAAGATTTTTAAATAATAAAGACTCTCTGAATTGATTGCTAGTTAATTGCAAATTACTTTCATCATGAACAGAAATAATATAAAATTATATTTAATATATTTATGAATGATGTAAATCAGTAATACTGTAATTATATTGTGAAATTTTTTATATAAAAAATTCAATCAAGATTCTGAAGCATTGAAATGTTTCTGAATTAGTTGTTATATAGTTTGAAATCAGTTCTATTATATACAGTCATGATAGTAAGTTTTATAATTATGATATTTACATGATGTAAATCAAAAATACAGTAATTGTGTGATGAAATATTTTGCATAAAAAATTCAGTGAAGATTTTGGAGTATTAAATTATTTTTAAATCAGTTATCAAACAATTAGAAATCAATTTAGATATAAGTAGAAATAATATTAAATCATATCAGTTGTGTTTAGAAATAATGTAAATTAATAATTGAGAAATTATATTATAAAATCTTTCACATAAAAAATTCAATCCAAATTTCTGAGAATTTAAATGTTTCTAAATCAATTGTCAAACAATTAAGAATCAATTGCATTATGAATAGAAATAATCTTAAATCATAATGCTTGTGTTCAGAAATGATGTAAATCAATAGTATTGTAATTGTATTGTGAAATTCTTTACAAAGAAAATACAATTAAAATTTTTGACCACTTAAATATTTCAGAATTAGTTGTCAAACAATTGAGAATCAATTTCATTATGAACAAAAATAATGTTACATTATATCTAATATATTCAGAAATAATATAAATTAATAGTGCAGTAGTTGTGTGATAAAATTTTTTACATCAAAGATTTAATCAAGATTTCTCAGCACTGAAATGCTTCTGAATCAGCTTTCAAGCAATTCAGAACCAATTGTATTATTGTAGCAAATTATGTTAAAATATAATGCTTTATATATATATTATTAAGCAACAATTAAAATTATATTTAAAAAACTGTAAAATATATAATATCAATATTTAAATCAAATATAAAACAAAATTATATATTTTTAAATAAATATGCAAAATTACATTATTAAATATATATTATTATAATATTAAAATTATATATATTTCTTTATATATATATTTATTTTAAATTAGTAATAAATTTAAATGTACAAAAATCAATATATAATATTATTAATAAAATAATTACAATAAATATCTACTATTTAACAGTTTATTTTTAATAATTTGTAATATGTATAACTTGTTGCTTAATTATAATTTATTATAAATTTAAAATTTGTTTTACAATTATAATACAGTTTATTAAACACATTAAATACAATAATAAATTAAATATATTAAATATCTATAAGAGTATAAAGTGAAATTTAAATAAATTGTAATTTTATATTATAATATATTTAAATTTAATAATTAAAAAAACAGCAAGCTAATAATTTTTAATAAATTATATTAAATTAAAAATAATTTTATATATATTAATTAATTTTTTTTATTTAAAAAATAAATCATTCACTTTTACAATTATTATAAAAATTTAATTTATTTATTAATTATATTGTAAAAAAACTTTTACTAATTTATATATATATAATTTTTTTTCATAATATAAAATTCAGTTCTTTTATAATATTTTTTATTAATAACATTCACTTTTTAGATTTTTATTTTTTAATATTAACATTTTAATTTTTGTAGAATATATTAAATTATAAATTAAAAAATATTTAAAAATATATTCTGATAATTAAAGCAGATTTATAAAAATATAAATAAATACTTGATATTTAATATAATTAATTTTATTTAAATCTGATAAAAAATAAAATATTTGTAATGAAAATTTATACTTTATTATAAAATTATATTTATTTTACAAAAAAAACTACAAAAAAATATAAATTATATTATAATTTTGTTAATTAAAATTAATTGCAAATTATATGATAAATATATATTTTATTTGTAATATTAAAATTTTATAAATAAAAGTATATATTATAATTTTTAATTTTTACAGTAATTATTATATAATTAAAATATATATTTTAATTTAAATATATTTAATATATCAAAACTTATTTTCTCAATCTGTAACTCTTTAATATATAAATTTTTTATAAATAATTTTTAAAAAATAATCAATTTAATTAGTAAAAAAATAAAAAATATTTATTTCATATTTATTTATATATATTATATTAAACAATTAAACTGCAAATAAGTTTAAATTAAATTAAATAATAAAAATTATAATTTTAAATTATATAAATTTGAATATTCTGATTAATTAATTTGTTTAAATGTTATTTTAAATACAATTTAAATTAAATAATAAATAAATTTAGAATTATAAATTTAATATTATTACTATTTATATATTATAATAATTAATATCAGCAGTAGCTAAACAGTTTATATATAAACTTTAAATATATAAAAATAGTATAGAATATTAAAATAATATAATAAATTTTAAAATATAATAACAAATTAATCACAAACAAAATGAAAATTTCAATCAATACTGCTTTAATTTTTTAATTTAAATTTATTTTATATTAATGTTCACAATCATTCAACAATTTTTACTCTTCAACAATGATGAATTCAAAACTGATTTTTTTTAAAAATCACAATTTCTCAATAATAAAATAAAATATTCAAATTAAATATTAACTATTCATAAATTAATTAAAATATTACATAAATTTTTTTATAAATAATTCAAAATTCATCTGAAGAATTTAATAATGTAATTGAAGTAAAAACAAGCTGATTTTAACTTTTCTGAAATTGAGATAACAGTAATATTTAAATTTAAAGCTGAATAAATTAATTTTGATTTAAGAAAATTTTTAAAAATTTATTTTATAATAATAAAATTTATAATAAATAAATTCTGATTAACTGAATTTTTAAAAACTCTTATTATTTTTTTATTTTAATAAATTTTTTAAAAATTTCTGCTTTTTTTTAATTTTTTATTGCTTATAAATTTATTTTTACTTTTCAGTTTTTTTTTTTGAATAAATATGTGACAGCAGTTCAAATATTTTAATATTTAGTAATTATAATCAGTGTGTGAAATGAAGTGAAAAAACAGCAAGAAAAATATTATTTTAATTAATGTAGTTGATAAATTCAAAATTAATATAAAATAAATATTTATTAATAATAAAAAAATATCTGTCACACTTTTTTTTATTAGTAAATTAAATTGTTTAAAAAACTTCAACTTAAATTTATTATTGCTTTAGCTGTTTTCAGAAGCAGTAAAACAAATCTGATGTTTTTTAGACTTAAAATTAATAAATTAGATATCTTAAAAATTTTCTAAATTTTTTTTAAAAATAAAAAATGATAAAAGTGTTATTTTGTCAGTATAAATATATATTAATAATGAAATGAAATTTTTATTATCATTCTGTACTGTTTTTAATATTTAACTAATTTTTAATATTTTAATTGTAATGATTTTTTTAAACATTTTCAGCATTTTTAATATAAATTCTTTCTTATCAAAATTGTATATATTTTTAAGTAAAGTATAATATTATTAAGTTTTTTCTTTAAACTAAATGAATTTTATTAGCAAAACTGACTTTAGAAATTTTAAATAAGTAAAAAATTAAATGTTTATCAGCTTAAAAAAGTAATTATAAAATATATTATTATCTGTATTTTTTCTTTACTGATTAATTATTTATAAATATAAATTTTTAATTTCAGATTTATGTTTTTCAACAAAATATATAATTCAGTATTTTTTAATTTGTGTTTTAAGCATTTTTTCAATAAAATTTTAAAGAATTTAAGATATAAAAAAGAAATCTTGAACTGTAAATTTATTAATATAATTAAATAAAAAAATTTTTTGTGAATTTATTAATAATTTATAATAAAAAAATGTAACTTTGCTGTGAGACAGTTATTTATTTTTAAATTGTTATGTTAGTATATATTTGTTAATTTTATATTTAATTGCTGCAGCTTTATAATTTAAAAAAAATTGAGATTGTAAATTTTTAATAGCTAACTCAATAACTGCTTTGTTGAACATGTTATTGTAGTTGAAAGCTGAAGAGTTAGAATTGAAATTTACTGTTGTTGAGAAGTAAAAATCATTAAGTGATCAGATACATTATAATTGAATTTAATTAATATGAATCTCACATCATGTGTCAACAAAACAAAATCAATTAATAGTTATTTAGAAACTGATTTAGAAACATTTCATTATGAAAATTTTGTGAAAAATTGTGCAATAAAGTTAATTACTGCATTATTGATTTGTATTATCTATAAACACAACTGATATGATTTAAAATTGTTGCTATTCATTATTAAATTGATTTAAAATTGCTTGAAAACTAATTCTGAAACACTTCAGTAAGTAAAGATCTTCACTGAAATTTTTTATATAAATAAATTCACAATACAATTACAGTATTATTGATTTACATCATTTCTGAACATAACTGATATGATTTAATATTATTTTTACTCATGAAAAAACTGATTCTCAATTGTTTAACAACTGACTTAGAAATATTTAAGTTCTCAGAAATTTGAATTAGATTTTCTTATGTGAAAGATTTTATAATATATTTACTGCATTATCAATTTTTATCATTTCTGAACATAACTGATATGATTTAATATTATTTTTATTCATCATGAAATTGATTTCTAATTGCTTCAGAAATAATTTGATATCATTTCACTCATTAAAAGAAACTCAAATTGCTAAAAAAGTAATTTTTAATAACATGTATTTGTGACTGTATGTTGTTTATTTTATATAAAATAATTAATATAAATTACACATCAGTTTGTGATTTGATAAAATCAATTCTCAATCATTTCTAAATCAACTTGAAAACACTTTTATTATCAGATGAAATATACATAAATAGAATTATTGTTATATCAATTTATCTTGTAGATACATATTAATGTCACAAATCAAATTCATCAACTGTTTCACAAAAACTAAAATGTAATCATTTCAAAACTAGTACAGAAACAGTTTCTAGCTTGTATTTTCTGCTATTTTTTATTGTAGCAGAAAAATCTTCAATCTGACTTTTTCATTCATTAATTTCATGATTTTTAACTTCTTTTCAGCTTTTTTTTGTTTATTTTTTTTTGTTTTTTTTGTTATTGAATTTGAAGTTTCTTCTTCTGCAAAATAAATTGTTGTTTTTGATATTCAAAATCAGAAATTTGAGCAGTGAATGATGATGATCATGATGATGAAGATGAACTTAAAAAAAGTTCTTGTGAAAATGAAAAATCATGTAATGATTTAAACAGTTCTATATTAGCTTTAAAGTAATTATGAATTATTTCAGAATACATATTTGACAAATGCTGCTTGATGAAAAGATGAGACTCTAAATAATAATTAGAAATTATTCATATTTATTATTGTAAAATAATCATAAATTTGTCAAAACATACTGTGTTTGAGTTGAGATTGTAGATGATGTTCTAGATATAATATTAAAGCTGGTTTTCAGATGATTTCAAACTAATTGACAACTGATTTTATATCACTTATCTTGCATGAGTTGATGTTTGTTAACTTCAAAATTTAGCTTGTGATTTAGAAACTGATGATGTTCTAAATGATTGATATGACTGAGAAACAGCTTCTGATGATGAGCTTACAAACATAATTTCATATATCTCAAGATCAGAATCATTCATATTGAGATTCTCATCATTTTGAGAGACATAGTGCTTTTTTTTTTGCAACTGATTTTTTGTTAGTTCAGAATTATATTATAAGCAGTTAGAAACTAGTTGATATATTTTCTACTCTCATGAATTTGTGATATTTTGCTGCAATTGAATTTGAGTGATAACTGTGATGAATATCAAAATTCAGTCAGAATTGAAACTGATTCACATTTTTTTGATCTAGAATAAGTGAACTTAAAATCAATTAGTAATTAGTTTTATACTAGTTTTATAAAGATAAACTTATGCTTTAATTGCTCTCAATAATGTTAAATGTTGATTTAATGAATAATTTTTGTTATGAGTCTGCTTCACAGCATTTGTATGATTTTGCAATTGCATATAAACATCTAAGTTTATAAGTGAACACTTTTGATTCAAGTCTGCAGCAATAACATGTGTTGCTTTATGCTTTGCTCAATTTGCAATGAACTTTGACTCATGAACTAACTGTATATTAGTTTGAAGCTGATTTGAAGATGATTTAGAATCATTTATCTTAAAGCAATTGACAGACTTTCATATATTCATTAAAGCTTTCAACACTTAAGAAACTGATCATTCATTTTTAAATGTCTGAATTCTTAATCTCAGCTGTCTGATCAATTTCACAAAAAAAATGAATATAACAAAAAATAATAATATTTTCTAAATGTCAGCATCAAGATCAATTCTCAGAATTCAGTTTTTTCAAATATAAATCTAGATCTACATTGAGATATATCAGTTCTGAGTTGATTCTCAACTAGTTCTCAATCAGTTCATTTGTAAATTGTTTTGAGTTCATGTTTATAATCACAGCTTTGAATTTTGTTTCATGTAAGTGATAAAATTGCACTGATGTATTAATTGTTTCAGTCACTAGATCAAATAAATGTATGAATAACATTTGATAATTATGTGTTGTATTCAAGATGATGAACACACATAGCAAGATAAAAATTATATTTATTTCATAATCAGTTTGAAACTGGTTCACAACTGCTTCAGAATGAATACTAGAAAATCATATTTTTATCATGATCTGAAATTAATGTTGCTATCACAATCTCATTGAATTTGCTGAAACTAACATGCTTGTAGCACATATCAATCTTAAAAGTATTTAATGTAACAAAATAATGCAATTGCTTTTTCAGTGTGCAGAAAATCATGATTTTATTAACATCATCATAAATTTTCTGAATATAATTCTGTAATTTATACATTAGCATGAATTAATTTTTAATTATTGAGAAATCAGTTTAAAATTAATACACATCTTCAGTTCTGAATTCTGCTGTTGTTCAAATCTTACACTCTCAAGATCTTGATCATGAGAATACATAAGCATTTTTTTCTTATGTATCAAGATTTGAAATTTATTCATATTCACAAAACTGACATGAATCTGAAATAAAGTTTTTTCATTATATTTCTCACAAAAATCTTGTATCATCTGATGTTTTAAGAAGCTTGCTAGAGAACTAATTAGCAAGTGATTTAGAATCACTTTGAAATCACTTATATTATCAACTGTAAGATTTGAATCTTGAATTTGATGAATAACATTCACTATTTTCATCATTATTGAAGCTGAAGACTTATTTGATGAAGAAGAAGAATGTGTATGAACTTTATAAAATGTGAATAAAATATATAAACATTTATTTATATTCAATGAAATCATAATGTGAAATTTGACTTCACAGTTCATTTTCACTAGTTGTTCACATTCATTCAAGTGAGAAATTTCTTATCTAGAGTTAGTTTCTAATCAATTATAAATCAGTTTTGAAAATATCACTGATCACATATTTTAAATTCTGTGTGAGCTTGATGAATAACATCACATTTCTTATGTTTTTTTGTTTTATAACAGATTGAAAGAGTTGTTGCAAGATTTTCATATCACATTGTGATATCAATGAAGCAAGAAATTTATGAAAATGCTGATGTTTATTTGTTGTTGCATGTTGACATGTCACAAATGAATGACAAACATTTTCAAGATTTTTCAAAATCAATTCTCAATCAATACAGAATCAGTTAAAAATGATTACATACTGATGAATATTATTCAAATATTAATTTACAAATAAAAATTGAAATGACACAAATTTTTTTGTTCTGAAATAAGTTCATTGTTGTTTGATAAAATCTAGATAAGTAATTCAGAATCAATTTTAAAGCACTTGTTAAGTGTTATTTATGCTAATGCACTTCATTTTCTTTTTTCTTCATTCAGAATTTGAATCTGCTGATGATGCTGTTTTATTTTATTTCAAACAATTTCATTCACTTTTAAATGATGAAAATTTTGAAAATCAGCACTTAAAAATTCACACACTTTTGCATCTGTACAGCTATACTTGTGTTTTGTTACTTGTGCATGAAAATATGAGCAATAAATCTCTTTAGAACTGTGAACACAATTTGTTTCATATTAAATTTAATATTAAATAATCAGTTATAAATCACTTTGAAAACATTTAAACATCAAATCTGAATTAATTCATATCTCATCATAAAGTGCTTGTAGTTTTTCAATTGACATTTGATGAACATTAATCATGTATATAAAATCATTTGAATGAGATTTCAGATACTCAGAAAAATAAAGAAATGAATAAAAAATAAGTGAATCAATAAATTGTGAACAATTCAGTGTAAATGATGTTGAAAGTAATGTCTGTCACAATACTAATCAGTACTAAATCACTTTCAAAATATTTAAGAAATGATTTTTATCATTGACACAATATTTTGAGAAGTATGAGATTTTTCAATTAATGTCTTCTCAATTCAAGTTTCATTTTTTTGAAGATTATCAACATCTGTTGATTCAGAAAGATTCACATGAAAAATTGCATTATTTATACTGAAAATAGTTTTGAAGTAGTTAGTTAATTAAAAAATGAAGAAGTAAAGAATTTAAAGAAGATTGTTACAAGTGCATTACAATATATAATGAAAGTTGTTGTTGAAAAATAGAAGCACAACACTGTGGCTTCTGATTGACTGAAAATGTAGTCACATGTAAGAAAGTGTCAAGAAAAAAATCTCTGCATGTAAATAAGTGAGCTACAGTCAGAATCTGTAAGATTCAGACAAATACACAAAAAATCAAAAATCAATTTACTGTAGAAATTTCAACAGTTAAGAGTCACAAAATTTAAAAAATTTATTGCTAGTTCTGCATTATTTAAAATCTTTATTACTTGCTCATTTTATTTGTTAATTTAAAAACTCAAAATTGATTTTATTACAATTATTTGAAAAATCTGTCTTCAAATCAACATGATGTCTGATAATAAGAAAGCTGAAATAATTCTGAGTGATTTATATAACTGAAAGTTTTGAAAAAGCAACTTTAAACACAAGATAACATTTCTAGAGCTTGAAAATAAAATTTTTAATGAAGCTTCATCACTGCAAAAATTTCAGAAAGCATTTGCAGAAATTTTTTTTACTTCAAATTATATTTATGAAACAAAATAAATCATTGAATATAATTTATTAGTAAAAAATATCTGAAAAGTTTTTACAATCAACATTTTTGTCACTGACTTGCAGACATCTGCAAAAATTATTTAAGAAAATTCAGTAAACAAAATGTTTGACAAGAAGTACAAAATCTGAACTCTAAAGCATCAATTTCATTTATCACAATTTTATGAATATGACTGCAATCTGACAAGCTATGAGAAGCAACAAAACACATTTAACAAGCTGAATGCATGAATGAAAGCAATGATTTGCAAAAATTATAAATTTGAATGCTGCAAATCTGAAAATTCATTCACAACTCAATATCTCAAACTGAAAATCAGAATACAAAATGAAATTAAGAAAGTGAACAACAAACTAAAAAACTACTTTAAATATATTTGTAATCTGAAAACATTTGTCAAAAACTGAACAAAATAAGTGAATGTATTTGACTCAACAATGAATCATTTGAAAGTTAAAAGATTATGATTTACATTCAGTAGCAAGAATTGATTTAAAATGCTGAAAAAACAGCTGCAACAAGACTCTGCATATGTAAATTAAGTAAATTTCTACAAAATACATGCTAGAAATTAAATCAACACTGAAAATTTTAATTTTTGTAAAATAATTATTTATTTCTGTCAACATCTGAAGTCAGCTCTAGTTAAATTTCAGAAACACAAAACTGTTACAAAAAGTATCTTCACTGCTTAATTTGCAGATGATTCAGAAGCTTTTGAACTTTTAAATGAAAATGCTTTTAAAAAAAAATCATCTGAATCAAGAAAATCAAGAAGTGAAAATAAAAATAAAATACTCATTTATAAAAAAAATAAAAAAACAGAAACTCAGTTTTCAATGATCTGCAGCAGTCAGTAACTAAATCATGAATTGCAAATTTGAATGACTGTAAAGTGTGTGAATCAATCAGACATAAACTGAAAACATGTTGAATTATCTTTCTGAAGCTTACATCTGAATGATTCATGTTGTCAAAAATGCAGAAAGAGATTCTAAAGCATCTTTCTGAATTAACAAAGAAAATTAAAAAAATATAATTAATCAGAAAGAAGAAAAAAAAACAAGAATAAATCACAATGCATGCAATTGAACAAAAAGCTTTGAAATGACTAAACTTGTTTCAGTTGAAAGATGAAAAAATGAAAAATATTGAAGACATAAATCTAAAAAATCTCAAATTTTTTATCAAAATCTTTAATAAATTAAATGAGAAGCTGATAAAGAATGTGAAAATTCAGAATTCAATCTTTCTACTAAGTCATCAAGTGACATTTGAAGTTGAAAATTATTCACTGAAGAACTTGTCAATACTAAATTCAGATTTTACACTTCATGTTTTTAATGAAATATTTTGATTTTTACATTTCTGAATCACTTCAACTGAAGACAATTTAATTGTGAGCAAAACAATTATTTTTATAAAAAATTATAATGATATTGATATAAATGTCTGCTACTGAAGAAAGAATAAAAACAAGTAAAGAATTCTAAAATTTTATAATATTGTGTATTGTGAGAGTTTTACAATGAATCTGATGTTTTTATGAAAGCTTCAACAATTAGATTACTGATGAGACACACATTGAAAGTTCAACTGCATCTGAAAGAAATTAATCAATGAAAAAATAGCAACTTTAACAAAAACACATAATTAATACATTTTAGAAAACATATTTGTAAATCATTTGTACTTCAAATAAATGTTCTTCATCTGCAGAAATTTTTACAACATCTGAATGAATTGAAAACTTTTAAATGAAGATGTGTTATACTGACATTTATGAACTGAACATATCAACTCAAAATAATTGAAACAATTTATTAAATGTGTTATGAATGTTTAAATTCAAGATTCTAGAGTTGTGAAATGTGATGATTGTGACTGCTCAAAAACAAAATAACAAATCTAAAAAAAATTTAGAAAGCTTCTGTTGACTCTGAAGATGAAGATAATAATAAATTTTCATGATTATAAATTAAAAATCTGAAACATGAAATAAATGATGATTATAATGAATTGTTGATCAGACTTTGCTTGAGATTATTATTTATTTTTGCACAAGCATATGAAAATTCTAACAGCTTTAAGACATTGACTAGTGCTCATGAAATTTCATGACTTCAAAATGCAAATCATTGAATCTAACAATGAAATATTTAACAGTTAAATTATCAACAATTTTCTCAATGAAAAAAACATAATGAAGAAACTGTCTCTGTCTCATATGCAAGATTTTAATGAAGTCACAAAATGATTAGAAGCAATAATAAAAAAAAAATTGTGTGCAATGAGAGAAACAGCAAGACTACTGAACAAATTATAACTGAAGATAAACTGAATAATTGTATATTTATATAATTGAATCTCAAAATAAATATATGACTGAAGAATTTTTTATGACTGATTTTACATCTGAATTTCATGCAAAAATAATGCTGAAATTAAAGAAAGAAAGTCTCAACATGCACATTTATGTGTATATGATTGTAAAGCATTTGTTTTAACAAGTAAAGTGTTAAAAAAAACTCAATGATTGAAAAAATTCAAATCAAAAATCTGAATAAAAATTTTTATAAAGTATGACTCAATAAATATTTACTGAATTTGAAATTTTATAATCAATGCAATAATTTGCATCTGAAAATGTTATATTTAATGAAGATGAGTTTTTCAATGAAAATATTGAACAACTCAAAAAAACAGTTAAAAATCAATTTAAACATTTGAATGTAAAAAAGCTGCAAGAGCTTCTGCAGAAGATTTTAAAATCTAATGAATCAGAAAATTTGCTGCAACAAAAGCAGAATGAAGCTTCTCTTATCAGAATGAAAAAATTTCAGAAAAAAATGAAAATTAAAAATAATGAAATATTTAATTTTTTTTCAAATGTTATAAACTCTACAAACAGTTTAACTGACATACAAAATTTATCTTCAATAACTAAACAAAATTTTATCAAAATGAATTTTTGTGAACTGTATTTTACATCTTCAAAAACATCTGAAGCAAGTTTTCTTACAGTTATACAACTGAAGCAACAACACAAAGAAGAAATTTACTGTTTTGATAAATTTTTTGAATTTTGAAAAACTGCATTCACAATTGAAAGAAAAATACAACAAATAAAATATGTAAAAAATAAAATAATTACAAGAACAAATGTGAAGTATTTAATAAAACATAATTT
The DNA here is from genome assembly GCA_029449355.1 of Emydomyces testavorans. Classification (NCBI taxonomy): domain Eukaryota; kingdom Fungi; phylum Ascomycota; class Eurotiomycetes; order Onygenales; family Nannizziopsiaceae; genus Emydomyces; species Emydomyces testavorans. The sequence goes on from CP120628.1 coordinate 5,280,656, forward strand.
TAAAAATTTACATATTTTACATTGCAAGAATTTTTCAGACACTTCAATTTGTCAAGATGAAGTGCAAAATCATTTATTAGCTGAACAATTTAAATAAATTAAAAAAAATCATTTACAAAATCATAAATTGACAAACTTGTGATTATTTGTTAAGAAGAAAAAGACATACAACTGTCAGATTCTTGATTGCATGTGAATATATATATATATAAATTTGACAAGCATGAAAAATATGTCAAATGCAAGACAAGACTTATGATGAAAAAAAATCAACAAGCAAAAATCAAAGCAGAAGATACATACACAACAACTTTAGCAGTAAGATTTTTCTAAATCATGATGATTATAACAACTCATTTCAACTTAAAATTGAAGCAATATGATGTCATTAATGTTTTTGTACACATTTCATTGAACAAAAAAGTTTACATGCAAATGTCATCAGACAAATGAAAGAAAAACATGATTTTACAGTTGAATAAAACTTTTTACAACTTAAAAAAGTTTTCAATTCTTTGACAAAAGCTTTTTACACAAAAGCTACTGAAACTAAAGTTTAAACAAATATCACACAAGTCATGCTGCTTTCTAAAAAAAAATATATTTTTATTTTTTTATATTGATGATATAATACTAGAATTTCACAAGAAAAACAAGCTGAAAGCAAAAAATATAATGAAAATGTTACAAATCAAACAAAATCTCAACATTTCAGAAAAAGAAAATTTTCAATGATTTTTGAGAATAAAAATTATAAAAAATCATGCTGCAGAAAAAACTTAACTGAGTCAAACATTATATATTAACAAGATATTTAAGCTTGCAGACAATTTATTTACATTAAATGATATCTCAATAAGCAAAAAAAAACTGTTTTCAAACAACATTCAAGCTTCTTAACTGTTTATTACAAAATATCAACAAAAAATTGAATTTTTTTTATATATTGTTATTACAACACATTCAGATATAGTTTTTACAGTCTTCAAATTTTTGTGATTTATAATAAATTCATTAAACAAACATCATGCAGCTGCAGATCAGATATTAAATTATTTTAATTAATTTAAATATTTTTCTCTAACATACAAAAATGAAAACAAGCTGATTATAACTAGCAATACATTATTTGCAGACAACATTCTTGATCACAAGAACTTTCAGACATATATTATGAAGTTGTTTGAAAATTTGATTAACTGACAAGCTAACAAGTAAAATACTGTCATCACATTTACAACTGAAGCAGAGCTGTTAGCACTGTTTTAAGCAATTAAAAAGAATATTTATATTGATTTGCTGCTAAAAAATTAATTGTAAATCTAGAGCAATATGAAATGATAATTCAATGTAATAATCAACAAATGATTTAACTCATTAATAAAAATGTAGCAAAATTGCAAATCAAATTACAGCACATTGATATTCATAATCATTGACTGCAGTAAAAGATTATAAACAAAAAATTTTAAGTTATATATACATTAATAAACAGCATGATTATCAATAAACTGATCAAAATATTTTTTAAAAATAAATTTCAGAACTTATACACACAGTTAAAACTGCAAAATTTGCAGAATGTTATATTAAAATGCTGAAAGAAAAAGTTTAAAAATGAAAAAAATTTGAAAATTTTAAATAATGTATTTATAAAAAATTTGAACAAAATTGAAGCTACAAATTGAATTGCAGTTGATGAAATTCTAACTTAAATCAATTTGTCACAACAATGACAACAAATTAACAAAACACATATTCACTGAAAAAAAAGCAAATCAGAATGAAATTCAGCTTATTTCACAAACTTATAATTATTCAACTCTAACTCAGAAGCTGAAAATTTGACTCATAAACAAATTGTTAACTAAAAAGATGATGTGAATTCATTTGTGAAAATGTGTTGAAAAATAAAGACACAACATCATGACTTCTGATTGACTGAAAACATAGTCACATGTAAGAAGATGTCAAGAAAAAAATCTCTGCATGTAAATAAGCAAGCTACAGCCAGGGTCCATAAGATCCAGGTGAATACACAGAAGATCAAGGGTCAATTTACTGTAGAGATTTCAACAGTTGTCTCTTGTCACCATGGGACAATTAGCTCAATCACATGATATCACATGATTACACTAAAATAGTGTGGGACATGGCTTTCATGGCGCGGTCCTAGTATCTGCAACCAGACAGAGGATTTCAGATGAAAACGCCATGATTGTTGAGATGACAGACTGAATGTTTGTATAAAGAGATAAATCAAAATGCACCAAGCTGATTCCAACATGACCACCTTTAAGCAGATGAGAAAGATGATACTAAACTCCACCCTTGAAAATGTGTCCTTTTAATCTGCGTATTCGTGTCGTCTAATATCCAGGATTGTTAATACTTCTGGAGGCAAATGATTGCGGGCTCGCGGGAACATTCATCCCTAAAGACCGGGGGTCGCGAACTGACTGGGCTGGAGGGTCGGATGACCACGCGAAATCGCTGCAAGGTGCTTCGTCGATATGTTCCATATGACGAAAGCCATGCCAGTCCCGAAATCGTGTTTCTGGAGATGATAGATGGACCGATTTGTTTGTTTTGGTTGCATTGTTGTGCATCGACATGTCGCCTAAAAATTCATCGATATAACCCCCCATTGGACTAAACTGGGATAGGAAATCTGTCTCTGAAGGCACCATTCGGCAGTTCTTTGAGGAAGGTGTCCAATTTAATGACGTATTTGCCGCAGTTGGAAATGTTTCCATGTCGGTAAGAGAATCGTTGGTGATAATGTTACCTAGCGTATCAGCTTCGTGGAGGCTGCTGATATCCTTGATATCACCCGCTTCCTTTTCCATGAAGAAACTAGGGCCCAACTCTTCTCTTCTGTCAATATTGTCATCTCGTGGTTTGAAGATGAGCCGCTTCCATATTTCATCTGCGCTCGGGAAATCTTTCGGGCTCTCTTCTATTGTCTGGCCGAAAAAGGTCGCGCGCCTCGGTGACTCGGATGGGATTGGGTGCGAATGTGCTTCTATAGGGGTACCCAACTTATTCTTCTTGGATATTTTAGCTCCTGGATCATATGAAGAGGCTTCCTGTGTATTTACTGGGCGTTCCATCCGACTTTTGTCTCCCAGGACCGGAATATGAGGAGATAATCCTGTTGGGTTCGAGTACTCGCTAGCATCTAGAACTGTGACATCCTCTAAACCCGGTGGAATGTACATAGTCTGATGTCCATGAGTAGTGAATGCACCATGTCGATTCAACATCGGAAGATCAGATTGTTTGAAAACGGTAGGACATGTAGGCGTCTGTTTTCTTTGGCTTCCCCCAAAATCGCATGGTGTTGAAAAACCATTATCTGGGGTGCCGAAAATGTTTACTGTCCCATTGCTTCGCAATTTCGCAAATATCGATGTTGATCTCTTTATATTCCCTTCATTTCCCTCTTCTCTGTCGAGAAGCATGGGCTCGGACGAAATCTGACTCATAACCTGGCTATCACTCCGCAGCCGTGGAGTCAAAGAAGCCAGTTTCTGCTCATCAATCCTTATACTGATATCATCGAGATTTGGCTGCGTCGAAGCATCGTCTCTGGGTTCTCCCCTTTTCCGTCTCTTGGATGACCACTGGTAGGATTGGAATACGGGAGCCCGTCGCTTTTCAGGAGCCGCCAGCCTTTTCTGGTCCGCTTGCGTTAGAGGCCGCCTTCGGCCATAGTTATATCTTTCTTCCTCCGTGATGAAGTGCAGGTTAAGGGGGCGGGAGGCAGATAGATGAGCCCAATCGCTTTTTTGCAGAAGCTTGCGGCGTATATCTTCTAGGTTTTCGGCTGGCAGCTTAAGAGATCCTAGAGTGTTTCCATCCGACGAAACCTTATTGGAGTTTCCGATCGATGTTTGTTGTCCTGGCCTTTTCCACCCATCTCTCAGATTGTCTTTCTTCTGAAGATACTGGTTCTTATCGGCATTCCTGAAACCACTCTCTCCATTTTTCTTATTCCCGTGCCGTATTAGAGGTGCTCCACTGATCTCAACAACATCTGGTGTGGACCGTGGTATTCTGATTGGCGACAAATCTTCCTTTCGGTTCCTGGAGGCCAATCTCCTCACTTTGGCGAAATGTAATTTTTCGCGAGCTCTGCGGGTGTGCTTGTCTTTGAAAGAATGACGCGACAATCTGCCTCCGGTCCAGTTCATTTCGGTACCAAAGGGATTAAAAGAAGTGATTGATCTGCCAGAGTCTGTCTAACTCCTCAGGAAGAGGTAACATGAGTCCTTTGACATGAAGTTGGAAAAGGATGACACGCAATTGAACAGAAGGGATTTATCTTCTTTCCAAATTGGTTTTTACCAGATCACTTGACCCTCTCGTCTAGGTAACCCGCCAACAAACATGATGGAAATGCCTTAGAACGATCTACGATTTACTCGAATCGTTGTCCAAAATATCATTCCATTGACGCCTTAGAACCGGTAACAGTGATATCGTCACTTCAAGTCTATAACTATGTACCCAAAAGTTAATAATTACTCGCTGATGCAATGCATATATAGAAAAAAAACAATTCAAAACTTTCAGGATGTAAACCGGTCGTCACGCTGTCGTTAGCAACACTCCACCGAGCCTTAAAAACATTTCCAGCCCCCTCCCTTAGGTCTCGACAAAAGGCCGCGTGGAGCTGAGCTTTTGAAGTTCCTGAGCCCAGCCCAGGACCCTTAGGACCAAGGTCGCCCTCAAGGCCACAGTTTGCTGATTCCACAATGAGTGGCCACAGCTACTTCGAAATGGTGGCAATTCCGAGCTGTGGCTTAATTGCTGCAAGCTGCTCGTCGGAATATTCGATCGCTGCGCAGTGTGAGCCTTTGCGAAGGCGACATCCTCGATCTAGGGAGCGGTCTTCGCGACGGGTCAAGTAGATACCACGCTTTTCGTGCTTGGCGAAGGGATGGAAAACCTCGGCGGATAAGGTCACATTTCAGGATTTGGTGTACTCAGGGTCATGCCTGATCGTGTCGAGAAGTGGCAGTTGGGGCAGGGAAAGGCGTAGCTAATGGAATGGGCGGCGTAGTTGTATGGTCTTTACAGCCGAACCATCCTGGTGTTTTGCAAGTGGTTCTTGAAGTAGTTTCTGTGTTTGTATTGGTAGACGTTGCAGCCATGCTTGTGGTCGTTTTGTCGAGGCAGCCGAACCATCCTGGTGTCTTGCAGGTGCTTGTCGAGGTTGTTTCTGTGTTTGTATTTGTAGCTGTCACAGTCCTGCTTGTGCTCGTTTTGTCAAGGCAACCCCACCACCCCGGAGTTTCGCAAGTGCTTGTCGAGGTTGTTTCTGTGTTAGTATTTGTAGACGTTGCGGTCATGCTTGTAGTCGATTTATCGAGGCAACCCCACCATCCTGGAGTTTCACAAGTCGACGTCCGTGTCCGGGTCGGGGACGTCGTCGAGCTGCTCGATGAAGTTGGATGCGAGCCATTGCTCTTGAAGAATTTCCACAGCGAGCAGTCGCGACAAGCGGTATCCGGCGCACAGGTTGGAACGGTATCGTATTTCTCAATGACGTCGCTAATGACGTTAAGTATTCGGTGCGTACCGATACCCACGCGCCAACCTAGATCCTCAACTGTATCATAAACGCATCTTTGCCCAGTATGGCAAGCCGATTCCATGGCATATCCAGCCAAAGTACAAAAGGAAGTCGCTCCATTGCAAGTGCCCATGTATACTGGGTCAGCTGTGTGGCCGAAATGGTAGGCACCTGTATATTTGCGCGCCTGTGGAATATCAGGATCAGTTCCCGGAGGTACTGGCAGGCGCAACCGAGTAGCGGGTAATGCTTCAGGAACCCCTTCGAACGTTACAGCTGGCAATCCATAGGTTAGACCAAGGAGGCTGGACACTGCACCTCCAAGTGAATGGCCGGTCAACCACACGGTTGAATTCGGATAAATGGCCGTTACGTTAGCGTAGAGATCAAGAGAGGCACGATAATAACGGTTCTCGTCGACGAGAGCGGAAGTCAAGCATGTTGAATTGCAAGTATAGGCAGATGAATAACAATCACAGACCTGCCGCCAGAAATATTGACCTCCCTGGCCACAACAGCAACTGAAGAACAAATTATCGTTAACCTTGTCGCTCGTAGTTGTCTCTTCACCGTCAAATAACGCAGCAGAAGTTCCTTTCAAAGCGATGATAATTGTCGAGTTTGTCTGATCGGCGTAGATATGCCCACGTAGGCCGTCTGTTGCCCATCCGAAGCTGAGAGACTGATTGAAGGGCCCCGAGACATCTTCCCACCTTTCTGTACCTGGTTCCATGATATATGCATTCGCGGTCATCTTGGCGAGGTTGAGGACGGTCTCTTTATCCGATATATTAGGGCCCGGAAGCTCGTCTATTTGCCACACTGGCGGAGATAGAGTACTGGCGATCCCAGGAGTCCTTGCAGCTGCAAGCCGGCCTTCCATCACCTCAACACGTCTGTCTGTAAGACGTTGGATCCGGGAAGGCTGCGAAGAGGCCCGAAATCGTGGTGAAAAATCCAATTTTCGGCCATCCTCGGAAGCAACCCACACTTTGGCCTCTGGTTTGATATCAAGGCGTTTGTGCAGAAGTGGGTATCGATACGTCCCATGATGGAAGATGTGGCGAAGTGCCTGTTGATAAGGACAAGTTAGCAAAGGATCGACCACCAGTAGCAGAGGCCCGGAGTAGTTCCTTACAAATTCATGATCTTGCGTTGAGGACTGAGGAAATGATTCCGAAGTTTCAGGCTTGACGAAAGGAACTTGAGGATCCCGATGGACACTCGGTCCAGCTGAGGAAACGACTGTGGAGAAAAAAGATAAAAGGTAGAGGAACGCGCAGGCCACCATGGCAAGCTGAAAGCAGTGAATATTCACTATCTATCGAGGGGCTGTCATCACATACAAGACATATATGTGTAAAGAAAGGAGGTCTTTGTTGATAGATGGAGGTGAGATCTGATATCTTTACTTCATAGTAACATTTGTATGTTAACTATGCGTGGAGGTGCCAAGACGGGGTGACGACATTTGCTTCCACCTGCTCAAGCCACACGACCCGACCTCCCGAAACGGCTTAGTGGCAAGTTACTTAAGTGCTCTTGAAGCAATTGGCACTGTTTCGATCCATATCATATCCACGACATGACATCCATCCGCAGTCTCCCGTTCATCTTTGGTCAAGGCGTAAAGGGATTCGACTTGAGTGCGGGCTGATCAACTCCAGCATCTCGCTACCTTTTCTTTTTCTTTTTTTTAAATGCTATGTGATGTCCAGTTAAAGGCTTGTCAGTTCTTACATAGCTTTTGATAGCCTCAAAAGCAAGCTTCTGAGGATTGCTTCGACAGGAGTTGAAATGCCTCCCAACCACTGTTGAATCAAATACATACTGTTGTTGAAAATGTCACAAGGATGCTGTGAGACTTTTCCAGGCCAGCGAACCCAAACAGGCCCCTCCAGAACCAATCCTTTCTCGAGAATTACATCTACAACCGTCGACGAAACCATGGCACCGCAAACTTCAGATCATATTTCAGCACCTTCTGATCGCCTCTCTGTTGAAGCAGAACCGGATATTTTTGAAAAGCGGAATTCCACCGATTTGGTTGACGAAATGAAGGAACAAGATGAGACTCGAGGCCAAAGGGCTTGGGATCGCTTAAACGATCTTCCAATAGAGATGATTAGCTTAACTGATAGGTGAATCTCCTCATGTTTCTAGAGCCGCAAGCTAAATCAACTAATCTAGCATTTTAGATTTGTTGAATCTTTGAGCGCTAGGGTGTACGATACTCCTCCTTCGATTGACAAACTTTCAAATCTGTTCCAGGAATTCTACATTCGTGCTTCCTCACATGCTGAGACTCATATTTCAATTTTGGCGTCACGTACCCGTCGCGGTATATCCCCATCTCCCGGCTGTTCCAAATCACCAAATCCTTCCAAATTTGCCTTCTCATCGAAAAGTGCTTCCCAGAGCGGGGACAAAGTCGGATCTGGCAAGGCATTTGCGGAGCAGCAAATGCTTACGACGACAGAAGTAGCCGAGAGACGACGAATGCGAAAACTGTTTCAATATAAGCGTCAAGCATTAGAAGAAGCCATAGAAAGGCGCGCTTGTGAATCCGTCTATGATAAGATTTGGCGTCACAGAAGCACTTTAGACGAGGTAAGAGATGAGAAACTACGTTCTAAAACTGCCGCACTGGCTGTTGTAGGTTTCGGTCTTAAAGACCTTGGAGTTGATATCGAAGCTAGCGAGAAGGAAGTTATAGACTCTGATGACTGGCTTGCAGCTGCAAGGCAAAGCCTGATGCGAATGAACGATGTCAAGTTTCCTCTTGGTAAGCTTCAGCATCTTACTGCGGCGCACAAGGCAATTGTCGACAGTTTAACCAAAATCCTACCATCTTCTTCGTCAGCGGATGAAATTCTCCCCACACTCATTTACGCACTTGTCACATCGCCGCCTGAAGGAACAAATGTTATCAGCAATCTATTATTTATTCAACGATTTCGTGCGTCCAATAGAATTGATGGGGAGGCAGCGTACTGTCTCACAAATCTGGAAGCAGCTATCAGCTTCTTAGAAAACGTCGATTTGACTGGCTCGGACGAAATTCGAACCAGCTACTCAGACTCAACCGCTTGTAAATCGGTTAGCGCGAAATGTTCTGCTGATCATTTACAATCGAAACGCGCCGATTCTTCTCCCGTTCCATCAATTATCATAGGTGCGGCGGCCAATAAGAACCGTGATGTCTCCCCAAATTCGAAGGCGAGCTTCTTGTTAAAGTCATCCGCAGAAGGATCTTCGCAGCACCGGCTAAGTAGCATTCTTCAACCTCCAGCCAAAGCCTTAGGAGCAGCAAATGATATGGTACGAAATACTGCAGACCAAGGAATCAAGAATATCAGCAACACTCTTGATAACAGCTTCAAGTTTTTATTTGGTCGGCTGAAGGAAGTCCAGCTGGGGCAAGGAGAAGCATCGAAAGATACTATCGGCATCGTACCAAAAACTCTTGATGACGCCCGTCGGTTAGTCAATTCTCCAGTCGGGATTCCGGATGATTTTCCAAATGAGGATGAGCCCGCCAGGGATAATAGCATTGCCAGTAGCTCCAGCTCTCCGAGGCCTCGACTCGATGACAGATTGGCGAACTTGGTTGTTGGCCGGAAACCACCCAGCGACCGCACCGTTCGACGAAGAGAGGACGAAGGGGAAATTAATAATCCCACTTCGAACAAGAGTTCTACCTTCACTCCCGCATCTTCAAGCCCTTATACGCACAGCCCTGCTTTTAGTTCAATGAGGAGTTTTAGTAATACGTTGAATCCGCTGAACCATATTCCGGGGATGATACGTGGGCTCGGCAGGAGCTCGACTGAGCCCAATCAGACTATATCTTTACCAAGTGAAGAGTTGGAGAAGCAGTCTAACTCTGTCAAAGAAAAGAGTCTGATTGCCGGCGTGGCCCCGCCAATCAAGAAATTTATGGAACTGGAGGATGCTGCCCAGCTTACAATTGCGGACGTACCTCAGCTACTTGAGGACTACAAGAGATTGGCATCTGCCTTAAACCAACTTCGTTCAACTTGAACCGGCAATTCATTTCTAGAGTTTCAGCTGGCCCAGCCCTTCAAATACTGGACTCTGAAGGGAAGGTCTTGATTCTGATTTGGCCAGTGCAACAGATAGTTTAACATTGCTTCCTCTGCAAGTTGACTAGATAGTTTGTTTTGTTTACATGGGCATTTTTTGGCACGATTGCGAATGGTAATGATGCTTCTGGAAATATACAAGCACCACAGTGAAGACATTGTTTGATTTAACTAGCACTCATACGAATAGATGAACAGAAAATATGTCAACATAAACGCCAGTCACCATTGCCTGGGATTTGATTCAAAATGAAATTACAGATGCAGCCCTGTGTTCCAAAATGAAGAAAGAAAATCGTAACAGCCGTGAAACCCAAAGGTAGGCCTTCAATTGCATTTTGCTACTTAGGATTATATTTTTCTTTCCAGATCCTATATTTTATACCAACAGACTTTCGTTAACCTAGAGAGATCCGAGCCCGGGGAAGACTGTGTTTACGTACCATGTGTTACCGAGTGTTTTGCTTCCGTTCTCTTCTGCGAGACGATAATACTTCGCAGCCACGTACTAGTGAGACAGAATGAGTTGTCAGATAAACTTTTCCCCCGTAATACTATGTACACGAGCCTTACCTTGTCTTTCTTTCCGCCAAATCCTTCGAGAAAGCACCAAGCTGCCTCATTCATAGCATCAGTATCGCCCAAATTTGCGGCCGTCTCATAATAATGTCTAGCGGCCACAGGATCCTTGGATACGCCCCAGCCATGACGCAAACAGTTCGCTAGCTCAAAAATTGCCAGAACAAGCTCGCCTTTTGCCGCTCCGCCTTTCTTCACCCCAGCTTTCAAAGCTTCCGCTTCGATGGATGCGGAGTTGGCCGCTGCCGCTGAGAGATACTTAATTGCAAGTTCAGGACGAGGGTCACAGCCCCATCCGTGTCTAGATCAAATGTTCAGCCGCTCGTAAAGGGTTTCTGGAGTGCCGGACATCCTTTACCTAAGTGCCAGCCCGTAAAGAACTTGGCTCAAGGCATTGTTTTGACCGTTTGGATCGGCGAGGCGCCCAAACATTTCAGTCGACTTGGTCAATTCTGCCGACGCCGGAGTATTAGCACGGGCTTTAATAACGCTGGCGAAATGCATGGTTAATCAACGTACCCCCAGCCTCGTGTAGCCGAATTGCTTCTTGTATGTTCACCTACAAAGGTCCCAAAGATGAGTAAAAACATGCGCCTAGTACTGCACTGCCCCAAAAACAGAAAAGGCTTACATCACTGTCTGGATCATTTAATTTTCCAAGACTTGGGCTTCGGGAGCGCTGTCGTGGAGACAATGGCGCTGACGGCATCATGTTGATAGTTCCCTGCGCCAACAACGTTGCACGCTCTTCCCATTGAGCCTCTCTGTCCTGTGCATCACCATCGTTTCTCACGGTTGGTAGGTTCGCAGGAAGGTTCACGGAAGAAGTGCTCGCGGATCTCGATGTTCGATTAAAATGCAAATGATGTGAGAGGCGCTTGTCTGCTCTCTCCCTTGAAGGCGGACGTTCATGGCTTGAGGCGTTGCGAGACGCGTCGGACGACCGGCGAAGGCGGCCAAAGGGTTTAGTTTCTTGGAAGCTCGTAGTTGACGAGTCGTCGAAGCTTGGAAATTTGATATCTTCTTGGGTATATGTATCTGACCTGACGAACTTGAATTCTGGTGGGGCTATTGCGGGAGAGGACGGTCGTGATGTACCGTCATTTTTAACTTTATCTTTCTTCTTCAGGAGGTCCTTGAATGTCATACTGGCACACTCGTAGTTGGCTCTGGCAGGCCTTGTTCGCAATCACGCAAACGACTGACTGTAGCAAACACCGAGGATCAAGAAAAGAATAAGGATACTTATGAGCATTCAAGTGCAAAAAAGAATTCGTTTTCAGGTAAATGTAAAATAACTGGCTTCGCCATTATTATTGTTGATATAATATTGATGCCGTAATGCTGTGTACTGCGTAGTGGATGCAGCTGTCGTGTACTCGCTGACCGCAGCCAACAAGTGCTGTTGAAGCCACGGCGGCATTCTGTGGCAGTGTGCAACCTGTATGTATTCCTTTCATGCAGAGATAGGAATAGCCGCCCAACTCCACTTTGGAGCTTGTGAAGCCAATCATGGATGTTTGGCTGGCTTTTTGGCTGGAAATTCCAAGAAAACAAGCAAATCTCCTGGATCAATGTGATGTGTTAAGAACTTACATAGTAGGAGTTCGTTAGGCCAGAAATAGAACATGCTCTCAGTTACAGATTTGTTATCTAAGTACTGTACATATGTGACATGTAGTTATGTACTCTGTAGTTAACTTGATATACTTGCACAGGATACTGCCACAAAACATCCATTTCCATGCCGTTAGCTCTGAAAAAATCGATCAAAAAGTCAAGAACCAAAGACTGGAGGAGTACTGCTAGATAGAAAAAGTACTGTATTTATTAATAAATACTCTCGTAATAAACTTTGAGCAACCTCTAATGGTGAAGCATCACCCAGTATTGTGATCTGAGCAGCTCTGCTAGCTTGAAGTAATGAGCAAACATATCCAGATAAGTGTCAATATCAATATATGAGGCATTGCGTTATGCCCTTCCTGTCTCTCAAATGCATTGTTCTTCTTGAACAACGAAGCTGATTGAAATAACTGTGTGCAAATGTCAAGGTTAATGAGTTGAAGTCCTAGCGAGTTGCATCCAGTCCTGAGAGCGAAATCTATAATGGTTATATTAACCAGTAGCCGCTCTAGAAAGAGCATGTTTGGGAGAGGTCAATGTTGATCCCCAGATACAAGACAGGGCACTGGATATCTCAGGCAAGGCTAGGTTCCAGGTCCATCTCAAATCAAGGCCATAACGTATGCACGCCTAGTACTAGTCAGTAGGTGACCTTGTGAAGAGATCCAGATGAAAGGGTTTTATAATCAAGAGACAATTAGCGCAAAAGTTAGGTTCATTTCTATTTCTGAAATTTTGTACATACACAAAAAAACAAATGAAAGCCTAGACGTGTTGCATATTATTGAGAATCTATTGAGCCTTTGATGAAATGATTCCTATAATAGCTTGTAAGTAATTAAACCTTCTGACTTGGGCCACTCTCTCCACTTACTCTCAACGTCAGTCACGCTTTGCTGCAAAATCTGTTGGAGAAGCTTGGGGTTCTCTAGTTCCTTCTGGATCTTGGCCATGACAGTCTCTGCGAGCTCGCGCTGTTCACGTTGCTTGACCTGGCCTTCGTATTGCACCCAAGAGTCAAGGACCCTCTTGGCTTCTGCCGCGATAGAAGTACGTTGCTCCAGTTCGAAAGCTTGGGCCTCCAATCGCGCAGTTTCCTAGAAAGCAATTCAGCTGTGCTGCCCTGAATACTTAGAAAGCGTCCATATATGTAATTATACCTTCGACACTTCAAAAAGTTGTTTTGTAATATTCACGACCTCACTCAATGGCTTAACATTTTCGATACGTTGGGTGACAGCATTGACATGGTCGGCGCGGGCGGCATACAAGATGTCCTTCTGCTTCTGAATCTGACCCTCTGCCCATTTCTTATGCAAAGGGCTAGCGAGCTTGAAGACGGCAGTAAAGACGCTGAGAAGACAGAAGGCCGCAACGGTCTCTTCGTTTACGATGTAAAGTTCATTGCTAATCGCGGCAATGGCAAGGCCAGCGCCTCCAGACAGAATCGCGGTTTTTGATACGAGCGAATTTCCTGGCAGAGCATCGATGATGGACTGGGCCTTGGTCTTTGGGTCGTCTGCCGGAATATTGGATGCGAATCGCGTTGAGGTGACTGGGGCAATAACGGGAAGGCTTCGGGTAGAAAGAACAGGGCGAGCCCGAGAAGCGCCTGAAAGCCAATTTGGTCAGTGAAAGTCATTAATGCTATTGTCACGACCGCAAATTCACACTGCTACTTACCCAAGGCACTCTTTGCCAATCGCGACGCCATTGTGCTGCGTTGGGATTTGGTGAACTTGATCTTTGGCTCGATAGGTGGACGTTGGATGGCTTTTGGTCCTTAAACTTCATCCTAACCGTAAAGGGCAAGGTCGCTTAGCTCGGGAGCGACTTTTAGATCTTTCGAGCTTTACGGGAGGTTTCGATTCGAAATCTACTAATTCTACTTTTATGGTGCGCGTGCGGTTTTTCTTTACTACCATCATCGATAATGGCGGGATTAATAGATGGAGCTCAAACTCCAAAGAAACGGAAGAAAACCGGCAAAGATTTGAGTCTGCCCCCAATCAAGCGCAGAGCAACCATCAATCATGAAGACGCGGAGAAGCAAAGAATCCAGCAACTGGAAAACCAAATCTCAGACTCTCGCAAATATTACAATAATATCGTCACGCTTTTATATATGCTTGATGTGAAACCTCCAAATCTCACCGTGGCAGTATCGCTTTGCAGGGTGTTTTGTCGTTTGTTGGCTGGAGGTCATTTTCATAAACCGAGGGACGCAAGCGAACAACACTCGATATTGGTCGTGTGGTTGAGAGAGAGGTATCAGGAATATCGCGCTGCATTGATAGCTATTATCAGGGATTCAACTTCATCAAATCAAGTATGACTCCGTGTACCCACTGGTTTATGCGCTTGCTAAAGGTCTCCTAGATCGCAGCGGTCACTTTAAGTATGCAACTCTTAAAGGAACATTCAGCTCATTATACTGGGGGCCATAACTGTGCTTGGGATGATGGATACTTTAACGATATCGTTATTGCCCTTCTTGAGGCTCAAGACGGTGACCAAGTCAGGGCCGAGTTCGCAAATAAATTTTTAAAGGAATTTCACGATATCGGCGTCTATACAGTACTTCGACTCTCGTATGTGTTCCAGTAACATCGCCTTTCCTGTTGACAGTCACTTATCTTTTTTCGCTTTAGAAATGATTCATTAGCGAAGCGGCCCGCAGTTAATCTAGCCAACCTTGTGTATCTTCTCTCTAGCCTCGGGACACCACCTTCTGCGGATCACAAGTTTAAGAATTTCTACACCGATATATCCAAGATTAGCCAGAAAAGCAAAAAGCCATTTATATCTGTGAGCTCGTATAAACAACGAGTGCAATCGGCTTGGCTATTTGTCCTCTCCAATGACCTCGAACCACCTCTCCGAAAAAGGCTTCTTCACATGATGGCGCATGAAATTGCTCCATGGTTCGTGAAGCCAGAGCTACTCATGGACTTCCTTACCGACTCTTATGATCAGGGCGGCTCAATCTCGCTCTTAGCTCTTTCAGGTGTATTCTATCTGATACAGCACAGAAACCTGGACTATCCACAGTTCTACCGTAAACTATATTCCCTGCTTGATGCCAACCTGTTGCACTCCAAACACCGATCGCGCTTCTTTCGACTTCTTGATACATTCTTAGCATCAACCCACCTTCCAGCAACACTCGTCGCAAGTTTTATAAAGCGCCTATCGCGACTAGCGCTTAACGCGCCTCCAGCCGCAATCGTAGCAATCGTACCATGGACGTATAACCTTCTCAAAACGCACCCGACCTGCACGCTCATGATCCACCGCGCCATCAGGGATGAAGCCTTGAAAGCTGAAATCGACGCTGAAGGCATGGACGATCCTTTTGATCCGCTTGAACCCGACCCCACCCTAACCAATGCTATTGAAAGCAGTCTGTGGGAAATCGAAATGCTTCAATCGCATTATCATCCCAATGTGGCTTCTCTGGCGAAGATCATATCTGAACAATTCACTAAGCAATCGTATAATTTGGAGGATTTCCTGGACCACTCGTACCAGGCCTTGCTAGATGCAGAGCTAGGTAAAGCGGAGAAAGACTTCAAAAGGCCACCTGAGGTAGAGTTTCGAATACCGAAGAGAATATTTACGGATCATTTACTGGAGGAAAATGAAGGGAATGACACTGAGATTGGAAGTATCGTCAGACAATTGTGGGATTTCAAGTGAACTAATACATAGAGAAGGGTTATCTCCGTATCTGCAGACGGCAGATTGGGACTTACTTCCCTGAGTACCTATATGTATGTACGTGCATACATACAAATAAGAATTGACTTGCATGAGCTAAAACCGACGAAAACATGGCAGCATCCAGGTTGCAAAAGCACCAGACCAGTGTTAAGAATAGTTGGCTACTTGGATTTTTAAATCCCAATGCTCTCAATCCATCTTCGAATCTAGATCACCTGAAAGGAAATGACCTGAGGCATAATTATATATTAAGACCACACAATCCATAGTGAGTGAAGGTAATAATAATTGGTGGTTGGCTGCATGCGGTAGAAAATGTAATCCAAAATCGGTTTGTCTGTCACCCATTCGTGCGATGTACAGCCTTCCAAGTCCTATCTCTCTTCAGTGTTGAACTCGTCAAATCCCGCGGACGCAGCCTGGAGAGCTGTTTGAAATTCACTATTAAAGCCTGGTCGAGTAGGTAAGTCCGGTTGTTGCCTGATGTACGCTTCCGCATGGGTCTCTCTGTTGGCTCGTCGATCCCATTCTTCGGCTTTTGGATCTCCTGGATGGTAGTCGCCGAAGCGATCAAGGGAGAATATCCCTCGTTTCAAGTCATCGAAAAGCTCGTTGGGAACATCGACAGGAATACCTTCCAGATTACACCTTAATCTATCAAAGATAAGTTGTGCGCATGATCGCCTCATTTCTCGATATCGGATGATCTGTTGCTCCATCTGGTGCCATATGGTTTTTGCCTCGTGCGCGGTCCGAATCTGTGCCATTCTCTTGCCGATGTTGTAAGTTATATGGCACATTTGTTGTGCCGTCCTGCGGAACAGCCGATCTATCTCCAAATACACAGCACCAACAACGCCAATAATCTTTTGAGCAAGGCAAGAGTCGTAGATTTGTATCCAGAAAATTATCCAATTTCGCATTCCTATGCGAGACTTGCGCATTCGGGTCAACTCGAGTATGACAATGGTTTCACGGCACATCGCGAGGTCTTGAGCTGCATAATGGCGGAGTGCTAAGACGGCTTCTGATGGCTCGGACCTAAAAGTGACAATTTCAATGCCAGAGTCCGCAGGCGATGCCGGGAAGTCAATACTGGGTTCGTGCTCCAGTGAAGCATTCACAGATGAACACGGAGGGCTCTTGACGATGCAGTCTGAACTTCCTCTCTGTCGTCTCAACGGTCGGATTGTTCGAGACGAGTATTTGGAATTGAGAGGATTGCACTGTAACGGTTCCATGACGTGATGAATGAACAGTCAAAATGTAAAGAGCGAACAAATTCTCACAACTAAATATATGTTATCAGCGAATGAATGTGTAGATAATACAGGTAACAGGCGTATTAAATATATAGGTACACTCCAAATAAACTAGTAAGATTTTGATGAATAGCGGCAGAGGATTTGAAAGACATAAACAAGCCTGCCAGCAGGTCTCGTTATTAGCACAGAGCAATGGGACTTGAAACTATTTCCTGGGATCTGGAAAGAGCATCGCTCGCACTCTCAGGGACATGCAGTTGGGAAGGATCCGTCATGTTCGGAAGCAATTTGATAGATAGCATTATTGGCGGATCAGCTAGGAAAAGTGCTTAAGCGTCGATTGCTTTAGCAGGAGTGGCCGTCAAAGTAACGCAGCGATAGAAGGTAGCATTGTGTTCCCTGTTTTTGACAGTCAAGAGCAACGGCTTGCTTCCTGTCTCAATCCAACTGAAAAAAAAAAAAAAAAAAAAAAAAAAAAAAAACATGACCTAAAGCTATTTCTACCTTCAAGACCCAATCTTGACATTCGAAATGGGTGTCTTTTGTGGCAGGCGACGGATTCATATATGTGCATGTATATCCCACAGTAGCGCCGCCTACGATATAACTAATACCTGAACAATTGGGGCGTTGTCATAGTGGTATAAGATATCAGCCACTTCCCAAATAACTGATGATGGAACTGCAGCTGATTCTGAATACATGGGCTTTGAAGGCCCAAGGTGTGTACTCCGTATGACTCGCGGTTATGTTGATGAGTATCTACTCTACCTCTGTACACAAAGCTGTCTGCACATGAAAGAACTAGTTACCTAAAGCTCGAGTGTTAAGCAAGTTCAGTCTTGATTGTCAAGTTGAAAGGCTGCTGGAAGCTCAGCAGAAAAAAATACAATTCAATACAGAGTAATAATGACAGGTTCTACACAGGAACTATGTAGGTATGTATGTATGTGTGTACAGTACATACATACACACCTACATTAGGTACCTAGGTACGGAGTAGAGAGCACACTATAACTCATACATACAGAGTAGTACTTACATAGTTATGTGTGTACATTAATATACATACATACTTGTACAGTACATACATAAATGCTGAGGTCGCGTTCCAACTGTTTAGTATTGCCCAATCATGGATTTCATCCATAGGCAAGAAATGACTCGGCACGTGGAAGACTGAGAAATGAATAGGTTGGATGTGCGCCGGCTGTCACACGACAGACTCCAGAGCAGACCAACCTCTAGACCTTCCTGGGGTCAGAATGAATGGTGGATTTGCTGTGCATCAAGCTAACCTTGTTCATCCCATCTTAGTTATAACTAATCAAGTAACTAGAATCCTGACAACGCCACCATTTAGCCTTGACCAAAGCACCACCAAATCATGTTGCTGCAAACCCCAAATATCATTGCTTGCCCCCAGTTGAGGGTTTGCGTGCCTTTCCACTTCATTTATTAATTTTGGGATTGCAACTTCATTGAAAGCAACTTTAAAGTCATTACATTTGTGCAAAGCCTTTCATTTCATAGTTACACAGCACAAAGTACGGAGTAGTATGTTGTTATTTTTTCTGTGTGCCCTCTGCCATGCAGTATGACACCAGTCATTTCTTCCCCTGAGTTCTGTGTCTCTTCAAGCGGCCACGGCAAACGATTTTTCATCATGTCACTGCCCGTCGCCCATGAATTCCTGCCAATTGTGAACCATGAACATATATCTACAGGGGAAACAAAAGAACACAGGGCTTTCAACAAGCCATAATTCGTTCCCCTATTTTAGTGGAGATTAATTGGGACAAGGATGACTAGAAGGTCCAATTAAAACAGTTGGCGAACCTGCGAACCGTTAACAGTGCTTTGCACAATCTTAAGCTTCCAGAGGAGCAAGCATTTCCAAGCCATTGAAACCCTCCCTCCATGTCGACGCGGTCAGCCTCTTTCAATAGTAGCGGCCCGGCCATAATAATTCAGACTCTCCTTTTCCTTTTCCTTTTTCTTTTCCCCTTCCCTCGCACAGTCGCTCTTTTTTTTTTTTTTACTATTTGAACTTATTCCTGTCACTCCTTTCTCTGTCTTTTGCACTGCAATTCAAGTCATTCTTTTGCAATACTGCGCACACTCAATCTTTCTTCTGCCATTGAACTCAAGTAGAAGATCGATTCTCTCAATTGCCACTGTTTTCACTCTCTTGGCTCCTTTGAAACAATGCATTTCTTCAAAGCTTTGCTAGCAGGCGCTGCCCTGATTGCCTCCACAGCTGCTCAGGGAAAGCTGGCGTTCACGTCTTTCCCAAGCAACGTTCAAGTAGGGAAGCCAGTGACAGTAACATGGGCTGGTGGTTCCCCGACACAGGTGTGTATCTCAACTCATTTCGTTTTCTGCAGAGAGACCAGATGAATACTGACTTTCATGCAGCCGGTTACCATTAAATTGCGAAAGGGATCAAGCAACAATCTCCAAGATGTTGCTGTTTTGACCTGTAAGTCTTTGGACAAAGATCACGCTTCAATAGCCCACTGATTCGCTAACTGTACTTCTGGGCAGCTGCTGCTACTGGCGGGTCCTACACCTGGACTCCGTCATCGTCGCTCATCAACGGACCCGACTATGCTCTTCAAATTAGCCAGGGTTCCGAAATCAATTATACCAACCTCTTTTCCATCACTGGTGGCTCCGGCAGTGCGCTTCCATCCAGCCATGCGACAACCACGACTTTGTCCGAGTCTCTCAGCTCTTCTATGGCTATGTCCACCACTGTCAGGAATGCGACTACCATTACTAGCTCGTATATCAGCATGGGCACTGGCACCACCATGGCCAGAAACACGACCCTCAGCACCCCCAGCCTGACAAGCACCAGAGCTGTGACCCTGACCCCAAGTGTATCTCCAACCAAATCTGAGAACACTGCTCCTACAGCCACTCGAAACGCTGCACCGGTCCTTCTTTCATGCCCTGTGACACTGGTTCTCAGTGCTCTCGCCGCATTTGCTTGCTTGAACTAGCTTGATTTGTATTTCCCCCTTCCCTTGTCCGCTACTTTCCGTCCCATTAATGATAATCAGCTTCTCGACTGTGACTACTTCCTCAAAAAACCATGTTGAATGGATTTAATTATGGATTATGTCCTTACTTATTTTATTTCTTAAGAATTATTTGTTGATTCATTTTATGGAAGATTGGCGATTGATGGTGCTGATTTTTATCATTTCGCCCTTTTTGATATTCTGATCGGAATCCCTTCTTCTCTGTCTATTCTTGGTCCCCACCTTTATATCTTTAGTAAATTGGCCCATTCGCTCTCTCAGATGCACTGCGATAGCAATGGGTTCGAGTCACTGGAGGAATGATTTTTCATATTTCCTCGCGACCTCTAATGATAAAGCAACTTCTATAGGAATTGTGGGTTGGAAGTTGTGTGTGAATTGATTATTTAGCTTTTGTTCTTTCTTACCAGGACACAAATTTAAGTGTCTGGCTCTCCATACTGTTATGCATACACAGTACAGTATGAGATGAAGCAAATAAAAGAATGTTAATAAAACCCAAGTGTCATAGTTGGAATGCAACTCAGCCACTCCTGTTTTGTATCATTTAATCTTACTATTCAGTATTATTAGGATTTAGAAGGTTTGTATGGGCTTCTGGCCTTGAGCTTGACAGTGAAGTTTTGAGGGCGGATCTGTTACACAGTGGACTTATTTCATGTAGTCCATCTTAAATGTTTCTTTTTGTGAGCACTTGCCAGTCATCATTCTGTAACAGTCCTTGTTTTGAATAAGGATGTACTCTATATGTACCCTGTAGACTTAGTTGGGACAACGATTCATTCATTTACTAACTAACAAATGCACATAAAACAGTATTATGAGCCAAACTTCGGATTGACTCAGTTCCTAGAGTCAATATGTATCAAAGTTTCGACGAGGGAAGAAGTTGAATTTTTAGGAACAATCCATCAATCATCACTGACATCACCTGCAATGATGCGTCACTTTCTGGTGAACTGAAAATTGCTTCATGGATGAATTTTTTCATCTGAACTTTCTTCTCTTCCATCTTTCAGCAGGTACTCTGTGCTTTGCATACATTCTTCTACATTTTATGATGTTTTGAAACCTCTATTTGTTTATAAAACCGCGGAGTCTGTTGCGCATCCGGAATTGAGTGCTTTCCAAGGCTTAGTCGATGCCTTGACCTCTCCTCTCTGGGCGTGGTTACTTACTTTATGTACTTTTCACATACATTCATTCATTATTCACATCACTCTTTCACGTCTGTTTTCGAATGTAATAATACTGGACCTACAATATTTACAATGATACTTGAGCGATGAAGAAACATCAGCATTCTCCCCGAATTGATTCGATTCAAGTGCAAAGGTGGAAGCTGGACTCGTTTGGCGGTAGTAGCAACTCTCACTTCACCATTTCTGCTTTTCGATCCCCTGTCTCTATTGTTTACCTGCAATGGATCATGTCAGATTGGTCAAAAATATCTTATCAGTTCGAAGCGTTCCTGCTGACGTTCCACTGGTCGCTACCAACCGCCCAGCAGAAGCTCCGCCGCAAGTGTCCCTCACATCGATTGAACCCCGTTTGAATATGCACCAATACAATGGCCTCTTTGACACGGCCATTTCCACGCCTGAAAAACAGGCTAGTGTCGTGGCTGATAACAGACCTGGTGTGTACACCTTTCAGTTTACTCATCAGCCCAAGTTCTTTGTAGCTTACAGGCACTGACTTCCAACTCTTTAGATATAACCTCTCGGTCACCAACGACGATGACAAATGGAGCAACCAGTACGGCAGAGTGGTCTTCGGCAGTCGGACATGCTATGACCGGTAAATCCGGTCGAGTTATTCACAATCTTCAAGAAGAGATTGCACGGTTAACTCGCGAGTGTACCCTTCATCGGTCACGCGCGGAAGAGGCACAGCGGATAAATGAAGCCTTAAAACAGCAGTTACAGACTGTGATAGAGCGATTAAGAAATTCAGAACAGGCGTATGAACTGAATCTCGCCGCTGTTGATCGAAAGGATAGGAAAATCGAAGACCTAAAAGCAGAAGTCCGCAGCGAGAAGGAAAGGCGGATACGGGCAGAAGAGGATGCTCACAGAACCACGCAACTAGCCACCGAGGAACGAATTGAGTGCCATCGAGCTCTTGCTGAAGCGCAAGAGACAGCTCAGCAAGCACGATCCCAGTACGAAACGTTATCTCAAGCCCGCTTGAGGGATAGACGAGAATATCAATTTCGGCTCAACACCATTCGCAGAGAACTAGGGGAACTGTCTTCTCGGGAAGCAGAGCGACAGAACCAACTAAACCGATTCGATGTGATTATTGAGCAGAAAAACCGTGAAATTTCCGCTAGCCGCGATCGGATGGAACGTTTCAGTCGATTGTTTGAAGAATACAAGGCGGCCCAAGACCAAATAATCAGGAAGCTTATTGATAAAGGTCACCAGAACGATTCTGCGATTCATGATGTTGTTGCAGAAGCAAAAGATGTAACCGACAAGATGAAATGGGTTATAAACGTGCAGAAGGAACTTAAAGGAGCAGAGTAGAGATTGGTGCGAGGGATACTTCGGTACAAATAACCAGCCCGTGGACAGTTCATTCAAAAGGCTGGCTTTATTATTCCTTAAAAACAGGCAGACTGCGTCGCATAGAGCATTTCTGACCTCTTGCGGCTAGGTCCACGTCCATGTTACTGAATTAAAGAAGGCCAGATAATGTTTGTGAGCCGTCGAGTGTGGGCCTCTATCGAATTTCGACCAAAAAAAAAAAAAAAAAGAAACAAGAAAATAAAGAAATAGAAAGATTTATATACATCTAAACTACAGCCTTGGTCGATTTCAGGTTTTGGGAAAATCAAGGAGCAGGCGTTATTCTATGTTGATATAAAACCCTACAGGGGAGCAAGGCGGCCTGGAGGCGTTCTGTGGGATTTCGAATCTCGTCACCCGTTCCTTTTTGCGTATATACTAATCTTATACCTCCACAGTGTGAAATATACCCCAAAAGGAATAGCAACACGGGGGATCATACTCGGTACATTGATCAGCTTTCCAGAGGCCAGTAATTACGTTCTCATTTCTCCTTGGTAGAGTCCCAATCAGCTCATTAAAGGTGTTGGTGACTTTGGTCATCTTCTTCTTGGGCCTCTGGCAATTTTTCTTCTAGAAAGAGTGGTGCCCTGCTTTTGAACTGAGGATTTTCTATCCTGATACCCCTTCTTTATGAAACATACATTACCACTATCATGTAGGAATCCGACAGGTTCCTATGGCTTCTTTGCAGCAATACCCACTTCTGAGAAATCAGAGGATTTATTGTTTGATCATAGCAGACAAAAGACAAATCTGTACAGATGTCATTCCTGTTGGAGTGCTGTTTTCTCCATTCAAGCCTAGTATGCGGGATAATCGGATTCGCTTGAATTTGTTATAAGCAGTCCTGAAAGCTTACAGAGGTTTCCATCCTTGCCGTCCCCAGTGTAGGACCATTCACTTTGCTGATTTGGATTCTGGGAGAAAAGGCTTGCAAATACCCTTGTCCGTCCGCTTGATAGATCAATACTTGTTTAATTCACACTTAGGTCCTGTTGTCTTCTTTGATCATTGAGCTTCTTTCATGTTTCCTTTTTCTATTCTTCCTGTGCTTTTTATCCTCAGCATGTAATCTGGCTCCCAAATTTCCCGCTTTGTTGTTGTGCATATCTGCATGTATATGTGATCTCTTGTTGCAAAAAATAGCTGTTCTAAACAGATGCAGTTGCGCACAGCCGCATTTGTCGTCAAAAGGAATCCATATCAGCCGCCACGGCACCTCCCTAAACAGAAAAGACTCTTCTTGCCTCTCACCACATTAATAAGTTCCCCCTCTTGTTTTCAGCTTTTGTGAGGCACAGTGGTTCCGTCTTGTTGTCTTTGACACACCCAGCTGTTCGTTTTCACACGTCCATGTTCCAACTATTGAAAATTCTCCATTTTCATTTGCTTCAAGCACCAGACTCCCTAAAGAATGGACGAATGCCAGAAGCTGACTGTGGCGTCGATCTGGAAATTTGACCCTGAAGCGGTACGCTTCCTTTTCCCTCTCGCTCTCTTACTGCCTTACTTGGAAACGTGTTGCTAATTAATCGGTTGTCCTTTCAGGTCCTTGAAATAAGATCTCACTTCAAGTAAGGCAATCTTCCGCATATCAGTGCCTTTTCTGGAGACGAGGAGCCTCACTGACAGAGAACAATTGAAGAAAACTCGAAACCGCTGGGCAGACCTTTTGTAAATATGAACAACGAAACGATGTAAGTGAGATGTCCGTTGCTGGGTGTGGGAAGTGAACCTGAGCTTAATTTTCATTGGGTAATCGTAGGTCTTTACATTCGACAGCCACGGAATTGTTGAGACAGCTTCTGTCTTCAGCCAGTTATTGACGGCTATTATCGACGATGAAAAAGATAATGATCTCCTAGAGGTATAGGCTCTCTACGATGAAGTTGATCAACGAGAATGCATTTAACAATGTTCTCCGTAGAAGCCGAAAATCAGCCGTATCGTCGCACCTCCACCAGCACACGAGCAGGCATTTGAACCACATCTGGATGATGACGAGCCTCCTCTCATCGACACTTTTGTGTGCATGCAGGAAGAGGCTTCGGTCTCGATTGAAACAAGATATTGGCAATCCAAATACGGCGGAGTGGATTGTTTCCTGAAGTTGCCCTATGACGTGTTAAGCGAAGTTGAAAACGCTACCGGGGCCCATATAGCTTTGGAAACGGAGAATAAAAGAATCCGAGTATCAAGTACAATCCCAGCTCAGGTGGAAGATGCTTTTAATAGACTTAACAATTTGGAAAAATCTACTGTGAGTTTTGAGGATTTCAAATGCTCATTATACACAACTTCTTGCCCTTAATATCTTTCGACAGAACTTGTACCTTTATGGCGGACGCGGCTGATCATCAGAGTCAAAATCAAGTCTCTTGTAACTTCGTCCCACGTTGAAAACATATTGCACGTCAGTGAAAAGGACTTTCGCCTAAGGCTTTGTGTTTATGCAACTTTGAATAGCCTTGCCATCCAAGGCCTGTTCGTTGACCTATCCATTAAAGATATAAGTCAATTCGCAGGAATGTACGTGACAGTCATAGAAACTCCAGACATGGAAACCAGAAATGGCGAGGTGCCGAAAAGAATCCTCGCACCACCACGACCAACACCATTAAAAAAAGGGCGTTCAAAGTTATGGGCTGACTTCAAGTTTGCGGAACTCGGAGACGTCGATAATCTGCCGGAATTTTCACCTCCTAAAGTTCGCTTGACGATAGCCAGCCAGGAAAGACAGCCTTCTCCGAAAGTCGAAAGTTTGCCTAATATAGCCGTAGAGGAAGCCGCAGTCGACAAACACCGCTTTCTTAGCCGTGAAAAGGTTTCTCTCGTGGATAAGTGGGTTACCGAAGGTGTTGAAGCTGGTGCTGTATGGTCACCAAGTTCCGAACCTATCGCTGCACCCTCACGCGATTCTTTTTCAAATCCAGCCCCAGCTCTGGCTGTACCAGGCATTAAAAAACGCGTAGCCATAGCTGCTGGTGCAAGCAACGCTGGCTCTTCCAATCTAAAAAGTCCTGCTTCTAGGGACAATGTGTCTACTGACATCGCGAACCGTTCCTTGGAGGCTAAGGCGCCCACACTCGAGGCTATCGACTCGTCTAATATAGCCGCAGATGGTTTAGAAAAATCAAGTACCGTTAAAAACGACCAGTCTGTGCTGCTAGTGGACACACCGCAAAGAAAACCGTGGATGAGCTCACAAAAGAAAGGCCCAGAGCTTATTGACATATCGGATTGTTCCAATATAGACTCAGTATTGGTCCCAAAACTGCCCTTCAATCAGGAACCTCTTGTTCCTTCTCGGTTCAGGCAAGAGACGCCCGTGTCTGTCGTCTCCCAGCTCGATAGTATGAGATCAATAGTGAATCCTTCACCTTTCTGTGCAAAGTCTGAATCCTCAAAGCCGTCTCTAATGCCCGACGAGGAAAAAGGAAATTTAAGCTTGTACGTTGGTAACGCGAGTTCAACAACCGAGTTCCCGCAGTCAGTTCACCTTAAAGAGAAAGCTGGGATTCAGCGGAGCCATGTACAGGGTGGGAAGGTCGCAGTGTACAGTTGCGAGCGGTTGGGGATCTCGCATGAGAAGGAAGAGGAAAATCCACTCTCAACGCTTTTTGGCCAAAATAATCATGGTTCGCCATATGGCCATTCCCAAACTACCTGTGAAAATGGACTACTACTAGGATCTGAGCGCATAATAGAGCGTCTCCAAACCATAAGTGAAGTTGAGACTAGGGTTTTTTGCAAAACCATGAGACAGCAAACTGCGAGCACCAACAAACGCAGTTCCAAGGCAGGCCAGAAGGCGAAGAAACGAGCGGCGATTGCAGAGGCCTGGGGTACTCCTGTTCCGAGCAACGCATCGAATACACGAGTAAACGTTTCAGAGCCAAGCAAATGGAAAAAATTACAGTTAGCAGAATTGAAGGCCAGCGAGGATAATCGGATAAGGGATCTTTATTCTGCCTTGGACCCTATTCTTGGTGCAGTTCAGTGTTTCAAAGGGAACATCTCACTTGAACTCCAATTTGGACTGATTCTAGTCCATAATGTGCCAAAAGTTTACACCGATAGAGCAATCGATGTAAAAGCATGGGATAAATTGTTTCGACCGCAGCACGGTCTTCGAGGGCCAAGCACGAGATTTATGAACATACTCACCTCCTCTGGCGCAGATATTGACTATATTCTCACTTTGAAGAATAATGTTGAGAATTACAGCCTTTTTTCAGAGAACCCATCGACTCGCCATATTACCTATGAATTTCACTGTCAAGCCAAAGGCAATCGATCGATCGTGGTTAGCGTTGATGAATCTGGAATGACTACTGTGACTAGGCCTGAAACTGTGCTTGGAGCAGTGAATATACACTTCCCAGAGCGAATTTGGGATATGAGGGTTACTGTTAAGGGCTCCCAGGAATATTCTCCTGGAATTGATAAAGAGATCGACGGTGCAGTGGAAGACCTCATTTATAACTTGTACGTCTGCCCAAACGAAGCAAGTTGCTCGTTATACTTTCGCCTTGGCCCCCTTGATATCCTCCATATTACGAAGGTCCTGGTGCGGCGGTCAACACGCCATGGCTACCTTGAGCATGACCACGCCCTCAAAACACATGCAGGAATAAGATCACGAGAGAGAAATGAAGTCAACTTGCTGTCTGATAACATGGTCAATCCTCCTCTATCGAATCAAGATTTATATCTGCAAGTAACTGAGGTTCAGAATTTGCTTTTCGGGCAAATATCAACAGATAAGTCTTTCATTCGTGCCCGTGCGCTCAGCCCTGAGGAGATGGTCGAGAACTCAAGACTCTGGTATGAAGTTTCCATTGTCAGCCCTGCCGTTGAAAAAGTGTTCGAGTCAAACAAGAATCTACCAGTTGGCGGATGTGCAACAGATTGGCAACCGCTGGACTTGTTAGGTGCCGATGCTGATCTTATGGGTCAAAACTCGGTACTGACTACAGAAGCCAAGGACCGTGTTGGATTCGGAGGTTTGGGCCAGATGTATCGCGTTGCATCCCAAATTATTACGCAAATTGATGGCGTCGGGTGCGCGAACTCCAGATCTTGCATCGAACCCCGAGGAAGTCTTGCAAGCGCTGCTACGAGATCCAACTTCGCTGTTACCGCTGTGCCCAGTGTAGGAGCCCCTGATGCTCAGACAGCCGTCACGGCAAGTACGGCTCGGGAAACTTTCTACAAACTGGACAGCCAGAGTACCAGCAATGTAAGTGGCGTGGAAGAATTTTGGTAGGCGATGGGAGACAATGCGTCCCGTGCATGTAGTATTGTTTTAATTCAGCTAACTACATGGGTCAATTCAATCACAGCCATGCTTCTGCTATTTGTCCTTATCGCCTTAATCCATCTTACATCACAGGATTAGAGCCCTGGTCGTCACTCAAACGTACTGCAGCTTGAGGCCAACCATTTCTTCTTTGGCAGCTTAGAAATTGTCAAGTTAAGCAGTTGGATCTGTATCGCAGGTCACGACAACAGCGGAATTCTTTTACAAAACATAAACCTAGTAGTATTTTTAGGGGCTGAAATGATATTTATTTCAAGGATTTATGTCGCTGTAGAACGTCAAACTCGTAAGCACAATACAAGCTCGTGCTCTCAAACTGTAATGCCAACAGTGACACTTTTACTGAACTAGTTATACCCCGAATATAACTAATACAATAATCTGTTTGTTCTCTTAGAAAAGATGCGAAAAGCACATGCTCTAGTAGCCTAGTCATCGTTTTGCAGTTCGGCACCGCCTAGCTTCAGCCACATTACATGGGCATCCACTGCTGATTTGCGAACATTTCTCTTCGGATCGTCAAGAATGAGTTTGAGAGACTTGAGAACACGGTTTTTTAACGGAAGTAGAGGCGACGGCTTTGCATTTCCAGTCACATTAATGGTATCTCCATCAACTGCTCGTGGCTGGGCGAGAAGAAGCAAACATAGAACAGCCTGCTGGCGAACTTGCGGCGTGTTGTAATTGCTTTTGTTGTTGGCACCTTTCTGAACGTCGGTGGTTGGAGCTGCAGCCTGAAGCAGCCTCGTCACTAGGTCTTCCACGTAGCCGATTTCATCGATCGCCTCGACTCCGCTTTCGCGGATGATTATACTAAGTGTCTCGAGCGTGCCCATTTGCATTGGTTGGAAATCAATGCCCGTAAGATCCAGACTCTGAAGAAGGAGTGGGAGTAATGTTTGGAGTTCGGGCATTATCAGAGACGGCGGCGTGGTAGATAAAATGCCAGATAATGCGGTAAGATACGCTTGTTTTTCTTGGTAACGCTGCGATAAGGCAGTTGCATTTCCGGGCGAAGCAGTGTTGAGTACGCAGACTCTTTCGGAAATAAGAGGAATAAGTGTGGTGAATGCGCGTTGTTTCGCCAGCAGACGAATGTTGACCCCATTTGCAGGGGATAAGACATCGTCGGCACTTAGCAACAAGCGAAACCCTTTGGCTGATGTTTCTTTTACTAAGGGGTCTGAAGATGCGACTAGTTCCACAAGCGACGAAAGGATTTGGGTAGTTGTTGGTGCAAGTCGTAATATGAGAGCCTTAGACATCCAGAAAATTGTCCGGATTACCTGCGAAGTAATTTTTCTGTTTTCTTGAGAGGATGGCATTAAGGAAAATAAGATGTCCGCGGCTATCCTTGAGTCGGATATAAGGAGAAATTTGTTGATAAGGAGCGCTAATTGGCGGACAAGTGCGAATTGGACAGGCGGGCTATCTTCAGAGACAGCGAACTGCACGATCTCTGCCAGCAACCTTGCCATATCAGAAGTTGTCTGAGTCAAGGCAATATCCCTGGGCAATCCTGCCAAAAGATATGTGGACAAAATCATAGATCGTCGTTGAGACCCTGTTGACGATCTATAAGAAGGGACAGTGGTAAATGGAACTTGGTCGGAATATAAGCGGTACACGTTGTCACGAACTTCCTGATGCATATGTGGAGGCAGTGATCGGACAATAAGATTGCACAGACGGCCGAGAATGTCAAGAATGGTTGGATCACTCAAAGGCGAAGGTTTATTATCCTTCGTAACCACTATGATGGCCTGCCGACACAGGTTGCGTACAATTCTGTCATAATACAGCTCCAAATGTGGATCGTCTTCCAGGCCCTTGTGATCCATCGCATATAAAATGGTCATTAGTATTGAACGGAGATACTCCGGAATGCTCGGGTTTCCCGGAATGAGAGCTGAATCTAATCGATCCAACAACTGGGTGACAAGGGCATAGAATACGTCTTTGTCAACACTGATCCGAGCAAGATCCTCCAAGGTGATAAGATATTTGTGGTCCGCGTCGCCGATCGACCCTGGGAGATTGGTCATGAGAGCGGGAATTGTTATTTTTATAAGTAGAGCAGGCTTATATTTTGAAATCTCTGAGAGGGCATTGACAGCCTTTTCGCGTAACTGATTCCCAGTGGATTGTTCGTTGAGCAGCAAATTTCCAAAATACTGCACATACAAGCCGATCTCGTTATCCTGGAGAAAATCTCGAAGAATGGAAAGCTGCAGTATTCCCTGAAGGGCTACCATCCGTATGGGTACCTCATCTTTTCCGGTCTTCATTAAAGCTTGACTGAAACTTTCGATGAGCTGGTCTTTAAAAGCCGAGAGAGGATTGTCGGATGTTTGATTAGGCCCAACCGTCATCCAGGTACCAAAAACAGTAATTGCGGAGCTAACAAGGCCAACCAGGACATCAAGAAAAGACCGTTGCTTTGGGATTTCACTAGCATTCCGATATCCGGAAAGCAAACGGGGGACCACCGCTTGCGAAATCAATGTAAATGATGCGGAAGACACAGCAGACACTGATGTTAAGATTCGCTGTGCAGGTTTCGCTTGCTTTTGTTGAGGTTCTCGCAACTGTTCATTGCATTCAGCTAGTATAGGTTTCAGAAACTGCGCTAGCCATAATTGCTTGTCTGTCCTCAGAGCCGGAGAAGAAAGTCGCTTTGATAATAATTGAATGACTCGTAGAGACTCTTCCACAAGAACGTCATCGTGTGCGTTAAGAATCTCAAATCTTAGGGAATCCCAGATAGTGAGAGAGTATTGTGCTAAAATGGAACATGCGTAAGATGATACGCAAACTCCGAGCGCACTCAATGCGTCTTTCTGTTTATGGTTAGCATATTCCAACACAATGAAGGGGATCTCACACCTTCACATTTACGGAAGTTGAGTCCAGCTTATCCAATAACGATGGGATTGCGTAAGGAGCAAAGGCTTGGTTAGAGGATATACAGTCCTGTAGGCGATCTTTCAGGTCTTGTGCTGTTATTTTGTACGGATCATTTGGATGTAACCGAAACGTCACAGGGAAATACTTATACACAGAATCAAATAGGGTCTTCCTATCGCAATTAGCAGGATCCCCGGAAGACGGGAGATTAGCATACCTGTGCATGATTAGATATGTCCCATTCTATCATCACGACCCTGAGAATGGAGAACACAAGCATGAGATTCCGCGGATCTCTTTCCCCATCTACAATCTCTACTATGCCGACAAGGGATTCGTCCTTCATGTCGAGGATAACTGCAAATAATTAGCTTCCGTATTATTATTTGCGAGACAGCACCCGAAAGTACCTTCTCGATGTCTACACATCAATTCGTTGAAGAGCTTCAAAACCTGAAAGCGTTGGAATTGAGAGCGGGTTTGAAAATGTGAGGCATGTCGAAAAAGTCTGTGAATGTATCAGCAACTCCATAGGTCTACATTTGGAACAAGTCATTAAAGAGGGGGTTCACAGGAATAATCCAGCTGATAGCGGCGTAATTACCCTCGAGCAATTAATCTTGCCAAATCTTTATCAAAGCGGCCAAGACCTTGTAGTGACTGTAAACCCGCAATAGCACCTCCATCCTCAATTCGTTCGCAGTAGAAGGTGGTTAAAACTTGGATTTGCTGACGAGAGAGGAAATTCGACGGCAAAGCCTTTATGACAGCTGTCAAGTAGGAGACAGCTTTGCCTCGTATACTGGCATCTTCATCATTGATATATTCCCTCAACGATTGGACAATGCTGATCAAAGTGGTATGTTTCGTATCAAGCTCTACGAGACGGTTTCCGGTTAGTTCACTGAGATTGCCTAATTTGATCATCGAAACATACATACTTTGCGCAGTTATTTCGGCCAGCCGAATAGCCCCTTCTTTATCATTGTCTGCGATTATGAGGAATTCTTGTAATTCACCCATTCTCGTCCAGTATTCTCTTGGAATTTTGGCACGCGTAATTCGCGCTCGGGTAAGTATGGTCCTCAAATTCTCCTCTAGTTATGTATCTCAGCTCAAAGTCAAAAGAATTGCATCTTTAGTGATTGCTAGCTGGTATATAGTGTAAGTAATCCAGATGGAGAATCTACACAGTAACTACTCCACAGGGAGCTCTGAACAATAAAGTAGTGGTGCACCTAGGTTAATGCTACATATGTACGGAGTATAACCTATGTACTCTGTACTCCGTACTCCATAGTTAATTATGTAATTAACCGCTAACTACGGAGTACGGAGTAGTTAGTTACTGTGTACAGAGTACTTGTCAGAGCTTACAAGTAGTTACTCCGTAAAGTAGATGTCCCTAACAAAAACTTAGAGTAAAATTAACTACATTAACTACTTGTGTAGTAGTTAGTTAACTAGCTACGTCATTCACAAGTGGATAACTAATACTACTCTAAATCATTCAGGATGTGAGTAACTCCCCCATATACATAACTCTATGGGGACACAATATATCGCCCTCAAGGAATTGGCAGGTCTTTTGATCTAGATATTCCATATTAGTTAGTTAACTATATGAATTAAGTAACCTCCTCCAAAGATGCTGCAACTATGAAGCTTTATTGGCTTGCATACCTCATATTTCAAACTTGCATGGTCATCACTGTCTTGTGCCGGCGCATTTTCCGAACTGAGTTCTTGAATCCAAATCATCTAATTCCAAGAAACTATATCGACCCACAATATTTCAGAAATCAACAGCCACTTTCAATCATTATGGGTGAGGGCACGGATATTGTCTCTGTTCCCGAACAACGCTCAGAGCAAGGCAAAGCCCCGAGCACCACACACGAGAAGCTTGTCGTGTCAGATATCCTGGGCAAGACAAGAGACATCAATGTTTTCGCTTCCTTAACGCGTGGGTTTGAGACTCTCTCTAATCGGCTTGAGAGCGATTCTTTAAATGCCACTGTCCTGGCCCCAACAAATACTGCTATAGAACAGTTGCCTCACAAGCCTTGGGAGAATCTGGATGACTATGCGAAGTTCGGGGCAAACGAAGCGTACGCGGGGAAGGCGGGGGAAGACCGGGCGACTGATAACCTCAGAAAGTTTGTCGAAGCTCATGTCATACCCGAGAGTCCGTGGCCGGAAAAGAAAGAGGCGTCCAATTTGGTGGGTCAGAAGTTGTACTGGGAAAAGGGCAAGGACGGGAATATTCGCGTAAGTTCCCTCAAGAATCAGCTTTCAGGGGAATCCAATGCTCTTTTGGAGCAATGGCGTGTTTTTGGCTAACTGTCGTGTGAGACAGATTCATCCTGGTGATATCGAAGTCAGCAGAATCGTTGCCCAAGTGTCCAATGGTGAGGTTTGGGTTTTAAACAGTGTCATTGAATATGCCTAATAATGCGATAGCATTGGTAGCCGCAGAAAGCCATTTAAGTTACTGGAATTTGGGCTGGGTTGATTGCAAGAACCTGGATAATGACCTTTTTGGACGTGGTTATATGGTAGTTGAGGGGAACCCGGTTTTAGGCTTTAGCCAGCTCTTTGAGAGCTGTTGAATCCAATACATTTTTTTTTTTTTTCCTTTCGCAGAAACAGCAGTCATATAATTAATCTCTTGGTATCTATCGTTTTATCTGTACATATCAGTTGTAGATATCTTCTGAAGTAGGCGGTCCTCAATCCTATCAAAAATACAATAATACTCCATAACTTCCAAGTTCTCCGCTTCGGCCAGGAACATTTTATCTGGATCTTGACCAGGACCAAACGGGTTGACGGTCGCACTAGGATTCATGGCTCCAATTTGCTGCAGCATTTGGCCAGCGGCTAAAAAGAGAGAAATTAGCTTTCTATAGTCGGTAAAATGTGGTACTGTCGAATTTTCCAAATGCACTGACCATTGTCACTTCCTAGGATGAAACTGAAAACAGGTTGCAGTCCAAATAGATTTAAAAAGTACCAAGAGAGACTCGATACCCATCTCACATCAAGGTCCCGAGTCATAACCCCCGATTGTAACATTGACTTGAACCGAATTGTCAATGGAAACGGCAGTTTCACTACTTTCAGTCAACATTTTAACTTTCACAGAAAGAGGCATTCAATAACATACGTATGACAAAGCCGGAGAAAAAGGCATTTATCCACCCCATAATGAGGGTTTGTGGGATCATCATAGCCATATTTCCCTTCATCATTCCCATCATTGCATCCATGCCAGCAGGGTCCGTCATTGGATTGGGCGGCCCTTTGCCTCTCGCATCGGGATCCTTCAGAAAGGCACCAGTCTGATATGCGGAGGTAAGATAAGCTTTGCGAGCCGTAAGTGAGGAAGGTGTAAGGACGGCGGAAGCATTATTGCGGAGGTTGACCCCACGGAGCAGCGCAAAACGCTCACGATACTCCGCAAGGCTTGCTGCCGGTTTGGGTGGAGTTGTCATTAATACTGTAGCATAATGGCGAAGAATCCCAGTCAAGACCTAATGGTAAAACCGATTGATTACTGAACTCGATATAAAGATGGTCTCACGTACCATGACAATAGTGATAGGAGTTAGGATCCAATAGCTACACCCGACCTCGTTAGCTTAACTCTTAAGACAAACAGATCAAAAGAAAGAATTGGTTTACAGACAACAGGGCTGGGTCCCGGAGGATCATCTGCTCTGCATTTTGAGCCACCATGATGATTCACGAATGGCATATACAATGTAGATTCAGAAGTGTGACTGCACTCGCAGCTCCAGAGACAGAGATGTTGCGACACAATAGTGTGCTGTTGCAGAGTCGATAACTTCCCATGACTAATGTTTTTGACCACCATAACCACCTACATAATTACCTAACTTAATTACCTTAGTTAACTGTGTAACTACATAGTTATCACATGGGAAATCCAACTTGAATGGATGCTTCCAACCAGATAGTGCAGTTCAAAGGAATATTCAATTTTTATCTTCAGAATAGTTCAGATAATTAGCAAAATTCTGTGATCCTGTGCATGGTAACTAGTGCAGGTATTCTCCCTGCTACAGAATTGACAAGACAGACCTTCAATCAAATCTTCTCATGGCCCTGAATCTTGAAAAGCAGTTCCGGTTTGTAAGTATCTCCAAAATCCATCATGGTTCTGTCAATAGGCTAACCAGTTTATTTCCTCAATAGTACGGATCATACCATCATAACCCTGTAAGTGTTGCTTACAAAATTTGGGTGACTACCTCTCCTAAGAATCTTTCAGGTTAATGTTGTGATTCACATCATTTGCGTTCCCGTTATAATGCTCTGCATGTTACTCCTGGTATGTCAATGCCGTAGTCATTCATTATAACTTTTACTGATATCTAGATCTGCAAAAAGGGGACTTTGTCGAATCCTCTTTTCCCTGTTCCAGAGTTTCTCGCCGTCAAGAATCTGCCGCCGAGCCTTGCTACCATTGCTGGTGTCGTATATGCCATTTTATATATCTTAATGGAACCGGTCGCTGGCGCCCTTCTTGCTCCTTTATTGCTGGCTGGCACTGCTTTCGTAAATTATCTAAGCAGCACCTATGGAATGACAGTGGTTTATTGGTCTCTGGGAGTCCAGGCTGTAGCGTGGGCTGCCCAGTTTGTAGGGCATGGAGTCTTTGAAGGCCGCGCCCCTGCCCTACTTGACAACCTTGTTCAAGCCTTTTTCCTTGCTCCATTTTTCGTTTGGCTTGAAGTCCTGTTCTCGCTCGGATACCGCCCAGAGTTAAAGACTCGGATTCATAAAGCGGTAGAAGCCGAGGTCGCAAAATTCAACGAAGCAAAAAGAGGATCTCCCAAAAAAACAGCAGAATCATAAGCGCTTGCATCACGTCTGATAAAGCTTTCCCTCCCACCCTACTCAGAGTTGCGGTCTCGCCGAATCGCTTGGTATGATCTTTGTGACTCCCGATGAACTCCCAGTCAGTCTTATTTCACGGCCAAAGCCCTTTTCTACTGTTGAGACGTCATTCCACCACAATCAGGTTTCATTTTTGTGGCATGTTACAATGCGCCCTCTGCACTTCATTTAACAGTACTTGTGAACTGCTAAGAAGCTAAAAGACTTTGCAATACACCAAGTGCTCAGTTGAAGGTAATGCAGAATATAACCAGTCATGGATGTGATTTTTACCTGCCTTAGTCTAAACACACCAGCTTTCATCATATCTTGTGGCATACAGTAGTGATTATGGCATGAACAGCATTCAAAATCAATGTGATTTCTTATGGGAAAGGATGATTGATATGTCTACTATGCTTTACTCTGATAACTACTGTAGTTTGTTGTACAGAGTACTCCGTACTCTAGCTAGTTAACTAGCAGTTACTCAGTACATAACTATGTATGTATGTATGTATGTACAGTACATACAATATTGAAACTTGCATGTTACAAACATTATTTTACCACATAGAGAGTAATTTGTATGAACTATAACAAATGAGCAGTATGCCATAGCTTTGTCAAATTCTTTCCATAGCTAAGAGCTATGGTATAGTGTAAAAGACAATGATTATACCTTGAAGAGTGGTCAAATCACAGCCTCAATTTTCTATGAAACGCCAGTCCTGCAGCAAAGATGTATGTAGTTATAATAGAGTACTGAAAGTAATGAACATATTGTAAATACTCAGAACGCGAAATACACGTGGTTACTCCTGTTTCGGCACGGTATTAGCTAACTAAGTAACTTGTATTTTTGACTGGCTCATTTCAGCCAACTAAGTTGCCCTCTCTCAGACAACACAGCTTTGTCTCTAACCATCCACAATCCTTTCTCTTCAGCCATCCTGGCCCCAATTACCTCCTCACCAGCCCAATTCCTATCTCTACTCTCTCGAGATATCCTCCACAATGTTTAGAAACGCCTTACGGCAGTCTAGCCGTACAGTGACGGCAGTTTCTGCCACAGGCAGAATCGCAATGGTAAGCAAGACGCTCATCGCCATCAACAGCATCTCCATCCAATGCATCTAAAGTAACATCGTCAAAACGATTGAGTCTTTGTGACAAGTCTATATGTCTATAATTGTTGCGCATATGCATATTTACTCGGTTATTTGTTTCGAAAACTGACGAATCTTCGTCCGAGTATCACAGATTCGCGCCGGTTACTTGGGACCTCTGGCAACCGTCTCAAAGCAGATCCGATTATATGCTGCCGAGGCCAAAGCTGCGCCTACTGAAGTGTCCTCCATTCTTGAGCAGAGGATTCGCGGAGTTCAGGAGGAGGCCGGCCTTGCTGAGACTGGCAGAGTTCTCTCTGTCGGGTATGAAACCCAATCGTTGCGCCAACTAGCCTTCCTCCTGTCCCATTGATAGGCCGAATTGAACCTAGCCTAGCGTTTGAGTGTCGAGTATAATTAATTTTTCTCTATAGTGATGGCATTGCTCGTGTCCATGGAATGGCCAATGTCCAGGCCGAGGAGCTTGTTGAGTATGTTGTGAAATTGCTTTTCAATGACAGTAGTCCAAGCCGCTTACGCTACGTTTAGATTTGCCTCCGGTGTGAAGGGAATGTGCATGAACCTGGAAGCTGGTCAAGTTGGTGTTGTGCTTTTCGG
The DNA here is from genome assembly GCA_029449355.1 of Emydomyces testavorans. Classification (NCBI taxonomy): domain Eukaryota; kingdom Fungi; phylum Ascomycota; class Eurotiomycetes; order Onygenales; family Nannizziopsiaceae; genus Emydomyces; species Emydomyces testavorans. The sequence continues at coordinate 5,318,024 of CP120628.1, forward strand.
ATCCGATCGCCTTGTCAAGGAGGGTGAAACTGTCAAGCGAACTGGCGAGATTGTAAGTTAATCTGAAAGCTGGAGGGCATCAAAGACGTTAACCGCTTATTAGGTTGATGTTCCCGTTGGCCCTGAAATATTGGGACGTGTTGTTGACGCTTTGGGTAATCCAATTGACGGAAAAGGCCCCATCAAGACTACGGAAAAGCGTCGTGCTCAGCTCAAGGCCCCTGGTATTTTGCCTCGCAAATCTGTCAATCAACCCGTTCAGACCGGTCTGAAGAGTGTTGATTCCATGGTCCCAATTGGTCGTGGTCAGCGTGAATTGATTATCGGTGATCGTCAGACCGGGAAAACTGCCGTGGCTTTAGATGCCATGCTGAATCAGAAGCGATGGAATAATAGCGCTGATGAGACCAAGAAGTTATACTGCGTTTACGTTGCCGTCGGCCAGAAACGTTCAACCGTTGCTCAGCTTGTCAAGACACTGGAGGAGAATGATGCGATGAAGTATTGCATTGTTGTAGCGGCCACTGCTTCCGAGGCTGCTCCTCTTCAGTACATCGCCCCATTTACTGGTTGTGCTATGGGTGAATGGTTCCGTGATAACGGAAGACACGCCTTGATTATCTACGATGATTTGTCAAAACAAGCCGTTGCGTACCGTCAGATGTCTCTCTTGCTCCGTCGTCCCCCAGGTCGTGAGGCCTACCCCGGCGAGTAAGTCATTTATCTTCTTGTTTCGAGCCCGGAATCGCGTTACTAATGCTGATCAAGCGTTTTCTACCTGCATTCCCGACTGCTGGAGCGTGCTGCCAAGCTCAACGACAAGCACGGTGGTGGATCTCTCACTGCCCTTCCCATCATTGAGACCCAGGGTGGTGATGTGTCGGCTTACATTCCAACAAACGTCATTTCTATCACTGATGGTCAAATTTTCTTGGAATCTGAATTGTTTTACAAGGGTATTAGGCCTGCCATCAACGTCGGTTTGTCGGTCTCACGTGTCGGCTCCTCAGCCCAGCTGAAGGCCATGAAACAAGTTGCGGGGTCTCTAAAGCTTTTCTTGGCTCAATACCGTGAAGTCGCCGCTTTCGCTCAATTTGGCTCCGATTTGGATGCCTCGACGAAGCAGACCCTTAACCGTGGTGAGCGTTTGACCGAATTGCTTAAACAAAAACAATATTCTCCTATGGCTGTCAACGAAATGGTTCCATTAATTTATGCCGGTGTCAATGGCCATCTTGACTCTATCTCTGTCAAGAAAATCCTGCAATGGGAAGCCGATTTCTTGGCTTACTTGAAAGCAAATGAGACCGAGGTGCTGGAGAAGATTGAGAAGGAAGGGCAGCTCAGTAAGGAGTTGGAGGCCCAACTGAAGGACATCATTGTTGCATTCAACAAGAGTTTTTCGTAGATAAAGTTGATGTCCTGTGTTATCAATGAGATTTGTTACAGAATAGAAGGGTAGCTTTTGTATGTACAATCATGCGACCAGATCATTTCTTTCAGTTGTGCCCCGTCCTTCAACACATTTTCCCCCCTTTGAGCTCCCTTACAAACCTGCAATATAACTGAATTCTACTTCCTCTTTTTGAAGACCCCAAATGGCTATCTTCCCTATTGGCTATTGGCTTCCTGTGGATGCAATGCTGCTTAGATAATTTCTTTAATAAACTAGATGAGTTAGATTGGTTGGGAACCATCTAGTTATGATAGTCAAGATTCCCAGTTTTGTTGTTGACAATATTGTACGCTTGACTATTTAAGTTTCTGAGTTTGCAGTTTTATTCATGCTGTGATTGATCTCTGATTTTTGAATGAGTGGTGGCAGAATATCAAGATGTTGCGAGTAACTTTGGGATAACTAATAACACTCGACTTAATTCAAGATCTCCTGCAAAGTAGACCCAGAACCGCTTCATCAACTAGATTCTCAGCTCTCATTTCTTTTCAAGACCTCTGTGCTCAATTCAAAGCAAGTTCGCAGCCTCGACACGCAATGGAAGACTTGATCTCACGGAGGGCAAAAATGGAGTTGAAGCCAATTCAGGACAGTGACTCGACTCTTCAGGATTCTGGCATTTCTATCGAAGGAGTCTACTTGGGTCGCGAAGAATTTGCGAATGGTGACTATCCAGGAATTAAAGTTGAAGGTGAGAGTACCTATGTACTGTTGTTTCACACTGACAACTAATGATATCCTCACTTAGATTCTCCAAAATTTGATCTAGAATCATATATAGCGAATTACAGCGGTATGTTTTTGCCCTCTCTAGAGAAGTCGGATGTTATACTCGCAGCCTCGCTGCTTGAACTACATCTAATAGGCTCAAACCCGTGTCAACTATGGCTTGGAAAACTTTCATTAATCATTCTCATTTAGGAAGGACGAAGTTCTGCCGACTCTATCTCATTGGAACGTGTTCCAGTTACTTATCCGTTGAAGCCTTGAAACTAGCTGTCGCAGAAGCTAGGAGTGGAAAAGATGTAAAGAACTATCAGAAAGCAGTGGAAGCTCTAGCCAGAATTGCACCTTCAGAGCACGAGGCCGCCATGGATACCAACTGGATTGAACAAACCCTGAAAACTGTGAAGGCCGATACGGACAGATTAGAACATGAGCTCAAAGGATATAAAAACAATCTCATCAAGGAGAGCATTCGGGTAAGCTAAATCTCTAGCACATCGTTTAACGATATGTCTTATCAATGAGTTTCATGCAGATGGGTAACGAGGATCTCGGACAACATTATCACCAAATTGGCGATTTAAATGCGGCATCGAAAGCCTATTCACGGATGCGAGACTACTGTACTACTACCTCTCATATTGCTTCTATGCTTTTCAAAAATATCAATGTTGCAGTTGACCGCGGAGATTGGTTTGGTGTTCAGTCGAATGTCTATCGTCTTCGTAATCTTCAATTTAAACCTGAGGATGAAGCTCAAAATAAAGCAAAGATGTGGGCGTCTCTCGGTTTATCTCACCTAGCTATGGGGGCTTATCTCGATGCCGCTACGAGCTTTGTGTCGACTGATCCCTGCCTGGCTGATACTTACAAAGAGGTCATATCACCAAACGACGTCGCAGTATACGGAGGTCTATGCGCGTTGGCATCAATGGAACGAACTGATCTGGCCAACCACGTGTTGGAAAACAAGTCATTTCGGAGTTTTCTTGAATTAGAACCGCATATTCGTCGAGCAATCTCTTTTTTCTGCGGTTCAAAATTCCGTCCCTGTCTAGATATCTTGGAGAGCTATCACGCTGACTATCTCCTTGATGTTCATTTACAAAGACACGTCAAACGTCTCTACAGTCAAATCCGGACCAAGGCTATGCAACAATATATCATACCATACAGCCGCATCGCGCTGCTGTCCATGGCAAGTACTTTTTCTCCTAACGAAAACATCGTTAGCAGCAATGGAAAGCCAGATATCGGGTCACCATTCATAGGGGAACTAGTTACGCTCATTCAAGAGAGCATTCTTGATGCTCAGATAGATTTGGAAAAAGGTGTTCTCGTTGCTAAACCGGCGAATCAGCGCCTAGAAGAGCATCAAACCGCTCTGGATGGCGTCAAAGACTATATGGACCACGTCCATGTGCAATTATTGCGCTTAAACCTACTGCATGCTGGTTTGAAGGTTCCGGAAGTTCAACGCCGTATGCCCGATTCAGACACTTTAGGAGTGGACGGATTTGGTCACGAGGAAGAAGAGTCTAGAAAAGGAATCTGGAAGACTCTGACAAGGTTTCCTGAAAATGTTGGGGAATAGAAACTTTAAAATGTTCAGAAATTTTTTTAACAGTGCAATATACACAAACTAGCATACGGCCAACGCTCCCCTACGGTTGCTGAAGAAGTAGTCCAATTGAGCTGCTTAATAATACCCACATACCCCATAGCAGATTTTTGTAGGCTCAAGCAACTGTAGCTTCACTGTTGCTCAATGATTTCTGACTCTGACATGTTGTCAATCTGACAACTTATAAATAACTGTTGTCAAATTGACAACATGTTGAAGTCAGAGACATTGCTAGTAGTTGTAAATGATTTCTGATTTCAAGAAACATTATTCAGAAGAAGATAATCAGTCAGCAATATTTTCAATTTCAAGAAAAACTGATCAGTAATATTTTTAATTTGTAATTACTTTTTGTTTAAAAATAATTAATATTTATAACAAATATTTATTAATATTATTCAAAGATAATTATAATAATTCAATTATGAAAAAAATATTTCAAGTATAAATAATAAATGTATTAATTTGTTTGTAATTAAGAATTAAATTTTTGTTGACATTCAGTTGAATTAATATTATATATAAGTTTTTTTTATTGTAAACAGTTTAATAATTATATAATTTTCATTATCTTGTAGCTGTACAATTAAAAAATTTAGTATATAATTTTAAGTAATTTTATTAATAAAAATTACTGACAAGAAAAGTTTTTCACAGTTATTAAATTTATAAATAAAAATATTTGTAATTTGTTTAATAGCAGTTTGATTTTTAATTAAGTTATTATTTTTTATAATTATATGATGATCATTCAAAAAAATAATATTTTTAAAAAATTAAATTAAAATAAAATTAGACTTCAAAACTAATTGCTTGTTTTAGTATTTAATATATATTTTTGAAATTTTTGCAAAAAGAAATTAAAATTTGATAATTTTAATAATTTTGAATTTGAAATTTTGAATTATTTTATTACTTAATTTGCAGATTGTTGAATTTATATATTTAAAAAATAATTTGAGAGTATTTGTGAATTTTTATTTTTATTTATTTTTGTCAGTATTTAAGTACAGAAAATTGTTAAAAAAAATTAAACACAAAATGTAAAATTGTTAAAATATAAAAATTAAATATTGCTCATTGTTGACATAAACTTCATTCAGTAACAATATCAATATTTGTTTTAAGTTTTTTTAAATTAGAAATTTTTTTAACTTTCTGTTTATTAATTTTTGACACAAGCATCTTAAATAAATAATACTTATTTTCTCTAATTAATACATTACAATTGTTGAAAATTGTATATTTCTTTGTCTGTTCAACATAATATATTTAAATATATATATTTAATTGATTTTTTAATGTTTGAAGAATTTTTTATCAAAAAATTAAATTAATTTTCACTTTTAATATTTTAATATCAAAACAAGTGATAAGTGACAAAAACTTATAATAAATAATATTTGAAATACTGCTGTATATCTTGATTCAGCAGCTTATACTGCAGTATTAATTAGATTTTGTAAATTAATTTATGTCTTAATAATTATTTATTTTAATTCATTGAGACTGCAATGCAGAAAAAGCTGTAAAATTAATAAAGTATTGTTTTGTATAATTACTGCAAAAATTTAAATATATATATTTTTTAATTGTTTAAAGTTTATAAATATTGTTGAAATCATTTTCTGAATTTCAGATTGAATTTATTTTTCTATTATAAAGTATTGAAGAAATAATAATATAATAATTAATACATGAGTATGCAGCATGCTCTTGAAGCTGATAAAATTTCAAATATATAATAAAAAATTGCAATTAAGTTTATTATCATCAGAAAGAAAATTCTTAAATTAATTAATAATATTTTTTGTCATGTTCTAAGAAAATTAATATTATTAAAAGAAAATATATTATTTTTAAAACTTTTAAAAATTCACTGTGACATGAATTGAAAGAAAAAAAATTATTAAGTTTAAATTTAAGTAAATTTTAAATAAAAAAAATTACTTTTGTGTCATGTTATACTGTATTACTGTTTACAAAATTTTTTTTTTGAATAAATTTGCTGAATTAATTTCAAATTTTAAAATTAATATTTAAAAATAATATTAATTATTTAAAATAATATTAAATTTTATATTAAATTTTTTTTTCTTCTGACAGCATACAACTTCAGCAGAATTGAATAACTATTGATTATTTTATAACAATATTATAATTTTGCTGCAGTATATTCTCAAGAAATACTTAACATAAGACTAGACTTGATCAACAAATTTGTTAAACTCTTGACTGATCTGATTTAACTCTGTCTGAAATTTGTTTAGAACAAACAAAGTTTTATAGATTTGACTGCTGAAATGAATGAAGTTTAAATATTTAAAACTCAGAAATTTGTTAAATAAACTTAACTTTGATTATATAAAATTTAGCAAAATATTGCCCAATTTTTTATATTAAAAAATTTATAAAGTTTAAATTTTTATAATTATTGCTTATTATCACATAAACTGCTGTTGCTGATTACTACAAATTGTTACAGACTGCTTACAAACTGCTATAGACTGCAACAAACAGCAGCAGATCTGATTAAAACTTTACACTAGATGTTATTAAGTATAGTTTCAGAAAGCTTGACATTTTGCTGTGCTTAATGAATTTCACAAATAAATTTGTGCTCAAACTCACTGCTTCACAAGACAAACAAAATTTGAAGCTTTAAATTTTAAGAGCTTTAATGATCAGCTAGCATTCTTCACAAATTTAATTCAATTCTGAAGTTGATTAAATTTACATAAGATAATAATTTGTATAATTTTATGATTTTCAATATATATATTAAGTTTTTTATATGTTTATAAAAATAAAGTAAAGAGATTTATTCAGTTGATATATAAGTAGGTGAAATAGTTACTATTCACTTAATTAATAAAAACATCAATAAGCAAAAAATATAATTGTTAGATAAAAAAAGATTGCCACTGATTCTTTCAATGAAGAAAGAAATCAGTATATTATTTATATGTGTGTTATGCTTGCTAAAGCTAATCAAATTAAAACTAATTACATTTAAAAAAAACAGTATTAACTTTCATAAAGCTTACAGCTGAAATTTTACAATTTTTTTTTACAAAAACTTTAATTTCTTCAGAGCATATATAAGCTCAATAGTTATTGAAGTCTCAATAAAAACTTTTGCAGAAATTAAAAAATTTTGTAAGAAAAAAATTATTTTTTTGCAAAAAAAAAAATTTTATAATATAAATAATATTAAATATATTAAATTTTGTTGCAATAATTTTATCATTTACTAAATTTCTGTGAATTAAATCTGATGATGTAAACACTGATTTTTATTATTTCAGTTTTGTAAAATATTATTTGTGAAGCAAAAAAAAAATCTGTTGAGATTATTCAGCTGTGCATGATTTAAAAAAACATTATGCATTTTAATTAAAAAATGCATGATAATTCTGATGATTATAATAAAATTTGAACTCACAATTTTTACTGTAGCAGTTATACATAACACAGCTGCATCAGTCAGACAATTATTGATGTATTTTCTTGTTTTTATTTGTAAAAGTTCACTTTTCATTCACAAAAATGAATTTTTCTCAATTAAATATAGTTTAGCTTTATGAAAATGATAATAACAGCTTTCAGCAACTCAGCTTCTTTTTTTAATCATTTTATCAACATTATTTATGAGTATAATTTTTCTGACATCAGATTTATCAGATTCATCAAAAAAAACTTTATAAAATTTTTTTATTACTCTACAGCTGTAATGAAACTTTGTGAGCTTATATTAACTTTGCAAGCTTATATCAGTTTCACAAGTGATCAGCTTTGTAAGTTATTAATTTTGCAAGTTATTGTCAGCAATTAAAAGCTTTTGCAGCTGATTTCATGAAGTAAGCTAGACTAACAAAAATATAGTAACAAATTATTAATCACATTTTTCATTAATTTCAATAGCAATTAAATTTTTTTATAAAATGTCATCTTGTTTAAATATATTGAATGACAATTAACTTTCACTATTTATTTTTTCTGATATTGAAAATTCTGATGCTGAGATATTAATAAATATTAACTTTGGTGAACAATTCTTATGTTTTGTAAATGAGTTTGAAATTTTATGAAATGAAATTATGAAATTCATAGCAGAGCTTGCTTTACAAATATTTTTTGTGAGTTTTCATACTAACAATTCAATAATTTCTTTCTTTTTTTCAAGTTTTCAGAGCTCAAACACATATTTTAAAAATTTTTAATTTATATAAAAATATGATTCTGATATTCTTTTTTATAAATAAATATTTTTTAACTTAAAATTATTAATTGATTGTGATGAATTTGATTAATTTTTATAATTAAATCTTAATAAATTCTGTTTGTGAACAGACTTCAACAAATTTTGCTTCTATTCACAAGTAAAATTAAACTCTAACATTTTAACTTCATAATAAAATGCTGAAACTTGACATTGATGCACAAATTTCACAAATTGTTTTTGTTGTTTGTTTTGTTAATTCTGAGTATTTTTTTATACAAATGAAATGCAACTGATTTTATAAATTGTAAGTTCTGCACTAATGATGCAGATGACTCTGATGATTCTCACAATTTTAATACAAACAATTTTAATAATTTTTGCTGATTGTGCTGTTGCTTTTTCTGCTTCATAAAAAAATTTTGTAAGTGTGTTTGTTTCATCATTAAATAATTATGAAAAAAATATGTCTCATTTTTTTACAAAAGCATCTTCACAAAGTGACTTTGAGAAACAAAAAATCATTATAATGTGTCAGTTAATGTTCTGCAATACTGTTAATGAAATTGTCAAATTTCAGCAGCAGTTTTGCAGAATGTTTGAGTAACAAGCTGCTTTTACAATTTGTTTTCTGAAAATTGCTTTACAAAGCATTCATCAGTTGATACTGATTTCAGATTTTTTATAAAAAAACTTTGCTGAATCAGAATGTCAATTCTCAGATTAGTTAATTTAATTAATATAACTGATCAAAAAAGTTTTGTAATTTGAATTCAGTTTTGTGAAGTAGTGTTGATTATTCAGACTGAGTAATTACTTTCTTGTGAACAGAAATATAATCAGTGTCAAAAACTGAACAAAACTCATAAAACTCATAAAATTTATTAGTTTATCTTGTGTGTATTTGATGAATTTTATGACAAATATAATAATTATTTTTATTAAGATATTTTCTACTTCTTTCAAAAGTAAGAGTATCTCAGTATACAATTATAATAAAAATAAAAATAAAAAGTCATAATATACAGTAAATTATGTAATATAAACTCATTATCAAAAATATATTTATTATTGAAATTCAATTAATTTCTATATAAAACTTGTAAAATTAAGTAATTAAAATTATTCACAAATACTATATACATGTTATGCTTTCTCAGAATAAAGCTTTTAGTTCTTCATGAAATAATAAAAAAATTGCAAGTCAGAATTGTCAGAATTAACATTATAATATTTAACAAAAAACTTTTATAAGTGTTTAAGATTTGCAGCAGATTTTTAGTTATAATTCTGATTTAAAATTTTTATTTTTTTGTGAGAATGCTATATAAGAATAGCAACTAGAACAATGTATCAAGCTATAAGATGCTATATGTGCAGATATATATATATGAAAGAACACAAATAACTCAGATATCAATATGATATTGAAGCAATAAAGCTCATCACTGATCTTCAAAAAGATAAAAAATCAGAGATGAGAGATTATATACACAATATATGATTACATTATGTCAGAAGTGATTTAGTAAGCTTAATATGATAATTGTTTTTTTTTTAGTTAAAAGCTGTTCTCAGCAATAATTTTTTGCATTATAAATGCTCATATATCAATGATTTGTACAGAAAAGTACATGTATAACATATATTTGTGAATAAATATAATGTTCTGCAGTTGTTTTAAGTAAGCAAGAGTTAATAACATGTTAATAATCAATTAAAATTGCATCATTGTGTGAAATATGCAAGTACAAAAATTCAGAATATTGTATTGTCAATTGCAGTTAAATTGAGTTAGCATTCAATCAGTAATACATTTTCAGAAAATTTTTCACACAACTAGTATTTGAATAAACTCTCAGAAATTATAACAACAGTAAGCAATAACACAGTACTGCATAATTGCAATTCTGTTTTATTATTTCATTTTTTTTTAAAACTTATCTTAATTTTTTTTTCATTTCATCTGCTGCAATTCTGCTCTTTCAGCTTTCACTGTTTATTTTTTTTTATCATTAACTGCAATAATTTCTGTCAGCAATGACATTATCTGCATTTGCTGTTTCAGTTATTTCAATTAAAAAATGTTGTGAGATGTTTTCAATTTCAGCATCATTTGAAAAGAAGTCTCATTCTGCTGAGAAAAAAAAAACAGTCATTTTTATTGTTTTTTTGATATATTTTGTGATCAATAAAAAAAATTTTATGCTGAGAACACTTTTCTTTATGTTCATTTACATGTCTTGCATGAATTTTCTTGTGTGAAAGCAAGTTCACTTGTTTTTTTTTTAATTTTGATGATACTCAGTCACTTTTGAATGCATTTTGAGTTTTTTTATAAATTTTTTGTCTATATTCTTGCTTGTTATAAATTTTTTGATTTATCAGAACTTTGTTTTTTGTTTGTTGCAAAATTTTATTTCTCAGAATTGAATTTGCAGATATATTTGTTTGTATTTTAAGCAAAAATATATGTATTTTTGCACTTGAAGTGATTTTTTCAGCTGTTTCAATATTTAATTTATGTGTATTAACAATTTAAATGTTTTTTTTGCTGTTGTTGTTTGCTTTTTTTGATCAATTTTACTGAAAAATGTGATTATGCAAGACTCAGCAACAAAAAATGCAAGAAATGTTAAAAAGCACATCAGAATTGCATTTTGATAAGTGAATATTCAGCTATTAGCAATAATTTGCTAATTTTTTTGTGTTTTAAATGAAAAAAACTTCACAGATCAAGCTAGACTTGACCAACTTCAGGGTCGGGTCAGACCCGTGGGGGGTGCTGGCCGGCCGCTAGAGCCCTTAGGGCCTAAAGCTCCAGGCCCTGCCCACCCCGCGGGCCAGCAGGTTCGGGCACGGGTTTACCCATGGAACCCACCAAGCGCAGCAAAGCGCCAAGCCCCCTGGAGCTATACTTAATAGCATCTAGTGTAGGGTCTCCCCCAGGCCTGCTGCTGCCTGTTGCAGCCTGTAGTGGCCTGTAAGCAGCCTGTTGCAGCCTGTAGCAGCAGTTTACGTGATAATAAGCGATAATTATAAGAGTTAGGCCCTAGTTATAGGGGTCTAGGCCCTAAATATAGGGGGTTGAGCAATAATTTTAGGCCTATACAGACCCTACAAAGCCTAAATTGACCCACTAAGCCTTATATAATCAGGGTCAGGTTTACTTGGTGGGTTTCTGGGTTCCAGGCACCCAAACCCTACCCGCCCCGGCGGCCAGATCTAGGGAGCTTTGCCCATCCTAAACAGGTTTCGGGCAGGGTCGGGTTGGGCCGGCCAAGGGTTTGGCAGGTTCGTTGGTCAAGTCTAGATCAAGCATTTTCAGAATTTGCATGACATTATTTTTCACATACAGCAAATGAACTGTACTGTCAGCAAATTGAAAATAAAACTTCAGAAGCTGATAACAATTCTGATTAAAGTTAATCATGAAATCAAAAATGCTTGTGCTCATGTTGTCACTAAGTATGATGTTAAAAAACATCATGCAGCTGCTGCAGCAAAGCAGAAATTTGTGAAAAAAATTGTGAGTGCTGAAAATACTGATTTGATGAAGAAAAAAAAATGAAAAATTTTTTTTTAAACAAAAAGTATTGATTTGATCAATGAATTGTCACATTTGTTTTTTGTTTTTTTTATTAAAATGATTGTCATTGTTATTTCAGCATCTGCTGTGTTTTTTTGTCTGATTTTGTCACTTATGCAGCAATTGAAGCTGCTGTTTTTGCTTCATTCATTTTTTTCAGCTTACATTTAGTAAAGCTGTTGATTTCTGAGACAAAAACAGAGAAGAAAATTGTGAAAAAGTCAGCAAAGAAGAAAAAAAAATGAAGAAGCTGATGATGAAGTCAGTGAAAAAAAAAGAAAATGAAAAATACAAGAAAAAAAACAAGAAAAAAAACTCAGAAAATGAGCTTACATTTTTTTAGAGATTTTTCAGAACAATTTTTGTGTTTTTAAATATATTTTTATCAAATGCTGTGTTTTCAGACTGAATTTTTGTCAAAATTTTATTTTTATTTTATTTTTTTTGTGACATATCTAGTATCTTTGAGTACTCACACATGTTTTTTAATATGTCTGATATTCTTGAGTATTCACACATGTTTTTTTTATTTTTTAATACATCTAATGTTTTTGAGCACTCATATACATTTTTTTTGACAGAAATAGCATTTTCAGACAGTTGTTTTTGTTTTGTTTTTGGTTTTTTTAATTTTTTTATCAATTGAAATTTTTTTTTCAGAATTCAATCTTTGCTTTTCAATAAAATTATTTAAAAAAACTTTATGAAAAAAATTTGAAAAAAACAACAAAAAAAGAATCAAGAAATATCATTAAGCATTTAAAATTATTTTTAATTGCATTTACAACACTTTTTTACAAACTGTGCATTGACTTCTCATTTTTTTTCTTGCTTTTCAAAAACCACAAGTGTTTCAGTATTAGTTAATTTTTTTTTTAATTTTTAATTGTCATCTTCAGAATTTCAATCAGCTCATCAAACAAAATATTCAATTTTTTTATAATGTTTGCATTTGTTGAAAATTTTTTTAATAAAATATTCATTTTGTTTGTTTATCAGTTCTGATTCTGTCAGTGATAACTGATTTTCACATTTTTTGTACATTTTCAGCAGCAAAACATGAAAAACAGAGTATATGCTGCAATAACTAGAAAGTAATTAAAATTTATATAATTACTTTCTTCAAGCTGCAACAATTTGAAATGAATCAATATAATTATAATTAAGTTTGCACACAGAGCAAATCATTCAAAAGTTTTTTGCATGAATCATCATTTAAATGTCAATTTGAAAAAATTGTGACTTATGTTTTGAATCATAATATGTTTTTTGTGTATCACATATTGCTTGCAATTTTTTAATTAACTATTTGTGTATTTTTTTAAAAATTTCAGCACATTTTGCTGCATGAATGATCAGTTTTTTTAATGATTTGCTGATGTTAATGATCAAGTCAGAATAATAACTTATAAGAATTTTAGTCAGTATTTTGTTTGTAAAGTTATGTTTTGCTTGATTATGCACAAATTGCATCATTGACAATCATTGTATTCAATCATTCTAATGAAAATTAACAAAACAACACAAGTAGTATTTTAATATTTGATTTTGACACTCAGTTTGATTATCAGTTTGAGAATAAAAAACAATACTAAATTAACATCTTGCATCAAAATAAAAACAAAAAGTCAACTAATATTTATTCATGAACAGCAAATTTTAATTGAAAATAATGTTTTTTGATATTTTATATACTGTAAAAATGTGCTTGTAGCAAATTTCTGCAAATTCAACAGCAGTTATATTTTGACAAGATATATAAATTGTGAATTTGAAAAAAATATCAATTATAATTAATATGACATCATAAATCTTGTCTTTTCAAGTGAAAGAAGACAAGTCAGTAATAAAATTAATCAAAATAAACTTAAATAACTTGAAAAACATAAAAATTGTGTTTAACTCATTATATTTTTTATATCAACAAGACTTAACATGTTGGCAGACATCACAAGTTTGCACATATTGCATAATATTTTGAGTAAGTTTATATTAATAATATTTATTTTGAATAATCTTAATGAATTTTTTAATTTCTAGATAATTTTCTTGCAAATCATCATGATTTGTATAAATTATTTTCATTATCAACATTTTTTGTTTTGAAACATAAGCTTAATTGTTGACTTAAAGTAAATTATTATCAGAAATAATTCAAACAAAATTTTCAATATTAAACATGTTAGTTTCTTGCACTTCTTGTTTGCATTTTTTGATTAAAAATTTTAAGTTTTGAATTTGCAATAGCAAGAAAGTTAGAAATTCTAAGATATTTATATATGCTGTTTCAAATGCTAAAAAAGCATTTATTAATGTTTACAGCACAAAACTTTTCAGAAAGTTTTTATCATCAATGATAAACTCAAAAAAATCCACAATGCTTTTTGAGAAATTATTTATATTATTAGTGATTGTCAAATTGTTTAAAAACATCAGTTGTTGCTGTTCATCATACATTCAGATACAATTTGCAAGAAAAGTTATATTTTTCTGAAATTTAATGTTTTATTTTGTTGTAATTTCATGTCATAGCTTTTGTTGCAAAATAAATAACATAATTTTACTGTGATCAAAATTTGCATAATCTGATCAACAACTGAATGCATTTGTGGAATTTATTTTATTTGAGTGATGTAAAAAAACAAAATTATACACATTTAACATTTTTGTTCATCTTGTCTGACATTTGTTAAGCATTTTAGTCATTATAAAATATTGTAAATTAGCATGATCAGACAAGATAATTACTGAATTTTAATTTTTTTTCAAATAATGTCTTCAGTGCTTAAAAAACACAATTATTGTCAATAATTTTTTGTTATGTGTATTATAATGTATTTTTGTGTTTATTAATTTGTGAAATTAGAAAATAACAGAATGTCAAAGTTCATTTTTCTGAAATTGTGACAATATAATTGTTGTTGCATAAATTGAGACATTTAATTTCAGCATAATTTTTCATTAAAAATCAAAATGAAAAAGTAAAAAAGCAAAAATAAAATATTTTTTAAATTTTTGAAATGTGCATTCAGCATTGTTTGTTCAAACAAAAAATAATTTTTATTTTTTTTTACATTGTTTTTTTTAATTAATGCAAATAAAAAATTAGCAAATTTCAAGAAGTTTTGAAGCTTTTTAATGCTTTTAAAAATTGATTAATCAAGTATAACATTTATTCATTTTTTTTCATTTCAATATACTTAGGATCAATCATATACTCTAAAAATAATATTTTATCAACAACAAACTTGCATTTCTTGATTTTTATAAACAGATTTGCTCATTCAAAATGATCAAAAATTATTTATATGTGCTTAATATGTTTTTTCATGCTGTTGAAATAAATAAGAATGTCATCAAGATAAATCAAACAGCAAACATTTAATAAATTAGCAAGTGCATTATTTATATAAAATTGAAACATAACTGACACATTTGTCAAATCAAAAAACATTACACAAAATTTAAAATATTCATAACAAATGCAAAATATAATTTTTCA
Organism: Emydomyces testavorans; assembly: GCA_029449355.1. Classification (NCBI taxonomy): domain Eukaryota; kingdom Fungi; phylum Ascomycota; class Eurotiomycetes; order Onygenales; family Nannizziopsiaceae; genus Emydomyces; species Emydomyces testavorans. Next base: position 5,333,143 of record CP120628.1, read on the forward strand.
TTTATTTTCTTTACAAATTCTGATTTTATGATAAGCATTATGAAAATTCAGAGTAGTATATATCTTAACTTTATTAAGTTTATTCAACATTTCTGTAATCAGCAGTAAAAAATAATAATTTTTGATTGTAATGCAATTAATTTCATGATAATTAACATAAAAATATAAATTATTATTTTTTTTGAGACAAAAAAATTAAAGCTTCAGCAGAACTTTTGAAAAATCTGATTTAATTTTTGTTCAAAATATTTTCAATATATTGCTTCAGAATCTTGAATTCAGTAACAAATAAAAAATAAATTGACAAGAATGACAGTTTTGTTTCAAATTTCAATTTAATTTTATGTTTCATTTTTGATGAACAAGAAACTTCAATTGCAGTTGTTTTTGAAAATAAATGCATTTTGTGATGCACATAATCTGATAATTTGTGCAAATTCACATTTGTATATATTACATTATTAAACATAATTAATTGATTAATAAATTCATTCATTTGTTCAGAATCATCAGTTTGTGATGATACAACTAGCTTAATATTGAGCAAGAACATCTGAATTTTTGTCAAAATCTTGTCAATTGCTTCATTCACAAACATAAAATTAATATTAGCCACATCAACTCAGTAAGTTCAGTTATTTTTTTGTCAATTAACAAGAAAATTAATATTTTTAAGTCAAAAAAAATTCAAAATAAAATCATAATTGTTCAGAGTTATCATTTCAAAGTTATGAGTAGCAGTTTGCATAATTTTATTATTATTTGTTGCACTCACAATTAAATTTAGTTGTTCATAAATATGCATCATGTGATTATCAATAGTTTTCATTATTTTTGACTTGTGAGATTTGTTTTTCAAGTTATTAGTTTTTGCTCAAAAATGACTAATAAAATTGACTTCAGCTTCTGAATTCATTAAAATTATAACATTTTTTGAATTTTTAGCTGTTGAAATTTCAACAATTATGATGAAAAATAAAAAACTTCATCATTGTTCACAAACTTCAAGAATTATTGCAGTGTTAATAATTTTTTTTAGAAATTTTTTAATACTTCTTGCTGTTTATTTTTATACTTCTGCTTCTGTTTTTTTTTCAACAACTTTCTGAAAAGTGTTTTTTTTCACAATATAAGCATTTTTCATACTCAGTTTTTTTTAGTGTTATTTGAAAAATCATGTGAATTATTGTTGTTATTCTTCAGCTTTTTTCATAATCAGTTTTTAAAACTGAAGCAGTTGACATTGTTTTGATTTAAATTTCTTGAATTTTGCATTTTTTTCTCAAGTTTGTTGACTCTGTCAGATAAATTATCTTCAGTCTGTGTCAAACAAAATATGAAAGTTTCATATTTCATATGTTCATATTTATCAGCATACTTGTTGAATTTTGCATGAATTTTGAGTAATATTTTTGAATAAATATATTTTTTATGCTGATTTTCAGTATATTGTTCACAAATTCATTTTGAAATGCTTTCTAAAGCTGTCACAAAATCTTGAACAGACTGATTTTTGCACTGTTTGAATTTTAAATATTAATGATTAACATTATATAAAACTTTTTCAGAATTCATAATTTGTTGTTTCAGTTAATTTTTAAATTTTTTTCAAGTAAATAATTGATTGCTGCTATTTGCATTAAAATAATTTCATTTGATGAGCAGTTTGCTGTGAAAATGCAAAACTGTTTCAAGAATTTTGTGATTTAACTGTTTTTCAAAAAAATTTTCATGATAAACATGAAAAGCTTTTGTGCTCACAATGAAGTTTTCTAGTTTTTTAAAATAATAAGCTGTGAACTTTTTATCAAGTTTTTGTGAGAATGCTTTCATCATATTGATTATAATAAAAAATGTTAAAGTAAAAACATTTGAAGTAAAGATATTTGAGTTTAAAGCACTGTTTTCAGAATGTTTTATTTGTTTTGTGAAAATTTTCAGTATTATAAAAATTTTTATCATGAATTAATTTATAAGTATTCATAATCTTCAGTTCAAATTTTCTAGACTGACTGCATGAGACAGAAAATTCTGTTCTGTCTCAGTAAACTTAGTTTCAGTTTCATTCACTGTAGTTTCAGCTCTGTTTCATGTAATTGACTGATTTTTCATTTCTGTTCTATGTAATTGACTGCTGATTTCAGATTCATTTCATTGATTGATTGATTTTCTCAGTTTTATTTCATCTAATTGACTGCTGATTTCAGTTTCATCTCTGTAATTGATTGATTATTGAGATCAGTTGAAATCAGTGATTTCTGATTTTGTCAATTAATCAGTCAATTATGTGATGAATGCATTACTTCAGAGTCTTACCAGGTGTAAAGTTGTGTAGTTATCTTTTTTTACTAAAATTTTTGATGGAAATTCTAGATAATTATGTGATTTCACATGTAAAATCAAGTTTTCTCAGTACAAAGTCATGTAGTTACCTCTTTTTACTAAGATTTTTGATGGGAATTTTAGATAACTACATAACTTCACATACAAAAATACTAGGTCTTGGCACTATCTGAAATCATCAGTTTCAACTATCTCAGTTTCAGTTTTGTAATCTCTGATTGGCTGCTAGTCTCAATTTCATTCTGTTTAATTGGCTGTTGATTTCAGATTCATCTCATTGATTGGTTGATTTTCTCATTTTCATTCTGTGTAATTGACTGCTAGTTTCAGTCTCATTTCATGTAATTGACTGATTTCTCATTTCTGTCTTCTGATTGGTTCTAAACACCTGAAACAAAACAGAAAAAAAAATTTCTGATTTTTGCAGTCAGTCTAAAATTTTCTATTGTGATATATTTCATTCAAAATAATTTTTACAAATAATTTCTTGATTTATATTATAAATTTCACAAAAGAAATTGCACATTACTCTTTTTTTTTCAAAAAAAAATTAAATAAAGCATTTATCAACTCAAGTTTTTTATTCATATAGTTTGTTTTTTTAAGAAAAAGTATGATACAAAGCTGATTTGCAGTCTCATATTCTTAAATATTTTTACAATTTACTTTTTCTATATAATTTAATTATTACAAAAATTCATCAGCTGAATTTTTATTTCTTTTTTAATGTTTTACAGTAAGTCAAAAAATTATTAATTTTTAAGCTCAACAAACTTGTTGTTTAAATAAGTTTTTTACTGTTGTGAAGTAACAAATATTATTATAATTTGCTATTACTAAAACAAACTTTTGCAAGTGTTCTAGTTAATAACATCAGTATTTAAAACATTTAATAATGATCAAGAGTTTTTAATTATAAATATCATAATTATGTTTCACAAATTTCATTTTTTGTGAATACACAGTCACAAATACTTAATTTTGAAAGTTATTCAATTGAGTGATGATTTCAGATATGACAAAATCAGAAACATCAATTTCAAAATGTATTTAATAATTAGAATTGAAATGATAAAACATAATAATATTTATAAAAACTTTTTTTAAAATATAAAAAAGTTCATAAATTTTTTCTGTAAAAATTTTTTTTTAATTTTCATTTTTTGCAACATCTGATTTTTCTATTTTGTTTTTCATTTTTCTGTATATTGATAAAATCTAAAACAATTTTTAAGAACTTTAAAATAAAATGATAGTAACAGTTTGTGAATTTTAAAAATATTTAAATATTTTTTTGTGAGTTGAATTTCATTCAGATCAAAATAATTTTTATATATGATTTTTTTATAAATATTTCATCAGCTGATATAATGTATCTGAGAAAATTTACTTTGCAAACATTAAAGTAGCACTTGAAGATTTTGCAGTATAAATTTATCATTATAAGTATTTTTAAAATTTGATAAACATATTGAACATAATTTTTTTTATTAACGGAGTACATCACAATATCATTTAGATAAATTGTTATAAAAGCATCACAATTGTAAAAAGTTTTATTGATATAAAACTGAAAAACAGCTAAAGTATTTGACAAATTAAAAAAAATCACACAGTATTTAAAAAGTTTTAAAAATATATAAAAAACAGTTTTTTATTCATTTCTTTTTCAGATGTGAAAATGATGATAAACATTTTTGACATCAAGATAAGTAAAAGTTTTAGCACTCACAAGATGTTTTAAAAGCTTCTTAATTAATAATAATGAATAATAATTTTTTACAGTCTTGAAATTCAGGTCATGATAATCAACACATATTTGTAAATTATTATTTTTTTAAAAATAAATATAATTAATACTTCTGTGAGAGATTTGAAACTTCATTATATAAAAAAATAACAAAAATTAAAAATTTACAAATTTATTTATTATTAATATTGCTGTCACAATTCAGAAATATAAAAACTGAATAATTTTGATTATATAATGTATGTATAAACTTGATCAACAAATTTGTCAAATTTTTGACTGATTCAATTAAACTGACTGTGAGAATCAGAGATTTTCTTCCCTTTCTGTCTTGTTCTGAATGTTTGAGACCAATCAGAGAACAGAAACAGAAAATCAGCCAATTACATGAGACAGAGCTGAAACTAGCAGTCAATTACATGAAATGAAAATGAAAAAATCAACCAATCAATGAGACAGGTCTGGGATCAACAGCCAATTAGACAGGACAGAACTGAAACTAGCAGCCAATCAGAGATTACAGAACTGAAACTGAGATAGTTGAAACTGATGATTTCAGATAGTGTCAAGATCTACTATTTTTGTATGTGAAGTCACATAATTACCTCTCTTTACTAAGATTTTTGATGAGAATTCTAGATAACTACACAACTTTGTACTGAGAAAACTTGATTTTACATGTGAAGTCACATAGTTATCTTTCTTTACTAAGATTTTTGATGAGAATTCTAGATAACTACACAATTTTGTACTGAGAAAACTTGATTTTATGTGTGAAGTCACATAGTTATCTAGAATTTCCACCAAAAATTTTAGTAAAGAGAGATAACTATGTGACTTTGCATCTGATAACAATTTGAAGTAACACACTCATCACATAATTAACTGATTAATTGATAAGATTAGAAATCACTGATTTCAATTGATTTCAATAATCAATCAATTACAGAAATGAAACTGAAACCAGCAGTCAATTAAACAGAATGAAATTGAAAAAATCAATTAATTAATGAAATGAATCTGAAATCAGCAGTCAATTACACAGAATGGAAATGGAAAATTAGTCAATTACATGAAATGAAGCTGAAACTATGATGAATGAAACTGAAACTAAGTCTACTGAGATGGAATGAAATTTTCTGTTCCATGCAGTCAGTCTAGATTCAATCTGATTTTATCTGAAATTTGTTTAGAATGAATGAAGTTTTTTAGATTTGACTGTTAGAACAAATGAAGTTTGAGTGTCTGAAACTCAGAAATTTGCTGAATAAATTTAATTTTAATTATATAAAACTTAATGAATTGATTTAGACTTTGTAGAATCTGTATAAATTTAAAATTATTGTTCAATTTTTTATATTTGAAAACTTATAAAGTCTAAATTTTTATAATTATTATTTATTATCATGTAAACTTCTGCTGCTGATTGTTATAAATTGCTACAAACTGCAATAAACAGCAGCAGATCTGATTGAGATTTTATGCTAGATATCATTAAGTATAATTTCAGAAAGCTTGATATCTTGCTGTGCTTGACAAATTTCACAAATAAATTCATGTTCAAACTTGCTGATTTGTGAAGTGAACAGAGTCTGAAGCTTTAAATTTTAAAAGCTCTAATAACTGATCAGCATCTTTTATGAGTCTGATTCAACTTTGAAGTTGGTCAAATTTATGTATGTATATTCAAATATTTTTCACAGTATATTTTTTGTTCAGAATAATTTACTTAAATTAATATTTATCACATCAAACAGTAGATAAATTAAAATTGTTTTCAAAATATATTTCACTAATTGATACAACAATTCAGTCTAGATTTAATCACTGAGTTTATCAAATTTTTAATCAGCTTGATTCAATTTGACTCAAAATTCATTTAAAATAAACAAAGCTCTTTAAATCTAATAGTTGAAACAGATAGAATTTAAATATCTGAATTTCAAAAATTCACTGAGTAAATTCAATTTGAATTAAATAAAACTTAGTGAATTAATTTAAAATTTATATAGTTTATATATATTTAAATTATTGCTCAACTCTTTATATTTAAAAATTTATAGAGTCTAAACTTTTATAATTATCATTTATTATTATGTAAATTTTTATAATTATTGTTTATTAACATGTACTGACTGCTACAAACTGCTTACAAGCAGCAGCAGCTTCAGATAAGACTCTATACTAAACAGTATTAAGTATAGCTTTAGAAAGTTTGATACTTGATGAATGTTATAAATAAATTTATGTCTGTCAAATCTGCTGATCTGTGAAGTAAACAAAATTTGAAAATTTAAGTTTTAAAAGTTCTAGTAAATGATTAGTACTCTTCACAGATTTGATTCAATTCTGAAGTTGATCAAGTTTAACTTAATTATTGTCAACTTTATTTAAATATATTTTTTATTTTAGTTCTGAAATTACAAACTTATTACTATCAGTTTTCTTCACATATACTAGTAATTTTAATTTTAAAACTATCATTCTGTTATTAGATAAATTTTATTTAATAATTAAAAACTTATGTACTTCAGAAAAAAAACACTTGTGTCACATTATATAACTTAAAAAATTATAATTTTTGAAGTTTCTGATTTATTTATATTCATGATGAGAAATATATCAAAAGATTGTTGATATGTTTTTGTAAATCAATGTTGAATAAAATTAAATATTTTATTTAATTTAATATATTTATAAAAAAATATCAAATTAAGATTGTTAAACAATATTTGTATATTTCAGTATCTCAATTATTCACTAATTAAAAAAAATCAATATCAATATCAGATAAAATAAATTTTTTTAATAATTTCAACAATCAAAAGCAGATATTAAATTGTTTTTTTCAAATTGCATTTATTTTTAAAAATTTTATTTTTAATTTTTTAATTTGTCATTCAACAAACTTCAGTTATGTGTTACAACTGCAAAGTTAGATTTTCTTATATAAATCTTTTGAAATCAAGCTTGAGTGTCATACAGCTATTGATATATAATAATATTGTAGTATTTAAAGAATTTAGCTGAAATTGTAGTGGAATAAAATCAATACTTGATGAGTAAATTTTAATATTTCTGTTATTTTCAGTTATAAACTATAAGTACTCTATAAGAAATGATTATTCAGCTTTTAAATAAATCAAAATTCAATAACAGTGAGATAATTATTATTGTGAATATATTCATACTTGGAAGAATATTTTTTTAGAAAAACTCAAAAGAATGAAAAATAGTAAACTAACTGAATAAATATGTTTTTTAATTAATACTTGATGAGTTTATTTTTGATTATAGTAATCAGTGAACATTTCTTCTATATAATTTTAATTTAATTTTTTACTTCTTTCTGTGTAACTATCTTAAATTTTTTGTAATTTTTTTCTCAGAAGATAATTGTATATCTAATTTTTGAAATTTTATATTTTATAATAAATTAAAATTTTTCAATTAAATTTAAATTAAATAAATATGCAGATCAGTTTATTTTCAAAATTTCAAAATAATTTAGTTATTTAGTAGTGATTTTAGAAGTATAATATTTTGTTTTATTATTTTATCACAAGTATAAATTTATAAAGTGAAAAATACTTTCATAATATGATCAATTTTTATCATGTAATATTTTTATATATTGCTGAGAATTCATATATATTGCTTTTACTGTTATTTTTTTAAACTTGAATATTAACTTTAAATATTTTAATTTAGAAGCTTTTTCTTAGATCAACACATTTAGACTAAAGAATTATTTAATTTTTTTTAAATGTACTTTTATCTGAAAATAATATACAAATTTAATTTTTTTCACTTCATTTCAAATGTTTATATATAAATTCAAGTCTTTTTTTCTTTATAAATAAATTTCAAATATAATTTTTATTGAGATTTAAAAACATAAAATTTCTTCTAATAAATATATGTGTATATAAAATTGTGATGAAATTTAATATTAAATTTTGAAAAACTGATCAAAAAATGAAAATTTATGTAAATTAGAGAATATATAATATTTTAAAAAGCATATATTTTTTAATATTTTAAAAAATTGTTTTATTCTTTTTTTAAAGAAAAATTTTTTTAATTCACAAAATATAATAGTTTTTATGATGAAACAGAATATTTATAATTTAAAAAAAAAATTTTCATATAAGTTTTTTATTTCATATAAATTTATAATATTTTTAATAAAGTTTTTGCAATGTTCAGTCTTTAATTTGAAAGTCATTTTGACTATAAATAAGCAAAAATAATTAAATGAGATAAGTTTTCTTTCATGATATAAATGGAATATAACTGCTTTTTTAAGAATTAATTAATTGCTTTCTATAAAGTACTGTATAAGCAAAAGTACAGTAACAAAATAAATTATTGACATACTTGAATTAGAATTAATTTCATCTATAGATATTTTATAATTTTTATAATTTATAATCAATATTTTAATAAAATTATTGTGATCTCACATTGTTATATACAAAATAAATAAATTAACATTTATATTATGAAATTTAATAAAATTGAAAATAATTTGATTTACAAATATTTTACAAGAAATTTTTTTAAAAAATAATGATTTTTTTTTCAAAAAATTTGAGAATTCAAAAGTTTTTGAATTTTTTAAAAAAATAAAACATAAAAAATAAAATATTCATTTAAAAAATTGATAAAACTAAAATTTAGAAAAAGTAAAAATAAAAAAACTAAAAAAACTAAAGAAGAAAAAATATTTAAAAAATAAAAAAAATCTTATTTTTCACATTTTTGTACAAACTTAACGTAATTATGTTTCATTAACTAGTAATTGAGAAAGAAGAGAAAAGAAGAAAGAATGAAGTACAGATAAATTTATTATATGCAAAAAATATAAAAATTCTTGACACATAAAAATAATAAAATAATAATAAAATGCATCACTTTATATTTTAAGATTTAATGACAATCTGTATTTTTAGCAATTGTGCTATTTGAAAAATTGTAAATAATAAATTTTTATACAATTTGACTCATACTTTCTTCTCATATTAATTTTGTAGTCAATTGATTCAGTTGCAAATTTGAGCATGATATCAGATTTATGTGAATAAGTGCTGAAAAAAAATATATTTGAATTGTTTTTATCATACACAGACATATTCTCAACACTGATATAATTTATATTATGTGATTGTTGAGAAAACACAGTTTGTCCATCTAGATCTCAAGGCACAAAGTGGTGCATTTTGCCATTTTTATGTGCCAAGAATTTCCACATCTTTTGCATACAACAAATAACTAGCAGTCTCTTCAGTTTTGGTTGCCATGTTGACATCTTGTCAAGTTGTCTCAGCCATATGATCTCTATTTAGTGTCCATCTGTTGGTATTTTATTCGCCTCTTCCACGCCTACAACTTACTTGAATTATAACCATGTATTGTCAAAAGTGCCGTGCAATTTTGAGGCTAGATTATCTTCTTCATGGGGTTAACTCGGCTGCATTTGACCTTCTCATCAGTAAGTATTTGTATATCTCCAGCTAGAATGATTTGGATGCCTACTTACCAAGGAGCCTCAACTGGTAAATGCTCTTCAGCATCTTCCAGTAATACTACTAGGACCCAATCCCCTCGAACCTTTAAGCCAGAACAGTGGAATCCTCATGAAGCTTCATATCAGGCCGCCAGTCCTGTGCATCAACATGAGATTCTCAAATCACAACCAGACCCTTGCAACCACACACAACTTCGAGCAGGGTTAAAAGGTGGCCCTGGCATGTCTTTTGTTTTGCTCACTGAATCTCAGGTTGTCCCAAGACAAGCAGGCTCTGTCATTAATGACAACACTTCGCTCCGAAAGCTAAAATCACAATACACAAGCCTTGAACCTGGGGAGATACATAGTGAAACATCACTTTCAAATCACATTGAGAGGACTGCACGCCTGTTTGAGCTGCTATCTGCTCACATAGATATAGACCACCCAATCTGCGTTGAATGTGCAGAACTTCTTGTTACAGGCCTTCAAAGTCAGCTAGCCACTGCCATAAAAGAGTGTGATGCATATGCTTCATTCTTGAGAAGCCTGAACTCATCTGTTCCTTCACAAGAAGATGTGAATGTAGAAGATCAATCTCTAACAGCAACCTTAAAGGCAGAATGTGAAGCGCTTGCGGAGCTTAGGAGGCTAGAAATGGAAAGGTCTGCTGTTGACAGGGAAATCATGGTCTTGGAAGAACGGTGTCAGAAATATGCCCAAGAAGAGTTGCAATTCTGGAGTGATCACATTGCCTTTGCGTCGATGCTTGCAGATTTCCTGAATGAACGGGATACTCTGAATGTGAAATATGACCATGATTCCCGACAGCTTGAACGCTTACAGCGCACGAACATCTACAATGATACATTTTGCATCGGCCACGATGGATATTTCGGTACGATAAATGGACTGCGGCTAGGGCGGCTCGGGAATCCACCTGTTGGCTGGGCTGAGATCAATGCTGCTTGGGGTCAAACTATTCTGCTTCTTGCGACCATCGCGGATAAACTAGGATTTCAATTTCAGGGGTACAAACTACGCCCCATGGGCTCAGTGTCGAAGATTGAAAAGATTGAACGCGATCAACAAGACTCCAACTCTATCGCAAGAGGTTCCGGCCATGTCTTGAGTGCGCTGTCTCCAAAGATTACTTCACTGGACCTTTTTTCTTCTGGCGACCTTCCGCTTAACCTTCCTTGGCTTCATCGTCGATTCGATGCTGGAATGATAGCGTTCCTCGAATGTCTCCGACAGCTTGGTGCTCATGTCGAAAAAACAACAGCATCGATACCAAGTCTAGTCCCATCGTTACCTACGAATCCCGCTGCGCAGCATCGAAACTCGGATTCTCCCCGTATACAACACCAGCCCCAAACTCAAGTCATTGGCCTGAAACTGCCATATGAAATAAGGAAGGACAAGATTGGTGATGCGAGCATCAGGCTGGGGTTTAACCAAAATGACGAAGCATGGACACGTGCATGCAAGTATACGCTTACATGTTGCAAGTTTCTCCTGGCACATGCGAGTAATATAGCCGGGTCCAAACCCTGTCAAATTGTTATAGCCATACAAGATGTGCTATAAAGCCAAGTGGCTGGTGAAAGATAGTTAACTTCCACAGGATCATGGAAGAAACAAATCAGGCATCATTTCTTCATTCGCTGGCAAGCTCAGTTGTCACATTTAGGCCCAAAGAGGCTTCACATCCTGTGATGTGCTGTGGAATTCATCCAATGAGGTAGGATGCTTACACTGCACATACAGATCATATTAACATCTCATGCATCTACAAAGTGTGGGAGTTTCTTAGAACCCTTAAATTTCTAGCTCTCTTTTATTAATATCATTAAATAAGTACATATGGAATGTTTTATTTCAAGGAAGCGTTCAGTAACAGTGAAATACCACCTCCTGGATAGTTACTAAAGTCAAGGGATAAAGAAAAAGCACAGAAATACAAAAAGACTGAAATTATGGGACTGAAATATGGTGAGATATCCCCTCAGCTTATGAATAAATTGTGCTCTTCGGGAGACTTTCTGGCCTTGTTTCGCCTAATTTACATTTGATATCAGGACTGCTGAGTTTCGCCACTGCAGCGGAACGACCATCACCCTCCTGGACTGAACCAACAGAGGAGAGGCTCGTCGTTCTCTGCTCTTTCACAACACTTCCAAGCGTATTAATCTGGCAGGACGAAGTGGATGCATTGCCACCAGTGGTAATTGATTGTTGCTGTGGCTTTCGTTGGATTGTCTGTAAATAGGGGCCAGGTAAATACCCAACCGACCCGTCCCTAGCTCGACATCTCCACCACTCCGAAGGATTGCCCCTTGGATCTGTCTTAGAAAGAACAGCGACAATATCACCTTTCTTAACGGTTAGGTCGATACCAGCTGCAACTTGAGCATCCGGAGTATAGTCGTACAAAGCGCGGCAAAAATCTAGCTTAGAAGGGTCAAGACCAGCTTGCTGGCCCGAGGCTACTACCATTTCTTGTTGTCGCCTAGCCTTTGCTTCTTGAGAACGCATCAGAACACGGATGAGCTTGGTCATGAGGTATGGAAGACCAAAAACGGCAGCGAGGAAAAAGAAAAATGGTGTTTTTGAAGGGTATGGTGGCGCATGAGCGCCATTAGGAAGGACCGGGAGAGCTCCACGTTTGCTCAAAAAGGCAGAGAACGCCGAGGGACTAAGGGAGTTCGCATCGGCAGGTAACGGACGACCTGTGAGCCTGGCGAATAACGTCCTAAACCACCGAAGGACAGTGAAGATCCCCAGCACTGAGCCTAAAGTATTGCGAAGATTGCCGAACTGCTCTGCAACAGAGACCATAGCTATACACAACAAAGTCGTTAATAGAACTAGAAGACCCAGACATGGAAATGCAGAGACGGGATTAGCTCATACCGAAGAATGAGCTATGCGTTGCCATGTACGTGCTCTCCAACATCTGCGCAAGCCCGCCAAAGGCGCCCACGATGCTTTCAATCATTTGAAAAGTTGCCTGGGTGCTCTGATTGAAGGAATTTGTTAAACTGTTCGGGTCCCCGTTCTGTATGCCTCCGTACATTGCACCATAGCCCCCATACATTCCTCCATAGCCACCGTACATGCCTCCAAGTCGCGGGTACGGTGAAGGGAGGGAGTTATACCCATATCCGCCATAAGGGCCTGTCCCTAGCCGAGATGCTCCGTACGGAGAGTAATTGGACACGGTTTGGTTGACCACGGAGTTTAACGTATTGGCTCTCGACGGAAGAGTCGGAGGCTGTGATGTCGCTGAGGGCACCGTGAGTGCCTGTGTCCTTAGCGCCTTGCTGGAAGAGGAGGCAGTAGACGAAGGAGTCACAGTGGGGGTTGTTGCCATAGCTGTCCCTGATCTTGCCTGATAAGCACGATGTAATGATGAGAAAGGCAAATTGTGGGGAATCTGCAACAATTTAATCGGGGGACTCGGATGCTCACCTGCAGCACCTGGTCGTTCCCACGGTTTAGGTGGCGACACGGATGCCATGGAAAAGATCGAATGCCTCTGACCCTTAGCAAGTAACCATTAAAGCTGTGGGCAGGACAAATACTGTGATCGATAAATAAAGGGCAGCTGGAGAGAAGAGCAGTTGTACCAGTGTTCTGAGGGTATGTTACTTAGAGTAGAGCACAGCTTGAATGTTAAGAGGAGTTGATCTGTAATAATCGGAGTTAGATAAGGTTGAATTCAGGATTGAGGATCAACTTGGGTTCGATCCAGCAAATACCCTCTAGTTGTGGAGTAGTTAGTTACACAGTAATACAAAAAGCATCTGTGCAAAGTGGAGGCAACAGTCGTTTAAGTTATGATGTTAGCCGAGGATCAAAAGTGGCTATTATGTCACTCCAACATGTCCAACTAGTTAACTAAGTTATAGTTTACGGAGGTGTGGAAAATAAGTCTTTGCACATGCTAGTAAGACTTGGTGTTTTGTAATTACTAGTGCCTCATCAAATTTCTTAGTGATTCTGATATCTCACAATCTTCTATTCCTTCATGTCAATTTAAAGTAATTTATCTGCTCTGTCTGCAAGAGCTGCAAGAGCTTCTACAGCTTTTAATCTCTGAACAGCATTTAATCTAGAAGCTATAAAATCATTTTTCAGATTTTAATGATGTGAAAAATGATTTTTTAAATATTGATTTTTATAATTTCACTGCTTATTTTTTTTATACTCATTTTCTTTCTCAAGCTGAATAATTTTTTGTATATGTAGTGAAATATATTTAATTCATTATTGAATTTTTTCTTGAGAAAGTTTTTTTCAAATCTTGAATCATGCTTTTTTAGTAGTTTTTTTTTATAAAACAATTCTAACAATTGTAGAACACTTTATTTACATTTAAGCAGATTTAATTATGTTTAAATCTGAAGAATTGTTAGATTAAATAAAATATTATACATTATGAAAATTATAAAATTCTTGCTGAGCAAAATACAAGTGTGAAAACATTTTATTTTTTTTATAACAAAGTATTTAATCAATTATAAAAACATTCAGAATAAAAAAATTAAAATTTTTTTAATTTTTTAATAAAATAAAATAAAAAATTAATATGCAATTTTTATAAAAAATACTAAAAATAATTCAATTGTTTAATATTTATATTAATTCATTTTATCTAAATTTTTACAAACAAGCTTGTTTTGCTTTGCAATAAATTTAAATATAAACTTTTTGTTTGAAATACATCACAAACATAAATTAAACTATCAATTAAATTCATTTTAAAATTTTTATTTTATTCATATTTTTATTTTTTTTAAGTTAATTTTACTTTTTAAATTTTTTTTAATTGTTTTTTCTGTGCTGCAGTTTCTGAAGTATATATATAACAAAAAAATTTTTTATCAAAAATAAATATACTTCAGAATATAAACTCAAAAATTTTCTTTCAACAACAACAAATACAAATTCAATTATAAGTTTTTTTAAATTATTTTTATACATAAATAGCATCACAGCAGTGTTCAAAAACAACAGTAGTTTCATCAATTTAAATAATATTTTTTTAATTTTTAAAAATTTAATATGCATATTCTTCAGTAAATTTGAAACATTTTTTTTGCTGCATTACTTAAATTTAATTTTCAGCTGAACTTAGTTATAATAAATTTATGATGACAAAAAATTTTAAGAACACTTATGTGAAAAATTTCAATTTTAAATGCAAAAATTTTAAAATTTTTTTTCCAGAACACTTCTGAATAATTAATTTTATAATTTATTATTTTTTTTCAATGATTTTTTTTAATTATTCAAAACAAAATGCATTTTTCACAATAGTAAAAAAAAATTTAAAAATTAAAATCAAAACTTCTGATATCAAATTCACATTTTTTAACACAGCTTATCATAACATAAAGCATACATTTGCTGAAATTTAGTTTATTACAGATTTGATTATGAGAAATTTTAAACAAAAAAAAATAATGTTTGAATTTAAAAAACAAGCTGTTCACAAAAAATAAACATTGTGAAAATAAAATTATATATTAAATTTACTAAAAAATTAACAAAAAATCAGATATCAAAGTTTTTTTATCTTGATATTTCACTTTTTGCTGCAAAAATTAGATAGAAAGTAAAGCAGTTTGTATTGTGTTGAGCAATTTATGTTGTTGTTGTTGAGCATTATTGCATTTAAACAAACAAATCAAATTATCTTATTACAGCTCTTCATACAAAATTTGATGAGAGACAATTATCACTCAATACATCAAGTTTTACTAACATGTACAAAGACTTATTTTTTACATCTTCATACTTCATAATAATTTCATTATTTTACTACTAGCATATGACTATTGCTTTCACAGTCACTGAAGAAGTAATTCAATTGAGCTGCTTAATACTCACATATCTGTAGTCATAAAGCAGTTCACTGCTAAGAAAATGTGATTTTTGCTGCACCTGCTCTCACCTCACTCTCATGAAGTCTTAATTTTTGTATAAAGTGATAAAGTGTTGAGCTTTATGTGACAGCTGTCAGACACATGATTAAAACTTTAATGATTGATTTTGATCAGTCAATCAGAGTGTATAACTTCAATCAATCAATGTGAAGTTTTTAAAGTTTTTTGATAAAATCATTTGACTACATTTATATTTATATATTTAATATTTTCAATCATCTAACAACTTTAGCCACTCAATGATTTTGAATCTGCATTTTATCTCTTTATCTTTCAACAATAACAGCATGATTAATGAAAAATTATTAAGCTAACTTTTAAAGATTTGAATAAACAATTGAAATCAGAATTCAAATATACTGCAATTAAATATAAAATCAATATGATTATACAGCAATATCACTACAAAGATTAACAAATTTTTAAAGTAAAAACAATATCATTTTTTTATAAATTATAAATAAATTCATAAAAAAATTCTGCTTCAATATATAAATAAGCTTACAGTAAAAAAAAACTTATATTTTGAATTTTATAAAATTTTATAAAAGAAATACTGTAGTGAAGTTTCTGCTGATATCATTAAAGTGTTGGCACAACATCTAGTCTGAGTTGACAATTATTATAATTTAGTATTATAAATAATTGCTTTCAACATCTTCTGCAATGTCTTTTCTTTTGTTTTTCATATGTGTGTGATGCTTGTGTTATTGTTTTTTCTCTTATTCTTAGTTAGTTATACTAAATACTATTGTGTTTCTTATTCATTTATTGAGATGGCTGCTATGGCAGCCATCATTTTTTTATACTATGAGATAGTCATAGTACTTGAGCACCTACAGCCTACATGATAAATATGTTATTTATTTGCTTTCACAAATGATTTATCATGTGATATGTCTTCAAATGCTCATCATTCTTAGTCATATTTCTTGACACAACAGATTCTTCACTTCATTTGATGATTAAGCTGAGACATTGAATTTTATGAGAAGATGATCATAATAATGTCATATTCAGATAAGTTGAAATGAAAATGACATGATGATGATAAAATGAATGATATTGAAACAGCTAAGTGAACTCAAAGATGAAAAGAATGATACATGTTAATAAATGATTTGATGAAAACAAATGAAAATTTTTTATAATACTATGATGCATGCAGAATAAGATTTTTTTAAAACTGTATATGAAGTAATTGTGTTCATCTTCAGTTTTTATAGAATCTTCAATGATGCTTGCAGAATATGATGAATAAAAATAAAAAATATGATGATTTGATATTAAATTTGAGAATGTCTAGTGAGTTTGAGAAAAAAATTTAATGAATTTTTTTTATCTGAAAAATGCTACATGAAGTGTTTACAATTGAGTATACATAACATACTGAGAAGAAAGAATAAAAAAAATGCAAAAATGTTCAAGTTTATTTAAAATGCACTGAAAAAATTTATTTTGAAAGAAAAAATTGATGATGTATTTGTGTTATTTTTATTTGTTAATGTAAATTGCATGTTAAAGCAGTATCATCACTGTGTGTTAATTTTTAATGCTCTTGTTTAATATGTTGTTATTCAAAAATTTGTTATTATTTTTTATGAAATGAATTATTCTGTGAGACAATCTGTACAACATTCACAACAGTAAATTCACTGATTTATGCATCACTGATGAAACAATGTTAAACAATCTCAAAATAAGTTTTCAAGAAAGTTTTGCTGTAATTGTGAGTCATAAGCAGACAACATCAGCTAGCATTAACAGTAAAGAGATTGTAATTCATAATTACATATTTATATTTATTTCAAGTACTGTTAATATCTCATGATTTGATGATTTAAATGCTACTTTATTTTGTGAGCAATTTCATCAGCTTTATGTGAATTATGATATTATTATCAACAAAGAAATACTGAAGCAGATTACTCAGTATTGTGTTACTTAAATTGAAGATTGAATGGAATTTTGAATAATTATGCAAATGAGAATTGAAATGATTTTGTGAAGAAAGTGATTTACAAATTTCAAGAACAAAATATTATTCATAAAATACATCAATAAAAATACTTAAAATTTATAATTTATATAAAACACAAGTGAAATTTCTTCATACATGCATATGTTCATGAGTTTGTTACAGTGTCAAAGACAGTGCTAGTCAATGATCAATTAAATAACTACATGCAAGCTACATGATTTTTACAAAATTTATCAGAGAAATTACAGCAGAAAGTCATCAACAAGATTAAATTAAATCTCACAAATGATACAATCATCATTGACTTTGGTGAGATAATGTGAATCATTATAAAGCTGATTGAACAATATGAAAGCAATAAAAATGTTTTTGAAGATGAGAAAGACTTTGTTCAGAAAATGCAGCAGCTGAAGAAAATTTATCAACTAGTCAATAAGTTATTTACTCAATATTCTTGCATATTCAACATTTTAAATATGATTGTAAAAATCAGCAACACATCAGCTTCAGATATAAGCAAGAAAAAAAACAAAATCAAAGTTAATGTCTCTAGCACAAAATTCAAAAAAAAAAAAAACTGAAAAATGCTGTTGATCATCTGACTAAAAAATTTATCAATATAATATTGACAATGTGTGTCAATGCAGAACATCTAACTAACATGCAAAACATAAATTCACAATTTCAGATAATCAATCAGACTCAGATGCTTATGCAGAATGACAATTTGATTAATATTTCAAATTTTCAAAATGTCAATACTCAGATTTCATATCATTCAGATTTTGTGCTGAATCAGAATCAGCAGATGCAATATTCAGTAATGTCATTATTATATGATTAAGACAGAGAAAAAAAACATGATGATCAAGATCATGAAAAAAACAGTGATCATGAACAAAGTATTATTTTTTTTGAAAGTGACAAATCATCATGTTTTTATTGTGAACAATCTGATTATTTTCAAAATCAGTGTGAGAAATACTATACTGATTATTATCAAGAATTTTGTCATATCAATTAACAAGAACAATTGCAAATGAAAGTAACTAAACAAGAATTTGTGCTCATTTCAATACAATCTGAAATTGCAAACATGCATACATTATGCAGCATGAGTGAAGAAAAAGTCAACTCAAGTTTCAAAAAAAAAACATAAAGTTTAAGAAAAAAAAAACAAAACAAGCTTCTGTTAGTCAGCTGAGAGTTCAGATTATCAAAATTAACATAATCATTGATGAATTTTCTGATTTCAAGTTTGAGAAAAAACTGAGCAAGTATGAAGTTTTTGTCAACATAAATTATACAGCAACAATCAATGCAAAGTATGCAGCAGATAAGATTAGTACTGATTAAAAAAAATTCATTGCTTATGATAAAATTATTGCATCAAAAACACATTGTGAGAACAGATACAAGTTAAAAATCATTGAGCATTTCATCAAAAAAAATGTTCAATTTGCTGATTCAGATTATGCAATGACAGACATCATGCTCAGTGAAGAGAAGAACAAATCAAAGAAGAAAGCAAAGAAACAATATAATGTTGTCAATTGTCTTGTCAATTAATTGAAAAATGCAACTAACTCACAAAAAATAATGAAGAAAATTTTGAATGAAACAATTTAAATAACAGTTTATGAACTTCTTGATGTATCTTCAACACTGCATAAAAAATGTTTAGCACAAGCCAGACTGACAAATCACAAAGCTTTATTGAGAAATTAGAATCAGTCAAAATCAGCATTAAGCAAAAAAAAATAATACAATCTGAATTTGTATATGACAAAAATGTAATTTATATCATTCAGTCAATAATGATATCAATCACAATACAAAACTTGAAGCTTAAAGTTTTACTCAATACTGATTCAAAAATCAATGTGATGTGAATTGAAATTGCAAGAAAATTGAACTTGAACATATAATATGATCTGAAAATTATTATAATGATTTAAACTGAACACATCATTTCAATCATAATTTGCTGCAACAACATTTTTGTTCAGATAAAAGATCTTGTTATTCACACATTATTTTTCATTATTAATGAAGACAATTATGACATTATTCTCAGACAATCATTTCAGTATATGATCAATTGAAGTGTAAGAATTTTGAAAAATGATGATGTATTTTGTGAGATATATAATGAAAAGCAAATGCATCATTTAAAATTTCAAGATTTTAAATCATCACATTAAATTGTCAAGTTTGCTGTCAATATGTTTTCAGATCACAATATCAGCAAATGAAAGAAGAATGAGAAAAATTTAAACAAGTAAGCAAATGTCATGTTAGAAAAATATTTGTTGAAGACAAAAATGTGTCTGACAATATATCTGAAGATGAAAGAAAAAATTGTCAAATGACAACAGCAAGATGTGTGATGAAAAAATTGAAAATGAGTGACAGAAGCACTGAAAGCAACATGATGAATGTCAGCAATGATGATGAAAAATTAAAATTTGTGCTAAATTCAAAAAAATTCATCAGCATGCTGATGAATCAAACAGATTAATCAAAAAACAAAAAACAATTTCAGTGATATGAAAATTTGCAGCAGTTCTGATCAGTATTAAAACATTACAATACAGTCAATGTGCATATTGAAATGCACTCACAGAATGTATACTGATCAATTTCAGAATTTGTTACAAAATTTTTTATAAAGTGACACTCAACAAAAATCAACATAAACAATTGTGAATGAAACATTGATCAGTCAAGATTCAGAAACTTTAAACTTAATGAAATTCAAAACTCAAAACAGAAGAAGAAAAAGAAAAAGAATACAGCATATAAAATTAAGTTCAAAAAAAAACTTGAAAGTCAAAAAATATGAAGATAAATACACTTTACAAAAAAAACTGACAAGATTTGATCACAGACTTCTGAGAAATTCAATGAGAGCAAATCAGAATGCATAATCAATTGAGTTTTTATTTGTCTGAAGAAATATCATTCAGAAAAAAAACAAATTGAATTTTTAATTAAATTCAACAAATATATTAAATCTCATATAGTCATTTTTTTCATTGAACAACAGTTGATGCAGAAGCATATAAAAAAGCTGAAGATAAAATTAAAATCATTATCAAAAAAAAAATCTTTCTGACAATTCTGTTCAAAAAAGAAAAGCATTAGCTTGAAATTTCAAAGAGCTTGATCAGATACATTCAGAAGTATTTTTTTCATTGATTATCAAAACAGTATCTTACAAAACATGATGAGCAAAAAACTACAGAATTTCAAAAACATTGAACAAGAAAATAATTGAAATTGTCAAGAATCAGTTAATAGCAAAAACATTAAAATCTTGTCACAAATTTTATATAAATTTTTACTTTCTGATTGAGAAGAAGAAGTCTGAAAAGTTTCATTTGATGAATGCAGCTCAACTGTACAATATAGTGACAATAAAAAACTTTAACATTTTTTCTAATTATGATGAATTCACTGAAGATTTTGCAGAACAAATTATTATGACACTGACAGATTTATTTTCAAATTACAACAATTTTTCATTAGCAGTGAAGTTCAGAGACATGATAGTCATATTGACATCAATAAACTTGTTTAAACATATCATATTAATTTAAAGTGCAACAAATTCTTCTGAAATTATTCAGCAAGAAATTATGAACATACTGCAGAACATTACATCTCATGTTGTCAAAATTTTCATTAATGATATTGACATTAAAAATCTGCAATCACAATACAATGATGAAGAAATTATATCAGAAATAAAATATTTTGTTTTTGAGCATTTTATGAATTTAAATCACATCTTGTGAC
Organism: Emydomyces testavorans; assembly: GCA_029449355.1. Lineage (NCBI taxonomy): Eukaryota > Fungi > Ascomycota > Eurotiomycetes > Onygenales > Nannizziopsiaceae > Emydomyces > Emydomyces testavorans. The sequence continues at coordinate 5,354,484 of CP120628.1, forward strand.
TGATTGAAATAAACAAAGCTACACTTGCTGATGTGAAGACTCAGTTTGCTATATCAAAAATGAATGTTGTTGATTGAATTTGTGATCAGAATGAATGATGATTAAAAAAAATGAAAGAAATGATGAAATGATCAGTATCTGAGAACACAACACAATTTCAAGAATTTCTTGATGTTACTGAATATTTTCAAGTTTTAATTAAACATTATGAATGAATAGCAGAGTTTTTATATAAATTATTAAAAAAAAATATGACATGAGAGTGAAGTGACTCACAGAATGAGACTTTTAACACTCTCAAGAATAAATTATGTTTATTTTTCATGATTTTGTCAATTAATTATGATCAAAATTCATTGAATATTATTATTGCAGTGAATGCAAGTGATTTTGATTGAGAAAATTGTTTGATACAACATCAGAGAGATGCTAAACATTCTGCTCAGTATAATTCAAAAATTTAAAATACTGCAGAATTGAAATATGATGCTGAAAAAAAAATACAAAGCAGTGCTAAAGATACTCAAAAAGTTCAGATATTAAGTATATGATGTTTTTTTTATGTTGAAAGTGAATACAAAAACTTTAATGATGCAGTTAAATCATACATCAACAGATGTGTCAGAAGCATTGATTAACAATTGAATTGCTTGAATACAATTTTTTGACTTCACTGTTAAGCATGTGTCAGATATAAAGCATACTGCTGTCAAAAAACTGTCAAGACAATCACAAGAGAAAAATAAAAATGATGATGACAGCAATGATGAGAATATTTTTGATATCATTTTTTTTCAAATGTTTGCTGAATGAATTGAGAATAAAAAAATTAGAATATTAAATCAGTTTTACTCTGAAAAATCAGAAAGAATAGCAAGATTTTTTATTTTTTTACAAAAATTTAAAAACATGACAAACAAGAAGTACTATCATTTTTGAAAGAAGATAATCAAGTTTTTGATTGAAGACAATCAGTTGTTTAAATATGTAGAAAAAAAATGTCAGTCAGACATGTAATTGATGATTTAGAGCAGCAAAAGAAAATTCTGAGACAATTGCATAATGAGTTTGATTATAAAAAATGTGAAGAAATTTATAATGCTGTCAATGCTAAATACTAATGACTAAAAATATATCAGAATGTTTTTTTTTATACAAAGCATTGCAAAAAGTGTTAGTTTCAAGACAGTCAAAAAATGTAAGAGAAACTGCATTCAACTTGAACTTTTATCTGTTGAAAGAAAATTAATGTTGATATTATACACATATTCTTATGTCAAAAACAAAATTATTTAGTTGTTGCAAGATGTGACTTTTTTAATTAAATGAAAGCTCAAGCTTTTTAGAGAGCAATTACTCAGAATGTTGTCACATTTCTCTATGAAGATATTATTTGCTGTTGAAGTCACTCATAAATATTCATAATGAATGAAAATTTTGAGAACAAAAACACAGTGGAGAAGTTGACAAAGAAATATAAAATCATAAAAATAATTATATCTTTTTATCATGCACAAGCTAATGAAATGATCAAAATTGAACATAAAGCTTTGGCTGACAGATTAGCAAAAGCTATCAAGAAAACTGAAAAGAATTGAGTGAAACACTTGTCAGCAATATTAATGACTGACTGAATAACTGTCAAGATAAGCACAGAAATGATATCATATCAATTTTTAATAAGTCAGAAAGCAATATTATCAATTGAATTGAATGTTTCAATATGACAAATTTTGTCATAATAATCAGAACAAACTATTGAGAAGTTTCTGATATTACAAACTCAGCAAATTGAGCAGTGTGATGAGAACATTGAAGAAACAACTCATTATAATAAATGAATATAAAATATCAATAAAAAGTACTTTGACAATATTCATAATATTCATTTCAACTCATTGCAGTCAGAAGATTTAGTATTGCTTCATGATACAAAAAGTGAATAAGATATGTCTCAAAGCAACAAATTGTAATTTTAATAACTAGATTTTTACAGAATCAAATTCATCAATCAGAATAAAAGTGTTTATCATTTGAAAAAATTAGATGAGACAGAAATAGCAAATTCAGTTAGCAGCAATCAAATCAAGAAGTATTATGAAAAACAAAATTTGAATGTTTATAAAAAAAACAGCAACTTTATTACTAAAAAAAATAATGAGAAAAATGATAATGACAACAGCAAGAATGCTGAACAATCAGATAATGCAAATGTTTTATTAAAAAATTGAGAATTTGATGTGATGATATAAAAATGTTGAATAAATTGAAGAATGTCAAAAATGATGTCAAATTTCAATGAGTGAAGAAATAAGAAATTTATCTTCACTTTTGCTTGAAAAATTCATTTTTGCTTGATGAAATTCACTGTTACTAATTTCAATTCACTGTTTTTTGATGCAATTCACTGATTTTATACAATGTTGTTAGAATTTACCATTAACTTTGGCTGAAAAATTCACTTTTGCACAAAAATTCACTGATTTACATTAACTGTTAATGTTAAATTTACTTTTCTGCATAGTTAACTTCATTTTTCAGCATTAAGAAGATTGATTTTAAATCTGCTGCTTTTTTCTCATTTGACATTTCATTTTTATGTTCAAGTTTCTTATCACTTTCTTCTTGCATCAATACAACTTCAAGCACAAAAATTGCATCATTTCTTTATTCAAATTCTCTTTCAAGAAGATAACAATTTCATCAATCAACAATGTTCAATTCAGAAAATAAGTTAATTTAATCAATGTTATCAGCAGATACACTGCAGCTTCAGCAAGCATCAGTTCAGCAAATGACAATTGCTATTGAGCAGATGCAGTTTGCAAACATGAATGACATCATTAACTGAATCAAAAATCAATCAGCTAATCAGAAATATGAATTTCAGTTGAAATTAATGAATAAACTCATGAGAATACAGTATATTCTCAAGAAATTGATAACAGATTTTTATGCATACATTAAAAACTCAAAATTCTGAGTGCATTACACACATGTAAATTTTCAAGATGACTTTCATGAGTCTCAATTTATCACAACAAAAATGAAGAGAAAACACAAGAAATTGACAGAAATCAAAAACAGACTGATGAAAATATGAAAACAAAATAAAATTAAGTTCATGTTTCAATTCATTACATCATTCTGAACAACAAAAAAATTAAAACTTGTGCTGAAAAAGTTCAGAAACTGAAAAACATTCATTCAACATGTTAATGTATCAATTTTGTGCAAAATCATTCATCAGAATGCAGATTACAAAAAAGTGATTGAATCAAGCATTAAAAATTTTAACTTTGCAGCAAACAATGAGAAAATTTCATCAGAGAAATTAAACAAGTGAAATTTCAATTTAGCAGAATTAATTATTAATCAACATGAACTCATTATCTGCAAAATGATTTCAAAAATAAACAACTTATCAAGATTGCTTGTTGTGTTAAAAAGTTCAGTGAAAAATTCACAGCAAATAATTGCAAAAAATCTGACAGTAAATTTAAGTTCTTATTAATTTATTGTGAAAAGTTCAAGATCATTTATTGTGTTATCAAAAAATACAGTAATGAGAGACATTCATAATCAGAATGCTAGTGATGTGTCAGTTCACAGTCAGTTGTCAATTCAGATGCAAGATGAAGATTATGATGATGAATCAGAATTTGTGTTAAGTTCAAAAAAATTGATCAGCATATTGATGAATTTAATTAATTAATCAGATTATTCAGTATGTTGCAGTCAGAAAATTGCTGCAGTATCAGCAATATAAAATTTACTAAACAAAAATTAAGATTTTGCAATTTCATCAGAAAGCAATGAAAAAGTTTTGTCAAATAAACAGCAAGATATAATGCACATTGTGAATACAAAAAAATGCTACTATCAAGAATTCAAGAAAATAACATTGACAAAAATTAGAAAAATCAAGCAATGATCTGAGCAGAAGCTCATTCAAATTCTGAAATCAATCACAAAAATATTTAAAAATTTCAGAAAAACAAAATTATGTCATGATTATGCAAAGCTTATAACATCAAAATTTAAATTGCAAACAAGAATTCTTACTCACAAACAACTACTGAACTGCTTGAAGCACATTTACAATAACTGATTGAATATTGATAAAATCAAAACTAATGATGAAACATACAACTGATTTAGAATTGCAAGTTGTTCTGTATAATCAGAAAATGTCTTGAGCATTTACAAATTTACACACAAGTTATTAATTTCAAAAATTGTGACAATGAAAGACTTCAATTTTGATTGATATTTAAATGTTATCAGAATTAAAAATGCTGACAGAACACAATTAAAGAAAAATGACTGAAAATTGAATTTGTTGTTATTCATAATTTAATACTTTGATGAAATAATGATGTGTCAACATATGATAACATGTGTGTTTCAAATCAAGTTGACAGAAAATTCAATATGTACTATCATCATCAAAAATTGATTGATGATTGAAATAATTATGAATAACTCAGAATAATGTATCACAGTATTGAGCAGCAGCTAATGTGACAAGACTCTGTATATTATTTTTGATATATAATCTTGCAACATGATCATACATGAAAATTGATGAGCTACTCATATTATGTTAAGTACACAAAGTTTGATGATAAAACATTTTTCTGACATATTGATTTTAATGTTTCTTTGATTTTCAGTGATGAAAGAGATAAGAACATAATTCAAAAATCACTTACACTGACAGCTGAAGTGATCAGAGACTGCACTCAAATTTTGTCAGAAATGCATCATAAAATGAGTGAATGATGAAAAAAAGTGAAAGCTAGAAAACTGATGACAGATGACTATGTACATCATATCAAGAATAATATATATATTTGTCAAGATGCATTGAACTTCAGAATTAACTGAACAAATGTGATTTGTTAATTTGATGATGTTAAAGTCACTGCATCATTGCTTTTACACAAAATTCATGAGTCATACAAAAAAACATGACACACAATATTATCATGATATGTAATGATTCAGAATGATCATAAACATTTTAAAATTAATGAAGCAGAAACATAATCACAATTCTTCATTACACATAAAAATTTTGTTTCAAAACTTACATTTTTGTCTGAACATTCAAACAAATATGCAATAATTTTATATGCATTTTCAGTTGTGATACAACTGCAAGAACTAAATCTAATCTTGAATGCATTAATCAGACAAAAGAAATGAACTAGCTCAGATGTAATCAGAAATCTAAATATACTTTTTGAAGAAAACATTGCTGCTGCTTGTGTTTATATCATCAACTGACAGAAGCATGCTGCAAAAAAAACAATGAAATGTTTGTTACAGATTTTTGTCAATGAAAAGCAAGTTTTTGAAAATGTATTTTGAAGTTATTGCATAAAGAACAAGATTAACTCAGATACAATTATTCTGAATTCAATTTTTTTCAATGCTTCAACATCAGAATCAGATGATAACACTGATCATTACTGACATACACAAATTGAATTAACATGTTAAGTAAATTGATTTGAAATTGATTTCTTTTTGATTATATTTCATTATTTTATTTTGTTTATTTTCTATTGGAATCAGAAATTTTGTTTTTTTTCTATAAAATTGACAGAGAATGTTAATTCTTAATGAATGAAGAAATTGTAGTGAAGTTTCTGCTGATATTATTAGAATGTTGACACAACATCTAATCTGAATTGATGATTATTATGATCTAGTACTATAAGTAATTGCTTTCAACATCTTCTGTGATGTCTTTTTTTTTGTCTTTCATATGTGTGTGATGCTTGTGTTATTGTTTTTTTTTTATTCTTAGTTAGTTATACTGAATACTATTGTGTTTCTTATTCATTTATTGAGATTTTCTATTGAGATGGCTACTATGATGATCATCATTCTCTTATACTATGAGATAGTTATAGTACTTGAGCACCTATGGCCTACATGATAGATATGTTATCTATTTGCTTCCACAGGTGATTTATCATGTGATATGTCTTCAGATGCTCATCATTCTTAGTCATATTTCTTGACACAACAAATTCTCTGCTTCAATACTCAAATTATTAACTGAAGAGTACTAAATTTTATATTTTGTTTAACAATATAAAAATAAAATTAAAAACTTATATTTATAATTAATTGATCAGATTAAAAAGCAAATAAATAATATTATATATTATAATTATTTTTTAAGCTGATAAACAGTGAATTTTCTATTATTTTGAGATGATTTGAAAATCAGTTTTGCTGATAATCATTTTAGCTTGGAAAAATTCAATAAATATTAAATTTTGTTTGAAAGTATATATAATTTTAATGAAAAATTTTTATACTCAATATACTCAAAATGCTTAAGTAAATAATTAATATATAAACTTTAAAATTTAGTTAAATATTCAATGTATTACAAAATAAATTTAAAATTTTTATTATTTTATTAATTTATATTTATACAAACAGAATAATATTTTTATTATTTTTTATTTTTAAAAAAAAATTCAGAAAACTTTTAAAATAACTAACTCATTTGATTCTAAAAATAAAAAATATTAAGTTTTTTTACTGCTTTTAAGAATGACTGAAGTAATAATTAATTTAAACTGAAGTTTTTTAAATGATTTAAAATTTTAACAAGAAATAAAATTGAAAAATTCAAAAATTTTAAATATAAAAAATATTTTTTTATTGTAAATGAATATTTGTCATATATTAATATAAAATTCATCAATTATATCAACAAGTATAAATTTTTACTTGCTGTATTTTCATTTTATTCAACACATTTTTTACAGTCACTAGATATTGAAATATCTAAATCACTTTTTCATACTTATATCAAGAAGCTTAATGATTTTATTTGTGAAGAATTTAACTTCAATTAAATAAATAAATCAGTTTTTTGATAAATTTTTCATACTATTTAGATAAAAATTTTAACACTGAAAAATATATTTTTTAGTTTTGCAGCAGCTGATATTTACTTTTTGAATTTCAATAAAATTTTAAAAAGTTTATAGTTAAAAATTTTCATTAATACTGAAAAAATTAAATTTTTTATTCAGTGTCTTACTAATAGTGCAGTTCTTCTAAAATCAAAAATTAAATTTTGAATTAAAACTACTAGATATTTAGTACTTTATAATAAGATTTTATATATTAAAAATAATAATTTAACTCAAGTTTTATAAATTAAATACAAGCAGTGATAATATGAAAAAAGTTATAAAGTTTTTGAATTTTGACAAATTAAATCAAACTTAATTTTTCTTCTTCAAAAAAATGAAAAATAAAAAAATAATTTATAATTTAATAAAGTATAATAAATTTCAGAAAATTCTTATAAAAATTTAAAAACTGCTGAATTTATTAAATTAAAAACAGCTCATAAAGCTATTTGTATAAAAAGTTAATGTTTAAAAATTATTGATAAAACTGTTAAAATAATTCAATAAAAATTTTAAAAATAAAGAGAAAGATTTATAAAATTTGAAAAGACACTGAGAAACAAAAATAAACTTTTAAACACCAGAAAAATTAAAAAAATAATACTTTAAAAATTTATTGAAATAAAAAAATAAAAACTTTTAATAATTCAGTCAGTTGAATTTTATTATTATAAATTTTATTATTATAAAATAAATTTTTAGAAAATTTTTAATTAAAGTTAATTTATTCAGTTTTAAATTTAAATATTGCTGTTACTTTAATTTCAGAAAAGTTAAAATCAGCTTACTTTTACTTGAACTATATTATTAAATTTTTCAGACAGAAATTAAATTATTTATAAAAATTTTTATATAATATTTTATATAATTTATGAGTAGTTAATATGATAATATATAATTTGAATATTTTATTTTATTATTGGGAAATTATAATTTTAAAAAAAGAAATAAAATTTAGATTTAAATTCTGAATAATTGAAATTTTTGAATGATCAGAAATATTATTATGTAAATTACATTTAACAAATTTTAAAAACTGTATATTAGTTAATTAAAATTACATATTCTAATTAATTCTTGAAAAGTTCAACATCATATATTTAACAGCTATTATATGAAGCTCAATATTTTATTATTTTACACAAAGATTACAGACTTCATCAAAGTTAGATGAGATCTGAAAATTAAAAAAATAATATATACTTGCAGAAGCAGATGTAGTCAAAAATTATATTTTTTTAATAATAAATTTTGAAAAAACAAAAAATATAAAATATAATCAAAAATTGTGCTTTTTAACAGTAAACTATTCTATAACTATAAATATATAAACATTAATAAGCAGTTCAATACTACTATATACATTAGATGTCAAAAGCTTGTTTATATTTTTGTGAATCTGTCTCAATTGTCAAAATACAGTCTTTAATTTTTTTAAATAATTATAATTTTTACAAAATGTAAGTATTTAACACTAAAATTTATAATAATAAATCAAAAAACAATAAATTATCTAAATTAATATATACTTCAATTTATACTGCTTCAAAATATAATAAAAAATCTGCTACTTTTTTAAAATAATTTAATATTATCTGATTCACAGTTTACAATACTTTTTATTAATTTTAAAAAATTTTAAATTTAAATTTAGAAAAAGTAATTTTTTGAATTTATTTTATTAAGAAAAATAATACAGTTATTGTTTGATTTACTGAAATTTTATAATAAAATAAAAAAATTTAATTTTTAAAGCATTTCAGAATATTTTTCAATTTATAATTTAATATATTTTACAAAATCTTAATATTAAAAAATAAAAATTTAAAAAGTAAATATTATTGACAAAAAAGTATTACAAAAAACTAAATTTTACATATGTTTAAAAGAAGTTTTCAAAATAAAAATTAATCATTTTTTAATTTTTTAATTTTATTTTTTATAAAAAATATTTTGAAAGAATTTAGTGACTCTGATAAATTATAAAAATAGTATTTTACTAATAATTTGAATTTTTATTTAATATTATAAAAAATTAAAATTGATTATTATGAAAAGAACTAAAAAGACACAAAGACAAAAATATAATATAAATTTTTATATAAAAATTTCAAAAAATTTTACTTTTTTCTACAAATTTAACAAAATATTTCAACAAAATAATATTTTGATTTATACAAGTTCAGCTGTACAGAAATATTTTAACAAATATAAAATATATATTATAAATTAATTTTTACATTTATTTGATTTGAATTTTATAAAAAATATCTGAGACACTTCAAAATTTAAAGTTAATAAAATCAATTTTGAACTAGATTTGCAGAGTAGAAAAAAATTAATTAAATTCATTTTACAAAAATTTTCAGAATACTTAAAATATTTTTAATCAAAATATAATTAATAAATTAATTGAATTTATATAATAACAATTGACAGCAGTCTGAAAGGTAAACAAATGATATATAAAATATTAATTATAAATTATTTTTATTAATTACTAAATTGTTACAAAATGATTTAATGAAAATATTTAAATTTTTATGATAATGAATTTTTTGAAAAATAAAATATAAACAAACTCTTAATTTATATCTGTATATACTACTTTTTCAGTAATTATAAAAGTGATAACTATATACTAGTAAGATTGATATTTTTTTTGAAATTATTTTTTTTCAATTGTCTAGTAAAATCAAATGTAAAGTTTTAACATTTAATTTTTAACTTTCATTTATCAATTCTTACAAATTCTAATGTCTTAATTATAAATGAAAATCATGAAAAAGTTATTTCTAAAACTATTAAAACAGAAAAATTATATGACTCAGTCACTATGAGCAGATTGAAATGAGTCTAGTGTAAGAAGAAGAAATCACCACAATCAACACATCAATAATTAATATTGGCAATAACAATCAATCAAGAGTCTGTCAACAATCTCATATTGAGTTCTCAAGTATCAACTCTAGAAATCATGATAATATAGTGAACAGAAGTCATATCAGAAGAACAATACATGAATTTATATATATTAACAGTTATCAACAACAAAACAATCAAGTGACAAGCAATATATGTATAAGTAATGTCAAAAATATATCAAGAAGTATCTGTCAACATGTGTTCTTCTCAACAATAAATAAATATTTTTTATATATATTTCTGACAACTGATAAAAAAAATATAGCAGAAAAAAATGTGATATAAAATCAACAAAAGCAAAATTGATAAGAAAATTAACTAAGAAAATGTCTGTCAACTAGAATGTATCAATATAAAATGTTGACTTAATTGTGTGTGTTGTGTTGATAAAAAGCACTGAACTTTTCATTATAACTCAATCAAATTCAGTTGATGTTGTTTTTTGACATTAACTCAAAAAAAAATAAGACATAAACAAAACAAAAAGTAAAATAAATTTTCAAAGCAATTTGAGTTAGCAACAGTATTATAAAAAATCAAAAACAAGTATCAAAATACATTTCAATCTGACAACATAAAAAAAAAAACAAAAATTCAGAAGTTGATATACTTCAATTTTTAATTTTTAAAGTGATATGAATTGTAAAAAATTAATACTGATATCATTATATAGCTGTTCATCTGCATTGTATATTCATGATTTATTAAAAAGCAAATTGCAAAAATTGATGCAAGATTAAATGTAGAAATTGATAGAATTTTTATATTAATTCAAGTAAATTTTTGTTATTCTGAGTGGTGAAAAAAATTTTCACACATGTAAGGAGTTGATAATAATATTGATGATTTGTTTTGTTGATTTAATATTCAGTTTGAGTGCTGAGTAAACAAACAGCAGAGTATAAATTTTTTTATAAATTCATTTATTTTTTTTTTAATTTTTTTTTTCATTCATATCTTCATTTTTTGAAATCAAGTTTAACAATTGACAATTTATTTGCTCTCATCTTGTTATTTCATTGTTTATTTGTTTCAATTAATTTTTCTTGTCACAATCAAATAAAATGCCTGCATGTTCAATAAAAAGTATGTTGAAAACTTTCAGTGAGTAGCTAATTAATATCACTATCTGATAAGTAATGTTGATCATGTTTTCAGTCAAGTGAGTTACTGAAGAAAAAATGTTGTTTTTTTTTAACTTAATGTTTTCACTGTGAGTTTATTTTTATTTTTTTTTGACAAACATTTAATTAATATGTTTTTGCAGACCAAGCAGTTAGCAAGATGAAGTCAGTTAAAAAAATTTAAATTTTTATTATTGTGAAAACAAGCAATGTTGTCAAAAGAAATTCAAGAAAAATATTTTTACTTTTATCATTATCAAAAAAATGCTTCAGAAAAATGTATTAACTTTAATTGTGATCAAAAAAATTGATGATGTTATGTCATTAACTTTTACTTCTGCATCTAAAAATTCAGCATCTGAACAAGCAGAAAATTTATCAACTGTCATTGCTCAAACTTGTAATTTTTTATTTGAAAAAAATTATTTAATTTTCAATCTCTTACAATATATTCAACAACATTCTGAAATGAATTTTTTGAAATTTATTTTCAATAATATTCTGCAGCACATATCTGATACTGTTGATTTATCATTAATTAATTTTGAACATAAAGTTTTTTTTATCAATTTTTTTTCTTTTTTAGTTATCAATTGACATTTGATATAAAAGTAAACTTTGAAGATGATTCACTCATTATTGAAGATATTTATCACAACAACAAAAGTTTTATTATGCTTAATTTTATTAAATTTCTTGTCAAATCTTCATCAAAAAAATGAAAATTGCTTGATGCATTTTTTATTGTGCAGTCAATTAACTGACATATTATATCAGATGCTATTATTTATGATGTGTTCAACTTTGTGCATCATTAAAATAGTATTTTTGTTCAAATTCACAAAACAGTTTTATCAACTTCATGCAATTGCTGTGAGAAAAAGAAGAAGAGTTTTTTGTGATTTGTGTAACTTATCAAAAAAATTTCATTGACTCAGATAATGAAGTCTGCAGCAATTATTTGTGAAATGAGCAGAAAATTTTTTGCATTATTTGTGAATAAAATCTTAATTAACTTGTTTTTTATTTTTTTAATGATTTTGATGATAGATTCTGAGCAATTTATTCATTTGAAGAAAAAAAAATTAGAAACATTCATTAACAAAACAGCAAATAATTCTATTAATTTTTTAAGCAATGTTATAAATTTTGATGAAAAACTTGTTGTTTCAGTGAAGACAATTCAGATCAACAAAAAAATTGTCAATTTTTTCAGAAAAAATCAGATTGTTAAAAATTTAAAAATTATTGAAAGCTCAATCAATGATTTTTTTAAAAATTCAATTAACAAGTCAATTGTTGAACTAGATGACAAGCTCATTAATTAATCAGTGAGCAGAAACAATGAAATGATTGATGAATGTAAGAAAAATTTGTTCAGCAGTGAAGATGAAGATGATGATTTGTTGATTTTTGAATCAGTCAATAAAAACTTTGAGATTTTTGTATATGTAAAAAGATTTTTCAGTTTTATTTCAGTTAATGATTTATTCATCAATAATCAATCAAAAATCTGTCATTTGTTCAAGTTGTTTTGTGGTATTTGTTCAATCTCAAAAATTATTGACAACTGATTTATTTTTATTAACAATTTTTTAATTTATGACAATCTTCAGAATGTCAGATATGCTCTGCAAAAGTGTGAATGCATTTTGTCTATGCTAAAATTACATATTAACTTTCTTGAAGGTGCTGAGTTGTGAGCTTTTTTTATAATCACAAAATGTTTGTTGATTTTTTTCTTTTCTTATCAAAAATTTTATTGCTTTTTAAATAATTTGTTAAAATAATTTTTTGTAAGCAATTGACTTTATTTTTTATTTTCAATTTTCATCAATTTTTAACAAGTGTTTTTAATTGATATATCAGTGCTCTGAACAGTAAACTATGATATAACAACATTAAAATTTTATTTTAATAAAAGTTATTAATTTTATTTTTCAATTGTGTTATTGTTTCTCTCTCAACTTTTTTGTCAATTTTTTTTACTTAAATTCTCAATTTTTTTTATATTATGTGTCATTTTTTTATTTTCATTGATATCAGTCATTTCAACATTCATATTTCTTTCGTTCTCAGAAACATTTTTCTCTTGTTGAGCATTATTAATTTTTTAAAAATAAAAATTTTTCAATTAATTTTCTGAAACTGTTTCAACAATTCTTGTTTTATTAAGTTTTTCAATGCAATAAAAGTCATGTTTTTCATTGATCAAGATGATTTGATAAAATTCTAATCATCGAAAGCAAAGTTTTTACACTCTTAACATATTTTTATTATTTTTAATGTGATGAAGAGTCATCAATTTTCTGACTTTCAAAAATTCATTATGTGTCTGATGTGCATCATTAAATTAATTCTTGTTTTAATGTTGCATTCTTTTCATTTAACTAGCAGCTTTCTCAACATCTTGATCTTAATGTTCAATTTAATGTGCTTACATTGTTATTAAATCTGAAATCAATCTCACAGTTTGTCAAAAAAATTGTTCATGTCATTATTTTACACTTGATAAAAAAAAATTGCTTCTTGATTCATCAACACACAATAAAAAAACATGTTTGTCATTTGTTTGACAATGATTTGATTAACAAGAAAAGCAGCTGATAAATGCTTTATTCATTTTTTTTTATTTCATTCATTATTTTTGACAGTTCATTTTTATTTAATCAATGATCTCTCTCAATCATGTCATTTGCACAAAGGTTATAAATCAATATTTGAACATGTTTGATTTTATATTTTTTCAACAATTTCTCAGTGATTTTTTTGTTTTCAGAATTTTTGTCAATGATAATTTCATTTGAGAATTTTCATTGATAAAAAATATTTTCATATATAAATTGAGCAACTGCATCAGCTGTGACTTTCACAAGAAATTTGATTTCAAATCATTCAGAAAAATCACATTGAGTGACAGCAAAAATTTTTTTTTCTTCATCTGATGATATATAAACAATGATAATAACAATTTTGATTCAAACAGTTGATACTCAAGTTGAATGCAAAAATTTTTTGATATGTGTTGAATTTTTCAGTTAACATTCTCTGCAGATCTGAACATATCACTTAATATTAAAATATATTTTTTTTCATCAGTATTAATTTGACAATAATTTATACATTTTTTTTCTTTCTCAATGTTCAAATTCATTATGCAAGAATTTAATCACTTTTGTTTGCTTTTCAAAGTCATTAATAACACATTGAAAAGATATATTCTTGTTGACACATCAGAACAAGTGATTTTTTTCAACTGCAAACTTCAAGATTTTTTTTCAGAATGCAATAAAAATTTTTATTAAATTTTTTGAATGATAAAGTAATGTCAAATATCACACAATCATTTCAGATTTATTGAAATAAAATTCATTAAAAATCTGCAAATCAACTGATTCATCTTCAATTTTTATAACATCAATTTAAGCATAAAAATGTTTCAACTTTGCATTAATAAAATTTTCAACATCTTGAACATTTTCATCATTTTCATTGTTTTTAATTTTTGAGTATCTTGATAAGATATCAGCAGCAGTGTGTTTTGAACTGAATATATGTTTGACATTAAAATTAAAAAAAATATATTCAAGTTAATCAGCTGATGACAAAAATTTTTAAAAAATTTGTAATTATCTGATTTAGTTGAGCAACAAAAATTCTGACATCAACTTTCAGAATGAAATAAATTTCATAAATTCAATATTGAAATTTTTTCAAAACTTTTAACACAATATAACATTTTTGCTTTTCTGTATTATAATTTCTTTCAAATTTCAATCAGACTTCAAAATCAAATCAAACTGAATGATGTGCATTTTGTTGAAACTGCATGAAAATTGCATTTTATTTATGTTTGTTTGCATTAATAATGATAATAATTTTCAGTGAATTGATAGTATAATCAAGAAAAAGAATTGTTGAAAAAATGCTTAATTTCTTTTTAAAAGTGTTGAAAGCATTGTTTTGTGTCTTTCTTCAATCTTATCAGATATTTATGCAAAGCAGTTGATACAATGATTCAGCAATTCAGTCATAATGTTCAATACATGCTTGATAATATTCAGTAAAATCAAGAAATTCTCTCATTTCTGAAGCATTTATTGATGTTGATCAGTTGATAATTTTTACAATTTTTTTTATCAAATTTTCAATCATTATAATTATATATTCAACTGATGATTTGAATTTTGAGCATCACAAATTGAAATTTTTTAGCTGAAATAATTTCTTCAATTATTTCACAATATCAGATTGTTGTGTTGAAATTTTGAAAATGCTTTATAATATATTGATGAACTTCAGAAACAATTTCTTCATCATTGTATCAGATTTTTGATTTTGAAACATCAATATCATTCATGAATACATGAGCAATTTTTGATATTAAATCATCAAGAATTTTTGTCATCACACAAACAAATTGAGTGATGAAGTTAGTTGTTTCTTGAAGCACAGTTGTTTGTCAAAAAAAATCAAGTGATGTTATTATGACAATCATATCTCAACTTTTCAGATGTAATTTCAAGTAATTATAATCAGAAAAAAAATTAATAAGACTAATAACAATCATATCAGCAGAGTTTTTGACAAATTTATCAACATTTGAAAACAAGTTAGCATTTTGAATTGTTGTTGATTTATAAAAATTGTAGAATTTATAAATTAATAATCTGATGATTTTTTTTGACAACAAATTAAAAATTGCAATAAAATTTGTAGTAAGACTCAAAAATTTCAGCAGTAATTTAATTTTTTAATATATTAATAATTTTTTTTTCTAGTGCATGAGAAATTCAATAATCAGAAGCTTGTCAAGCTGTATGTTTAACAGTGTGAATTTATTGTGAAAATGTAATTTTTGAATTTATTTTTTTCATATTAGCAAAGCTTGAAGTTATACTTTTTTTTAATGAAGTAAAACTGTTAACAAGATTTTTTTTCTTGCAATGTTAAATTTAATTCACAAACAATCTTATCAATTTTTTCAAATGTTAATTTAATTCAGAGTGCAAAATCTGCAAAATAAAATTAAAAAAACTTGAAGTACTCAGTGAATTCTTGTCAGTTAAAGTTTTTTTCATCATATTTATTTTTATAATATTTAAAAAAATAAATTTTAACTCAATTGATAAGATTTTCAGATTTAGATTCATTAAATTCACTCAAGTCAACAGACTTCATCTTGTCTGTTTTGTGTTTTCTCATTGTTTTGATCTTGAACTTACAGTAAAATCTATCAACTTAATTAGCTTATTTGTTTGATTTGAAATTTTTTAATCACTTTAATATTTTATCCTCAACATTTTCATTTTTTGCTTTTTTTGCAAATTTCAGCATTTTTTTCATTCTTCATCTGACTTCACATGTGAGAAATATTCAAGTTTATATGTCATGAAGCTTGTCAAAAACTTTTTTTGATTTTTTGAAATCATCATAAATACTTTTTTTATTGTCATTTAACTCAACTTCAGAATTTTTTGATTTTTTTTATTGACAGCAGATGTATGCTCTAATTATATATTTTATTTTTTAGTTTAAAAATTCAGATCATCAAACTTCATTTTGATGTTGTTGAATAGAATTTGTTGCAATAAAAATTTTAAATTAAATTATTTATTTTTTATTAAATGAATAAATATAACTCATTATATTTTCTTTTTTGTTGATTTTGCAATTTCAATTTGCTAATGTTTGTCATAATTGTTTCAGAATAAAGTTCTGATTTTCTTCATTGAAAATCAGCAATGAGCAATAAATAATTACATTATCAATCTTCACTGAAATATTGTCAGAAACACTGACACATGACATTGAGTTTTTGATTTAATCAATAATAGTAATTTTTTCTTCAGCAAAATCAAACAACTCTAGTTGTTTTACAAAATTAAAATTGATGCAATTGATTTTAAAATCATTATTAATAATAATTTTTACAATTTCTTCATTGATACTGACAAAAGTTTTCAAAACTGTAACTGCATATATCAGATTTGAGTTGCTGACTGAAATTAATTTAAATTTATCAATTTTTTAATGATTGATTTTAATGTTAAAATTTTTGTTGTCATTTTTTTTCTTTTTTGCAATTGATATAAACTCAAAAAAAACATAATATACACAATTTGAGTTTTCAAGAACTTCTTGCATGATAACATTTGTAACTGAAGTATCAAGCATTTTGTTAATTAAATTCTTAACATTTGTTGATTTTCTCAATTTATTAAACAATTTCTGCATTGATTGATGAGATGCTTGAGTTTTAATATTTTTTATATTAATATTTTCATTAATAATTTTTTTTAACTGATTTTTCAAATTAAACATGCTTTGTTTCTGATTCATCAATATGATTGACAGAAATATGAACTTGCATTTTGAAGTTAACAACTTGCTTCAAAATTTCATAATTATTTTGTTGATGTGTTTTGACTGCAGAAATGTGTAATTTCTCAATTTTAGATTTTTTGATGTTAGAAACTGCATATGTGACATCAACAAAAATATTATTATCACTGTCAACATCACTGTCAAATCATTCTTCATCAGTGTTATCAACTTCAGTGTTTGCATCAACATTGAATCTGAATTGAATAATTTGCATTTATGTTTAAAAATTTAAAAAGATTTTTTCATCTTGTTTATTAATCTTAAAGATTTTTTTTGCTTTATCATTCTGAAGATATAATTGATGAATGACATAAATTTATAATTTATTTTTGTTAATTTTAATGATAAAATTTTCTTCTCTTCATTGATTCACACACAGATGTTTTATTTTTTATCAAAATAAATTTTGTTTTCATTTTAATTTTTTTAAAAATGTGAACAAATGTTTTGATGACATTCTTCATTTTCACAATAAAAACATATTATGTTGAATTTTGCTTGTTGAGATAAAGCAAGTGTCTGATGTTGTGTTAATTTTTAAAACATTGAAATGATTAATTAAAATAAAATGTAATTGTTGATTTCATAAGTTTTTTGATTCATCTGATTAGCAAAAATCTGAATTCATAATGTCAACACTTTCATTTGCTTTGTGATTTTTTGCAAGTCATTGATGAGATTTTCTGTTTATTTGAAAGTTAATTTATTTTTTTGTTTTTCATTTTGCAAAATTATTTTTGATGAATTTGATAAATTATTATCTGAAACTGATGATATAAACTGATTTTTTGATTTGATTTTATCTTAAATAAAATTTATAATATTTTCATAATTTCTAACAATTTTTATCATTTTTTTGAAATCAATATCTTCAACACACATGTTACACATGTGATTCTTGCATTTTTTAATTGTCACAATTTTTTCAACAATTTTGACAATATTTTTTCAAATGACACTAAATGAATTTTCTCAATTAATATCAACATTTTTAAATATTTTGTCATCAAGCTTTGACAGAAGTTCTTTAACAAAATATCAACAATGTGTATACTCATTAATGTGATGATTCTCAAAAACTTTGTTGAAAACAGCAATGTATTCTTGCATATATTTATAAATAATTTTCAAATCAAATAATCATTTTTGAGTTTTCAACATTTTAAAATAAATATAATTATGCACTTTTTGTTTAATGTTCTGATCTTGATATTTTTTTTTCAGCAAGATTTTCAACATGAATCAGTTTTTATTTTTGTATGTGTTGATTTTATATATTTACATTGCAATGTGCATTAAACAGTATTCAGATGCTTGTTTCATCATTTGATAATTATTATTAACAATATCATGATTTTCACACAATTGAGTGAAATTTCAAATAAAATGTGTCACATTTTTTTTCAAAATATGAAGTTTTATTAACTTTAAATAAAAAAAACAGCATCACAATTATGAGCATTTGATCTTGTTGATACTGATAGTTGATAATCATTGAAGCTGAAGTTTTTTCTATATCTGATGTTAATATAAAACTAATTAATGTATTTAATGAACTGAAATTTACACTCATTGCTATGTCTGAAACAACATTATACTTCAAAAACATATTTTAATTTTTTTGTTCAGTCATTTTCTTCAGTTCTTGAGAAGTTGATGCAGCACATTTGTAACTAAAAATTCTTGATACAGATTTTAACATCAAATTCAACAATATTTCTCAAAATAAACAAGTTTCTTGATTCTCAGATAACAAAAACAATTTGAAAAAAATCATTTTTTGTGACAACAATAATAATAAATAACAATTTTGAAATAACAAAAATAATGATGAAAGCAAAGTTTTTTCAATGTGTCAACTGATGAGCAGACACATGAGTTTTTTTTTAAATAAAATTTTTTTTATTAACACTTGAATTCTTTGCAAACACATTTGTGACAAGATTTGTGTCACTTGAAGCACAGTTTTCACAAATCAAAAACATTTATTGAATATATCATTGTTTTAATTATAAATTTTTAATAATTTTATTAATTTTTCAGTAGCAAAAATGTGATACATTTTCACAATTACAAATCAAATTAAATAACAAAATTTTAAAGTTTGTTAGAGGAATGAAACATCAGAAGTAATAAAAATATTGAAAATAACAAATTTTTTTTTATTTTTTAACTCAATTGATTATTCATCAATTGAGTTTTTTCAGAAATATCAGAATGAAATAAAAAAATTATATAACTCAATTGATATAAATGAATTAAAATGAATTTAATGTAAGAGAAAGAAATCATCACAATCAACATATCAATAATTGATATCAGCAATAACAATCAATCAAAAGTTTGTCAATAATCTTATATTAAGTTCTCAAGTATCAACTCTAAAAATCATAATAATATAGCAAACAGAAGTCATATCAGAAGAACAATACATTGATTTATATGTATTAACAATTATTAACAACAAAATAATCAAGTGACAAGCAATATATGTATAAGTAATGTTAAAAATAAATCAAGAAGTATCTGTCAACATGTGTTCTTTTCAACAATAAATAAATGTCTCTTATATATATTTTCAGCAATTGATAGAAAAAATATAGCAGAAAGAAATGTGGTGTAGAATCAACAAAAACAAGATTGATAAGAAAATTGACTAAGAGAATGTCTGTCAACTAGAATGTATTGATATAGAGTGTTGACTTAGCTGTGTGTGTTGTGTTGATAAAAAGCACTGAACTTTTCATTACATTATTATTATTTTTTGATACTGATGAAATTAAATTTCTACATACAGTAGTTAAATTATATAATATATTTCAGATTATTTTTCAACATTAGTAAAATGAAACAATTGTGATACAAACTACTCAATAGCATAATTAAAACCTGATCTTAAAGTAATAATATTTTTTAATTGATTAAATACATAAGCTGAATTTTTGAGAATAATTTATTTTGTATATTTTAGTTTAAAAACTCACAATCTGAATTATACAAATACATAAAAATATTAAAATATTAAATAAAAATTAAATTAAAAACTTTTCAAACAAAATTTTCAACTTTTTGAGGAATTAAAAAAAATAAAAAAAATGAAGAGAATTCAGTTTAAGTTCATACAGCAGTTTTTTAAATTTTTTTAATGAAATTAGAATTTAATATAATATCATTATTAAAAATATATAAAATTTTCATGATTATAAAATTATTGTAAATTTCTGTTTGAATATTGAAATATTTGTAAACAAAAAAAATCAAAATTCATTTACAAAGTTTTAAAAGCTGTGAGTAAGTATTAATTGAAAAATCTATTTCAGTAAATAATCAATATACTCAATTTTTTGTTAAATTTCACAATAAGTATTTTTAATTTTTATAATTTTCAGTTAAACTATTAAATTGAGTTTTTACAACATCTGAAAGTAACTGAATATTAAATAAAATAAATCTCAACTGACTAAAGTTGATCATCAAATTCTATAAATCTAAGCTCAATAAGTTAACTGAGTCTGATTTATTCATTAATTTAATTCAGATAAACAGACTTCTTAAAGTTTATTCAGTAAATAAAGCAAAATTTAAATTTGTAAACTCTGAAATTTGCTGAACAAACGTAATTCTGATTATGTCTAAAAAAAAACAGAATAGCAAAACAAAATTGCAATTATGCAGTGCTGCATTATTGCTTATCATTGCTACAGTTTCTGAAAGCTTATTCAAATGCTAGTCATGTGAAAATTTTTTCAAAAACACACTACTGATCAGATGCTAATTCAATTCAATTACAATTGACAATACAATATTCTGAATCTTTGTACTTGTTTATTTCACACAATGATGCAATTTTAATTGATTATTAACACATCATTAGCTTTTGCTTACTCAAAACAATCACACAATGTCATATTTATTCACAAATATGCATCATACATGTATTTTTTGATACAAATCATCAGTATATGAGCATTTATGCTGCAAAAGATTGTTGCTGAGAACAGTTTTCAACTAAAAAAAAAACAACTGTTATGTCAAGCTTACTAAATTACTTCTGACATAATGTAATTATATACTGTGTATATAATTTTTCATTTCTGATTTTTTATTCTTCTGAAAATCAGCAATGAATTTTATTGTCTCAATATCATATTGATATCTGAGTTATTTATGTTCTTTCATATATATATCTACATGTATAGTGTCTTATAACTTGATACATTGTTCTAGTTGCTATTCTTATATAGCATTCTCACATTATGTAAAATTTATAAAATTTGATTAATTCAAATGAAGTCTGTTCAGATATAAATTATTGCTTAATTCTTTATATTTAGAAACTGAAAGAATCTAAATCTTTATAATTATTGCTTAATTATCATTTATAAGCATGTAAACTGCTATATTTATTGTGTATACTGCTTAATTAAACTGCTACAGACTGCAATAAACAGCAGCAGATCTGATTAAGACTTTATGTGAAACATTATTAAATATAGCTTCTGAATACCTGATGCTAAGCAGACATTCAGATCAGATTTTGTCTGAGCTCTAGATATTTGCAAAACAAACACAATTTAATTTTTTTTAAATTTTAAACTTTATTCAGATGAACAAATTCTCTTTAGATTTTGATTCAATCTGAAAGTTAATCAACTCTACAACTGACTGAAGCAGATTTTTTTATTTAAATAAAACTTTAAAAAAATAATTATTATATATTAATTTTGAATAATTATAACAGTCATGCAATCATTAAATTTTTATAAAAATATGAATAAAATAATATTCACTTTGTATTTCTTTCATTACATGTATTTCACATTTTACAATTACTGAATTTAAGTATATTTTTATTCATGAAAACTGGTTATCACAGTAAGCTTTCTGAGATCAATTATCTAAGATACAGTTTTAATTAAAAAGTATAAATTTATAAAAACTTATAAGAAAATAAAAATGCATACTTTAATTTTTAGAAATATAAAAAATTCTTGAAAAGTCACTATTACACTAATATATATTTATGAAACTTTGCTAAAAAATTTAATTCACTTTAAATTTATGTATTTATTTTCAAAAATTTCTATTTTCAAAACTTAATCTGCAAGTAATAATACTGCATTAAATATTTTAGATTTTATTTTTATTATTTTCAAGTGTATCCACAATATTTATACAGTAATAACTAAATTATACAAAATTTTTTTTTGAGCAGTGTGAGAATACTGTATAAAAATAACAATTAGAATAATGTATTAAGTTATAAAATATTATATATATAAATACATAAATAAACTAATGTAAATAATTCAAATATTAATTCTAATATTAAAATAATAAAACTTATTGCTGATCTCTAAAAAAATAAAAAATCAGAAATAAAAAATTATATATTCAGTGTATACTGATCAATATTAAAATTTGTTATAAACATTTTATAAAGCAACAGTCAATCAAAACTGATATAAACAATTGTAAATAAAATATAAATTAATCAAAATTTGGAAAATTTGAACTCTGTGAGACTTAATGATTAAAATAAAAAGAAAAGTCTACAATATATAAAATTAAATTTAGTGAGATAACTTAAAAATTCAAAAAAGTAAAAATAAATACACTCTACCAAAAAACTGACAAAATCAAATCACAGACTTCTAATAAATTCAATGAAAACAAATTAAAATGCATGATTAATTGAGTTTTTGTTTGCTTTAAAAAGTATTATTCAGAGAAGAAATATATTAAATTTCTCACTAAATTTCACAAATATATTAAATTTTGAATAATTACTTTTTCAGTAGAATAATGATTGGCACAAAAATGTATCAAGCAGCTGAAAATAAAATTGAAATTGTTATTAAAAAAAGAAAAATTTTTAGCAATCTTGTTCAAAAAAATATATTGATCTAAAATTTCAAAAAGTTTAATCAAATACATTCAGAGGTCTTTTTTTCATTAATTATTAAGACAGTATTTCATAAAGCTTGACAAGCAAAAAATTATTAAATATCAAAAATCTTGAATGAGAAAATAATTAAAATTGTTAAAAATTAATTGACAGCAGAAACACTGAAGTTTTATTATAAATTATATACAATCTTTTATTTTTTAATTAAAAAAAAATTCAAGAAGTTTTATTTATTGAATATTATTCAGCTGTATAATGCAGTAACAATAAAAGAATTTAAATTTTTTTTCAATTATAATGAGTTTGCTGAAGATTTTGCAAAGTAAATTATTATGACACTGATGAATTTATTTTAAAGTTATAACAATTTTTCATTAATAGTAAAGTTCAGAAATATAATAATTATATTAATACTGATAAATTTGTTTGAATATATCATATTAACTCAAAATATAATAAATTTTTTTGAAGTTGTTCAGTGAGAAATTATAAACATATTACAAAATGTCACATCTCACATTGTGAGAATTTTTATTGATGACATTAAAATCAAAAATTCACATTTGTGATACAATAATAAAGAAATTATGTCAGAAATAAAACATTTTGTTTTTAAATATTTTATGAATTTAAATCACACTTTATGATTAATTAAAATAAGTAATGTTACTCTTACAGATATGAAAACTCAATTTGCTATATTAAATATAAATGTTGTTGAATGAATCTATGATCAGAATAAACAACAATCAGAAGAGAAAAAAATCAAAAAAAATAATGAAGTAAATTTAATCAACAAATTGAGCAAATTCTTAATTAACTCAATCTGACTCTTATTATTTAAAACTTAGTGAGTTTATTTAAGTTTTATAAAATTTATATAAATCTAAATTATTGCTTCACTCTCTATATTTTAAATTTAAATTTCTATAATTATCACATAATTCTTTATAATTATTGCATACTATCATGTAAACTGCTGATGCTGACTGCTATAAACTGTTATAAACTGCTTATAAACTGCTTTAGACTGCAACAGACAGCAGCAGATCTGATTAAGATTTCACACTAAATACTATTAAGTATAGTTTTAGAAGACTTGATATTTTGCTGCACTTAATGAGTTTCACAAATAAATTTATGCTCAAATTCACTAATCTGTGAAACAGACAAAGTTTGAAATTCTAAACTTTAAAAACTCTAGAAGACAGTCAGTTTTTTCTTCAAATTTGATTCAATTCTGAAGTTGATCAAGTTTATGATGAAGTAATTGATGTCTGAGAACACAATACAATTTTGAGAATTTCTTAATATTATTGAATATTTTTAAGTTTTGATTAAACATTATAAGTGAATGACAAAGTTTTTGTATAAACTGTTAAGAAAAAATGTAATATGAGAGTGAAGTGACTCGCAAAATGAGATCTTTAATACTTTTAAGGATAAATTATATTTGTTTTTTATGATCTTGTCAATCAATTATGATCAAAATTTATTGAATATTATTGTTGTAATAAATACAAGTGATTTAATTTAAAAACTATTTGATCATAATTTTGATGCAATATTAAAGAAATGTAAAACATGCCACTTGATATGATTTAAAGATTTGAAATGCTGTAAAATTGAAATATAATACTGAAAAAAATTCAGAACAGTGCTGAAAATTCTTAAGAAATTTAGATATTAAATATATAATATTTTTTTAATGTTGAAAGTGAATACAAACGTTTTGATGACACAGCTGAATTGTATGTCAACAAATGTATCAGAAATATTAATTAACAATTAAATTACTTAAATAAACTTTTTTGACTTTATTATTAAACATATGTCAGATACTAAGCATACTGCTGCTGATAAGTTATTAAAATAATCACAAGCTGAAGAAAATAAAGTTGATGATAATGACAATAATGAAAATATTTTTAACATTATTTCTTTTCAAATATTTGCTGAACAGATTAAAAATAAAAAATTAAATGTATTTTACTTCAAAAAATAAAAATAATAGTAAAATTTTTTATTTTTTTACAAAAACTCAAAAACATAACAAGCAAAAAGTATTATCATTTTCAGAAAAAAACAATTAAGTTTTTGATAAAAGACAATGAACTGTTTAAAAATATAAAAAATATATCAGTTTAATATATAATTAATAATTCTGAGTAATGTAAGAAAATTCTGAGACAATTGCATAATGAATTCAATTATAAAAAATATAAAAAAATTTATAATACTGTCAATGCTAAATATTGATGACTAAAAATATATCAAAATATTTCTTTTTATATAAAATATTGATTAAAATATTAGTTTTAAAATAATTAAAAATGCAAGAGAAATTGCATTCAATTTGAATTTTTACTTATTGAAAGAAAATTAATGTTGATATTATATGCATGTTATCATGTCAAGAACAAAATTATCTAGTGATTGTAAGATATAATTTTTTTAATTAAATGAAAGTTCAAATTCTTTGAAGAGCAACTGCTTAAAGTATTATTATATTTTTTTATGAGAATATTATTTACTGATAAAAATACTCATGTATATTTATAATAAATAAAAACTCTGAGAACAAAAATATGATAAAAAAATTGATGAAGAAACATAAAATTGTAAAAATAATTATTTCTTTCTATCATACACAAGTTAATGAAATGATTAAAATTGATTATAAAGCTTTGACTGACAAATTAGTAAAGATTATCAAAAAAACTAAAAAAAAATTAAGTGAAACACTTGTCTGCAGTATTAATAATTAACTGAATAATTATTAAAACAGATACAAAAATAATATTATATTAATTACTAATAAATCAGAAAGCAGTACTGTTAATTAAGCTGAATGTTTTCACATAATAAATCTTATCATAATAATTAATACAAATTATTAAAAAGCTTCTGATGTTATAAACACAGTAGATTGAACAACACAATGAAAATATTGAAAAAATAATTTATTATAATCAGTAAATGCAGAATGTCAATAAAAAGTATTTTAATAATATTTAGAATATTCAGTCTAACTTATTGCAGTCAGAAGATTTAATATTACTTCATAATATAAAAAATGAACAAGATATATCTTAAAGCAACAAACTGAAGTTTCAATAATTAAATTTTTATAAAATCAAGTCACTCAATCAGAATAAAAATATTTATTATTTAAAAAAATTAAATAAAAAAAATAGCAAATTTAGTTAGTAGCAATCAGATTAAGAAGTATTATAAAAAATATAATTTAAATATTTATAGAAAAAATAATAACTTTCTTAATAAAAAGAATAATGAAAAAAATAATAATAATGATAATAATGATATGAAATGATCAGATAATATAAATATTTAATCAGAAGATTGAAAGTTTAATGTAATGATATAAAAATGTGAAATAAATTAAAAAGCACTGAGAATGACATTAAATTTTGATGAATAAAGAAATTGTAAATTTATCTTCACTTTTGCTTGATGAAATTCACTGTTATTGATTACAATTCATTATTTTCTGATGCAATTCACTGATTTTATGCAATATTGTTGAAAATTGTCATCAACTTTGCTTGAAAGATTCACTTTTGCATCCAAACTCACTGATTTACATTAACTGTTATGTTGTTAAATTTACTTTTTTGTATAGTTAATTTCACTTTTCAATATTGTTAAAATCAGTTTTAAATCTGCTGCTTTTTCTTCTGTTGATTTTCAGTTTACAAGTTAAGTTTTTTAGTAGTTTTTCGGTATATTTTGAAACAAGTTTGCATACAAAGATTTTATCATATTTATATTGAATTTTCTTTCAAAAAATAGCAAATTCGTTAATCAGTAGTATTAAATTCAAACAATAAATTAATTCAGTTAATACAGTCAGTAAATATACTACAGCTTCAGTCAGCTACATCAGCTCAGTGAATTGTGATCATTATAAAGCAGATACAATTTGCAAGTATAAATGACATCATTAATTAAATCAAAAATCAATTAGCAAATCAAAAATATGATTATCAGCTGAAATTCATGGATGAATTCATGAGAATATTACAAATTCTCAAGACATTGATATCAGATTTTTATATGTATATTGAAAATTCAAAATTTTGAATGAATTACATACATGTAAATTTTCAAAATAACTTTCATGAGTTCTGAATTACTGCAATAAAAATGAAAAAAAAAAATACAAACAGATTGTAAAAATTAAAGCAAAACTGATGAAGATATAAAAATAAAATTAAATAAATTCAAATTTTAATTTATTATATCATTCTGAATAACAAAAAAATTGAGACTTACACTAGAGAAAATTAAAAACTGAAATACATTTATTCAGTATGTTAATATATTAATTATGTACAGAATCATTCATCAAAATGCAGATCACAAAAAATAATGAAATTAAAAGGAGAAATTTTTAATTTTGCAGTAAATAATAAAATAATTTCATCAGAAAAATTAAACAAGCAAAATTTCAATTTAACTGAATTAACAATAAAATAATATGAACTTATTACTGACAAAATAATTTCAAGAATAAACAGTTTGTCAAAATTAATTATTATGATTAAAAATTCAGTAGCAACTTTACAGTAAATAATTACAGAAAATTCAGTTATGAATTCAAGTTCTTGTCAGTTTATCACAAAAAATTCAAAATCATCAGTTATATTATTAAAAAAATATCACAATGAGAGATATTCATAACTAAAGTATTAGTGACATGTCAGTTTATAATTAAATATTAATTTGAATAAAAAGTGAAAATTATGATTATGAATCAGAATTTGTGTTAAATTTAAAAAAATTAATCAATATATTAATAAATTTAACTGATCAATTATATTGTTCAGTACATTATAATTAATAAATTACTGCAGTATTAACAATGCAAAACTTGCTAGACAAAAATCAAAATTCTGCAATTCTGTCAGAAAATGATGAAAAGGTTTCATTAAATGAACAGTAAAATACAATGTAAATTATTAATACAGAAAAATGATTTTGTCAAGAATGTGAAAAAGCAACATTGATAGAAATTTAAAAAATAAAACAATGATTTAAACAAAAGCTTAAAGTTGATCATCAAACTTTATAAATTTAAGTCTGATCTGACTTAATCTGTTTCTTAATTTGATTTGAACAGACAAGTTCTCAAAAGCTATTCAGTGAGTAAAGCAAAATCTAGACTTCTAAAGTTTGTAAATTCAAAAATCTGTCAGACAAACTCAATTCAGATTATTTAAAACTTATAAAATTTATATTAAAATTAATCAACTTTCAGATCAGATCAGATTCTAAAAAAAATTTGTTCATTCAAATAAAATCTAGAGTCTTGAAGAGCTTTATAATGTTTGTCTGCTGATATATAGAATTTGAACAGAATCTGATTTGAGTGTTTATTAAATGTTAAAATTTCTGAAACTATACTTAATAATACTTAATGTAGAGTCTCAATCTGATCTGCTGCTGCTCATCAGCAGTCTGTAACAACTTGTAGCAGTTTGTAACAGCAGTTTACACAATAATAAATGATAATTATCAAGGTTTAGACTTCAAATATAAAAGATTGAATGATAATTTAAATTTATATAAACTTTATTCACACTAATTAGATTTTAAAATTTTTAAATAATCAGAATTGAATTTATTCAACAAATCTTCAGATTTGTAGATCTAGACTCTGCTTTATCTGCTGAATAAATTTTGAGAAGCTGATTCATTTAAACTGAATCAACAAAGAGATTGAACTGAATCAGATTTAAATTTGTAAAATTTGATGATTAATTTTAGTTTATATAAAGTTTATATAAATTTAAATTATTACTTAAACTTCTATATTTAAAGACTTATGAAGTCTAAATCTTTATAATGATTGCTTATTATTACATAAGCTGCTGCTACAAACTACTACAAACTACTTACAGACTGCAATGATCAGTAGCAAAACTGATTGAGATTCTACACTAAGTGCTATTAAGTATAATTTCAGAAGACTTGATATTGAGTGAACATCTGAATCAGATTTTGTTTGAATTCTAAATGTTTACAAATGAGCAGAAGTCAGCTTTTCAAGATTTTTAACTTTATTCAGATAAACAAATTTTCTTCAAAGTTTGATTCAATCTGAAAATTAATCAACTCTACAGAAGCTCATTTAAATTCTAAAATTAATTGTAAAAATATTTATTAATTGTTTCTGAAATAAAATTATATTATAATAATATAATTATGCAAAGCTTATGATTTTAAAATTTACATTGCAAATAAGAACATTTACTCACAAACAACTGATGAATTATTTAAAGCACATATATAATAACTGACTGAATATTAATAAAATTAAAACTGATAATCAAATATATAATTGATTTAAAATTGTGAGTTGTTTTACACAATCTAAAAATACTTTGAAAATTTACAAATTTTCACACAAATCATTGATTTTAATAATTGTAAGAATGAAAAACTTTAATTTTAACTGATATTTAAATGTCACTGGAATTAAAAATATTAATGAAATATAATTGAAAAAAAAATAACTGAAAACTGAATATATTATTATTTAAAAATTAATATTTTGATGAAATAATATAATATCAGAATATGATAACATATGTATTTTAAATTAAGTCAACATAAAATTTGACATATATTATTATTATTATTAAAAATTAATTAATGATTGAAACAATTATAAATGATTCAGAATAATATATTACAGTATTGAGTAGCAATTAATATAATAAAATTCTGTATATTATATTTGATATATAATTTTGTATCATAATCATATGTGAAAATTAATAAGCTGTTTATATTATATTAAATTTGTAAAGTTCAGTGACAAAACTTACTTTCAGCACATTAATTTTAATGTTTTTTTTTTCATTTTTAGTAAAAGAAGAAACAAAAATATAATTCAAAAATCATTTATATTGACAGCAGAAGTGTCTAAAAACTGTATTCAAATTTTGTCAGAAATACATAAAAAAATAAACAAATAATAAAAAAATTAAAAATTAAAAATTAAAAAGAAATGACAATGAATGATTATATACACTATATCAAGAATAGTATTAATATCTGTCAAAATGTGTTAAACTTTGAAATTAACTGAATAAATATAATGTATCAGTCTGATGATATTAGAATTACTGTACTGTTATTTTTACATAATATTCATAAATTATACATAAAAATATAATGCACAATACTATCATAATATATAGTCATTTAGAATAATTATGAACATCTGAAAGTTAATATAATGAAAAAATAATTACAACTTTCTACTGCACATAAAATTTTTATTCTGAAATTTTTATCATTGTTTGAACATTTAAATAAATATATAATAATTTTATATATATTTTTAGCTGTAATACAACTACAGAAACTAAATCTGATTTTGAATGCATTAATTGAATAAAAAAGTGAATTAATTCAGATATAGTCAGAAATCTAAACATATTTTCAAAGAAAATTATATTACTGTTTGCACTTATATTATTAATTAATAAAAAAATACTGCAAGAAATATAATTAAATGTTTATTGCAAATTTTTGCAAATAAAAAGTAAATTTTAAAAAATATTTTTTCAAATTACTGTATGAAGAACAATATTAATTTAAATACAATTGTTCTGAATTTGATTTCTTTCAATGCTTTAATATCAAAATCAGACAATAACATCAATCATTACTAACATACATAAATTAAATAAATATATCAGTAAATTAATTATATTTTATTGTTTTGTTTTGTTTATTTTCTATTAAAATTAGTAATTTTATTTATTTTTTAAGAAATTGACAGATAATGTTAATTTTCAATAAATGAAGAAATTATAGTGATATTTCTGCTGATATCATTAAAGTATTGACACAACACTTAATCTAAATTGATAATTATTAATTTATTATAATCTAGTACTATAAGTAATTACTTTCAACATTTTTTACAATATCTTTTTCTTTGTTTTTTATATGAGTTATGCTTGTGTTATTGTTTTTTTATTTTTAGTTAATTATACTGAATACTATTGTGTGTTTTATTCATTTATTGAAGTTATTCATTGAGATAACTGCTACAGCAGTCATTTTCTTTCTATACTATGAGAAAGTTTTAGTACTTGAGTATTTACAGTTTACATAATAAAAATATTGTTTACTGACACTGATTTATTACATGATATACTTCAGATGACTACTGCTTTTAATTATATCTCTTGACATAACAGATTCTTTACTTCAGTACAAAAATTTAAAATTGTGTATAATTAATAATGATAAAATTAAGTTAATATTTAGTCAATAATATGTATTTAAAAAAATTTTATATAACTAGTATTGAAAATTTGAAATAAGCTTTCAGAAATTATAATAGCAGTAAGTAATAATATTATATTGAATTTGTATTTTTATAATTTTGTTTTATTATTTTGTTTTTTTTTAAAAAAATTTATTTTAATTTTTTATATTATTATATTTGTTTTGTTTGTTTTATCTGCTTTGTTTTACTGTTCACTTTATTTTTATTTCAATTTTTTTTATCAAATTATATTTTTATTTATTAGTAATAATATTATTTATGTCTGTCTTTTCTGTAATTTTAATCAAAAAATATTAAAAATTATTTTTAAATTCAGTATTTACTAATAAAAAATCTCAGTTCATAAAAAAAAAACTAAAAAATAATTATTTTTATTATTTATTTTAATATATTTTGCAGTTAATAAAAAATTTTTATACTGAGAGTGTTTTTTTATATTCATTCACATATTTTGTATGAATTTTTTTGTGTGAAAGCAAGTTTACTTGTTTTTTTATTTTTCAATTTTAGTGATATTCAGTCATTTTTGAATGTATTTTGAGTTTTCTTATAAATTCTTTTTCAGTTTGTTATGAAATTTAGATTTATTAAACATTGGTACTAGAACTAGCTGTATTATATAATATTATAAGAAGATAATGTTGAATTTGCTGTTTCTAGGAAATAAAAGTTATTGAATGATCAGAAATGTTACAGCAGAAATTTTTTCTTGACATTTTTTTAGCTAACAATTTTTGATCATTCAACAATTTCAGTCATTCAACAACTTTGAACTCAAATTCTATCTCTCTTCTTAAAATCATGATTTCTCAACAATGAAATAAGATATTCAAATTAAATATTAACTACTTGTAGAATATATGAAATATTATATAAAAATTTTTATAAATAATTCAAAATTTGTCTAAAAAATTTAATAACATGACTGAAGTAAGAGCAAGCTGATTTTAACTTTTTTGAAATTGAGACAACAGCAATATTGGAATTTGAAGCTGAGTGAATTAATTTTGATTTGAGAAAATTTTTAAAAATTTATTTTGTGATAATAAAATTTATAATAAATGAATTTTAACTGACTGAGCTGTTAAAAACTCTTATTGTTTTTTTATTTTAATGAAATTTTAAAAGTTTTTTATTTTTTTTGAACTTTCTGCTGCTTACAAACTCATTCTTGCTTCTCAGCTTTTTCTCAAGTTTTACAATTTTTTTTATTTTTAGAATTTTTTGTTGAGCTGCTTTAGCAGCTTTATCAGCAGCTTTTAAATGTTGAATTTTTGTATGAATTGCTTCATGATTTGTTTTTTATTCAGCAAGCTCAGCAGCTTTTAAATTTTTTGTAATAATTTTTTTGAAGTTTATTATATTTTTTTGAGTTGTAAGTTGTTTTTTTTTTTTCATTTTTCAATTCAGCTGCTGTGAGAATGCTATATAATAAATAGCAACTAGAATAATATATCAAGCTATAAGACATTATATGTGCAGATATATAAATGAAATAATATAAATGACTCAGATATCAATATGATATTGAGATAATAAAGCTCATTGCTGATCTGCAGAAAGATAAAAAATCAGAAATGAAAGATTATATACACAGTATATGATTACATTATGTCAGAAGTAATTTAGTAAGTTTAACATAACAATTGTTTTTTTTTAATTAAAAATTGTTCTTAGTGATGATTTTTTGCAGCATAAATGCTTGTATACTGATGATTTGTACAGAAAAGTACATGTATGATGTGTATTTATGAGTAAATATAACATTGTGTGATTGTTTTGAGAAAGCAAGAACTAATGATGTGTTAATAATTAATTAAAATTGTATCATTGTGTGAAATAAATAAGTATGAAGATTTGAAATGCTGTATTACTGATGATGATTAAATTGAATTAGTGTCTGATCAGTAATGTGTTTTCAGAAAATTTTTCACATGACTAGTGTTTGAATAAACTTTCAGAAATTGTAACAATGATAAGCAATAATGCAGTGCTGCATAATTGCAATTCTGCTTTTGTTATTTTATTTTTTTTTCTTTAAACTTATCTCAACTTCTTTCTTGCTTTGCTTGCTTCAATTCTGCTCTCTCAGCTTTCACTGCTCATTTTTTTTTATTATTAACTGTGACAATTTCTGTCATCAATGACATCATCTGTGTCTACTGTTTCAGTTACTTCAACTAAAAAATGCTGTGAGATGTCTTCAGTTTCAGCATTGTCTGAAAAAAAATCTTGTTCTGCTGAAAAAAAAAATGAAAAAGCTGAAGAAAAAAAAAATTAAAAAAAAACAGCTGTTTTCATTGTTTTTTTTGATATATTTTGTGATTGATAGAAAATTTTTCTATGCTGAAAGTGTTTTTTTTTATGTTTATTCATGTGTTTTGTATGAATTTTCTTGTGTAAAAGCAAGTTCACTTATTTTTTTTTCAATTCTGATGATATCTGATCATTTTTGAATGTATTTTAAGTTTTTTTATAAATTTTTTGTTTATATTTTTGTCTGTTATAGATATTTTGATTTATCAGAACTTTGTTTTTTGTCTGTTGCAAAACTTTGTTTATCAGAATTGAATTTGCAGATGTGTTTGTTTGTATTTTAAATAAGAATATATATATTTTTGTGCTTGAAGTGACTTTTTCAGTTGTTTCAATACTTAATTTGTGTGTACTAACAATCTAGATGTTTTTTCTGTCATTGTTGTCTGCTCTTCTTAATTAATTCTGCTGAGAGATGTAATTATATGAGACTCAGCAACAAAAAATACAAGAAATATCAAAAAACACATCAGAATTGTGTTCTGATAAATGAATATTTAATTATTAGTGATAATTTGCTAATTTTTTTATGTTTTAAATGAAGAAAATTTCATAAATTAAGTGTTTTCAAAATCTGCATGATATCATTTTTCACATGCAGCAGATGAATCACATTGCTAGCAAACTGAAGATAAAACTTCAGAAGTTAATGATGATTTTGATTAAAGCTAACTGCAAAATTAGAAGTGCTTGTGCTTGTGCTGTGACTAAGTGTGATGTTGAAAAATGATGTGCAACTACTGCAGTAAAGCAAAAATTTGTGAAAGAAATTGTGAGTGCTGAAAGTGCTGATCTGATGAAGAAAAAAAAAAAAAGAAAAATGAGAGAAATTTTCTTCAATGAAAAGCATTGATTCAGTTAGCAGAGAAAAAAGAAAAAAAGAAAAAGAAAAAAAGCAAAAGATGATTGTGAAGCTGATAATGAAGTCAGTGAAGAAGAAAGAAAACAAAAAATACAAGAAAAAAATGAAAAGAAAAGCTCAGAAAATGAGCTTGTGTTTTTTTAGAAATTTTTTGAAGCAATTTCTGTGCTTTTAAACACATTTTCATCAGATGTTGTGTTTTTGAGCTGAATTTTTGCTAAATTTTTTTTTTTTGTTTTTGTGATGTGTCTAGTATCTTTGAGTACTCATGTGTGTTTTTTAACATATCTGATATCTTTGAGTATTCATGTATGTTTTTTTTGTTTTTTTTCATTTTTTGATATGTTTGATGCCTTTGAGCACTTGTACATGTTTTTTTTTTCTTTTTTTTATTTTAATTTTTTTTATTAATTGAAGATTTTTTTTTAAAAATTCAGTTTTTGCTTTTCAGTAAAATTATTTAAAAAACTTTATGAGAAAAATTTGAAAAAGGTGATAAAGAAAGAATCAAGAAATATTATTAAATGTTTAAAATTATTTTTAATTGTACTTATGATGCTTTTTTACAAACTATGTATTGACTTTTTGCTTTTTTTCTTGCTTTTCAAAAATTGCAAGTGTTTCAGTATCAATTAAATTTTTTTTGAATTCTCAATTATTATCTTCAGAATCTCAATCAGCTCACTGAACAAGATATTCATTTTGTTTATTTATCAGTTCTGATTTTGATGATGATAACTGATTTTTATGTTTTTTGTATGCTTTCAGCAGCAAAACATAAAAACAGAATGTATGCTGTGATAACTAAAAAATAATTAAAGTTTATATAATTGCTTTTTTCAAACTGCAACAATTTAAAATAAATTAACATAATTATAATCAAGTTTGTGTGCAGAACAAATGATTTGAAAGTTTTTTATGTAAATTATCACTCAACTAATGAGTTGAAAAAATTGTGATTTATATTTTAAATTATAATATATTTTTTGTGTATTATGTGCTGTTTATAATTTTTCAATCAACTGTTTGTATATTTTTTCAAAAATTTCAGCATGTTTTATTATATGAATGACTAATTTTTCTGATGATTTGCTGACATTAATGATTAAGATAAAGTGATAATTCATGAGAGTTTTAGCTGATATTTTGTTTGTAAAGCTATGCTTTGCTTGATTGTGCACAAATTGTGTCATTGACAATCATTGTATTTAATCATCTTGATGAAAATTGATAAAACAATGTAAATAATGCTTTAATATTTAATTTTGACACTCAGTTTGATCATCAGTTTGAAAATAAAAAACAGTACTAAGCTGATGTCTTGCATCAAAATAAAAACAGAAAGTTAATCAGTATTTACTTATAAACAGTGAATTTTAATCAGAAATGATATTTTTTAATGTTTTATACACTGTAAAAATATGTTTGTAGCAAATTTGTGCAAATTCAACAATGATTATATTTTTTCAGCAAGATATATAAATTATAAATTTGAAAAAAATATTAACTATAACTAATATGACATTGTAAATGTCATGTCAAGCTTACTAAATCACTTCTGACATAGTGTAATCACATACTGTGTATATAATCTCTCATCTCTGATCTTCTATCTTTCTGAAGATCAGCAATGAGTTTTATTATCTTAATATCATATTGATATCTGAGCCATCTATGTTTTTTTATTTATATATCTGCACATATAATGTCTTATAACTTGATACATCATTTTAATTGCTATTTATTATATAGCATTCTCACAATTCTCATCATTTTTCAAACTGAGAAACAATTCATCAGATTACAACATTTTTTTTCATCAAATTTTATTAATTTTATTAATTATTTCATTAAATTTATGCTTCTTGTGGTAAATATTCTCAAATTTGATGTCATGTTCAATAATATTAGTCACAAAATTCAACATGACAAAAATTGTGAAAAGAATTTTTCTTTAGTTAAAATGATAATTACATCAGATTTTTTTTAATGATGATATTATTGAGCTAATCATGCAGTCTCAATCAAAAAACATCAGAAAATCATCAATTATAGCCAAAAACAATATTATTGCTGAAGACAAACATAAAATTGAACATTTTAGACTTGAAAAACAATTATTGAAACAACAAATTAAAATCAAAAATTTTAACAAAACAATACAAGTGCTAAAAAACAAAAAAAACAATGCTTCAAGCTCAAATATTTTTATTTCAGATGTTTTTATTCTAACATTTTTTATTATAATTAACATGACAAAAGCATTTTTATAAAAACTCAATAAAAAGTTTGCAGTTTGTTATTTTAAAAAACTAAAAAAATTTATTGTGAGCACAGAAGCTTTTCATGTTTATCATAAAATTTTTTTTAAAAAATAATTAAATCACAAAATTCTTGAAGCAGTTTTGTATTTTAACAGCAAACTGTGCATCAAATGAAGTCATTTTAATGCAAATAATGATAATCAATTATTTACTTGAGAAAAATTCAAAAATTAACTGAAACAACAAGTTATGAATTCTGAAAAAATCTTACATGATGCTGATCATCAATATCTAGAACTCAAACAACACAAAAATCAGTTGATTTAAAACTTCATGATCACTTTAGAAAGCATTTCAAAACAAATTCACAAATAATATACTAAAAATTAGCACAAAAAGCATGTTTATTTAAAAATACTATCTGAAGTCTGTGCAGAATTCAACAAGTACATTAATAAATACAAAAATATGAAATACAAAGCTTTTATATTTCATTTGACACAGACTGAAGATAATTTATTCAACAAAGTTAACAAATTTAAAAAAAAAACACAAAATTCAAAAAATTTAAATCAAAACAACACAAATCACTTCAGTTTTAAAAATCAATTATGAAAAAAATCAGAAAATAGCAACAATAATTTGCATGACTCTTTAAATAATAATAAAAAATACAAAATCAAATATAATAAATGTTCATATTGTGAAAAAAAACATTCTTCAAACAGTTGTTGAAAGAAAAAGCAGAAGCAAAAATATGAAAATAAACAGCAAGATGCATCAAAAAACTTTTAAAAAAATTATTAATGCT
This sequence comes from Emydomyces testavorans, assembly GCA_029449355.1. Classification (NCBI taxonomy): domain Eukaryota; kingdom Fungi; phylum Ascomycota; class Eurotiomycetes; order Onygenales; family Nannizziopsiaceae; genus Emydomyces; species Emydomyces testavorans. The sequence continues at coordinate 5,392,363 of CP120628.1, forward strand.
GCAATAACTCTTGAAATTTGTAAACAACAGCAAAATTTTTTATTCTTCATTATAATTGTTGAAATTCTAACAACTAAAAATTTAAAAAATGTTATAGTCTTAGTAAATTCAGAAGCTAAAGTCAACTTTATTAATCATTTTTGAGCAAAAATTAATAACTTGAAAAATAAATCTCACAAGTTAAAAATGATGAAAATTATTGATGATCACATGATGTGCATTTATGAACAATTAGATTTAATCATGAGCACAACAAACAATAACAAAATTACACAAACTGCTACTTATAACTTCAAGACAATAGTTTTGAACAGTTATGATTTTATTTTGAATTTTTTTTAACTTAAAAATATTAATTTTTTTGTTAATTGACAAAAAAATAACTGAACTTATCAAGTCAATGCAGTTGATATTGATTTTATATCTGCAAATAAAGCAGTTGACAAGATTTTGACAGAAGTACAAGTGTTTTTACTTAATATCAGGTCAGTTGTATTATTAGAAACTGATAATTCTGAATAAATGAATGAATTTACTAATCAATTAATTATGTTTAACAGTATAACATACACAAACATAAATTTAAATAAATTATCAGATTACATGCATCATAAAATGCATTTATTCTCAAAAAAAGTCACAATTGAAGCTTCTCATTCATCAAAAATGAAACATAAAATTGAATTGAAATTTGAAATAAAATCATCATTTCTGTTAATTTATTTTTTATCTGTCACTGAACTTAAGATTTTAAAATAATATATTGAAAATGCTTTAAACAAAAATTAAATCAAATTTTTCAAGAGTTCTGCTGAAGCTTCAATTTTTTTTACTTCAAAAAAAATGATAATTTATGTTTTTGCATCAATTATCATGAAATTAATTACATTACAATCAAAAATTATTATTTTCTGTCACTAATTACCAAAATGTTGAATAAATTTAGTGAAGTCAAGATATATACTGCTCTGAATTTTCACAACACTTATCATAAAATTAAAATTCATGAAGAAAATAAGTAAAAAATCACATTTTACACTCATTATAAACATTTTGAATTTTGTGTGATGTTTTTTAATTTAACAAATGTGTCAGCTACATTTTAATTTTATATAAATAACACACTTGTCAATTTATTAAATGTTTACTGTTTGATTTATCTTGATAATATTTTCATTTATTTCAACAGCATGAAAAAGTATATTAAGCACACACAAATGATTTTCAATCATTTTGAGCAAGCAAATCTGTTCATAAAAATCAAAAAATGCAAGTTTGTCATTAATAAAATATCATTTTTAGAATATATGATTGATTCTGAGAAAATTGAAATGAAAAAAAACAAGTAAACATTATACTTGATTAATCAATTTTTAAGAGCATTAAGAAGCTTCAAAGCTTTTTAAAATTTGCTAATTTTTATAAACAATTTATCTACTTTTATTCAAAAATTGCTAATTCTTTATTTGCATTAATTAAAGAAGACAATATAAAAAAAAATAAAAATCACTTTTTGTTTGAACAAACAACATCAAACATGCATTTCAAAAGCTTAAAAAATACTTTATTTTCATTTCTTTACTTTCTCATTTTGATTTTTGATGAAAAATTATGCTAAAATTAAACATCTTAATTTATATAATAACAGTTATATTGTCACAACTTCAAAAAAATAAATTTTGACATTTTGTTGTTTTCTGATCTTGCAAATTAATAAATGCAGAAACATGTTATGATACACATGACAAGAAGTTATTAACAATAATTGTATTCTTTAAGCATTAAAAATATTATTTAAAAAAAAGTCAAAGTTCAGTAACTGTTTTGTCTGATCATGCTAATTTACAGTATTTTATGACAACTAAAATGCTCAATAAATGTTAAACAAAAAAAGCAAAAGTGCTAAATGTGTATGATTTCATGTTTTTACATCATTCAAATAAAACAAATTCAGTAAATGCATTCAGTCATTAATCAGATTCTGCAAACTTTTATCATGATAAAATTATATTATTTATCTTGCAACAAAAATTATGACATGAAGTTACAACAAAATGAAACATTGAATCTCAAAAAAATATAATTTTTTTCACAAACTGCATTCAAATATATGACAAACAACAGCAACTGACATTTTTAAATAATTTAATAATTATTAACAACATAAATAATTTCTCAAAAAACATTGTTGACTTTTCTGAATTTATCATCAGCAATAAAAACTTTTCAGAAAGTTTTGTATCACAAATATTAATAAATGTTGTTTTAGCATTCAAAATAATATATATAAATATATCAGAATTTCTAACTTTCTTACTACTGCAAATTCAAAACTTAGATTTTTTTGTCAAAAAATACAGACAAGAAGTACAAAAAATTGATATGTTTAACACTGAAAACTTTATTTAAATTATTTCTGATGATGATTTACTTCAAGTTAACAATCAAGCTTATGTTTCAAAGCAAAAAACATTAATAATGAAAATAATTTGTGCAAATCATGACAATTTACAAGAAAATCATCTAGAAATTAAAAAATTCATTGAGATAATTAAAAATAAATATTATTGACATGAATTTATTCAGAATATTACACAATATGTGCAAACTTGTGATGTTTGTCAATATATTAAGTTTTGTTAACATAAAAAATATGACAAGTTAGACACAATTTTTATGTTTTTCAAGTTTTTTGAGTTTATTTCAATTAATTTTATTACTGACTTGTCTTCTTTCACATAAAAAAATGAAATTTACAATGTCACATTAATTATAATCAATATTTTTTTCAAATTCACAATTTATATATCTTGTCAAAAAAATATAATCATTGTTGAATTTGCAGAAATTTGCTACAAGCATATTTTTATAATATATGAAACATCAAAAAACATTATTTTTAATCAAAATTCACTGTTCACAAGTAAATATTAATCAACTTTTTGTTTTTATTTTGATGCAAGATGTTGATTTAGTATTGTTTTTCATTTTCAAACTGATGATCAAATTGAGCACTAAAATTAAATACTAAAGTATTATTTGTGTTGCTTTATTAATTTTCATCAAGATGATTGAATACAATGACTGTTAATGACACAATTTGTGCACAATTAAGCAAAACATAGCTTTACAAACAAAATATCAGCTAAAGCTCTCATGAATTACTGCTTCAACTTAATCATTAATGTCAGCAAATCATTAAAAAAATCAGTCATTCATGCAGCAAAACACACTGAAATTTTTAAAAAAATACACAAATAACTAATTAAAAAATTGCAAGCAGTGTGCAATACACAAAAAATATATTATAATTCAAAATATAAGTTATAATTCTTTCAAATTAGCAGTTGAATGATGATTTACACAAAAAAATTAACAAATTATCACTAATAACTGAATATTCATTTATCAGAACACAATTCTGATGTGTTTTTTGACATTTTTTGTATTTTTTATTGCTGAGTTTTATATAATTACATTTTTCAGCAGAATTGATTAAGAAGAGCAGACAACAATGACAGAAAAAACATTCAAACTGTTAGTACACACAAATTAAGTATTGAAACAGCTGAAAAAGTTACTTCAAGCACAAAAATACATATATTCTTGCTTAAAATACAAACAAACACATCTGCAAATTCAATTCTGACTAAACTGACTGCAGGGACCAGGGATTTCCTTCTCTTTCCATCTCATTTCAGGTGTTTGAGACCAATTAGGGGATGGGAACAGAAAATCAGTCAATTACATGAAATGAGGCTGGAACCAGCAGTCAATTACACAGAATGATACTGAAATCAGCAGCCAATTACATGAAACAGAAATGGAAAATCAGTCAATTACATGAGACAGAACTGAAACTAGCAGTCAATCAGAGATGATGAAACTGAGACTGAGGTAGTTGAAACTGATGATTTCAGATAGTGTTAAAATCTATTATTTTTGTGTGCAAAGTTGCTTAGTTATCTAAATTTCCACCAAAAATCTTAGTAAAAGCAGGTAACTACACAACTTGTAGTGTGTGAAGTCACTTAGTTATCTGAATTTTCACCAAAAATTTTAGTAAAGACAAGTAACTACACAACTTTGCACTTGATAACAGTCTGAGATAACACATCCATCACATAATTGACTGATTAATTGATAAGATCAGAAACCACTGATTTCAACTGATTTCAGAAATCAATCTGTTACAAAAATGAAACTGAAATCAGCAGTCAATTACATGAAATGAGAATGAAAAAATCAATCAATCAATGAAACAGATGTGAAATCAGCAGTCAATTACACAGAATGAAAATGAAAAAATCAATCAATCAATGCAATGAGACTAGAACTATGATGAATGAGACTGAAACTAATTTTACTGAGATGAAATGAAATTTTCTGTTTCATGTAATCAGTCTAATTCTGACAGACAAAGTTTTGCAACAGGCAAAAAATAAAGTTCTGATAGATCAAAAAACCTATAACAGACAAGAATATAAACAAAAAGTTTATAAAAAAACTCAAAACACATTCAAAAGTGATTAAATATCATCAGAATTGAAAAAAAAACAAGTGAACTTGTTTTTACATAAGAAAATTCATACAAAACATGTGAATAAACATAAAAAAAAGCACTCTCAGCATAGAAAAATCTTTTATCAATTACAAATATATCAAAAAAAACAGTGAAAACAATTGTTTTTTTTTATTATTTCTTTTTTTTTCAGCTTCTTCAATTTTTTTTTTTTCAGCAGAGCAAGATTTCTTTTCAGATAATGCTGAAACTGAAAACATTTCACAGCATTTTTTAATCAGAATAATCAGGATAGCAAACACAGATGATGTCATTATAACAGAATAAAAACACAACTTGAAAGAAAAAGAAATGAAATAAAAGCAAGACAGACAGCAAAAAAAATAGTAAAAGCTGAAAAAGCAGAATTGCAGCAAATGAAACAAGAAAGAAGTTGAGATAAGTTTAAAAAAAAATAAAATAACAGAAGCAAAATTGCAATTATACAACACTGCATTATTACTTATCATTGTTATAATTTCTGAAAATTTATTTAAATATTAGTTATGTGAAAAATTTTCTGAAAACATGTTACTGACTGAACACTAATTTAATTTAACTGTTGTTGACAATACAGCATTTCAAATTTTCATACTCATTTATTTTACACAATGATGTGATTCTAATCAATTATTAACACATCATTAGCTCTTGCTTACTCAAAACAATCACACAACATCATATTTACTCACAAATACATGTTATACACATACTTTTCTGTACAAATTATTGATATACAAGCATTTATGCTGCAAAAAATCATCACTGAAAACAGCTTTTAATTAAAAAAAAAACAATTGTTTTGTTAAGCTTACTAAATCACTTCTGACATAATGTAATTACATACTATGTATATAACTTCTCATTTCTGATTTTTTATTTTTCTGAAAATCAGTGATGAGCTTTATTATCTCAATATCATATTGATATCTGAGTCATTTATGTTTTTTTATTTATATATTTGCACATATAGTGTTTTATAGCTTGATACATCATTCTAGTTGCTATTTATTATATAGCATTCTCACAGTAGATCTCATCTTTTCATGTGAAAAAAAATAAGTCAGTAATAAAATTGATTGAAATAAATTTAAAAAACTTGAAAAACATAAAAATTGTGTCTAACCTGTCATATTTTCTATATCAACAAGACTTAATGCATTGACAAACATCACAAGTTTGCACATATTGTGTAATATTTTAAATAAATTCATGTTAATAATACTTATTCTGAATTATTTTAATAAACTTTTTAATTTTTAAATGATTTTTTTGTGAATTGTTGTGATTTGTGCAGATTATTTTCATTATCAATGTTTTTTGCTTTGAAACATAAGCTTAATTATTAACTTAAAGTAAATCATCATCAGAAATAATTCAAACAAAGTTTTCAGTGTTAAACATGTTAATTTTTTTGTACTTTTCATTTATGTTTCTTGACAAAAAAGTCTAAATTTTGAATTTGCAGTAGCAAGAAACTTAAAAATTCTGATATATTTATATATATTGTTTCAGATACTAAAATAGCATTTATCAGTGTTCACAGCACAAAGCTTCTCAAAAAGTTTTTATCACTAATGATGAATTCAGAAAAGTTAACAATGCTTTTTGAGAGATTATTTATGCTGTTGATGATTATCAAGTTGTTTAAAAATATTAATTACTGCTGTTTGTCATACATTTGAATGTAATTTATAAAAAAAATTATATTTTTCTGAAATTTGATGTTTCATTTTGTTGTAATTTTATGCTGTAGCTTTTATTGCAAAATAAATAATATAAATTTGCTGTAATAAAAGTTTGCATAATTTAATTAATAACTGAATGCATTTGCTGAATTTATTTTATCTGAATAATGTAAAAACATGAAATTATATATGTTTAATGTTTCTGCTCATTTTGTCTGATATCTGTTGAGCATTTTAGTTGTTATAAAATATTGTAAATTAGCATGATCAGATAAAATGATTATTAAACTTTGATTTTTTTTTAAATAATGTTTTCAGTGCTTAAAAAACACAATTATTGTCAACAACTTCTTGTTATGTGTATCATAATGTATTTCTGTGTTTATTAATTTGCAAAATCAAAAAACAATAAAATGTCAGAATTTGTTTTTCTGAAATTGTGACAATATAATTGTTATTGTATAAATCAAAATATCTAATTTCAGCATAATTTTTCACTGAAAATTAAAGTGAAAAAGTAGAAAAATGAAAATAAAACATTTTTTGATATTTTGAAATGTGTGTTCAGTGTTGTTTGTTCAAACAAAAATTGATTTTTATTTTTTTTATATTGTTTTTTTAATTAATGTGAATAAAAAATTAGCAATTTTTGAATAAAAGTAGATGAATTGTTTATAAAAATTAGCAAATCTCAAAAAGCTTTAAAGCTTCTTAATGTTTTTAGAAATTGATTAATCAAGTATAATGTTTACTTGTTTTTTTTTCATCTCAATTCTCTCAAAATCAATCATATATTTTAAAAATGATATTTTATTAATGACAAACTCACATTTCTTGATTTTTATGAACAGATTTGCTTGTTTAAAATGATTAAAAATTATTTGTGTATGCTTAATATATTTTTTCATGCTGTTGAAATAAATGAGAATGTTGTCAAGATAAATTAAACAGCAAACATCTAATAAATTGACAAGTGTGTTATTTATATAAAATTGAAATGTAGCTGATGCATTTGTTAAATTAGAAAACATCACACAAAATTCAAAATATTCATAATAAATGTAAAATGTGATTTTTTATTTTTTTTATAAATTCTGATTTTATAATAAGTGTCACAAAAATTCAGAGCAGTATATATTTTGACTTCATTAAGTTTATTTAACATTTTTGTAATTAATGACAGAAAATAATGATTTTTGATTGTAATGTGATTAATTCTGCAATAATCAACATAAAAACATAAATCATTATTTTTTTTAAAGTAAAAAAAATTGAAACTTCAGCAGAACTTTTGAAAAATTTAATTTAATTTTTGTTCAAAGCATTTTCAATATATTGCTTAAAAATTTTGAATTCAGTAACAAATAAACAATAAATTAACAAAAATGATGATTTTGCTTCAAATTTTAATTCAATTTTATGTTTTATTTTTGATGAATGAAAAGCTTTAATTGTGATTTTTTCTGAGAATAAATGCACTTTATGATGCATGTAATCTGATAATTTGTTTAAATTCACATTTGTATATATTGCACTGTTAAACATAATTAATTGATCAGTAAATTCATTTATTTGTTCAGAATTATCAATTTTTAATGATACAATTGACTTGATATTGAGCAAGAATGTTTGTATTTTTATTAAAATCTTGTTGACTGTTTCATCTGCAAATATAAAATCAATATCAGCTGCATCAATTCAGTAAGTTCAGTTATTTTTTTGTCAATTAACAAGAGAATTAATATTTTTAAGTCAAAAAAAACTCAAAATAAAATCATAACTGTTCAGAGTTATTATTTTGAAGTTATGAATAACAGTTTATGTAATTTCATTACTGTTTGTTGTGCTCATAACTAAATTTAATTGTTTGTAAGTGTGCATCATGTGATCATTAATAATTTTTATCATTTTTGACTTATGAAATTTATTTTCTAAATCATTAATTTTTATTTAAAAATAATTAATAAAGTTGACTTCAGCTTCTGAATTCATTAAAACTATAACATTTTTTGAATTTTTAGTTGTCAGAATTTCAACAGTTATGATGAAGAATAAAAAACTTTGCTACTGTTTGTGAATCTCAAAAGTTATTGTAATGTTAATAATTTTTTTTAAAAAATTTTTGATGCATTTTACTGCTTATTTTTATATTTTTGTTTTTGCTTTTTTTTCAACAACTGTCTGAAGAATGTTTTTTTTTCACAATATGAGTATTTATTATATTTAGTTTTTTATTTTTTATTATCATTTGAAGAGTCATGTGAATTATTGTTGTTATTTTCTGACTTTTTTCATGATTGATTTTTAAAACTGAAGTGATTTGTGTTGTTTTGATTTGAATTTCTTGAATTTTGTTTTTTTTTTTTTAAATTTGTTGATTTTGTTGAGTAAATTATTTTCAATTTGTGCTAAATAAAATATAAAAACTTTGTATTTTATATTTTTATATTTATTAATGTATTTGTCAAATTCTGCACAAACTTTGAATAATATTTTTGAATAAACATGTTTTTTGTGCTGATTTTCAGTATATTGTTTGTAAATTTGTTTTGAAATACTTTTTAAAGCAGTCATGAAATCTTGAATCAACTGATTTTCATATTGTTTAAGTTTTAGATATTGATGATCAGCATCATGTAAAATTTTTTTAAAATTCATATCTTGTTGTTTCAGTTAATCTTTGAATTTTTTTTAAGTAAATAATTAATTGCTGTTATTTATGTTAAAATAATTTCATTTAATGAGCAATTTGCTGTTGAAATGCAAAACTGCTTCAAAAATTTTGTGATTTAATTGTTTTTTAAAGAAATTTTTATGATAAACATGAAAAATTTTTGTGCTTGCAATAAAATTTTTTAATTTCTTAAAATAATGAGCTGCAAATTTTTTATTAAATTTTTGTAAAAATGTTTTTGTCATGTCAGTTATAATAAAAAATGTTAAAATAAAAACATCTGAAGTAAAGATATTTGAGCTTGAAGCACTGTTTTTTTTGTTTTTTAATGTTTGTATTGCTTTGTTAAAATTTTTAATTTCAGTTTGTTGTTTCAACAATTGTTTTTCAAGTTTAAAATGTTTAATTTTGCATTCATCTTCAGCAATGATGTTGTTTTCAATCATAATTAATGATTTTCTGATGTTTTTCAGTTGAGACTGTGTGATTAGCTTAACAATGTTGTTGTTAAGAAAATCTGACATGATTATCACTTCAACTGAAAAAGAATTCTTTTCACAATTTTTGTCACATTGAATTTTATGACTAATATTGTTGAACATGATATCAAATTTGAAAATATTTGCTGTGAGAAGCATAAATTTGATGAAATAATTAATAAAATTAATAAAATTTAATGAAAAAAAATCTAGTAATCTGATAAATCATTCTTCAATTTGAGAAGCAATGAGAATTATGAGAATGCTATATAATAAATAACAACTAGAATAATGTATCAAGTTATAAGACATTATATGTGCAGATATATAAATGAAATAACATAAATAACTCACATATCAATATGATATTGAGATAATAAAGCTCATTGCTGATCTTCAGACATATAAAAAATCAGAAATGAGAAATTATATACACAGTATATGACTACACTATGCCAAAAGTGATTTAGTAAGCTTGGCATGACAGCTGCTTTTTTTCTAATTGTTTTTATTTTTTGAAAAAAAAACTGAGCTTGATCTGACTTGTCAAAATTCAAAAATCTCATGATTTTTTCACATTATTGCTGCTTGTGTTCAATTCATAAAACTTGAGTTAAATCATTATTTTCAACATGTAAGATCTCATTACAAAACACTAGACACTCAGTAGCTTTAATTAAAATTTAATTTCTGAATCTAGAAAAACTGCATTTTTAGTAAAACATTAAGCAAGAAATCTGATTTTTTCAGCACTAGTAAAAATTTTTGAATGTAGCTAAATAAAAAAAATCATTGAATGTAAGCTTTTTAAAATTTTATTAAAATTTAAAAAATGAATGTCAGCTGCTGCAAAACTGAAAAATATATTTTTTGAAGTTAAAATTTTTATTCAAGCAGCATGAAAAATTTGTCAAAAAATTGATTTATTCATTTGATTAAAGTCAAATTCTTTATGAATAAAATCATTAAACTTATTAATATAAGCATGAGAAAGCAGTTCAAATATTTCAATATTTAGAAATTGTAAATAATATGTTGAATGAAGTGAAAAAACAGCAAGTAAAATTTTATGTTTGTTGACATGATTAGTAAATTTCATGTTGATATGTGATGAATGCTCATTCATAATAAAAAAATATTTTTCATGTTGAAAGCTTCTGAATTTTTTAATTTTATTTTTTATTAAAATTTCAAATTGCTTGAAAAACTTCAGTTTAAATTACTTATTACTTCAGTCTTTCTTGAAAGCAGCAAGAAAAGTCTGATACTTTTTGCTTTTAAAATTAATGAGTCAGTTATTTTGAAGATTTTCTGAATTTTTTTTGAAGATAAAAAATAATGAAAATGTTGTTTCATCTGCACAAATGCAAATCAGTAAGATAATAAAATTTTTAAATTCATTTTGTGATACATTTAATATTTAACTAAATTTTAAAAGTTTATATATTGATTATTTGCTTAAGCATTTTGAATATATTTAATATAAATTTTTTCTCATCAAAATTATAAATATTCTCAGACAAAATTTGATATTTGTTGATTTTTTCTTTAAACTAGAATGATTATTAGCAAAACTGACTTTTAAATCACTTTAAAACAACAAGAAATTAACTACTTATCAGCTCAAAAAAATGATTATAATATTTAACATTATTTATTTGCTTTCTGATCTGATTAATTGATTATAAATATAAGTTTTTAATTTTAATTTTATATTATTAAATAAAGTGTGAAACTCAGTGCTTTTCAATTAATGATTTGAGCATTTCTTTAACAAAATTTTGTAAAATTTAAGATGTAGAAAAAAAATCTTTGACTGTAAGTTCATTTATATATTGAAGCAAAATTTTTTCTTGTAAATTTGTTCATAATTTATGAAAAAAAAATGCAATTTTCACTCTGAAAATCTGTTAATTTTTGTAGCAGCATCACAGTATAATCACATTGATTTCATATTTGATTGCAGTATTTGAACTCTGATTTCAATTGTTTATTTAAATCTTCAAGAGCAAGCTCAATAGCTTCTTCATTGACCATGTTGCCATTGTTGAAAGGTAGGGGGTAGGGTTTGGGTTCAAAGTCATTGGGTGGCTGAAATTGTCGGGTGGTTGGAAATGTTAGTTAAGTAACTAGTTAACTATTATGGAGTACATGTGATTTTACCTTCAATCAATCAGAAGTCTTGTTTCTGAGGTGTTTCATTTCACCACAATCTCCTCTTTTCTGAAGAGCAGAAAACTACTGTGTGCAATCTGCTGTTTGGATCTAGATATCTTTATTGACTTGCTGAACTCCACAATATTCACATTATGTCTTGCAAAGACATATATAAAAGATTCTCGGAACGGCCATCAACAGCCTTCCTCTCTTTAAATGCATCATTGCATTACATTCCTACAACAACTACATTCAGTGGCTCCAAAGAAGTTACAAATCATTTGATTCAACAGTCAAAGATGATTAACAAAAAAGTTGAGAATGTCCTGAATGCTGTTGAAGGACCTAATTCACTCTCTTTGGAGACTGAAACAACATTGAACTTCATAGCTGGTGGGGGAAGCTATCTCCTGACATTGGATGATAACTTTGTAGTAGATCGGACAGTGACCTTTCCACTGGTAAGATTTCTTACTGTTACAATGTTTACAATGTATTTAGGATATTCCAGTGGATTGACCTCCATTCTATTGTATAGATCCACATGGTCCACTTTGACAATGAAAGAAAAATCTCCCAGATTAGATTGCATTGGGACCAAGGGTCACTCTTGAAGCAAATTGAAGTCATTAACTCCCGTCATTGGAACTGGCCTATACGAGATGGACCTGAACAGACGCGGTTAATAAACTCTTCAGTCTGCGCAGCACCGAAATTTACCAGGACTGATAACCAAGTCGACGAGGCTAATGTGGCTTCCCAGACACTTCCTACGGATACGTCCGCTTTTACTGAAAAGAAATCCGAGATAAGTTCATGCGCATCAGCCTCACACTTTGAGTTACAAAATGAGGCGCATGTGGAAGCTACCTACAAGCAAAATCTGCCACGCGGGGTTCCCGAACACGAACCCACTCAAGTGGCTACTAAAAAACACTTGCAACTTTGCGAAGGCAGGGTAAATTCGTTAACAACGCCAAAACCAACTTCGAAGACGTTTCAACACTTTGAGTTCGGGGAATCAAATGCTCTGCCATCTAGCACCAAATCCTCAAAGGCTTATGCACATTTTGAGTTCGGCGAAGCCAGAGCACCACTCGCAGCAACAACGACTGAACCCGGCAGAGCCCAATGTCATCTCGAGGTCGGAGAAGATATCTTCATGCACACTAAGCCTTCAAAAGACACATCTCGTTTTGGATTTGAAAACGTGCCCTCACTTGTCACAGACCCGGAAGTGGCCATACGTCCTCGATCCTCCAGACATACATCACAGTGGGATTTTAAAGATTTTATGACTCCGGACAAACCTCGCCAGAGAAATCAGGAGCGAGGTGTCCGTCATTTTGCATGGAGTGACGACAACTGCGACTTACCCGACACTCCAAAGGAGAATTTTCGAACTGTTCGTGCGAGACGCGATACAGAGTCACACTTTGAATTCAAGGATGATGGACCCCGTGGAACAGAACAGAGCCTGCCCAGCAGAACTATCGGAACAGCGCATACGAAAGGGTTTGGACTATATGAAAACAATCTCTATGGTGATACTGGAGGTTCTGAGCAGGACTCGGAGACACAACCACCATTTCCATGTATGCTTAACGTCAATCGGAGAAAGGATTTTGACAGCCATTGGGCCATGACTGACGAGCCGCTGCCGAATACAGTGGATGCTAATGAGAACGAGCGTATTAACCACGATCATGTGAAGGCAGTGAACATGATGAGTTGCAACTGGGACGTATATGATGAAAGTAATGATAGCTCTGCTCAGGCTGTTCATGTGAAAAGAGTTAGCCGCAATGACAACCAACCTAGTTGGGCTTTTGGTGACGAAGGTGATTTTTAAAGAATCAACTATGTATGTACTTTTAAGAGCCTGGAAGCTCAAAATTTGCAATCACATTTTAAAGTATAATTTAAAGTCTTTTTTTTCTTTATTATTATCATTACAAGCTGAAGTGATCTTGCTGAACTGCAAAATGTTGAATGCTCTACAATGTAAAAATTAATTTTTGATCTTGTATTTGTCTGATCTTTGTGATCTGTAATTAAAGCTGTCTATATTATATACAGCAGAGATTTTTTCTTGACAATTTTTACATATGATTCTACATTCAATTAATCAAAAAGTTTATTTTTAAAAATATTTTATTTTGACAAATTTTGACAGATAAATTTAGAGACTTTTTTACTAAATAATTTATTTATAAATTAAATTTTCAGTTTTGTTGATTAGATAAAATAAGTATAATTTTATTAAAAAATATCTTTAACTTTATTTTATTGTTTTGTTAATTTATTATTTTTTAATCAGTTTATTTAAAATTAAATATTATTAATTATTATTTCATTCATAACTTCAATTTTATTTAATTTTTTTTTTAAAAAAATACTATATAAATTTTTCAAATCTCTTTTTGTTGTTAAGTTTTTTTTTTATATTTTATAATTATATTTTGTAGTATTTTGCAGTTTTAGCTGTTTGTAAAATTAAACTGATTACAGAAACTGAAAATTTTTATTTTTTTTCATTTCATTTCAGATGTTTGAGATTATTCAGAAGATAAAAATAAAACTTTATATCAAGTTATTGAAATTAAATTATTATTATGTGAGATAAAATTAAAAGAAAACAGAACTGAAAATTTATAAACTAAAATGAAAATGAAATTATGAATAAATTTATCAGAATAAATTAAAAACTAGTATTTGTTTTTAAAATAAAAATAAAACTGCAGTCAACACATATAAAACAAGACAAAATCACATGATTTTGAAATCAGAGTTTCTGATTTCTAATTACATAATATAAAAAGTGTAAATAATAATTTCTAATAACAAACATGAATGAATTTAGCTGAAACATTAATCAACTTAAGTTACATGACAAGATAACAGCTCAAGATAACAGTTTCAATCACATATAAGTTTAATAATACATAATTATTTATATTTTTATTATTATCATTATTGTTTTTTCTTCTGTGATTTTGCAATTTTTTTATTTTATTTCTTGATTTTCTTGACTTTCAAATATTTTTTCTTATCATTAAATGAATTGTGAAAAAAAAATTTTCAATTGATAAAAAAAATAAAAAAAAAACAGAAACAACTGCACAAAAACACTGTTTTCATTAAAAAAATGTATGAGTGTTCAAAAATATCAAATTTATCAAAAATCAAAAATTTCAAAAAAACATGCATGAGTATTTAAAAATATCAGACACATTAAAAAACACATATAAGTAACTTAAAAATACTAAACACATCACAAAAAACAAAAAAAAAACAAAATTTCAGCAAAATTTCAGTCTAAAGACACAGCATTTGATAAAAATATACTTAAAAACACAAAAATTGTTTTAAAAAATTTCTAAAAAAATATGAACTCATTTACAAAGTTTTTTTTTCATCAGCTTTATCATCAGTTTTTTTATTTATTTTTTTTGCTAATTTTTTTACAATTTTTTTCTTCATTTTTGTTTCAGAAATTGACAACTTTATTAAACACAAATCAGAAAAAACAGACAATACAAAAACAACAGTTTTAATTGCTGCATGAGTGACAAAACTGAACAAAAAAAACACAGCAAACATTAAAATAACAACAACAATTGTTTTGATTAAAAAAATAAAAAATAATTATAAAAATTCATCAGTCAGATTAATATTTTTCATCAAAAAAAATTTTATTTATGTTTTTTTCATCAAATCAGTATTTTCAGCATTTATAATTTTTTTTCATAAATTTCTGCTTTGCTGCAGCAATTATATATTGAAAAATAGAAGCTCAAAACTGTGACTTCTGATTGATTGAAAATGTAATCATGTGTAAAAAAATGTCAAGAAAAAATTTCTGCATGTAAATAAGCAAGTTATGATTAGAATCTGTAAATCAGATGAATACACACAAGATTAAAAATCAATTTACTGTAAAAATTCTAACAGTTAAAAGTTACAGAACTCAAAAATCTATCACTAGTTCTGCATTATTTGAAATTTTTATTATTTATTTATTTTATTCATTCATTTAAAGATTTAAAATTGATTTTATTACAATTATTTAAAATTTATTTTTGAACTGACATGATGTCTGACAATCAGAAAGCTGTAATAGTTCTGAGCAACTCAAATGATTGAAAACTCTGAAAAGGCAACTTTAGACACAAGATGAAGACTTTAAAACTTGAAGATCAGATTTTTAATGATATTTTGTTACTGCAAAAGTTTTAAAAAATAATTGCAAAAATTTCTTCTGCTTCAGATTGTGTTTATGAAACAAAACAAACTGCTGAATATGTGTGAGAATGCTATATAAAAATAGCAACTAAAACAATGTATCAAGCTATAAAACATTATACACATAAATATATAAATAAAGAAAAAATAAATGACTCAGATATCAATATGATATTAAGATAATAAAGCTTATCACTGATTTTCAGAAAGATAAAAAATCAAAAATAAGAGATTATATATACAGTATGTGATTACATTATGTCAAAAGCAATTTAATAAGCTTGACATGACAGTTATTTTTTTTTAGTTGAAAGCTATTCTCAGCAACAATTTTTTGTAGCATAAATGCTCATATACTGATGATTTGTACAAAAAAATACATGTATGACACATATTTATGAGTAAATATAATGTTGTGCAGTTGTTTTGAGTAAGTAAGAACTAATAATATATTAATAATTAATTAAAATTGTGTCATTGTGTGAAATAAGTGAGTACAAAAATTTGAAATGCTGTATTGTTAATGACAATTAAATTAAATTAACATTCAGTCAGTAGCATGTTTTCAGAAAATTTTTCACATAACTAGCATTTGAATAAGCTTTTGAAAATTATAATAACAGTAAGCAATAACACAACACTGCATAATTGAAATTTTGTTTTGTTATTTTTTTTTAATTTATTTCAATTTTTTTTTAATTTCATCTGCTGCAATTCTGCTTTTTCAGCTTTCACTGCTCAATTTTTTTTATTACTAATTGCAATAATTTCTGTCAGCAATAACATTATTTGCATTTACTGTTTTAATTACTTCAATTAAAAAATACTGTGAAACATTTTCAGTTTCTGCATTATCTGAAAAAAAATCTCATTCTGTCAAAAAAAAATAAAAATGAAAATGAAAATGAAGAAATTTAAAAAAAACAAAAAAAACAAAAATTTTCATTATTTTTTTAATATATTTGCAATCAATAAAAGATTTTTTTATACTGAAAGCACTTTTTTTATGTTTATTTATGTATCTTGCATGAATTTTCTTGTGTGAAAGCAAGTTCACTTGTTTTTTTTTAATTCTGATGATATTCAGTCACTTTTGAACACATTTTAAGTTTTTTTATAAATTTTTTGTTTATATTCTCATCTGTTATAAAATTTTTGATTTATCAGAACTTTATTTTTTGTTTGTTGCAAAACTTTGTTTGTCAAAATTAAATTTACAAACACATTTATTTGCATTTTAAGTAAAAAAATATATATTTTTGCACTTGAAGTGACTTTTTCAGCTGTTTCAATATTTAATTTATGTATATTAATAATGTAAACATTTTTTCTGCTGCTGTTGTTTGCTCTTCTTAATTAATTTTGTTAAAAAATGTAATTATGCAAGATTCAGCAACAAAAAATACAAAAAATGTCAAAAAACACATTAGAATTGCATTCTGATAAGTAAATATTTAGTTATTAGTGATAATTTACTAATTTTTTGTATTTTAAATGAAGAAAACTTCACAAATTAAGTATTTTCAAAATTTGCATAATGTTATTTTTCACATGCAGCAAGTAAATCACACTGTCAGCAAATTGAACATAAAATTTCAGAAACTGGTGATAATTTTAATTAAAACTGACTGTGAGATCAGAAGCACTTATGCTCATGCTGCAGTTAAATATAACATTGAAAAGTGTTGTGCAGCTGCTGCAGCAGAGCAGAAGTTTACAAAAAAAATTGTAAATGCTGAAAATGCTGATTTGATGAAAGAAAAAAATAATAAAAATTTTTTTAACAGAAAGTATTAATCTGACTAATGAATTATCACAATTGTTTTTTATTTTTTTCACTAAAACAGTTGTCATCATGATTTCAGCATTTGCAGCATTTTTTTCATTTGTTTTTGTGTGAGAATGCTATATAAAAATAGCAACTAGAACAATGTATCAAGCTATAAAACATTATATGTGCAGATATATATATAAAAAAACATAAATAATTCAAATATCAATATGATATTGAGGTAATAAAGCTTATCACTTATCTGCAGAAAAATAAAAAATCAGAAATGAGAGATTATATACATAATATATGATTACATTATGTCAGAAATGATTTAATAAGCTTGACATAATAATTATTTTTTTTCTAGTTGAAAGCTGTTTTTAGTGATGATTTTTTGCAGCATAAATGCTCATATATCAACAATTTGTACAGAAAAGTATGTGTATAATATGTATTTGTGAATAAATATAATGTTGTGCAGTTGTTTTGAGTAAGTGAGAGTTAATGACATGTTAATAATTGATTAAAATTGCATCATTGTGTAAAATAAGCAAGTATGAAGATTTGAAATACTGTATTGTCAATTGCAGTTGAATTGAGTTAGTGTTCAGTTAGTAACATGTTTTTAAAAAATCTTTCACATAATTAATATTTGAATAAGCTTTTAAAAACTGTAATAATGATAAGCAATAATGCAGTGCTGCATAATTGCAATTTTGTTTTGTTATTTTGTTTTTTTTTTTTTCAGATTTATTTCAATGTTTTTCTTGCTTTGTTTACTGTAATTCTGTTTTTTCAGCTCTTACTGCTTATTTTTTTTATTACTAACTGCAACAATTTCTATCAGCAATGACATCATCTGCATTTGTTATTTTGATTATTTTAATTAAAAAACATTATGAAATATCTTCAATTTCAGCATCATCTGAAAAAAAGTCTTACTTTGTCAAGAAAAAAAATGAAAAAGCTGAAAAAAAAAATGAAAAAAAAAAACAATTGTTTTCACTGTTTTTTTGATATATTTTGCAGTTAATAAAAAAATTTTTATGTTCAGAGTATTTTTTTTATGTTTATTCACATATTTTGCATGAATTTTCTTGTGCAGAAGCAAGTTCACTTGTTTTTTTTTTTTAATTTTAATGATACTCAGTCACTTTTGAATGCATTTTGAGTTTTTTTATAAACTTTTTGTTTATATTTTTATCTGTTATAAATTTTTTAATTTATCAGAACTTTGTTTTTTGTTTGTTGCAAAATTTTGTTTGTCAGAATTAAATTTGTGAATATATTTATTTGCATCTTAAGCAAGAATATATGTATTTTTACACTTGAAGCAATTTTTTCAATTGTTTTAATATTTAATTTGTGTGTACTAACAATCTAAACATTTTTTTGTCATTATTGTTTGTTCTTTTTAATTAATTTTGTCAAGAAATATGATTATGCAAGATTCAGTAACAAAAAATGCAAGAAATGTTAAAAAACACATCAGAATTGCATTTCAGTAAGTAAATATTCAATTATTAGTAATAATTTACTAATTTTTTTATGTTTTAGATAAAGAAAACTTCACAAATTAAACATTTTCAGAATTTGCATAAGATTATTTTTTACATACAACAAATGAACTGCACTGTCAGTAAACTGAAAATAAAATTTTAGAAGCTGATGACAATTTTAATCAAAATTGATCATAAAATTAAAAACACTCATGCTTGTGTTGTAATTAAATGCAGTATTGAAAAGCATCATGCAGCTGCTGCAATAAAGTAAAAATTTGTAAAAAAATTGTGAATGCTGAAAATGCTGATATGATGAAGAAAAAAAAAATAAAAAAAAAATTTCAGCAAAAGTGTTAATTTGATTAATGAATTGTCACACATGTTTTTTATTTCTTTTATTAAAACAATTGCCATCATTATTTCAGCATTTGCTGTGTTTTTTTTATTTGATTTTATCATTCATGCAGCAATTGAAACTACTGTTTCTTCTTCATTCATTTTTTCTGATCTGTATTTGATAAAACTGTTAATTTTTCAGACACAAGCAAAAAAAATTGTGAAGAAGTTAGCAAAAAAAATGAAAAAATTAGTAATGAAATCAGTAAAAAAAATAAAAAATACAAGAAAAAAAATAAAAAATTTTTAAAAAATGAATTTAAATTTTTTTAGAAATTTTTCAAAGCAATTTTTATATTTTTAAACACATTTTCATCAGATGCTGTGTCTTCAGACTGAATTTTTGTCAAATTTTTGTTTTTTTTTATTTTTTTTGTTTTTTGTGACATGTCTAATATCTTTAAGTACTTATGCATATTTTTTGATGTGTTTGATATCTTTGAATATTCATGCATGATTTTTTTTTGACAGAAACAGCATCTTCAGATGATTGTTTTTGTTTTTGTTTTTTTTTTTTTTCATTTTTTTTATCAATTGAAATTTTTGTTTTTGAAATTCAGTCTTTGCTTCTCAGTAAAATCATTTAAAAAACTTTATGAAAAAAATTTGAAAAAAGTAACAAAGAGAAAATCAAGAAATATCATTGAGCATCTAAAATTATTCTTAATTGCATTTATGATGCTTTTTTACAAACTGTACATTGACTTTTTATTTTTTTTTTGTTTTTTAAAAATCACAAGTGTTTCAGTATCAGTTAAATTTTTTTCTAATTTTCAATTATTATTTTCAAAATTTCAATCAGTTCATCAAACAAAATATTTAATTTTTTTATAATATTTGCATTTTTTAAGAATTTTTTTAATAAAATATTTATTTTGTTCATTTATCAGTTCTAATTCTGATAATAATAACTGATTTTTACATTTTTTATACACTTTCAGCAATAAAACATGAAAGACAGAATGTATGCTGTGATAACTAAAAAATAATTAAAATTTATATAATTGCTTTTTTTAAACTGCAACAATTTAAAATAAATTAATATAGTTATGATCAAGTTTGCACACAAAACAAATCATTTAAAAGTTTTTTATATGAATCATTATTCAAGTACTGATTTGAAAAAATTGTAATTTATATTTTAAATTATAATCAATTGTTTGTATATTTCTTCAAAAATTTCAGTGTGTTTTGCTGCATGAATGATCAGTTTTTCTGATAATTTGCTGATGTTAATGATCAAGTTAAAATGATAATTCATAAAAATTTTAATCAGTATTTTGTTTATAAAGTTATGCTTTGCTTGATTATGCACAAATTGCATTATTAATAATTATTGTATTCAATCATTTTAATAAAAATTAATGAAGCAATGCAAGTAATGTTTTAATATTTGATTTTGATGTTCAGTTTAATCATCAGTTTGAAAATAAAAAACAATATTAAGTCAACATCTTGCATCAAAATAAAAATAAAAAATTAATCAGTATTTATTCATAAACAGTAAATTTTGATTAAAAATAATGTTTTTTGATATTTCTTACATTGTAAAAATGCATTTGTAGCAAATTTTTGCAAATTCAACAGCAGTTATATTTTTTCAATAAAATATATAAATTATGAATTTAGAAAAAATATTAATTATAATTAATATAATGTCATAAATCTCATTTTTTCAAATGAAAAAAAACAAGTCAGTAATAAAATTGATTACAATAAACTCAAATAACTTGAAAAATATAAAAATTGTGTTTAATTCATTATATTTTTTATGTTGACAAGACTTAACATATTGACAAACATCACAAGTTTGCATATATTGCATAATATTTTAAGTAAATTTATGTCAATAATACTTATTCTGAATGATCTCAATGAATTTTTTAATTTTTAGATGATTTTTTTGTAAATTGTTGTGATTTGCACAAATTATTTTCATTATCAATGTTTTTTGCTTTGAAACATAAGCTCAGTTGTTAACTCAAAGTAAATCATCATCAGAAATAATTTAAATAAAGTTTTCAACATTAAATATATCAATTTCTTGCACATTTTGTCTGTATTTTTTGACAAAAAAATTTAAATTTTGAATTTGCAGTAGTAAAAAAATTAGAAATTTTGACATATTTATATATGCTATTTCAAACACTAAGACAACATTTATTAATATTCACAGCATGAATTTTTTCAGAAAGCTTTTATCATTAATGATAAACTCAGAAAAGTGAACAACATTTTTTAAGAAATTATTTATATTGTCAGCAATTATCAAGTTGTTTAAAAACATTAATTACTGTTGTTCATCATATATCTGAATACAATTTGCAAAAAAAAATTATATTTTTTTAAAATTTAATGTTTTATTTTGTTGTAACTTCATGCTGTAGCTTTTGTTGCAAGATAAATAACATAATTTTATTATAATAAAACTTTGCATAATTTGATTAACAGTTAAATGTATCTGCTGAATTTATTTTATTTAAATAATGTAAAAACATAAAATTATACATGCTTAGCATTTTTGCTCATTTTGTCTGACATTTGTTGAGTATTTTAGTTATTATAAAATATTGTAAATTAGCATGATTAGATAAAACAATCACTGAATTTTAATTTTTTTTAAATAATATTCTCAGTGCTTAAAAAATGTAATTATTGTCAATAGTTTTTTGTCATGCATATTATAATGTGTTTCTGCATTTATTAATTTGCAAAATCAGAAAACAATAAAATGTTAGAATTTATTTTTCTAAAATTGTGACAATATAATTGTTCTTGTGTAGATTGAGATATTTAATTTCAGCATAATTTTTCATTAAAAATCAAAATGAAAAAGTAGAGAAACAAAAATAAAGCATTTTTTGAGTTTTTAAAATGCACATTCAGCATTGTTTGTTTAAACAAAAAATGATTTTTATTTTGTTTATATTATTTTTTTTGATTAATGCAAATAAAAAAGTAGCAGTTTTTGAATAAAAGTAGATGAATCATTTATAAAAATTAGCAAATCTCAAAAAGTTTTGAAGTTTTTTAATATTTTTAAAAATTAATTAATCAAGTATAACATTTACTTATTTTTATTTCATTTCAATTCTCTCAAAATCAATTATATACTCTAAAAATAATATTTTATCAACAGCAAACTCACATTTCTTGATTTTTATAAACAAATTTGCTTGTTTAAAATGATCAAGAATTATTTATGTGTATTTAATATATTTTTTTATGCTGTTGAAATAAATGAGAATGTCATTAAAATAAATCAAACAGCAAACATTTAATAAATTGACAAGTGCATTATTTATATAAAATTGAAATATAGCTGATGTGTTTGTTAAATTAAAAAACATCACACAAAATTCAAAATGTTTATAATAAATGCAAAATGCAGTTTTTTATTTATTTTCTTCATAAATTTTAATTTTATAATAAGCATCACAAAAATTCAGAGCAGTATATATCTTGATTTTATTAAATTTATTCAATATTTTCATAATCAGCCACAAAAAATAGCAGTTTTTAATTGTAATGATTAATTTTGTGATAATTAACATAAAAACATAAATTATTATTTTTTTTAAAACAAAAAAAATTAAAGCTTCAGCAGAAGTCTCAGAAAATTTAATTTAATTTTTGTTTAAAATATTTTCAATATATTACTTCAGAATTTCAAATTCAGTGACAAATAAAAAATAAATTGACAAAAATGATGATTTCATTTCAGATTTCAATTCAATTTTATGTTTTATTTTTGATGAACAAAAAGCTTCAATTGCAATTTTTTCTAAAAATAAATGCATTTTGTGATGTACATAATCTGACAATTTGTTTAAATTCATGTTTGTGTATATTGCATCATTAAATATAATTAATTAATCAGTAAATTCATTTATTTGTTTAAAATTATCAGTTTTTGATGATACAACTAACTTAATATTGAGTAAGAATATTTATGTTTTTATCAAAATTTCATTAACTACTTTATCTGTAGACATAAAATTAATATCAGTCACATCAACTTAATAAGTTCAGTTATTTTTTTGTCAATTAACAAGAAAATTAATACTTTTAAATCAAGAAAAACTCAAAATAAAATCATAATCATTCAGAGTTATTATCTCAAACTTATGAATAATAATTTGCATAACTTCATTACTGTTTGTTGCATTCATGATTAAGTTTAGTTGTTCATAAATGTGCATCATGTGATCATTAATAATCTTCATCATTTTTAACTTGTGAGATTTATTTTTCAAGTTATTAATTTTTGCTCAAAAATAACTAATAAAATTGACTTCAGCTTCTGAATTCACTAAGATTATAACACTTTTTGAATCTTTAACTATTGAAATTTCAATAATTATGATAAAAAATAAAAAACTTTATCACTGTTTACAAATCTCAAGAGTTATTGCAGCATTAATAACATTTTTTAGAAATTTTTTAACATTTTTTGCTGCTTATTTTTATACTTCTGCTTCTGCTTTTTTTTTCAACAACTTTCTGAAGAATGTTTTTGTCATTTCAGTCAATTTTTGAATTTTTTTCAAGTAAATAGTTAATTGTCATTATTTGTATTAAAATGATTTCATTTGATGAGCAGTTTGCTGTTAAAATGCAAAACTGCAAATGCAAAACTGCTTCAAGAATTTTGTGATTTGATTATTTTTCAAAAAATTTTTTATAATAAACATGAAAAGTTTCTGTGCTCATAATAAAATCTTTTACTTTTTTAAAATAACAAGCTGTAAATTTTTTATTAAGTTTTTACAAGAATACTTTCACTGTGTCAGTTATAATAAAAAATGTTAGAATAAAAACATCTGAAATAAAAATATTTGAATTTAAAATGCTGTTTTTTTGTTCTTTAGCATTTGTATTGCTTTGTTAAGTTTTTTAATTTTATTTTGTTGTTTCAACAATTGTTTTTCAAGTCTAAAATGTTTAATTTTGTATTCATGTTCAGCAATGACATTGTTTTCAGACATAATTGAGAATTTTTTAATTTTTTTTTAGTTGAGACTGCACAATTAGCTTAAGAATGTCATCATTAAAAAAGTCTGACATGATTGTCACTTCAACTAAAAAAATTTTTTTTTCATGATTTTTGTCACATTGAGTTTTGCAGCTAATATTGTTGAACATAATGTTGAATTTGAGAATATTTGCTATGAAAAGCATAAATTTGATGAAATAATCAATAAATTGATAAAAAAAAATCTTGTAATCTGATGAATCATTTTTCAGTTTGAGAAGCAATGAGAACTGTGAGAATGCTATATAAAGAATAACAACTAGAACAATGTATCAAGCTATAAAACATTATACACACAAATATATAAATAAAAAAATATAAATGACTCAGATATCAATATAATATTGAGATAATAAAACTCATCACTGATTTTCAGAAAAATAAAAAATCACAAATGAGAGATTATATACACAATATGTGACTACATTATATCAGAAGCAATTTAATAAGCTTAACATGACAATATGACTCATCAGCAAAAAATATTCAGAAAGTTTTTACAGTCAACATTTCTGCTACTGACTTGCAAACAGTCACAGAAATTATTCAAAAAAATTCAGCAAATAAAATGTTTAACAAGAAGTACAAAATTTAAAATGTAAAACATCAAATTCATTTATTGCAAGTTTGTAAATATAAGTGTGATCTGACAAATTATGAGAAGCAATTGAACATGTTTAACAAGCTGAACACATGAATGAAGACAACAGTCTGTAAGAATTATAAATTTGAATGCTGCAAATCTGAAAATTCATTTACAACTCAATATCTCAAGCTGAAAATCAAAATACAAAACAGAATTAAAAAAGCTGACAATAAACTAAAGAATTATTTTGTGTACATTTGCAACTCAAAAACAATTGTCAAAAATTGAACAAAATGAATAAATGTATTTGAATCAACAATAAATTGTTTGAAAGTCAAGAAACTATGATTTATGTTCAGCAGCAAAAACTGATTTAAAATGCTGAAAAAATAACTGCAACAAAATTCTGCACATGCAAATTGAATAAATTTCTACAGAATACACTCTAAAAATCAAATCAACACTGAAAATCTCAATTTTCACAAGTTAATTGTTTATTTTCATCAACATCTGAAATCAGCTCTAGTTAAATTTTAGAAACATGAAGTTGTTACAAAAAATGTTTTTATCACTCAGTTCACAAATAATTCAGAAATTTTTAAACTTTTAAACAAAAATGCTTCTAGAAAAAAATCATCTGAAACAAAATAAATAAAAAATAAAAACAAGAATAAAACATTTGTTTGCAAAAAAAACAACAAAACAGAAACTCAATTTTTAATGATTTGCAGCAATCAATAGTTAAATCATGAATTGCAAATTCAAATAACTGCAAAATGTGTGAATCAGTCAGATATAAACTAAAAGCATGCTGAATTGCTTTTCTGAAACTTCCATTTAAATAATTTAAATTGTTAAAAATGCAGAAAAAAATTCTGAAGAATTTTTCAGAATTAATAAAAAAAATTAAAAAGTTATAATTAATCAAAAAAAAGCAAAAATGAATTGCAATGCATGCAACTGAACAAAAAACTTTGAAATGACTAAATTCATTTAGACTGACTGCAGAAATCAGGAATTTTTTTTTCTTTCTGTTTCATTTCAGGTGTTTGAAACCAATCAGAAGACAGGAACAGAAAATCAGTCAATTACATGAGACAGAGCTGAAATCAGCAGTCAATTACATAAGACAGTACTGAGATCAGCAGTCAATTACATGAAACAGAAATGAAAAATCAGTCAATTACATGAAACAGAACTGAAACTAGCAGTCAATCAGAGATGACAGAACTGAAACTGAGGTAATTGAAACTGATGATTTCAGATAGTGTCAAGATCTACTATTTTTGTGTGCAAAGTCATTTAGTTATCTGAATTTTCATCAAAAATTTTAGTAAAAGCAGATAATTATGTGACTTGTAGTGTGCAAAGTCACTTAGTTACCTGAATTCTCATCAAAAATCTTAGTAAAGACAAGTAACTATGTGACTTTGCACTTGGTAACAGTCTGAGATAACACATTCATCATGTAATTGACTGATTAATTGACAGAATCAGGAATCACTGATCCCAACTGATTTCAGAAATCAATCAGTTACAGAAACAGAACTGAAACCAGCAGTCAATTACATGAGATAGAAATGAGAAAATCAATCAATCAATGAAATGAGTCTGGAATCAGCAGCCAATTACATGAAATGAAAATGGGAAAATCAACCAATCAATGAGACAGGGCTGGAACTACAGTGAATGAGACTGAGACTAAGTCTACTGAAACAGAATGAAATTTTCTGTTTCATGCAGTCAGTCTAAATTCACTTCAATTGAAAAATGTGAAGAGAAGAAATATTGAAAACATAAATTTAAGAAACTTTAAATCTTTTATCAAAATTTTTAATAAATTAAGTGAGAAGCTGATAAAAAACATGAAAGTTCAGAATTCAATCTTTTTACTAAGTCATCAAGCATTATTTGAGATTGAAAATTATTCACTGAAAAACTTGTCAATACTGAATTCAAACTTTACACTTTATGTTTTTAATGAAATATTTTGATTTTTACATTTCTGAATTACTTCAACTGAAGATAATTTAATTGCAGACAAAACAGTCATTTTTATAAAAAATTATAACAATGTTAATATAAATGTCTGCTATCAAAAAAAAATAAAAATAAATGAAGAATTCTAAAACTTTACAACATCACATATTGCAAGAGTTTTGCAATAAATTTAATATTTTTATAAAAGCTTTAACAATCAAATTACTGATGAAACACATGTTGAAAGTTCCACTGCATCTGAAAAAAATTAATCAATAAAAAAATAACAACTTTAATGAAAACACATAATCAATACATTTTAAAAAATATATTTGCAAATCATTTGTACTTCAAGCAAATGTTTTTTATTTACAAAAATTTTTACAACATTTGAATGAGCTGAAAACTTTTAAGCAAAAACATGTTATACTGACATCTACAAACTGAATATATTAACTCAAAACAGTTGAAGCAGCTTGTTAAATGTGTTACAAACACTCAAATTTAAGATTCTAGAATTGTAAAATATGATGATTGCAACTGTTTAAAGACAAAACAGCAGATTCAAAAAAAACTCAAAAAGTTTTTATTAATTTTAAAAATGAAAATAATAATAAATTTTCACAATTACAAAATGAAAATTCAAAACACAAAATGAATGATGATTATAATGAACTGTTGATCAGACTTTACTTAAAATTATTATTTATTTTCATGCAAGCATACAAAAATTTTAATAGCTCTAAAACATTAACTGATGCTCATGAAATCTCATGACTTCAAAATGTGAGTCATCAAATCTGACAATGAAATATTTAACAGGAAAATTATTAATGATTTTTTCAATGAGAAAAACATAACAAAAAAACTGTTTCTGCCTCACATGCAAGATTTTAACAAAGCTGCAGAATGACTAAATGCAATAATAAAAAAAATTACATGTCATAAAAAAAACAATCAGATTGTCAGACAAGTTGTGATTTGAAATAAACTGAATGACTGTATATTTGTACAATCAAACTTCAAAATAAATGTACAATTGAAGAATTTTTTATAATTATTTTTACATGTGAATCTCATGCAGAAATGATGCTGAGATTAAAAAAAAACTTTAATATACACATTTATGTGTATATAATTACAAGATGTTTATCTTAACAAATGAAGTGTTAAAGAAAACTCAATTATTGAAAAAATTCAAACTAAAGATCTGAATAAAATTTTTTATAAAATATAACTTAACAAATGTTTATCAGATTTGAAACTTTATAATCAATGCAATAATTTGCATTTAAAATATTATATTTAATGAAAATGAGTTTTTCAATGAAAATATTGAACAACTCAAGAAAGCAGTCAAAAATTAATTTAAACATTTAAGTGTAGAAAAACTGCAAGAGCTTCTGCAGAAAATTTCAGAATTTAATGAATCAGAAAATTTGCTTCAACAAAAAAAATCTGAAAATTCATCACAAGAAAAACAATATGAAATTTTTCTTGCTGAGATGAAAAAATTTCAGAAAGAAATAAAAATTAAAAATAATGAGATATCTAATTTTTTTTTTAAATATTATGAATTTTACAAATAATTTAACTGACATACAAAATTTTTCTTCAATAACTAAGCAAGATTTTATTAAAATAAATTTTTGTAAACTGTATTTTATGTCTTCAGAAACATCTGAAGCAAGCTTTTTAATGATTATACAATTGAAGCAACAACATAAAAAAAATTTACTGTTTTGATTAATTTTTTAAATTCTGAAAAATTATATTTGTGACTAAAAAAATACAATAAATAAAATGTGTAGAAAATAAAACAATTACAAAAATAAATGTGAAGCATTTAATAAAACACAATTTTAAGAGTTTACATACTCTACATTGCAAGAATTTTTCAGATGTCTCAACTCATCAAGATGAAGTGCAAAATTATTTGTTAGCTGAGCAATTTAAGCAGATTGAAGAAAATTATTTGCAAAGTTACAGATTGATTAATTTATGATTATTTATCAAGAAAAATAACATATGACTGTCAGATTCTTGATTGCATGTAAATATATATATATAAATTTGATAAGCATGAGAGATATGTCAAATGCAAAACAAGACTTGTGATGAGAAAAAATCAACAAACAAAAATTAAAACAAAAAATATGTATGTGAAAAGTCTAGCAACAA
The DNA here is from genome assembly GCA_029449355.1 of Emydomyces testavorans. NCBI lineage: Eukaryota > Fungi > Ascomycota > Eurotiomycetes > Onygenales > Nannizziopsiaceae > Emydomyces > Emydomyces testavorans. The sequence continues at coordinate 5,421,621 of CP120628.1, forward strand.
AATTCTTTCAAATCATGATGACTGTAGCAGCTCATTTCAATTTAAAATTGAAGCAATATGATGCTGTTAATATTTTCATACACATTTTGTTGAATGAAAAAATCTACATGCAAATGTCATCAGACAAATAAAAAAAATACAATTTTAAAGTTGAATAAAATTTTTTACAATTTAAGAAAGTTCTTAATTTTTTGACAAAAGCTTTTTACACAAAAATTACTGAAGCTAGAATTCAAACAAATATCACACAAACTGTGCTGCTTTTTAAAAAAAAATATACTTTTATTTTTTTACATTGATGATATAGTACTAGAATTTCACAAGAAAGATGAGCTGAAAGCAAAAAATATAATAAAAATGTTATGAATCAAATAAAATCTCAATATTTTGAGAAAAAAAATCTTTAATGATTTTTGAAAATGAAAATTATAAAAAATCATGCTGCAGACAAAATCTGACTGAGTCAGATATTATATATTGACAAAATATTCAAACTTGCAGACAATTTATTCACATCAAATGACATCTCAATAAGCAAAAAAAATTGTTTTTAAATAACATTCAAGCTTTTCAATCATTTATTACAAAATATCAATAAAAGATTGAATTTTTTTTATATACTGTTGTTACAACATATTTGAATGTAATTTTTGCAGTCTTCAAATTCTCACAGTTCATGATAAATTCATCAAACAAACATCATGCAGCTGTGAATTGAGTATTAAATTATTTTAGTTGATTTAGATATTTTTCTCTAACATACAGAAATGAAAATAAATTAATTATAACTAACAATGCATTTTTTGCAGACAACACTCTTGACTGCAAGAGCTTTCAAACATATATTATGAAGGTATTTAAAAATCTGATTAAATGATGAGTTAATAAGCAGAATATTATTTTCACATTTACAATTAAAGCAGAACTGTTAGCACTGTTTTAAATAATCAAGAAAGACATTTATATTAATTTGCTACTAAAAAAATTAATTATAAATTTAAAGCAACATGAGATGATGATTCAATTTGATAATCAACAAACAATTTAGCTTGTTAATGAAGATATAGCCAGATTGCAAATCAAATTATGACATGTTGATATTTATAATCATTGACTGCAGCAGAAAATTATAAATGAAAGAATTTAAATTATATATATGTCAACAAACAACATGATTGCCAACAAACTGATTAAAATTTTTTTCAAAACTGAGTTTCAAAGCTTTTACAAGCAGTTAAATCTGCAAGATCTGCAGAATGTTATATTAAAATGCTGAAAGAAAAAGCTTAAGAATGAAAAAAATTTGAAAAATTTAAATAACATATTTGTAAAAAATTTGAACAAAATTGAAGCTGCAAATTGAATTGCAGTTAACAAAATTCTGATTTAAATCAGTCTGTCATAACAATGACAACAAATTAACAAAACATGTATTCAATGAAAAAAAAAGCAAATCAGAGCAAAACTCAGTTTATTTTACTGACTTACAGTTGTTCAACTTTAACTTGAGAGTTGAAAATTCAATTCATAAATGAGTTGTTAATTAAAAAGATGATGTAAATTTGTCTGTAAGAATGTGTTAAAAAATAAAAACTCAAAATTGTGATTTCTGATTGATTGAAAATGTAATCACATGTAAAAAAATGTCAAGAAAAAATCTCTGCATGTAAATAAGCAAGCTATGATCAGAATCTGTAGATCAGATAAATACATACAAAATCAAAAGTTAATTTACTGTAGAGATTCTAACATTATATGACATTTTTCAACATTACATTTAATCACAACATAAACACAAGCACTTCTGATTTTACAATCAGTTTTAATCAGAATTGTTATCAATTTTTGAAATTTTATCTTCAGTTTGCTAACAATATGATTCATTTGTCACATGTGAAAAATAACATCATGCAAATTCTGAAAATGCTTAATTTATAAAGTTTTCTTCATCTAAAATATAAAAAAAATTAACAAATTATCATTAATAACTGAATATTCACTTATCAGAATGCAATTCTGATGTGTTTTTTAACATTTTTTGCATTTTTTATTGCTGAATCTTACATAATCACATTTTTTGACAAAATTTGTCAAAAAGAGCAGGCAACAACAGTAAATGAAATATCTACATTGTTAATATATACAAGTTGAGTATTGAAACAGCTGAAAAAATTGCTTTAAGTGTAAAAATACACATATTTTTGCTCAAAATGCAAACAAATATATTTACAAATTCAATTCTAACAAATAAAAGTTTTGCAATAAATAAAAAACAAAGTTCTAATAAATTAAAATTTTATAACAAACAGAAATATAAACAAAAAATTTATAAAAAAAATTTAAAATACATTCAAAAATGATTAAATATCATTAAAATTAAAAAAAAAGTGAACTTGCTTCTTCACAAAAAATTTCACACAAAACACATGAATAAACATAAAAAAAACATTTTCAGTATAAAAAATTTTTCTATCAATTACAAAATATATTAAAAAAAATAATAAAAATAATTGTTTTTTTTCAGTCAATGCTGAAATTGAAAATGTTTTTCAGCATTTTTTAATGAAAGTAATCAGAACAGCAGATATAAATGATGTTATTATAACAAAATAAAAACACAATTTAAGAAAAAAAGAAATGAAATAAAAGCAAGACAAACAGCAAAAAAAAACAAACAAAAAGCAGCAAGCAAACAGAGTGATATAAAAATTGAAATAAGTTTAAAAAAAACAAAATAACAAAGCAGAATTGCAATTATGCAGCACTGTGTTATTGTTTAACATTGTTATAATTCTCAAAAATTTATTTAAATGCTAATTGTGTGAAAAATTTTCTGAAAATGTACTACTAACTAAACACTAATTCAATTCAACTATTATCAGTAATACAGTATTTTAAATTTTCATACTCACTTATTTCACATAATGACACAATTTTAATCAATTATTAATATGTCATTAATTCTTGCTTACTCAAAACAATCACACAATATTATATTTACTCACAAATACACATTATACATATATTTTTTTGTACAAATCATCAGTATACAAGCATTTATACTGCAAAAAATTGTTGCTGAAAACAGCTTTCAACTAGAAGAAAAACAATTATCATATTAAATTTACTAAATTACTTCTGACATAATGTAATCACATATTGTGTATATAATTTTTTATTTCTGATTGTTTATCTTTCTGAAGATCAGTGATGAGCTTTATTGTCTCAATATTATATTAATATCTGAGTCATTTACATTATTTCATTTATATATTTATGTGTATAATATCTTATAGCTTGATACATCATTTTAGTTGCTATTTTTATATAACATTCTCACAAGTTTTCATTTTGTTTTTTTTAATTGACTGCTGATTTCAGCTCTGTCTCATAAAATTAACTGCAAATTTCAGTTTTATTTCATTTAATTAGCTGATTTTTTTTATTTTCTAATTGATTTTTTTAACACTCAAAACAGAACAGAAAAAAATGAAAATTTTTGATTTTTGTAATCAGTCTAAACTTATTATCAAAAATCATTATTTCTGAATCAGAATTATTTTTCAGTACAACTGTTAATATTTTTTTATATTGTTTATAATTCTGATTGTAAAACTTAATTACAAATTGTTTATATTTATTAAACTCATCATTTTTTCAACATCTTGAACTTAAAACATTTATATAAGTGCATAAATTGAGAACAACTGCTACTGAATAAATCTTTTCATACTCATCTGCAGTTTTTGAATAATATTTAAACAATTTAATAAATGTATTTTGACAAATATTAATTAGTGTATTTTTTAATTACTTTTCAGATATTTTTTTTCTTGTTTGTTGAAATAATTAAATATTGCATTGTATATTCAAAAGCTTAAATGAATCATTGATTTTTTGTCATTATGAAATTCTTTGTATATGTCATAAATGACTGTAAGAAATATATAACATATTTCACTTGTTTTTATTCATCATCAGTTAATTAAAGTTTTTTAATTTTTACAATCTCAGAAGTTTTAATTTATATATTCAGATATTGTCTCAGAAAAAAAGCTTGAACTATTATATTATAAATTAAATTTCATCAAGTTTTTATATCTGTTTTTAAATTCAGAACTTTATCAGCTGATTGTAAATGACAAAAAATTTCTCAACACTAAAAAGAGATACAAACAGTATTGACAAGCAATCAGATCTTAAAATATTATTATAAATAAAATATTTCAAGTTTGTTATTTTAGTTTATTATTAATTTTTTAAAATATATTTTTAAATGTTTCAATTTGAAGCTCATCTGAAATGTGATCATTATTAAACTTAAGTAATGAATTTTCATTCTCATTTTCAATTTTCAATTTATTTATTAATTACTTCATAATAAGCTTGAAAACATGAGCAATACAAAAAATTGATTCAAGTTTCATATTTCATTTATAATTGTTAATTTATTTGATTTTTATCTGTAAAGATTTTTGAAAAATACAATTGTTATCAATATTATTTACAGTAATGCAGAACAATTATTTTATAATTTTATTTTTCTTCAAAAGCTTGTATAATACTTCACTCAAGTTCACTTTATCATGAAATTTTTACAATAATTTAAAATTAATTAGCTTCTCTTCAAATTTTTATTTGTTCATTACAAAATATCTCACAACATTCATAAAGAAAATTATACAAAAACTTGATCATACATCAACAGTAAATGATATTTTTGTATTTAATATACAATTTTATAATAATCAATTTACTATTTGATTATATTTGTCATTTAAGAAATTGAATATTTTAATTCAATAAGAAAGATTAAAAATTGCTGATGATCAGAAACAGTAAACTAAATTTTCAAAATATTTATTATTAATTATGTGAAAAAACAAGTTCAGCAAAATGAATGTTTTGAGAAAAAATTTATGAAAATTATTTTTGAAATAAAACATTATTTTTTAGTAATTTTCAGATACTTGCACTGATTTATCTGAATTTGATTAAATTTAATATTAAAAATTATTATCATAATTAAAAAAAACTTTTTATCAATATATCATCAAGTAATTTATTTTTATCACATTTTGAAAAAGCAATACAATCACAGTTTCTGCTGTTCATATGCTTTTTCAATTTATTGATGTTATAATTTGTATATGTTTAATACTTCAGTATAATGTTGCATTTTTATATATAACAATTAATTTATTATTAGATTTTTCTACTGCTTGTATTATCTGATTTCATACAGTGAAAAATTACTTAATGTTGTTTCATATAAAATGAACACAGTCACAATTCTTTAATAATTTTTTTGTAAATATTGCATTTCATCACTGATTAAAAATAATACTTTTAGTAAAATTATAAATAATAAAATACTTCTCATGAAGATACAATTTAGTTAATTTTTTGTTAAAAATTAATGATTGAATGTTTGATGAAGAAAAAATTAAAATCAAAATTTTATTCATATCTGATAACACAACAACAGCAAGATCTGACATTAAAAATAATATAACTGTAAGATCTCAGCTGTAAGCTCCATGAAAGTTAACACAATTTTTTTCTCAAATGTAATTAGTCTTAATTTGATTAGCTTTAGTGAGTATAATACACATATAAATAACACACTGATTTTCTCAATGAAGAGAGAAAATCAATGGCAATTTCTCTTTTGTCTAACAATTATATTCTTTGCTTATTGATTTTTTAATTTATTAAGTGAATAGTAGCTATTTTATGTCTGTTTATATATCAACTGAATAGATTTTGTTATTTTATTCTTATAATATTAAACTCAAAATACAAAAAAATGAATGATATTCAAGTTGAAATAATATTAATAAACTTTAGTAACAAATTTAATTAATTTTGAAAATTTTGAACAAATATTTCAGAGTCTGATTGTGAATCATATAATTGTCAAAATGTCAAAAATTAAAAAATAATATTTGTTTATTGATATTTTCATCTTACATTTAAGTTCAAACTTTACATTTTTGCTATCTACAGTCAATATGTAACAACAAAGTGTTTAATATAGTTTATTTTATAAATATACTGAATATATATACAGTAAATTTACATTTTACAGAAATTTAATATAAAAATAGAAAGTAGTGCTCTTAAAATCATTTTATTAATGATTAATTTTAATTTTAATTACTGTTTTTAAGTTATAATTTTAATGAAAATTTCAATTAGTTATCATTCAATTTTATTATACTCATCATTTTCATTTTTACTCTCATCAGACAACATAATTATTTTAAAATTTGTTTTTTTGATTGTTTATGAAACTGATGATTTTTTAATTTTTTTCAGATTTGTTTACTCAAAAAATAATTTTTTTATCTTTTAACAAAATTATTATCTATATCTACAATTTCAAAACAAATATATTTATACTTGACTTAATTATGCTTCAGTTTTTGAATGATTTAGTGAAAGCAACTTTAAAAATAATTTATAATGTTATAATTCTGAGTATCTGATTCAGTTTAGCTATTTTGTCAGTATGTGCACAGACTCATTATCTAAATTTATTATTTTTTTCTGTTTTTTACTTGACTGTATTGCAGTTTTAATTTTTTTATACAATTTTTTTTCTTTTTTTTCTGTTTTTTTGACTTTTTTTATTTTATCAATCTCAAGATATTTACAAAAGATTTTTTGATTAGATTACTTTTGCATTATAATTTTAAGTTCTAAACTTGATCAATGAATTTGTCAAATTCTTAATCAATTTAACTCAACTCTGTTTAGAATTCATTTAGAATGAATAACATTTTCTAGATTTGACTGTCAGAATGAATGAAATTTGATGTCTGAAGTCTGAAAATTCATTAAATAAATTCAATTCTGATTATATAAAACTTAACAGATCAATTTAGACTTTATAAAGTTTATGTAAATTTAAAATTATCACTCAATTCTCTATATTTAGAATTTAGATTTTTATAATTGAGATCTAATCTTTATAATTATCACTTATTATTGTATAATTCTCTATAGTTATTACTTATTATCATGTAAACTGCTGCTGCTGACTGCTACAAGCTGCTACAAACTGTTTATAAACAGCAGCAGATCTGAAAAAAACTTTATACTAATCATTATTAAGTATAGCTTCAGAGAGCTTAATGTTTAATAAATGTTACAAATAAACTCATATCTGAACTTACTGATTTATAAAGTGAGCAGAGTCTGAAGCTTTAAACTTTAAAAACTCTAGTGTTTAGTCAGCATCTTCTCTAAGTCTGATCTGATTCTGAAGTTGATTAAGTTTAATTTTAACAGTGACAATTTTTTACATTTTGCATTTTTTTGTATTATTTTTTCTGACAGATTTATCAGTAAATATTTGTAAATCATTATTAAGAATTGTTATTATTTTACTGTTTTTTTCAAACATTAAATAACATTATATCTGATCTTGCAATCAGTCTGATCAGTCTTGTATTTTTTTTATTTTCATCAAGTGCACATCTCTTCTTATATGCAATAACAGTTTTTAATTGTATTAACAATTGTTTTTTTGAACTTGAATTTTTCATGATAAGTTGTGAATAATAACAAAATCAAATAACAAACTGAAGTTTTTTTGATTAATATGATGCAATGAGCTGAATGAAAGTAAGATTGAAATTTTTTTTTGAAGAGTGAAATGTTTATGTATATATAAATAAAAACAAAAGTAATAAAAAGTTTTATAATAATATAAAATTATATAATTTTATTTTTCTACAATTTTATTTTTTGTTTATGTTTTTGTTTCTGTTTACTTTTTTTTTCATATTATTTTTTAATCATCACTCATTTTGTGAGTATTCTTATACTTTTACAGAAATATATGACTGACATTTAATAAATAAATTATCAATAACTGAAAACAACATTAATGAAATTTTCAAAATAAAAATGAAAACTGTTCTTGAGAATGTAATTAATAATACTACATACACTACAGAAAAGAGTGTTACAAAAAAAATTTTCAAAATTACTAAAAATAATTTCAATGATGCAAACATAAATATAAAAATTATTGAAGAAAATGAGAGTAAAGATGCAGATTCTGAATTGAAGAGAAGTGAGAAAAATTAAGAGAAAAAAAAATAATGATGTAATAATCTAAAAATTATTACAACAAAAATAGAAATGATAATTGTATTTTTTATAATGATTTCAACTTCAATGAGTCTAATGTGAGATTTAAAAATTATATATAAATAATAAAATATAATAACAATTCTGTGAAAATTTGCTGCTTAAAAAAATGCAGTAAATATAAACTCATTGAACATACAGCAATGTTTTCTAAAACAATTCAAGTTGATTTGTAGCTCTGCAAGTTGAGTATCAATATTATTTACATAATTACAATGCAAGATATCAGACTTAACATTAAGCACATTTAAATATTTTTATTGTGCAATGAAAGACAGCAAATTCAGCTTTATACATTCCAGTTTTCAACAAAATTAATAGTAAATAACAATTTCTGATAACAATATCACAATTTAAGAAAGTATTAGAAGCAATTCAGAAAATTCACTGATATCAACATAACTGAAATTTTATTATTTTTTAAATACAATTTCAGTAATTGATTCATCAAATTATTCTTAAAATAAATTCAGTATTTTACTGATAAATAATCATCATCAATGTTTTTCAACTTGCTGTTAAAAATATAATCATCACTTCTTTAAATGTAAGTATATTCTTCACTTTCAAAAATTTCATTTACTGATACAAAATAAATAATATTCAAATTATAATTCATTGAAATTGATTTATTTTAACTCAGAATGATATTCATTCAACTGATACTTCAGTTAATTTAATATATTAATAATCAATTTTTTGAATGTGTATCTGCAGAGACTTATGAGAAAAAAAAATAAAAAGTTTTTTTTAAAAAAATTTATGAAGTATTAAATAAATAGAATAAGTCTTTAGTGAAGCAATGCATCTCACAATAAATAAATAAGTTTTCAGAGATTTTTCTTCTTGTATGATTTTTGTCACATAATATAATAATAATTCAAGATAACAGTTTTACACACAAATGTATCAAAATACTTCACTTGATATTGAAATTGAAAATTTTCATTTCATTTTCTTTTATTGATCTGAAACAATCTGAAATGAATCCAAAATTAAAATTTTGTTGTCAGAAACAGAAATGAAACTACAATTTATTTCTTGAAATGAAATTAAAATTAGAAAAAAAAATTTGAAACAGAACTAAAATCTTTCATTATGTAGTGATAACAAAAACAAGTCATGATTCTTGCAACTAAAGATAAATTTGAAACTATGATAGCTAAAACTGAAACTGAGCTCACTGAAACAGAAGAAGATTTTCTGTTTTATGTGATCAGTTTATGTAAAATATTTAAGAAATTTTTAAAAAAAAATATGTTAATAATTTAGTATAATTATTATTTATTATATTATTAGTAAATATATAAAATTTTTTATGATTTTGTTTCTGCTGAACAATTGTAAAACAAGTTGATATCAGATTAAAGTATCATTATATTTTATAGTTGTTTATGCAGTATACTGATTGAAAAATATAAATAAAGTGAAAGAAAAAAAGTTCACTTACAAACAAAAAAAACAAAACATATTTACTGTTATAAAAATAACAACATTAAACAAACAAAACTTTGTTATATACAGTAGACTCAAATTCTTTATTTATTTTTTTCATTCAGCACAATTCTTTTCTTTAATTTTGAAATTATTAAGTTTTACATTTACAAATTTCTAATCAGTATTGAAGTTGAAAGAGAAGAAGAAGCTTATATTATTGTTAAAATTAAATTTAATCAACTTCAGAATCAGATCAAATTCAAAAAAATATTTGCTGTTTATTAAAATTTTTAAAGTTTAAAGCTTCAGACTCTGTCTGTTTCACAAACTAGCAGATTCAGATACAAATTTATTTATTGCATTCATTTAGCATTAAGTTTTTTGAAGTTATACTTAATAACATTTAGTGTAAAGTTTTCATCAGATCTGCTGCTACTCATTGCAGTTTGTGGTAGTAGTTTACACAATAATAAACAGTAATTATAAAAATTTAGACTTTAATTATAAAGATTAAAGTTATAAATATAAAAAATTGAGCAATAATTTAGATCTATACAAACTCTACAAAGTCTAAATTGACTTAGTAAATTTGATATAATCAGAATTAAATTTATTTAATGAATTTTCTAACTTCAGATATCAAATTTCATTCATTTCAGTGATTAAATCTAGAAAATATTATTTATTCTAAATAAATTTCAGATCAGACAGAGTCAGATTAGTCAAGAATTTAACAAACTTGTTAATCAAGTTTAGTTAAAATCATTGCTGCTGCTAATTCTGAAGAAAAAAATTTCATCTGAATCAGATTCTAATATTGAAAAAAATTCAGATAAAATTATTTTTGAAAACTGCAGCAAGCAGTTGAGCATTTTCTTACTCAAAATTTTAGAATGTTACTTATTAATCTTATCATCAGACAAAGTATTATTCAGTTTGTTTGATGAGTCATCTGTAGTAATAAAAGCAGCAGAAAGCAAAAAATAAAAAAAATAAAGACAAAAATAAAATTACTGAAATTTTTAAATTTATAATGAAAATATGTTATTGCTGAAATTATTAATTAATTAAACTGATAAAAATGCTTTATATTATTATAATTTATGATAATTAATGAATAATAAAAAAACTTTAAATAAATTACAGTTTGAATAAAATTATACTTCAGCTTGAAGAATTTCATCAGAAAGAAATAATAATTATTATAATTAAAAAAATTAATTAAAATATTTATAATGTACAAACTTTATTTAATATATAAAATTAATGTGTTTATTCAGCAAGTATTATCAAATATTACACAATGAATGTCAAAAATAACAAAATTGAGCTCAAATTTTTGAAAATTAACATTTTTCTTGTAAATGTAAATAATCACAGTAAAAACATAATAATTTTTATTTTTTTGAGAATTGCAGTCATTCTGTTATTGAATATAAGACTGAAATTGATTATAATTGTATAGTTAATATAACTAGCAGTTTTAAAATTTTCAGACAGAATTTGAAGTAATTCAGTATCAACAAAAAACTTAAAGTTTAGAAAATTATAATACTAAATTGTTAATATTTTAATCATTTCACAAAAAATACTAATATAAGAATTATGCTGAAATGAATTGTAAAATTAAATTTTTAGCAGAATAAAAATATTAACTGAACTGATATTAATAAAAAAAATCATTTTCAGTGTCATTCTCACTGATGAAGTAAATACTGAAGTCATTGAAATTGATAAATAAATAAAAAATTGTGATAAAGCTGTTGATAATAATAAAACTTTAAAATCTATTAACAGACATTGCTATATTTAACAGAAAGTGAAAGTTTAAAAATAACAAATATTAAAAACAAAAATAATTTTTATTAAGAGATTATTTCAAAATACAAAATACAGAATTAATAAATTAAAATGAGAAGAAAGAAAAGGAGTAAATATTGTAATATTTGAAAATAAACAATATTCTGAACTGAAAAAAATAATTTTAAAACAGAAATATTAACTTGAACTGTTTTAGTTTTTTTTAATTTTTTTTCAGTTTCTTCAGTTTCATCAACTTCACATGAACAATCTCTGATTAATTCAGTTTTTATTATTTATTTTATAACTGTCAGAAAATTCTTGCTGATGACTTGCAGTAATTTAAGCAGAATATTGATACAATTAATGTCAGCTACTTGTAACTATACTACATACAATCAAATATGAATAAACATGAGCAAGTAAAAATTAATTTTAATATACTTAAAAAATTGATTTTGTGATTTGTTAATTATCATAATAAAAATAAGCTGTACTGAAAACTAATACTGAAAAATTTTATATAAAAAATCATTACTTTTATTGCTCTCATACTGTACTTGATACAAAAAATATATATAATTATAAAATAAAATTCTTTTAATTTTAACTTTTAGATACTTGTAAGCAATTTAATCAAATTATTATTAACAGATTATTAATATAAATATTTTAAAAAGTGAAAGAAAGTAAATCAGAAACAAAGTAAAATCAGTAAAATAAAATTTGTTATAAGTAATAAACTAATTTTGAGCAAGATAAGCTGTATACCATTACAGAAATTCTTCATTAAATTAAATTTTGCAAAAGTATAAGTGAAATTTCAATTTTTAGCTTTAGTGAAGAGAATGATAAACTATCTGATGTCAATGTTTGTACATATTTTTTTATGATTTTTTTATAAATTTAATTATTAATTTTAATAATGTCAGTTGTATAGTGAGTGAATTTCTCTTCCGAAATTTGAATAAAAAAGTGACTGTTTAGCTTTTAAACTGAGTTATTGAAAAGTATTAAAATAACATAACTAATGAAGTAATTTGATTGTAGATAATCTGTAGCAAAATTTAAGAAAATTTAAATAATAAATATATTAAAATTTGAAATATAATATATGTCATTAAGCAGTTCTGCATAAATTTAAATTTTTAAATTCACAATTGATTATAATAGTTAGTGTGTGAAAATGCAGTTAATCAAAATGATATTTTAAAATTATATATTTTCATGAAGTGTTAGTCATTTCTAAACTTCTATAAGAATGCTATATAAAAATAGCAACTAGAACAATGTATCAAGTTATAAAACATTATATGTGCAGGTATATAAGTGAAAGAACATAAATAACTCAGATATCAATATAATATTGAAGCAATAAAGCTCATTGCTGATTTTCAGAAAGATAAAAAATCAGAAATGAGAAATTATATATACAGTATATGACTAACATTATACTGAAAGTGATTTAATAAGCTTGACATAACAGTTGTTTTTTTTAGTTGAGAGTTGTTTTCAGCAACAATTTTTTGCAGTATAAATATTTGTATACTGATGATTTGTACAAAAAAATACATGTATAACATGTATTTATGAATAAATATAACATTGTGCAGTTGTTTTAAATAAGCAAGAGCTAATAATGTGTTAATAATTGATTAGAATTGCATCATTGTGTAAAATAAGTGAGTATAAAGATTTAAAATGTTGTATTGCTGACAGCAGTTGAATTAAATTAACATTCAGTCAGTAATATGTTTTCAGAAAAATTTTCACATGACTAGTGTTTGAATAGGCTTTCAGAAATTGTAATAATAATAAGCAATAATACAGTGCTGCATAATTGTAATTCTGTTTTGCTATTTTTTTTAAATTATTTCAATTTTTATGTTGCTTTGTCTGCTTGCTGTTTTTTATTCATTTTTTTGTTATTTGTTTTGCTTTTATTCTGTTTCTTTCTCTCTCAAATCATATTTTTATTTTGTTATAATGAAATTATTTATATTTGTTGTTCTAATTATTTTGATTAAAAAATGCTGTGAGATGTTTTCAATTTCAGCATCATCTGAAAAGAAATCTTGCTTGACTGAAAAAAAAAGTCATCCTCATTATTTTTTTTAATATATTTGCAGTCAATAAAAGATTTTTTTATGTCAAAAGCATTTTTTTTATGTTTATTTATGTGTTTTACATGAATTTTCTTATGCAGAAGCAAAATCACTTGTTTTTTTTTAATTTTAATAATATTTTGTCATTTTTGAACACATTTTGAGCTTTTTTATAAACTTTTTGTTTATATTTTCACCTGTTATAAAATTTTGATTTATTAAAACTTTAATTTTTATTTGTTGCAAAACTTTTGTCTGTCAAAATTAAATTTGCAGATGTGTCTGTCTGCATTTTGAGCAAGAATATATATATTTTTATACTTGAAACAATTTTTTTAGTTATTTTAATACTCAATTTGTATGTACTAACAATCTAAACATTTTTTCTGTCATTTTTGCCTGCTTTTCTTGACAAATTCTGTCAAAAAATGTGATTATGCAAGATTCAGCAACAAAAAATGCAAAAAATATTAAAAAACACATCAGAATTGTGTTCTGATAAATAAATATTCAGTTATTAATGATAATTTGCTAATTTTTTTGTGTTTTGAATAAAAAAAACTTCACAAATTAAGCATTTTCAGAATTTGTATGATATTATTTTTCACATATGACAGATGAACTGTGCTATCAGTAAACTGAAAATAAAACTTCAGAAACTGATGATGATTTTGATTAAAACTAATTGTGAAATCAGAAATATTTATACTTGTGCTGCAGTTAAATGTAATGTTAAAAAACATTGTGCAATTACTGCAGCAAAGCAAAAATTTGTAAAAAAAATTGTAAATACTGAAAATGCTGATCTGATGAAAAAAAAATGAAAAAATGAAAAAAAAAATAAAAAAGCTGATAATGAAATCAGTGAAGAAAAAAAATGAGAAATATAAAAAAAATAAAAAGAAAAATTCTGTAAATGAATTCATATTTTTTTAAAAAAATTTCATAGTAATTTTCATACTTTTAAACATATTTTTGTTGAGTGCTGCATCTTCAAACTGAATTTTTGCTGAGATTTTGTTTTTTTTATTTTTTGTGATATATCTAGTATTTTTAAATACTCACATGTATTTTTTGATGTGTTTGATATTTTAGAATACTCATGCATGTTTTTTTTTTCTTGATTTTTGATATGTCTGATGTTTTTGAGCACTTACATATTTTTTTTTCTTAATTTTTTTATTAATTGAAAACTTTTTTTTTCAGAACTCAGTTTTTGCTTCTCAGTAAAATCATTTAAAAAACTTTATGAAAAAAATTTGAAAAGAATGACAAAAAAAATCAAAATATATCATTAAATGTCTAAAATTATTTTTAATTGTGTTTATAATATTTTTTCACAAACTTTGCATTGACTTCTTGCTTTTTTTTTGCTTTTCAAAAATAACAAGTGTTTCAGTATCAGTTAAATTTTTCTCTGATTCTCAATTATTATCTTCAGAATCTCAATCAACTCACTAAACAAAATATTTAATTTTTTTATAATACTTGTGTTTTTTAAAAAAATTTTCAACAAAATATTCATTTTGTTTGTTTATCAATTCTGATTCTGACAGTGATAACTGATTTTGATATTTTTTGTATGCTTTCAGCAGTGAAACATAAAAAACAAAATGTATGCTGTGATAATTAAAAAATAATTAAAGCTTATATGATTGTTTTCTTCAAGCTGCAATAATTTAAAATAAATTAATATAATTATAATTAAATTTGCACACAAAGCAAATCATTTGAAAGTTTTTTGTATAAATCATCATTTAATTATTAATTTGAAAAAATTGTAATTTATGTTTTAAATTATAATATATTTTTTCAAAAATTTCAGCACATTTTACTGCATGAATAACTGATTTTTTTGATGATTTGCTGATATTAATAATCAAATTGAGACAATAACTCATAAAAACTTTAACTGATATTTTATTTGTAAAATTATACTTTGTTTGATTGTGCACAAATTATGTTATTAATAATTATTGTATTCAATCATTCTGATGAAAATTGACAAAGTAATGCAGATAATGCTCTAATATTTGATTTTGACATTCAGTTTGATTATCAGTTTGAAAATGAAAAACAGTATTAAACTGATGTCTTACATCAAAATAAAAACAAAAAATTAATCAATATTTATTCATGAACAATAAATCTCAATCAGAAATAATGTTTTTTGACATTTTATATATTATAAAAATGCATTCATAATAAATTTCTGCAAATTTAACAGTGATTATATTTTCTAACAAGATATATAAATTATAAATTTGAAAAAAATATCAATTATAATTAATATGATGTTATACATTTCTGTTTTTTCAAGTGAAAAAAAACAAGTCAGTAATAAAATCAATCAAAATAAACTCAAATAACTTGAAAAACATAAAAATTGTATTTAATTTATAAACTTGACCAACTTCAGAGTTGGGTCAGACTCATGAGAGATGCTGACCAGTCACTAGAGCTCTTAAAGTCAAAAGCTTCAGACTCTGTCTGCTCTGCAGGCCAGCAGATTTGAGCATAAATTTACTCATTAAATTCATTCAGTGTCAAATTCCCTGAAACTATACTTAATAGTGTCTAGTGTAGAGTCTCAACCAGGCCTGCTGCTGCCTGTGGCAGTCTGTAAGCAGCCTGTAGCAGCTCATAGCAGTCAGCAGCAGCAGTTTATGTGATAATAATCAATAACTATAGAGGTTTATGTGATAATAAGTGATAATTATAGAGGTTTAGATCCTAAATATAGAGGATTGAGCAATAATTTAGGCCTATACAAACTCTACAAAGCCTAAATTGATCCACTAAGTCTTATATAATCAGAGTCAAGTTTATCTGACAGATTTTCAGATTTCAGACACTCAAACTCTACTCATGCTGGCAGTCAGATCTAGAAAGCTTTGCTCATTCTAAATGAGTTTTGAGCAGAGTCAGATTGAGCTGATCAAGAGTTTGACAAATTCGTTGATCAAGTTTATTAACTTATCATATTTTTTATGTCAACAAAACTTAACACATTGACAGACATTACAAGTTTACATATATTGCATAACATTTTGAGTAAATTCATGTCAATAATATTTATTTTAAATGATTTTAATGAATTTTTTAATTTTTAAATAATTTTCTTGCAAATCATCATGATTAGTGTGAATTATTTTCATTGTCAATGTTTTTTGTTTTGAAACATAAGCTTGATTGTTAACTTGAAGTAAATCATCATCAAAAATAATTTAAATAAAGTTTTTAGTATTAAACATGTCAGTTTTTTGCATTTTTCATCTGCATTTTTTGATGAAAAAAATCTAAATTTTAAATTTACAGTAGCAAAAAAGTTAGAAATTCTGATATATTTATATATACTGTTTCAAATATTAAAACAGCATTTATCAGTGTCTGTGACACAAAATTTTTCAAAAATTTTTTATTGTTAATAATAAACTCAGAAAAATTAACAATGTTTTTTGAGAAATTATTTAAAAATATTAATTATTGCTGTTTGTCATACATTCAAATACAGTTTGCAAAAAAAATTATATTTTTCTGAAATTTAATATTTTATTTTGTTGTAATTTCATGCTGTAGTTTTTGTTGCAAGATAAATAATATAATTTTACTGTGATAAAAATTTACATAGTTTGATTAACAGCTGAGTGCATCTGCTAAATTTATTTTATCTGAACAATATAAAATTATAAAATTATATACACTTAATGCTTTTGCTCATCTTGTCTGACATTTGTTAAGCATTTTAATTATTATAAAATACTGCAAATTAGCATAATTAAATAAAATAATTATTAAATTTTAATTTTTTTTTAAATAATGTCTTCAGTGCTTAAATGATGCAATTATTGTCAATAACTTTTTGTTATGTATATCATAATGTGCTTCTGCATTTATTAATTTATAAAATCAAAAAACAATGAAATATCAGAATTTGTTTTTTTGAAGTTAAAACAATATAATTATTATTGCATAAATTAAAATGTTTAATTTCAGCATAATTTTTCATCAAGAATTAAAGTAAGAGAGTAAAAAAATAAAAATAAAATATTTTTTTAATTTTTGAAATATGTGTTTAGCATCATTTGTTCAAACAAAAAGTAATTTTTGTTTTTTTCATATATTGCTTTTTTGATTAATGTGAATAAAAAATTAGCAATTTTTGAATAAACATATATAAATTATTTATAAAAATGAACAAATTTCAAGAAGCTTTGAAATTTTTTAATGCTTTTAGAAATTGATTAATCAAGTATAATATTTACTTGTTTTTTTTTTCATTTCAATTTTCTCAGAATCAATTATATATTCTAAAAATGATATTTTATCAATGATAAATTTGCATTTTTTAATTTTTATGAACAAATTTGCTTGCTCAAGATAATCAAAAATCATTTGTGTGTGCTTAATATACTTTTTCATGTTGTTGAAATAAATGAAAATGTTGTCAAGATAAATCAAACAACAAACATTTAATAAATTAACAAGTGTATTATTTATGTAGAATTGAAACATAACTGATGCATTTGTTAATTCAAAGAACATCACACAAAATTCAAAATATTCATAATGAATATGAAATGCAATTTTTCATTTATTTTTTTTATGAATTTTAATTTTATGATAAAGGTTACAAAAATTTAAAGTGATATATATTTTGATTTTGTTAAGTTTATTCAACATCTTCATAATCAATGATAAAAAATAATGATTTTTGATTGTAATGTGATTAATTTCACAATAATTAATGCAAAAATGTAAATTATCATTTTTTTTGAAACAAAAAAAATTGAAGCTTTAACAAATCTTTCAGAAAATTTGATTTAATTTTTGTTTAAAACATTTTCAATATATTGCTTCAGAATCTTGAATTCAGTAACAAATTAAAAATAAATTAACAAAAATGACAGTTTTGTTTCAGATTTTAATTCAATTTTATGTTTTATTTTTGATGAATGAAAAATTTCAATTGTGGCTTTTTCTGAAAATAAACACATTTTATGATGCATATAATTTAACAATTTATTCAAATTCACATTTGTGTACATTGCATTATTAAACATAATTGATTAATCAGTAAATTCATTCATTTGTTCAGAATCATCAGTTTTTAATGATACAACTGACTTGATATTGAGCAAGAATGCTTGTGTTTTTGTCAAAATTTCATCAATTACTTCATTTGCAGACATAAAATCAATATCAATTGCATCAACTGAATAAGTTTGATTAATTGTTTGTTAATTAACAAGAAAAATAATATTTTTAAATCAAAAAAAACTTAAAATAAAATCATAATCATTCAGAGTTATTGTTTTAAAGCTATGAATAACAGTTTGTGTCATTTTGTTACTGTTTGTTATACTTATGACTAAATTTAATTGTTTATAAATGCACATTCTGTGATCATTAATAATCTTCATTATTTTTGATTTGTGGAATTTATTTTTCAAGTGATTAGTTTTTGCTCAAAGATGATTAATAAAGTTAACTTCAGCTTTTGAATTCATTAAAATTATAATATTTTTTTGAATTTTTAGCTGTTGAAATTTCAACAATTATGATGAAAAATAAAAAACTTCATCACTGTTTGCAAATTTCAAAAATTATTGTGATGTTAATAATTTTTAAAAATTTTTTTAATGTTTTTTACTGCTTATTTTCATACTTCTGCTTTTGTTTCTTCTTTTAACAACTTTTTGAAAAGAGTTTTTTTTACAATATGAGCATTTTTTATACTTAACCTTTTGTTTTTTATTGTCATTTAAAAAATCATGCATATTATTCTTGCTATTTTCAAACTTTTTTCATGATTGATTTTTAAAATTGAAATAATTTGTGTTGTTTTAATTTAAATTTTTCAAATTTTATGTTTTTTTCTTAAATTTATTGACTTTGTCAGATAAATTATTTTTAATTTGTATCAAACAAAATATGAAAGCTTTATATTTCATATTTTTGTATTTATTAATGTACTTGTTGAATTTTGGATGAATTTTAAATATTATTTTTGAATAAATATATTTTTTGTGCTGATTTTCAGTATATTGTTTGTGAATTTATTTTAAAACACTTTCTAAAATTTTCATGAAATTTTGAACAAATTAATTTGTTAAATATTGATAATCAGCATCATGTAAAAATTTTTCAAAATTCATAACTTGTTATTTCAGTCAATCTTTAAATTTTTTTCAAATAAATAATTGATTGCTGCTATTTGCATTAAAATAACTTCATTTGATAAGCATTTTGCTATTGAAATGCAGAATTATGTCAAGAATTTTGTAATTTGATTATTTTTTAGAAAAATTTCCATGATAAGCATGAAAAATTTTTGTGCTCACAATAAAAATTTTCAGTTTTTTAAAATAATGAGTTGTGAATTTTTTTTATTGAGTTTTTATGAAAATGCTTTCATTATATTGATTATAACAAATGTTAAAGTAAAAATATTAAAGATAAATATATTTAAATTTAAAGTGCTGTTTTTTTGTTCTTTAATGCTTGTATTACTTTGTTAAGATTTTTGATTTTATTTTGTTGTTTCAATAATTTTTTTTGGGATTATAATGTTCAATTTTGCATTCATTTTTGACAATAATGTTGTTTTTAATCATAATTAATAATTCTTCAGTGTTTTTTGATTGAGATTGTACAATTAGCTTAAAAATATCATTGTTTAAAAAATTTAATGTGATTGTCACTTTAACTGAAAAAGAATTTTTTTTCACAATTTTTGTCATGTTGAGTTTTACAACTAATATTATCAAACATAATGTTAAATTTGACATTATTTGTCATAAAAAATGTAAATTGATGAAATAATTAATAAAATTAATGAAATTCAATGAAAAAAATCTTCCAATCTGATGAACTGTTTCTCAGTTTAAGAAGTGATGAGAATTGTAAAAATGTTATATAAAAATAACAATTAAAATGATGTATTAAGCTATAAGATATTATATACATATATATATAAATGAAAAAATGTAAATGATTCAGATACTAATATAATATTGAAACAATAAAGCTCATCACTGATCTTCAGAAAGATAAAAAATCAAAAATGAAAGATTACATACACAGTATGTAACTACATTATGTCAGAAGCAATTTAATAAGCTTGACATAACATGAATATATTTATTTACTGTGTGTAGCTTTTCAGAAAATATTGAAATCTCATAACATAATCAGAAAACAGTAAATATAATAAATGTAATATATTAAAATAAAAAAAACATATAATTAATCTGTTTACTTAACTGTTTCTGATGTTTTTAAAAGCAAATTCTAAGAGAAAAGATATTATTAGAGAAGAAAAACAAGTTTTTAAGAAAAAATTATATCTGAGATTTCACTGCTAATCATATGTTATCTCAGTATAAAAAAGTTTTTTATTCAGATAAGTTTAATTATAAGTAAAAAAATTTAGTAAAATTAACATTTAACAGTTAATAATATTATAAATTTGCTCAAAATCAATATTTTTCTTTCAAATTACAAATTATTAATTTAAAAAATATATAATTAGCTGAGCAATAAAAAAATAATAAAAATACAAAAAAAATTAGAAATTTCAAACAATTTCATATATCTTAACATAATAACTGCTGATATAATTTTTAATTTTATTAATATCAGTGTCAAACTTCATGATAATGTGATTAAAATTTTTATACATATACTTGTGAAAATATTTGTTATGTGAAGCTTATTAAATTGCTTCTGACATAATGTAGTTACATATTGTGTATATAATTTTTCATTTCTGATTTTTTATCTTTCTGAAAATTAGCAATGAGCTTTATTATTTTAATATTATATTGATATTTGAGTCATTTACATTCTTTCATTTATATATTTGCACATATAATATCTTATAGCTTGATACATTATTTTAATTGTTATTTTTTATATAATATTCTTACAGTTCTCATCACTTTTTAAATCAAAAAACAGTTCATCAGATTACAAGATTTTTTTCATTAAATTTTATTAATTTTATTAATTATTTATCAAATTTACACTTTTTGTGATAAATATTTTCAAATTTGGTATTATGTCTGACAACATTAACTGCAAAACTCAACATGACAAAAATTGTAAAAAAAATTTTTTAATTAAAATGACAACTACATCAGATTTTTTAAATAATAACATTATTGAGTTAATCATGAAATTTTAATCAAAAAATATCAGAAAATCATCAATTATAACTGAAAATAATGTCATTGTCAAAAATAAACACAAAATTAAACATTTTAATAAAGCAATACAAGTACCAAAAAACCAAAAAAACAGCACTTTAAACTCAAATATATTTATTTTTGATATTTTTATTTTAACATTTTTTATTATAATCAATACAGTGAAAGCATTTTTATGAAAACTTAATAAAAAATTGACAATTTATTATGTTAAAAAATTGAAAAACTTTATTGCAAGCACAGAAGCTTTTTATGTTTATTATGAAAAAATTTTTAAAAAGTAATGAAATGACAAGATTGTTAAAGCAGTTCTGTATTTTAACAGCAGGTTATTCATTAAATGAAGTTGTTTTAACACAAATAACAGCAATTAATTATTTATTTGAGAAAAATTTAAAAACTGACTGAAATAACAAGTTATGAATTCTGAAAAAATCTTACATGATGCTGATTATTAATATTTAAAACTCAAACAGCACAAAAATCAATTTGTTTAAAATTTTATGATGATTTTAAAAAACATTTTAAAACAAATTCACAAACAATATACTGAAAATCAGTGCAAAAAATATATTTATTTAAAAATATTATTCAAAGTTTGTGCAGAATTCAACAAGTACATTAATAAATATAAAAATATAAAATATAAAACTTTTATATTTCATTTAACACAAACTGAAGATAATCTATCTGACAAAATCAATAAATTTAAAAAAAAAAACACACAAAATTCAAGAAATTTAAATCAAAACAATGTGAATCACTTCAGTTTTAAAAATCAATCATGAAAAAAAATCAGAAAATATCAACAATAATTTACATTATTTTTTAAATAATAATTAAAAAAATTAAGTATGAAAAATGCTTATATTATGAGAAAAGACATTCTTCAGATAATTGTTAAAAAATCAGAAGCAAAGTTGTTTATTTTTCATCATAATTATTAAAATTTCAACAACTAAAAATTCAAAAAATGTTATAATTTTAGTGAATTTAAAAGCTGTAGTCAATTTTATTAATTATTTTTGAGCAAAAACTAACAGCTTAGAAAATAAATCTCACAAGTTAAAAATAATGAAAATTATTGATGATTACATGATGTGCATTTATAAACAATTAAATTTAGTTATGAGTGCAACAAACAATAATAAAATTACACAAATTGTTACTCATAACTTTGAAACAATAACTCTAAACAGTTATGATTTTATTTTGAATTTTTTTTAACTTAAAAGTATTAATTTTCTTGTTAATTAATTAAAAAAAATAACTGAACTTACTGAATTGATGCAGCTAATATTAATTTTATATCTGCAAATGAAGCAATTCATGAAATTTTAACAAAAGTACAAGTATTTTTGCTCAATATCAAGTCAGTTGTATCATCAAAAATTGATGATTTCAAACAAATAAATGAATTAATTAATTAATTAATTATGTTTAATGATGCAATATACACAAACATGAATTTGAATAAATTGTTAAATTACATGCATTATAAAATATATTTATTTTTGTCATAGTCAGAAGACTTGCATGATAAAGACAACTCATCTGCATGAAAAAAATGCACATGATCAAGCTGCATGAAAAAATCAACATGCATATAAAAAATGTTTCATATTTTTTTAACTGTTATGTCAAGCTTACTAAATTGCTTCTGACACAGTATAGTCACATACTGTGTATATAACTTCTCGTCTCTGATTTTTTATTTTTCTGAAAATCAGTGATGGGCTCTATTGTCTCAATATTATATTGATATCTGAGTCATCTACATTTTTTCATTTATATGTTTACACATATAGTGTCTTATAGCTTGATATATCATTCTAGTTGCTATCTTTATATAACATTCTTACATTAACTAAGAAATACTGTTTTTTATCTGCAGCTTAGATGTCTCACATTTTTTGTTGTTTTTATGCAAGAGAAGAATTACTAAAAGAGAGAAAAAATATAAATTATAGTTAGATTTTTTATATTTTTTTTCATTCTTTTCTTAAGCTTATTATTCTCATACTTAGATACTCTAATAGTTGAATAAAATATTATTTTTTAATTATTTAATTTTTTTTTCATTTTCATTTATTCAGATCTGATCTTTACATAATAATAAGCTTCACTAATTTATATCTGACTACATTTCTTATCAACTGAGATAACTTTGTATTCATTCAATACAACTAGTCATTTATATATTTTTGTTAATTAGCTGGCATTATCAGTCAAATCTTCAAAACAGATGTCTACACTGAGCAACATCAGTGAGAAAAATGAATAAGTTTTAATTGATTTTTCTGAATTAAATTAAGCAAAAGTAATGTTACATTTAAGCTTCAGAATCAGTGCAAAATAAGATTCAGATAAAATACAAAATTGAGTCTAAAGAAAAGACTACAAAACAGTAATCTGACTCTGAAATTGAATTAGAATTGAGTTTAGAGAAAAATTCAATAATTGTGATTTGATTTTGAACACAGACTGAATTCAAAAAGTTATAAAACAATAACTTGACTTTAAAATTGAATTTACTTCAATTCTGATAAAAAAAATGATTTTTCTGACTAAGTCTAGCAGCATGCTTGCTGAGAAAGACAAGCAGCAAGTCTAAGTTTTAAAATGAAAGTTTAGTGAAACTGAATTAATGTTTAAAGCTTCAGATGCTTTTCAGCAAAAAATTCATAAAACATTATTTTTATTTTCAAATGTTTATAAAAAATTTTATCTTGAGAATGACTCAAAATCATACAATTTTGACAACTTTATGAAGACACTAAATTGAGATTTCAGAAAAATGTACAATATATTTTGAACATACATTGAAAAGTATCAGAAATTTAAAAAAAATCAATAATTACAAAAATCAGACTGCTGAGATTTGAAAGTAATTAAAAAAATATAAAAAAAAATATACAGAGCATCAAGCAGACAATGATTGTAAGAATGCTATATAATAAATAGCAACTAAAATGATGTATCAAGCTATAAGACACTATACATGCAGATATATAAATAAAAGAACATAAATGACTCAGATATCAATATGATATTGAGATAATAAAACTCATTGCTGATCTTCAGAAAGATAAAAAATCAGAAATGAGAAGTTATATACACAATATGTGACTACATTATGTCAGAAGTGATTTAGTAAGCTTGACATGACAGTTGCTTTTTTTCTAGTTAAGAGCTGTTCTCAGTGATGATTTTTTGCAGCATAAATGCTTATATACCAACAGTTTGTACAGAAAAGTACATGTATGATGTGTATTTGTGAGTAAATATGATGTTGTGTGGTTGTTTTGAATAAGCAAGAGCTAATGATGTGTTAATAATTAATTAAAATTGTGTCATTGTGTGAAATAAGTGAGTTTGAGAATTAAAAATGTTATATTGTCAATGATAGTTAAATTGAGTTAGTGTCTGACTGATAGTGTGTTTTTGAAAATTTTTTCACATGACTAGTGTTTGAATAAGCTTTTGAGAACTGTAGCAATGATAAACAATAATGTAATGATGCATAATTGCAATTCTGCTTTTGTTATTCTGTTTTTTTTTCTTTTGACTTATTTTAACTTTTTTTTTGCTTTGCTTACTTCAATTTTGCTCTCTCAGCTTTCACTGCTCATCTCTCTCTCTCTTTTATTATTAACTGTGACAATTTCTGTCATCAATAACATTATCTGTGTCTGCTGTTCTGATTACTCTGACTAAGAAACATCATGAAACATCTTCAGTTTCAGCATTGTCTGAAAAGAAGTCTTGCTCTGCTGAAAAAGAAAAAAAAAGATGAAGAAATAGATGAAAAAGCTAAAGAAAAAAAAATATAAAAAAAAGAGAAAAAAAACAGTCATCTTCACTGTTTTTTTTGATATATTTTGTGATTGATAGAAGAATTTTCTATGCTGGAAGTGCTTTTTTTTATATTTATTCATGTATCTTGTGTGAATTTTTTTGTGTAAAAGTAAGTTCACTTGTTTTTTTTTTCAATTCTGATGATACTCAGTCACTTTTGAATGTGTTTTGAGTTTTTTTATAAACTTTTTGTCTATATTCTCATCTGTTATAAATTTTTTGATCTATCAGAACTTTGTTTTTTGTCTGTTGCAAGACTTTGTCTGTCAGAATTGAATTTGCAAATACATTTGTCTGCAATTTGAGCAAGAATATATGTATTTTTGCATCTGAAGCAACTTTTTCAACTGTTTCAATACTTAATTTGTGTGTATTAACAATCTAGATGTCTTCTCTACTGTTATTGTTTACTCTTCTTGATCAACTCTGCTGAGAGATGCAATTATACAAGACTCAGCAACAAGAAATGCAAGAAATGTCAAAAAATACATCAGAATTGTGTTTCAGTAAGTGAATATTCAGTTATTAGTGATAATTTACTAATTTTTTTGTGTTTTAGATAAAGAGAACTTCACAGATCAAGCATTTTTAAAATTTGCATGATATCATTTTTTACATGTGACAAATGAATTATGCTGTCAGCAAATTGAAGATAAAACTTCAGAAGCTAATGATAATTTTGACTAAAACTGACTGTGAAATCAGAAGCACTTATGCTTGTGCTGTAATTAAATGTGATGTTGAAAAATGTTGTGTGACTACTGCAGCAAAGCAGAAGTCTGTAAAAAAAATTGTAAATGCTGAAGATGTTGATTTAATGAAGAAAGAAAAAAAAAGAAAAAAAAAAAATTTTTCAATGAAAAGTGTTGATTTAGCTGATGAATTGTCATGATTATTTCTTGTTTCTTCTGCTAAAATGATTGTTGTTGTGATTTCAGCATCTGCAGTGTTTTTTCTGTTTATTTTTGCTGCTTTTGTGATTATTAAATCTGCTGCTTCTGCTTCATCTGTTTTTTTTAAATTCTGTTTGATTGAATTGTCTTCTTCTGAGAAAGAAGAGAGAAATGAGATGAAGAAGCCAGCAGAGAAGAAAAAGAAAAAAAACAAAAAATGATTGTGAAGCTGATGATGAAGCTGATGAAGAAGAAAAAAAACAAAAAATATGAGAAGAAAAGCAAGAAAAAAAACTCAGAGAATGAGCTTGCATTTTTTTTAAAGTTTTTTGAAGCAATTTCTGTGCTTTCAGACACATTTTCATCAGATGCTGCATCTTCAGATTGAATTTTTGCTGAGATTTTGTTTTTTTTTTGTTTTTTGTGACATGTTTAGTATCTTTGAATACTCACATGTGTTTTTTGGCATATCTGATATCTTTGAGTATTCACACATGTTTTTTTCTTTGTTTTTTTTGTTTTTTGGTACATCTGATATCTTTGAGTATTCACACATGTTTTTTTCTTTGTTTTTTTTGTTTTTTGGTACATCTGATGCCTTTGAGCACTTGTATATGTTTTTTTTTTTTTTTTGACAGAGACAGTGTCTTTGAGCAGTTGTTTTTGTCTTTTTTCTTTTTCTTTTTTCTTTTTAGTTTTTTTACCAATTGAAGACTTCTTTTTTCAAAATTCAGTTTTTGTTTCTCAGTAAAATCATTTAAAAAACTCTATGAAAAAAATTTGAAAAAAGTGACAAAGAGAGAATCAAGAAATATCATTGAGTGTCTAAAATTATTTTTAATTATGCTTATGATGTTTTTTTACAGACTGTGTATTGACTTCTTGCTTTTTTTCTTGCTTTTTAAAAATTGCAAGTGTTTCAGTATCAGTCAAATTTTTCTCTGATTTTTAATTATTGTTTTCAGAATTTCAATCAGTTCACTGAACAAAATATTCAATTTTTTTATAATGTTTGTGTTTTTTAAAAATTTCTTCAACAAGATATTCATTCTGTTTGTTTATCAGTTCTGACTCTGACAGTGATAATTAATTTTCATGTTTTTTGTATGCTTTCAGCAGTGAAACATGAAAGACAAAATATATGTTGTGATAACTAGAGAATAATTGAAGCTTATATGATTACTTTTCTCAAGCTGCAACAATTTGAAATAAATCAATATAATTATAATCAAGTTTGTGTGCAGAGCAAATCATTTGAAAGTTTTTTGTGTGAATCATCACTCAACTACTGATTTGAAAAAATTGTGACATATATTTTAAATTGTAATATGTTTTTTGCATATTGCACACTGCTTGCAATTTTTTAATCAGTTATTTGCATATTTCTTCAAAAATTTCAGTGTATTTTGCTGCATGAATGATCAGTTTTTCTGATGATTTGCTGACATTAATGATCAAGTCAGAGCAGTAATTTATGAAAGCTTTAGTTAATATTTTGTTCATAAAGCTATGCTTTGCTTGATTGTGCACAAATTGTGTCATTGACAGTCATTGTATTCAATTATCTTGATGAAAATTAATAAAGCAACACAAATAATGCTCTAGTATTTGATTTTGATGCTCAGTTTAATCATCAGTTTGAGAATGAAAGACAGTACTAAATCAATATTTTGCATCAAAATAAAAACAAAAAATTAATCAATATTTATTTGTGAACAGTGAATCTCAATCAGAAATGATGTTTTTTGACATCTCATACACTGTAAAAATGCACTTATAGCAGATTTTTGCAAATTCAACAATGATTATATTTTTTTGACAAAATATATAAATTGTGAATTTGAAAAAAATATCAACTATAACTAATGCAGCATCATAAATCTCATTTTTTCATGTGAAAAAAAACAAGCTGATAATAAAATCAATCAAAATAAACTCAAAAAATTTGAAAAACATAAAAATTGTGTCTAATTCATTATATTTTTTATGTTGATGAGGCTTAACACATTGACAAACATCACAAGTTTGCACATATTGTGTAACATTCTGAGTAAGCTCATGTCAATAATACTTATTCTGAATTGCCTCAATGAATTTTTTAATTTTTAAATGATTTTCTTGTGAATTATCATAATTTGCATGAATTATTTTCATTATCAACATTTTTTGTTTTGAAACATAAGCTTGATTGTTAGCTTGAAGTAAATCATTATCAGAAATAATTCAAACAAAGCTTTCAGTATTAAACATGTCAGTTTTTTGCACTTCTCATCTGCATTTTTTGATAAAAAAATTTAAATTTTAAATTTGCAGTAGCAAGAAAGTTAGAAATTCTGACATATTTATATATATTGTTTCAAACATGAAAACAACATTTATTAATGTTCACAGCATGAAGCTTTTCAGAAAGTTTTTATTGCTGATGATAAAGTCAGAAAAGTCAATAATGTTTTTTGAGAAATTATTTATACTGTTGATAATTGTCAAGTTGTTTAAAAACATCAGTTGCTGTTGTTTGTCATACATTTAAACACAGTTTGAAAAAAAAATTATATTTTCCTGAGATTTGATGTTTCATTTTGTTGTAATTTTATATCATAATTTTTGTTGCAAAATAAATAGCATAATTTCACTGTGATAAAAGTTTGCATAATCTGATCAATAACTAAGTGCATCTGCTGAATTTGTTTTATTTAAGTAATGTAAAAGCATGAAATCATATGCATTTAGCACTTTCATTCATCTTGTTTGACACTTGTTGAGCATTTTAGTCATCATAAAATACTGTAGATTAGCATGATCAGACAAGATAATCACTGAACTTTGATTTTTTTTCAAATAATGTTTTCAGTACTTAAAAAATGTAATTATTGTCAACAACTTCTTGTCATGTGTATCATAACACATTTCTGCATTTATTAATTTGTGAAATCAGAAGACAACAAAATGTCAAAATTTGTTTTTCTGAAATTGTGACAATATAACTGTTATTGTATAAATTGAAATATTTAATTTCAGCATAATTTTTTGCTGAAAATCAAAATGAGAGAGTAAAAAAGTAAAAATAAAATGTTTTTTGAGTTTTTGAAATGTGTGTTTGATGTTATCTGTTTAAACAAAAAGTGATTTTCACTTTTTTTTTATATTGTTTTTTTTTGATTAATGCAAATAAAAAATTAGCAATTTTTGAATAAAAGTAGATGAATCATTTATAAAAATTAGCAAATCTCAAGAAGCTTTGAAGCTTCTTAATGCTTTTAAAAATTAATCAATTAAATATAATGTTTATTCATTTCTTTTTCATCTCAATTTTTTCAAAGTCAATTATATACTCTAAAAATAATACTTTATCAACAGCAAACTCACATTTTTTGATTTTTATAAATAGATTTGCTCACTCAAGATGATCAAGCATCATTTATGTGTGCTTAATATACTCTTTCATGCTGTTGAAATAAATGAGAATGTTGTCAAGATAAATCAAACAGCAAACATCTAATAAATTGACAAGTGTGTTATTTATATAAAATTGAAATGTAGCTGACATGTTTGTCAAA
This sequence comes from Emydomyces testavorans, assembly GCA_029449355.1. Lineage (NCBI taxonomy): Eukaryota > Fungi > Ascomycota > Eurotiomycetes > Onygenales > Nannizziopsiaceae > Emydomyces > Emydomyces testavorans. Next base: position 5,451,644 of record CP120628.1, read on the forward strand.
TCAAAAAACATCACATAAAATTCAAAATGTTTATAACAGATGCAAAATGTGATTTTTCATTTATTTTTTTCATAAATTCTGATTTTATAATAAACATCACAAAGATTCAGAGCAGTATATATCTTGACTTCACTAAATTTATTCAACATTTCTGTAATCAGCAGCAAAGAATAGCAGTTTTTGATTGTAATGCAATTAATTTTGTGATAATTAACATAAAAACATAAATTATCATTTTTTTTAAAGCAAAAAAAATTGAAACTTCAGCAGAACTCTCAGAAAATCTGATTTAATTTTTGTTTAAAGCATTTTCAATATATTGCTTCAGAATCTCAAGTTCAGTGACAGATAAGAAATAAATTAACAAGAATGATGATTTCATTTCAGATTTTACTTCAATTTTATATTTTATTTTTGATGAATGAGAAATTTTAATTGCAGCTTTTTCTGAGAATAAATGTGCTTTATGATGCATGTAATCTGATAATTTATTCAAATTCACATTTGTGTACATTGCATTATTAAACATAATTGATTGATCAATAAATTCATGTATTTATTCAGAATCATCAGTCTTTGATGATACAACTGGCTTGATATTGAGCAAGAATGCTTGTGCTTTTGTCAAAATCTTGCCAACTGCTTCATCTGCAGACATAAAATCAATATCAGTTATATCAACTCAATAAGTTCAGTTATTTTTTTGTCAATTAACAAGAGAATTAATATTTTTAAGTCAAGAAAAACTCAAAATAAGATTATAATCATTCAGAACTATCATCTTGAAGTTATGAGTAACAGTTTGCATAACTTCATTACTGTTTGTTGCACTCACAGCTAAGTCTAGTTATTTATAAGTGCACATCATGTGATCATCAATAGTCTTCATCATTTTTAACTTGTGAGATTTATTTTTCAAGTCATTAGTTTTTGTTCAAAAATAATTAATAAAATTGACTTTAGCTTCTGAATTCACTAAGATTATAACACTTTTTGAATTTTTAATTGTTGAAATTTCAACAGTTATGATGAAGAATAAAAAACTTCATCATTGTTTGCAAATCTCAAAAGTTATTGCAGTGTTAATAATTTTTTTTAAAAATTTTTTGACACATTTTGCTGCTTATTTTTATACTTCTGCTTCTGCTTTTTCTTTCAACAACTGCCTGAAGAGTGTTTTTTTTCACAATATGAGTATTTATCATATTTGATTTTTTATTTTTTATTATCATTTGAAAAATCATGCAAATTATTGTTGCTATTCTTCAATTTTTTTCATGATTAATTTTTAAAACTGAAGCAGTTTGTGTTGTTTTGATTTAAATTTTTCAAATTCTGTATTTTTTTCTTAAGTTTGTTGACTTTGTCAGATAGATTATCTTCAGTCTGTGTCAAACAAAATATGAAAGCTTTGTATTTCATATTTTTGTATTTATCAGTATACTTGTTAAATTCTGCACAAACTTCAGATAGTATTTTTGAATAAACATGTTTTTTGTGCTGATTTTCAGTATATTGTTTGCAAATTCATTTTGAAATGCTTTCTAAAGCAATCACAAAGTTTTAAACTGACTGATTTTTGTGCTGTTTGAGTTCTAGATATTGATGATCAGCATCACATAAAACTTTTTCAAAATTCATAACTTGTCATTTCAGTCAATTTTTGAATTCTTTTCAAGTAAATAATTGATTGCTGCTAATTGTGTTAAAATAACTTTATTTGATGAGCAGTTTGCTGTTGAAATGTAAAACTGCTTCAAGAATTTTGTGATTTAACTGTTTTTTAAAAAAAAATTTATGATAAGCATGAAAAGCTTCTGTGCTTGCAATGAAGTTTTCTAGTTTTTTAAAATAACAAGCTGCAAACTTTTTATCAAATTTTTGCAAAAATACTTTCATTATATTGATTATAATAAAAAATATTAAAGTAAAAACATCTGAAGTAAAGATATTTGAGCTTGAAGTGTTATTTTTTTTAATCTTTAGCACTTGTATTGCTTTATTAAAATTTTTAATTTCAATTTGTTGTTTCAACAATTGTTTTTTAAATTTAAAATGTTTAATTTTGTGTTTGTTTTTAACAATGATGTTGTTTTTAATCATAATTGATGATTTTTCAGTGTTTTTCAGTTGAGACTGTGTGATTAGCTTAACAATGTTATTGTTAAGAGAATCTGATGTGATTGTCACTTCAACTGAAAAGAAATTTTTTTCACAGTTTTTGTCACATTGAGTTTTGTGACTGATATTGTTGAACATGATGTCAAATTTGAGAATATTTGCCACAAGAAGCATAAATTTGATGAAATAATTGATAAAATTGATAAAATTCAATGAAAAAAATTTTTGTAATCTGGTGAATTGTTTCTCAGTTTAAAAAGCAATGAAAACTGTGAGAATGCTATATAATAAATAACAACTAGAATGATGTATCAAGCTATAAGACATTATACACACAGATATATAAATAAAAGAACATAGATGACTCAAATATCAATATGATATTGAAATAATAAAGCTCATTGCTGACCTTCAGAAAGATAGAAAGTCAGAAATGAGAGATTATATACACAGTATGTGACTACACTATGCCAGAAGCAATTTAGTAAGCTTGGCATGACAATGATGTTGAAATTATAATACAAAATGAAAGAATTGCAAAGTTGCACAGTGAAATTGCTAAGTATCAGCAATGATTGAATAAAGCTAAATTACAAATTAAAAAGTATGTCAACAAAGTCAATGATTATCAGAAAGTTTTTGCTTCACTGACTGAACAATGTGTATGCATTGAAACAACAATGAAAAATCAAAAAAATTAAAAAACATTTATGCAAAATATATCAGAACTCTTGTTAACAACAATCAGCATTGCATTTTTCAAAATTATAAAAATTTTTGATTTGTTTATTCTCACTGATAACAAAAATTCAATTTTTGAAAATTGATATTTCAAAATGTACAACAAGCTGCAAGTTAACACTGACATATTTTCAACACAAAAAATAAAAATAACATACATTGATTTTTGAACTGCAGAAGAAACAGCAATTTATTTTAAAATGTATTTTAATTTAAATGCAGAAAATTTCTTTCAAATTGTGAAAAAAATTATAAACTGTCTGAAACAGATGTTTCAAAATTTTAACAAAGCAGAAACAGTAAAAATTAATTTTTACTGATTATACATGCAGATAACAGAAAATTTTCACATTTTTTATATCTGATTCATGTATTTTGTCATGGGAAGCAACATTTCAAAAAATTCACTGAAATATAAGCTTAACAAATAATTAACAGTTAAGTGTCATGTCAAGCATACTAAATCACTTCTGGCATAATGTAGTCACATACTATGTATATAACTTTTCATTTTTGATTTTTTATTTTTCTGAAAATCAGCAATGAGTTTTATTGCCTCAATATCATATTGATATTTGAGTCATCTACATTCTTTCATTTATATATTTGTGCATATAGTGTCTTATAACTTGATACATCATTTTAGTTGTTATTTTTATATAGCATTCTCACAATTCTCATTGCTTCTCAAATCAGAGAATAATTCATCAGATTACAAGATTTTTTTCATCAAATTTCATTAATTTTATTAATTATTTTATTCATTTACACTGTTTGTGACAAATAATCTTGATTTTGACATTATGTTTGACAATATTAGTTGCAAAAAACTCAACATAACAAAAACTGTAAAAAAAATTCTTCTTCAGTTGAAGTGACAATCACATCAGATTTTCTAAACAACAATATTATTGAGCTAATTGCACAATCTCAACTGAAAAATATCAGAAAATCATCAATTATAATCAAAAACAATGTTATTGTCAAAAATAAATGCAAAATTAAATATTTTAAGCTTAAGAAACAATTGTTGCAACAACAAATTAAAGTTGAAAAGCTTAACAAAATAATACAAGCATTAAAAAACAAAAAAACAACATTTCAAACTCAAATATATTTACTTCTGACATTTTTACTTTAATATTTTTTATTATAACTGATACAGCAAAAACATTTTTGCAAAAACTTAATAAAAAATTCACAGTTTGTTATTTTAAAAAATTAAAAAACTTTATTGCAAGCACAGAAGCTTTTCATGTTTATCATAAAAATTTTTTTGAAAAATAATTAAATCACAAAATTCTTGAATCAATTCTGCATTTTGACAGCAAACTGCTCATTAAATAAAGTCATTTTAACACAAATAGCAGCAATCAATTATCTATGTGAGAAGAATTCAAAAACTGACTGAAACAACAAGTTATGAATTCTGAAAAAATATTTGTTATGTCAAGCTTACTAAATCACTTCTGACATAATGTAGTTACATATTATATATATAATTTCTTATCTTTGATTTTTTATCTTTCTGAAGATCAGCAATGAGCTTTATTATTTCAATATCATATTGATATCTGAGTCATCTACATTTTTTCATTTATATATTTGCACATACAGTGTTTTATAACTTGATACATTGTTTTAATTGCTATTTTTATATAGCATCCTCACATTAAGCTCTAAAAACTAATGCTGTCATACAGCATTAACAAAGAATGTTGTTTCAAGCATTTGCTGATGTATGCTTGCAGATGATGCATCAAATGAAAGATATATACTGTCAATGAAGCTCAAACAACAATAAAAATGACCTGAACAAGAAGAACCATTGAATGAGTCAAATGAAGTTTGATCTGCATTTATGAATTAAAAAAACAAAAAAAACTTATAATAAAAAATTAATGTTTGAAGTGTGAAGAAAAAGAACACATCACATGCTAATGTAATAAAAACAAGAAGACAAAAGTAAATGAAGTTAATGCAAAAAAAACAACAAGTTTTAGAAGAAAATTTCATTTTAGAGCTTCAGCAACAGTATATTAGTTTTTCATTGATTAATTTCAGTCAGCTAATTGAAAAAAAAAACTTCACAGTAATGTGCAGAATAATCAAAAACAGTATTAACATCAATTTCACTGTGTTTGCTGACACTGAAGCAAACATTTATTTTTTAATAAATTAATATTTTACAAATGATTTTTGCTGCATGATAAGTGTCACTTCATCATTTCTGATATTTAATTGTGTTATTTCAGAATTTGACAATGAAATAAATTAAAAAATCATTTACTGCATTCAATTCAGCTTCAGTATTGATGAAAAACAATTTTTTAACAAGTCATTTCTTATTCTTAATATGCAAAATCATCATGTTATTGTAGAATAATGATTTTTGTGTCAGCACAACATATAATTAAATATTTGTGAATGAAAGTTGTTATTTTCTGAAAATGACAAATGTCAGTAGCTTGAACAAAATAAAAAAATTAAATGACAGAGCTTACTGACATTTTTTAATCATAAAATCATTGTGTGAAAAAAAAATATTTATAAGCAATCATTGAATTCAGCAGCACAAGCTAATGTTGAATAATGAGCAAAAATGATGAATAATAAAAACAAAATTTTCAAGCAGCAAATATGCATACTGCAGTGTTTGATGAAAGTAAACATTGCAGTGATAAAAAAAAATTAAATGTGAAATGATGAATATTTGTGATGAATGAGCAGAAAATGCAGTATGAAAATTTGTATAAAATACAAAATGCATTAATTAAATTTGTTAGCATTGTGTATGAATTAACTAACAGTGTTACACAAATATTCAATCAATCATAAAGAATTAAGCATGTTGTTATGCAAAGCAATCAACAAGCATGAATTAACATTGTGATGATTGACACAACAGCAATGCATTGTAATTTTAAATGCAAAGCAACTGTTTTCACACTAAATTTTTATGAGTTAGACAAGCTCATTAAACTCAAGTAAGATCATGTCATGTCAAGCTTATTAAATTGCTTCTGGCATAATGTAGTCACATACTGTGTATATAATCTCTCATCTCTGATCTTTTATCTTTCTGAAGATCAGTGATGAGCTTTATTATCTCAATATCATATTGATATCTGAGTCATCTATGTTCTTTTATTTATATATCTGTGTGTATAGTGTCTTATAGCTTGATACATTGTTCTAGTTGCTATTCTTTATATAACATTCTCACAAATCAAGATAAATGACAAAAATAATAAAAAAAATTTAAGAAAACACTTGACAAAGTGCTTTCTGAATGCTACAAAAATTTATGATATATTTTTTCAAAAAAAACTTTCAACATATTAACTTTACATTGTTCTAATAATTTTCACATCAAGCTCACTGACTTAAATTTTTTAATTTATCACTTAATGTACAAGCAGATGACAAAAAAGTTTAAAATATGCAAGCATTATTTTCTGAAGAATTTAAACAAAAATTTTATTGTATTAAGTCAAGTATTTTTTGCTTCATTAATTTTCTTCATATGAAAAATCAATGAAAGTTTATGATTTTGTGTTGATTATCAGAAACTGAATGCTGTCACAAAATATGATGAAAATTCACTTTTATTTATTGATGAAACACTTCAACAGATAGCACATATCAAAATCTTTATCAAAATCAACATTTAATAAATTTTTCACAAAATGTGAATTTACTTAAACTCTGAAAATTTTACAATGTTCTGCATCTGCTATAAATTTTACAAGTATTAAATAATGCTTTTTGATTTAACAAACAAATTTATCATTTTTCAACATTTCATGAATAATTTATTTCTGAACTGCATTGACAAGTTTCTCACAATATACTTGAATAACATTTTGATTTATTTCAAAAATAAAACAAAACACATTTTACACATATAACATGTGCTGAAAACATTGAACAAGAATGATTTGCAGACAAACATAAAAAAATTAAAATTATTAAGAACTGAACATTATTAAAAATGATATAAAAAATATAATTTTTTTTTAAGTTTTGCAATTTTTACTGATGCTTCATTAAAAACTACAGCAAGATTACTAAGTTACTTACAAGATTTATTCAAAAAAATGTATTTTTTGTTTTTAACAATGCATGCATGAAAGCATTCACAATTTTGTGTTAAGCATTAATGACAGCATTCATTCTGCTGTATTATAATATTGAGCAATTAATATACATAAAAACAAATGTTTTGAACAATGTGATTGCTGAAGTGCTTTCACAACAAAGTAAAAAATTTTGACATTTAATTAAATACTTCTTGCAAAGCATACAATTTGTCAAGATCAACTACACAATACAGAACAAGAAAATGTTAACAATAATAACTTGCATGAAAGAATGATGTATTGAGCTGCAGAATTTGTGCTGAAAAAATTTACTTGACATTTTTTTTAATTACAAAATGTTTAAGTACTTTATGATCAAGAAACAATTAAATTCACAACAAGCAAACTGAACTCAATACATTTTTCAGTTTAATTTTATTATTTATTATTGTGTTGAATGACACAATGATCTTGCTAATATTTTTTTGTGAAAAAAAAATATTATGAAAAATCAATAAACTGTACATGATATTTACAAAATGCAGACTCTGCTTTTTGTTTTTTATTTTGACTTTAAAATCATGAAGATTATGATTAAAAACAAATTAATATTTGAAATTTTGATGACTCTTGACAAGTTTTTTCTATATCAGAAAGAAAATAAAATTGTTAACATGAAAATTTTTACTTTTGATAACTTGAAGACAACAGTTAATTTTATCAGTGACAGATTAAATTTTATTATGAAAATTCTCAATGTTAATTGCACTGATATCTCATTGACAAAATGCTGAAAAAAGATTATTAACAGTGTCATCAACTTTGAAATACTTGAAGAGTAAATGCTTTATTAAAAATGATTTATCATTTTTGTAAATTGACAGAATTTAATACTCTGATTGATTGTTTACACTCATCATCAGTTCTTGATGATGCATTTTGAATGAAACAAGTTTTGCAAAATTTTTGCACAAAAGTATTACTGAAAAGAAATGTTCAATGATATAAGTTAATACATCAACAACTGCATTATTTATAAACATGCTCATGTTTCTTGTGATTGAATTTTGAAATTATTGCAACTGCTGCTCATTTCAAACTGTTTGTAACAGTATATAACAATAAATTTTATGTTTTTTTTTCTGAATAAACACAAATATGATGCTGTTTTTGTGATAATTTATCAATTAAGCAAACAGTTCTACATGATTTTCTGTATTAAAAACATTGACATCACTGATTTTGCATGTTTGTATGTCAAATGAATATTGTTCACATACAGAATGTTAAATATTATTGTTTCTGATTACAAACTTCAATTTGTTTCTCACTTTTAACATGAGTTCTGTCAAATTCTTGATGTCTGCATCAAGTTTATGTACAAATGAATGATTAAACAAAAATTATAAATCAATACATTGTTCAACATCTTCATCTGTACATCAGCTACTATCAAAATGATTGATTGAAATGATTGTCACTAATTAATTATGTCAATGTTATTTTTTTCAGTGAGTTTATAAAATTGTTGCTGTTTGAAATTAAATTTGATTACAAGTTATAATTCTTCTTTAGCTGACATTGTTATTAAAATTTATCAAAAGCTGAGTGTCTCAACTGAAAGCAAACTGCTGTAATGACATGTTGCATGAATGATGTTTGAAAATTTGTTCAGCAAAATATGAAATTCATTTAAAAAAATTAAAAATATCAGATGAATAAATACTGATGAAAGATTGATTTTCAGATTAAAAATAAAATATATGTTTTCATTCAAGACTGAAACACTGAACACTTAAGCAAGAAGTTTAATAACTTAATGATTAAATTTTATATAATTTTTGAGAAGATTGAAAACTCATACTGAATTGATTTTTCAAAATTTATTATTTTAGTGATTTTATTAAATCAAGACTCAGAAAATCTGCTGCCAGAATAAATTATTGAGTTTTTGTTATTTATTAAAATTAATGATAAACAAAAATTTGAGATTGAGAAGATGCTTGTATTGTGTTTACACTATGAGAAATTTAAGTACTGAGTGAAGTGAATTGAACATAATGATGACTTTATGTGATACAATGTGTTTAACTTCAAGAATAGCTTTATTCATCATTGTGACTTTTATCACACATATTCAAAAATGTTTGAATTTTCAATTAACTTGAATTACTGAATTAAATATTAAGAAAAGAATGTTGATGCTAAAAATTAAAATGATGATAATGTTGTTGTAAATTCAGAACAAATTCAATTATAAAAAAAATAATGTCACAGTTACAAAATTTGCATGACAAACATAACTCATTTGCATGGAAAAAATGCACATGACTGAGCTGTATGAAAAAATCAACATACATATAAAAAATGTTTCATGTTTTTTTAACTAAGAAATACTGTTTTTTATTTACAGCTTAAATGTTTCACATTCTTTGTTGTCTTTGTGCAAGAGAAGAATTATTTAAAAAAAAGAAAATATAAATTGTAGTTAAATTTTCTATTTTTTCTATTTTTTTTTTCTTAAGGTTATTATTCTCATACTTAGATACTCTAACAGTTGAATAAAATATTATTTTTTAGTTATGTGAATTTTTTTTTCATTTTCATTTATTTAGATCTGACCTTCACAATTTTCAGAAGAAGCTGTAATTAAAAAATTTTGTTCATCAAAAATAAAACACAAAATTATATTAAAATCTGACACAAAATCATCATTTTTGTTAATTTATTTTTTATTTATCATTAAATTTGAAGTTCTGAAATAATATATTAAAAATATTTTAGATAAAAATTAAATTAAATCTTCTGAAAATTCTACTTAAGTTTTAATTTTTTTTGTTTTAAAAAAAATTAATAATTTATATTTTTGCATTGATTATTGCAGAATTAATCACATTACAATCAAAAATGATTATTTTTTATTATTAATTACAAAAATGTTGAATAAACTTAGTGAAGTCAATATATATATCATTTAAATTTTTTTAATGCTTATTCATAAAATCTGAATTTGTAAAAAAAAATCAATAAAAAATCACATTTTATATTTATGATAAACATTTTGAATTTTGTGTGATGATTTTTGAGTTAATAAACACATTAACTACATTTCAATTTTACATAAATAACACACTTGCTGATTTATTAAATGTTTGTTGTTTGATTTATCTTGATAACATTTCATTTATTTCAACACCATGAAAAAGTATATTAAGCACACATAAATGATTTTTGATCATCTGAAGCAAGTAAATTTGTTTATAAAAATCAAAAAATGCAAGTTTGTCATTAATAAAATATTATTGTTAAAATATATGATAGATTTTGAGAAAATTGAGATGAAAAAAAACAAGTAAACATTATACTTAATTGATTTATTTTTAAAAATATTAAAAAGGTTCAAAATTTCTTAAAATTTGCTAATTTTTATAAACAATTCATCCACTTTTATTCAAAAATTGCTAATTTTTTATTCACATTAACAAAAAAAACAATATAAAAAAATCACTTTTTGTTTGAATGAACAACACTGAATATACATTTTCAAAATTAAAAAAATATTTTATTTTCATTTTTTTACTCTTTTACTTTGATTCTCAACAAAAACTTATGCTGAAATTAAACATTTCAATCTACACAATAATAATTATATTATTTTAATTTCAAAAAAACAAATTTTAATATTTTAATATTTTCTGATTTCACAAATTAATAAATGCAGAAACATATTATGATACATATGACAAGAAGTTATTGACAATAATTGCATTATTTAAGCACTAAAAACATTATTTTTAAAAAAATTAAAGTTTAGTAACTGTTTTTTTTTTATTATGCTAATTTCAATTTTGCAGTATTTTATAACAATTAAAATGCTCAACAAACATCAGATAAAATGAGCAGAAGCAATGAATACATATAATTTTATGTTTTTACATCATTTAAATAAAATAAATTCAGCAAATACAAAATTTCAGTCATTAATTAAATTATACAAATTTTTATTACAGCAAAATTATGTTATTTATTTTGCAATAAACACTACAGCATGAAATTATAATAAAATAAAACATTAAATTTCAAAAAAATATAATTCTTCTCACAAACTGCATTTAAATGTATGATAAACAGTAATAACTGACATTTTTAAACAATTTGACAATTGTCAACAACATAAATAATTTTTCAAAAAACATTCTTAACTTTTCTGAGTTTATCATTAATAATAAAAGCTTTTCAAAAAGCTTCATATCACAAACACTGATAAATGTTGTTTTTGTGTCTGAAACAGTATATATAAATATATCAGAATTTTGAATTTTCTTGCTACTGCAAATTTAAATTTTAAATTTTTTTGTGAAGAAACACAAACAAAAAATACCAAAAATTAATATATTTAATGCTGAAAGCTTTGTTTAAATTATTTTTGATGATGATTTATTTTAAATCAATAATCAAGCTTATGTTTCAAAATAAAAAATATTGATATTAAAAATAATTCACACAAATTACAACAATTTGCAAAAAAATCATTTAAAAATTAAAAAATTCATTGAAATCATTCAGAATAAATATTATTGACATGAATTCATTTAAAATGTTACACAATATATGTAAACTTGTAATGTCTGTCAACACATTAAATTTTATCAACATAAAAAATATGACAAATTGAGCACAATTTTTATATTTTTCAAGTTTTTTGAGTTTATTTCAATCAATTTTATTACCAGCTTGTTTTTTTTTCACATAAAAAAATGAAATTTATAATGTTGTAGTAGTTATAATTAATATTTTTTTCTAAATTCACAATTTATATATTTTATCAAAAAAATATAATCATTGTTGAGTTTGCAAAAATTTACTACAAACACATTTTTATAATATATAAAATATTTAAAAACATTATTTCTGATCAAAATTTATTGTTCACAAGTAAATACTAATTAATTTTTTATTTTTATTTTAATGTAAAATATCAACTTAGTACTGTTTTTTATTTTTAAACTGATGATTAAACTGAGCATCAAAATTAAATATTAAAATATTATTTTTGTTGCTTTGTCAATTTTCATCAGAATGATTAAATATAATAATTGTTAATAATGTAATTTGTGCACAATTAAGCAAAGCATAACTTTACAAACAAAATATCAACTAAGATGACCACCCACCCTTTCGCCCACCCCCCCCTTTTGCCTGATCTCAATGAATTCAACCTTCTTGCTGTTTGACCTCAATATCTCAACAAATTACTACCAAAGATGCCATTCTATCATACATGCTTCCATGCCAGCTTGTAAGACCTCTGCTGCAGCCTTTTTTGCTTGTAAATCTGGTTGCTTCTGCTGAGTATGCTGCTCTAAGGCCTTGGCTTCATCCTGTGTCTTCTTGATGAATTCAATATTTGCAAATTGTGTATTTGGGTTCACTTCAACTCTCTTCTTTGCTTTGGAGCTTTGTAGACCTTCTAGCTGGTTGTTCAACTTGTAATTTGATGCCTGAAGCAGTGCCTGCTCCACATTCATTCTCTCCAATGTCTTGCTAATCTTCCTGAAAAAGCTTTGCTGTGTTGTAGTCAAGATTTCTTCCTTGTTCAACTGCTCCAATGCCTTATATATATCTCATGCACTTTGAGAGGTATTGAGCAAGGGATCACATGTTGGATAGGGGGTTTTGGGCACTGGTGGAGGTGTAGATGGATGGGTAGGCTGAGACTGTAGTTGAGAGGATTCCAACATCTTAGAAGGGTTGTAAGAAACTATTCCAGCAGCTTTCCAGCCACTTCTAATGTTCTTTGATGTCAGAGCTTGTAATCTTGCAGCCTTGTAAGCCTTGATAAAGTGTTTCTTCTTCACTGATGCAGCATCATCCAGGTAGCTGAGCTCCACAATATCCTTTTGATAGTAGGCTTTCATGGGTGAAAAAACAGCCAAATCCAGAGGCTGTAAAACATGTGAAGTATGTGAAGGAAGAAACACCAAATGCACTTGATTTTGCTTGCAAATTCATAGAAATTCAATGGATACATGACTTCCATGTCCATCAAGAAGCAGCAGCCTATGCTCTCTCTTTTCAGGCTTTGTTTCTGGCAGAAAAACCTCTTTCAGCCAGTGAGTTCCAATTTCATTGGAAGCCCAGCCATCCTCTGATGTTGTATAGATCCAATCTGGAATATCTTCATCAAATCAAGAGAATTGGGGATGCTTGCCACAAAAAATCACAATAGATTGAATGAACTGACCAGCTGCTGAAATAGCCTCCCCAATTGTCACTCACTCATGACTTTCTGGAGACTTGAGATAGGGCTTCTTATTCTGTACATTTGTATGGACTCTGGTGTTTGAACAGACCCTCAATGCAATGCCATGCTCATCAAAATTTCATATGTTCTCAGTGGTGATATTGTACTGACTTTGGGTCTGTTCAAAAAGCTCATAGAACTTCTTGATCATCTCTGGCTGTGAATTCTTCACTCTCTTAACATCTATTTGCCTCCCAACTGCTGATTTCATGTGTGAATTCCGTTTCAAAAACTTTCCAACCCAATCTTTGCCCAGTGGATCATTATCACCATTCATTCAAAGAATTTGAGCTGCCATTTCTTGTACATGGGTGTGAGAGGGAGGAAATTCTTGAAGATTCTGTTCAAGTATCCATTCAGCTAGAAAATCCTCCTGAGTAGGAGTCAATTGCTGGTTATGAGCTTGACTTAATTGTGCAGATGTGCAGCCCTTCAACTGTGACTGTAGTGTACTTCTTGGGAGACTGTATGTGTTTGCAACTGCTTGCAAGAAATTAAATTGACCAGAGTTATAAGCTTCAAGAGCTTCTTGAATGATAGACTTGTGATTTGAAGCCATAATTAAGAATGTTGATTGATAATTAATGTGTTGAAGATGGAGAGTTGAAATCTATAAGGGTTTTACAAGTGGGCAAGATGGGGGGGTGGGCGAAAGGGTGGGTGGTCATCTTAAAACTTTTATAAATTATCACTTCAATTTGATCATTAATGTCAGCAAATTATCAGAAAAATCAGTTATTTATGCAGCAAAACACATTGAAATTTTAAAAAAAATATGCAAACAGTTGATTGAAAAATTGTAAGCAGCACACAATATACAAAAAATATATTATAATTTAAAATATAAATTACAATTTTTTCAAATCAGTAATTAAGTAATAATTCACATAAAAATTTTTTAAATAATTCATTTTGTGCACAAACTTAATTATAATTATATTAATTCATTTCAAATTGTTGCAGCTTAAGAAAAATAATCATATAAGCTTCAAATATTTTCTAGTTATCACAGCATATATTTTATTTTTCATGTTTTGCTGCTGAAAGTGTACAAAAAACATGAAAATCAGCTATTATCATTAAAGTCAGAATTGATAAACAAACAAAATGAATATTTTGTTGAAAATTTTTTAAAAAAACACAAATATTATAAAAAAAATTAAATATTTTGTTCAGTGAGCTGATGGAGATTTTGAAAATGATAATTAAAAATTAGAGAAAAATTTAACTGATACTAAAACATTTGCTATTTTTGAAAAACAAAAAAAACAAGAAGTTAATATACAATTTGTAAAAAAATATTATAAACACAATTAAAAATAATTTTAGATGCTCAATGATATTTCTTGATTTTTTTTGTCATTTTTTTAAATTTTTTTCATAAAATTTTTTAAATGATTTTATTGAGAAGCAAAAATTGAATTTCAAAAAAAATTTTAATTAATAAAAAAAATTAAAAAAAAAACAGAAACAATTATCTGAAAACAGTATTTTTATTAAAAAAAATATGTACAAATGCTCAAAAACATCAGATGTATCAAAAAACAAAAAAATAAAAAAAACATATGTGAATACTTAAAGATATCAGATACATCAAAAAACATGTGTGAGTATTTAAAGATACTAGACACATCACAAAAATAAAAATAAAAAGCAAAAATTCAGCAAAAATTCAATCTGAAAATACAACATCTGATAAAATTATATTTAAAAATACAAAAATTGTTCTGAAAAATTTCTAAAAAAATACAAATTCATTTATAAAAAAAATTTTAATTTTTTTTAATTTTTTTTTAATTTTTTTTGTTTTTTTTCTTCATCAGCTTCATCATCAGCTTCATAATTATTTTTTTTATTATTTTTTTTACAATTCTCTTCTTCACTTTTCCCTCAAAAATCTGTTGATTTATCAAATATGAATTGAAAAAAAAAACAGACAAAGCAGAAACAGCAGCTTTAATCACTGCACAAGCAGAAAAATCAGATAAAAAATACAGCAAATGTCAAAATAACAACACTAATCATTTTGACAGAAAAAAATAATTACAACAATTCATTAATTAAATTGACACTTTCTGCTGAAGAAAATTTTCTTCATTTTTTTTTCATTAAATTAATATTTTTAATATTTACAATTTCTTTCACAAACTTCTGCTCTGTTGCAGCAGCTGTATGATATTTTTCATCATTATACTTAATTGCAGTATGAGCATCAGCATTTTTAATTTTATAATCAATTTTAATTAAAATTATCATCAGTTTCTGAAATTTTATTTTCAATTCACTAACAGCACAGTTTATTTGCTGCATGTAAAAAATAACATTATATAAATTTTGAAGATGCTTAATCTGTAAAGTTCTCTTCATTTAAAATGTAAAAAAATTAGCAAATTATTATTAATAACTGAATATTTACTTACTGAAATGCAATTCTGATGTATTTTTTAATATTTCTTGCATTTTTTGTTGCTGAATCTTGCATAATCACATTTCTCAACAAAATTTATCAAGAAGAGCAGACAATGATAACAAAAAAGTCATTTAAATTATTAATATACATAAATTAAGTATTAAAACAGCTGAAAAAATTGCTTCAAGCATAAAAAAATATATATTTTTGCTCAAAATGCAAACAAATACATTTGCAAATTCAATTTTAACAAACAAAAGTTTTGCAACAAACAAAAAACAAAATTCTGATAAATTAAAAAATTTATAAAAAACTCAAAATACATTCAAAAGTGATTAGATATCATCAAAATTAAAAAAAAACAAGTAAACTTGCTTTCATACAAGAAAATTCATATAAAACATATGAATAAACATAAAAAAAGTACTTTTAATATAAAAAAATCTTTTATCAATCACAAATATATTAATAAAAATAGTGAAAACAGCTGTTTTTTTTTCAATTTTTTTTGACAGAGTGAAATTTTTTTCAACTGATGCTGAAATTAAAAACATTTTTCAGTGTTTTTTTATTGAAGTAATCAGAACAGTAAATACAAATGATATTATTGCTGACAGAAATTGTTACAGTTAATAAGTGAAAAAAAAAACAATAAAAACTAAGAAAGCAGAATTATAATAAATGAAGTGAAAAAAAATTAAAATAAATTTAAAAATAAAATAAAATAAAATAACAGCACAAAATTGCAATTATGCAGTGCTGTATTATTGTTTATTGTTGCTATAATTTCTGAAAGCTTATTTAAATGCTAATTACATAAAAACTTTTCTGAAAACATGCTATCAGTCAGACACTAACTTAATTTAACTGCTGTTGATAATACAATATTCTGAATTTTCATACTCACTTATTTCACACAATAATACAATTTTAATTGATTATTAATACATTATTAGTTCTTATTTACTCAAAACAATCATACAACATCATATTTACTCACAAATACACATTATACACATACCTTTCTGTACAAATCATCAGTATATGAGCATTTATGCTGCAAAAAATCATCACTGAGAACAGTTTTTTTAACTAAAAAAAATAATTGTCATGTTAAGTTTATTAAATTGCTTCTGACATAATGTAATCACATATTGTGTATATAACTTTTCATTTTTGATTTTTTATCTTTCTGAAAATCAGCAATGAGCTTTATTGTCTCAATATTATATTAATATCTGAGTTATTTATGTTCTTTTATTTATATATTTGCACATATAGTATTTTATAGCTTGATACATCATTCTAGTTGTTATTTTTTATATAGCATTCTCACAATACTTTACAAATTTCATACTGCTGCTGTGCTGCAATTTTCATCATTAATGTAAGTGTTAAATAATTCAGTAAAAAAAAAAATATTGAACATTATTTATTCTTTTTTAATTTCAGTGAAGTTTTTGTCACTTTTATTAGACATTGAGTAATAAAATTCATTTTAATAATAATAATCAGCATAATAATTTGTGATGATTACAGTTTTATAATAAAAAGTTTGAAAAAGTGCTTGATGTAAAAAATAAATTTACTGTTATTATTCATACAGTAGAAAACAGTTGCATTTTTATTTTTTATATTGCAAAAATCATGAATAAAATAATACATAATCATATTATAATTGTGAGAATGCTATATAATAATAGCAATTAAAACAATATATCAAGTTATAAAACACTATACACACAGATAAATAAATAAAATAATGTAGATAACTTAAGTATCAATATAATATTAAGATAATAAAGCTTATTGCTGATCTTCAAAAAAATAAAAAATCAGAAATGAGAAGTTATATACACAGTATGTAACTACACTATGTCAGAAATAATTTAAAAAGCTTAACATGACAGTTCTTTTTCTTTTAGTTGAAAGCTGTTCTCAGCAATGATTTTTTGCAGCATAAATGCTTATATACTGACAAATTATATAGAGAAATATGTGTATGATGTATATTTATGAGTAAATATAACATTGTGGAATTGTTTTTGATAAGCAAAAGCTAATAATATATTAATAAGTAAGTAGTATTGCATTATTAGATTAAATAAACAAATATAAAACTTCAAAATGCTGTATTGTCAATGATAATAAAATTAAATTAACATTCAGTTATTAATATGTATTCAGAAAATTTTTTATGTAACTAGTATTAAAATAAACTTTCAGAAATTATAGCAATAATAAATAATAATACAATATTGTATATTGTAATTTTGCTTTGTTATTTCATTTTTTAAAAAAATTTATTTTATTTTATTTTATTTACTACAATTCTGCTCTCTCTGCTCTTACTGCTTTTTTTTTCATTTATTAATTGTGATAATTTCTGTCAGTAATAACATTATCTGCATTTGCTGTTTCAGTTATTCTGATTAAGAAATATTAAAAAACATTTTTAATTTCTGCATTAACTAAAAAAAATTTCATTTTGTCAAGAAAGAAGTGAAAAAAAAATAAAAAAAATAATCATCTTTACTGTCTGTTTTAATATATTTTGCAGTCAATAAAAAAAGTTTTTATACTGAGAGTGTATTTTTTTTATAATTATTTACATATCTTGCATGAATTTTTTTGTGTAGAAATAAATTCACTTGTTTTTTTTTAATTTTTAATGATACTTAGTCTAGAATTGATCAACTTTTGAATTGAATCAGATTTTAGAAAAAATCTGTTCATTTAAATAAAATTCAGAATCTTAAAGAATTGAATTTTGTTCATTCTGCAAATATGTAGAACTTGAACAAAATCTGACTCAAATTTTCATTCAGCATCAAGCACTCTGAAGCTATACTTAATAAAGCTTAGTGTAGAGTCTCAATTAGATCTGCTGCTGTTCATTGCAGTTCACAATAATTTAATAAAAAAGTATACACAGTAGATATAACAGTTTACATGATTATAAATAATAATTAAGCAATAATTATAGAGATTTGAACTCTTTCAGCTTCTAAATATAAAGAAATAAATGATAATTTAGATCTGAACAAACTTCAATCATGTTAATCAGATGTTATAAATTTTAGATAATCAAAATTGAGTTTGTTCAGCAAATTTCAGAGTTTACAAATTTAGATTCTGCTTTACTCACTGAATAAACTTTCAGAAGTCTGTTTATTCAAATTAAATTAATAAATAAATTGAATGATATCAGATTTAAATTTATAAAATTTAATGATCAACTATAACTTAGTCACTTTTGAATACATTTTAAGTTTTTTTTTATAAATTTTAATTTATATTTTCATCTGTTATAAAATTTTAATTTATTAAATTTTTGTTTTTATCTGTTGTAGTAAGATTTCATTTGTCAGAATTTAATTTGCAAATATATTTATTTACATTTTAAGTAAGAATATTTATATTTTTGTACTTGAAGTGACTTTTTTCAGCTGTTTTCAATATTCAATTTTGTGTACTAACAATCTAAATATCTGTTCTGTCATCATTGCTTGTTTTTTTTGACAAATTCTGCTGAATAATGTGACTTTACATATGCAATGAATAAATATTGCAAAAAACATCAAAAAACACATCAAAATTGCATTTCAGTAAGTGAATATACAATTATTAGTGATATTTTGCTAATTTTTTGTATTTTAGATGAAAAATACTTCAGAGATCAAGTGTTTTCAGCATTTGTATAATATTGTTTTTTATATATGATAAATAAATGATATTGTCAGTAAGCTGAAAATAAAATTTTAGAAGCTGATGACAGTTCTGATTAAAACTGATTGCAAAATTAAAAGTGCTTGTACTCAAATTATAATGTTGTGAAATGTTAAAAAAATATTATACAGCTGCTGAAGCTGAATATAAATTTGTAAAAAAAATTATGAATGCTGAAGATACTGATCTGAGAAAGAAAAAAAATAAAATAAATTTTTGTCAGTTAAGAATATTAATTTGATTAATGAATTACTGTAGTTTTTTTGTTTTTTTGTTAAAATAATTGCTGTTGTTGTGTTAGTGTCTGCTGTATTAATTTTATTTATCTTTACTTTTTATGTAATTGTTAACTCTACTGTTCTCACTTCATCTGTTTTTTTAAAATTCTGCTTAATTGAATTATTCTTCTCTGAGAAGAAAGAAAAAAAAATGATAAAACTGATGATGAAGCTAATAAAAAAATGAAAAATGAAAATTATAAAAAAAACTTGAAGTAAAAAAAATTCAAAAAATAAACATGTGTTTTTTTAGAAGTTTTTTAAGACAAATTTTATACTTTCAAGTACATTTTTATCAATTGCTGCATTTTCAAGCTGAATTTTTATCAAAATTTTATTTTTGTATTTTTTGTTACATGTCTAGTATCTTTAAATATTCACACATATTTTTTGTTTTGTTTTTTTGTTTTTTGATACATTTGATACATTTGATGCTTTTGAGCATCTGTATACATTTTTTTATTTATTTTTTAACAAAAACTGTATTTTCAAGCAGTAATTTCTGTTTTTTTTTTTTTCAATTTTTTTTATTAATTAAAATTTTTTTTTCAGAATTCAGTTTTTGCTTTTCAATAAAATCACTCAAAAAACTTTGTAAAAAAAAATTAAGAAGAATAACAAAAAATCAGAAAATATTATTAAATATTTAAAATTATTTCTAATTATACTTATAATATTTTTTTACAAAATGTACATTGACTTTTTGTTTTTTTTCTTGCTTTTTAAAAATTGTAAGCATTCCAGTGTCAGTTAAATTCTTTTCTAATTTTTAATTATCATTTTGAGAATTTCAATCAGCTCACTGAATAAAATATTCAATTTTTTTATAATATTTGCATTTTTTAAAAAAATTTTTACAAAATATTCATTCAGTTTGTTTATTAGTTCTGATTCTGAAGATGATAGCTGATTTTTATATGTTTTGTATATTTTTAGCAGTGAAACATAAGAAACAAAGTGTATGATGCAATAACTAAAAAATAATTAAAATTTATATAATTATTTTCTTCAGACTGAAACAATTTGAAATAAATTAATATAATTATAATTAAACTTGTGTGCAAAACAAATTATTTAAAAGTTTTTTGCATAAATCATCATTTAATGTTCAATTTAAAAAAATTGTGATTCATGTTTCAAATTATAATATATTTTTTGCATGTTACATGCTGCTTGCAATTTTTCAATCAGCTGTTGACATATTTTTTAAAAAATTTCAGCACATTTTGCTACATGAATAGCTGATTTTTCTGATAATTTACTGACATTAATGATCAAGTTGAGACAGTAATTCATAAGAACTTTAGTTAGTATTTTGTTTATAAAGCTATACTTTACTTAATTGTGCACAAATTGCATCATTAACAGTTATTATACTAAATCATCTTGATGAAAATTAATAAAGCAACACAAATAATGCTTTAATATTTGATTTTAATATTCAGTTTGATTATTAGTTTGAGAATGAAAGACAGTACTAAGTCAATAAAAAATAAAAAATTAATCAGTATTCACTTATAAACAGCAAATTTCAATCAGAAATAATATTTTTTTGATATTTCATACATTATAAAAATGTGTTTATAATAAATTTCTGTAAAATTCAACAGCAGTTATATTTTTTTTAATAAAATATATAAATTGTAAATTTGAAAAAAATATTAATTATAATTAATATAGTATTATAAATCTCATCTTTTCATGTGAAAAAAAAATAAGTTAATAATAAAATCAATTGAAATTGACTCAAATAATTTAAAAATATAAAGATTATGTCTAGTTCATTATATTTTTTATGTGGATGATAGACTGGAAACAAACTCAAGTTGAGTTAAGTAGTAGAAATCATGATTTCAGATTGTACAAGTAAAGACAACAATTTGAAAATTTTATCTAATATACAACATAAATTCAAGTTGAAACAAATAACATTCAAGTACATCATGATCATCACATACTATACTCAATGCAGTATAGTCTCAAAAAAAGTTACTTAATGTTACTAATTATTCTGAAAGCTGACTAGCTCTGTATACAATACTGTTTTTGTGTTGTTATTATAACATTTCAATTTCATTATTCTCAGATTACAGATTACAATGTACAAATGTTGAAAATATCATGTTAACTGAAAAAATTAAATTACTTTTGATGTGCTATTGTGATTATAACTACTGAACAAAAAAAATAAAAAATGTATCAATCATTAAAATTATTAGAATGTAGTTTCAGAACAAAATTTCATACTATACATTAAATTATTATTCATTATATTTCTTCAATGATTATGCATCATCAAGATTCAAATCAGTTAACTTTCAATCTAATACAATTATTTTACACTTTTTGTATATTTTCTTGCAGATGTGTCAGTGTTGAACTTGAGAATCAGTATTTCATTTTTTTGTAGATGCATTTGCATCAGTCAAATCATCATTTTCATCATTAAAATTAAAATTTACAAAATGTTTGTAAGTTTGACAAACTGAACAAATATTTATCTTTATATTTAATAAATCAAAAAACAGAACAAATTTTTCTTCAGAGTGAAAAATCAAACTGATTTTCTTAACACATTTAGAATGAGTGAAAATAATAACAGTGAAGACATTATCAACAATGAGAACATTTTCAGCAATGAGAATATCTTTAACAATAAAAAAAGTAAAAGCATTCTCAGAAGTGACAAATATATCAGAAAAATTGTCATTACTGTTTTGTTGTTTTGAAAAAAAATTAGCTGAAATCTCAAAATCAGTTTGCTCAGAAGTCTCATTTTAATGTTGTTTTAAAATAATATTAATATCACTAACTGATGCAGCAGCAGTAGTATTAGTTTTCTTCATGTATTGTAATTTCAGAAATTTTTCTTTTCTTTTAACTGCATTTTATTCATCAGCAATTTTGTGTGCTGTCTCAGTTTTTGTCTTGTATTTGCTTTTTTGCTGCTCAATTCTAACAAAATGAATTTTTTTCATTTTTCTTCAGTACTAAGTGTTCAATTCTAGAAATTTTTGATTGAAGCAATTTAGAGAAAGTAGAATTTTTAAAATTTAATTCATAAACACTGTTTTATATTAAATATTTTTTTTAATTCATTATGTAATTCAGTACTTTTTCTGCATATTCATCAATGAAGTTCATATCAACAAAATCAGATGATCTTCACAAAGTCACTCAGTTGTGCTGTCAAGTCATATATTGTCTTTCTTACAAGATTCACATGTTATCATTTTTGAAAAGTGTGATTATTAAACAGCATTCAAATGTAAATCTGATTTATTTGTTCAATGTGAGTAAAATAAACTTAAGTCTGAAGTAGTGTGTTTAGACTATATTAAAGCTCTGCAATAATTATATAATAATAATCACTTAACTGAAAATTTACATCAAATTTATTTATTTAATGAATTGAAATTAAAATATAAAACAAGTCAGAAAAATTGTTGAAATTTGTAATAATTTAATTTCTTTCAGACTGTATAATTAGGAAGTGAAGTCAGTCAGTTGTTAAATTTCAATTAATACAAAATATGTAAATCAATCATGAGACAGCAGAAGTTTAACTAAAAATTATTAAATATTTTTTTTGCTTGTTCATTACATTTTAAATAATCTTCATCAAATATTTCAGAATTGATGAGATATTCAGTAGCTTCAAAACACAATTAACACAAGTAATCAGCACATGATACTGATAATCACTTTTAATGTAAGTGTAATACAAAAAGTTATAAAGATCATCATCAGATTGAGACAGCAACTTTTTAATTTATGTAGTTTTTATTTTAAATTAATTGATGTATAAATTAAAAGCAGAGAATTGAAAAAATATTAATTCACAACACAAATTTTTGATACATCTGATATTCATTTCAGAATTTTCATCACTGAAATTCTCAGAATTGAGTAAATATTTTAATAAAACCTTTATAAGTTAAAAATAAAGTTCACAGTATTCAAGTTATTCAGCAAAATTAAATGCAAGTATAACATTATTTACATGTTTTAAGAAAATATTGTTTTCAATCAATGCATCATTCACAAAAGTATTCAGTATATGATATATTATACATATTTTCAGAAGTATGAGTATTGCAACTGCTGCTGTGATAAAATTAATGTTGTTATTTTTAAAAAATCAATAAATATTTAAAAAATTGAAAAGTTTAAGTATTTTTTCAAAAGTTAGTGCTTTGTGAAATTTCTTCAAAGTAACAAAATTACTGAACTTTTTGCTGAGATTGAGCTTTCAATTCTTGTTGTACATTATATGAGTATAATCATAAAAATTTCTTGTCTTATTCAGAAAAAATGTAACTGAGACAATTTATGTAAATCAGAAAGCAAGTAATTTTGCAGTATGAGTTAATGTTAATTCAGAATCACAAATATAATGACTTTCATGAATGATAAAATGAAATATCAAACTGAAAAAACAAATTTTATATTTAATAATTCATTTATAAAACTTTTTGTCTTTTTTCATCAACACAGTGTTTTTAACTTTGTCTGTTTCATTTAAAAGTTCAGATTTTTTCTTTAATGATTTCATTAAAATTTTAATTGTTTATTCTGATGATTCAAACTCTACAACTTCATCAGAAAGTGAAAACTTCAATAAATTCAGAAAATCTTCATTGTTGTTATTTTAAGACAATATTTTTGTTGTGTCTGCTGTATTTGTTAATTCTTTCAACATAATTAACTTGATAAGAGTATATTTCATAACAGTATAGTAAGATATAATAAAAAAAAATACACATGATGTCTCTCAGTTTCTTGTATAGATTTGATTCATCAGAATTTGTCAAAGTAGCAGTAAAAATATTCTTGTTGATGCAGCAAGTCTGATACATTTAATTGTCTTTAATTTGAAATAAATTATCAACAAAATAAAAATGAGATTTTTCTTAAAAATAGCAGTAATAATCAAAATATCAACTAAAGACAATAGTCAGAAAAATGATTATCACAGTAAATTCAGCAATGTAATTGTGTTTTAAAAAATTTTTTTAACATTATGTAAATCAAAATAAGCATTTCAACAGTCTTATCAAAATTCATGTTGTCAGTGAGAATTTTAGCTTGTAAAACAGCATGTTTTTTTCTTATTCAGTTTTAAATGTTAATTTTAATATTAATTATAATATTAATTCAGATTACTTAATGACATAACAAAAAGAAAGAGTCTGATTTATCTGAAAATAATTTATATATATTTTTATAAAATTGATCATCAAACTCTACAGATCTGAATCTGATTCAGTTCAACTCATTTATTGACTCAGTTTAAATAAATCAGTTTTTTAAAATTTACTCAGCAATTAAAGCAAAATCTAGATTTAGAAACTTAGAAATTTGCTGAACAAATTCAATTTTAATTATTCAAAATTTATAAAATTCAATTAGTGTGAATAAAGTTTATATAAGCTTAAATTATTACTCAATCTTCTACATTTGAGATCTAAATCCTTATAGTTATCACTTATTATTGTGTAAACTGCTGTTACAAACTGCTACAGACTGCTACAAACTGCTGACAGACAGCAGCAGACTGAGTTGAAACTTTACACTAAGCATCATTAAGTATAGTTTCAGAGATTTTGACACTTGATGAGCATTCAGATCAGACTTTGTTTAAACTCTAAATGTTTACAAATAAATAGTATGAAGTTTCTTAAGATTTTAGATTTTATTCCAATGAATAAATTTTCTCTAGAATTTGACTCAACTCAGAAATTGATCAACTTTATATTTTTATCAATATCAAGTTGCTCACAGTACAAATTATAATTTTTAATTGATTAGAAAATGTGATTAAGAGTCTGCTGTATTTTGATCTCAATTTCTTCATTGTTTTCATCTACATCAATATTGATTTTTTTAATTTTGTGTTGTAAAACTTCTTGAACATTCTGAATGATTCTATCAATTTGTTCATTCAAAGTATTTTTTTTGATTATTATTTAAAAACTGATCATCTTACTTGTTCTGATGAATTACTAGTCTGTTAACTGCATACTTAATTAGACTTGACCAATAAATTCATCAAATTCTTGATTAGTTCAATTCAATTCTGCCTGAAATCTATTTAGAACAGATGACATTTTCTAGATTTAATTATCAGAACAGGTGGAATTTGATGTCTGAAGTCTGAAAATTTGTCAGATAAATTCACTTCTGATTATATAAAACTTGATGAGTCAATTTAGACTTTATAAAGTTTATAATATTGTCATGTCAAGCTTACTAAATTGTTTCTGAAATAGATAGAAGGTCAGAGATGAGAGGTTATATACACAGCATGTGACTAACAAACATTCACAATCACTCAACAATTTTTACCTCCCAACAATGGTGACTTCATGACAAACCCACTATGTTTAAACCTCAATATCTCAGCAATGAAAATTATGAAATAAGATATTTAAATAGTATTTGAAATACTAGTAGATTAGTGACTTCAGTATACAATAAAGATTTTAATTTTTCAAAAACTTGAATAATAAACTTAATTACATGACTGTAATATAGATGAATAATTATAGATTAAACTTTACATAAGTACTAATATTTTATTAATATTTATATACACTAAGTTTTGATTATGTAATTTATATAGTGTTTTTTATTGTGATTATGAATCTGAAATCAGAGTTTGAATATCTCAAAAACTGAGTTCACAATATCATGTATTGTGATTTTTTAAATATAGTTATATTTATATATATAAATTTATCTTCTGTTATTTTTGTATTAATGATTCAATTTTACATATATTTTTTTAAAATTTTAATACATTATAGAATAATCAATATATAAAATAAATTTAAATTTTAGAATAAAAATATTGAAAATTTATTATAATATAAATAATTGAATATATTTACTTAAAAATATAAATAAAGTTGTAAAACTTCAGCTGTAGACTTTGTGAAAGCTCACACTGTCTTTTTTCTCAAAATGTAACTACTCTTAATTCAGTTAGCTTTAGTGAGCATAACACACATATAAATAATACACTAATTTTCCTCTTCATTGAGAGAATCAGTGGCAATCTCTTTCGTCTAACAATTATGTTTTTTGCTTATTGATTTCTTATTGATTAAATGAATAGTGATCATTTCATGTTTGCTTATATATTAACTGAATAATTTTTATTTATTTTAGTTTTATATTTTGTCACTTTAATTGAAAAGTACATCTGAAATGACTTCAAAAAACAAATTTTTTTTTTATTTTCTGATTTAAATAATTTACAAAATATCATCAGAAATTCATGATGATTTTTCTTTCATTTGTTGAAAAATGATAATAAAACTGACAATGAATTTCACACTCAATTTGAACAAAAACTTTGTGAAATAAATGATAAAATTAAAAATCATGCTGAATGAATGAAACATTTATTTCTGTGAGTTATGAATAAGTTAACACATTTCAAACCTGATGAATCAAAAAATTTTTTAGATACTTTTTGTAAAATAGCTGTCATTGCTACACAATTGCACTTTACTCTCAATTAGACTGATCACATGAGATGAAAAATTCTGTTAGAATCTCTACAGTTAAATTGACTTTGAATTTTGTGTGTATTTGTCTGATTTACAAATTCTGGCCATAGCTCACTTATTTACATGCAAAGATTTTTTCTTGATATTTCTTTACACATGATCACATTTCTAATC
The DNA here is from genome assembly GCA_029449355.1 of Emydomyces testavorans. NCBI lineage: Eukaryota > Fungi > Ascomycota > Eurotiomycetes > Onygenales > Nannizziopsiaceae > Emydomyces > Emydomyces testavorans. The sequence continues at coordinate 5,479,000 of CP120628.1, forward strand.
AATCAAAATCTGCAATTTTGAGTTTTTATTTTTCAACACATTTCTGCAGGCAAATCACATTGTTTTTCTAGTTAACAACTTGTTTATGAATTGAATTTTCAGCTTCTGAGTTAGAGTTGAACAATTATAAGTCTGTAAAATAAACTGAGTTTTGTTCTGATTTGCTTTTTTTTCATTAAATATATATTTTGTTAATTTGTTGTCATTGTTGTAACAGACTGATTTAAGCTGAAATTTCATCAACTCTGATTCAATTTGCAGCTTTAATTTCATTTAAATCTTTCATAAATATATTGTTTAAATTTTTTAAATTTTTTTCATTCTTAAACTTTTTCTTTCAGTGCTTCAATATAACATTCTTCAGATCTTGCAGATCTATATGCTTGTAAAAATTTTGAAATTCAGTTTTGAAAAGTGCTTTAATCAATTCATTAGCAATCATGCTGTTTGTTGATGTATATATACCTCAAATTTATTCATTTATAATCTTTTGTCACAATCAATAATTATGAATATCAATGTGCTGTAATTTGATCTGCAATCTGACTATATTTTTGTTAACAAGTCAGATTATTTGTTGATTATCACATTGAACTGTCATTTCATGTTGTTTTAGATTTATGCTTAATTTTTTTAGTAGTAAATCAATATAAATGTCTTTCTTGACTGCTTAAAACAATGCTAACAGCTTTGTTTTGATTGTAGATGTGATAACAATATTCTGCTTGTTAGCTCATCATTTAATCAGATTTCTGAACAGTTTCATAATATATATTTGAAAGCTCTTGCAGTCAAGAGTGTTATCTGCAAATGATATATCATTAATTATAATCAACTGGTTTTCATTTTTATATATTAAAAAAAATATTTAAATCAATTAAGATAATTCAGTACTCAATTCACAGTCTCATGATGTTTGTTTGATGAATTTATTATAAATCACAAAAGTCTGAAAACTGTAAAAATTATATTCAAATGTGTTGTAATAATGATATATAAAAAAAATTTAATCTTCTGTTGATATTTTGTAATAAACAGTTGAGAAGCTTGAATGTTGTTTGAAAACAGTTTTTTTTGTTATTGAGATATCATTTAATGTGAATAAATCATTTGTAAGCTTGAATAATTTGTCAATATATAATGTTTGACTCAGTCAGATTTTGTCTGCCACACAATTTTTTATAATTTTTATTTTCAAAAATTATTAAAAAAATTTTTTCTGAAATGTTTAAATTTTGTTTAGTTTGTAACATCTTCATTATATTTTTTGCTTTTAGCTCATTTTTCTTGCAGAATTCTAGTACTATATTATTAATGTAAAAAATAAAATTATATCATTTTTTAGAAAGCAGCACAACTTATGTGATATTTGTTTGAACTTTAGCTTCAGTAATTTTTGTGTAAAAGACTTTTGTCAAAAATTTTTATTCAACTGTAAAATCATGTTTTTTTTTCATTTATCTAACAGCATTTGCATGTAAACTTTTTTGTTCAACAAAACATATATGAAGACATTAATGACATTGTATTGCTTCAATTCTAGAATAAAACAAATCATTATGATTATCATGATTTAAAAAAATCTTATTGTTAAAATTGCTGCATACATATCTTCTGCTTTGATTTTTACTTATTGATTTTTTCTCATCACAAGTTTTGTTTTGCATTTGATGTATTTTTCATACTTGTCAAACTTATATATGTATATTCACATGCAATCAAGAATCTGACAATCATGTGTTTTTTTTTGACAAATGATCATAACTTGATTAGTTTATAACTTTGCTGCTGTTTTTTTTTTCAATTTGTTTAAATTGTTCAGTTAGTGAGTGATTTTGCATTTCATTTTAACAAATTAAAACATCTGAAAGATTCTTGCAATGTAGAGCATGTAGACTTTTGGAATTGTATTTTATTAAATGTTTCACATTTGTTTTTATAATTATTTTATTTTTTACACATTTTATTTGTTGTATTTTTTTTTCAGTTACAAATGCAGTTTTTCAGAATTCAAAAAATTAATCAAAGTAATAAAAGTTTTTTTTATATTGTTGCTTCAGCTGTATAACAGTTAGAAAGCTTGCTTCAGATGTTTCTGAAAACATAAAATACAAATTACACAAATTTATTTCAGTAAAATCTTGATTAGTTATTAAAAAAATTTTTTGTATGTCAGTTAAGTTGTTTGTAGAATCTGTAACATTTAAAAAAATTAAATATTTCATTGTTTTTAATTTTCATTTCTTTCTGAAATTTTTTCATTTCAGCAAAAAAGGTTTTGTACTGTTTTTGTTGTGAATTTTCAGATTTTTTCTGTTGAAGTAAATTTTCTGATTCATCAGATTTCAAGATTTTCTGCAAAAGCTCTTGCAGCTTTTTTACACTCAGATGTTTGAGTTGATTTTTGACTGCTTTTTTAAGCTCTTTAACATTTTCATTAAAAAATTCATGTTTGTTAAATATAACATTTCAGATGTGAATTATTGCATTAGTTATAAAATTTCAAATCTGATAAATGTTTGTTAAGTTATATTTTATAAGAAATTTTATTTAGATTTTTGATTTGAATTTTTTCAATCATTGAGTTTTTTTAATACTTTTCTTGTTAAGACAAACATTTTGCAACTGTATACACATAAATGTGTATGTTGAGATTTTCTTTCTTTAATCTCAGCATCATTTCTGCATGAAATTCATATATAAAAACAGTCATAAAAAGTTCTTCAGTTTTATCTTTGTTTTGAAGTTTGATTGTACAAATATACAATTATTTAATTTATTTCAGATCACAAGTTGTTCAGCAGTCTGATTATTTCTTTCATTGCACATAATTTTTTTTATTATTGTTTCTAGTCATTTCACAACTTCATTAAAATCTTGCATGTGAAACAGAAACAGTCTCTTCATTATGTTTTTTTTATTGAGAATATTGTTGATAATTTGACTGTTAAATATTTCATTATCAGATTCAATGACTTGTATTTTGAACTCATGAGATTTCATGAGCATCAGTTAATGTTTTAGAGCAGTTAGAATTTCTGAATGCTCATACAAGAATAAATAATAATCTCAAGCAAAGTCTGATCAACAATTCATTATAATCATTATTTATTTTGCATTTCAGATTCTCAGTTCATAATTATAAAAATTTATTGCTATTTTCATCTTCAAAATTAACAAAAACTTTTTGAATTTTCTTCAAATTTGTTATTTTATTTTTAAGCAGTTGCAATCATTGCATTTCACAATTCTAGAATCTTGAATTCAGATATTTTAATGCATTTAACAAGCTGTTTCAATTGTTTCAAGTTAATATATTTGATTTGTAGATGTCAGTATAACATATTTTTGTTTAAAAGTTTTTAATTTGTTCATTTGAGGATGCTATATAAAAAATAGCAACTAGAACAATATATCAAGTTATAAAATACTGTATGTGCAGATATATAAATGAAAGAAAGTAGATGACTCAGATATCAATATAATATTAAGACAATAAAGCTCATCACTGATTTTCAGAAAAATAAAAAATCAGAAATGAAAAGTTATAAACTGTCATGTCAAGCTTACTAAATTGCTTTTGGCATAGTGTAGTCATATACTGTATATATAACTTCTCATCTCTGATCTTTCATCTTTCTGAAAATCAGCAATGAGTTTTATTATCTCAATATTATATTGATATCTGAGTCATCTACACTCTTTCATTTATATATCTGCACATATAATGTTTTATAGCTTAATACATCATTCTGGTTGCTATTTTTATATAGTATTCTTACATGAATTTTCAGCTATTAGCAATAATTTGCTAATTTTTTTGAATACTCACACATGTTTTTTTGTTTGTTGATTTTTGATACATTTAATGTTTTTGAGCATTTATACATATTTTTTTTGACAGAAACAGCATTTTCAGACAGTTGTTTCTGTTTTTTTAGTTTTTTTTATCAATTAAAAACTTTTTTTTCAGAATTCAGTTTTTGCTTTTCAGTAAAATCATTTAAAAAACTTTATGAAAAAAATTTGAAAAAAATGACAAAGAAAAAATCAAAAAATATCATTAAGCATTTAAAATTATTTCTAATTACATTTATAATGTTTTTTTACAAATTGTGCATTGACTTCTCACTTTTTTTTTGCTTTTTAAAAATAATAAGTGTTTCAGTATCAGTCAAAATTTTTTCTGATTTTCAATTATTATTTTCAGAATCTCAATATAAGAATAAAATAAAAAGATTTATTCAGTTGATATATAAGCAGGCATGAAATAGCTACTATTCACTTAATCAATAAGAGAATCAATAAGCAAAGAATATAGTTGTTAGGCAAAAGAGATTGCCACTGATTCTCTCAATGAAGAGAGAAATCAGTGTGTTATTTATATGTGTGTTATGCTTGCTAAAGCTAATCAAATTAAGACTAGTTACATTTGAGAAAAAAACAGTATTAGCTTTTGCAGAGCTTACAGCTGAAGTCTTACAGTTTTTTTTTTTTTCATAAAAATTTTAATTTCTTCAGAGCATATAAGCTCAATAGCTATTGAAGTTTCAATAAAAAATCTTCACAAGAATTAAAAAACTTTGTGAAGAAAAAAAATATTTTTTTAGCTAGCAAAAAGATTTTGCAGTACAGATAATATCAGTTATATCAAATTTCATCACAACAATTTTATCATTTATTAAATTTTCACAGACTAAATCTGATGATGTAAGCATTAGCTTTTATCACTTCAGCTTTATAAAATATCTTCACAAAAGGAGTTGTTGATTTGTGAAGCAAAAAAAATCTGTTGAGATCACTCAGCTGTGCATGATTTTAAGAAAACATCATGCATTTTAATTAAAAAATGCATGATAATTCTGATAATCATGATGAGATTTGAACTCACAATCTTCATTGTTGCAGTTGTATATAATACAGCTGCATCAGTCAAACAATTGTTGTTGTATTTTCTTATTTTGATTTGTAAAAATTCATTTTTCATTCATGAAGATGAATTTTTCTTAATTGAGTATAGCTTGACTTCATGAAAATAATAACAACAGCTTTTAGCAACTCAGTTTCTTTTTTTTTTTCTTGATTAAATCAAAATTCATTTTCAGTGAGTATAATTTTTTTAGTGTCAGATTCATCAGTTTCATTAAAAAAAAAACTTCACAAGAAATTTATATTGCTCTATAGCAATACTGAAATCTCACAAGCTCATATCAGCTTCACAAGTGATTAACTTTGCAAGCTATCAGTCTCACAAGCTCTCATCAGCAGTCAGAAGCTTTTGCAGCTAATTTCATGAAGTGAGCTAAACTAACAAAAATATAACAACAATCATTGATTACATTTTTCAATAATTTCAATATCAATTTCTCTCACAGTGTTTTTTTGTTCAAATATGTCAGATGACAGTTGACTTCAATCACTTATTTTTTCAGATACTGAGAATTCTGATGTTGAGATGTTAATAAGTATTGATTCTCATAAAAAATGATTATACAATTTTAGCAAAACTTGCTTTACAAACATTTTTCACAAGCTTTCATACTAACAATTCAATAATTTTTTTCTTCACAACAAGTTTTCAGAGTTCAAACACATATTTTAAAAACTTTTAATTTATATAAAAAATCAACTCTAATGTTTTTTCTTCTGAGTAAATACTTTTCAGCTCAAAATCAATAATCAACTCTGATGAAATTAATAAATTCTTGCAATCAGATTTCAATGAATTTTGTTTGTAAACAAACTTCAACTGATTTTGCTGTTCTTGACAAGCAAAATCAAATTTCAACAAGTTAACTTTATCATGAAATGCAAAAGCTTAATTTACATGCACAAACTTCATGAGTTGATTTTGTTGCTCATTTTGTCAATTTTGAGCATTTTTTTCATTATGTCAACAAAATGTTACTGACTTTGTAAACAACAAATTCTGCATCAGTGATGCAAATAATTCTGATAATTCTCATAATTTCAATGCAAATAATTTTAATGATTTTTGCTGATCATGCTGCTGCTTCTTCTGCTTCACAACAAATTTTTGTGAGTGTATTTATTTCATCATTAAATGATCATGAAAAAAATGTATTTCATTTTTTTATAAAAGCATTTTTGCAAAGTGATTTTGAAGAATAAAAAACTGATTACAGTGCATCAGTCAATGTTCTGTGATGTTATCAATGAAATTATCAAATTTCATTAATGATTTCACAAAATGTTTAAACAGCAAGTCACTTTCATAATGTATTTTTTGAAAATTGCTTTGCAGAGCATTCATCAGTTACACTGATGATATTTTCAGAATTGTTTTTATTATCAGTTGATATTGATTTCAGATCATTCATGAAAAAGTTTTGCTGAATCAGAACATCAATTCTCAGATTAATTAATCTGATTAATGCAGCTGATCAGAAAAGCTTCACAACTTAAACTTAACTTCACAAAGTAATGTTGATCATCTGAATTTGATAATTATTTTTTCATGAATAAAAATATAATCAGTGTTAAAAACTGAGCAGAACTTACAAAACTCATCAATTCATTTTATGCATATTTGATGAGTTTTGTGAAAAATGCAATAATTGTTTTTATTAAAATGTTTTTTGTTTTTTTCAGAAGTAAGAGCATTTCAGTATACAATTATGATAAAAATAAAAATGAAATATCATGATATGCAGTAAATCATGTGATATGAATTCATTATTAAAAATATAATTATCATTGAGATTCAATCATTTTTTCACATAAAATTGTAGAATAAGTAATCTAAAATTGTTTGTGAATATTATATACATGTTAAGTTTTCTCAGAATAAGACTTTTAGTTCTTCATGAAATGATAAAAGACTTGCAAGTCAGGTTTGTCAGAATTGACATTATGATATTTTACAAAAAGCTTTCATAAATGTTTAAAATTTGCAGTAGATTTTCAGATGAATTCATTTTTCTTGCTTTTATAATTTTTTCATTAAACAAAATACTGAAATTGTCAACTTTCTTTGCAGAAGTCAGTTATAATTCTGATTTGAAGTTTTTATTTTTCTTTAAGTGTTTTGTGAACTGAATGATGAGCTGTGCTATTAACATCATTCATTTTTTTGTAATCACAAAGCAAAAATACATGAAAAACATTGTGAATGCTCACAAGATCTGATGAAAGTTTCAGACAATAAACTTGCTTGTTTACTTTTTTTATAATTTTACAAAAATCAATGCATAAAAGATCAAGCTTTTTATTCACACAAATTGTTTGGATATTTTTTAAGTTAAGTCAAATTTTATTTTCAATAATGTAAAACTTTAACATGTGCTTCTTGTTATAATACTTTTTTTAATAAATTTGTGTCTTCACAAGAAATTTTCTGACTTGATTTCAATATTCATAAATGATGTTCATTCAATTCTGAAAGTTTTTTATCTCAAAAATATACTCATTTGATTCTGTGAGAATCATTCACAAATTCAGTTCATATATAATTTAAAAAAAAAATTTTTTGTTCAAAAATGCTAAAAATTATTGTAAACAAACTCAGTAAAAAACAATTAGAATATTCAGTCATTTTAATTGTAGTTGTCAAAACTTTGCAGATATTGTTTCAGAATATTATTCAATTGCTTAGTTTGATCATCTGTCTGAAAATAAAAAACAATACTTAAATTTCACAAGATTTTCAATACATGCAAGAAATCACTTCAGAATTCACTGATGAATAAAAATTCACAGTCAAAAATTATATTCAGAAATATTTCATGAAGTTTTATGATTTCACAAATAATAAAATGTGTTAATTGTTCTGCAGTGAGCTTTTTGATCACAGAAATAAAGTAAGTCATCTTGCTAAAGTGATTAACAATCACTAAAATGCAGTCAAACTCAGCTCTCTCAATGTTTTTACTTCACAAAAAATTGATAATGACATTCATGCTGATTTGATTTCAAGAATTTGCAAAAATTAACAATAAATTAAACTTTTCATATAATTTAATTCTGATAACTTGCAAATTCATGCATATTTCACAGACTTTGCAGTATTTTTGAATCATATTTTTCATTTGTGATCAATAATACTTTCACAAAAGTAACTTGTAAATTTGTTTTGTAGCAAAATAATTTGTTAAAAATGTATCATGATGTTGTCTGACTAACTTTAATTATAGAGTTTTGTTGACTGAAATGTATAAATAATCATTATAAAACAACATGATTTTATTAAAAATTCATCTTTTCACAAATTGAGAATGAAATTTCATTTTCTTTTTAATTTTTGCTGGATACTCATCAGCATCTAGCAGTTTAAATAATACTGAAATAAAATTGCAAAATGTTTTATTTGTTTTATAAAAATTTTTAATATCATAAAAATTTTCATCATGAACTAGTTTGTGAGCATTTGTAATTTTTAGTTTAAATTTTTTATTCTGATACATTTCATCTGAGAGAATTTTCACAAGTAGTTTCTTGATTTATATCATATGCTTTGCAAAGAAAGATTGTGCATCATTTTTTTTTTCTTCAAAAAACTTGAGTGAAACATTTATCAGTTTAAACTTTTCATCAGCACAAATTGTTTTCTTAAGAAAAAACATAATATATCATGCTCTTGAGTGTTTTTACAATTTGTTTTTTTTACATAATTTGTCTGTCACAAAAATTCATCAGTTAAATTTTTTTTTTGATGTTTCACAGTAAATCAAAAAACTGTTAATTTTTAAATTTAACAAATTTGATATTTAGATAAGTTTTTTGCTGTTGCAAAGTAATGAAAATTATCATAATTTATCATTACTAAAACAGATTTTTACAAGCTCTTTAGTCAATAACATCAGTGTTTAAAGAATTTAATAATGATCAAGAATTTTTGATTATGAATATCATAATTGTGTTTTGTGAGTTTTATTTTTCATGAATACACAATTACAAATACTCAGTTTTGAGAGTCATTCAATTGAGTAATGATCTCAAATATGACAAAATCAGAAATATCAGTTTCAAGATATATTTGATGATCAGAGTTAAAGTAATGAAGCATAACAACATTCACAAATTTTTTTTTCAAAATATAAAAAACTTCACAAGTTTTTTTTGTGAAAAAATTCTTTTCATTTTTTTTATTCAATTTTTGTTTTTTGCAACATTTAATTTTTTTATTCTGTTTTTCATTCTTCAGTATATTAATCAAATCTAAAATGATTTTTGAAAACTTTAAAATAAAATGACAGTAAAAATTTGCAAATTTTAAAAATACTTGAATATTTTTTTGTGAGTTGAGTTTCAGTCAAATCAAAATAATTTTCACACATAATTTCTTCATAAATATTTCATCAGCTGATACAATATATCTGAAAAAATCTATTTCACAAACACTAAAATAACACTTGAAGATTTTGCAGTGAAAATTTGCTGTCATGAGTGTTTTCAAAATTTGACAAACATGTTGAACATAATTCTTTTCATTTGTGAAGTATATTACAACATCATTTAAATAAATTATTATAAAAGCATCACAATTACAAAAAGTCTTGTTGATATAAAACTGAAAAGCAGCTGAAGCATTTGATAAATTCAAAAAAATCACATAATATTCAAGTTCTAGAAATGTGCAAAAAACAATTTTTCATTTATTTTTCTTTCAGATGCAAAGACAATAATAAGCATTTTTGACATCAAGATGAGTGAAGATTTTAGCACCCACAAAACATCCCAAAAACTTTTTAATCAATGATAGTAAGTAGCAGTTTTTCACAATCTTGAAGTTCAAGTCACAATAATTCACACACATTCATAAATCATCATTTTTTTGAAAGCAAACATAATTGATGCTTTCATGTGAAATTTGAAAAATCAAATGAAATCATGAGCAACTGTATTATTAAAATATTTGTAAAGCATTTCAGTTTCATTTTTTGAAAATTAATAAATAAAATCAAAAATGAATTTTTTTTTCAGATTCAAATTCAATAGTCAAGTTTTTCTTTCAATGAGAAGCCAGCTTTCAAGCTTTTTGTTCACTGAAAGTTTTTGTGAAATTTTTATATATCTCAAATATTTAAAAATCATAATTCATAATGACTATATCTTCAATTTCACAACATGTCATCACATAAATAAACTTTTTCTCTTGCACTAGATTCTTCACATTAACTGATTGAATCATCACAAGCAGATCACACAAAGTTTTCTGAAAATGAATTGAGTAATTCTTTCATGAAATGATGAAATCATGTTACAAAAGTCAAGTCATGTTTAAAATCATATCATCATTTATATTAACAACAATAACTTGCTCACAAAAAATTTGTGTTTGATTTTGAAAATTTTAATACTTGAAGACAATGTTCATAACATTTTCAGCATCAAGAAATGCTTGATTTCTTTCAGCAATCTTGAGAAAAATCTTCATTGAATGTATCTTCAGTTTTAGTGATTTCACAAGATCAGAACTGATAATGAAAAAAATGCAGTAAAAATTCACATAAGCTGATCATTTATACTCAGTAAATAATTCTACAAAAAATGTATTTAATTAAATAAAAAACATAAACAAAAGATTGACATCAGATAATTGCATTATTTTAAAGTTATTTTTTTTAAGCTTTTAAATTTTTATGTTTATTTCTTGAAACAATCAGAAGATTTATGTCTTTTTTCATTACAACTGTAGCAAGTGATGTTTATGAAATCAGTCTTGCTATCAAATTTGTTTTTTTTATTTTTCATGAAATTTTTTGTTTTCTTCTTAAATTTTTTCTTAAATTAATTTTGTTGAGATTTATTCACAGAAGCCTTCACAGAGCTTTCATTTTTTTTTAAAAAAAATGGGAGTAAAGTGCAATCATGTGACAATGACAGTTATTTCACAAAAAATATCTGAAAGTTTCTCTTGTTCATCAAGTTTGAAACACATTAACTTATTTATAATTTACAAAAATAAATATTTTATTCATTCAACATGATTTTTGATTTCATTATTTATTTTGCAAAGCTTTTGTTCAAATTGAGCATAAAATTCATTGTCAGTTTTGTTGTCATTTTTTCACAAATGAAAAAAAAATCATTATAAGTTTCTGATGATATTTTGCAGATCATTTAAATCAAAAAATAAATTTTTTTTTATTTTTCTTGAAATGTATAATGAAGTTCAGTTTTCACATAATTTACTTTCTGAGAATTTTCAATCTTTATGAGTTCAGTTGAGAATTCAATTTTGAAAAAAAATTTACAAAGCTTAACAAAAATAATTGTCTTGTAATCAGACTTCAGTTCTGACAGTCTATATCATTTAGCTTTCTTAACTGAGTTTTTTTGTTGAGTAAACACATCTAGAAACTCTGATCAGATGTGTTTTTCTAGATTAATTTTCAATTGTTTTGAAAATAAAATCATGTTTTCTAGAAGCTGATTTCATTTGTGAAGCTTTTCAAGAAACATGATTTTAATAATGAGATGTTCACAAAGTGTAAAAAATGTATTAATGAATTTTTTGTGAATAAATTCAGAATTTTCTAACTTTGTGCTCTGAGTAAAAAATGTTTTTTTGCAGAAAAAATTTGTTGCTTCATGAAGTATTTTTGAAATTACTTTCATTTGAAAATTGACAAATGATGAAGATTCTTCACAAAAATTTTCATAAAAAATAAAAAAAAATACAATTTTTTTTTTGTTTTTGAAAATCATTTCAGATGTGCTCTCAAAAAAAATGACAAAATATAAAAATAAAGTAAAAAGATTTATTCAGTTGATATATAAACAGATGTGAAATAGCTATTATTTGTGAGAATGCTATATAATAAATAGCAACTAGAATGATGTATCAAGCTATAAGACACTATATATGCAGATATATAAATAAAAGAACATAAATGACTCCAATATCAATATGATATTGAGATAATAAAGCTCATTGCTGATCTTCAGAAAGATAAAAAATCAGAGATGAGAAGTTATATACACAATATGTGACTACATTATGCCAGAAGCAATTTAGTAAGCTTAACATGACAGTTGCTCTTTTTCTAGTTGAGAGCTGTTCTCAGCAATGATTTTTTGCAGCATAAATGCTCATATATCAATGATTTGTACAGAAAAGTACATGTATGATGTGTATTTGTGAATAAATATGATGTTGTGTGGTTATTTTGAGTAAGCAAGAGCTAATGACACATTAATAATTAATTAGAATCACATCATTGTGTGAAATAAGCAAGTATGAAGATTCAGAATACTGTATTGCTGATGACAGTTAAATTGAGTTAGCATTCAGTCAGTAGCATGTTTTCAGAAAATTTTTCACACAACTAGTGTTTAAATAAGCTTTCAAAAATCATAACAATGATAAGTAATAATGCAATGCTGTATAATTGCAATTCTGCTTCTGCTATTTTGTTTTTTTTTTTTAAATTTATTTCAACTTTTTTCTTGCTCTGCCTGCTGCAATTCTGTTCTTTCAGCTTTTACTGCTTTTTTTGCTGTCTGTCTTGCTTTTTTTCTGTTTCTTTCTTTCTCAATTCATGTTTTTATTCTGCTATAATGACATTATCTGTGTCTGCTGTTTTGATTACTTTAACTAAAAAATGCTGTGAGACATTTTCAGTTTCAGCATCATCTGAAAAGAAGTCTCACTCTGCTGAGAAAGAAAAGAAAATGAAGAAAAAAAAAACAGTCATCTTCATCATTTTTTTTAATATGTTTGTAGTTGATAGAAGATTTTCTTATACTGAAAGCACTTTTTTTATGTTTATTCACATATTTTGTGTGAATTTTCTTGTGTGAAAGCAAATTCACTTGTTTCTTTTTCAATTCTGATGATATCCAGTCATTTTTGAATATATTTTGAGTTTTTTTATAGATTTTTTGTTTATATTCTCATCTGTTATAGGTTTTTTGATTTATCAGAACTTTGTTTTTTGCCTGTTGCAAGACTTTGCTTGTCAGAATTAAATTTATGAATGTGTTTGTTTGCATTTTGAGCAAGAATATATGTATTTTTGCACTTGAAGCAACTTTTTCAGCTGTTTTAATACTTGATTTATATGTACTAACAATTTAGACATCTTCTCTGCTGTTGTTGTCTGTTCTTCTTGATCAATTTTGTTGAAAAATGCAACTATGCAAGATTCAGCAACAAGAAATGCAAAAAATGTCAAAAAACACATCAGAATTGTGTTCTGATAAGTGAATATTCAGTTATTAGCAATAATTTGCTAATTTTTTTGCATTTTAGATGAAGAAAACTTCACAAATCAAGCATCTTCAGAATCTGCATGATATCATTTTTCACATGCAGCAAATGAATTGTGCTGCTAGCAAACTAAAGATAGAACTTCAGAAATTAATAATAACTCTGATTAAAGCTGATTGTGAGATTAAAAATGTTTATGCTTGTGCTGCAGCTAAGTGTGATGTTGAAAAATATTGTGCAGTTGCTGCAGCAGAGCAGAAGTCTGTGAAAAAAAATTATAAGTGCTGAAGATGCTAATCTGATGAAGAAAAAAAAAGAATTTTTTTCAGCAAAAAGCATTGATCTAGTTAATGAATTGCTGTGATTGTTTCTTGTTTTTTTTACTAAAACAATTGCTGTTGTGATTCTGATGTCTGCAGTATTTTTTTTATTTGTTTTTGCTGCTTCTGCATTTGTTAAACTCACTGCTTTCACTTTATTTGTCTTTTTCAGATTTCACTTGATCAAATTGCCTTCTTCTGAGAAAGAAAAGAAGAATGAGAAAAAGATGTCAGCAAAGAAGAAAAGGAAAAAGAAAAAAAAGCAAAAAATGATTGCAGAGTTGGTGATTGAGCTGATGAAGAAGAAAGAAAACAAAAAATATGAGAAAAAAAGCAAAAAAAAAACTCAAAAAATGAACTCATGTTTTTTTAGAGACTCTTCAGAGCAATTTTCATGCTTTTGAGCACATTTTTATCAGATGCTGCATCTTCAGACTGAATTTTTATCAAGATTTTGTTTTTTCTTTTGTTTTTTGTGATATGTCTAGTATTTTTGGGTACTCACACATGTTTTTTGGTGTGTCTGGTATTTTTGAGTATTCACATATGTTTTTTTTTTTTGTTTTTTGGTACATCTGGTGTCTTTGAGCACTCATACACATTTTTTTTTTAACAAAGACAGCATCTTCAGACAGTTGTTTTTGTTTTTGTTTTTTTTAATTTTTTTTATCAATTGAAAATTTCTTTTTTTGAAATTCAGTTTTTGCTTCTCAGAAAAATCATTTAAAAAATTCTATGAAAAAAATTTGAAAAAAGTGGCAAAGAGAGAATCAAGAAATATTATTGAGTGTTTAAAATTATTTTTAATTGCACTTATAACATTTTTTTACAAACTGTGAATTTACTTCTCATTTTTTTTCTTATTCTTCAAAAATTGCAAGTATTTCAGTATTAATTAAATTCTTTTCTGATTTTTAATTATTGTCTTCAGAACTTCAATCAGCCCATTGAACAAAATATTCAATTTTTTTATAATGTTTGCATTTTTTAAAAATTTCTTCAACAAGATATTTATTCTGTTTGTTTATCAGTTCTGGCTCTGACAGTGATAGCTGATTTTTATGTTTTTTGTATGCTTTCAGCAGTAAAACATGAAAAAATAAAATGTATGCTGTGATAACTAGAAAATAATTGAAGTTTATATAATTGCTTCTCTCAAGCTGCAATAATTTAAAATGAATTAATATAATTATAATCAAGTTTGTGTGCAGAATAAATCATTCAGAAGTTTTTTGTATGAATTATCACTTAACTGCTGATTTGAAAAAATTGTAGTTTATGTTTTAAATCATAATATATTTTTTGTGTATTGTGTACTGCTTGCAATTTTTCAATCAGCTGTTTGCATATTTTTTTAAAAATTTTAGCACATTTTGCTACATGAATGATCAGTTTTTCTGATGATTTGCTAACATTAATAATCAAATTAGAGTGATAACTCATGAAGACTTTAGCTGATATTTTATTCATAAAGTTATACTTTGCTTGATTGTGCATAAATTACATCATTGACAATCATTGTACTCAATCATCTTGATGAAAATTAATAAAATAATGCAAATAATGCTTTAGTATTTGATTTTGATGCTTAGTTTAATCATCAGTTTGAAAATGAAAAACAGTATTAAGTCAACATCTTGCATCAAAATAAAAACAGAAAGTTGATTAGTATTTACTCATGAACAGTAAATTTTAATCAGAAATGATGTTTTTTGACATTTCATATATTGTAAAAATGCACTCATAGCAGATTTCTGCAAATTCAACAGCAGTTATATTTTTTGACAAGATATATAAATTATGAATTTAAAAAGAATATTAATTATAACTAATACAGCATCATAGATCTCATTTTTTCATGTGAAAAAAAACAAGCTGATAATAAAATCAATCAAAATAAACTCAAAGAATTTGAAAAACATAAAAATTGTGTTTAACTCATCATATTTTTTATGTTAATAAAACTTAACATGTTGACAAACATCACAAGTTTGCACATATTGTATAACATTCTGAATAAATTTATGTCAATAATACTTATTCTGAATTATCTCAATGAATTTTTTAATTTTTTAATAATTTTCTTGCAGATCATCATGATTTGCATGAATTATTTTCATTATCAACATTTTTTGCTTTGAAACATAAACTTGATTGTTGACTTAAAGTAAATCATTATCAGAAATAATTCAAACAAAGTTTTCAGTGTTAAATATGTCAATTTCTTGTACTTCTTGTCTGCATTTCTTGATAAAAAAGTTTAAATTTTGAATTTGCAGTAGCAAGAAAGTTAAAAATTCTGATATATTTGTATATACTGTTTTAAACATTAAAATAACATTTATCAATGTTCATAGTACAAAGTTTTTCAGAAAGTTTTTATTATCAATGATAAACTCAAAAAAGTCAACAGCATTTTTTGAGAAATTATTTATATTGTCAGTAATTGTTAAGTTGTTTAAAAACATTAATTGCTGCTGTTCATCATACACTCAGATGCAGTTTGCAAAAAAAATTATATTTTTTTGAGATTCAGTGTTTCATTTTGTTGTAATTTTATGTTATAACTTTTGTTGCAAGACAAATAACATAATTTTATCATGATAAAAGTTTGCATAATTTGATCAACAGCTGAGTGCATTTGCTAAATTTGTTTTATCTGAACAATGTAAAAGCATAAAATCATACATGCTTAGCACTTTCACTTATCTTGTCTCATGTTTGTTGAGCATTTTAATTATCATAAAATATTGTAGATTAGCATGATCAGATAAAACAATCACTGAATTTTGATTTTTTTTTAAATAATGTTTTCAGTATTTAAAAAATGCAATTATTGTCAACAACTTCTTGTTATATGTATCATCACACATTTCTGCATTTATTAATTTGCAAAATCAGAAAACAACAAAATGTTAAAGTTCATTTTTCTGAAGTTGTGATAATATAATTGCTATTGTATAAATTGAGACATTTAATTTCAGCATAATTTTTCACTGAGAATTAAAATGAGAGAGTAGAAAAGCAGAAATAAAATGTTTTTTAAACTCTTGAAATGTACATTCAGCATCATTTGTTCAAACAAAAAATGATTTTCACTTTTCTTTTATATTATTTTCTTTGATTAATGTGAATAAAGAATTAGCAATTTTTGAATAAAAGTAAATGAACTGTTTATAAAAATTAGCAAATTTTAAGAAGCTTTGAAGTTTTTTAATGCTTTTAAAAATTGATTAATCAAGTATAATATTTACTCATTTTTTTTTCATCTCAATTCTCTCAGAGTCAATTATATACTTTAAAAATAATATTTTATCAACAGCAAACTCACATTTTTTGATTTTTATAAACAGATTTGCTCACTCAAGACAATTAAAAATTATTTGTGTGTGCTTAATATGCTTTTTCATGCTGTTGAAATAAATGAGAATGTCATCAAGATAAATCAAACAGCAAACATCTAATAAGTTGACAAGTGCATTATTTATATAAAATTGAAATGTAGCTGATGCATTTGTCAAATTAAAAAACATCACACAAAATTCAAAATGTTCATAATGAATGTGAAATGCAGTTTTTTATTTATTTTTTTCATGAATTCTGATTTTATGATAAGTGTTGCAAAGATTCAGAGCAGTATATATCTTGACTTCACTAAGTTTATTCAACATTTCTGTAATCAGCAGCAGAGAATAGCAGTTTTTAATCATAATGTGATTAATTTCACAATAATTGATGCAAAAATGTAAATCATCATTTTTTTAAGATAAAAAAAATTAAAACTTCAACAGAACTTTTGAAAAATCTGATTCAATTTTTGTTCAAAGCATTTTCAATATATTGCTTCAGAATTTCAAATTCAGTGACAGACAAGAAATAAATTAACAAGAATGATGATTTCATTTCAAATTTCAATTTAATTTTATATTTCATTTTTGATGAATGAAAAACTTCAATTGCAGCTTTTTCTGAGAATAAATACATTTTATAATGCACATAATCTGATAACTTGTTCAAATTCACATTTGTGTACATTGCACTGTTAAACATAATTGATTGATCAGTAAATTCATTCATTTGTTCAGAATTGTCAGTTTTTAACAATACAACTGACTTAATATTAAACAAAAATGCTTGTATTTCTGTCAAAATCTTGCCAACTGCTTCATCTGCAAACATAAAATCATTATCAATTACATTAATTTAATAAATTCAGTTATTTTTTTGTCAATTAACAAGAAAATTAATATTTTTAAGTCAAGAAAAACTCAAAATAAAATCATAATTATTCAGAGTTATTGTCTTGAAGTTATGAGTAGCAATTTGTGTAACTTTGTTACTGTCTGTTGTGCTCACAGCTAAATCTAGTTGTTCATAAGTGTGCATCATGTGATTATCAATAATCTTCATCATTTTTGACTTGTGAGATTTATTTTTCAAGTCATTAATTTTTATTTAAAAATGACTAATAAAATTGACTTCAGCTTCTGAATTCACTAAAACTATAACACTTTTCAGATTTTTAGTTGTCAGAATTTCAATAATTATAATGAAGAATAAAGAATTTTGCTGCTGTTTGCAAACTTCAAGAATTATTGCAGCATTAATATTTTTTTTAAAAAGTTTTTTGATGCATTTTGTTGCTTATTCTTATACTTCTGCTTCTGTTTTTTCTTTCAATAACTGTTTGAAGAGTGTTTTTTTTCACAATATGAGCATTTATTATATTCAGCTTTTCATTTTTTATTATTATTTAAAGAATCATGCAAATTATTGTTGCTATTTTTCAGCTTTTTTCATGATCAATTCTTAAAACTGAAGCAGTTCACATTGTTTTGATTTAAATTTTTCAAATTCTGCATTTTTTTCTTAAATTTGTTAACTTTGTCAGATAGATTATCTTCAGTTTGTGTCAAACAGAATATGAAAGCTTCATATTTTATATTTTTATATTTATCAGCATACTTGTCAAATTCTGCACAGATTTCAGATAATATCTTCAAATAAACATGATTTTTGCACTGATTTTCAGTATATTGTTCACAAATTTATTCTGAAATGCTTTCTAAAGCAGTCACAAAATTTTAAATCAATTGATTTTCACACTGTTTAAGTTCTAGATATTGATGATCAGCATTACATAAGATTTTTTTAGAATTCATAACTTGTTGTTTCAGTCAATTTTTGAATTCTTCTCAAGTAAATAATTAATTATCATTATTTGCATTAAAATGACTTTATTTGATGAGCAATTTGCTGTCAAAATGCAGAACTGCTTCAAGAATGTTGTGATTTGATTATTTTTCAAAAAAGTTTTCATGATAAACATAAAAAGCTTTTGTGCTCACAATGAAGTTTTCTAATTTCTTAAGATAGCAAGCTGCAAATTTTATATCAAGTTTTCACAAGAGTGCTTTCATCATGTCAGTTATAATAAAAAATGTTAGAATAAAAACATTTGAGATAGAGATATTTGAGCTTAAAGCACTATTTTCTTTGTTTTTTAGCACTTGTATTGCTTTGTTAAGATTTTTAATTTCAGTTTGTTGTTTCAACAATTGTTTTTCAAGTCTAAGACATTCAATTTTGCATTCATCTTCAGCAATGACATTGTTTTCAGTCATAGTTGATGATTCTTCAGTGTTTTTTGATTGAGACTGCACAATTAACTCAACAATGTCATTATTAAGAAAGTCTGATGTGATTGTCACTTCAACTGAAGAAGAATTCTTTTCAGTTTTTGCCACATTGAATTTTGCAATTAATATTGTCAGACATGACATCAAATTTGAGAATATTTGTCACAAGAAGTGTAAATTTAATGAAATAATTAATAAAATCAATAAAATTTGATGAAAAAAAATCTTGTAATCTGATGAATCATTCTCTGATTTGAGAAGCAATGAGAACTGTGAGAATGCTATATAATAAATAACAACTAAAACAATGTATCAAGCTATAAAACACTATACACACAAATATATAAATAAAAAAACATAGATGACTCAGATATCAATATGATATTGAGATAATAAAACTCATCACTGATTTTCACAAAAATAGAAGATCAGAGATGAGAAGTTATATACACAGTATGTGACTACATTATGCCAGAAGCAATTTAGTAAGCTTGGCATGACAGATAATAAGTGATAATTATAAAAATTTAAATTCTAAATAAAAAAAGTAGAGCAACAATTTTAGATTTATATAATATTATAAATTCTACAAAATCTAAATTAATTTATTAAGTTTTATATAATCAAAATTAAATTTATTCAGTGAATTTCTGAATTTTAGACATTTAAATTCTATTCATTTCAGCAGTCAGATTTAGAAAGCTTTGTTTATTTTAAACAAATTACAAATTAGATTGAATTGAACTGATTAAGAATTTAATGAGTTGATTGATCAAGTTTAGTTATCTGAATTTTTCATTAAAAATCTTAGTAAAAATAAATAACTACACAATTTTACATATACAATCAATCAGTCAATTACATCAAAAAAGCATTATTTCAGATAAACTGACTACATGAAATGAGAAATTTTTTCTGTTTCAGTGAACTCAGTCTCAGTCTCAACTATTATAATTTTAAATTCATTTTTAGTTGAAAGAACTGTTATTCATTTTCATTATCACTACATGATGAAAAATTTCAATTTCATTTCAGAGTAGAGTTGATCAACTTTCAAATCAGATCAGACTCTAGAAAAAGTCTGTTCATTCAAATAAAATCTAGAGTCTTGAAAGACTGATTTTTGTCTGTCTGTAAGCATTTAGAGCTTGAGCAAAATCTGATCTGAATGCTCATCAAGTGTCAAGATCTCTGGAACTATACTTAATGACACTTAGCATAAAGTCTCAACTCAGCCTGCTGCTGCCTGCCAGCAGTTTACATGATAATAAGCAATAATTTAGATCTTTATAGATTTTATTCATGCTAATTAAATTTTATAAGTTTTAAATAATCTGAATTGAGTTTGTCTAGCAGATTTCTGAGTTTAGAAGCTCTAGATTCTGCTTTATCTGTCAGATAGCTTTTGAGAACTTGTTCATCTGAATCAGATCAACAAACAAATTGAGCCAGATTAGACTTGAGTTTATAAAATTTGATGATTAATTTTATTTTAAAGTTTTTTTTTTCTAATTTCAGTTCTGTCTCAAAAAATAAATTGCAATTTTATTTCAGTTTTTGATAACAGAATTTTGATTTCAGATTCATTTCAGATTATTTTAAATTAATGAAACAGAATGAAATGAAAATTTTCAGTTTCAATGTCAAAAAAAGCATTTTGGCACATTTGCATGTGAGATCATTATTTTGAATCATTATCACATTATGTAACAAAAATCACACAAATTTTTTTTTTGAAAATTTATTTAATTGTTACAAGATGTGTTGCCTCACTGAGAATTTATTTTATTTATTTGATTGCTTAATTTTATAAACTTTTTTTCAAAAAAACTTTTTATTTTTTTCTCTCACAAGTTTCTGCAGACACATATTTAAAAAAATACACATCAGATCAATGGAAAAATCAGTCAGATATCATCTCAAATCAAAATAATTTGATTTTGATAAATCATTGCTTAAACATCATTTATTTTGTATTAGAAAATGAATTTTTTAAAAATGAAGAATATATTTACACTCAAAAAGCATGATGATTGTGTTTTTGATGATAAGTTGAAAAATATTAATAACAGTTGCTTGTCAGTGAAATTCTGACTTCATTTCAAGAATGATTTAACAAATCAAATGTTGAAACTGAATTTGCAGAATAACAAAATTTCAGTTTTATTAATATCAGTGAATTTTCTGAATTGCTTTTAATATTTTATTAAATTATGAATTCATTATCAAAAACTGTTATTTATTATCAGTTTTGTTGAAGACTGAAGTGTGTGAAACTGAATTTACTGTTTTTTATTGATTAATAAAAAATATTCAAATGCATTTAATGTCAAATCTGATGTCTTGCATTGTAGTTATTCAGACAGTACTGATACTTAGCTTGCAGAACTGCAGTTTCAGAAAACATTATTGTACATTTAATAAATTTATATTTATTGCATTTTTTTTGCAGCAAATTTTTACAAAATTGTTATCATATTTTATTATTTACATATAATTTTCAAATCTCACATTAAAGTCATTAAAATCACAGTTATTATGAGAAATATAATTTTTATCTGCATCTTCATTGCAATAATTTTTAGATTGTTGCATCATCATTTTTTTTTCATTTTTTTTTCAATTCAGAATCTGCATTTTCATTCTTATTTTTTTAATATTTTTTATATTCACATCTGCATCATTGAAATCAATTTCAGTAATTTTAAAATAACTTTTTATAACATTTTTTTAATAATGTGTGTAATGTTATTAATTACATTTTCAAGAACAATTTTCATTTTCATTCTGAAAATTTTGATGATATCATTTTTAATCATTGATAATTCATCTATCAAACATTAATTATATATTTCTGTAAAAGTATAAGCATACTCACAAGAGAAGCAATGATTAGAAAATAATATGAAAGAAAAAAATGAAAGATAAACAAAAACAAAAACATAAATAAAAAATAAAATTATAAAAAAAATAAAATTATGTAATTTTGTGTTGCTACAGAGCTTTTCATCACTTTTGTTTTTATTTATATATATACATAAACATTTTACTTTCTGACATTTTTTCTTTCAATCTCACTCTCATTCAGCTCATTGCATCATATCAATCAAGAAAGCTTCATTCATTGTTATCATTCACAATTTATCATGAAAAACTTAAGCTCAAAAAAACAATTGTCAACACAATCAAAAATTGTTGCTGCATGCAAGAAAAAATATGCACTTGACATGAAAAAAAAAATACAAAACTGATCAGATTTATCACAAGATCAGATATGATGTCATTTAACATTTGAAAAAAACTGCAAAATGATAACAATTCTTGATAATAAATTTCAGATATTTACTGACAAATCTGTCAGAAAAAATAACACAAAAAAAACACAAAATGCAGAAAATTATTATCATTAAAACTGTAATGCAGAAGTGATTTGATCAAGAAAAATTTTATAAATATCTCAAAATTAAAAAAATAAAAAAAAAACATCATGCAGAAGAATTTAAAACTGCAATGCAGTTAAGCAAAAAACAAAAAAATAACAAATTCAGATAATGAGTTTGTGCACATACTGACAAAATAACTAGATTGAGTCAGAAACTCAAAATTACAATATCATAAATTATTTTCAAATTCATTTCTGCTGAATCATTCAAAAACTGAAGCACAATTAAGTTAAATACAAATATAATCATTTTGAAGTTGCAAATGCAGATGATGATTTTGTCAAAAAACAAATAAATTATTTTTTTGAGCAGACAAATTTGAAGAAATTTAAGAAATTATTAATTTCAAAAACAATTAAAAAAACAAATTTTGAGATGATTGTGTCATCTGATGAAAGTGAAAATGAGAATGATAAATATAATGAAGATTGAATGATAATTGATTAAAATTTTCATCAAAATTGTAACTTAAAAACAGTGATTAAAGTTAGAATTAATCATCAACAAAGTGATTTCAAGAGCATTATTTTTTATTTTTATATTAAATTTCTGTAAAATGTAAGTTTACTGTATGTATATTCAGTATATTTATAAAATAAACTATATTAAACACTCTGTTATTGAGTATTGACTGTAAATAACAAAATATAAAGTTTGAACTTAAATGCAAAATAAAAATGTTGATAAATAAATATCATTTCTTCATATCTGACATTTTAACAACTACATAATTCAAAATCAAATTCTGAAATATTTGCTCAGAATTTTTAAATTTAATCAGACTTGTTATCAAAATTTATTATTATTATCTCAACTTAAATATCATTCATTTTTTGCATTTTGAGCTTAATATATTGTTTTTGATGTTAAATCTTGTTGTTGTTGTGTCATCAGATGTGAATGAAATTTTAATTTTAATTTTTTTTTCATTAAATATTCAATCATCAGTTTCTGACAAGAAATTAACTGAATTGTATTTTCATGAAAAGCATTTTATTGTTTATAATTTTGCTAAAAATATTGTTTTTAATCAGTGATGAAATGTAACATCTGCAAAAAAATTATTGAAAAATTGTGATTGTGTTTATTTTGCATGAAACAGCATTAAGTAATTTTTCATTGCATGAAATCAGATGATATAAGCAGCAGAAAAATCTAATAATAAATCAGTTGTTATATGTAAGAAATGCAACATTATACTGAAGCATTCAACATATATAAATCATAACATCAATGAATTGAGAAAATACATAAACAATAAAAATTGTGATTGTGCAGCTTTTTTAAAATATAACAGAAATAAATTACTTGATGATATGCTGATAAAAAGTTTTTTTAATTCTGATAATGATTTTTGATAATGAGCTTGATTAAATTCAGATGAATCAATGCAAGTATTTAAAAATTACTAAAAAAATCAATTTTTTATTTCAAAAGCAATTTTCATAAATTTTTTTTCAAAACACTCATCTTGCTGAACTTGTTTTTTTGCATGATTAACAATAAATATTTTTGAGATTTAATTCACTGTTTTTGATCATTAGCAATTTATTTTCTGATCTTTCTCTTTAAATTAAAGTATGTGATTTTTTGAATGATAAATATAATTGAACAATAAATTAACTACTACAAAATTGTGCATTAGATACAAAAATATCATTTGCTGTTAATGTATAATCAAGTTCTTATATGATTTTCTTTATGAGTGTTGTGAGATATTTTGTGACAGACAAATGAAAATTTGAAGAAAAGTTAATTAATTTTGAATCATTGCAAGAATTTCATGATGAAGTAAACTTAAGTAAAGCATTATACAAGCTTTTGAAGCAAAATGAAATCACAAAGTAATTGTTCTGCATTACTGCAAATAATGTTAATAACAATTGTATTTTTTAAAAGTTTTTACAAATAAAAATCAAGCAAATTAATAATCATAAATGAAATATGAAACTTGAATTAATTTTTTGTATTGCTCATGTTTTGCAGCTTGTTGTAAAGCAATTGATGAATGAATTGAAAATTGAAAGTGAGAATGAAAATTCATCATTTAAATTTGATAATAAATCACATTTCAGATGAGCTTCAAATTGAAACATTCAAGCATACACTTCAAAAAATTAATAATAAGCTGAAATAACAAACTTAAAACATTTTGCTTATAATGATATTTTTAAATCTAATTGCTTGTCAATGTCATTTGTGTTTTTTCTCAATATCAAAAAGTTTTTCATAATCTGCAGCCAGCTGACAAAATTTTGAATATAAAAACTGATGTGAAAAATCAATGAAATTTAATTTATAATATAACAATTTAAGCTTTTTTTCTGAGATAATATCTGAACATGTGAATGAAAAGCATCAAGATTGTAAAAATTAAAAAACTTCAATTAACTGATGATGAATGAAAACAAGTAAAATATGTCATATGTTTTTTGTAGTCATTTATAATGTATACAAAAAGTTTTTCAATGACAAAAAAATTAATAATTTATTTAAGCTTTTAAGTATACAATGTGATATTTGATCATCTTGATGAGCAAAAAAAAACATGTTTGAAAAATGATTGAAAAAATGCACTGATTAACATTTGTCAAAATGCATTTGTTAAATTATTTGAATATTATTCAAAAACTGCAGCTGAGCATAAAAAAATCTATTCAATAGCAGTTGTTTTTAATTTATGCATTCACATGAATGCTTTAAACTCAAAACACTGAAAAAATAATGAGCTTAATGAATATAAACAACTTGTGACTGAGTTTTATAATCAGAACTACAAACAATATAAAAAAACATCAACAATTGTTTTGAAGAATGATTTTAATTCAAAAATAACAGTTTTTGATAACAAGTTTGAAAAAATTCATTTAATCTGAAATTAAAATTTGAATACAATTGTGAACAAAAATATAAAAAAATACTAATGATGCACAATCAAAAAATGAGTTTGAACAATATTTACATGATACTTGAATTTTTCAAATATTAGAAAAAAATATTTTTGAAATGTAAGCAATTATTAAATATCAGTATTTCACTGTGATGTGAATGATCAAAAATATACTTGATGTGCTGTCATATATTTTTAATGTCAAGCAAAAGTT
Source organism: Emydomyces testavorans (assembly GCA_029449355.1). NCBI lineage: Eukaryota > Fungi > Ascomycota > Eurotiomycetes > Onygenales > Nannizziopsiaceae > Emydomyces > Emydomyces testavorans. Next base: position 5,504,680 of record CP120628.1, read on the forward strand.
TAATTCAGAAAAAAACATTTGTGTTTATTGACAAAAATATTTTGCAGAATTGATAATTAAGAAAATTATGTTGATAAAACATAATGATCAGAATCTGTTTGTTGATGAGAACATTATATTTAATGATAATTCTGATGATGATTGTTTCATTATTGAAGATGAAAAACATGATAAAAAAAACTTTCAGAAAAAGCACAATTGATGAAAAAATATTAATTTGATGATAAGAAAAAATGTCTGAAAATTAAAAAAATCAAAAAATCAAATAAAAAAATTGCAGAGTCACAAAAAAAGAAAGAAGCATTACACAGTCATTAAATCAGCAGTATGTAAAAAAAACTTTTTTCAAAATTTTGAAAAATATTTTTAACAAATGATTTCAGCTTCACTGACTCTCAAATGTTTTTTCATTTGCTTGTGAGACTGTTAACTTTGATAAATGCTTTATTAATAAAAAGCTTTGACTGAAATGTATGTTGTATTTTATGATTTGAAATATATGCTCAATTCTAGTGCTGACTTGATGTAGATGCATTTGTTTAAATTGTTGTTTGTACACATTTATTTCATTTTTAAAAAGACAATGTTGTTAATTCAAATTTTGCTAAACATGATTGATTTCATTTATTGACAGCATATAATGATTTGAATAAAACAAAATAATTTCAAAGTCTTATTGTCAAAAATTTTTCACTTCACTCTGCAAAATCACATTGACTTACAATGTGACATGTCATTGATTTGAATCAGAAGTCAGATGAATCAGTTGATAAAAACTTTAATGCTGATAATCATGATAACAATTTTGACTTGTAGTATTACTGCTGTGAAATAAATGATCATTATATAAAAACAATTGTTTGTGAAACAATTGTTTTCATACAATTCAGTATAGAATTGTACTATTGCAGTCTTGTGTTGAAAAAGTTTGACAACTAAAATGTAATGATTGTATAATAATAATAAAATCATTTGTGATAGTTTTTTACAATTACTAACTGTATTGAGTTGTATTATAATATTAGCTTAATTTTGTATCTAGATGAATATAATGTTAATATTGTATTGTTATAAAATGAAAACAATTTTATACTAGTTAAAAATTATTGTACAATTTAAAAATGTTAATATAACAAATATTCACTATAAAATACAGTATCAATATTGTACTTTATAATTACACACTAGTTGTACTTCAATGTTACATTTGTGATTTGTTGTTGTTAATAATTTTAAAACACTACACTTTACAACAATAAACTTTAAATCTTTTCACAACTGTTTTCACAATCATTCTGTGAAATCACTCAAAGACACATATGTATGCACAAAATAAACTGAAAAGTTTTGTAAGTTTTGTTCAGTTTCTGACACTGATTGCATTTCTGTTCACAAGAAGATAATTGTTCAGTCTGAATGATTAACATTACTTTATAAAATTGAATTTGAGTTGTAAAGCTCTTCTGATCAACTGCATTAATCAAATTAATTGATTTAAAAATTAATGTTTTGATTCAGTAAAATTTTTTGTGAAAAATCTGAAATCAGTATTAATTAATGATAAAAACAATATTGAAAGTGTCACTGATATGACTAACAAATGCTTCTCAAAATGATTTTCAGAAAACAAATTATAAAACTGACTTGCTGCTCAAACATTTTATGAAATTGCTAATAAAATCTGACAATTTTATTGACAACATTATGAAACATTGACTGATGCATCACAATCAGTCTTTTGTCTCTCAGAATCATTCTGTGAAAACATTCTCACAGAAAGATGAGACACATTTTTTTTATAATTATCTGATAATGAAACAAACACACTCACAAAAATCTGTTGTGAAATGAAAAAAACAGCAGCACAATCAGCAAAAATCATTAAAATTGTCTGCATTGAAGTTGTGAAAGCTATTAAAGTTGTCTGCCTCACTGATGCAGAATTTATTGTTCACAAAATTAATAACATTTTGTTGACATAATGAAAAAAATGTTCAAAGCTGACAAAGTGAGCAACAGAAACAACTTGTGAAATTTGTGCATGAAAATCAAATTCTTGTATTTTATAACAAAATTAACTTGTTGAAGTCTGATTCTGCTTGTGAAAAGCAGCAAAATTGATTGAAGTTTGTTTGCAAATAAAACTCATTGAAATTTGACTACAAGAGCTTATCAATTTTATTGAAATTAATTGCTGACTTTAAGTTAAAAAATACTCACTCACAAAAAAAAGCATTGAAATTGCTTTTTTATATGAGTTAGAAATTTCTGAAATGTGTGTTTGAGTTTTAAAAATTTGTCATAAAAAAAAATTATTGAATTATCAGCATGAACACTTGTGAAGTTCACTTTGTGAAGTAAGTTTTGTTAAAATTGTATAACTGCTTTTTGCAAAAATTAATATTTATTTGCATTTTCACATCAGAGTCTTCTGCATCTGATAATATAATGAATTGAAATCTAGTTTTTTTTGAAGTGTTTTGATGAGACATGATTGTGTTTTAATTTTAAAATTAATATTGACTGTAATTGTTCATTATATTCTCAATTAACTTAATTTGTGAAGACTTAACTCAGCTTGTGATGATTTGCAAAATCAGAATAACTTGTGAAGTCAGTGATAGTTTGCAAAGCTCTCACAACTTGCAACAGCTTGCAGAGCTTTCAAATTGCTTATAGCAATTGTAAAGTAATAAAACTTTTTGTGAAATTTTTTTTTTGATGAAAACTGATGCAGAAAACTTATACTCACTGAAGATGATTTTGATTTAATCAAAAAAAAAGAAGCTGAATTGCTAAAAACTGTTGTTATCATTTTTGTGAAGTCAAGTTATATTTAATTAGAAAAAATTCATCTTTGTCAATGAAAAGTGAATTTTTATAAATCAAAACAAGAAAATACAGCAATAATTGTTTAACTGATGCAGTTGTATTACATACAACTGCAACAGTGAAGATTGTGAGTTTGAATTTCATTATAATCATCAGAATCATCATGCATTTTTTAATTAAAATGCATGATGTTTTTTCAAAATCATGCATAGCTGAATGATCTTAATAAATTTTTTTTTGCTTCATGAATCAGCAATTGCTTTTGCAAAAATATTTTATGAAGCTGAAGTAATGAATGTCAGTGCTTACATCATTAAATCTAGTCTGTAAAAGTTTAGTAAATGATTAATTTGTTACAACAGAATTTGATATAACTGATATTATTTGTATCACAAAGTTTTTTTGTCAGCTAAAAAAACATTTTTTTCTCACAGAGTTTTTTAATTTTTGCAAAAATTTTTTATTAAGACTTCAATAATTATTAAGTTTATATGCTCTGAAGAAATTAAAGTTTTTGTAAAGAAAAAAACCTGTAAGATTTCAGCTGTAAGCTCTGTGAAAGCTAACACTGTTTTTTTTCTCAAATGTAATTAGTCTTAATTTGATTAACTTTAGTGAGCATAACACACATATAAATAACACACTGATTTTTCTCTTCATTGAGAAAATCAGTGGCAATCTTTTTTGCTTAACAATTATATTCTTTGCTTATTGATTTCTTATTGATTAAGTGAATAGTAGTCATCTCATGCCTACTTTATACACCAACTGAATAAATTTCTTTACCTTATTTTTATAATTTTTAGTAATAAAACATGAAAGATAAAGTGTATACTGCAATAATTAAAAAATAATTAAAATTTATATAATTGTTTTTCTCAAGTTGTAATAATTTAAAATAAATTAATATAATTATAATTAAATTTATATGTAGAACAAATCATTCAAACAATTTTAATATAAATTAGTATTTAATTATTAATTTAGAAAAATTATGATTCATATTTTAAATTATAATATATTTTTTGTATGTTATATATTGTTTGTAATTTTTTAATTAATTGTTTGTATATTTTTGAAAAAATTTCAGTGTGTTTTATTACATAAATTGTAAGTATTTCTGATAATTTATCAATATTAATAATTAAATTAAAGCAGTAATTTATAAAAGCTTTAATTGATATTTTATTCATGAAGTTATATTTTATTTAATTATGTATAAATTACATTATTTAATTTTGTATTTATATATTAATTTAGACTTGATGAACTTCAGAGTCAGATCAGATTTATAAAAAATGCTGATTATTTGTTACAATTTTTAAAATTTAAAACTTCAGATTTTACTTATTCTGTAAGTCAGTAGATTTAAATATAAGTTTATCTGTAATATTCATTAAATATTTGTGAATATTAGACTTGACCAACAAACCCACCAAACCCTTGGCCAGCCTGACCTGATCCTGATTATATACGGCTTAGCAGGTCAATTTAGGCTTTATAGAGTTTATATAGGCCTAAATTATCACTCAACCCTCTATATTTAGGGGCTTATAGGGCCTAAACCCCTATAGTTATCACTTATTATTGTGTAAACCCCTATAATTATTGCTTATTATCACATAAACTGCTGCTGCTGGCTGCTACAGGCTGCTTACAGGCTGCTACAGGCAGCAGCAGACCTGTTGAGACCCTACACTACACACTATTAAGTATAATTTCAGGGGGCTTGGTGCTGGGCAGATTTAACAGATAAATCTGTGCCTGAATCTGCTGGTTCACAGAGTGAACAGAATCTGAAGCTCTAAATTCTAAGAGCTCTCACAGCTGGTCAGCACTTCTCACAGATCTGATCTGATTTTGAAGTTGATCAAGTTTAGTGAATATAAATAAAATATTCATGTATTTGTTTGAATATTGAATATTGTATTTTTGTATTCAATATAAATAATAAATTAATTTCTTTTATAATTGTATAATATTTTAAGTCTGAGTTGTAAAGAAACATATTCAATTTACTTACTGTAAAAACAATATCGGAATGAATAATTATAATTGTATAAAAAGTTGAATTTATTTTGTTTTGAAAGATGTGAATATTTTATTTTAAAGTCTTTTCTTTGTAAGATCTGAAATCTGCTGATTTCTTAATTATTAATATATTTAAGTTTGAACAGTTTGTTATACAAAAGTCATTTGCTATTTTTGTAATATAAAAATTCTGACAGAATTCTGTTTTTAAGCTTTTTTATTTTGTAAAATACAAATTTCTAAAAATTATATAAGCTTTCTCATATCTCTTAGTTTATAAATTGCTTGCAAACATTGAAACAAAACTTTAAAGAGTGCTTTTTCTATATAATGATATAAGATAATTATATTATTTCATGTAGAAAAAAAAATTAAAGATCTATCTGTAAAAAAACAAGACTTGTTGTCAATTAAGTTGAGATCAAGATTTTTTTAGTGTAGTAAAATTTAAAAAAAATAATATTTCAAAAATAAAAGAATTTTTGCATTCTATATAAAACTTATAGCAGTTTTCATTATTTATTTGATAACTTGTTGTATTCTGATGAAGATAAAATATGTATATTTTTGTTTAGTTTAACATTCTTAAAAATGTTAATGATATTAAATTATTTATCAATGAGTTTTCAGATTGAATGCAATCATCAAGAATATATGAAAATTGAAAGCTTTCAGCAGTCAGAGTAGCTGTATATGTATTTTTGTTTGTAAAAAACTATAAATTTTTTCTAACTAGTAAATAAGCTTTGAACTTATTGAGAAATGTTTCTGTATTGAACTTGTAGTCAAAAATTCACATAAGAAATATAAATTAAATATTATAATTTGTAGAAATTGTCATTTCTGTATAATATTTCTTTCTTGTAATTTCATTTTTTATTTTTATTGCAGTTTTAAATTGTTTTTTAAACTGATATTGTAATGGAAAGTTCAGTGCTTTCTATCAACACAACACACACAGCTAAGTCAACATTCTATATTGATACACTCTAGTTGACAGACATTTTTTTAATTAATTTTCTTATCAATCTTGCTTTTGTTGATTCTACATCACATTTCTTTCTGCAATATTTTTTCTATCAGTTATGAAAGATATATATGAGAGACATTTATTTATTGTTAAGAGAACACATGCTTGCACATACTTCTTGATATTTTTGAACATTACATATACATATATTGTTTTGTTACTTGATTGTTTTGTTGTTGATAGTTGTTGATACATATAAATTAATGTATTGTTCTTCTGATATGATTTTTGTTTGCTATATTATCATGATTTCTAAAGTTGATACTTGAGAACTTGATATGAGATTGTTGACAGACTCTTGATTGATTGTTATTGTCAATATCAATTATCAATGTGTTGATTGTGATATTTTCTTCTTTTTGCACTAGATTCATTTCAATTCACTCATATTAACTGAATCATATAGTTTTTTTGTTTCATTCTGATGTTTTTGAAAAAACTTAATTAATGAATGATCAACTGAGTTGAAAAATGAAAAAGAAAAATTTATTATTTTCAATATTTTTGTTGCTTTCAATATCTCATTGCTTTAACAAACTCTGAGACTCTGTTGTTTGATTTAATTTATGATTGTTAAAGCTTATCACCTTTCTGCTACTGAAAAGTGATAAAATTATTGAAAATTTGTAACTGAAATGATGATGTATTCAATGAATGTTTTTAACTTGTGAAAACTGTGCTTCAAGTGACACAAATCTTGTCACAGATGCATTTGCAAAGAATTCAAGTGTCAATAAAAAAAATTTTATTTAAGAAAAAAACTCATGCAACTGCTTGTCAGTTGACACATTGAAAAAACTTTGCTTTTATCATTATTTTTGTTATTGCAAAATCATTATTTATTATTATTGTTGACACAAAAGATGACTCTTTCTGAATCACTTTTGTTATTCAAAAATCAAGAAATTTGTTTATTTCATGAAACATTGTTGAATTTGATGTCAAAATCTGTGTTAAGAATCTCTAGTCATAAATGTGCTGCATCAACTCTTCAAAAATTAAAAAAAAATGACTGAACAAAAAAACTTAAATGTGCTTTCAGAGCATAATGTTGTTTCAGACACAGCAGTAGATGCAAATCTCAGTTCATTAAATACATTAATTAACTTTATATTGACATTGAATATAAAAAGAACTTCAACTTCAATGATTGTCAACTATCAATATCAACAAGATTAAATGCTCATGATTGTGATGCTGCTTTTTTTATTTGAAGTTAATGAAACTTCATGTTTTAAAAAAAAATGTGAAACATTTTATTTGAAATTTCACTCAATTGTGTGAGAATCATAATATTGTCAACAATAATTATCAAATGATGAAACAAGCATCTGAATACTGTTCAATGCATAGTGCAATGTGAATACATAAAATCAATGCATACAAAAATAAAAGCTGATTCATGTTGAAAATCTTGCTGAAAAAAAATATTAAAATTAAAACATTAAACAAAAAATGCACAGTCATATTTATCTTGAAATGTTGAAAAATTAAAAACAATCATTCAATTTAAAAATCATTCATGAATATATGCAAGAATACACTGCTGTTTTCAACAAAATCTTTGAGAATCATCACATTAATGAGTATATACATTGTCAATATTTTGTTGAAAAACTTCTGTCAAAGCTTGATGATGAAATGTTTAAAAATGTTGACATTAATTGAAAAAATTCATTCAGTATCATCTGAAAGAGTGTTGTCAAAACTGTTCAAAAAATTATGATAATAAAAAAACACAAAAATCACATGCATGCTGAAGAAATTGATCTCAAAAAAATGATAAAAATTGTCAGAAACTATAAAAACATCATGAATTTTATTCAAAACAAAATTAAATTAAAAAATCAGTTTACATCATCAACTTTGAATAATAATTTATCAAATTCATCAAAAACAATTTTGCAAAATGAAAAACAAAAAAACAAGTCAACTTTTAAATGAACAGAAAATCTCATTAATGACTTGCAGAAAATCACAAAATAAATGAAAGTGTTGACATTATTAATTCAGACTCATGCTAATCAGATGAATCAAAAAACTTAAAAAATTAACAACTACATTTCATCTCAATTAATCACTTTAATGTTTCAAAAATCAACACAACATCAGGCACTTGCTCTATTTCAACAAGCAAAATTCAATATGATATGCTTTTATTGTGAAAATGAAGAATGTCATCAGAACACTTGTTCACATTTTCAAAAAAATCAAAATGAAAATAAAATTCATTTTTATGAAGAAATAAAACATCTGCATGCAAATTAATGAAGAAAAAAAAATTTTATCATTGAAATTAAAAAAAATAAATCACAAATTTATGTCATTCATCAATTATATTTTCAGAATGATGAAGTGAAAAAGAAATTTTCTGAAATTAATAAACAAGATGAAAAAAAGTTTTTAAATTTTCAAACACAAGTGCAAATTATTTAACTCAAATTCAATGTTGATGCAAACACTAAAATTAATAACATTGATGAAGAGTGATTTGACAATGATGTTGATAATGATAATAATGTTTTTATTGATGTCATATATGCAATTTCTGACATTAAAAAATCTAGAATTGAGAAATCACACATCTCTGCAGTCAAAACACATCAACAAAATAATTATGAAATTTTGAAGCAAGTTGTCAATCTCAAAATGCAAGTTTATGTTTCTGTCAATCACATTGATAAATTTGAGACAAAACATGTTTAATTTAAAGAATCAGTCAAAAAAAATCATCAATAAAAATATTGATATGAAGAACATTAAAACTTAAGCATCTCATCAATCAATGCAGAAATTATTCAATAAATTAAAAAAATCAACAAATGTTAAAAATCTGATCAATAAAATACTCAATATCTCAATTACAAATATTATCATGCATGAAGTTCTTGAAAGCTCAAATTATGTACATCATGTTTTTTTTGAATTTACATCAGCTGCAAAAGACAAAAAGAATGACAACAAAAATTTCAACATCAAAATCAGTCATCAGAGAATTAATAAACTTAAATCAATTTTAGATAACAACTCAAATCTGATATATGCAGTCACAGTTTTGAAAACTCTTGTCAGTGTCAATGATGAAGTTGTAAAAATTATTATTAATAATGATTCTAAAATCAATTGCATCAATTTTGATCTTGTGAAGTGACTAAAATTGTTCATTTTTACTGAAGAAAAAATTACTATCACTGATTAAATCAAAAACTCAATGTCATGTGTTGATGTTTGTGACAATGTTTCAGTGAAAATTGATGATGTAATTATTCATTGCTCATTGCTGATTCTTGATGAAGAAAATTAGAACTTTATTCTGAAACAATCATGACAAACATTAGCAAATTGAAACTGCAAAATCAACAAAAAAGAAAATGTAATGAGTCATATTTACTTATTTGATAAAAAACAAATAATTTAATTTAAAATTTTTATTGTGACAAATTTTACTCAATGACATCAAGATGAAGTCTGACAATCTGAATTTTTAAACTAAAAAATGAATGTATATAATTAGAGCATACATCTGCTGTTGATGAAAAAAAATCAAAAAACTCTAAAATTGAGTCAAATGACAATAAAAGAAGTATTTATGATGATTTCAAAAAATTGAAAAAAGTTTTTGATGAGTTTTGTGATATATAAACTTGAATATTTCTCACATGTGAAGCTAGATAAAAAATGAAGAAAATGTTGAAGTTTGCAGAAAGATCAAAAGATGAAAATGTTGAGTATAAAACATCAAAATAATTAAAAAATCTCAAATTAAATAAATGAGCTAGTCAAGTTGATAAATTCTACTGCAAGTTCAAGATCAAAACAATGAGAAAATGCAAAATAAACAAGATGAAGTCTGTCAACTTGAGTGAATCTGATGAATCTAAATCTGAAGATTTTATTGATTGAGTTAAAATTTATTTTTTCAAATATCATAAAAATAAATATGATGAAAAAAATTTTAATCAACAAGAGTTCACTGAGTACTTCAAGTTTTTCTGATTTTATTTTGTAAATTTTGCATTCTGAATTAAATTAATGTCTGAAAGAATTGATAAAATTGTTTGCAGATTAAATTTGACATCACAAAAAAAATCTTATTGACAGTTTTACTTTATTGAGAAGAAAATATAGCTTGAAGCTTTGCTGATATGAAAGAAATACATTCAGAAATTACATTTCTGGAATGAATTTGCACTGCCAAACATACAGCTTAACAAGCTTCTGATTATTAAATTTTTTGTGTACTAGAGAAAAAAATTATTAATATGTTAAAAAATTAAATTGCTGCTGAAATTTTTGAATTTTGCTACAAACTTTATTGCAATTTGTGATTTGTTGTCAAAAAAAATCATCAGATTATCAATTTATAAATTCTGCAATTTTTATAAACTGACAAACAATTCAAGATATCAACTTGTTTTTAAATGTTGATGAGTTTGCTGAAAATTTTGCTGATATAATCATTGCTAATTTTATCAACTTTTTTTCTGATTATAATCACTTGAAACTACATTCAGAAGATCAAGATATGACTGTCATAATAACATTACTTGATTTTTTTCAACAAATAATTGTGCTTTAAGAAGCAATCAACTTCATCACTTAATTTGTTCATGTGATGACAAAAATTCTCAGCAACTTAATACTGAAAGTTGCTCATGTATTCATGAATGATATTAATGTTTCAAAATCAAAAATCTGATACAATGATGAAGAAATTGTTTCTGAAATTCATCAATATATCATGAAGCATCTTCAAAATCTCAACACAACAATCTAGACTTGACCAACAAACCTGCCAAATTCTTGACCAGTTCAACTCAATTCTGTCTGAAATCTGTTTAGAACAGGTAAAGCTTTCTAGATCTGACTGTTGGAGCAGATAGAGTTAGAGTGCCTGAAACCTGAAAACCCACTGAGTAAACCTGACCCTGATTATATAAGGCTTAGTGAGTTGATTTAGGCTTTGTAGAGTCTGTATAGGCCTAAAATTATTGCTCAACCCTCTATATTTAGAGCCTATACCCCTATAACTGGAGTCTAACCTCTATAATTATTGCTTATTATTGTGTAAACCTCTATAGTTACTGCTTATTATCACATAAACTGCTGCTACAGGCTGCAACAGGCAGCAGCAGGCCTGGGGGAGACCCTATGCTAGGCACTATTAAGTATAGTTTCAGGGGGCTTGGTGCTTTGCTGCACTTGACAGGTTCCACAGGTAAACCTGTGCATGAACCTGTTGGCTCATGAGGTGGACAGAGCCTGAAGCTTTAGATTTTAAGAGCTCTAGCAGCTGACCAGCACTTCTCACAGATCTGATCTGATTCTGAAGTTGATCAAGTCTATCTGCTGCTTGAGAACTTTGTTTTTACTATTTATTATTTATACTTATCATTTAATATTAACTTGTGCTGCTGAGTTTAACAATTACTTGCAGATGTTTTCTTTTTATATTGTAATTTTGTGATTAAAAAATATTAATAAAATTTATTGTTTAATTTTTTTATTTTGTTCAAACTGATGATATTTATTATTGTCAGAAAATTATAATTTTTATTGACAAATATTTAGTCATATGTTGTACTGACACAGAAACTGTTTTTTCACAATAATATTATAATTTTATATATTAAAAATACAAAATAACTTGCTGAAAAATTATTTTCTGCTGATACTAAAACTGAATTAAATATAATAAATAATTTTTTAATTTATATTATTGTTAAATTCTAAAACAATACAGTTAAATATCAGAAATAATGAAGTAATACTTATTATATAATATAAATTTATTGTAAGATATGAATTTATTAAAAAATATTTACTTTAATATTAATAAAAATAATTAAATTAATATTAATACTGTTTCTAATTATTCTGCACATCACTATAAAATTTTTTTCTTCAATTAGGTAACTGAAACTAACTGATGAAAAATTAATATACTACTGCTGAAGCTTTAAAATGAAAATTTTTTTAAAATTTGTTATTTTTTTTTATCTTAATTTTATTGACCTTAGTTTTTTTGTTTTTATTATATCAGTATGTAAAATATTTTTTTTCTTCATATTTGAAATATTAATTTTTTATTATAAATCTGATTTATTTTTTTAATTGATAAATGTAGAAGAAATTTCATCTGATTTATTGTTTTTTATTTAATTTATTTTTACTATTGTTTAAGCTCTGTTGATAGTATATATGTTTCATTTAATGTGCTGTTTGTAGGTATATATTAGCAAATGCTTAAAATAATATTTTTTTTTGTTAATGTTGTATAATAATATTAATGCTTAAAGTTTAATTATTAACTGCTGATTAAGCTTATATTTTAATGAGCTTTTTGAAATGTTATTCTCTGTGATAAGATACAAAAATTAAATATAAAAAATATGAAATTTTTTTATTATTTATATGTATAATTGATAAAAATCAATCTTTGCTATTTCTGCTTTATTAAAATTTTGAAATACTTGTTTTAAAGAATTCATAATTTTATTATAATTTGAAAAAGTTTTTTTGTATTTAAATTTAAATATATTTAAAAATATATTACTGTCTCTTCTGCAGTTTAAAAGGTAATATATATTATTTTTATTTTTTATATTAAAAACATGTTGATATTGACTTACATTTTGTTGTAAATTTTAGATTTATTAATTTTTAAAAATTGAATTTTTATTGTTAATAAAAATAAATAAATCACAAATTTTTACAATTTTAAAAAATGCAGTATTAATTATTGTTAACAGAAATTTTGAAGTATTTTGTATAAATGTTTTTTAATTTTTTTATTTCACTGTAATATTAATACATATATATTTTTCAGTCAGTAAAGTATAAACTTTTTTATAATTATTAGTTTTATTAACATATTTTTCTCTTCTTGGTTTGATTTTATTCAATTGCTGTTAATATTTGATGATTTTGCTGTACAGTTGTGTAATTTTTTTATTTCAAATTATAATTTTTATATTACTGCTTGTTTAATAATATTCACTATATTTTTTTAACTTTTCAAATTAATTTCGAACTTCAGTAAGATGAGTTTTACATTTATTATTTTTTTATATTGTCAATTTGTCAGTAGTCTTCAATATATATTTCAAATATATTGTATATTTTTTTTAGAATTTTAATAGTTTTACAACAAAGTTGTTGAAATTGTATAATCATAAGTTATTCTCAAAATTAAATTTTTTGTAAATATCTAAAAATGAAAATAATATTTTAAATTTTTTTAAACAAATTATTTACAACTTCAAATATTAATTCAATCTCACTAGACTTTTACTCTGAAGTCTAAATTTAATGTTTTTATTCAGTAGATATACTGCTAGATATTGTCAGAAAAATTATTTTTTCTTTTTATTGAAGTTGAAGTAAATTCAATTTTAAAATTAGATTATTGTCTTGTAGCTTTTTCTGAACTTGATTTGTGTTTAAAGTCAGATTTCAATTTTATAAAATTTTTATTTAAGCTTGATTTTTGACTTATATTTAACATCAAATTACTGTTTTATAATTTTTATTTAGATTTTATTCTGTATTTTATCTGAATGCTGTCTTGTATTAATTTTGAAGCTCAAGTGTAAAACTGCTTTTGCTCAATTCAATTCAAGAAAATTAATTAAAATTTATTTATTATTCTCACTGATATTGCTCAGTATAGATATCTGTTTCAGAAATTTAACTGATAATATCAGTTAATTGATAAAAATATATAAATGACTGATTGTATCAAAGAAATAAAAAATTATCTCAGTTAATCAAAAATGTGATTAAATATAAATTAGTAAAATTTATTATTATGTGAAAATCAGTTCTTAATAAAGAAAAATGAAAAGAATTTCAATAATGAAAAGATAATATTTTATTCAATTATTAAAATATTTAAGTATAAAAATAATATATTTAAGAAAAGAGGAAAAATAAAAAAATATAATATTTAATTATAATTTATATTTTTTTTCTTGAGTGATTTTTCTCTTGCACAAAAATAAACAAAAAATATGAGACATCTGAGCTGTAGACAAAAAACAGTATTTTTTAGTGAAAAAAATATGAAATATTTATATATATATTTTCATGCAGTCTGATCATATATATTTTTTTATGCAAATAAATTGTTTTTATTATATAAATTTGTAATTATGACAAAAATATTACTTCAGAATCTTAAGTTTAATGATAATGTAAAACTTCAGCTGTAAGCTCTACAAAAACTAACAATATCTCTTTTCTCAAATGTAACTAATCTTAATTTGATTAGCTTTAGCAAGCATAATACACATATAAATAGCAAACTAATTTTTCTTTTCATTGAAAAAATCAGTGACAATTTTTTTGTTTAACAAGTATATTCTTTACTTATTAATTTTCTTATTGATTAAGTAAATAGTAGCTTGTTTATATTTACTTATATATCAACTGAATAAAATTTTTTTACTTTATTTTTATATTTTATCATTTTATTTGAAAGTACACTCAGAATGACTTCAAAAAACAAAAAAAAAACTTTTTTTTTATTTTTCATGAAAAGTCTCATAAAAAAATTTCATCATTTTCAATTTCTAAATAAAAATAATTTCAGAAACATCTCATGAAGTAGTAAAAATTTTTCATAAAAAACATTATATATTTAAAATACAAAATCAGAAGATTCTGAATTTATTTATAAAAAATTCATTAATATATTTTTTACACTTCATGAATATTTTATTATTGAAATTATATTTTTTAAAAAATTTCACAAACAAAATCAGCTTCTAGAGAATATAATCTCACTTTTTGAACAATTAAAAATTAATTTAGAAACATATACTCAATCAGAATTTCTAGATATGTTTACTTAACAAAAAAATTTATTCAAAAAAGTTAAATGATATAAGCTGTCTGAACTCAAGTTTGATTACAAAACTGTTAATTTTGTGAAACTTTACAAATTTTTTTTCAAAATTGAATTTTCAACTGAACTTCTGAAAATTGAAAATTCTCAAAAACTAAATTACACAAAAACTAAACTTTATTATATATTTTAAGAAAAATGAAAAAACTTTGTGAAGAAGAATTCAACAAGAAATATTTGAAAAAAATAAAAAAATATTTATTTTTGTAAATTATGAATAAATTAATATATTTTAAACTTAATAAATAAAAAAAACTTTCACATATTTTTCACAAAATAATCATCATTGTTACATAACTGCATTTTATTTTCAATGTCAAAAAAAAATAAAAACTCTGCAAAAACTTTCACAAGCAAATCTCAACAAAATTAATTCAAAAATTTTTTTTTTAAAAAAAATTAAAATATTTACAAAAAATTAAATTGATAATAAAATTGATCTCACAAATATTACTTACTACAATTATAATGAAAAGAAATATAAATCTTCAGATTGTTTTAAGAAAAAAAAATAAAAAATTTTAAAAAAATAACTTTAAAGTAATGCAATTATCTGATGTTAATTTTTTGTTTATATTTTTTATTTAATTAAGTACATTTTCTGTAAAATCATTTATTAAGTATAAATGATTAGTTTATTTAAACTTTTACTGATTTTTTTTCATTATTAGTAATGGTTTCAAAGAATCACTAAAACTGAAAAAACATTCAATAAAACTTTTTCTCAGAATTATTGAAAGAAATCAAGTATTTTTAATACTGAAAATGTTATAAACTGTGAGAATGCTATATAAAAATAGCAACTAGAATGATGTATCAAGCTATAAGACATTATACACACAAATATATAAATAAAAAAATGTAGATGACTCAGATATCAATATGATATTGAGACAATAAAACTCATTACTGATTTTCAGAAAGATAAAAAATCAGAAATAAGAAGTTATATATACAGTATATGATTGCATTATGTCAGAAGCAATTTAATAAACTTAACATAATAATTATTTTTTTTTAATTGAAAGTTCTTCTCAGTGATGATTTTTTGTAGCATAAATGCTTGTATATCAATGATTTGTACAGAAAAGTATGTGTATGATATGTATTTTTAAATAAATTTGATGTTGTGCAGTTGTTTTGAATAAATGAAAGCTAATAATGTGTTAATAATTGATTAAAATTGTATCATTGTGTGAAATAAGCAAGTTCAGAAGTTCAGAATGTTGTATTGCTGATAATGATTGAATTAAATTAACATTCAGTCAGTAACATGTTTTTAGAAATTTTTTACATGATTAATGTTTAAATAAACTTTCAAAAACTGTAGCAATAATAAGCAATAATACAATACTGCATAATTGCAATTTTGTTTTGTTAATTTTTTTAAACTTATCTCAATTTCTTTCTTGCTCTGCTTGCTGCAATTTTGCTTTTTCAGCTTTCACTGTTTTTTTGTTGTTTGTCTTGTTTTTATTTCATTTCTTTCTTTCTCAAATCATGTTTTTATTTTGTCATAATAACATTATTTGTATTTATTGTTCTGATTACTCTGACTAAAAAACATCATGAAGTATTTTTAATTTCAGTATTGTTTGAAAAAAATCTTGTTCTGCTGAAAAAAAAAATGAAAAAGCTAAAAAAAATAAAGAAAAAAAAACAGTCATTTTCATTGTTTTTTTTAATATATTTTGTGATTAATAAAAGATTTTTCTATACTGAAAATATTTTTTTTGTATTTATTTATGTATTTTGTGTGAATTTTTTTGTGCAGAAACAAGTTCACTTGTTTTTTTTTTTCAATTCTGATGATATTTGATCATTTTTGAACATGTTTTGAGTTTTTTTATAAACTTTTTCTTTATATTCTCATCTGTTATAAAATTTTTAATTTATCAGAATTTTATTTTTTGTTTGTTGCAAGACTTTGTTTGGCAGAATTGAATTTGCAAATATGTTTGTTTGCATTTTAAGCAAGAATATATATATATATATATATATATTTGCACTTGAAGCAACTTTTTCAGTTATTTCAATATCTAATTTATGTATATTAATAATTTAGACATTTTTTCTGCTGTTGTTGTCTGCTTTTTTTGACAAATTTTGCTGAGAAATGTAATTATGCAAAATTTAGCAATAAAAAATGCAAAAAATGTCAAAAAACACATCAGAATTGTGTTTCAGGAAGTGAATATTTAATTATTAATAATAATTTGCTAATTTTTTTATGTTTTAAATAAAAGAATTTTTACAAATTAAGTGTTTTCAGAATCTGCATGACATTATTTTTCATATGTAACAAATAAATTATACTATCAGTGAATTAAAAATAAAACTTCAGAAGCTGATGATAATTCTAATCAAAATTCATTGTAAAATCAGAAACACTCATGCTTGTGTTGTGACTAAATGTAATATTGAAAAGTGTTATGCAGCTGCTGCAGTAAAGTAAAAGTTTGTAAAAAAATTATGAGTGCTGAAAATGCTAATTTGATGAAGAAAAAAAAATGAAAAATTTTTTTTTTAACAAAAAGTGTTGATTTGATTAATGAACTGCTGCAATTGTTTTTTATTTTTTTCATCAAAATAATTGTTGTTATTATTCTGATATTTGCTGTGTTTTTTTCATTTGTTTTTGTCATTTTTGCAGTTATTAAATTTGCTGCTTCTGCTTCATTTATTTTTTTCAAATTTCATTTGATTGAATTGTTTTCTTCTGAAAAAGAAAAAAAATGAGATGAAAAAATCAGTGAAAAAGAAAGCAAAAAAAATGCAGAAGATGATTATAAAGTTAATGAAAAAGAAAAAAAATAAAAAATATGAGAAGAAAAATGAGAAAAAAAACTCAAAGAATGAGCTTGTGTTTTTTTAGAAACTTTTTGAAGCAATTTTCATGCTTTCAAATACATTTTCATTAAGTGCTGCATTTTTAGACTGAATTTTTGTCAAAATTTTGCTTTTTTTTATTTTTTGTAACATGTTTAATATCTTTGAGTACTCATACATGTTTTTTGACATGTCTGATATTTTTAAATACTCACATATGTTTTTTTTTTGTTTTTTGATTTTTGATATATCTGATGTTTTTGAGCACTCATACATGTTTTTTTTAATAAAAACAGCATTTTCAAACAATTGTTTCTGTTTTTTTTTCTGTTTTTTTATCAATTGAAATTTTTTTTTCAGAAATTCAGTTTTTGCTTCTCAGTAAAATTATTTAAAAAACTTTATGAGAAAATTTTAAAAAAAAAAACAGCAAAAATAAAATCAAGAAATATCATTGAGCATTTAAAATTATTTTTAATTGTATTTATGACATTTTTTTACAAACTGTGCATTAATTTCTCACTTTTTTTTGTTTTTCCAAATATTTCAGTATCAGTTAAATTTTTTTTAAATTTTCAATTATTATTTTCAGAATTTTACTCAGCTCATCAAATAAAATATTCAATTTTTTTATAATGCTTGTATTTTTTTAAAAGTTTTTTCAACAAAATATTCATTTTGTTTGTTTATCAGTTCTGATTCTGACAGTGATAGTTAATTTTTACATTTTTTGTACACTTTCAACATCAAAATATGAAAGACAGAATGTATGCTGTAATAATTAAAAAATAATTAAAGCTTATATAGTTGTTTTTCTCAAGCTGTAATAATTTAAAATAAATTAACATAAATATAATCAAGTTTGCATGCAGAGTAAATCATTCAAAAAATTTTTGCATAAATTATCACTCAACTGTTAATTTAAAAAAATTGTAATTTATATTTTAAATTATAATATATTTTTTGCATGTTACATGCTGTTTGCAATTTTTCAATCAGCTGTTTGTGTATTTTTTCAAAAATTTTAGCATGTTTTGCTGCATAAATAATCAGTTTTTCTGATAATTTACTGACATTAATGATCAAGTTAGAGCAGTAACTCATAAAAGCTTTAATCAGTATTTTGTTTGTAAAGTTATATTTTACTTGATTGTGCACAAATTGTGTCATTAACAATCATTGTATTTTATCATTTTGATGAAAATTAATGAAGCAACATAAGTAATGTTTTAATATTTAATTTTGACACTCATTTTGATCATCAATTTGAAAATGAAAAACAGTACTAAATTAATGTTTTACATCAAAATAAAATCAAAAAAGTAATCAATATTTGCTTGTGAACTGTGAGAATGCTGTATAAGAATAGCAACTAGAACAATGTATCAAGCTATAAAACACTATACATGCAGATATATATATGAAACAACATAAATGACTCAGATATCAATATGATATTAAGGCAATAAAGCTCATCACTGATTTTCAGAAGAATAAAAAATCAGAAATGAGAAATTATATACACAATATATGACTACATTATGTCAGAAGTGATTTAGTAAGCTTGACATGATAATTGTTTTTTTTCTAGTTGAAAGCTGTTCTCAGCAACAATTTTTTGCAGCATAAATACTTATATATTGATGATTTGTACAGAAAAGTATGTGTATAACACATATTTGTAAATAAATATAATGTTGTGTGGTTGTTTTGAGTAAGCAAAAGCTAATGACACATTAATAATTAATTAAAATTGTGTCATTGTGTGAAATAAGCAAGTATGAAGATTTGAAATATTGTATTGCTAATTGCAGTTGAATTGAATTAGTGTCTGATCAGTAATGCATTTTCAGAAAAATTTTCACATAATTAATGTTTGAATAAGCTTTCAGAAACTGTAGCAATAATAAGTAATAATACAGTATTACATAATTGCAATTTTGTTTTGTTATTTTGTTTTTTTTTAAAACTTATCTTAATTTTTTTCTTGCTTCATCTGCTGCAATTCTGCTCTTTCAGCTTTCACTGCTTATTTTTTTCTTTTTTTTATCACTAACTGCAACAATTTCTGTCAGCAATGATATTATTTGTGTCTGCTGTTCTGATTATTTTGACTAAAAAATACTGAAACATTTTCAATTTCAGCATTATCTGAAAAAAAGTTTCACTCTGCTGACAAAAAAAAATGAAGAAAAAAAAAACAATCATTTTCACTGTTTTTTTTGATATATTTTGTGATTGATAGAAGATTTTTTTTTATGTTTATTCATGTGTTTTGCATGAATTTTCTTGTGCAGAAGCAAGTTCACTTATTTTTTTTCAATTTTAATGATATCTGATCATTTTTGAACACATTTTGAGTTTTTTTATAAACTTTTTATTTATATTCTCATTTGTTATAAATTTTTTGATTTATCAGAACTTTGTTTTTTGTCTGTTGCAAAACTTTGTTTGTCAGAATTGAATTTACAGACACATTTGTTTGCATTTTAAGCAAGAATATATATATTTTTGCACTTGAAGTAACTTTTTCAGCTGTTTTCATATTCAATTTGTGTGTACTAACAATTTAGATGTCTTTTCTGTTGTTGTTGCCTGTTCTTCTTAATCAATTCTGCTGAGAAATGCAATTATGGAAGATTTAGCAACAAAAAATGCAAGAAATGTCAAAAAACACATCAGAATTGCATTTTAAATGAAGAAAACTTCACAAATCAAGCATCTTCAGAATCTGCATGATGTTATTTTTCACATGCAGCAAATGAATCATGCTGTCAGCAAACTGAAGATAAAACTTCAGAAACTGATGTAAACTTGATCAAATTCAGAATCAAATCAGATTCATAAAAAATGCTGACTGTTTGCTAAAGCTTTTAAAGTCTAAAATTTCAGATTTCATCTGCTTCACAGATCAGTGAGTTTAGACACAAATTTATTCATTAAATTCTTTCAGCATCAAGCTCTCTGAAACTATATTTAATAATGTCTAGTGTAGAGTCTCCCCCAGATCTGCTGCTGCTCATTGCAGTTTGTGACAGCAGTTTACACAATAATAAGCAATAATTATAGAGGTTAGGCCTCAGTTATAAAGATATAGGCTTTAAATATAGAGGGTTGAGCAATAATTTTAAGTCTATACAAACTCTACAAAGCCTAAATCAACTTACTAAGTCTTATATAATCAGAGTCAAATTTATCTGACAGATTTTCAGATTTCAGACATTTTAACTTTATTCATTTCAGCAGTCAGATCTAAAAAGCTTTGCTCATTCTAAATGAATTTCAGACAGAATCAGATTGAGTCAATCAAGAATTTGACAAATTCATTAATCAAATTTAAGCTGGTGACAATTCTGATCAAAACTGATCATGAGATCAGAAGCACTCATGCTCATGCTGCAGCTAAGCACAGCATTGAAAAGTGTTATGCAGCTGCTGCAGCAGAGCAAAAATTCACAAAAAAAATTATAAGTGCTGAAAGTGCTGATCTGATGAAGAAAGAAAAAAAAATGAAAAAAATTTTCTTCAGCAAAAAGTGTTGATCTGACTGATGAATTGCTGCACGTGTTTTATATTTTTTTCATTAAAATAATTGCTGTCATTATTCTGATGCCTGCTGCATTTTTTTTGTCTGATTTTGTCATTCATGCAGCAATTGAAGTTGCTGTTTCTGCTTTGCTCATTTTTTTCAGCTCATGTTTGATAAAACTGTCAATCTTTAAGACAGAAGTAAAAAAAAAGTTGTGAAAAAGTTAGCAGAGAAGAAAAAAAAAAGAAAGAAAAAAAGATGAAAAAATCAGTGATGAAGTCAGTGAAAAAAAAAAAATGAAGAATACAAGAAAAAGAGCAAGAAGAAAAGCTCAGAAAATGAGCTTGCATTTTTTTAGAGATTTTTCAGAGCAATTTCTGTGCTTTCAGATATGTTTTTATCAGATGCTGCATCTTCAGACTGAATTTTTGTCAATTTTTTTTTTGTTTTTTGTGACATGTTTAGTATTTTTGAGTACTCACACATGTTTTTTGACATGTTTGATATTTTTAAGTATTCATGCATGTTTTTTTTTTGTTTTTTGTTTTTTTGGTACATCTGATGTCTTTGAACACTCATACACATTTTTTTTTGATGAAGACAGTGTCTTTGAGTAGTTGTTTTTGTTTTTTTCTTTTTTCTTTTTTTTTTAGTTTTTTTATCAATTGAAGACTTTTTTTTAGAATTCAGTTTTTGCTTCTCAGTAAAATCATTTAAAAAATTCTATGAAAAAAATTTGAAAAGAGCAGCAAAAAAAAATCAAAAAATATTATTGAGCATTTAAAAATATTTTTAATAGTATTTATGATATTTTTTTACAGACTGTGCATTGATTTTTCATTTTTTTTTTAAAAAAAAAATTGCAAATGTTTCAGTATCAATCAAATTTTTTTTAATTTTCAATTATTGTTTTCAGAATCTCAATCAGCTTATCAGATAAAATATTCAATTTTTTTATAATGTTTGTGTTTTTTAAAAATTTCTTCAACAAAATATTCATTCTGCACATTTATCAGTTCTGACTCTGACAGTGATAGCTGATTTTCATGTTTTTTGTATGTTTTCAGCAGCAAAATATGAAAAACAGAGTGTATGTTGTGATGACTAGAAAATAATTAAAGTGTGGTTCTTTAGGTTTAGTCTACACTCTTATTGTATCTTTTATTTTCTAGTTGCATATATTGAAATGTCACTCAGAATGTTTAGATCTGTTTGTATCTGATATGATGCAATATATAGTTGATGGTAGCTGCTAGTCTTAGATAGACAATCAATTATTTTATTTCATATCACATCTGGTAGCATGTCAAGTTAAGTTCTCTGATGAGAGCACAAAGTTTTTGATAAAATGTCTCATTGAAGCAATTCAATTTGATCATTGATACTGAAATTTGATTGAGTTCAGATGAATTCTGTTGAGAACTGACAGTGAAGAGATTTTCACACTAGTTTCTCATCAGATGAAAAGAGATTATCATTTTCAAACTTATTTATATTTTCTTCTTTTCATTGAGATCTTAGAAGATTCTTCTCAGAGACAAACATTATTGTTTATCTTACACTTCATACTACTTTTATTACTACTTGTGCAAAAACTATTCACATTAATAATCATTACTTGTCACTATCATGTCTACTTCAAATCTGCATGACATTCTGATGACAGACACTTCAGAGTCATCACAAAATTCATCTTTTCAATCTGTATTCAGTATGACAACTCTAATCAGACAACTTCAGAACTGAACAAATCATGATGCAACAACTGCAGAATTTATCACACAAATTGAGAAATAAATTTAACAAAAAATTGCAGAGTCTCACCACATCAGACATCAATTTGTCAAAGTGAAGTTTAATAATTTACAAATAATGATGAAAGAACAAATTCAGAGTCTTAACAAGCAAATTCAAAATCAGAGTCAACAGTTTACAGCTTTACAACAAACATTACAAAATCATGAAGCTAAAAATCTACATGTCAAAAATGTGTGACTGCTACTACAACAACAACAAGCAGTTGTCAACATCAGATGCACTTCTCTGCAGAAAGTCTCAGAACTCAATAAATTAAAAAATTATGACAGAACAGTTAAAGACAAAGCAGCTTTCAAATAACTGACTCAATGTCAATTTTATTGAAAAAAAAAACTCACATTTACAAAAAAAACTGCAACAAAATATCAGAAAATTGCTCTTGTGTCATTCTGACTTACAGAAAATGTTTCAAAGCACTGAATGATCAAAGAGAAACTGATCAAAAAGAATCTGATAAATCATAATATATCAGAAATTTGAGAACAGTTTGAAAAATGAATCACACAATACTACAGCAAGCTCAATGCTGAACAAAAATGTTGATCACACTATATCAGAATTCAACAGAAAACTGATGTACAATTCTACTTTATCAAACTGAATCAAGCATACATTAAATTGAGATTTCAGTTATCTGAAATAATCTGAATTCAAATTGTTCTTGCTGATGTGAAGAATGATATTCTGACTGAGTGAAAACATAAATACAAAAAATCAACAACAATGAAAGAAGTTATGCAAGTGCTGAAAAACATTGAACAGTTTTTGAGATCAATGAAAACACATCACAGTAACAATCATACATTTCTGATGAATTTAGATGTGATGAATTTCAGTGTATTAAAGCTTAACAATGATGATTTTTCTTCTGATCTGACAGAAAAAAATTTAAAAAAAATCAATGTGATGATGCAAGCAAAGAATTCTTTTAAGAAGAGAACATAAGCATGAAAAAAGTGATGTTGCTGCAACAAAGCTTGTTTCAATTGCAGCACAAAAAATCACAGATCTCAAAAATATTCACAGAAGAAGAATGAAGATAAGAAAAATGATAATTCTGAAGCTCAGAGAAATCAAAAAAACAGATTAAATCAGTAAACATAAAAACTCTTGCTAATTTACTACATAAAGTCTTCACAGTCAACAACTTGCCTGAATTATCTGATTCTCTGAACTCATTGAAACTCTTCAAGAAGAACAAAACTCTTGATACATCATCAGACATCAAGCATTTGAACACTGCAGAAGGCAAACAGATGCTATATAACAGAATGCTTGAGAAGATTGAACATTTTGACACACACAATATAAGAGCTTTAGTCAACTCAGATGCTTTCATTATTTACACAAGCAGAAGAATTGTGAACATCATTGAAGTGAAAAAAATTTCAGAAAACAAGATCATAAAACTTTCAAACAGTCAGTATATGACATTGTTTGCTCAGATTCAATTAAACCTCTGAATCAGCACTTTTAAATGTAAAATTGAAGCAAGAGTTCTCAATGATCTTGATTATGATATTATACTTAATTGATCTTGACTCAAGCAATGAAATTCACAAATCTGCTGGAAAACATCTCACATGATAATAACAGATCAGAAATGATGAATACACACTATACTGTTTGTCAATATGCAACAACAGATCTTGAAGATTGAGACAGAACTTAATCTCATGACAGAACATCAGCTTTCATAAATTTTGCATCAGCAAAAAACAAAGTGCTTTCTTTATGTGCTACAGACAGCATTGAAGAAGAAAGAGAAAAAAAAGAGTTTCAATGAGAATTCAAAGCTGAAGAGATTTCTCAATAAGTATAAGAATGTTTTTCACATCAAACTGTCTTCAGAATTATCTTCTGATAAATTATTTAAACATAACATTGACATGAGTGATGTGAAACTCATTAACATGCATTCATATTCTTTGTCACAGATGCATCTTGAAGAACAGAAGTGTCAGATTACAGAATTGTTGAAACAAAATCTGATTAAGTCATTTTTAAGTACATGAAAATTTTCAGTTCTCTTCATCAAAAAGCCTGATGATGCTTGGTGAATGTGCATTGATTATTGAGCACTTAACAAGATTATGACAAAAAACAAATATCTGTTATCAAGAATACAGAATTTGATAAACATCATCAGAACAGCACAAATTTTTTTAAAGATTAATCTTGCTGCTGAATTCTGACAAATTCAAATCAGAAAACTTTTAATAAAAAAAACAGTTTTCAATACTCAATAAAACAAGTTTGAGTTTTTTATTATGTCTTTTGAACTCTGCAATGCTTCATTAACATTTCAAACAATGATGAATGTTGTGTTAGCAGAACACATTGACATCTTTTGCCTCATGTATCTAGACAATATTTTTGTGTTCTCTCAGTCAGAAGATGAACACTTTGAGCATCTAGATAAAGTTTTTCAGAAGCTTTATGAGCACACATTGTATGCTAAAATCTCAAAGTGTGTATTTGTGAAGAAAAAGCTTGAATATTGCAGTCACATCATTGATCAGAGTGTGATTAAATTCATTTCAGCAAAAATTGATGCAATCAGAAGCTGGTCACAATCAAAGAATGTACATGAAGTTCAACAATTCTTAAATCTGATCATGTTTTACAGATGATTCATAAAGAATTTTGCAAAAATCACTGCTTCATTGTCAGATCTGTTGAAGAAATTTAATGAGAAGTTAAGAAAGAAGAAGTTTCATTTAATTGTTTGAAATATCTCTTGTCAACTGACATTTCTAGAATTATGCAAATAAATGATGAAAAATTCTGTCATAATTCAATCAGACAGAAACAAATTCTATATCATTGAAACAGACATCTCTGAGTAAGCCATTGATTGTGCACTTTATCAGATGAAGAGAAAAGATAACAAACTTCACTCAGTGACATTTGATGAACAAAAGCTCTCAGAAGCAGAATTAAATTATTCAGTTTATGAAAAAAAATTTTTATCAATTAAGCACACTCTCAAAGTGTTTAATCAGTATATTGATAATGAAACTCAAACAATAATTATAACAAATCATGAGAGTCTTCAATATCTTCAAACAACTCAGAAATCATTCAAATGACTTGTCAGATGAGTTGCTGACTTTCAGAAATATAATCTAGTGATTAAATATCATTTAGAAAAGAAAGCAATAATTTCAGACACAATTAGTTGATGTTCAAATTTCATGAAAACTGATTCTCAAAACTTGATAGAAGTCACTGAAACTCTTTCTGCTTTAAAAAATTGTGACAAAGATAAATGATATGATGTCATGATTTAATATCTTCAAAACAAAAAATTGCTATTTGATGAGACATTACAGCAAGTTATTCAGAAAATGAAATATATATTTAGATGAGGCAAGTTAATTCTGAAAAATGAGCAAGAGAAAATGCTCATTAGAATTGTTGACAAGAATACAAAAGCATTCTATATCAAAAAAGCTTTTTGGAATAATTTAGTCAAACAAATGCACTCAGAGTTTGATCATCTTGATTCATCAAAACTTTTGAAAATTCTACAATCTTGTGAATACTGATCAAATATGAAAAAGAATATTCAAGCTGCAATTCATTCATGTTCAAACTGTCAAGTTGCAAAAAACTCAAAACTGAATCTGAAACACAGAAAAGCTCAACACATGATGAATGAGCAAATCAAATTCTTTAAACAGTGAGAAATTAATCTTATCAGACTGTTGCTGACAACTTCAAACAGAAATTGTTGAATCATTACAACAGTTGATTACACAACAGAATGATTTTTAGTCAAATCATTGAAGAAAATAATGCATGTCAAAATTGCAAAATTCATTCACAAGAAAATTTATATCAACTACAGAACATCATAAAAACTGATATCAGACAACAATCAGAATTTTTTGTCAGCTGCTGTAAAACATTATATCACACAAATGCAGACATGACATCATACAACAACATTATATCATTCACAAATCAATGAAAAGATTGAAAATTTCAACAAAGTAGTAAAACATATGTTAATGAAATATCTTCTTGAGAAGTCAACACATTTATAAAATGAATATTTATCACAAGCTTTATTTGCTGCATGAATACAGATACATGCCACAAGTAAACAAAGTTTTTTTTATTTGCTTTATGATGTACATTCTTGCATTTCATCAGATGAGAACATATCAATACAAAATGATGCAGAAGTTGAAAATTCTGACAAAAAATTAGAAAAAGTTGATCACACAAGATCATTGACAAACAAACTTTTTCTTAATCAAATTATTAAATTCAAACACATTAGAAATGAAATGATCTGAGAAACAGATTTTGAAGTTGAAAATTGAGTTTTTGTAAGAAATGAAGAATCTGAGAAGTTTCAATCAAAATGATTTGATTTATATAAAGTGATCAAGTCATATCTGTTAGAAACATATGCATTGAAAGAATCTAGCAGTAGAATTCTCAGAAATCTGATCAACAGATCACAGTTGATCAAAATTAATGTAAAAAATTCAAAAAAACTTTGATTTTTGTCTGCAGTGAATCAGATCTTGAAACAGAAAAAATTATTTATTAAAAAATTTGTTGAGATCTGACACATAATTAATGCTTACAAAAATAATATTGTTTTTTATTCAGAGCTTTCAGTCATCACAAAGAAAGAGTGAAAAAAATTCAAGAAGAATGCAAAACAATCAGCTCTGAAGAGAAAGAAAAAAGTAATCATCAAAAGTATTACAAAACAGCTCAAATCAAAACAGACAGCACAAAATGATGATCAAATTTCTCATGACAAGAGTAAAAAGCACAAAACTCAAGATCACAAGAAAAAAAATAAGTTGAGATTTTCATTAAGATGCAACAATAGTGAGCAATTAGATGAACAGAAGAACACTTCTGAATCTGAATCTTTCAACAAAAAAAACACTTCATGTCAGATCAGAGTTTCATTTGATACTTTTATTGCTGTTGTAATTTAATCTTACTTATAGTTTAGTTTAGAATTGTTTCAGTTGAATGTTACAAAAATGAAACTAATACAAACAAAACTTTCAGTTCATTTCAAGAATAACTAATCAGATTTTATAGTACAGAATTCAACAGCTTAGAATTCAAAGAAACAACATTCTATTGTACAAAATTCTGCAGTTTTTGATCACAAACAGAAGAAAAAAAAAACAAAAAAATGCAATCAGATTTACTTCAGCTTGTACTGCTTTCACTCATCATTACTAGACTTTTCTTTTTTCTCATTCTTGAAGTTGAAGAACTCTGCAATACACTTGTTCAAGATGATGAGAAGCTTGATCACAGCATTACAGACAACACAAACAATTTTCTTGTCATTTATGAAAGAACAGAAATTTTTTAGAAAGAACTTCAACACAGAAAACTCAGAGTACTTTTTAACAATCAATTTCTTGCTTTTTCTGATCTTTTTGAAAACAGAGAGCTTCTTGACACTTTTCTTGAACAAACAAATGTGAGTAACTCTTGAAAATGACAAGACAGTCTTCTCTGACTCTGCATAATCAGAGCAAAGCATGCAACATTTTGAGACTTTTTCTTAAAAACAATTGATGCATGCTTTCTTTCTGATAGATTTATCACTCAGAGTCATGACAATTACACACTCAGTAGATGAATCATGCAATTTCACACAAAGTTTACAAGATTTTTTTTGAACTTCATCACAGCATTGAATGATGACAGCATTGTAAGACACTTTTCTCATAAGCAAATGAAAGTTAATAAAATTCAAAAAAAAACATCAGCACAGAGAACAGACAGAAGACAACATATTAATCTTTTTAGCAGTCTGCATAAGAGATTTAACAAAAAAACAGCAAACAACAAATTCATCAATCATCATCTTCTCAAACATCACAACATGATTAACATCATCAAAATTGTTATTTATAGCAAAAGTAACACATTAGCAAGTTGCTGTGTTGAAAGAAAATTATGAAAAAAGATTCTACATTCAGAAAAAGTCTGAATACAGAACTTCAACATGAGAACAGAAATTTTCATGTTCTTCTTGAAAAGATTTGAAACTAACTCATCATCAAAAGCACTCAGAATTGAAGTAATGATCATGCTTGACTGCTGTGTGAATGATGACATGATCACACAAGAAACTTTTAATGTTTCAGAAATCTGAACAAAAAGAAAAAAAGCTTCAGCAGAATGAATTGCAAGAGACAAGAAAGAAACAATATCAACATTCATATCATTAACTAGAATAGAACTATCAGAATCAATAAACTTGAGAGAAATGAAAACATTGTCTTTCTTGCTGATCTTGTTGCTCACTTTCTTGAAGAGCTTCAGCTTTTTGAAGAAGAAAGTTGAAGTACTCTTCAATGTCTTACAGACAGAAAGAAGAATCTTGCAGAGACACTTGCTGTGAGAAAAATGTTCAGATAAACTGAACAGAAAAAAAGCTGCAGACACATCAGTTCACAACAAAAAAAGCTTATTATAAAATTCAAGAATTCACTTTTTAATTTGTTTGAGATTCTTGAGAATTTCAATTCATACTTATGAGAGTTCTTGCTGGATGTTATCATTTTGACACAAAAAATCACAACACAGGGAATTATTTGAACACAAAGAAAGAAAAAAATTGCTTGAAAAGTCTAGCTGATGTTGTTAAAACTGCTTTTTTTTTTAAAAATTTTGATATTGAAAAGAAACAGCAATCAGGAACTCACAACACACAAACTGATTTTTATGAGCAAAAATGCTGATGCCAGCCAATCAAATTAAGGATTTGAAAATGAGAAAGAATGCTGGCAAAGTGAAAGATTCAAAAAGAAGATTGTTGTGTGCTGAACTGATTGTTATGGTGAAAAACTGTGCTAGTGAACAATTAAAATTTGTTAGTGTGAAAGAACTATGTTCAAAGAACAGACTATATTACCCTATGTTGAGGCACAATATCTTATAATCATGACCTTTGTGAACAAAGTCCAGTTTAGTAGGGGAGAATGTGGTTCTTTAGGTTTAGCCTACATCCTTATTGTATCTTTTATTTTCTAGTTGCATATATTGAAATGCCACTTGAGATGTTTAGATCTGTTTGTATTCAATATGATGTGATATATAGTTGGTGGTAGCTGCTAGTCTTAGATAGACAATCAACTACCTTATTCCATATCACAAAAGTTTATATAATTGCTTTTTTCAAACTGCAATAATTTAAAATAAATCAATATAATTATGATTAAGTTTACATGCAGAGCAAATCATTTGAAAGTTTTTTGTGTAAATTATCACTCAAATATTAATTTAAAAAAATTGTAATTTATGTTTTAAATTATAATATATTTTTTGTGTATTGCATACTGCTTGCAATTTTTTAATCAACTGTTTGTATATTTTTTCAAAAATTTCAGCACATTTTACTGCATGAATAGCTGATTTTTCTGATGATTTGCTGATGTTAATAATCAAATCAGAGTGATAACTCATAAGAGCTTTAGCTGATATTTTGTTTGTAAAGTTATACTTTGCTTAATTGTGCACAAATTGCATCATTGACAATCATTGTATTCAATCATCTTGATGAAAATTAATGAAGCAACATAAGTAATACTCTAATATTTAATTTTGACACTCAGTTTGATCATCAGTTTGAGAATGAAAAACAATACTAAGTCAACATTTTGCATCAAAATAAAAACAGAAAATTAATCAGTATTTACTTGTAAACAGTAAATCTCAATCAAAAATAATGTTTTTTGATATTTTATACATTATAAAAATGCACTTGTAACAAATTTCTGCAAATTCAACAGCAGTTATATTTTTTTGACAAAATATATAAATTGTGAATTTGAAAAAAATTCCAATTATAATTAATATGATATTATAAATTTCATTTTTTCAAGTGAAAGAAGATAAGTCAGTAATAAAATTAATTGAAATAAACTCAAATGATTTGAAAAATATAAAAATTGTATCTAATTCATTACATTTTTTATATTGATGAGATTTAACACATTAACAAACATCACAAGTTTGCATATATTGTATAACATTCTGAATAAATTTATGTCAATAATACTGATTTTATATGATTTCAATGAATTTTTTAATTTTTAAATAATTTTCTTGCAAATTGTTGTGATTTGTGTAAATTATTTTTATTATCAATGTTTTTTGCTTTAAAACATAAACTCAGTTGTTGACTTAAAGTAAATCATTATCAAAAATAATTCAAACAGAGCTTTCAGCATTAAACATGTCAGTTTTTTGCACTTTTCATTTATGTTTCTTGACAAAAAAATTTAAGTTTTAAATTTACAATAGTAAGAAAGTTAGAGATTCTAATATATTTATATATATTGTTTCAAACATTAAAACAGTATTTATCAGTGTTCACAGCATGAAGTTTTTCAGAAAGTTTTTATTGCTGATGATAAACTCAAAAAAATCAACAATGTTTTTTAAAAAATTATTTATACTGTCAGTGATTGTCAAATTGTTTAAAAACATCAGTTGCTGTTGTTTGTCATACATCTGAATGCAGTTTGTGAAAAAAATTATATTTTTCTAAAATTCAATATTTCATTTTGTTGTAACTTCATGCTGTAATTTTTGTTGCAAGATAAATAACATAATTTCACTGTGATAAAAATTTACATAATTTAATTGACAGCTGAATGCATCTGCTGAATTTGTTTTATCTGAATAATGTAAAAGCATAAAATTGTATGTACTTAGCATTTTCATTCATCTTGTCTGACATTTGTTGAAAATTTTAATTGTCATAAAATATTGTAAATTAGCATGATTAGACAAAACAGTTATTGAATTTTAATTTTTTTCAAATAATGTCTTCAGTGCTTAAAAAACACAATTATTGTTAACAACTTTTTGTCATATGTATCATAATACATTTTTGTATTTATTAATTTGTGAGATAAGAAAATAATAAAATGTCAGAATTCATTTTTTTAAAGTTGTGACAATATAACTGTTATTATGTAAATTGAGACATTTAATTTCAGCATAATTTTTCACTAAAAATCAAAGTGAGAAAGTAAAAAAGTGAAGATAAAATGTTTTTTGAGTTTTTGAAATGCACATTTGATGTTGTCTGTTCAAACAAAAAATGATTTTCATTTTTTTTTACATTGTTTTTTTTTATTAATGCAAATAAAAAATTAGTAATTTTTGAATAAAAATAAATCAACTGTTTATAAAAATTAACAAATTTTAAGAAGCTTTAAAATTTTTTAAAATTTTTAAAAATTGATTAATCAAATATAACATTTACTCATTTTTTTCATCTCAATTTTTTCAAAATCAATCATATACTTTAAAAATGATATTTTATTAATAGCAAACTTGCATTTCTTGATTTTTATGAACAAATTTGCTCATTCAAAATAATCAAAAATCATTTGTGTGTGCTTACTATGCTTTTTCATGTTGTTAAAATAAATGAAAATGTTGTCAAGATAAATCAAACAGCAAATATCTAATAAATTGACAAATGTGTTATTTATATAAAATTGAAATATAGCTGATGCATTTGTCAAATCAAAAAACATTACACAAAATTTAAAATATTTATAATGAATGTGAAATGCAGTTTTTCATTTATTTTTTTCATGAATTCTGATTTTATAATAAGCATCACAAAAACTCAGAGCAGTATATATTTTGACTTCACTAAGTTTATTTAATATTTGTGTAATTAATGACAAAAAATAATGATTTTTGATTATAATGCAGTTAATTTCATAATAATTTATGCAAAAATGTAAATCATTATTTTTTTTGAAGCAAAAAAAATTGAAGCTTCAGCAAAACTCTTGAAAAATCTGATTCAATTCTTGTTTAAAGCATTTTCAATATATTGCTTCAGAATTTTGAGTTCAGTGACAGATAAGAAATAAATTAACAAGAATGACAGTTTCATTTCAGATTTTAATTCAATTTTATGTTTTATTTTTAATGAACAAGAAGCTTCAATTGCAGTTTTTTCTAAGAATAAATATGCTTTGTGATGCACATAATCTGACAATTTGTTCAAATTCATGTTTGTGTATATTGCATTGTTAAACATAATTAATTAATCAGTAAATTCATTTATTTATTCAGAATCATCAGTTTTTGATGATATAACTGATTTAATATCAAGCAAAAACATTTGTGTTTTTGTTAAAATTTCATCAACTGCTTCATTCACAAACATAAAATCAATATCAGCTGCATTGACTTGATAAGTTTAATTATTTTTTTGTTAATTAACAAAAAATTAATATTTTTAAGTCAAGAAAAACTCAAAATAAAATCATAACTGTTCAGAATTATTGTTTCAAAGCTATGAGTAGCAGTTTGCATAATTTTATTACTGTTTATTGCACTCACAACTAAGTTTAGTTGTTCATAAATGTGCATCATGTGATCATCAATAATCTTCATCATTTTTAATTTATGAGATTTATTTTTTAAGTCATTAGTTTTTGCTCAAAAATGACTAATAAAATTGGCTTCAGCTTCTGAATTCACTAAAACTATAACATTTTTTGAATTTTTAGCTGTTGAAATTTCAACAGTTATGATGAAAAATAAAGAACTTCATCACTGTTCACAAACTTCAAGAGTTATTGCAGTGTTAATAACTTTTTTTAGAAGTTTTTTGATGCTTTTTGCTGTTTATTTTTATACTTCTGCTTTTGTTTTTTTAAACAACTTTCTGAAGAATGTTTTTGTCATTTCAGTCAATTTTTAAATTCTTCTCAAGTAAATAATTGATTGTTATTATTTGCATTAAAATGACTTCATTTAATGAGCAATTTGCTGTCAAAATGCAAAACTGCTTCAAAAATCTTGTGATTTAACTGTTTTTTAAAAAAGTTTTCATGATAAACATGAAAAGCTTCTGTGCTCACAATGAAGTCTTCTATTTTTCTCAAATAATGTAGTGAAGTTTTCACTGATATCATTAAAATGTTGACACAACATCTAGTTCAGATTGACAATTATTATGATCTAGTGCTATAAGTAGTTGCTTTCAACATCTTTCACAACATTTTTTTCTTGATTATATATATGTGTCATGCTTGTGTTATTGTTTTTTCTTTTTATCATTAGTTAGTCATACTGAATACTATTGTGTTTCTTATTTATTTATTGAAGTTGTTTATTGAGATGGCCACTACAGCAGTCACTCTCACTTTATATATTATAAGATAATCATAATACTTGAGCATCTACAGTTTACATAATAAATATGTTATCTGTTTACTTTCACAAGTGATTTATCATGTAATATGTCTTCAGATGCTCACTGTTTTTAGTCATATTTTTGATACAACAAATTTTTTGCTTCATTTGATAATCAAGCTGAGATTTTGAATTTTATGAGAAAATGATCATAATGACATCATATTCAGATAAGTTGAAATGAAAATGACATGATGATCATAAAATAAATTTTATTGAAACAGCTAAGTGAACTCAAAAATGAGAAGAATGATATATGTTAATAAATGATTTGATGAAAACAAATAAAATTTTTTTATAATGTTATGATGCATGCAGAATAAGATTTTTCTGAAACTGTATATGAAATGACTGTGTTCATTTTCAGTTTTTATAAAATTTTCAATGATGCTTGCAGAATATGATGAATAAAAATAAGAAATATGATGATTTAATATTAGATTTGAGAATGTTTAGTGAGTTTGAGAGAAAAATTTAATGAGTTTTTTTTTCATCTGAAAAATGCTACATGAAGTATTTACAATTGAGCATACATAACATACTAAAAAAAAAAATAAAAAAAATGCAAAAATGTCTAAATTCATTTGAAATGCACTGAAAAAATTTATTTTGAAAGAAAAAATTGATGATGTATTTGTGTTATTTTTATTTGTTGATGTAAATTGCATGTTAAAGCAGTATTATCATTGTGTATTAGTTTTTAATGCTTTTGTTTGATGTGTTGTTCTTCAAAAACTTGCTATTATTTTTTATGAAATGAATTATTTTGTGAAACAGTTTGTACAACATCTGCAACAGCAAATTTATTGATTTATGCATCATTGATGAAACAATGTCAGACAATTCTGAAATGAGTTTCTGCAAAAGTTTTGCTGTAACTGTGAGTCATGAGCAGATAATATTAATCAGCATTAACAGTAGAAAAATTATAATTCATAATTATATATTTATGTTTATCTCAAGTACTGTCAATGTTTTATAATTTGATGATTCAGATGCTATTTTATTTTGTGAGTAATTTCATCAGCTTTATGTGAATTATGATATTATTATCAATAAGAAAATAGTGAAGCAGATTACTTGATATTGCATTATTTAAATTGAAAATTGAATGAAAATTCTGAATAATTATGTAAATAAGAATTGAAATAATTTTGTGAAGAAAGTGATTTGTGAGTTCTGAAAGCAGAACATTACTCATAAAATACATTAACAAAAATACTTGAAATTTATAATTTATACAAAATGCAAATGAAATTTCTTTATACATGCATATGTTTGTGAGTTTGTTACAGTGTCAAAAACTGTACTAGTCAATAATCAGTTGAATAACTATACATGAACAATATAATTTTTATGAAATTTATCAAAGAAGTTATAGCAGAAAATTATTGATAAAATCAAATTAAATTTTGCAGATGATACAATCATCATTAATTTTGATGAAATAATGTGAATTATTATAAAGCTGATTGAATGATATGAGAGTAATAAAAATATTTTTGAAAATAAGAAAGATTCTGTTCAGAAAATGCAGCAGTTGAGAAAAATTTATCAACTAGTCAACAAGTTATTTACTCAGTATTTTTGCATATTTGATGTTTCAAATATAATTGTAAAAACTGACAACACATCAGTTCTGAATACAAGCAAGAAAAAAAACAAGACTAAAATCAATGTCTCTAGCACAAAATTTAAAAAAAAAAGCTGAAGAATGTCATTGATTATCTGACTAAAAAATTTATTAACATGACATTGACAATGTGTGTCAATGTGAAATGTTTAACTGAAATACAAAGTATGAACTCACAATTTCAAACAGTTAATCAGATTCAGATGTTTATATAAAATAATAATTTAATTAACATTTCAAATTTTTAAAATGTCAATGCTCAGACTTCATGTCATTCAGACTCTGTGCTGAATCAAAATCAGCAAATGCAATATTCAGTAATGTCATTATTATATGATTGAGAAAAAAAAATGATGATTGCAAACAGAATATTATTTTTTTTGAGAATGACAAATCATCATGTTTTTATTGTGAATGATTTGATTATTTTCAAAATCAGTGTGAGAAATACTACACTGATTATTATCAAGAATTTTGTTATATTAATCAACAAAAATAGTTGCAAATAAAAGCAGCTGAACAAGAACTTGTGCTTGTTTCAATATAATCTGAAATTGCAAACATGCATACAGTATGCAGCATGAATGAAGAAGAAATCAACTCAAGTTTCAAAAAAAAAGGACAAAATCTAAAAAAAATAAAACAAGCTTTTATTAGTCAGCTGAGAGTTCAGATTGTCAGAATTGATATAATCATTGATGATTTTTTTGATTTTGAGTTTGAGAAAGAATTAAGTAAGTATAAAGTTTCTGTTAATGTAAATTATACAGTGACAATTCAATGCAAAGTATACAGTGAATAAAATTAGCACTGATTAAAAAAAATTCATTGTTTATAATAAAATTGTTGCACTGAAAACACATCATGAAAACAAATATAAATTAAAAATTATTCAGTATTTTGTTAAAAAAAATGTTTGATTTGCTGATTTAGATCACACAATGACAAATATTATATCTGATGAAGAAAAAAACAAATTAAAAAAAAATACAAAAAAACAATACAATATTGCTGATTATCTTATCAATTGATTGAAAAATGCAACTGATTCACAAAAAAAAATGAAAAAAATCTTGAATGAAACAATTCAGATGACAATTTGTGAGCTTTTTAATATATTTTTAACACTGCATAAAAAAATATTTAGTGCAAGTCAAACTGACAAATCATGAAGTTTTGTTGAAATATCAAAATTAATCAAAATTAATGTTAAGCAGAAAAGAGTGATACAGTCTGAGTTTGTATATAACAAGAATGTGATTTATGTCATTCAGTTGATAATGATATTAATCATGATACAAAACTTGAAGCTTAAAGCTTTACTCAATACTGATTCAGAAATCAATGTGATGTTAATTAAAATTGCAAGAAAATTGAACTTGAATATATAATATAATTTAAGAATTATCATGATAATTCAGATTGAACACATTATCTCAATCATAATTTGTTGTGATGATGTTTTTGTTCATATAAAAAATCTTGTTATTCACACATCATTTTTCATTGTTGATGAAAATAATTATGATGTTATTCTTGAACAATCATTTCAGCACATAATCAACTGAAGTGTGAGAATTTTGAAAAGTGACAATGTACTTTGTGAAATATATAATGAGAAGCAAACACATTGTTTAAAATTCTGAGATTTTAAATTATCATGTTAAATTGTCAAGTTTGCTGTCAATATGTTTTCAGATTGTGATATCAGAAAATGAAAAAAAATGAAAAAAATTTAAATAACTAAATAAATGTTGTGTCAGAAAAAAATTTGCTGAAAATGAAAGTGTATTTAACAGTGTATCTGAAAATGAAAGAAAAAATTGTCAAGTGATAATGACAAAATGTGTGATAAAAAAATTGAAGATGAATGATAAAAGTACTGAGAGTGATGTGATAAATGCTGACAACAATAATGAAAAATTAAAGTTTGTGCTAAATTCAAAAAAATTCATCAGCATGCTGATGAATCAAATAAATCAATTAAAAAATGAAAAATAATTTCAGTGATATGAAAATTTGTAATGATTTTGATCAGTATTAAAATATTATGATACAATCAACATGCATATTGAAATGCACT
This sequence comes from Emydomyces testavorans, assembly GCA_029449355.1. NCBI lineage: Eukaryota > Fungi > Ascomycota > Eurotiomycetes > Onygenales > Nannizziopsiaceae > Emydomyces > Emydomyces testavorans. Next base: position 5,542,608 of record CP120628.1, read on the forward strand.
CACAAAATGTATACTGATCAATTTCAGAATTTGCTATGAAATATTTTATGAAGTGATGCTCAACAAAAACTGACATAAACAATTGTGAATGAAATATTGATTAGTCAAAATTCAGAAACTTTAAGTTCAATGAAATTCAAAACTTGAAATGAAAGAAGAAGAAAAAGAAAAAAAATACAATGTATAAAAAAAAACTCAAAAAAAAATTGAAAGTCAGAAAATGTGAAGATAAATACACTTTACAAAAAAAACTGATAAGATTTAACTACAAACTTTTGAAAAATCTGATGAAAGTAAATCAGAATGCATGATCAATTGAATTTTTGTTTGTCTGAAAAGAAATCACTCAAAAAAAATTGAATTTTCAACTGAATTTGACAAATACATTAAATCTTGTATAATCACTTTTTTTGTTGAACAACAATTGACACAGAAGTGTATAAAAAAGCTGAAGATAAAATTGAAATTATTATTAAGAAAAAAAAAGTTTTTTCTGATGATTTTGTTCAAGAAAGAAGAAACATTAACTTGAAATTTCAAAAAGCTTGATTGAATACATTCAGAAGTATTTTCTTCATCAGTTATTAAAACAGTATCTCACAAAGCTTGACAAGCAAAAAACTACAAAATTTCAAGAGCATTAAATGAAAAAATAATTGAAATTGTCAAAAATTAGTTGACAGCAGAAATGCTAAAATCTTATCATGAGTTTTATACAAATTTTTACTTTCTGATTGAAAAGAAGAAAACTGAAAAGTTTTGTTTGATGAATGTTACTTAGTTATATAATGCAGTGATAATAAAAAACTCAAACATTTTTTTTAATTGTGATGAATTTGCTGAAGATTTTGCAGAACAAATTATTATAACATTGATGAATTTATTTTCAGATTATAATAATTTTTCATTAATAATCAAGTTAAGAAACATGATGATTATATTGACATTAATAAATTTGTTCAAATATATCACATTAATTTAAAATGCAACAAATTTTTTTAATGTTGTTCAGCAAAAAATTATGAACATACTGTGAAATATCACATCTCATGTCATCAGAATTTTTATTGATGACATTGAAATTAAAAGTTCACATTTATAATATAATGAGGAAGAAATTATGTCAGAAATAAAACATTTTGTTTTTGAGCACTTTATAAATTTGAATCATATTTTGTGACTGATTAAAATAAGCAAAGCTATACTTGTTGATGTGAAAATTCAGTTTACTATATCAGAAATGAATGTTATTGATTGAATTTGTAATCAGAATGAACAACAACTGAAAAAAAAAATAAAAAAAATGATGAAATGACTGATGTTTGAGAACACAATGCAGTTTTGAGAATTTCTTGACATTACTAAATATTTTTGAGTTTTGATTAGACACTATGAATGAATAGTGAAGTCTTTGTATAAATTATTGAGAAAAAATGTAACATGAAAGTGAAATAACTCACAGAATGAAATTTTTAACATCTTCAAGAATAAATTATATTTATTTTTTGTGATCTTGTCAATTAATTATGATTAAAATTCATTAAATATTATTGTTGCAGTGAATGCAAGTGATTTTAATTAAAAAAATTGTTTAATGCAACATTAGAAAAATGCAAGACATTCAACTCAATATGATTCAGAAATTTGACATGCTGCAAAGTTGAAATATGATGCTGAAAAAAAATGCAAAGCAGTGCTAAAAACACTCAAAAAATTCAGACATTGAGTATATAATGTTTTTTTATGTTGAAAGTGAATACAAAAACTTTGATGATGCAGTTGAATTATATGTCAACAAATGTGTCAAAAGCATTGATTAACAATTAAATTGCTTAAATATAACTTTTTAATTTCACTGTTAAACATGTGTTAAATACAAAGCATACTGCTGCTGATGAATTGTCAAGATGATTACAAAAAAAATGAAAATGATGATAACAGCAGTGATGAGAATATTTTTAATATCATTTGTTTTCAAATATTTGCTGAATGAATTGAGAATGAAAAAATAAAAATATTGAATCAGTTTGACTCTGAAGAATCAGAAAATATAATAAGATTTTTTATTTTTTTACAAAAATTTAAAAACATGATAAACAAAAAGTACTATCATTTCTGAAAGAAAATAATCAAGTTTTTGATTGAAAACAATCAATTGTTTAAATGTGCAGAAAAAAAAATGTCAATCAGATATGTGATTAATGATTTAAAGCAGTGAAAAAAATTTTTGAAACAATTGTATGATGAGTTTGATCATAAAAAATGTGAAGAAATTTATAATGCTGTCAATGCTAGATACTGATGACTAAAAATATATTGAAATGTTTCTTTTTATACAAAGCATTGCAAAAAATGTGAAAGAAACTGCATTCAATTTGAATTTTTATTTGTTGAAAGAAAATTAATGTTGATATTATACACATGTTATCATGTTGAGAATGAAATTATCTAGTTGTTGCAAAATATAATTTTTTCAATTGAATGAAAGCTTGAACTCTCTGAAGAACAACTGCTCAGAATGTTGTTGTGTTTTTTTATAAAAATATTATCTGCTGATGAAATTATTCATAAATATTTATAATGAATGAAGATTCTGAAAACAAAAATGTGATGAAGAAGTTGATGAAGAAACATAAAATCATAAAAATAATTTTTTTTTATCATGTGCAAGCTAATAAAATGATCAAAGTTGAACATAAAGTTTTAACTGATGAATTAACAAAAATTATCAAGAAAACTGAAAAGAATTGAGTGAAACACTTGTTTGTGATATTAATGACTGACTGAATGATTGTCAAGATAAGCACAAAAATAATATTATATTAATTATTAATGAATCAGAAAGCAGTGCTGCTGATTGAATTGAATGTTTCAACATGACAAATTTTGCTGTAACAATCAGTATGAATTACTGAAAAGCTTTTGATGTTATGAGCTCAGCAAATTGAATAGCACAATGAGAACATTGAAAAAACAACTCATTATAAAAAATGAATGTGAAATGTCAATAGAAAGTACTTTGACAACACTCATAATATTCATTTCAACTCATTGCAGCCAAAGAATTTAGTATTGCTTCATGATACAAAAAATAAACAAAATATGTTTTGAAGCAACAAACTGTGATTTCAATGATTAAATTTTTATAAATCAAGTTTGTCAATCAGAATAAAAATATTTATTATTTGAAAGAATTGAATGAAATGAAAATAACAGATTCAGTTAGTGATGATTGAATTAAAAAATATTATGAAAAACAGAATTTGAATGTTAATACAAAAATGACAATTTTATTAATGAGAAGAATAATGAAAAAAATAATGATGATGATGATGAGAATGTTGAACAGTCAGATAATGCAAATGTTTTATCAAAAAATTGAAAATTTGATGTGATGGTATAGAAATGTTGAATGAATTGAAGAATGTTGAGAATGATGTTGAATTTCAATGAATGAAGAAATAAAGAATTTGCCTTCACTTTTGCTTGAAAAATTCACTTTTGCTTAATGAAATTCACTGTTACTGATTGCAATTCACTGTTTTTTATACAATGTTGTTGGAATTTGCTGTCAACTTTGGCTGAAAAATTCACTTTTGTGCAAAAATTCACTGATTTACATTAATTATTGATGTTAAATTCAATTTTCTGCATAGTTAACTTCACTTTTCAGCATTGAGAAGATTGATTTTAAATCTGCTGCTTTTCTTTCATTTGACATTTTGTTTTTATGTTCAAGTTTTTTATCACTTTTTTCTTGCATTAATACAACTTCAAGCACAAAAATTTCATCATTTTTTTTATTTAATTTCTTTTTCAAGAAGATAACAATTTCATTAATCAACAATGTTCAATTCAGAAAATAAATCAATTCAACTGATGCTGTCAGCAGACACACTGCAGCTTCAGCAAGCATGAGCTCAGTAAATGACAATTGTTATTGAGTGAATGCAGTTTGCAAATATGAATGATGTCATTAGCTGAATCAAAAGTTAATCAGTTAATTAAAAATATGAATTTCAATTGAAATTAATGAATGAATTCATGAGAATACAGCATATTCTTGAGAAATTGATAATGAATTTTTATGCATATATTAAAAACTCAAGATTCTGAATGTATTACATGCATGCAAATTTTCAAGATAATTTTCATGAGTTTCAACTTATTGCAATAAAAATAAAGAAAAAATGCAAAAAATTGACAGCAATCAAAAATAAACTGATGAAAATATGAGAACAAAATAAAATTAAGTTCATGTTTCAATTCATCACATCATTCTGAATGACAAAGAGATTGAGACTCACACTGAAAAAATCTGAAGACTGAGAGACATTCATTCAACATGTTAATGTGTCAATTTTGTGCAAAATCACTCATCAGAATGCAAATCACAAAAAAACAATTGAATTAAATGCTGAAGACTTTAACTTTGCAATAAACAATGAAAAAATTTCATCAGAGAAATTAAATAAATGAAATTTCAATTTAACAAAATTAATTATTGATCAGCATGAACTTGTTATCTGTAAAATAATTTCAAAAATAAACAACTCATTAAAATCACTTGTTGTGATAAAAAATTCAGTGAAAAAGTCACAGTAAATGATTGCAGAAAGCTCAGCTGTAAATTCAAATTCTTGTTAATTTATTGTGAAAAATCTGAAATTGTCAGTTGTGTCATCAAAAAACACAGCAATGAAGAATATTCATAATCAGAATGTTAGTGATGTGTTAATTCACAATCAGTTGTTAATTTAAATGTGAGACAAAAATTGTAATGATGAATTAAAGTTTGTGCTAAATTTAAAAAAAATTAATCAGCATGCTGATGAATTTAATTAATTAATTAAATTATTTAATGTGTTGCAGTCAGAAAATTGCTGCAGTATTAACAACACAAAGTTTGCTAAACAAAAATCAAGATTCTGCAATTTTGTCAAAAAGTGATGAAAAAATTCTGTCAAATAAACAGTAAAATACAATGTGCATTGCAAATACAAAAAAATACTACTGTCAAAAATTCAAAAAAATAATAGTAATTAAAATTAGAAAAATCAAGCAATGATCTGAGCAGAAGCTCATTTGAATTCTGAAATTAATTGTGAAAATATTCAAAAATTTTAAAAAAACAAAATTATGCTATGATCATGCAAAGCTTATGACTTCAAAGTTTGAATTGCAAATAAGAACACTTACTCACAATTAACTGATGAATTATTTGAAGCACATATACAATAATTGATTGAATATTAATAAAATTAAAATTGACAATGAGACATACAACTGATTTAAAATTATGAGTTATTTTGTGTGATCAGAAAATGCTCTGAACATTTACAAATTTACATATAAATTATTAATTTTAAAAATTGCAGCAATAAAAAACTTCAATTTTAACTGATACTTGAATGTTATTAAAATTAAAAATGTTGATGAAACACAATTGAAAAATGAATAACTGAAAACTGAATTTGTTGTTATTTATGAGCTAATGTTCTGATGAAACAACAATATGTCAACATATAATAACATGTGTGTCTCAGATCAAGTTGACAGAAAATTCAACATGTATTATCATCATCAAAAATTGATTAATAATTAAAATAATTATGAGTGATTCAGAATAATGTATCACAGCATTGAACAGCAGCTAATGTAACAAAATTTTGCATATTATTTTTAATATGTAATCTTGTGTCATAATCATGTGTGAAAATTAATGAATTACTTATACTATATTAAGTATGTGAAGTCTGATGATAAAACATTTTTCTGACACATTAATTTTAATGTTTCTTTGATTCTTAGTGATGAAAAAAATAAAAAAATGATTCAAGAATCACTTATGCTGATGACAGAAATAACTGAAGACTGCACTTAAATTCTGTCAGAAATGCATCACAAAATGAATGAATGATGAAAAAAAAAATAAAAACTAGAAAGCTGATGATAAATGATTATGTACACTGTATTAAGAATAATATGTACATTTGTCAAGATGCATTGAACTTTAAAATTAACTGAATGAATGTGATGTGCAAATCTGATGATATTAAAATTATTGTATCATTACTTCTGCATGATACTCATGAGTTTTGCAAAAAAATGTGATGCACAATGCTATCATATTATGTAATCATTCAGAATGATCATGAATATTTCAAAATTAATAAAGCAAAAATATAATTACAATTTTTTATTGCACATAAAAATTTTGTTCTAAAATTTACATCATTGTCTAAACATTCAAACAAATATACAACAATTTTATATACATTTCTGACTGTGATACAACTGCAAGAATTAAATCTGATTTTGAATACATTGATTGAATGAAAAAAATAAACTAATTCAAATGTAATTAAAAATTTAAATATATTTTTTGAAGAAGATATTGCTGCTGCTTGTGCATATATCATTAACTGACAGAAAAATGCTGTAAAAAAAACAATGAAATGTTTGCTACAAATTTTCATCAATGAAAAACAAGTTTTTGAAAATGTATTTTGAAATTATTACATGAAGAACTAAATCAATTCAGATACAATTGTTCTGAATTCAATCTCTTTCAATGCTTCAACATCAGAATCAGATGATAACATTGATCATTACTGACATACACAAATTGAATTAACATGTCAAGTAAATTGATTTAAAATTGATTTTTTTTTGATTATATTTTGTTATTTTGTTTTGTTTGTTTTCTTTTGAAATCAGAAAATGTGTGTCTTTTCTATGAAGTTGATAAAAGATGTCAATTCTTAATAAATGAAGAAATTGTAGTGAAATTTCTGCTGATATCATTAGAGTGTTGACACAACATCTAGTTTAAATTAATGACTATTATAATTTAATGCTATAAGTAATTGCTTTCAACATCTTTTGTGACATCTTTTTCTTGATTATATATATATGTCATGCTTGTGTTATTGTTTTTTCTCTTTATCATTAGTTAGTCATACTGAATACTATTGTGTTTTTTATTTATTTATTAAAGTTATTTATTGAGATGACTGCTACAGCAGCCACTCTCACTTCATATATTATAAAATAATTATAGTACTTGAGCATCTATGATCTACATGATAGATGTGGTACTTGTTTGCTTTCACAGATGATTTATCATGTGATATGCTTTCAGATGCTCACTGTTTTTAGTCATATTTCTTGACACAACAGATCCTTCACTTCAATAGCAAGCTGCAAACCTTTTATCAAGTTTTCACAAGAGTGCTTTCACCATGTCAGTTATAATAAAAAATGTTAGAGTAGCAACATCTGAAATAAAGATATGTGAGCTTGAAGCACTGTTTTCTTTGTTCTTTAGCACTTGTATTGCTTTGTTAAGCTTTTCAATTTCATTTTGTTGTTTCAACAATTGTTTTTCAAGTCTAAAACATTCAATTTTGCATTCATTTTCAGCAATGACATTGTTTTCAGTCATAATTGATAATTCTTCAGTGTTTTTTAATTGAGACTGCACAATTAGCTCAACAATGTCATCATTAAGAGAATCTGATGTGGTTATCACTTTGATTGAAGAAAAATTCTTTTCACAGTCTTTGTCACATTAAGTTTTATGACTAATATTGTCAGAAATGACATTAAATTCAAGAATATTTGCCACAAAAGACATAATTTTGATGAAATAATTAATAAATTTGATGAAAAAAAATCTTGTAATCTGATGAATCATTTTTCAGTTTGAGAAGCAATGAAAATTGTGAGAATGCTATATAAAAATAGCAACTAGAACAATGTATCAAGTTATAAAACACTATACACACAAATATATATATGAAAGAATGTAGATGACTCAGATATCAATATAATATTGAGGCAATAGAGCTCATTGCTGATCTTCAAAAAAATAAAAAATCAGAGATGAGAAATTATATACACAATATATGACTACACTATGTCAGAAGCAATTTAGTAAGCTTGACATGACATGAACAATGAATTTTGATCAGAAATAATATTTTTTAACATTTCATACATTGTAAAAATACACTTATAAGTTATAACAAATTTTTGCAAATTCAACAGCAGTTATATTTTTTCAGCAAAATATATAAATTGTAAATTTGAAAAAAATATTAATTATAATTAATGCAGCATTATAAATCTCATTTTTTCATGTGAAAAAAAAACATGTTAGTAATAAAATTAATTAAAATAAACTCAAAAAACTTGAAAAAATGTAGATAACAGTTTCTGATAACAAACATAAACAAATTTAGCTGAAACCTGCATCAACTCAACAGTTACATGACAAGATAACAATTCAAAATAACAGTTTCAATCACATGTAAGTTCAATCATATATAATTATTTGTGTTTTCATTGTTGTTTTATAATCAAAATCAATTTTCTGCTTCAGTCAGAATTCAATTCTTTCAAGTTTTAAACAGTATTTGAATTTTTCTTCATATTTTGATGTATAGTGATTCAAAAACTGTTATTTAAGAAATAACTGTCTGAATCACAAGATCAGTATTTTTTTGTGACAAATGAATAAAATAATATTATTTAGTCAATATATCAAGTTTTTTATTAATTGCATTTTCATCAATATATATTAACTGAGTTGTATCACATGAAAATAATGATACAAGTACTAAATCTGAATCATTGAATATGAAAAATCTAAAGTGAAAGCAAGAACAAATGTTTTGAGTCTGAGATTTTGCTTCATGTAACTGATTTTCAAGCAATGAGCTTTTCAGCTGACTTGAATTTCAAGATAATTGCTGAGAGTTCTGAAATTCAGATTGCAAACAGAATTATCAATTTTGAGATAATTACTGAGAGTTCTGAAATTCAGACTGCAGACAAGATTGTCAATTTTGAAATGATCACTAAGAGTTTTAAGATTCAAATCACAAACAAGATTGTCAATTTTGAGATGATCACTGAGAGTTTTGAAATTCAGACTGCAAGCAGAATTGTCAATTTTGAAACAATAATTGTGAATTCTGAAATTCAGACTGAAAACAAAATTGCTAATCTTGAATTCAAGATTGTAAATTCTGAAATTCAGACTGAGCATGAAATTGTTGATTTTAAGTTGAAGACTGCAGATTTAACATTCAGTGAAATGAAAATTGCTGAAAATTCTGAGTTCACAACTGAGATGATGACTGAAAATTCTGAAGTCAGATATGCTAAACTTGAGATAATTGCTGAGAAAATGATTGTAACTTGTAAGTTCTCAGTTTTTTGTTGAAAAAAATAATCTTCAGATTATAAAACTTGAAATTCAGATGATAATTGTGAATTTATAAAATTGTCATTATTCTGATTAACTGCTGCTTGCAAAAATGAAATTGAAGCTGAAAAACTCAAATTAAAACTAAAAATTATAAAAAAATCAAGACAGAACACACTGAATGAAAAATTTAAAAATTGTATTGCATAATGTTTTAATTTTTTAAATTTTTTCACTGAAATTCTGAATTTCTAAATCAAAATTAGAAAAAACTCAAATCAGTATAATGTGTGATAAATTATTTTATGTTTTTTTTCTCAAAATTTTTCATAATCAATGTCATTACTAAGATTTTTTGCATCATCATCTAGACTGAATGCAGTTCATTGAGAGTCAATGTATTCAAAATTAATTGAAGCAAAAGAATCAAGATCAAAAACACATCATTGAAGTTCAGTCTCAGAAACTAAACTGAGAGCAGTTGATTCAGAATCAAGAAATGAAAAAAAATTACATCTAAAAAACATTATGCTGATATGTGAAAAACAATAAGGAATATTTGAGAAGTATGAAGAGAAAAAAAAACAGAATGAAAAAAATGCTAATTAAATGATATGAAATGTGACACAATTGTGAAATGAAAAACACAAAGTAGTTACACAATCAAGATATGTACTAAACTAGTTGCTTGACTAAATCTAATCTAGTTTCATTACAGAACAAAAATTACATTCATCAAATTTTAAACATCAGTTATCAACTCAGTTTGACTGCTAATCATGATATCATTTTTTATCATTCTAACAAATAATGTGATCATCTGATCTGCTTTCACAACAGTATAATTATTCAGAATTTCATTATTCTTGAAATGAATCAGATGTTTGTTTTCATTCATTACTCAATCATTAATCAAGATTTTGTCATTCTCAGTTTTCTCAATCTTGAATAGCATCTCATTTAATTCAGTCATAAAACTGAAAACTGCTTTATTGAGCACTTTTTGAATCTGTTTAATGTTGAAATTATCTGAAACACAGTAATTATAAATTTTGATTATGAGAACTTGTTCAATGCATCATACTCTGTCAATGACTTGCATCATGATGATCTTCAATAATGATGTATTAAATAAATGCATGTTTTAGCACATACACTGAAGATTTAGTTCAGCAAAATTCACAAAATAAAAACAAACTAATATCATGCATTTTGTATAAAATTCATTAAAAAAACAGACAAGTTCAGCTTTCTCAACAGCTGAGAAATGAGCATAAAAAATCTGAGCATTAATGTTGACAAGACAGAAAACAGCAGCAATAAAAATTTGTTAAGCAGAAAAAAAAAATCAGATAATAATTTTCTCTTTATGAGCAAGAATTTGACAAACAATGATGAAAAACATGACACACATCTGAAAAGATTTACAGAAAATGTATATTAATTGCTTTTGTTGAATTTTTAGATTATTGAGATTAGTGTTTCTGAGAAAGAGTTTCTCAAGTTTATATTTTCTGATAATGTGATTCAATCAGTTAAATAAAAATATTTCATTGTCAATCTGTTTGATGATTTGTAACATATTGTCAGAGTGAATGAACTTGTGTACAAACTGAAAATCAAGTCAACTGATAAGAAGAATCAACTGTCAGTATTTTTTCATATTTCAAATCAATCTTTCATTCAGAAGTTTAATTACAAGTTTATAATGAAGTGATTTCATTAAGTTTTTGTATTTTTGCAATTTGAAATCAAAAAAATATGTCTCAATAATTTTTACTCTGAAACAGTGAAATGTTTGCTTCAATCATCAGATTTGTTTTAAAAAAATGCAAGATATAAAAATGTGTCAGATCAGATACATTTCTCAGATTTATTCAATACATGCATCAGCAATGATTTTTGATATCACTTTGTTTCATACAAACTTTTTCAAGACAAGATTCATTAATCACAAGCATGCAGTGAGATGATCAGTGTCAAGATCAAAAAAATTTACATTGAAAAATACATCAAGATATTTTAAATTTTCTGATAGCCAGAGCTTATTAAAGTCAGAGAAAAGCAACAGAAATTGAAATTTCTGAAAATTCAAATGAAAATTAAAAAAAAAATCATCATTAAGTAAAAATAAAACTTAGAGTTCAGTCAATGAACAATCTGAATCTGCAAAAACTCTTGATTTCACATAAAATGTGCTTCATTCAACACAACATGACTCAATAATTTTGAAAAAAAAACTGAATCATAAATCATCATTGATTTTAAGAAAAAAAAAATACAGTTGCTTGAATTATGCTCTGTTTCATCATGCATCAGATTTCAAATTTCAAAAATTCATGATGATCAGTGAGCAATTAATATGAAGTGATGATTATTGTTCAGATGTGTTTGAGCTTGTTATCAAAATACAGAAAATCTTATACAAAACAGTTTTCAACTTAATTATATTCAGTTTTTGTATCACATAAATCATTATAATAAACAACAACATGAAGAGCTGAAGTGATTCAACAAATTTCATTAATTTATTGAAAAATAAATGATGATGAAACAATAATAAAAATAAATTTGAATGAAAATTTTTTAATTTATGAAATGAGCAAATATTTTTTTGCAGTTTATAACTTACTGATTAAAACAATCTGAAGAATACATATTCAGATGAAGAACTTACTGCTAAAAAATATATGATTGTAATTCACATTTTTTTTTAAATCAACAACATCAGTCAGAATACAGTCACACAGATGATGATCTGCTTTAAAGTTTAGAATGATTTTAACAATAACAAATTGTCAAAATTTCAGAATCACAGAAAGTTTTATTAAATTCAATTTTGAAATGACAGAATTATTCATTTCAAGATTTTCACAAGTTTTTTTATGATTTTGACATTGATACTTAATATTATCAAAAAACATTTGTTGTTCATTGAATTGCCTCACTGTATTTTTGATGCAAATGATGATATTGTCATCAATTTCATTTTGTCAGTCTAGATTTTTTGTCATAAAATAATATAACATGTCATTTAGCAAATTGTGCAGAACTGATTCATCAGTCTCAGCTGAAATTTTTTTATTTTGATCAATTTCAATATCTAAAATTTCAGATGATGTTAAGCACTGTGTTGTTTTGAGAGTTTTATAAATCATTATCAAGCATCAATACAATTCAGAAAAATTTATAATTTTTGATTTCTTCTGCATTTTGACTTGCTGAAAAAAAATAAACATTTTTTTGTGTCATTGTGATGAAATAAAAATGATTGAATTTTCAATTTTCTCATTAAAATTAAATTGAAATGTTTCAAAAAAATTATTTTTATTCTTAAAATCTTCAGTGATATTCAAACTGATTTCTGAACAAAAATTATGTGTACAATCAGATATTTCAAAATCAACTAAAAAGTCAGATGTATGAATATCAGAAAAATTCAAAACATTTAGAACATTCAGAGTATTTGAAACATCATTATCATTATAAATAAATTTTGCTGACAAAAAAGCAAGTTTAGCACATTTTTGAAAACATTGACATGATGTATTTTTCATATCAGAAAAATCAGAGAGATCACTATCAGAATTACCATTTTTTGATTATAAGCAAAAAAATGTATTAGTCTTATGCTTCAATTCAGCCTTCTTAATGATATCAAAATAAATGAAACAATTATCAGTGACACAATTGATTCACAATGATGTGTGCTTCTGACATAAATACAAATAAACTGATCAAAAAAAGTGTCAATTTGAAGTGCAAAACATTTTTGATTATAAAACATTTCTTGTTGATTAATAATGTTTCAATAATGTACATTGACAAGAAAACAAGCAAGATGATCTTCAGTGAATCAAGAACTTTTATCAATTCAAAAAGCAGTATAAATCTGTTAACTGACTTTCTTATCATTCACAATACACATCTGCACATCTTTGAGAAATGAATCACAAACATGAGATTTTTTTATTCATTTAGCTAGCTGTTGTTGTGAATAAATGTGATTCAGATAAAAATTATATCAGAAGAGTTTAATAATGACATTTTGCAAAAAATTAAAAAAATTTCAATTATTTGACATATTCAGTTCACTCATTATTCAAATTTCTTTTGAAGAAATTTTCAGAACTTCAACTATTGTATATATATTAACATACTAAAATAGTCTGAAAATGATAATCATCAACTGAGCTGAAACATCAGCTCATTTCTAAACATTTCTGAATTTTCTGATTCTGAGTTCAAGTCATTCATTGTGTTGTTCATAACAGTTTTTAAAAATTGTGTGATTAGCAAAAATCAATTCTAGATTTTTAACAAAGTCTGAAAATGTTTTTCTTATCATATATATATAAATCAGTGATTATTTGATTTCAGCAAAAGCAACATAAAAAATTCTGTACACTGAATATAATAAACAACATGAGATCATTTGATAAAGTATTTCAGACTCACATTTGTTTGATTTTGACAAAAGCAATGTAGCAAGCTTTGTACATTAAATATAATAAGCAAAATGAAGTCATCTAATGAAGTATTTCAAACTCATATTTAGTTTGAACATTATTAAATTGTCAGATATACAAACTCATCAGATATAAAAATATATATTTTAACACACACAAACTCACTCAGAATAATCAAATCATTTATTTTGACTCTGCAAATTTTTTTATAACACATAAAAACTGTTTTTTTGCTTATATTCTGATTAGCAAAGTAAGCTCAAGCTAGTTATTTAAATGCAAAGCAATATCAAGCTTAAATATTAAGAACTTACAACAAAAATAAGATGCTGCAATCCCAGCAAACAAGCTTGAAAAAAAAATGAAGAAAAGAAGAAAAAAAAAAGAAAAAGAAAAATAAATTGAAAAAGAAAAATTTACACTGTTCTCAATTAAAAAGTGAACACAACATTAAAGTGTTAAAGTACTCAATTAAGAGCTTCATGATCAAGATTAATCAATATTGTATGTAATTATTATTGTTTTCTGATCAAATTTTATTTCTAGAAATTTAAATTCACTTGCTAACATTATACTGATTCACTTTGATGTGTTTAAACAATTTTAAGTTCTTAATTAAAATTGAAAATTTCTAAATTTTGTAATAGATTCTTAGAAAAATTTATTGCTTCAAGCTAAGTGCTATATCAATACTTGATTGTATTCTTAATACAATTGCATAAATTCACACAGATTTTATTACTGCAATTTTCAACACAATGTTTTCAGTAGTGAAAAGTGTTAGAATAAATTGTACTTGATAACATTGTTTACATGCACAATAATGAAATTTATGAGTTTAATTTATTTAAACTCAACAAGCTAGTGGCACAAACAGCATGATGTTTCACATCAATCATTAATCATGAAAATAATCTAAAGTTTAATTCAGTCTAGTGCAACATGTTGTTTTAATTTGAATCATCACATGTTCAAATTTTTCATTATTTTGCATTTACACACATAATCAACTTCTAGTAATGATTTTACAAAAAATCAACATTTTTCACAGCTTAAATGTTATATTGAATGCATCTAAACAACATTACTTTAACTCATCTGAATTGCAATTTTGTTTCAATTTTTCAGATATTTTCTTTTCTGAAAATTAAAATTCAATAATGCATGTAGTGATTTTATTTTTGTCACACTGCTTACAGTCATATAAAACATTTTTACATCATCAATTTCAGCAGCTTCTGAAAATGACTCACTAAATATCAATGAATTTAATAATGATTTCAATATAAGTTCAACTGATGCATTCTCAAATGAAGAACTTAAGCTAAATAATGATGACATTGACAGTATGTGATTGTATTTTTCAGTTTACTTTAAATACAATCAAACTGAAACAAACATTTAATAAATATAACTTATACATTTTTCAGACAATTAACATTATGTACATTATTTTTTATAATTCTGACACTGTGATGTAAGCAGTTAAATATTTTATACTTGAATTATGTACAGCTGAGAAAGATTCTCCTGCTTCTCAATAATAAATAAATTAATGATTTTTCACTGAAACTTGATATATTGCAGTTTCAGCTTCAAAATTATATTTTTTGTTTCAAATTCATTACAAAAATGTTTTTGTTAATTTTGCAGTTTTATTTTTGATGAAACATAACATGAATACTACATTACTTTAATTCTGATATGATATAAAGCATTTGTTTCTGTCAATGCTTGAAGCTTCAGATATTCATCACAAATTGCATTTTAATATGATCACATACAATGATTCTTCATCAGAATTATTTAAACTGTGGCAGTTAAAGTGCTGAGAATTTTTCATTCATGCAGCTGGCAGAAACTATGCTTACTCATCTCAAAATAAAACAATTTTTTCAAATGATTTTATTCAATTTGAGTCTCATTTCTGTTCTCTTTTGAATGATCATCTCACATATGATTGAGTTATATTTTTTGATCATGATCATTAATTTACATTATTTTTTGAAAATAATGTTGTTTTGAAAGTTCAAATAGTATTGTCATCAAATTTTTCAGTTTTCATCAAGTTGTTCTTGCTTTCTAATGAATATATTCTTGTTAAGAATTATTTTTTTAAAATATCTGTCAGAGAAGTTGTGAATTATGTTCTGATGAAATTGCATTATTTTATTAAATTCACTTTCAAATCATCAAGTATTTATATTCAGCATGTCATCAACATACAATCAAAAAAATATTGATTCATTGCACAATGTCATTCTCTGTATGATGAACTTGAAATTAAGCATTATGACTGACAGCATTTGAAAAACATGAATAAGAAATATCAAAATACATTTAGTATTTTTTTTATTTTATTTATCAATGATTTTGATGTGCACAAAAACATGTATCATGCTCTAAAAATATTTTACATAATTTCTGCTGATTTCAGTTATAAAAATCATCAGAAGCTATCAAATACATATGTGCTAACACTAAAATTACATGATGCAAAGTCAACAGATATAATTAACTCATTTAACAAAAAACTAGCAAAATTAAATCATGATACATTGCTGAAAGTTAACAGTGTTTCTTAACAAATATGTGCATACATACTGACATTCACTGATGATATGCCACAACAAGCAACAAATGACAGCTTTTTTACTCACAAGATCAATACAAATTGTTGCACATGCTATATTTTAAAAAATAAATAAAATAATTTAGATTTTAATATTGTTAACAAGAAAAAATATCATCATGAAATTGTTGCAAAATAAAAACATAAACTCATCATTGTTCAAAAAAAAACACAGTAAAAATATTGAAAAAAATTTGATTTACACTCAACAGCATTATTTATGACAAAATTGACATTCACACTTGATTTTATATTTACACAAACATATGACATATTACATTCTGAATGAAAAAATTTCAGTTGTTTAATGCAGAAACTACTAATTAAAACAGCATTTTCAAAAATTGAAATTCAAAAATATGTAAAAATATTTCAATCATTTTCAATATCAGTTAATTAATCATAAATTCAAAATTTTGCTTGTTAATTACAATTCTGATCATTGTCTGAAGCTGAACATGTCATTATTTTTACATTATTATTTTTTTGTGATTTCACAAGTGACATTTGATTCAACTGAGAATTTTTAAGTCAATTTTCAGATGATGATGAACTTAGTGTCATGAAACAAGTGATTCAAACTTATAGCATTTTTGCAAAAGCAGTTTCACTGATCAGTATATTAACTATTGTAAATAAAATAACATTGAATATTAAGATAATGTGAGATCATCAAGCTTTTCAAAAATTAATGTTGAGAAAAACAAGTGAAGCTGCATGTGTTACTCAACAAAAATTACTGAAGCAAAGTGTTTTTTTTAATGTTCATGCAAACTTACATTTTAATGAGTTTGCTGATGAATATGATACTTCAATAAATTGCAATGTATTAAATGACAAAGAAAAAATATCAGTAATAATGTGCAAGATATGTACTTGACATAAACAAATACTAATATATGTATTTTTAGCATCTTCAAACAGTGAACTGATAAAATTTCTTTAAAAAACTTAATGAAGTATTTTTTTGTTAAAAATTAAATACAGCAGTCAATGCAATTTGAACTTGTGAAAGCATAACATGACAATGACACAATTTTTCTGCTTTTTGTCATGAAGAAGTGCTCAACTCTGATGAATTTCTTTTTATCATCAGATGAATTCATCAAACAAACAAAAACAATGTATGTCATTAATGTCAGACACACTGATATTTACATGTGAAGCTCAAATGATGTTGCACATTGAGTTTTTTATTTTTCAATTTCAGTTGACATTTTATATGATGAACTGAGACAATATAACATCAACATATTTTTATTGAAAAATTGCTTCTAGTTTATTTCAAAAATTATTATATAAAAAATATTATTGATTTTGAAACTCACAAACTTCAAATAACAAATTCAATTGCATACTGTAACAAACAAGTTTTCTGAGTGATTTGATGAAGTATGTGCTAATATTTCTCAGAAGTAATCATCATGTTTATCAAACTGAAAATGTAATCAGATGAAAAACAAAATTTGTACAAATGCTTAAATGCATTGCTTATTTTCTGTTTAAACAATATGTTTTTCTTCTAATTTGATTACTTGAGAAATGTAAAACAACATTTTACAATTCAATATTAAATCTGTTCAGATATCAAATCACTAATAATTAAATGATAATTAATTTACATGTTCTTGTTGATTTTTCTGAATATTTTGTACTACATTCAAACAGTGAATTTATTCATTGTGACTAACATGTTGATTTTTTATGATTTATTGTATTTTTTATTCTGATGTTTGTTATATACTTCATTGATACATTACAGTATTTTTTTATGCTGATGAACACTCTGAAAAAAACATTCTCAATAAATTTTTACAATGACTGCTTACATCAATAATAATTTTTTTTGTTTTGTTCTGAAAATACATTTATTCTGTCACTGATTCAAAACTATTATTATTCATTTTAAGATAATTATATAACTGTTTAATCATTATTACAAATTGTAGTATGAATATCTCATCACTTAAACAAACTGTTCAATCATTGTATCAGTTTGTAATACATCAATTGTCATCTTGTTATAATATCATTATGACTTTGTGTTGTTATGAATTAATCTTTATTGTACAATAATGTTGTAACAATTTTTAAATAATATTGTTGTTGTGATATTGTTGCACATTTAAAAATGATTGTGATTATATGTTCAAAAATAATTGTGTGACAGTTATAAAATTTGTGCTTCATTAGTCAAATAATAATTATCAACAATTTCAGAATCTTCATACAATTATTACCACAACTGACTTCACAATCTAGCAATTTCCACTATTGTATTTAATGAATTTCACAAGAAATGCAATAATTATTTTTATTGAAATATTCTCTACTTCTTTCAGAAGTAAGAGTATTTCAGTATGCAATTATAATGAAAATAAAAATAAAATATCATAATATGCAGTAAATTATGTAATATAAATTCATTATCAAAAATATAATTATCATTAAAATTCAATCAACTTTTTACATAAAATTTGTAGAATAAGTAACTAAAATCATTCACAAATATTATATACATGTTAAGTTTTCTCAGAATAAAATTTCTAGTTTTTTACAAAATAATAAAAAACTTGCAAGTCAGATTTGTCAGAATTAACATTATAATATTTAACAAAAAGCTTTTATAAATGTCTGAAATTTGCAGCAAATTTTCAGATGAATTCATTTTTCTTGTTTTTATATTTTTTTCATTAAACAAAATACTGAAGTTATTAGTTTTTTTTTGAAAATCAGTTATAATTTTAATTTGAAATTTTTATTTCTCTTCAAATGTTTTACAAACTGAATGATGAGCTGTATTATCAACATCATTTATTTTTTTATAATCATAAAGCAAGAATACATGAAAAACATTGTGAATGCTTACAAAATCTGATGAAAGTTTCAGATGATAAACTTGCTTGTTTACTTTTTTTATAATTTTACAAAAATCAGTGCATAAGAAATCAAGTTTTTTACTCACATAAATTATTTTGATATTTTTTAAGTTAAGTTAAATTTTATCTTCAACAGTGTAGAATTTTGACATGTACTTCTTGTCATAATATTTTTTTTAATAAACTTATGTTTTCACAAAAAATTTTCTAACTTGATCTCAGCATTTACAAATGATGTTCATTTGATTTTAAAAAAGTTTTATTTCAAAAATATACTTGCTTGATTTCACAAAAATCATTTGTGAATTCAGTTCATATATGATTTGAAAAAAAAAATTTTATTAAAAAATGCTAAAAATTATTGTAAGCAAACTCAGCAAAAAACAATTAAAGTACTCAATCATTTTGATTATAATTGACAAAGCTTCACAGATATTATTTCAGAATATTATTTAATTACTTGATTTAATCATTTATTTGAGAATGAAAAACAATATTTAAATTTCACAAAATTTTCAGTATATACAAAAAATTATTTCAGAATTCATTGATGAATAAAAATTCATAATCAGAAATTATATTCAGAAATATTTTATGAAATTTTATGATTTTACAAATAATAAAATGCATTAATTACTTCACAATGAGCTTTTTGATTACAGAAATAAAGTGAATTATTTTGCTAAAGCAATCAACAATCATTAAAATGCAGTTAAACTTAGTTTCTTCAATGTTTTTACTTCACAAAAAATCAATAATGACATTCATGCTGATTTGATTTTAAAAATTCACAAAAATCAGCAATGAATTAAGCTTTTCATGTAATTTAGTTCTAATAACTCACAAATTCATGCATACTTTACAGATTTTACAGTATTTCTGAATTATATTCTTCATTCATGATCAATAATATTTTTGCAAAAGTTATTTATAAATTTACTTCATAGCAAAATGATTTATCAGAAATGTATCATAATGTTGTTTGATTAATTCTAGTTATAAAACTTCATTGACTGAAATGTATAAACAATCATTGTAAAACAATATGTTTTTATTAAAAATTCATTTTTTCACAAATCAAAAATGAAATTTCATTTTCTTTCTAATTTTTGCTACATGCTTATCAGCATTTAGCAATTTAAATAATGCTGAAATAAAATTGCAAAATGTTTTATTTGTTTTTTTTAAAAATTTTCAGTATCATAAAAATTTTCATCATAAATTAATTTACAAATACTTGCAATCTTCAATTCAAATTTTTTATTCTGATATGTTTTGTTCAAGAAAATTTTTATAAGTAGTTTCTTAATTTATATCATAAGCTTTGCAAAAAGAAATTGCACATCATTTTTTTTTAAAAAACTTGAATGACATATTTGTCAGTTCAAGCTTTTCATCAGCACAGTTTGTCTTCTCAAAAAAAACATAATACAAAACTGATTTGCAGTTTCATGTTTTTGAGTGTTTTCACAATTTGCTTTTTCTGTATAATCTAATCATCACAAAAATTCATTAGCTAAGTTTTTTTTTCTGATATTTCACAGTAAATCAAAAAATCATTAATTTTTGAGCTTAACAAACTTGTTATTTAGATAAATTTTTTACTGTTGTAAAGTAATATAAATTATCATAATTTGTCATTACTAAAACAAACTTTCATGAGCCCTCTTGTCAATAACATTAGTGTTTAAAAAATTCAATAATGATCAAAGGTTTTTGATCATGAATATCATAATTGTGTTTCATGAGTTTTATTTTTCATAAATACACAATTACAGATATTCAATTTTGAAAGTCATTCAGTTGAGTAATGATCTCTGAAATGACAAAGCTAGAAACATCAGTTTCAAAATGTATTTGATAATTAAAATTAAAGTGATGAAGTATGACAGCACTTGCAAAATTTTTTTTTAAGATATAAAAAATTTTGCAAGTTTTTTTTATTTTTTTTATTGAATTTTTGTTTTTTGCAACATCTGACTTTTTTATTTTGTTCTTCACTTTTTAGCATATTAATAAAATCCAAGATGATTTTGAGAACTTTGAAATAAAACAATGATAAAAATTTGCAAATTTTAAAAATACTTAAATATTTCTTCACAAATTAAGTTTCAGTCAGATCAAAATAATTTCTACATACAATTTTTTCATAAATATTTCATCAGCTGATACAATATATTTGAGAAAATTTATTTCAAAAATACTAAAATAACACTTGAAGATTTTGCAGGAAAAATTTATTATTATGAACATTTTCAAAATTTGATAAACATGTTGAATATGATTTTTTTCATTCATGAAATATATCACAACATTATTTAAATAAATTATTATAAAAGCATCACAATTACAAAAAATTTTGTTAATATAAAACTGAAAAGCAGCTGAAGCATTTAATAAATAAAAAAAAATCACACAATATTCAAAAAGTTTTAAAAATGTGTAAAAAACAGTTTTTCATTCATTTTTTTTTCAGATGCAAAAATGATAATAAGCATTCTTGACATCAAGATGAGTGAAAATCTTAGCATCTGCAAGATGTCTCAAAAACTTTTCAATTAATGATAATGAGTAATGATTCTTCACAGTCTTGAAGTTCAAGTCACAATAGTTCACACATATTTATAAATTATTATTTTTTTTGAAAGCAAACATAATTGATGCTTCTGCAAAGAATTTGAAAAACTGAATGAAATTATAAATAATTATATTGTTGAAGTATGTGTGAAGCATTTCAGTTTTATTTTTTAAAAATTAATAAATAAAATTAAAAATGAATTTCTTCTCAAATTTAAATTTAATAATTAAGTTTTTTTTTCAGTGAGAAGTCAGCTTTCAAGCTTTTTGTTCACTGAAAGCTTTCATGAAATTTTTATATGTTTGAAATATTTAAAAATCATAATTTATAGTGATTATATTTTTAATTTTGTAACATGTTATCATATAAATAAACTTTTTTTCTTACACTAGATTTTTTACATCAACTGATTGAATTACTGTGAGTGAATTACACAAAATTCTGTGAAAACAAATTGAGTGATTTTTTCATGAGATGATAAAATCATGTCATGAAAGTCAAGTTATGTTTAAAATCATATTATCATTTATATTAGCAACAATGACTTGCTCACAAAAAATTTGTGCTTAATTTTGAAAATTTCAATACTTGAAAATAATATTCACAACATTTTCAGCATCAAGAAATGCTTGATTTTTTTTAGCAATCTTGAAAAAAATTTTCATTCAATGTATTTTCAGTTCTAATGATTTTGTGAAATCAGAACTGATGATGAGAAAAATGCAATAAAAATTTACATGAATTGATTATTTATGCTCAGTAAATGATTTTACAAAAAATGCACTTAATTAAATAAAAAACATGAACAAAAAATTGACATCAGACAATTGCATTATTTTAAAATTATTTTTTTTCAAATTTTTAAAATTTTATTTTTTTTCTTGAAACAATCAGAAGATTTATATTTTTTTTCATTACAGTTATAACAAGTAATGTTCATAAAATTGATTTTACTATCAGATTTATTTTTTTTATTTTTTGTAAAAAAATTTGTTTTTTTAAACTTTTTCTTGAATTGATTTTGTTGAGATTTATTTGCAGAAGTTTTCACAAAGTTTTCATTTTTTTAAAAAAATAAAAGTAAAGCACAATTGTGTGACAATGACAGTTATTTCATGAAAAGTATTTGAAAGTTTTTTTTGTTTGTTAAGTTTGAAATACATTAACTTATTCATAACTCACAGAAATAAATGTTTCATTCATTCAGCATGATTTTTAATTTCATTATTTATTTCACAAAATTTTTATTTAAATTGAGTGTGAAATCCATTATCAGTTTCAGTATTATTTTTTCACAAATAAAAAAAAATCATCATAAGTTTCTGATGATATTTTGTGAGTCATTTAAATCAGAAAATAAAAAAAATTTCATTTTTTTTCAGATGTTTTTATTTTTTTGAAATGTATAATGAAGTTCAGTTTTTGCATAATTCATTTTTTGAAAATCTTCAATTTTCACAAATTCAGTTGAAAATTTAATTTTGAAAAAAAATTCATAAAACTTGATAAAAATAATTATTTTGTAGTCAGATTTCAGTTCTGACAGTTTATATTATTTAGCTTTCTTGACTGAATTTTTTTGTTGAGTAAATACATTTAGAAATTTCAATCAAATGTGTTTTTCTAAATTAATTTTCAATTGTTCTAAAAATGAGATCATGTTCTCTAGAAGTCAGTTTCATTCACAAAACTTTTTAAAAAATATAATTTTAATGATGAAATGTTTGTGAAGCATAAAAAATATATTAATAAATTTTTTATAAATAAATTCAAAATTTTCTGATTTTGTGTTCTAAGTAAAAAATGTTTTTTTGTAAGAAAGTTCTGCTGCTTTATAAAATGTTTTTGAAATCACTTTCATTTGAAAATTAACAAATGATGAAAATTTCTCACAAGAACTTTCATGAAAGATAAAAAAACAAATGTTTTTTCTTTGTCTTTAAAAGTCATTTCAGATGTACTTTCAAATAAAGTGATAAAATATAAGAATAGAATAAAGAGATTTATTCAGTTGATGTATAAAGTAGACATGAAATGACTACTATTCACTTAATCAATAAGAAATCAATAAGCAAAAAATATAATTGTTAGGCAAAAAAAATTGTCACTAATTCTCTCAATGAAGAGGAAAATCAGTGTGTTATTTATATATGTGTTATGCTTGTTAAAGCTAATCAAATTAAGACTAGTTACATTTGAGAAAAAAAGACAGTGTTAGCTTTTGCAGAACTTACAACTGAAGTTTTACAAAAATATACAAAAAAGTGAAAATCAGCTATCACTGTGAGAGTCAGAACTAATAAATAAAAAAATAAATATCTTGTAAAAATATTTTGAAAAAATTTTAATATCATTAAAAAATTTAATATTTTATCTAATGAACTGATTGAGATTCTAAAAATAATAATTAAAAATCAGAAAGAAATTTTAACTGATATTGAAATTTTTGTGATTTTTAAAAAATTAAAAAATTAATGTACAATCTGTAAAAAAGTATTATAAATATAATTAATAATATTTTTTGATTTTTTCTTTGTTATTTTTTTTTTATTTTTTTTTATAAAGTTTTTTTGAATAATTTTACTGAGAAGCAAAAACTGAATTCTGAAAAAATTTTATTTAATAAAAAAATAAAAAATATTATTTTACAAATGCAGTTTCTGTTAAAAAAAACAATGCAAAAAAATGTATAAATACTCAAAAACTCATGTATCAAAAAAATAAAAAAACATATATGAATACTTAAAAATATCAAATATAAATTTAATCAACTTCAGAATCAGATTACATTCAAAAAAATACTGATCATTTGCTAAAATTTTTAAAGTTTAAAGCTTCAGATTCTGCTCATCTTATGAATCAGCACATTTAAATATGAATTTATTTATAAGTTCATTAAGCACAATAAAATGTCAAGTTTTCTGAAACTATACTTAATTAAACTTGATCAACAAATCTGTCAAACTCTTGACTGACTCAATCTGACTCTGTCTGAAATCTGTTTAGAATGAATAAAATCTTCTAGATTTGATCATCAGAATGAGTGAGATTTGAGTGTCTGAAATCTGAAAACTCACTGAATAAATCTGATTCTGATTATATAAAACTTAGCAAATTGATTTAAACTTTCTAGAGTTTGTATAAATCTAAAATTATCACTTAACTCTTTATATTTAGAGTTTATATCTCTATAACTAGAGCTTAATTCTTCTAATTATTGCTTATTATCATGTAAATTTTTATATTTATTACTTATTATTGCATAAACTGCTGCTACTGACTGCTACAAACTGCTAACAGACTGCAACAGACAGCAGCAGATCTAATTAAAATTTTATGCTAAACATTATTAAGTATAGTTTCAGAGAGCTTGATGCTGAACAAATTTAACAAATAAATTTGTACTCAAACCTGCTGACTCACAAAGCAGACAGAGTCTGAAGTTTTAAATTCTAAAAGTTCTAGCAGTCAGTCAGCATTTTTCACAGATCTGATTCAACTCTGAAGTTGATCAAGTTTATACTTAATAGTGTCTAGTGTAGAGTCTCAATCAAATCTGCTGCTGCTTATAAGCAGTCTATAGCAGTTTGTAGTAGTTTATAACAGTCAGCAGCAGCAGTTTACACAATAATAAGCAATAATTATAGAGATTTATGTGATAATAAACAATAATTATTGAAGTTAAACTTTAAATATAGAAAGTTGAGTGATAATTTTAGATTTATATAAACTTTATAAAACTTAAATTCACTTGCTAAGTTTTATATAATTAAAATTGAGTTTACTTTGCAAAATTTTAATCTTCAGACATTAAACTTCATTCATTTCAGCAGTTAAATCTAAAAAATATTGCTCATTTTAAATGAATTTTGAATCAGACAAAATCAGACTGATTAAAAATTTGATAAATTTAATAATCAAGTTTAATCAAAAATATTACAGAAATAATGAAAATAAAATAAAAATTAAATAAAAATTTTGTTTGAAAACATTAATTATAGTAAAATTATATTTGAAAATATAAAATTTACTTTAAAAATTTTTTTGCTTTAAATTTTTTTGTAATTATTATTCTTTATTAACTTTATTATCAGCTTCATCATTGTGAGAATGCTAAATAATAAATAACAACTAAAATGATATATCAAGATATATGCATGAATAAATAAATAAAATAATATAAATAATTGAAAGTTAATATAATATTGAGATAATAAAGCTCATTGCTGATCATCAGAAAGACAGAAAATCAGAAATGAAAAATTATATATATAGTATATAATTATATTATATCAAAAGCAATCTAAAAGATTTGATATAACAATTATTTTTTTAAACAAAGAAAAAAATTTAATTAAGTGAGACTCTGAAATAACAGATAAAGTGAAAATAACAAAATAAATAATTATATAAATGATAAAAATAAATAAAAAATACAATAATTTATTAGCTAAATTAATATTTTTAGTTACAAAATTTTATTTTATTTTATTTTTTCAAATTAATGTTTTCAGTATTTACCATTTCTTTTTTAAATTTTTACTCACATCAGCAAATTTGTAAAAAATTTTCATTCACTGAAATTAACTTGTATATAATTTGTATCAATATCAAATTTTTGACAAACTTCAACAAAATCTTTACAGTAAAAAGACTGACTCACATCATTCAATGTCAAGTAATATTAATAACAATCATCACATCACATGAAATTATTATTTAATATTGTTTACTTATGATCAGCAAATGAAAATTAAACTTTACAATTATGAAATAGTATTAATTTATTTAATTTTATCTTATTATTTGTTTTATTTATTTCAACAGTTTTACTTGACTTTTTCATCAAGAAATTGGTATGAGTATATTATTATTTATTTACAATAATTATTTTACAATCTATTTAAGTAAATAGTATTTAAATTCAGTCTGAAGCTTCTTCAGTATATAATATTATATATAATTATGATTAAAAATAAATAAAATTATATTTTAAAAATTATACTATTTGATATTTAATTAAAATAAACTACATTTTAATACAATTTTAATTTTGTCATATCACAAATAAACTTGATCAATGAATCTGCCAAACTCTTAACTGATCTGACCTGACTCTGCTCAAAATTTGTTTAGAATGAGCAAAGCTTTCTAGATCTGATCATCAGAACAGATAGAATTAAAGTGTCTGAAATTCAGAAACCTGCTGAGTAAATCTGATTCTGATTATATAAAATTTAGTGAATCAATTTAGACTTTGTAGAATCTGTATAGGTCTAAAATTATTGCTCAACTCTTTATATTTAGGGTCTATATCTCTATAACTGGGGCCTAACTGCTATAATTATTGCTTATTATTGTGTAAACCTCTATAGTTACTGCTTATTATTGTGTAAACTGCTGCTACAGACTGCAATGGGTAGCAGCAGGCCTGGGGAAGACCCTACACTAGATGCTATTAAGTATAATTTCAGGAGACTTGATGCTGAAAGAATTTAATGAGTAAATCTGTGTCTGAATCTGCTGATCTGTGAGACAGACAGAATCTGAAGCTCTAGACTTTAAAAGTTCTAGCAAATGGCCAGCATCTTTCATGAGTCTGATCTGATTCTGAAGTTGGTCAAGTTTAATCACAAATCTGTATTTAAAAATTAACTTTCATTCAAACATACATTTATAATATTTCAAGTTTTTTTTATCAGCAGTACTATAAGCTGAATAATGAGTTTGTTGTGAAAACTTAAAATTTTCTTAAAATTAATATTTTTAATACTTACTTCATCAATATTTCTATTAATTAATTTAAATTGTGAAAATTGTACAGTATTTCTGAATATATTTTTAAGTCAACTGATAATATATTATTTATTTAAAATTTGTTATTTCTTCAATAAAACAAGTTTTGATTATGACTAATTAATTACAAAATGTTTTCTTAAATAATCAGCAGTTGAAATGAATATATCATGCTTTAATGAGATTGTAAAAACAATTTCAAGCTGAAAAATAATATTAAAAATTGAGAATGCAGTAAAAAATATTAATAAATATGTAATAAAACTTATTTCATTAAAAAAATCAGCAAAAAATACATTAAGTGACTATAAAATGAATATCATCAGTAGAAAAAATAGTAAATATAAATAAAATTTTAAATTGAGCTTGTAAAAATTGAGTAAAATAAATTTCAGTATTATTATATTTCAAATTCATCAATTTAAATTTAATTAAAGTAAAAAATAAAACATTTTTACTGTTATGATCACAAGATCTGCATGACAAAAGCAACTCATCTATATGAAAGAAATATACATAACTGAACTGCATGAAAAAACAAATATATCTATAAGAAATACTTTTTTATCTACAGCTTAAATGACTCACATTCTTGATTTGTTTTTGTACAAGAGAAGAATTACTAGAAAAGAGAAAGAATATAAATTATAATTAAAGTTTTTATTTTTTCTATTTTTTTAAGCTTATTATTTTTGTACTTAGATACTTTAATAATTGAATAAAATATTATTTTTTTGTTTTTTTTAAAAAAATTTATTTTTATTTATTCAGATCTGATCTTCATATAATAATAAACTTTATTGATTTATATTTGATTATATTTCTAATTGACTGGAATAATTTTTTATTCATTTAATATAACTAGTTATTTATATATTTTTACTGATTAGCTGACATTATTAGTTAAATTTCTCAAATGAATGTCTATACTGAATGACATTGACAAGAAAAATAAATAAAGCTTAATTAATTTTCTTGAATTGAATTAAGCAAAAATAATATTATACTTGAGCTTCAGAATCAATGCAAAATAACATCTAAATAAAATATAAAATTATGTTTAAATAAAGAACTACAAAACAGTAGTCTGACTCTAAAATTGAATTAGAACTGAGTTCACAAAAAAAATCTAATAATTATAATCTAATTTTTAACACAAATCAAGTTTAGAAAAGAGCTACAAAAATAGTAACTTGACTCTGAAATTGAATTTATTTCAATTTTAATAAAAAACTAATTTTTCTGATAAAGTTTAGCAGTATGTCTGCTAAAAAAACAAGCAATAAATCTGAGTTTTAAAGCAAAAATTTAGTGAAACTGAATTAATATCTGAAGCTTTAGATACTTTTCAGAAGAAAATTTATAAAATTTTATTTTTATTTTCAGATTTTTATAAAAAATCTTATCTTGAGAATGATTTAAAATCATACAATTTTGATAATTTTATTGTAACACTAAATTAAAATTTAAAAAAATATATACAATATATTTTGAATATATATTGAGAACTACTGAAAATTTAAGAAAAAAGTTAATAATTACAAAAATTGAGCTGCTGAGATTTGAAAGCAGCTGAAAAAATAAAAAAAATATGCAGAGCATCAAGCAAGTAGTAATATTAGATTTATAATTTAAAATGAGAAAGTTGTGAAGCTGCACAGTAAAATTGTTAAATATTAGCAATAATTGAATAAAATTAAGCTTCAAACTGATGAATATGTTAACAAAATTAATAATTATCAGAAAGTTTATACTTCACTAACTGAATAATATATATGTATTAAAACAACAGTAAAAAAAGCAAAAAAATTGAAAAATTCTCATGTAAGATGTGTCAAAATTTCTATTAATAACAATCAGCATTGCATTTTTTAAAACTGTAAAAATTCTCAATTTGCTTATTTTTGTTAATAATAAAAGTTCAATTTTTAAAAATAAATATTTTAAAATATACAACAGATTCTGAGTTAATAAAAACATATTTTTAATACAAAAAATAAAAATAATGTATATTAAGTTCTGAACTGCAGAAGGAATAATAGTTTATTTTAAAATATATCTAAGTTTAAATGCAGAAAATCTTTTTCAGATTGCAAAAAAAAATTATAAACTGTCTGAAACAAGTATTTCAAAATTCTAACAAAATAAAAATAGTGAAAACTAATTTCTACTGATTATACATGCAAATAATGAAACATTTTCACATTTTTTATATCTGATTTATGTATTTCATCACAGAAAATAACATTTTGAAGAACTTACTGAAATATAAGCTTAACAAGTAATTAATAATTAAGCTTCAGAAACTAATACTGTTATACAGCATTGATATGAAAATATTATTATTTTAAGTATTTGCTGATGTATACTTGCAGATGACACATTAAATAAAAAATATATACTGTTAACAGAACTCAGACAATAGTAAAAATGAATTGAACAAAAAAATAATAAATCAAATAAAACTCAATTTGCATTTATAAATTGGAAAAAAATAAGACAAATTTATAATAAAAAATTAATATTTGAAATATGAAGAGAAAGAATATATTATATACTGATGCAATGATTCAATGAAAATAAAAAAATTAAAATGAATGAAGTAAATACAGAAAAAAATAACAAGTTTTAAAAAAACCTCATTCTAAAGTTTCAGCAGCAGTATATTAATTTTTCATTAATTAATTTCAGTCAGTTAGCTAAAAGAAAAAACTTCATAATAATATACAAAATAATCAGAAATGATATTAATATTAATTTTATTACTCTTGCTGACATTAAAGTAAATATTTATTTCTTAATAAATAATGTTTCATAAATAATTTTATTACATAATGAGTATTATTTTATTACTTTTAATATCTGACTGTATTGTCTCAAAATTCAACAATAAAATAAATTAAAAAATTACTCACTGTGTCTGATTCAGCTTCAGTACTACTGAAAAAATAATTTTTTAATAAATAATTTTTTATTTTTGATATGTGAAATCATGATATTATTATAAAATGATGATTTTTGTGTCAGCATAATATATAATTAAATATTTATGAATAAAAATTATTATTTTCTAAAAATAATGAATGTTAGCAACTTGAACAAAGTAAAAAGATGAAGTAACAAAATTTATCAATATTTTTTAGTCATGAAGTTACTGTGTAAAAAAATATTAACAAGTAACTGCTGAATTCAATAATACAAGCTGACATTAAATAACAAGCAAAAATAATAAATAACAAAAATTAAAATTTTTAAGCATTAAATATACATACTGCAATGTCTGACAGAAGTAAATATTACAAAAATAAAAAAAATCAAGTAAGAAATAATAAATATTTACAGCAAGTGAATAGAAAATACAGTGTGAGAATTTAAACACACTAATTGAGTTTATTGGTTTTATATATAAATTAACTAACAATAGTTAACAAGTATCTAATTAATTACAAAAAATTAAATGTATTATCAAGTAAATTAATCAACAAGTATAAATAAATTTTGTGATGATTGATGTAACAGCAATGCATTAAAATTTTCAATATAAAGTAATTAACTTCATGCTAAATTTTTATGAGTTAAACAAGTTTATTAAATTCTAAAGAAAATTAAGACAAACAATAAGAACAGTATAAAGAAAAAAAAATAAAATTAAGAAAATATTTAATAAATTGTTTTCTGAATACCACAAAAATCTATAATATATTTTTTAAAAAAAACTTTTGATATACTGACTTTACATTACTTTAATAATCTCTGCATTAAACTCACTGATTTAAATTTTTTAATTTATTACTTAATGTACAAGCAGATAACAGAAAATCTCAAGATATGTAAATATTATTTTTTGAAAAATTTGAACAAAAACTTTATTGTACTGAGTTATGTAATTTTTATTGTATTAATTTTTTTCATGTAAAAAATTAATGAAAGTTTGCAATTTTATATTAATTATTGAAAACTGAATGCTGTTATAAAATGTGATGAAAACTTATTTTTATTTATTAATAAAATATTTCAATAAATAGTACATATCAAGATTTTTATTAAAATTAATATTTAATAAATTTTTTACAAGATATGGATTCATTTAGACTCTGAGAATTTTATAATATTTTACACTCACTACAAGTTTTACAAGTATTGAGTAATACTCTTTAATTTAATAAATGAATTTACTATTTTTTAACACTTCATAAACAATTTATTTTTCAACTGCATCAACAAATTTCTTATAATATTTTGAAATAATATTTTAACTTATTTCAAAAATGAAACAGAGCATATTTTACACATGTATTATGTATTAAAAATATTGAGCAAGAACAGTCTGTAGATGAATATTAAAAAGTTAAAATCTTAGATTAAAAAAATCAAGTATTTTAATTATATTATTAATACCAATCAAGATTGATTTAAAAATTTTTAATATAACTTTTTTTAAATTTTGTAATTTTTACTGATACTTTATTTGAAACTACAGTAAAATTGTTAAATTACTTATCAGACTTATTTGAAAAAATGTACTTTTTGTTTTTGATAATAAATGTATAAAAGTATTTATAATTTTATATCAAGTACTGATGACAGTATTCATTCTACTGTATTATGATACTAAGTAATTAACACATATAAAAACAGATGTTTTAAATAATATAATTATTGAAGTACTTTTGTAGCAAAATAAAAAATTTTAACATCTGATTAAATATTTCTTGTAAAGCATACAATCTGCTGAAATTAACTATACAATACAGAATAAGAAAATATTGATGATAGTAGCTTGCATAAAAAATAATATATTAAACTGCAAAGTTTGTATTGAAGAAATTTATTTAATATTTGTGAGAATATTATATAATAATAACAACCAGAATAATGTATCAAGTTATAAGACACTATACATCAGATAAATAAATAAAATAATATAAATAACTCAAATATCAATATAATATTAAAATAATAGAACTCATCACTGATTTTTAGAAAGATAAAAAATCAAAAATAAGAAATTATATATACAATATGTGACTACATTATATTAAAAGTAATTTAGCAAGTTTAATATAACAGTTATCTCTTTTCTAGTTGAAAACTGTTTTCAGCAACAATTTTTTGCAGTATAAATATTTATATATCAACAAATTATACAAAAAAATACACATATAATATATATTTATGAGTAAATATAACATTATACAATTGTTTTTAATAAGCAAGAGCTAATGACATATTAATAAACAAGTAGTATTGTATCATTAAATTAAATAAGCAAGTATGGAAATTTAGAATGCTGTATTGCTGATGACAATAAAATTAAATTAGTATTTAAGTATTAGTGTGTATTCAGAAAAATTTTCATGCAACTAGTATTAAAGTAAGCTTTTGAAAATTATAGTAATAATAAATAATAATATAATACTATATATTGCAATTCTGCTTTGCTATTTTGCTTTTTTTTAAATTTATTTTATTTTATTTTATTTTATTTACTACAATTCTGCTCTTTCTGCTTATATAATTTCTTATCTCCGCTTTTTTATTTTTCTGAAGATCAGTGATGAGTTTTATTATTTCAATGTTATATTGATATTTGAGTCATTTATGTTATTTTATTAATTTATCTGTTTGTGTAGTATCTTATATTTTGATACATCATTTTCATTGTTATTATTATATAATATTTTCACAATTAATGCTAAAATTGAAGATATTTTCTAACATCTCTTGATTGAAATAACTGAAGCAGTAGACATAAATAATGTCATTGCTGACAGAAATTATTGCAATTAGTGAGTGAAAAAAAAGAGAAAAAAGCAGTTAGAGCAGAAAAAGCAAAATTGTAGTAAATAAAACAAAAAAAATTAAAATAAATTTAAGAAAAAAAACACAATAACAGAGCAGAATTGCAATATGCAGCACTGTATTGTTGTTTATTATTGTTATAATATTTAAAAGTTTATTTCAACAACTAGTTGTGTGAAAAATTTTTTTAATACACACTAATAATCAAATATTAATTCAATTTCAATGTCATCAGCAATAGAGCATTTGACATTTTTATATTTATTTATTTCATACAATAATATAATACTACTCACTTATTAACACATTATTAGCTCTCATTTATCAAAAACAATCATACAATATTATATCTACTCACAAATATACATTATATATGTATTTTTCTATACAATCTGTCAGTATATAAGCATTTATACTGCAAAAAATCATCAATAAAAACAGCTTTCAACTAAAAAAAAACAACTGTTATATTAAATTTTTTAAATTATTTCTGATATAATGTAGTCATATACTGTATATATAATTTTTCATTTTTCATTTTTCATTTTTTTTAAAAATCAACTAAAGTTGATTATTAAATTTTACAGACTCAAACTTAATTCAGCTTCATTCACTCATTGATTTGATTCACATGAATCAGCTTCTCAAAATTTATTCAGCAAATAAAACAAAATCTAAATCTACAAATCTGAATATTTGTCAAACAAACTTAATTCTGATTATTTAAGACTTACAAGACATTTGAATGCCACACTACATGTGGTGCTCAATGTAAACTGTTTTCATCTCATTTGCAATTGTAGAACAAGCTGATGTCAGATCAGAGCTTCACAGCAGTAGAAGCTTATTATACAATTGTTTATGTGATACATTGATTGAAAACACAAATAAAGTGAAAGAAGCTCACTTACAGATAAAGAAACATGAGAACATTTACTGATACAAAGAAGATGATAATGCTTAAAACTTGATTATATACAGCAGATTCAATTTCTTCAGCTTTACTTTTTTCAGATGATGTGATTTTTTTTTAATCTTGAAATCATTTAAAAATTTCTGATCAACATTGAAGTCAAAAAAGAAGAAAAAAATTGAGTTGCTGTTGAAGTCAGTACTGCTGCTGATTCTCAAAAACAAAATTTCATTTAAATCAGCTGTTGTTAGACATGATAGTATGATACTGACTACATAACTTAGTTATATAAGCATTTTGATGAGGTGAAGTGGCTGACCAATCAGAGCAAACACAGTGTTTCTGAATCTGTACATTGTTGAAGTGTATAATATTGATAAAGTCTAATTAGCACAGTAATTATCACTTATTATTACATAAATCTCTATAATTATTGCTTATTATCATATAAACTGCTGCTACAGACTGCTATGTGCTGCTACAAGCTGCTAATGGACAGCAGCAGGTTCAGTTGAAACTCTACACTAAGCATCATTAAGTATAGCTTTAGAAGTTTTGATACTTGATGAGCATCTGAATCAGATTTTGCTCAAACTCTAGATGTCTGCAGACAAACAGCATGAAATTTCTCAAAATTTTAGACTTTATTCAGATGAACAATTTTTCTTTAGAGTTTAATTTAACCTGAAAGTTGATCAACTCTAAAATCAGCAATGAGTTTTATTATCTCAATATTATAACAATATCTGAGTCATCTACATTATTTCATTGATTTATTTATACATATAATGTTTTATAACCTAATACATCATTCTAGTTGCTATTATTATATAGTATTTTCACACATGTTATGTATAATTTTTTATCAGTTTAACTTCAGATTTCAGCTATAAAAAGTGTTATCTTAAACTCTGATTATCACTCACTAAAGTTATCATATTGAACTTTGCATATTATACTCTAGAAATCACACTGCTGACAATCAGTATTATTTTCAGAATAAATTCATAAAAATTAGGTTTGAAGTTTTGAGAAAAAGTTTAAATATTATCAGTGATTTTTTTCTATGTAATTTTGTGACATTTAAAAAAAATAATTGAATAATTATCTCTCATAATGTTCTGCTTTGTGAGAATAAAATTTCTTGTTCAGAAATTTAATATTTCAATTTTAGATGAAAATATATATTCTGTCTTCAATCTGAAAATTGATTTTTATTAATGTTTATTTGTCTGATATTTTTAATTTTTCTGAATGAATTTTATATTTTACTGAATAAATTCTCAAATATTATTTATATAATATATTATTACAGCAGTCTACTTCTGATTGAGATACTCAGTTCTTAATAAATTTTAATAACAGTATTAGTTAAAAAAACTGCAGTTTGTAATCAAACTCAATTTCAAATAATAATAATTTCATTAGTTCATTGAACAGAATAATATTAATATAATTAATTAATAACAATCATTTTGATCAGTCATTCTAATAGTAGCTAATATATAAATAAAAATATTGTGCAATGTACTGATTCATGATTTCTGTTTAGTTTTTTATTTATACATATTCAGCTGTTGAAAGCTTAATACAAATATAAAAAAATTGACAGAATTTATGTTAAAAATGAGAGATAAATTAAAATTTACAGTCAGAAACAATAGTATCTAATATTTTGTATGTAAATGATATTCATTCAATATACAAACATGTGAAATTGATGATGTTGATATTTTTAGTACAGAAAATCACATAAAATCATTTGCTTAATCAGCAAATCATAACAAAAACAGTATTGTATTCATGTTTATTTAAAGAAAAAAATATAAAATTTATTGTTATGTGCTGCTACAAACAGTCAGAAATAAACAACAATTGTAATGATTTTAAAGTTTAATTATAAAAAATGTGAATACACTTGCAAATAATGCAGTTATTAATATATTAATTTATATTGTTGAACATTTTCTTTCAGTAATAGTCTTGCGTGAAAATTTTGCAAAATTTGTTTCATTTAAAATACATCATTAAGAATTGATAATAAGTATGAGAAATTAACTAAAGTATTAAATCTTGCTAATTCACAAAAATAATAAATTATTTTTAATAAAGTATCTGCTTTTCAAACATTTCAAAATTAGTGACATTATTAACAGTTTTTTTTTCAGTATTTCACCAACAAAGCATCATTGTAATTAACATTAAGAATTTTATAACAAAATTTAATTCATTATTAATAAAGTTAATTATAATTTCTGAATTACTGAGAGTGAAAATTTTTATATTATGAATTTTATTTTTTTAATATAAAAAAATGTATTAAAAGCTATCAAAGATTCAAATATTAATTTATTTTTAATTGTAATCTTCACAATTCTGAGATTGAAATGAGAAACAAAAAGCAAAATCTGTATTTTGTAAATATTACATACAATTTATTGATTTTTTACAATGTTTTTTTTTTCATAAAAAATTATAAAAATTTTGTAATTAAAAAAAATATTATCATGTCAAGCTTTCTAACTCATTATTGACATAATATAGTCACATACTGTGTATATAACCTTTTATTTCTGATTTTCTATTTTTCTGAAGATCAGTGATTGTCATATCAACTCAAAGCTTTTTGCAACTTGAACTGCTAGTTAGCAGCTAAGTTATATCTTGCTTATGATGTATTTTATATTAATTTTCACCTGCATGTATATTATATAAAAAATACATTGTCTTGCTTTTTGAGAAGGGCAAGCAATCAGTTCAATACAATTTGAACTATAAGTTGGTACTTCTTCTCTATTATATAGCTACTATATAACTGCTTGTTGTTTTCTATCTGAAGCTTTAAACTTGCTTGTTTGTTTATCATTATGTGAATAATCATCTAAAATCACTGAAATAATTGATTGTAAACTCATCATTACAGTTTTGATTGCTTTTTTTATATAACTAGTTTAAAATTATGTCATCACTATTTGAAAAAAAATATATTGAAGAAGAAACAATTTTTTAAAGCAATAATTCAGTCTGAAAATTTTTTTTAATTATATACAAAAATTACAAAAAAAAATTTATTGTTCTGAAAAATACTTTTGAATTAAAAAATTTTAATCAGCAGACTCAATATCTGAATCTACTGTTATGAGTTTATTTAATTAAAAATAATTTAATCAGTTGATTAATGCTTTAACACTGACACATCACAGTAAAAAAAAGAAATTTTCTGAATCTGAGTTATATTATAACAAAAATTACAAAAAATATTAACAATGAATGTGTTTAATAAAAGATTATTTTGATGACAAATCAGATATATACATTATTAAGAAAAATAAAATTCAATATGCAGAAGCAAGATTATTATCATGTTAAGTTTTTTAAATTGCTTCTGACATAGTATAATTACATACTGTGTATATAACTTTTTATTTCTGATTTTTTATTTTTCTGAAGATCAGCAATGAGCTTTATTGTCATACTAAATCTAAAGCTTTAGCATGTGAGCTGCTAGTTAGCAGTTATGTTATACTTTATTTATGATGTATTTTATATTGACTTTTATCTGTGTGTATATTATATGAAGAATATGTTGTCTTGCTTTTTGAAAAAAACAAGTGATCAATTCAATACAATTTGAATTATAAGCTGAAGTCTTTTTTTATTATATAATTACTATATAACTGCTTGTTATCATTTATCTGAAGCTTTGAACTTGCTTGTTTGTTTATTGCTATATGAATAATTATTTAAAATAACTGAGATAATTGATTGCTAAACTCACTGTTACAGTTCTGATTGCTTTTTTTATACAATTAATTTGAAGCTATGTCATCATTATCTGAAAGAAATATATTAAAAAAAACAATTGTTTAGAACAGCAGCTCAATCTGAAAAAAATCTTGATTATGTACAAAAATTACAGAAAAAGCTTATTATTTTGAAAAACATTTTTGAATTGAATGATTTGAAATGAGCTGATTCAATGCTGAAATCTGCTGTTATAAGTTTATTTAATCAAAAGCAGTTTAATCAGTTGATTGATGCTTTAATACTAATGCATTGCAGTGAGAAAAAAAAGTTTTTTAAATCTGAATTATATCATAATAAAAAATCACAAAAATTATCAACAATGAGTGTGCTTGATGAAAAATTATCTTGATGATAAATCAGATATATATGTTATGAAGAAGAATAAAATTCAATATGCAGCAGCAAGATTATGAAAAAACATTCAATCAGTTTGATTTTTTGAATGAGAATCAGTTAATTTGAACAATTAAATGTGAACTTAATTTAAGTTATTTCTTCTAAATCAGATTGAAATAAACTTGATCAACTTCAGAGTCAAGTCAAACTTATGAGAGATGCTGACTGACTGCTAAAGTTCTTAAAATTTAAAGCTTCAGATTCTGTTTGTCTTACAGATTAGCAGATTCAGACATGAGTTTATTTGTTAAATCTGTTCAGTGTCAAGCTCTTTAAAATTATACTTAATAGTGTCTAGCATAAAGTCTCAACCAGACCTGCTGCTGTCTGTTGCAGTCTGTAAGCAGCCTGTAGCAGTCAGCAGCAGCAGTTTATGCAATAATAAGCAATAACTATAGAGATTTATGTGATAATAAGTGATAATTAAAAGAGTTAGATTCTAGTTATAGAGATATAAACTCTAAATATAAAAAATTAAGTGATAATTTTAGATTTATACAAATTCTACAAAGTTTAAATTGATTTGCTAAATTTTATATAATCAAAGTTGAGTATATCTGACAGATTTTTGAGTTTCCAACATTCAAACTTCATTTGTTTCAGTGGTCAAATCTAGAAAGTTTTTGTCATGTCAAGCTTACTAAATCACTTCTGATATAGTGTAATCATATACTGTGTATATAACTTCTCATTTTTGATTTTTTATTCTTCTGAAGATCAGTGATGAGCTTTATTGTTTCAATATCATATTAATATCTGAGTTATTTATTTTCTTTCATATATATATCTGCATGTATAATGTTTTATAGCTTGATACATTGTTCTAATTGTTATTTTTATATAACATTTTCACAGTTCTCATTGCTTCTTAAACTGAGAAATGATTCATCAAATTACAAAATTTTTTTCATTAAATTTATTAATTATTTCATCAAAATTATATTTTTCACAACAAATATTCTTGAATTCAACATCATGTTTGACAATATTAATTGCAAAACTCAACATGACAAAAACTGTGAAAAAAACTCTTCTTCAGTTGAAGTAACAATCACATCAAACTTTCTTAATGATAACATTGTTAAGCTAATCACACAGTCTCAACTAAAAAACATTAAAAAATTGTTAATTATGATTAAAAACAATGTCATTGCTGAAAATGAACACAAAATTGAATGTTTTAGACTTGAAAAACAATTGTTGAAACAATAAAACAAAATTGAAAAGCTTAATAAAGCAATACAAATACTAAAAAATAAAAAAAACAACACTGTAAGTTCAAATATTTTTATTTCAGATGTTTCTACTTTAACATTTTTTATTATAATCAACACAGCAAAAGCATTTTCACAAAAACTTAATAAAAAATTCACAGCTTGCTATTTTAAAAAACTAAAAAACTTCATTGTGAGTAAACTTGATCAATGAACCTGTCAAACTCTTGGCCAGCTCAATTCAACTCTGTCTGAAATTCATTTAGAATGAATAAACTTGATCAACAAACTCATCAAACTCTTGGCTGGTCTGACCCAACTCTGTTCAAAATCTGTTTAGAACAGGCAAAGCTCTCTAGATCTGGCTGCCAGAGCAGGTAGAATTTGGGTGCCTGAAACTCAGAAACTCACCAGGTAAACTCAATTCTGATTATATAAGACTTAGCAGGTCAATTTAGGCTTTGTAGAGTCTGTATAGGCCTAAAATTATTGCTCAACCCTCTATATTTAGAGTCTAGACCCCTATAACTAGGGCCTAACTCTTATAATTATTGCTTATTATCACATAAACTGCTGCTACAGGCCACAACAGGCTGCTTACAGGCCACTACAGGCTGCAATGAGCAGCAGCAGGCCTGGGGGAGACTCTACACTAGATGCTATTAAGTATAGCTTCAGGAGGCTTGGTGCTTTGCTGTGCTTGGCAGGTTCCACAGATAAATCTGTGCTCAAACCTGCTGGCCTGTGGGACAGGCAGAGCCTGGAGCTTTAGGCTCTAAGAGCTCTAGCAGCCAGCCAGCATCTCTCATGAGTCTGATCTGACCCTGAAGTTGGTCAAGTCTAAGAATGAGCAAAGCTCTCTAGATTTGACTGCCAGAACAGGTAGAGTTTGATGCCTGAAGCTCAGAAACTCACTGAGTAAACTCAATTCTGATTATATAAAACTTAGTGAGTCAATTTAAACTTTGTAGAGTTTGTATAAGTCTAAAATTATCACTTAACCCCCTATATTTAGGGCCTATACCCCTATAACTGGTGTCTAACCTTTATAATTATCACTTATTATTGCATAAACTTCTATAGTTACTGCTTATTATTGTGTACTGGCTGCTACAGACTG
Source organism: Emydomyces testavorans (assembly GCA_029449355.1). Lineage (NCBI taxonomy): Eukaryota > Fungi > Ascomycota > Eurotiomycetes > Onygenales > Nannizziopsiaceae > Emydomyces > Emydomyces testavorans. The sequence continues at coordinate 5,583,428 of CP120628.1, forward strand.
CTTACAGGCTGCAACAGGCAGCAGCAGGCCTGGTTGAGACTCTATGCTAGATGCTATTAAGTATAGTTTCAGAAGGCTTGACACTGAGTGAATTTAATGAATAAATCTGTGTCTGAACCTGCTGGCTCACAGGGCAGGCAAGGTCTGAAGCTTTAGATTCTAAAAGCTCTAGCAGCCAGCTAGCACCCTCCACAGATCTGACTCAATTCTGAAGTTGGTCAAGTCTAATTGTGAGCATAAAAACTTTTCATGTTTATTATGACAATCTTTTTGAAAAACAATCAAACTACAAGATTTTTGAAACAGTTTTGCATTTTGACAGAAAACTGTTCATTAAATAAAATCATTTTAATACAAATAGCAGCAATCAATTATTTACTTGAAAAAAATTTAAAAATTGACTGAAATGACAAAGATATTTTTCAGAAAGTTGTTAAAAAAAAAGCAAAAGCAGAAGTATGAGAATAAGCAGTAAGAAGTGTCAAAAAACTTTTAAAAAAAATTATTAATGCTGCAATAACTCTTGAGATTCACAAACAGTGATGAAGTTCTTTATTTTTTATCATAACTGTTGAAATTTCAACAGTTAAAAATTCAAAAAATGTTATAATTTCAGTGAATTCAGAAGCTGAAGTCAACTTTATTAATCATTTTAAAGCAAAGATTAATGACTTGAAAAATAAATTTCACAAATCAAAAATGATGAAAATTATTAATGATCACATGATGCACACTTATAAACAACTAAACTTAGTTGTGAGTGCAACAAACAGTAATGAAGTTACACAAACTGCTATTCATAGCTTCAAGATGATAGTTCTGAATGATTATAATTTTATTTTGAGTTTTTCTTGACTTAAAAATATTAATTCTCTTATTAATTGGCAAAAAAATAACTGAACTTATCAAGTTAATGTAACTGATATTGATTTTATGTTTGTGAATGAAGCAATTAATGAGATTTTAACAGAAGCACAGACATTCTTACTTAATATTAAGTCAGTTGTATCATTAAAAACTGATGATTTTGAACAAATAAATGAATTTACTGATTAATTAATTATATTTAACAATGCAACATATACAAATATGAATTTGAATAAATTATCAGATTATGTACATCACAAAGTGCATTTATTTTCAGAAAAAACTGCAATTGAAGCTTTTTATTCATCAAAAATGAAATATAAAATTGAATTAAAATCTGAAACAAAACTGTCATTTTTGTTAATTTGTTTTTTATCTGTCACTGAACTTAAAATTTTAAAGTAATATATTGAAAATGCTTTGAACAAAAATTAAATCAAATTTTCTGAAAGTTTTACTGAAGCTTCAATTTTTTTTGTCTCAAAGAAAAATGATGATTTATGTTTTTGCATTAATTATTGTAAAATTAATTACATTATGATTAAAAATTATTATTCCCTGCTGCTGATTACAAAAATGTTGAATAAACTTAATGAAGTTAAAATATATACTGCTCTGAATTTTTGTGATGCTTATTATAAAATTAAAATTTATGAAAAAAATAAATGAAAAACTGCATTTTACATTTATTATAAACATTTTAAATTTTGTATAATGTTTTTTGATTTGACAAATGCATCAGCTATATTTCAATTTTATATAAATAACACACTTGCTGATTTATTAAATGTTTGCTGTTTGATTTATCTTGATAACATTTTCATTTATTTCAACAGCATAAAAAAGTATATTAAGCACATACAAATGATTTTTGATCATCTTGAATCAGCAAATTTGTTTATAAAAATCAAGAAATGTGGGTTTGCTGTTGATAAAGTATCATTTTTAGAATATATGATTGATTTTAAGAAAATTGAGATGAAAAAAAATAAATAAATGTTATACTTAATTGATTAATTTTTAAAAGTATTAAAAAATTTCAAAGTTTTTTGAGATTTGCTAATTTTTATAAACAGTTCATTTACTCTTATTCAAAAATTGTTAATTTTTTATTCACATTAATCAAAAAAAACAATGTAAAAAAAATGAAAATCACTTTTTGTTTAAACAGACAATGCTGAATGCACATTTTAAAAACTCAAAAAAATGTTTTATTTTCATTTTTTTATTCTTTCACTTTAACTCTCAGCAAAAAATTATGCTAAAATTAAATGTCTTAATTTATGCAATAGTAGTTATATTGTCACAACTTCAGCAGAATGAACTCTGATATTTCATTATTTTTTGATTTTGCAAATTAATAAATGCAAAAATATATTATGATATACATGACAAGAAATTGTTGACAATAATTGTGTTTTTTAAGTACTGAAAACATTATTTAAAAAAAAAATTAAAATTCAGTGATTGTTTTGTTTAATCATGCTAATTTACAGTATTTTATGATGACTAAAATGCTCAACAAACATCAGATAAAATGAGTGAAAATGTTAAATGTGTACAATTTCATATTTTTACATTGTTCAGATAAAATAAATTCAGTAAATGCATTCAGCTGTTAATCAAATTATGTGAATTTTTATTACAATAAAATTATGTTATTTATTTTGTAACAAAAGTTATGACATAAAGTTACAACAAAATGAAACATCAAATTTCAGAAAAATATAACTTTTTTCACAAATTGTATCTGAATGTATGATGAACAGCAGCAATTGATGTTTTTAAACAACTTGACAATCATTGATAATGTAGATAATTTCTCAAAAAATGTTGTTAACTTTTTTGAGTTTATTATTGATGATAGAAGCTTTACAGAAAACTTTATATCATGAATATTGATAAATATTATTTTAGTGTCTGAAACAGTATATATAAATATGTCAGAATTTCTAACTTTCTTACTACTGCAAATTCAAAATTTAAATTTTTTTATCAAGAAATGCAGATGAAAAGTACAAGAAACTAACATGTTTAACACTGAACACTTTGTTTAAATTATTTCTGATAATAATTTACTCTAAGTCAACAACTGAGCTTATGTTTCAAACTAAAAAATGTTGATAATGAAAATAATTCACACAAATCATGATGATTCACAAAAAATCATTTAGAAATTAAAAATTTTATTAAAATCATTCAAAATAAGTATTATTGACATGAATTTATTCAAAATGTTATGCAATATGTGCAAATTTGTGATGTCTGTCAACACATTAAGTTTTGTTGACATAAAAAATATGATAAGTTAGACACAATCTCTATGTTTTTCAAGTCATTTGAGTTTATTTTGATTGATTTTATTATCAGCTTGTTTTTTTTCACTTAAAAAAAATAAAATTTATGACATTATATTAATTATAATTGATATTTTTTTCAAATTTACAATTTATATATCTTGCTGAAAAAATATAACTGCTGTTGAATTTGCAGAAATTTGTTATGAGTGCATTTTTACAATGTATGAAATGTCAAAAAACATTATTTTTAATTAAAATTTACTGTTCACAAGTAAATATTGATTAATTTTTTATTTTTATTTTGATGCAAGATGTTGACTTAATACTGTCTTTCATTTTTAAACTGATGATTAAACTGAGTATCAAAATCAAATATTAAAGCATTATTTGTGTTGTTTTGTTAATTTTTATTAAAATGATTGAGTACAATGACTGTCAATGATGCAATTTGTGCACAATCAAGCAAAGCATAATTTTACAAACAAAATATTAGCTAAAGCTTTTATGAATTATCATTTCAACCTGATCATTAATGTCAGCAAATCATCAGAAAAATCAATTATTCATGCAATAAAATGTGCTGAAATTTTTAAAAAAATACACAAACAACTGATTAAAAAATTACAAGCAATGTGTGATATGCAAAAAGTATATTATAATTCAAAACATAAGCTACAATTTTTTCAAATCAGCACTTGAGTGATGATTTATGCAAAATTTTTTTAAATAATTCATTCTGCATACAAACTTAATTATAATTATGTTAATTTATTTTAAATTGTTGCAGTTTGAAAAAAGCAATCATATAAATTTCAATTATTTTTTAGTTATTATAATATACATTTTGTCTTTCATGTTTCATTGCTGAAAGTGTACAAAAAATGTGAAAATCAGTTATTATCATCAGAATCAAAACTGATAAATAAACAAAATGAATATTTTATTGAAAAAAATTTTAAAAAACACAAATATTATTAAAAAAAATTGAATATTTTGTTCAGTGAGCTGATTGAAATTCTGAAAAAAATAATTGAAAATCAGAAAAAAATGTAACTGATACTGAAACACTTGCAATTTTTGAAGAACAAGAAAAAAAGCAAGAAGTCAATGCACAGCTTGTAAAAAAGCATCATAAACACAATTAAAAATAATTTTAAATGCTTAATGATATTTCTTGATTTTCTCTTTGTCACTTTTTTCAAATTTTTTTCATAAAGTTTTTTAAATGATTTTACTGAGAAGCAAAAACTGAATTCTGAAAAAAAAAGTTCTCAATTGATAAAAAAAATTAAAAAAAAAAACAAAAAATAAAGAAAAAAACATGTGTGGATATTCAAAGATATCAAATATGCCAAAAAACATGCATGAGTACTCAAAAATACTAGACATGTCACAAAAAACAAAAAAAAACAAAATCTTGACAAAAATTCAGCTCAAAAATGCAGCACTCAATGAAAATGTATTCAAAAGCACAAAAATTGCTTCAATTTTTTTTAAAAAAACACAAGCTCATTTTTTGAGTTTTTTTTCTCACTTTTTTTTATATTTCTCATTTTTTTTTCATCAGCTTCATCATCAGCTTCTTTATTTTTTATTTTCTTTTTTTTTCTTCTCTGCTGACTTTTTCACAATTTTTTTTCTTCATTTCTGTCTCAGAAATCAACAGCTTTATCAAACACAGACTGAAAAGAACAAACAAAGCAGAAACAGCAGTTTTAATTGCTGCACAAGCAGCAAAATCAGATAAAAAAACACAGCAGATGCTGAAATAACAACAGCAATTGTCTTGATGAAAGAAATAAAAAATAAGCACAATAATTCATCAATCAAATCAATATTTTTCATCAAAAATTTTTTTTTATTTTTTTTCTTCATCAAATCAGCATCTTCAGCATTCACAATTTTTTTCACAAACTTCTGCTCTGCTGCAGAAACCACATAACATTTTTTAACACTGCACTTAATCACAACACAAGCATAAGCATTTTTAATTTCACAGTCAGTTTTGATCAAAATCATCATCAGCTTCTGAAATTTTATTTTTAGTTCACTGACAGTACAATTCATTTACTTCATGTAAAAAATGACATCATGCAAATTCTGAAAACACTTGATTTATGAAGTTCTCTTCATCTAAAATACAAAAAAATTAGTAAATTATTATTAATAATTAAATATTCACTTATCAGAACACAATTCTGATGTGTTTTTTGACATTTCTTGCATTTTTTATTACTGAATCTCACATAATCACATTTCTTAGCAAAATTAATCAAGAAGAACAGGCAATGATGATAAAGAAGATATTTAAATTGTTAGTACACACAAATTGAGTATTGAAAAAGGTGAAAAAGTTATTTCAAGCACAAAAATACATATATTTTTGCTTAAAATGCAAACAAACACATTTGCAAATTCAATTCTGATAAACAAAATCTTGCAACAGGCAAAAAACAAAGTTCTGATAGATCAAAAAATTTATAACAAATGAGAATATAAACAAAAAATTTATAAAAAAAACTCAAAACATGTTCAAAAGTGATCAGATATCATCAAAAATAAAAAAAAAAACAAGTAAACTTGCTTTCACACCAGAAAATTCATGCAAAACATGTGAATAAACATAAAAAAAACACTCTCAGCATAGAAAATTTTTTTATCAATTACAAAACATATTAAAAAAAACAGTGAAAACAGTTATTTATTATTTTTATTTTTTTCAGCTTCTTCATTTTTTTTTTCAGCAGAGTGAGACTTCTTTTCAGACAATACTGAAACTGAAAACATCTCACAACATTTTTTAATCAAAATAATCAGAACAGCAAACATAAATAATATCATTGCTGACAGAAATTGTTGCAGTTAGTAATAAAAAAAAGAAATGAGCAGTGAGAGCTGAAAGAGCAGAATTGCAGCAGACAAAACAAAAAAAAATTGAGATAAAATTAAAAAAAAACAAAATAACAAAACAAAATTGCAATTATACAGCACTGCATTATTATTTATCATTGCTACAGTTTCTGAAAGTTTATTCAAACATTAATTACATGAAATTTTTTTTAAAAATGCACTACTGACTGAACATTAATTCAATTCAATCACAATCAGCAACACAATATTTCAAATCTTCATACTCATTTATTTCACACAATGACACAATTCTAATTAATTATTAGCTTTCACTTACCCAAAACAACTGCACAACATCATATTTACTCACAAATATACATCATACATGTATTTTTCTGTACAAATCATCAGTATACAAGCATTTATGCTGCAAAAAATTGTTGCTGAGAACAATTCTCAACTAGAAGAAAAACAATTGTCATGTTAAGCTTACTAAATCACTTCTGACATAATATAATTATATATTATGTATAAAACTTTTCATCTCTGATTTTTTATTCTTCTGAAGATCAGTAATGAGCTTTATTACCTCAATATCATATTGATATTTGAGTCATCTATATTTTTTCATATATATATCTGCACATATAGTGTCTTATAGCTTGATACATTGTTCTAGTTGCTATTTTTATATAGCATTCTTACAGCTTCATTCATTTTAAATAGATTTCAGACAGAATTGAGTCAAACTGGTCAAAAATTAGACAGATTCATTGATCAAGTCTAGATTAAGAAATCAGAGAACTGTGACATATTAATTAATGAAAAATGACTGAAATTACATCAATGTTCTATGCAATTAATTATTAACTTTGAATGTATCTACATTGATAAATGAAATGAAATGAAGATTTTTATTTTATTATGTCAGAAGAATAAGTTTTGAGATCAATGTTTTTTTAATAAGTTAATCTCAAAGCTTTATGATGCTATCATGTCACATCAGCAGATATCTTGTAGAGTAACTGAAATAACTTCACTGAAAGCTTGCATGAAACAAGTACAAAATAAAATTGCTAAAAATCAATAAAATTTTAAATGTCAACAGCAACAAAAGCTGAGATGATGTAATTTTGATAAAAAATGAAAAAATGACTTGAAAAATCAGAATCAAACAGCAAAAAAGTTGTGATATACATCATGTTATATTGTGAAAAAGAAGCAGAAATATAAAAAAAAGCAAAAAAAAAATTGTTGTTTTATTTGTAATGAAATAAATCACATAAGTTCAAAATGCTTTAAATGACAGCAAAAAAAATTTGATGAACAAAAAAAATTAATTTGCTGTCAAATTCACAAAAGTCTGCAGTAAATATGCTGCAAGATGATGAAAAATTAAAATGATAAACAAACAAAAAAAATTGTTTTAACTATGTTTGTTCAATCTGAAAAATATTTTGTATTTTTTAATGTGTTATTGAATACTGAAGTTATTTGAGAATTTATCTCATATTGCAAGTTATTGAAAAATGACTGAAAATCTGCTGCTGAGTTGCAGAAACCAGCTGAAATAATGAATGAAATGAAAATAACTTGTTATAATGAAATTGATATTTTGTTCAAGATTTTTGATTTGTTTGAAACATTCAAGTTATTTAATAAACATTTCTTAAATACTGATTAGCTGAGATGAATTCTTTAATTGATTGAATTATTGCTTCTTGATGTTATCATATTGAAAAATCTGCAAAGTTGTGAATTGAATTCTCAAAAAGATTTTTCAAAATTATCAGATATGACATGATTTATTTTTTACTAGCAAATATTGTTAATTCACAAAAAAATTTGACAGAAATGCTAGAGTTGTCAGAAATTTATTTGAATTTTAAAAACATATTCTTTAAGAAAAAAACAAATATTTCTTCAAATATTTCTGTGAAACATGCAATTGATTTACAAGAAAACAAAATGTTTTTGTGAAAGCAGCTATATTCTTTCTCAGCAATAAAGCTTGATATCTTACAAAAATATTTGAAAAATAATCAACAAAAAAAATTAAATATAATTGTCAACTAGTCTGATGAATGCATCAATTCTTTTTTTCAAGAAAGCAAACAAATTGTTATAATTATATGTTATTTATCAAGAATTGAATGCAATTATGATTAAGAATTGCTACTTCTTACTTCAAATTAATGAGTTATTGAATTGATTAAATGATGTGAAATATCTTACTAAATTTGATTTACATGATGTGTATCATTAATTTTGAATTAAAAAAAATGAATAAAAAACTGTTTTCTGAACTCAATATAAACATTTTAAATATATAATATTATTGTTTGATTTCTGCAATGCTTCTGCAATTTTTCAGGCATATATCAATGATATTTTTTGAGATATTTTGAATATGTTTGTTATTTTTTATCTTGATAACAATTTGATTTATTTTCAGATTGAAGAGAAGTACATTTGTCATGTTTGAAAAGTTTTTTTATGATTATCTCACTACAAACTTTATGCTAAGTTATCTCAATGTGAATTTCATAAAACAAAAATTAAATTTTTAAAGTTTATAGTTGAAAGAGATGACATTTGTTTAAATGCTAGTTGGCTGAATATTATTTGTGAATGACTGAAATTTATATTGATTTATGATATTCAAATTTTTCTAGATTTTATAAATTTTTTCTGAAAATTTATATATAATTATACTAAATTGATTGCTTTTCTAACTAATTTTTTATGAAGCAGTAATTAATCAAAGCAATTTATGTTGCTGCAAGAAATTTACAAATTTTTGGAAAATCTGAAGCAAGTTTTTGAGAAATCACTGTTGCTTATTCATTATGATTTGAATAAAAAAATTTTAATAATTATTGATGCATTGAAATATGCAATTGTTGTTATATTACTTCAATCAGACAATGAATCAGAAAAATGAATTACTCATTACTATTCAGTTGCTTTTTATTATCAAAAAATGAATGATGCTGAGCAGTGTTATGAGATGGATGATCAAGAATTTTTAATTATTATAAAAAAACTTTATCATTGAAGACACTATCTAGAAAATATTAAACAGTCATTCTGTATTCAAACTGATCATGTCAATTTGCATTATTTCTTCATTACAAAATTATTGAATAACAGATAAATTTGCTGAGCTGAAAAGCTTGTAACATTTGATTTTACACTGAAATATAAACTAAAAATACTGAATTTTGTTTCACTTTTTCATGATGATGAAATTATAAATTTTCTGATATGCAAAAACATAAAATTTAATTATTTTTTATTCTACAATAAAAATTAAATTTCAGTTTAATGAGAAAAGTTGTGAACTTCAACATGTTTATCTCAATGAAAAAAAATATCTGAAAAGTCTTGCTTCAAGACTGCTAGTAATAAAAACAATTAGCAAAAAAATGCTTATATTTTGTTGAGATCAAGCATGTGTGAACTGCTACAAAAAATTCAAAAAAAAATACTTTTTTATTAATATTTTTGAAATTTTAAAAACTGCTAATGAAAAAGCAATTTTTTTACAGCAAAAAAACTGAAAAATCTTTTCAGATTAAATTTTATTAATGTGAAATGAGCAAATTTATGTGTTTCAGAATTTTGTTTTATGACAAAAAATTCTATGAATTTATTATGATAATTTGTATGTAAATTATAATGAAGTTCAATGAATCTTGAAGCTTATACAGTGAAAATATTATTGAGATAAAATGAGAACAAACATGAAAAAGTATATATTTATCTGCTATGTTTGTAATTGTACATAAATACATTATCACAAGTTTTATAATAAAATAATTATTATTTTCATTGCTACAGAATTGTGAAAACATTTAATTATAAATTTTATTATTGATTTGTCATCATTGTTATAAAATAATATTGTTTATGATATTATATTAATGATGACTGATAAATTTATTAAAATGACTAAGTATTTTTTAACAACAAAAAAAATCAAAACTTCTGAATTAGTGAATATATTTAGAATGATACTAAATGCACACCACATTTATTATTCTGACACTACATGCTTAGTCATCATTATTAGCACACTACATATAAATCTGTAAGCAGTATAGTGAGATGTTAACAACACACTACATATAAAACCCCAATAAGAGAGGCACCAAGCCCTTAGTAATCAATCACCCCAATATTCTCAAATCACAAATTTGAAAGATTTGGTGCTCAGTTACTCAGTGAATTACCCCCAAAATCCTCAGTGATTTTGCCTATGAATTCTCAGCAAATTTACTCTCAAATCCCTAGCAAAATTTCTAGTGAATTAACCTCTGAATCCTCAGCAAATTTGCCTACAAAATCTCTAGTGAAATCCCTAGCAAATTAATCTCTGAATTCTCAGCAAATTTGCCTACAAATTTCTAGCAAAATTTCTAGTGAATTAACCCCCAAATTCTCAGTGAATTTGCCTACAAATCTCTAGCAAAATTCTTAGTAAATTAACCCCTGAATCCTCAGTGAATTTGCCTACAAAATTTCTAACAAAATTCCTAATGAATTAACCCCCAAATCCTCAGCAAATTTGCCTACAAATCTCTAGCAAAATCCCTAGTGAATTAACCCCTGAATCCTCAGCAAATTTGCCTACAAAATCCCTAGCAAAATTCCTAGCAAATTAACCCTCAAATTCTCAGCAAATTTGCTTACAAATCCCTAGTGAAATCTCTAGTGAATTAACTCCCAAATCTCTAGCAAATCTACTGACAAATTTCAAGCAAATTTGCCTACAAACAGCTAGTTTGGCAGTGAAATTTGCAGAGGTCAGACCTGTCTTGTCAAACAGATCAACAATCTCTGCCTGAGACTCTTCATTCACAACTACAGGCTGATTTGCCAAGCAAAGCAGTCAAATAGAAAGAGAAGCAGTTAAATTCATGAGAAATAATTATTTGAGTGATAATTATTGTTGTTGAGATTTATATTGAGTATTTTGTAGAGCAAGTAAATTTGTGAATGACAGCAAGAAAATTTGATGAATGATTTCATTCAATTCTTCACTCTGTGATTTGAAAATATTGAGATGATTGATTACTAAAGACTTGACATCTTTCTTATTGAGATTTTATATGTAGTGTGTTGTTAACATCTCACTATACTGCTTACAAATTTATATGTAGTGTGCTAATAATGATGACTAAGCATAGACTGACTGTGAAGATCAGAAATTTTCTTCTTTTTTCATCTCATTCTGGGTGTTTGGGATCAATCAGAGAATAGGAACAGAAAATCAGTCAATTACACAAAATGAGAATGAAAAAATCAATCAATCAATGGAATGAATCTGGAACCAACAGCCAATTAGACAGAATGGGACTGGAACTAGCAGCCAATCAAAGATTATGAAACTGAAACTGAGATAGTTGAAACTGATGATTCCAGATAGTGTCAAGATCTACTATTTTTGTATGTGAAGTCACATAGTTACCTCCCTTTACTAAGATTTTTGATGAGAATTCTAGATAACTACACAACTTTGTACTAAGAAAACTTGATTTTATGTGTGAAGTTGTGTAGTTATCTAGAATTCCCACCAAAAATCTTAGTAAAGAGAAATAACTATATGACTTTGCATTTGATAACAGTCTGAAGTAATGCATTCACCACATAATTGACTGATTAATTGATGAGATCAGGGATCACTGGTTTCAACTGATTTCAATAATCACTCAATTACAGAAACAGAACTGAGACCAGCAGTCAATTAGATGAGATGAAATTGAAAAAATCAATCAATCAATGAAACAGATCTGAAACCAGCAGTCAATTACATGAGATGGAAATGAGAAATCAGTCAATTACATGAGACAGAGCTGAAACTACAGTGAATGAAACTGAGACTAAGTCTACTGGAATGAAATGAAATTTTCTGTTCCATGTGATCAGTCTAACTAAGCATGTAGTGTTAGAATAATAAATGTGATGTGCATCTAGTGTCACTCTATATTTATTGATGAAATTATTAAATATTATGAATTTTCTAAATTTATTGTTCCTGACAGAAATTTGCTGTTTACTAGCTGTTATTAAGCTAATTTTTGCTATTGTCTGAATGTTACTTGTTGATTGAGTACTGCTTTTCATTTTTAAATAAATAATATAACTGAATGATTAAATTAAATGTTGAAGCAATATTTTTGTGTTTATAATTTTTATCAACAAGATAATTGAGTTAAACTATTACTGACTGCTGAGTTTGTGTACAATAACAGCAAGCATTTGATTATAAAGCAGTTTTTTTTTATGTTATATAATTATAACTCACAGATTTCTACTGGTTTTTTATCTGATTCATTTTTTCAAGTTCTGAAACTGAGTCAAAAACTTTAAAAATTATATGATACTTGTAAGCAAGCAGTAAAACTGCTGCAACAAATTTTTGAAACTTAAGCAATGTATTATGATAAAAAGTACAAACTGATGCAATTTAATATTGACAATATGATTTTACTATCTAGAAAGAACTTGAAAACTTGAAAATTTTTAAAAAAAACTAAATAATTAATATCTAAAAATCTTTCTGATGATTGTTATTCACAGTTCACAAGTTTATACACTGCAATTTTTCAAAAATTATGATTAAATTAATCTGACATTTTATGTTTTTTTGCTTGAATTTTATCTGCAATGTAGTGACAAATAATTTTCTAAACTGCAGTTAATTATTGTTGATAACAAAAAAAAGTTGAAAATTTTTTAAATAAATGAATCTTCTGTAATGAAGTTCAATATTTACTCAAGTGAAAAGAATATTCTTTGTATGAAAATTAATGATTATCATTGACTAATTTAGCAAATTTTGCTGAGTTGCTACAGGAATTTGAAGCTGAACAAAATTTTTGAATGACAGTTAAAAAATAACAAATTAAAAAACAAAAAACTGCTATGCAATAACTGAATTTGATTTGAATTGCAATTAAAAATCAACTTTTATTCATAAAAATAAACTGAAACTATGCATCAGACTGAAGCTACATTATTGAAAAACAGTAGTCAAATAACTACAAAATTTTTTCATTATCAAATTTAACATTATCTTCATCATATGAAGTTTCTTTAAATTTTTTCTCAAAATGTTCACTCAGCAATTCATCTAGAGCATACATGTTATTGACAAAAACAATTGTGGCATTACAATGCTTTACTGTGATGAAACATATTTTTTTTCATGCTTCTGGCAGTGACTGCATTTACCATAATTATGAAGTTGAATACATTGAAGTCTTGAATTCTTTCTCAATCATTTATCACAGTGAACACACATTGAGTGTGACACAGTGTCTGTTTTGCTGTTATTGAGCAACTTTTCATTAAATGTCTCAACAAAAATGACATTGATTGCTGTGAATTCTGAACTTCTGAAGTCAATGAAGCTGAAGCAAGCAAGAAAGCAAATGAAATATTTTTTTTCTAAAAATCAGATAACAATATGTTATTAACAGCTAAGCAGATAATAAGCAAGATACTCACTGATGACAGCAATTTCAGTGACAGTGACAAGAAAATTTAATGTTTCAAAAGCAACATTTTTTTCTAAAATAGTATTTTCTTCAACAATGATAAATGTTTCAGCAGTGATTTCACTATGATTTTTATGCTCAGAGACAGAATGCATCATATGTTATATTTAATATTAGTTAAAGAAAAAAAATTGATTAAAAATTTTATGAAAAATTTTTTTGAAAGTAAACTTTTCTCAGCTGGCAAAGCAGAATGTTTAGCAGTCATAATTTCTGAAAAATGTGTTGAATGATGAAGCAAATTTTCTGTTATATTAATAATAATTAGCAATAAATTTTTTTTTATCTGATAACAACTTATCTGATGAGAAGAGCATTTTTATATAAAAAAATAAATTTGAAGAAAAAAAAAATTAAACTGCTTGAGAAACAACTGAAATTTTTATATTATTTTATGAACATGTGATTATGAATACATTGAAAATTTTGAACATTTTATTTTCTAATTATATTGCTGTTATCTTACTGTTTATTATTTTTTTATGTGTATTGTGAAAATTACTCAAATGTTCAAATTGATATTTCTGAGCTTGAGATCAAGCTTCAAATAAAAAAAGAATAATTGTCATACTGAATCTGAAGCTTTAGCATGTGAGCACTAGTTAGCAGTTATATTATGCTTTATTTATGATGTATTTTATATTGACTTTTGCCTGCATGTATATTATATGAAGAATACATTATCTTGCTTTTTGAGAAGAGCAAGTGATCAATTCAATACAATTTAAATTATAAGCTGAAGCCTTCTTTTTATTATATAGCTATTATATAACTGCTTATTATCATTTATCTGAAGCTCTGAACTTGCTTGTTTGTCTATTGCTATGTGAATAATTGTCTAAAATAACTGAGGCAGTTGGTTGCTAAACTCATCATTACATTTATTATCTCAATGTTAGATTGATATCTGAGTTATCTACATTATTTTATTGATTTATCTGCATATAAAATGTTTTATAGCTTAATATATCATTCTAGTTGCTGTTATTATATAGCATTTTCACAGTTTTTATTACTTGTTAAATCAGAAAATAGTTCATCAAATTATTAAATTTTTTTAATTAAAATTTATTGATTTTATTAATCATTTATCAATTTTACATTTTTCACAACAAATAATTTTAAATTTAATGTCATGTCTGACAATATCTCTTACAAAGTTTAATATAACAAAAATTACAAAAAAATTTTTCTTCAGTTAAAGTGATTATACTACATCAGATTTTTTAAACAACAACATTTTTGAGCTGATTGTGCAGTCTCAACTGATAAATATTAAAGAATTCTCAACTATAATTAAAAAAAATGTTATTGTCAAAAATTAACACAAAATTAAATGTCTTAAACTTGAAAAACAGTTGCTAGCAACTAGAACAACAAAATGAAATTGACAATCTTAACAAAGTAATAGAAGTATTAAAAAACAAAAAAATAACATTTTAAACTCAAATATATCTACTTCAGACATTTCAATTCTAATATTTATTATAATTAATATAACAAAAACATCTTCACAAAAACTCAATAAAAGGTTTACAGCTTATTATTTTAAGAAACTGAAAGATTTCATTACAAGTACAGAAGTTTTTTATGTTTATTATAAAAAAACTTTTGAAAAATAATTAAATTACAAGATCTTTGAAGCAATGTTGTATTTTGACAGCAAATTGCTCATTAAATAAAGTTATTTCAATACAAATAATGATAATTAATTATTTACTTGAAAAAGATTTAAAGATTGACTGAAAAAACAAGTTATAAATTTTGAGAAAATTTTATGTAATATTAATTATTAATACTTAAAACTCAAACAGCACAAAAATCAGTTTATTTAAAATTTTGTGACAGTTTTAGAATATATTTTAAAATAAATTCATAAGCAATATACTGAAAATCAGTACAAGAAATATTGTAAGACTTCAGCTGTAAGCTCTGTGAAAGCTAACACTGCTTCTTTTCTCAAATGTAACTAGTCTTGATTTGATTAGCTCTAGCAAGCATAACACACATATAAATAACACACTGATTTTTCTCTTCATTGAGAGAATCAGTGACAATCTCTTTTGCCTCACAATTATATTCTTTGCTTATTGATTTTTTATTGATTAAGTGAATAGTAGTCATTTCACATTTACTTATACATCAACTGAATAAATTTCTTTACTTTATTCTTATATTTTGTCATTTTATTTGAAAAGTACATTCAGAATGACTTTTCAAAATAAAAAAAAAACATTTGTTTTTTTCATCTCTCATGAAAATTCTTGTGAAAAATTTTCATCATTTATCAATTCTCAAATGAAAGTGATTTCAGAAACATCTCACAAAGCAGTAGAATTTTCTTGTGAAAAAATATTTTTTACTTAAAACATAAAATCAGAAAATTCTGAATTTATTTATGAAAAATTCATCAATATATTTTTTACACTTTGCAAACATTTCATCATTAAAATTATGTTTTTTGAAAAGCTTTGTGAATGAAATTAACTTTTAGAAAACATGATTTTACTTTCAAAACAATTGAAAATTAATTTAAAAAAATACATCTGATTAAAGTTTTTAAATGTATTTACTCAACAAGAAAATTCAGTCAAGAAAGCTAAATAATATAAACTGTGAGAACTGAAGTCTAACTACAAGACAATCATTTTTGTCAAGTTTTATAAATTTTTTTTCAAAATTGAATTCTCAACTGAACTTGTGAAGATTAAAGATTCTCAGAAAGTGAATTATGTGAAAACTGAACTTCATTATATATTTTAAAAAAAATGAAAAATTTTTGTGAAGAAAAACTCAACAAGAAACATTTGAAAAAAAATGAAAATTTTTTTATTTTTTGATTTAAATGATTTGCAAAATATCATCAGAAATTTATGACAATTTTTTTTTCATTTGTGAAAAAATGACAATGAAATTGACAGTGAATTTCATACTTAATTTGAACAAAAATTTTGCAAAATAAATAATGAAATTAAAAATCATGCTGAATGAATGAAACATTTATTTTTGTGAATTATGAATAAATTAATGTATTTCAAACTTGATAAGCAAGAGAAACTTTCAGATACTTTTTGTGAAATAACTGTCATTGTCACATGATTATGCTTTACTCTCATTCTCAAAAAAAGAAAATGAAAATTCTGTGAAAACTTTCACAAATAAATCTCAACAAAACTGATTTAAAAAAAATAAAAAAAAAAAACAAAATTTTTTGTGAAGAATAAAAAAACAAATCTGATAACAAGACTGATTTCATGAACATCACTTGCTACAATTGTGATGAAAAAAAATAAATTTTCTAATTGTCTCAAGAAAAAGAAATAAAAATTTAAAAATTTAAAAAAAAATAATTTTAAAATTATGCAATTGTCTGATGTCAATTTTCTGTTTATGTTTTTTATTTAATTAAATGCATTTTTTGTAAAATTATTTACTGAGCATAAATAATCAATTCATGTAAATTTTTACTGCATTTCTCTCATTATCAATTCTGATTTTGTGAAGTCACTAAAACTGAAAATACATTTAATGAAGATTTCTTTCAAAATTGCTGAAAGAAATCAAGCATTTCTTGATGCTGAAAATGTTGTAAACATTGTTTTTAAGTGTTGAAATTTTCAAAATCAAACACAAATTTTTTGTGAGCAAGTCATTGTTGTTAATATAAATGATGATATAATTCTAAACATGACTTGACTTTTGTGACATGATTTCATCATTTCATGAAAAAATCACTCAATTTGTTTTCAAAAAACTTTGCATAATCTGCTTGTGATGATTCAATCAGTTGATGTAAAAAATTTAATGCAAGAAAAAAAAGTTTATTTATGTAATAACATGTTGTGAAATTGAAAATATAGTTATTATGAATTATGATTTTCAAATATTTGAAATATATAAAGATCTTGTGAAAGCTTTCAGTGAACAAAAAACTTAAAAACTGATTTCTCATTGAAAAAAAAACTTAATTATTGAATTTGAGTTTGAGAAGAAGTTCATTTTTAATTTCACTTATCAACTTTCAGAGAATGAAACTGAAATGCTTTATGAATATCTCAACAATACAATTGCTCATGATTTTATCTGATTTTTTAAATTTTTTGTGAAAGCATCAATTATATTTGTTTTCAAAAAAATGATGATTTATGAATGTATATGAATTATTGTAACTTGAACTTCAAAACTGTGAAAAACTGCTACTCACTATTATTAATTAAAAAGTTTTTGAGATATCTTGTGAGTGCTAAAATTTTCACTTATTTTGATATCAAGAATGTCTATCATTATCTTTGCATTCAGAAGAAAGATGAATGAAAAATTATTTTTTACACATTTTTAAAATTCTTTGAATATTGTGTGATTTTTTTTGATTTGTTAAATGCTTCAGCTGCTTTTCAGTCTTATATTAACAAGATTTTTTGTGATTGTGATGCTTTTATGATAATTTATCTGAATAATGTTGTGATATACTCTGCAAATAAGAAGAATCATGTTCAACATGTTTGTCAAGTCTTGAAAATACTCATGATGACAAATTTTTACTGCAAAATTTTCAAGTGCTATTTTAGTTACTTAGTATTTGTGAAATAAATTTTCTCAAATATATTGTATTGACTGATGAAATATTTATGAAAAAATTGTGTGTAAAAATTATTTTGATCTGACTAAAATTCAACTTGCAAAAAATATTTAAATATTTTTAAATTTTGTAAACTTTTACTGTTGTTTTATTGTGAAGTTCTCAAAAATTGTTTTAAATTTTACTAATATGCTGAAAAATGAAGAACAAAATAAAAAAAATTAAATGTTGCAAGAAACAAGAATTGAATAAAAAAAATAAAAAAAAATTTTTCACAAAAAAAACTTGTAAAGTTTTTTATATCTTAAAAAATTTTTTTGCAGATGTTGTCATGCTTCATCACTTCAATTCTGATTGTCAAATATATCTTGAAACTAATGTTTTTGATTTTGCCATCTCAGAAATCATTACTCAATTAAATAACTTCTGAAATTAAGTATCTGTGACTGTGTATTTGTGAAAAATAAAATTTGTAAAATGCAATTATGATATTCATGATCAAGAATTTTTGATCATTATTGAATTTTTTAAACACTGATGTTATTGACTAGAGAGCTCATGAAAGTTTGTTTTAGTAATGATAAATCATGATAGTTTTTGTTACTTTGCAACAGCAAAAAACTTATCTAGATGACAAGTTTGTTGAACTCAGAAGTTAATGATTTTTTAATTTATTATAAAACATCAGAAAAAAAATTCAGCTGATGAATTTTTGTAATGATTAAATTATATAAAAAAAGCAAATTGTAAAAATATTCAAAAGCATAAGACTGCAAATCAGTTTTGTATTATGTTTTTTTTTTTGAAAAAACAAACTGTATTGATGAAAAGTTTGAGCTGATGAATGCTTCATTCAAGTTTTTTTTAAAAAAAAATAATGTGCAATTTCTTTCTGTAAAGCTTATGATACAAATCAAAAAACTACTTGTGAAGATTTTCTTGAATGAAACATATCAGAATAAAAAATTTGAACTGAAAATTATAAATATTCACAAATTAGTTCATAATGAAAATTTTTATGATACTGAAAATTTTTACAAAACAAATAAAATATTTTGCAATTTTATTTCAGCATTATCTAAACTGTTAAATGCTGATGAGCACATGATAAAAATTAAAAAAAATGAAATTTCACTCTCAATTCATAAAAAAATGAATTTTTAATGAGAACATATTGTTTTACAATGATTGTTTATACATTTCAGTTAATGAAATTCTACAATTAAAATTAGTCAGACAACATCATGATACATTTTTAACAAATCATTTTGCTACAAAATGAATTTATGAGTTACTTTTATGAAAGTATTATTGACCATAAATGAAGAATATGATTCAGAAATACTGTGAAGTCTGTAAAGTATGTATGAGTTTGTAAGTTATGAGAATTAAATTATATAAAAAACTTAATTCATTGCTGATTTTCACAAATTCTTGAAATCAAATCAGCATGAATGTCATTACTGATTTTTCATAAAGTAAAAACATTAAAAAAATTGAGTTTGACTGCATTTTGATGATTGTTAACTGCTTTAGCAAGATGACTTACTTCATTTTTATAATCAAAAAGCTCATTGTGAAGCAATTGATGCATTTTATTATTTGTGAAATTATAAAATTTTATAAGATATTTTTGAATATAGTTTCTGATTGTGAATTTTTATTCATTAGTGAATTTTGAAATGATTTTCTCCACATACTAAAAATTTTGTGAGATTTAAATACTGTTTTTCACTCTCAGACAAATGATCAAACTAAGTGATTAAATAATATTTTGAAATAATATTTATGAAATTTTATTAACTACAATCAAGATGATTGAATATTCTGATTATTTCTTGCTGAATTTGCTTACAACAATTTTCAGCATTTTTTAACAAAAAATTTTTTTTTTCAAGTTATGTATGAACTGAATCTGTGAATGACTCTTGTGAAATCAAGTAAATACATTTTTAAGATAAAAAACTTTCACAATTGAGTGAACATCATCTGTGAATGCTGAAATCAAATCAGAAAGTTTTTTGCAAAAATACAAGTTTATTAAAAAAAAATATTATAATAAAAAGTACATGTTAAAGTTTTACACTGTTGAAAATACAATTTAACTTAGCTTAAAAAATATCAAAACAGTTTGTGTGAGTAAAAAGCTTGATTTTTTATGCACTGATTTTTGTAAAATTGTGAAAAAAATAAACAAGCAAGTTTATTGTTTGAAACTTTCATCAGATTTTGTGAGCATTCACAATGTTTTTCATGTATTCTTGCTTTGTGATCACAAGAAAATGAATGATGTTGATAGCACAGCTTATTACTTACTCTGTAAAGCACTTAAAAAAATAAAAGTTTTAAATTAAAATTATAATTAATTTTCACAAAAAAAACTGACAATTTCAGTATCTTGTTCAATGAAAAAAATATAAAAATAAGAAAAATGAGTTTATCTGAAAATCTGCTGTAAATTTTAAACATTTATGAAGGCTTTTTGTTAAATATCATAATGTTAATTTTAACAAATCTGACTTGTGAGTTTTTTATCATTCTGTGAAAAACTAAAAGTCTTATTCTGAAAAAGCTTGACATGTATATAATATTTGTGAATGATTTTAGATTATTTATTCTACAATTTTATGTGAAAAGTTGATTGAATTCCAATGATAATTATATTCTTGATAATGAATTCATGTTATATGATTTACTGCATATCATAACATCTCATTTTTATTTTCATCATAATTGCATACTGAAATGCTCTTAATTTTGAAAAAAGCAGAAAACACTTTAATAAAAACAATTATTGCATTTCTCATAAAGCTCATCAGACATGCACAAAATGAACTGATGAATTTTGTGAATTTTGCTCAATTTTTGACACTGATCACATTTTTATTCACAAAAAAATAATTATTCAATTTGAATGATCAACACTGCTTTGTGAAATTGAGTTTAAATTATGAAGTTTTTTTGATCAGTCACATTAATCAGATCAATTAATCTGAAAATTGATGTTTTGATTCAGCAAAATTTTCTTATAAATAATTTAAAATCAGTACTGATTGATGATGAAAACAATTCTGAAAATATTATTGATGTGACTGATGAATACTTTACAAAATAATTTTCAAAAAGCAAATTATAAAAGTGACTTACTGCTTAAACATTTTGTGAAACTGCTGATGAAGTTTGATAATTTCATTAATAATGCTGTGAAACATTGACTGATGCACTGTGATTAGTTTTTTGCTTTTCAAAATCATTTTGTGAAAATATTTTTGCAAAAAAATGAGACACATTTCTTTCATGATTATCTGATGATGAAATAAACACACTCACAAAAATTTATTGTGAAGTGAAGAAAACAGCAGCATAATCAGCAGAAATCATTGAAGTTATTTGCATTGAAATTGTAAAAATTATTAAAATTGTTTGCATTATTAATGCAGAATTTATTGTTTGTGAAGTTGATGACATTTTATTAACATAATGAAAAAAATGTTCAGAACTGACAAAATGAGCAACAAAATTAACTTGTAAAATCTGTGCATGCAAATCAAGTTTTTGCATTTTATAATGAAGTTAACTTGTTGAAATCTGATTCCACTTGTGAAGAGCAGCAAAATTAATTGAAGTCTGTTCATAAACAAAATTCATTAAAGTCTGACTGTGAGAACTTGTCAATTTCATTGAAGTTGATTGTTAACTTTGAGTCAAAAAGTACTTGCTCAGAGATGAAAGCATTGAAGTTAATTTTTTATATAAATCAAAAGTTTCTGAAATGTGTGTTTAAGTTTTGAAAACTTGTTGTGAAGAAAAAAATTATTGAATTGTTAGCATGAAAGCTTGTAAAAAATGTTTGTGAAGCAAATTTTATTAAAATTGTATAATCACTTCTTGTGAGAATCAATATTCATTAACATCTCAACATTGAAGTTCTCAATATCTGAAAGAATAAATGATTGAAGTTGACTGTCATCTAACATATTTGAATGAGAAGATATTGCAAGAAAAATTAATATTGAATTTATTGAAAAATGTGACTGATGATTGTTTTTATATTTTTATTAATTTAGCTCACTTTATAAAATCAGCTGCAAAAGCTTCTGACTGCTGGCAAGAGCTTGTGAAGCTGATAGCTTGTGATGTCAATTGCTTGTAAAGTTAATATAAGTTTGTGAAGTTTCAGTATCACTACAGAGTAATACAAATTTTTTGTAAAGTTTTTTTTTTGATGAAACTGATGAATCTGACACTGAAGAGATTATACTCACTGAAAATAAATTTTGATTTAATTAAAAAAAAAAACTGAGTTGCTAAAAACTGTTGTTATTGTTTTTGTGAAGTCAAGCTATATTCAATTGAGAAGAATTCATCTTTGTGAATGAAAAATGAATTTTTATAAATCAAAATAAAAAAATATAACAACAATTGTTTAACTAATGCAGTTGTATTATGTACAGCTGCAACAGTAAAAATTGTGAGTTTAAATCTCATCATGATCATTGAAGTCATCATGCATTTTTTAATTAAAATGCATGATGTTTTCTCAAAATCATGTACAGCTGAGTGATTCCAACAGATTTTTTTTTGCTTTGTGAATCAGCAATTGTTTTTACAAAAATGTTTTATGAAGCTGAAGTGATGAAAGTCAGTGCTTACATTATCAGATTTAGTTTGTAAAAGTTTAGTAAATAATAAAATTATTGTGATGAAATTTGATATAACTGATATCATTTATACTGTGAAGTTTTTTTGCTAGCTAAGAAAATATTTTTTTTTTCACAAAGTTTTTTAGTTCTTGTGAAAATTTTTTATTGAGATTTCAATAACTATTGAGTTTATATGCTCTGAAAAAAACAGAATTTTTATGAAAGAAGAAAAACTGTAAGACTTCAGTTGTAAGCTTCATGAAAGCCAACATTGCTTCTTTTTTTAAATGTAACTAGTCTTAATTTAATTAGCTTTAGCAAGCATAACACACATATAAATAACACACTGATTTCTCTCTTCATTGAGAGAATCAGTGGCAATCTCTTTTGCCTAACAACTATATTTTTGCTTATTGATTTCTTATTAATTAAGTGAATAGTAGTTATCTCATGCCTACTTATACACCAACTGAATAGATCTCTTTACTCTATTCTTATAAATATGTTTATTTAAAAATATTATTTAAAATCTGTGCAGAATTTGATAAATATGTTGATAAATATAAAAATATAAAATACAAAACTTTTACATTTTGTTTAGCACAGACTGAAGATAATTTACTTAATAAAATCA
The DNA here is from genome assembly GCA_029449355.1 of Emydomyces testavorans. NCBI lineage: Eukaryota > Fungi > Ascomycota > Eurotiomycetes > Onygenales > Nannizziopsiaceae > Emydomyces > Emydomyces testavorans. The sequence continues at coordinate 5,606,866 of CP120628.1, forward strand.
ACAAGTTTAAGAAAAAATACAAATTTTAGAAAATTTAAATTAAAACAACACAGACTGCTTCAGTTTTAAAAACTGATTTTGAAAAAAGTCAGAAAACAACAATAAAAAATTGAAAAATTGAATATAAAACATACTTATATTGTGAAAAAAAAACACTCTTCAAATAATTATTGAAAAAAGAAACAAAAACAAAAATATAAAAATAAACAACAAAAAATGTTAAAAATTCTTTAAAAAAATTATTAACATTGCAATAATTTTTAAGATTTACAAACAATAGCAAAGTTTTTTAATATTTATCATAATTGTAGAAATTTTAACAACTAAAAATTTGAAAAGTGTTATAATTTTAGTAAATTCAGAAGCTAAAATCAATTTTATTAATTATTTTTAATGATCTGAAAATTAAATCTCACAAGTCAAAAATAATAAAAGCAATTAATGATTACATAATCTGCATTTACAAATAACTAAATTTAATCATGAGCACAACAAACTGTAATGAAGTTACACAAACTGTTATTTATAATTTTAAAATAATAGCTCTGAACAGTTATGATTTTATTTTAAATTTTTCTTAACTTAAAAATATTAACTTACTTGTGAATTAATAAAAAACAATTAAATTTATCAAGCTGAAGAAAATGCAGTTAATATTAATTTTATATTTGCAAAAAAAACTGTTGATGAAATTTTGACAGAGATACAAGTGTTTTTATTTAATATCAACTCAGTTGTAATGTTAGAAACTGATGATTCTGAATAAATAAATGAATTTATTGATTAATTAATTATATTTAACAGTGCAACATATACAAATATGAATTTGAGTAAATTATTAAGTTATGTACATTATAAAATGTATTTATTCTCAGAAAAAGTCACAATTGAAGCTTTTCATTTATTAAAAATAAAACATAAAATTAAATTAAAATCTGAAACAAAACTGTCATTTTTGTCAATTTATATTTTATTTGTTACTGAACTTAAAATTTTGAAGTAATATATTAAAAATATTTTAAATAAAAATTGTATCAGATTTTTTTAAGAGTTTTACTGAAGCTTCAACTTCTTTCATTTCAAAGAAAGATAATAATTTACATTTTTGTGTTTATTATTATGAAATTAATCACATTATAATCAAAAACTGCTATTTTTTATCACTGATTACAAAAATGTTAAATGAAGTTAATGAAGTTAAAATATATACAACTCTGAATTTTTGCAATACTTATCATAAAATCAGAATTTGTGAAAAAAATAAATAAAAAATTATATTTCATATTTATTATAAACATTTTAAATTTTGTGAGATGCTTTTTGATTTGACAAACATGTCAGTTATATTTTAATTTTATATTAAATAATGCACTTATTGATTTATTAAACATTTGCTACTTGATTTATCTTGACAATATTTTTATTTATTTCAATAGCATGAAAAAGTATATTAAGCACACACAAATGATTTTAAATTATTTCAAGCAAGCAAATTTGTTTATAAAAATCAAAAAATGTAAATTTGTTATTGATAAAATATTATTTTTAAACTATATGATTAACTCTGAAAGAATTGAGATAAAAAAATAAGTAAATAATATACTTAATTGATCAATTTTTAAAAATATTAAGAAGCTTCAAACCTTCTTGAAATTTGTTAATTTTTATAAATAATTCATTTACTTTTATTTGTCAATTCTTTATTTGCATTAATTAAAAAAAACAATATAAATAAAATAAAAATTTTTTTTGTTTGAACAAATAACATCAAACATACATTTCAAAAATTAAAAAAACACTTCATGTTTACTTCTTTACTCTTTCATTTTAATTTTCAGTAAAAAATTATGCTAAAATTAAACATCTCAATTTATATAATAATAATTATATTGTTACAATTTCAAAAAAAGAGATTTTAACATTTTGTTGTTTTTTGATTTTATAAATTAATAAATACAGAAACACATTATGATATATATAATAAAAAGTTATTGACAATAATTATGTCATTTAAACATTGAAGATATTATTTAAAAAAAATAAAAATTTAATAATTGTTTTGTCTGATCATGCTAATCTGCAGTATTTTATATTAATTAAAATATTTAACAAACATTAAATAAAATGAGCTGAAGTGCTAAATGTATATAATTTCATAATTTTATATTATTGAGACAAAATAAATTCAATAAATGCACTCAATTATTAATTAAATTATACAGACTTTTATCACAATGAAATTATATTATTTATTTTGCAACAAAAACTACAACATGAAGTTACAACAAAATGAAATACTGAATTTCAAAAAAATATAATTTTTTTTGTAAATTGTATTCAAATACATGACAAACAACAATAACTGATATTTTTAAATAATTTAACAATTACTGACAGTGTAAATAATTTTTTAAAAAATATTGTTGACTTTGTTGAATTTATCATCAGTAATAAAAATTTTCTAAAAAATTTTATATCATAAATATTAATAAATATTGTTTTAGTATTTAAAACAATATATATAAATATATCAGAATTTCTAACTTTTTTAAACTTGATCAACTTCAGAGTTGAGTCAGATCTGTCAAGAATGCTGGCCAGCTGCTAGAACTCTTAAAGTTTAAAACTTCAGACTCTGTCTGCTCTGCAGGTCAGCAGATTCAGACATAAATTTATTCTTGAAATCTGTCAAGTGTAGCAAAGCATCAAGCTTCCTGGAATTATACTTAATAGTGTCTAGTGTAAAGTCTCTCCCAGATCTGCTGCTGCCCATTGCAGCCTGTAGTGATTTGTAAGCAGTTTGTAGCAGCAGTTTATGTAATAATAAGCAATAATTATAACAGTTAGACTCTAGTTATACAGGTTTAGGCCCTAAATATAGAAGGTTGAGTGATAATTTTAGATTTATTCAAACTCTACAAAGTTTAAATTGATCTGCTAAGTCTTATATAATCAAAATTAAGTTTATCTGATGAGTTTTCAGATTTCAGACATTTCAACTTTATCTGTTCTGAAGGTCAGATCTAAAAAACTTTGTTTGTTCTAAACAGATTTTGAACAGAGTCAGGTTGAGTCAGTCAAGAGTTTGGTGAGTTTGTTGGTCAAGTTTAAACTTTCTTGCTATTACAAATTCAAAACTTAAATTTTTTTATCAAGAAATGCAAATGAGAAATGTAAAAAATTAATATATTCAATACTGAAAACTCTGTATAAATTATTTTTGATAATAATTTACTCTAACTTCACAATCAAGTTTATGTTTCAAAACAAAAAAATATTAATAATGAAAATAATTCATAGAAATTACAATAATTTACAAGAAAATTATTTAGAAATTAAAAAATTTACTAAAATTATTCAGAATAAGTATTATTAACATGAATTTATTCAAAATATTATATAATATATACAAACTTGTGATGTCTGTCAATGTGTTAAGTCTTATTAATATAAAAAATATAACAAACTAGACACAATCTTTATATTTTTTAAGTCATTTGAATTAATTTCAATTGATTTTATTATTGACTTGTTTTTTTTCACATGAAAAAATGAGATTTATAATACTGTATTAATTATAATTAATATTTTTTTAAATTTATAATTTATATATTTTATCAAAAAAAATATAACTGCTGTTGAATTTGCAGAAATATATTATAAGTACATTTTTACAATATATAAAAAAAATAAAAAACATTATTTTTAATTAAAATTTATTATTTACAAGCAAATACTGATCAACTTTTTGTTTTTATTTTAATACAAGATGTTGACTTAGTACTGATTTTCATTCTCAAATTAATGATCAAACTGACTGTTAAAATTAAACATTAAAATATTATCTGCATTGTTTTATTAATTTTCATCAAGATGATTGAATACAATAACTGTTAATGATACAATTTGTGCACAATCAAGCAAAGTCTAACTTTATAAATAAAATATCAGCTAAAACTTTTATAAATTATCATCTCAACTTGATCATTAATGTCAATAAATTATTAAAAAAATCAATTATTCATGTAGTAAAACATATTGAAATTTTTAAAAAAATATACAAATAACTGATTGAAAAATTACAAGCAGTGTACAACATGTAAAAAAATATATTATAATTCAAAACATAAATCATAATTTTTTTAAATCAACAATTAAATAATAATTCATACAAAAAATCTTTGAATGATTCATTCTGCATGTAAATTTAATTATAATTATATTAATTTACTTCAAATTATTGCAGCTTGAGAAAGGTAATTATATAAACTTTAATTATTTTTTAATTATCACAGCATACATTCTGTTTTTCATGTTTTACTGCTGAAAGCATACAAAACAGAACTGATAAACAAACAAAATAAATATTTTGTGAAAAACCTTTTTAAAAAATACAAATATTATAAAAAAATTAAATATTTTGTTCAGTGAAGTGATTGAAGTTCTGAAAACAATAATTAAAAATTAGAAGAAAATTTAACTCATACTGAAACACTTGTAATTTTTAAAGGGTAAAAAAACTAAAAATTCAATGTACAGTGAAACAGAAAAATTATATGCCTCAGTTGATATAAGTGAATCAGAATGAGTCTAGTATATGAAAAAGAAAACACCATAATCAATGCATTGATAGTTGATATCAGCAATGACAATCAATCAAGAATTTATCAACAGTTTTATATCAAGTTCTCAAGTATCAACTTCAGAAATCATGATAATATAATGAACAGAAGTCATATTAGAAAAACAATTTATTAATTTATATGTATCAACAACTATTAACAACAAAACAATTGAGTGACAAATAATATATATATGTGTAATGTCAATATATCAAGAAGTATATGTGAATGTCATGCCAAGCTTACTAAATTGCTTCTGGCATAATGTAGTCACATACTGTGTATATAACTTTTTATTTCTGATTTTTTATCTTCTAAAAATCAGTGATGAGCTCTATTATCTCAATATCATATTGATATCTGAATCATTTATGTTCTTTCATTTATATATTTGCATATATAGTGTTTTATAACTTAATACATCATTCTAGTTGCTATTTTTATATAGCATTCTCACAGTTCTCATTGCTTCTCAAATCAGAAAACAGTTCATCAAATTACAAAGATTTTTTGTTGAATTTCATTAATTTACACTTTTTGTGACAAATAATCTCAATTTCAATGTCATGTCTGACAATATTAATCACAAAACTTAATGTGACAAAAATTATGAAAAAAACTTTTCTTCAGTTGAAGTAACAACTACATTAAATTCTCTAAATGATGACATTGTTGAGCTAATTGCACAGTCTTAATCAAAAAACACTGAAAAATCATCAATTATAACTGAAAACAACATCATTGTCAAAAATAAATATAAAATTAAATGTCTTAGATTTGAGAAACAATTGTTGAAATAACAAAACAAAATTAAAAAGCTTAACAAAGCAATACAAATGCTAAAAAATAAAAAGAAATAATGCTTTAAGTTCAAATATTTTTATTTTAAATATTTTTACTCTAACATTTTTAATTATAATTAATATAATAAAAACATTTTCACAAAAACTTAATAACAAATTTGCAGCTTGCTATTTTAAGAAATTAGAAAATTTTTGAAGCAATTTTGCATTTTGACAGCAAATTGCTTATCAAATAAAATTATTTTAATACAAATAACAACAATGAATTATTTACTTGAAAAAAATTCAAAAATTAACTGAAACAACAAGTTATGAATTTTGAAAAAATCTTACATGATACTGATCATCAATATTTAAAACTCAAACAGCATAAAAATCAGTTTGTTTAAAACTTTGTGACAGTTTTAGAAAATATTTCAAAACAAATTTACAAATAATATACTGAAAATCAGCACAAAAAATATATTTATTCAAAAATATTATTTGAAATTCATACAAAATTTAATAAATACATTAATAAATATGAAAATATAAAATACAAAGCTTTTATATTTTATTTAGCACAAACTGAAGATAATTTACTCAATAAAATTAACAAACTTAAAAAAAATGCAAAATCTGAAAAATTTAAATCAAAACAATGCAAATCATTTCAGTTTTAAAAATTAATTGTGAAAAAAGTTAAAAAATAACAATAATAATTTGCATGATTTTTCAAATAATAATAAAAAATGAAAAACTGAGTATGACAAATATTCATATTGTAAGAAAAAATATTCTTCAGAAAATTGTTGAAAAAAAAGCAAAAACAAAAATATGAAAATAAACAGCAAAAAACATCAAAAATTTTTTTAAAAAAATTATTAATGCTGCAATAATTTTTGAAATTCACAAATAATGATAAAATTTTTTATTTTTCATCATAACTGTTAAAATTCTGACAGCTAAAAATCTGAAAAATATTATAATTTTAATGAATTCAGAAGCTGAAATTAATTTTGTTAATTATTTTCAAACAAAAATTAATGCTTTAAAAAATAAGTCTCACAAATTAAAAACAATGAAAATTATTAATGATCACATGATGTGCATTTATAAACAGTTAAATTTAGCTGTGAGCACAACAAACAATAATGAAGTTATGCAAACTGTTATTTATAACTTCAAAACAATAACTTTAAATGATTATAATTTTATTTTGAGTTTTTCTTGACTTAAAAATATTAATTCTTTTTGTTAATTAACAAAAAATAACTGAATTTATTAAGTTGATGCAGCTGATATTAATTTTATATTTGCAGATGAAGCAATTGATAAAATTTTGACAAAAACACAAGCATTCTTGCTTAATATTAAGTTAATTGTATCATCAAAAACTGATGATTCTGAACAAATAAATAAATTTATTAATTAATCAATTATGTTTAACAATATAATGTACACAGATATGAATTTGAACAAATTGTCAGATTACATGCATTATAAAATACATTTATTTTCAGAAAAAGTCAAAATTGAAGCTTCTCATCTATCAAAAATAAAACATAAAATTTAATTAAAATTTGAAACAAAATTATTATTTTTGTTAATTTATTTTTTATCTGTCACTGAACTCAAGATTCTGAAGCAATATATTGAAAATGCTTTAAATCAAAATTAAATCAGATTTTTCAAGAATTTTACTGAAGCTTTAATTTTTTTATTTCAAAAAAAATAATAATTTACATTTTTGCATTAATTATCACAAAATCAATTGTGTTATAATCAAAAATTATTATTTTTTATCACTGATTATAAAAATGTTGAATAAATTTAGTGAAGTCAATATATATACTGCTCTGAATTTTCATAACATTTATCATAAAATTAAAATTTGTGAAGAAAATAAATGAAAAATTACATTTTACACTTATTATGAACATTTTGAATTTTGTGTAATATTTTTTAACTTAACAAACATATTAGCTACATTTCAATTTTACATAAATAATATATTTGTCAATTTATTAAATGTTTGCTGTTTGATTTATCTTGATAACATTCTCATTTATTTCAACAGTATGAAAAAATATATTAAGCATACACAAATGATTTTCAATCATCTTGAGCAAGCAAACTAGTCATGAAGGGCTTGCCTCCGGCAAACCCTGTTTAGTTGTATGTACAGCAAAGTCAGTATAAATAGCATCAGTTGAGACAGCATAATACAGTTGAATACTTACTTTTCAGTGTCAACCTACTGTGTATTAATAATATCAGTGGAGGTATTGCATTAATGTTATATGGAGTCTAGCAGCTGTACACCCAAATTCAGTTAGATCAGGGGCTTTAAGATTACATAGAATTTAGTCTGTTTGCTCTGTGCCTGCATTTACTCTAAAGGTGAAATGTTATTAGTTTTTTAATTTGTTCATAAAAATCAAAAAATACAAGTTTGTCATTGATAAAATATCATTTTTAAAATATATGATTGGCTCTGAGAAAATTGAGATGAAAAAAAACTAAGTAAACATTATATTTGATTAATTTATTTTTAAAAATATTAAAAAACTTTAAAACTTCTTGAGATTTGCTAATTTTTATAAATAATTCATTTACTCTTACTCAAAAATTGCTAATTTTTTATTCACATTAATCAAAAAAACAATATTAAAAAAAAGCAGAAATTATTTTTTGTTTGAACAGACAACATTAAATATACATTTTAAAAATTTAAAAAATGTTTTATTTTTATTTTTTTATTTTTTTACTTTAATTCTCAGCAAAAAATTATGCTGAAATTAAACATTTCAATTTACACAATAACAATTATATTGTTACAACTTCAGAAAAATAAACTCTAACATTTCATTATTTTTTAATCTTGCAAATTAATAAATGCAGAAACACATTATGATATATATGACAAGAAATTATTGACAATAATTGCATTATTTAAACACTGAAAACATTATTTGAAAAAAAATGAAAATTCAATAATTGTTTTATCTAATCATGCTAATCTGCAGTATTTCATGACAAGTAAAATATTTAACAAACATTAGATAAGATAAGCAGATGCACTCAGTCATTAATTAAATTATGCAAATTTTTATCACAGCAAAAGTATGTTATTTATTCTGCAACAAAAACTACAGCATGAAGTTACAACTTACAACAGAATGAAACATCAAACTTCAGAAAAATATAACTTTTCTCACAAACTGCATCTGAGTGTATGACAACTTACAGCAGCAACTGACATTTTTAAACAACTTGACAATTGCTGACAGCATAGATAATCTCTTAAAAAGCACTGTTGGCTTCTCTGAGTCTATCATCAGTGATAGAAGTTATAATGTTTTATAGCTTGATACATTGTTCTAGTTGCTATCTTTATATAGCATCCTCACAGTGAACATGTTATTTTTTTAATGATAAATAAATGTTTTTTTTATATATCTCCAGCAACTGATAGAAAAGAGTATAGCAAAAAGAAATGTGATGTAAGTGATCAACAGAAGTAAAGTTGATAAGAAAAATGACTAAGAAAATGTGTCTGTCAACTAGAGTGTATCAACATAGAGTGTTAACTTAGCTGTATGTATCATGTCAATAAAAAGCACTGAACTTTTTATTACAACAGTTTGTAAAAAAGTATTATAAATATAATTAGAACTATTTTTAAACACTTAATAATATTTTTTGATTTTTTTTGATATTTTTTTTTAATTTTTCTTATAAAGTTTTTTGAATGATTTTACTGAGACACAAAAACTGAATTTCAAAAAAAAAATTAATTAATAAAAAAAATCAAAAAATATAGAAACTATCATCTGAAGACACAGTTTTTATTAAAAAAAAATAAAAAAACATATATGAGTTCTCAAAGACATCAGATATATCAAAAAATAAAAAAAATGTGTGAATATTTAAAAATATCAAACATGTTAAAAAACACATATAAGTACTTAAAGATACTAGACATGTCACAAAAAACAAAAAAATTCTGATAAAAATTCAGTCTGAAGACACAGCAACTGATAAAAATATATTTGAAAATATAAAATTTGCTTCAAAAATTTTTTAAAAAAATACAAGCTTATTTTCTGAGTTTTTCTTTTGCTTTGAACTTTTTTTGTATAATTTTTATTTTTTTTCTTCATTAATTTTATTATTAGTTTTATTTTTTTTCCTTCTTTTCTCTTTCAGAAGAAAACAATTTAATTAAATGAAGTTTCAAAAAAACAAATAAAGCAAAAACAACAGAACTAACAATCACACAAGTAATAAAAATAAACAAAATTAATGCAGTAAATGCTGAAACAACAACAGTAATCATTTTAATAAAAAAATAAAAAAATTAAGACAATTCATCAATTAAATTAACACTTTCAATCAGCAAAAATTCATTTCATTTTTTTTCTTTCTCAAATTAGCATTTGTAATACTCACAATTTTTTTTACAGACTTTTGCTCAGCTTCAGCAATTACACAACATTTTTCAACATCTTACAGCATCACAATTCAAGTATAAGTATTTTTAATTTTATAATTAATTTTGATTGAATCATCATTAACTTCTAAAGTTTTATTTTTAATTCACTAGTAGCATGATTCATTTGTTACATATGACTAGTATACAGTTAATGCTTTTCTACAGTTGCTGAAGAAGCAGTTCAGTTGAGCTGCTTAATAGTATTCATATATCTAGTGATTAGTCATAAAGCAGTTTATTGTTAAAAAACACAATTTCTGATTATATTTTTTTTATCTTATCTGATCACATCTGCTCACATCTCACTTTCATGAAGTCTGTAACTAGTAAAAACTGTGTAAAGTAATAAAGTATTGAGCTCAACATAACAGCTGTTAGATACATGATTAAAATTTTAATAATTAATTTTAATGTCATGTTTAGCTTACTAACTTGCTTCTGACATAATGTTAGTCACATACTGTGTATATACTTTTTTATTTCTGATTTTTTATCTTTCTGAAAATCAGTGATGAGCTTTATTACCTCAATATTATATTAATATCTGAGTCATTTATGTTTTTTCATTTATATATTTGTGTATATGTTTCATAGCTTGATATATTGTTTTAGTTGCTATTTTTATATAGCATTCTCACAATTCTCATTGCTTTTTAAACTGAGAAACAATTCATCAGATTACAAAAAATTTTTCATTGAATTTTATCAATTTTATCAATTATTTTATCAATTTATATTTTTTGTGACAAATAATCTCAAATTTGACATCATATTTGACAATGTTAGCTGCAAGACTTAATATGACAAAAACTGTGAAAAGAATTTTCTTTCAGTTGAAGTGACAATCACATCAGATTTTTTAAATAATAACATTGTTGAGCTGATTGTGCAGTCTTAATTAAAAAATATTAAAAAATTATTAATTATGACTGAAAATAACATCATTACTGAAAATAAATGCAAAATTAAATATTTTAAACTTAAAAAACAATTGTTGAAACAGCAAAATAAAATTGAAAATTTTAACAAAACAATACAAGTATTAAAAAATAAAAAAACAGCATTTCAAATTTAAATATTTTTACTTTAAATATTTTTATCTTAACATTTTTTATTATAACTGACATGATGAAAGCACTTTTGTGAAAACTTAATAAAAAATTTGCAGTTTGTTATTTTAAAAAATCAAAAAACTTCATTGCAAGCACAGAAGTTTTTTATATTTATCATAAAATTTTTTTAAAAAACAATTAAATCACAAGATTCTTGAAGCAGTTTTGCATTTTGACAGTGAATTACTTATTAAATAAAATCATTTTAATGTAAATAATGACATTTATCTATTTACTTGAGAAAAATTCAAAAATTGACTAAAATAACAAGTTATGAGTTTTGAAAATTTTTATGTAATGCTAATCATCAATATTTAAAATTCAAACAATGAGAAAATCAGTTTGTTCAAAATTTTGTGATGATTTTAAAAAGCATTTCAAAATGAATTTCTAAACAATATACTGAAAATCAGTGGAAAAAGCATGATTATTTAAAAATATTACTTCAAATCTGTGCAGAATTTGACAAGTATGCTGATAAATATAAAAATATAAAATATGAAGTTTTCATATTTTATTTAGCACAAACTGAAGATAATTTATCTGATAAAGTTAATAAACTTAAAAAAAATGCAGAATTTAAAAAATTCAAATTAAAACAACACAAACTGCTTCAATTTTAAAAATTAATTGTGAAAAAAGTTGAAAAATAATAATAACAGTTTGCATGATTTTTTAAATGACAATAAAAAATGAAAAATTAAATATGAAAAATGTTTATATTATGACAAAAAATATTTTTCAGAAAATTGTTAAAAAAACAGAAGCAGAAGTATAAAAATAAACAGTAAAAAATGTTAAAAAATTTTTTTAAAGAAAATTATTAATGCTGCAATAATTTTTGAAATTTGTGAACAATGATAAAATTTTTTATTTTTCATCATAATTGTTGAAATTCTGACAATTAAAAATCTGAAAAATGTTATAATTTTAGTGAATTCAGAAGCTGAAATCAATTTTATTAATCATTTTTAAGTAAAAATTAATGATTTGAAAAATAAATTTTACAAGTTAAAAATAATAAAGATTATTAATGATCACATGATATGCACTTATAAATAATTAAATTTAATTGTGAGTGTAACAAACAGTAATGAAGTTATGCAAATTGTTATTTATAACTTTGAAGTAATAATTCTGAATGATTATAATTTTATTTAAAATTTTTTTTAATTTAAAAATATTAATTTTCTTGTTAATTAACAAAAAATAACTGAAATTATCAAGTTGATGTAACTGATATTGATTTTATATTTGTAAATGAAGGAATTAATAAAATTTTGACAGAAATACAAATTTTCTTGCTCAATATAAAGTTAGTTATATCATCAAAAATTGATGATTTTAAACAAATAAATAAATTTACTCATTAATTAATTATGTTTAATGATTTAATATATACAAATGTGAATTTAAACAAATTGTCAGATTATGTACATCATAAAGTGCATTTATTTTCAAAAAAAACTGCAATTGAAGCTTTTTGTTCACTAAAAATAAAATACAAAATTATATTAAAATTTAAAATAAAACTGTCATTCTTGTCAATTTATTTTTTATCTGTCACTGAATTTGAGATTTTGAAGTAATATATTAAAAATGCTTTAAATAAAAATGAAATTAAATATTCTGAAAGTTTTGCTGAAGTTTCAATTTTTTTATTTTTAAAAAAATAATGATTTATGTTTTTGTGTCAATTATTATGAAATTAATTACATTATAATTAAAAACTGTTATTTTTTACTGCTGATTACAAAAATCTTAAATAAATTTAATAAAATTAAAATATATACTGCTCTGAATCTTCATGATATTTATTATAAAATTAAAATTTGTGAAGAAAATAAACCAAAAATTGCATTTTGTATTTATTATAAATATTTTAAATTTTATGTAATGCTTTTTGAGTTAACAAACACATCAGTTATATTTCAATTTTACATAAATAATATACTTGTCAATTTATTAAATGTTTGCTGTTTGATTTATCTTAATAACATTTTCATTTATTTCAATAGCATGAAAAAGTATATTAAACACACATAAATGATTTTTGATTATTTTGAGCAAGCAAATTTGTTTATAAAAATCAAAAAATGTGAGCATATCATTAATAAAATATTATTTTTAGAATATATAATTTACTCTGAGAGAATTGAGATGTAAAAAAATGAATAAAAATATTATACATGATTGATTAATTTCTAAAAGCATTAAAAAGTTTTAAAGCTTCTTGAAATTTGCAAATTTTTATAAATGATTTATTTAGTTTTATTCAAAAATTGCTAATTTTTTATTTGCATTAATAAAAAAAACAATATAAAAAAATGAAAATTATTTTTTGTTTAAACAGATGATGCTGAACATGCATTTCAAAAATTAAAAAAATGTTTTATTTTTTTACTTTCTCACTTTTATTCTTAGCAAAAAATTATGCTGAAATTAAATGTCTCAACTTATGCAATAGCAGTTATATTGTCTCAACTTTAAAAAAATAAATTTTAACATTTTGTTGTTTTTTTAATTTTGTAAATTAATAAATGCAGAGATGTGTTATGATACACATAATAAAAAATTATTGACAATAATTGTGTTATTTAAACATTGAAAACATTATTTGAAAAAAAATTAACATTCAGTAATTATTTTATCTGATCATGCTAATTTACAGTATTTTATAATGTCTAAAATACTCAAGAAATATCAAACAAGATGAATGAAAGTGTTAAGTGTGTATAATTTTGTATTTTTAAATTGTTCAGATAAAACAAATTCAGCAGATGCATTCAATTGTTGATTAAATTATATAAATTTTTATCATGATGAAATTATGCTATTTATTTTGCAACAAAAATTATAACATGAAATTACAACAAAATGAAACATCAAATTTTTCAAAAATATAATTTTTTTGCAATTTATGTTTAAATGTATGATGAACAACAGCAACTAATATTTTTAAATAATTTGACAATTGCTGACAATGTAAATAATTTTTTAAAAAATGCTGTTGACTCTTCTGAGTTTATCATTGATGATAAAAAATTTTGAAAAATTTTATGTTGTGAATATTGATAAATTGTGTTTTAGCATTCAAAACAATATATACAAATATGTTAAAATTTCTAACTTTTTTGCTACTGCAAATTCAAAACTTAAATTTTTTTATCAAGAAATGCAGATAAGAGATGCAAAAAACTGATATGTTTAATGCTGAAAATTTTGTTTAAATTATTTCTGATGATGATTTACTTTGAGTTAACAATTGAGTTTATGTTTCAAAGCAAAAAAAATTAATAATGAAAATAATTTACACTAATCATGATGATTTACAAGAATGTGAGAATGCTATATAAAAAAAGCAACTAAAATGATGTATCAAGCTATAAAACACTATACATGCAAATATATAAATGAAAGAACATAAATAACTCAGATATCAATATAATATTGAGACAAATAAAACTCATTGCTGATCTTCAAAAAAATAAAAAATCAGAAATGAGAAATTATATACACAGTATGTGACTACATTATATCAGAAATGATTTAGTAAGCTTAACATAACAGTTACTTTTCTTCTAGTTGAGAGTTGTTCTCAGTGATAATTTTTTGCAGCACAAATGCTTGTGTACTGATGATTTGTACAAAAAAATATATGTATAATGCATATTTATGAGTAAATATAATGTTGTGTACTTGTTTTGAGTAAGCAAGAGCTAATAACATGTTAATAATCAATTAAAATTGCATTATTGTGTGAAATAAATGAGTACAGAAATTTAAAATGCTGTATTGCTGACAGCAGTGAAATTAAATTAATGTTTGATCAGTAGCATGTTTTTGAAAAAATTTTCATGTGATTAGTGTTTGAATAAGCTTTCAGAAATTATAATAATAATAGATAATAATGCAGTGTTGTATAATTACAATTCTGCTCTGTTATTTTGTTTTTTTTTTCTGTAAATTTATTTCATTTTTTTTTTGCTTTGTCTGCTGCAATTCTGCTCTTTCAGCTTTTATTAAATTTTTTTATTATTAATTGCAATAATCTCTGTCAGCAATGACATTATTTGTGTCTGCTGTTTTAATTACTTCAACTAAAAAATGTTGTGAGACATTTTCAATTTCAGCATTGACTGAAAAGAAGTCTCACTTTGCTGAAAAAAAATTGAAGAAGCTGAAAAAAAAATATAAAAAAAACAACTGTTTTTACTGTTTTTATTAATATATTGATGATTGATAAAAAAACTTTTTATGCTGAGAGCACTTTTCTTTATGTTTATTTACATATTTTGTGTGAATTTTCTTGTGTAAAAGCAAAATTACTTGTTTTTTTTCAATTCTGATGATATCTGATCATTTTTGAATGCACTTTAAATTTTTTTATAAATTTTTTGTTTATATTCTTGTTTGTTCTAAAATTTTGATTTATTAGAACTTTGTTTTTTGCCTGTTGCAAAATTTTTGTTTATCAGAATTGAATTTGCAAATGTGTCTGTTTGCATTTTGAGCAAAAATATGTATATTTTTATGCTTAAGTGACTTTTTCAGCTGTTTCAATATTTAATTTATGTATACTAATGATGTAAATGTTTCTTCTACTGTTGTTGTCTGGTTTTTTGACAAATTTTGCTGAAAAATGCAATTATGCAAAACTCAGCAATAAAAAATACAAAAAATACTAAAAAATACATCAGAATTGCATTTTGATAAGTGAATATTCAGTTATTAATAATAATTTACTAATTTTTTTGTGTTTTAAATAAAGAGAACTTCACAAATCAAGTGTCTTCAGAGTTTGCATAATATTATTTTTTATATGTGACAGATGAACTGTGCTGTCAGTGAATTAAAAATAAAAATTTAAAAATTAATTATAATTTTAATCAAAACTGATTGTGAAATTAAAAATGTTCATGCTTGTGCTGCAGTTAAATATAATATTGAAAAATGTTGTGCAATTGCTGCAGTAAAGTAAAAATTTGTAAAAAAAATTGTAAGTACTGAAAATGCTGATCTGATGAAAAAAAATAAAAAAGATTTTTTCTTCAGTTGAAGTGACAATCATGTCAGATTTTTTAAATGATGACATTGTTGAGTCAATTGTGCAGTCTCAACTGAAAAACATTGAAAAATCATCAATTATAACTGAAAATAATATCATTGTCAAAAATAAATGCAAAATTGAATATCTTAAACTTGAGAAACAATTGTTGAAACAATAAAATAAAATTAAAAATTTTAACAAAGCAATACAAGTGTTAAAAAACAAAAAAACATTTTAAATTCAAATATATTTACTTCTGACATTTTTACTTTAACATGTTTTATTATAACTGATATAATGAAAGCACTTTCATGAAAACTTGATAAAAAATTTGCAGCTTGTTATTTTAAAAAACTAAAAAATTTCATTACAAGCACAAAAGCTTTTTATGTTTATTAAAAAAAATTTGAAAAATAATCAAATCACAAAATTTTTGAAGCAATTCTGCATTTTGACAGCAAATTGCTCATTAAATGAAGTTATTTTAATGTAAATAATGATAATTAATTATTTACTTGAAAAAAATTCAAAAATTGATTGAAATGACAAGTTATGAATTCTGAAAAAATTTTATATGATGCTGATTATGAATATTTAAAATTTAAATAATATGAAAATCAATCTGTTTAAAACTTTGTGATAATTTTAGAAAGCATTTCAAAATGAATTTGTGAACAATATACTGAAAATTAATACAAAAAACATGTTTATTCAAAAAATATTATCTGAAATTCATGCAGAATTTGACAAGTATGCTGATAAATATGAAAATATGAAATATGAAATTTTTATATTTTGTTTAGCACAAATTGAAGATAATTTAGTTAATAAATTTAATAAATTTAAAAAAAAATAACATAAACTGCTTTAGTTTTAAAAATTGATTGTGAAAAAAATCAAAAAATAACAACAACAGTTTGCATGACTTTTTAAACAACAATAAAAAACAAAAAATCAAGTATAAAAAATGTTTATATTATGAAAAAAAACACTCTTCAGAAAGTTGTTGAAAGAAGAAGCAGAAACAAAAATATGAGAATAAACAATAAAAAACATTAAAAAATTTTAAAAAAAAATTATTAACATCACAATAATTCTTGAGATTTGCAAACAATGATGAAATTTTTTATTTTTTATTATAATTGTTGAAATTCTGACAACTAAAAATTTAAAAAATGTTATAATTTTAATGAATTCAGAAGCTGAAGTCAACTTTATTAGTCATTTTTAAGCAAAAATTAATAATTTGAAAAATAAATCTCACAAGTTAAAAATAATGAAAATTATTAATGATTACATGATGCACACTTATAAACAATTAAATTTAATCATGAGTGTCACAAACAGTAACAAAATTACATAAATTGTTATTCATAATTTCAAAACAATAATTCTGAATGATTATGATTTTATTTTAACTTTTTTTAATTTAAAAATATTAATTTTCTTGTTAATTGACAAAAAATAACTAAACTTACTAAATTAATATAACTGATATTGATTTTATATTTACAAATGAAGCAATTGACAAAATTTTAATAAAAACACAAGCATTCTTGCTCAATATCAAGTTAGTTGTATCATCAAAAATTGATGATTTTAAACAAATGAATGAATTTACTGATCAATTAATTATGTTTAATGATGCAATGTATACAAATGTGAATTTGAACAAATTGTCAGATTATGTGCATTATAAAATGTATTTATTTTCAGAAAAAGCTGCAATTAAAACTTCTCATTTATTAAAAATAAAACACAAAATTCAATTGAAATTTGAAACAAGATTGTCATTTTTATCAATTTATTTTTTATTTATCATTGAAGTTAAGATTCTGAAGCAATATATTAAAAATACTTTGAACAAAAATTAAATCAAATTTTCTGAAAGTTTTGCTGAAGCTTTAATTTTTTTTTTATCTCAAAAAAAATAATAATTTATGTTTTTATGTTAATTATTGTAAAATTAATTGCATTATGATCAAAAACTGTTATTTTTTACTGCTGATTACAGAAATGTTGAATAAACTTAACAAAATTAAAATATATATTGTTCTGAATTTTTGCAACACTTATCATAAAATTAGAATTTGTGAAGAAAATAAATAAAAAACTGTATTTTGTACTTGTTATAAACATTTTGAATTTTGTGTAATATTTTTTAAGTTAACAAATACATTAGTTATGTTTCAATTTTACACAAATAATGCACTTGTTGATTTATTAAATGTTTGCTATTTAATTTATCTTGATGATATTTTCATTTATTTCAACAGCATGAAAAAGTATATTAAGCACACATAAATAATTTTTAATTGTTTTGAGTGAGCAAATTTGTTTATAAATATCATGTCAAGTTTACTAAATCACTTCTGGCATAATGTAGTCATATACTGTGTATATAACTTCTCATCTCTGATTTTTTATTTTTCAAAAAATCAGCAATGAGTTTTATTGTCTTAATATCATATTGATATCTGAGTCATTTATGTTCTTTCATTTATATATTTACATATATAATGTTTTATAGCTTGATACATCATTTCAGTTGCTATTCTTATATAACATTCTCACAATTTTCATTGCTTCTCAAACTGAAGAACAGTTCATCAGATTACAAAATTTTTTTCATTAAATTTTATTGATTTTATCAATTATTTTATTCATTTATACTTCTTGTGACAAATAATTGCAAATTTGATGTCATGTTCAACAATATTAGCTGCAAAACTCAATGTAACAAAAATTATGAAAAGAATTTTTCTTCAGTTGAAGTAGCAATCACATCAAATTTTCTAAATAATGATATCATTGAGCTAATTGTGCAATCTCAATCAAAAAAAACTGAAAAATCATCAATTATGACTGAAAACAACATCATTGCTGAAGACAAACACAAAATTAAACATCTTAAACTTGAAAAACAATTGTTGAAACAACAAACTGAAATCAAAAATCTTAACAAAGCAATACAAACACTAAAAAACAAAAAAAACAGTGCTTTAAATTCAAATACATTTACTTCAAATGTTTTTATTCTAACATTTTTTATTATAATCAATACAGCAAAAATACTCTTGCAAAAACTTAATAAAAGATTTGCAGCTTGCTATTTTAAGAAATTAAAAAACTTCATTACAAGTATCAAAATTTTTTATGCTTATCATGAAAATTTTTTTGAATCAAATCACAAGATTCTTAAAGCAATTCTGCATTTTGACAGCAAACTGCTTATTAAATAAACCATTTTAACATAAATAATAATAATCAATTATTTACTTGAGAAGAATTCAAGAATTGACTGAAATAACAAGTTATGAATTCTGAAAAAATCTTACATGATGCTGATCATTCATATTTAGAACTCAAACAACATAAAAATCAGTTTGTTCAAAACTTTATGATAATTTTAAAAAGCATTTCAAAATTAATTTGTGAACAATATACTGAAAATCAGCACAAAAAGTATGTTTATTTAAAAATATTATTTAAAATCTATGCAGAATTTGACAAATATATCAATAAATACAAAAATATGAAATACAAAGTTTTTATATTTTGTTTGACACAAACTAAAGATAATCTATCTGACAAAGTCAACAAACTTAAAAAAAAACACAAAATCTGAAAAATTTAAATCAAAACAACACAAATCACTTCAGTTTTAAAAATCAATCATGAAAAAAGTTAGAAAATAGCAACAACAGTTCACATGATTTTTCAAATAATAATAAAAAACAAAAAATTGAGTATGAAAAATACTCATATTATGAAAAAAAACATTTTTCAGAAAGTTGTTGAAAAAAAAGCAGAAGCAAAAGTATGAAAATAAGCAGTAAGAAGTATTAAAAAATTTTTAAAAAAAATTATTAATATTGCAATAATTCTTGAGATTCACAAATAACAGTGAAGTTTTTTATTTTTCATTATAATTATTAAAATTTCAACAATTAAAAATTCAAAAAGTGTTATAATCTTAGTGAATTCAGAAACTGAAGTCAACTTTATTAATTATTTTTGAACAAAAATTAGTAATTTAGAAAATAAATCTCACAATTCAAAAATAATGAAAATTATTAATTATCACATGATGCACATTTACAGACAACTAAACTTAATCATGAGCACAACAAACAGTAATAAAACTATGCAAATTGCTACTCATAGCTTCAAGATAATAACTCTGAATGATTATGATCTTATTTTGAATTTTTCTTGACTTAAAAGTATCAATTCTCTTGTTAATTAACAAAAGAATAACTGAACATACTGAGTTAATACAAATAATATTAATTTTATGTCTGCAGATAAAATAATTAACAAAATTTCAACAAAAACACAAATGTTTTTGCTCAATATTAAGTCAGTTATATCATCAAAAACTGATAATTCTGAATAAATGAATGAATTTACTGATTAATTAATTATATTTAATGATGCAATGTACACAAACATAAATTTGAACAAATTGTCAGATTACATGTATCATAAAGCATATTTATTTTCAGAAAAAGTAACAATTGAAGTTTCTTGTTCATCAAAAATGAAACATAAAATTAAATTAAAATCTAAAACAAAATCATCATTTTTATTAATTTATTTTTTATTTGTCACTGAATTCAAAATTCTGAAGCAATATATTGAAAATATTTTAAATAAAAATTGAATCAGATTTTTCAAGAGTTTTGTTGAAGCTTTAATTTTTTTTGTCTCAAAAAAATGATAATTTACATTTTTGTATCAATTATTATAAAATTAATCACATTACAATCAAAAATTGTTATTTTCTACTGCTGATTACAGAAATGTTGAATAAACTTAACAAAGTCAAGATATATACTGTTCTGAATTTTTGTGATGCTTATTATAAAATCAAAATTCATGAAAAAAATAAATGAAAAATCACATTTTGTATTCATTATGAACATTTTGAATTTTGTGTGATGTTTTTTAAATTAACAAACATGTTAGCTACATTTCAATTCTACATAAATAACATGTTTGTTAAATTATTAGATGTTTGCTGTTTGATTTATTTTAATGACATTCTCATTTATTTCAACAGTATGAAAGAGTATATTAAGCACACACAAATGATTCTTAATTGTCTTGAGCAAGCAAATTTGTTTATAAAATTAAAAAATATGAGTTTACTGTTGATAAAGTATTATTTTTAAAGTATATGATTGACTCTGAGAAAATTAAAATGAAAAAAAATAAGTAAATGTTATATTTGATTGATCAACTTTTAAAAACATTAAAAAGCCTCAAAGCTTCTTGAGATTTGCTAATTTTTATAAACAGTTTATCTACTTTTATTTAAAAATTGTTAATTTTTTATTTGCATTAACAAAAAAGAAATAATATAAAAAAAACAGAAATTATTTTTTATTTAAACAAATAATGCTGAACATATATTTTAAAAACTCAAAAAATACTTTATCTTCACTTTTTTACTTTCTTACTTTGACTCTCAGTAAAAAATTATACTGAAATTAAATGTTTTAATTTACATAATAACAATTATATTGTTATAACTTCAGAAGAATGAATTCTGACATTTTTTTGTTTTTTAATTTTGCAAATTAATAAATGCAAAAATGTGTTATAATACACATGACAAGAAGTTATTGATAATAATTGTGTCATTTAAGCACTGCAAACATTTTTTAAAAAAAAAATTAAAGTTTAGTAATTATTCTGTCTGATCATGCTAATCTACAGTATTTTATAACAATTAAAATACTTAACAGATGTCAGACAAGATGAGTAAAAGTATTAAGCATGTATAATTTTGTGTTTTTATATTATTCAAATAAAACAAATTCAGCAAATGCACTCAGCTGTCAATTAAATTATGCAAATTTTTATCACAATGAAATTATGTTTTTTATTTTGCAATAAAAATTACAGCATGAAGTTATGATAAAATGAGATACTGAATCTCAGAAAAATATAATTTTTTCACAAACTGCATTCAAATGTATGACAAACAGCAGTAACTGATATTTTTAAACAACTTAACAATTATCAACAGTATAAATAATTTCTCAAAAAATATTGTTAACTTTTTTGGGTTTATTATTAGCAATAAAGATTTTTCAGAAAATTTTGTGTCACAAACACTGATAAATGCTATTTTAGTATTTGAAACAATATATATAAATATATCAGAATTTTTAATTTTGTTATTATTGTAAATTCAAAATTTAAATTTTTTTATCAAGAAACATAAATAAAAAATGCAAGAAACTGATATATTTAACACTGAAAGCTTTATTTAAATTATTTTTCATGATGATTTACTTCAAGTCAACAATCAAGATTATATTTCAAAGCAAAAAACATTAATAATGAAAATAATTCACACTAATCACAACAATTCATAAGAAAATCATTTAGAAATTAAAAAATTCATTAAAATTATTCAGAATAAATATTATTAACATAAATTTACTCAAAATGTTACACAATATGTGCAAACTTGTGATGTTTATCAACACATTAAACCTCATCAACATAAAGAATATAATGAGTTCAATATAATTTTTATATTTTTTAACTCATTTGAGTTTATTTTGATCAATTTTATTACTAGTTTGTTTTTTTTTCACTTGAAAAAACCAAATTTATGACATTATATTAACTATAATTAATATTTTTTTCAAATTCACAATTTATATATCTTGTCAAAAAAATATAACTGCTGTTGAGTTTGCAGAAATATGCTACAAGCACATTTTTACAATGTATAAAATGTTAAAAAACATTATTTTCAATTAAAATTCACTGTTCACAAGTAAATACTGATTAACTTTCTGTTTTTATTTTAATACAAGACATTAATTTAGTACTGTTTTTCATTTTCAAATTGATGATTAAACTGAGTGTTAAAATCAAATATTAGAGCATTATCTGCATTGTTTTGTTAATTTTCATCAAAATAATTAAATATAATAATTATTAATAATGCAATTTGTGTACAATTAAGCAAAGCATAACTTTACAAACAAAATACTGACTAAAATTTTTATGAATTACTGCTTTAACTTGATAATTAATATCAGCAACTCATCAGAAAAACTGATCATTTATGCAGCAAAATGCACTGAAATTTTTGAAAAAATACACAAACAGCTCATTGAAAAATTGCAAGCAGCACACAATACACAAAAATATATTATAATTTAAAATATAAATTATAATTTTTTTTAAAATCAACAGTTGAATAATAATTTATATAAAAAACTTTTAAATGATTTGCTCTACATGCAAACTTAATCATAATTATGTTAATTTATTTCAAATTGTTGCAGCTTGAGAAAAGCAATCATATAAACTTCAATTATTTTATAGTTATTGCAGCATACATTTTGTTTTTCATGTTTCATTGCTGAAAGTGTACAAAAAATATAAAAATCAGCTATTATCATCAGAGTCAGAACTGATAAACAAACAAAATAAATATTTTGTTGAAAATTTGTTTAAAAAATACAAACATTATAAAAAAATCAAATATTTTGTCTGATGAGCTGATTGAGATTTTGAAGATGATAATTGAAATCAGAAAAAAATTTAACTGATACTGAAATACTTGCAATTTTTAAAAAGCACAAAAAAATGAGAAATCAATGCATAGTTTGTAAAAAAATATTATAAGCACAATTAACAATAATTTTAGATGTTCAATGATATTTTTTGAGTTTTTTTTGCTGGTTCTTTCAAATTTTTCTCATAAAGATTTTTAAATGATTTTACTGAGAAGCAAAAACTGAATTCTGAAAAAAAAAATCTTCAATTGATAAAAAAAACAAAAAAAAACAGAAACAACTATTTGAAGACATTGTTTTCATCTAAAAAAAACATGTATGAGTGCTCAAAGACATCAGATGTATCAAAAAACAAAAAAAAACAAAACAAAATATGTGTGAGTACTTAAAAATATCAGACACATTAAAAAACATGTGTGAATACTCAAAGATACTAGACATGTCACAAAAAAAACAAAATTTCAGCAAAAATTCAGTCTGAAGATGCAACATTTAATAAAAATATATTTAAAAACACAGAAATTGCTCTGAAGAACTTCTAAAAAAACACAAGTTTATTTTTTGAATTTTTTTTCTTGCTTTTCTTCTCATATTCTTCATTTTTTTCTTCTTTACTGATTTCATCACTGACTTCACAACTGTCTTTTGTTTTTTTTTTCTTTTTTTTGCTGGCTTCTTCATCTCATTCTTCTTTTCTCTCTCAGAAGAAGACAATTCAACCAAGCAAAATTCAGAAAAAACAAACAAAGCAGAAGTGACAGACATAATAACTGCAGAAGCAGCAAAAACAAATGAAAAAAAATGCAATAAATGCTGAAATAACAACAGCAATCATTTTGATAAAAAAACAAGAAACAACTGTAGCAATTCATTGATTAAATCAATATTTTTTGCTGAAGAAAAAATTATTTTTTTTTTCATCAGATCAGCATTTTCAGCATTTATAATTTTTTTGCAAATTTTTGCTCTGCTGCAGCAGCTGCATGACACTTTTTAATGCTGTGCTTACTTGCAGCATAAGCATAAGTATTTCTGATTTCACAATTAGTTTTGATCAGAGTTGTCATTAGCTTTTAAAGTTTTATTTTTAGTTTACTGACAGTATACTTCATTTGTCACATGTGAAAAATAATGTCATGCAAATTCTGAAAATGTTTAATTTGTGAAGTTTTCTTCATCTAAAATGCAAAAAAATTAGCAAATTATCACTAATAACTGAATATTCACTTATCAAAACACAATTCTGATGTGTTTTTTAACATTTTTTGCATTTTTTGTTGCTGAGTCTTGCATAATCACATTTCTCAACAAAATTAATTAAGAAAAGCAAACAATGATGACAGTAAAGATGTTTAAATTGTTAGTACACATAAATTGAGTATTGAAATAGCTGAAAAAGTTACTTCAAGTGCAAAAATATATATATTCTTGCTCAAAATGCAAACAAATATATTTATAAATGTAATTCTGACAAACAAAGTCTTGCAACAGACAAAAATAAAGTTTTAATAAATCAAAAAATTTATAACAGATGAGAATATAAACAAAAAATTTATAAAAAACTTAAAATGTGTTCAAAAGTGATCAGATATCATCAGAGTTAAAAAAACAAGTGAACTTGTGTTCACACAAGAAAATTCACATAAAATACATAAATAAATATAAAAAAAACACTCTCAGCATTCAAAACTTTTTTATCAATTATAAAACATATCAAAAAACACAATGAAAATAATTGTTTGTTTTTTTTTTCAGTTTTTTTATTTTTTTCATTTTTTTTTCTCAGCAGAACAAGATTTTTTTTCAAACAATGCTGAAATTAAAAACATCTCACAGTATTTTTTAGTTGAAGTAACTGAGACAGCAGATACAGATTTTGTTATTATAACAAAATAAAAACACAATTTGAGAAAGAAAAAAATGAAATAAAAGCAAAACAAGCAGCAAAAAAAACAATAAAAGCTGAAAAAGCAGAATTGCAGCAAATAGAGCAAAACAAAAAT
Source organism: Emydomyces testavorans (assembly GCA_029449355.1). NCBI lineage: Eukaryota > Fungi > Ascomycota > Eurotiomycetes > Onygenales > Nannizziopsiaceae > Emydomyces > Emydomyces testavorans. The sequence continues at coordinate 5,632,483 of CP120628.1, forward strand.
TGAGATAAGTTTAAAAAAAACAAAATAGCAAAACAACATTGCAATTATGCAACATTGTATTATTGCTTACTGTTGCTACAGTTTTTAAAAGCTTATTCAAACATTAGCTGTGTGAAAAATTTTTCAAAAATGTACTACTGATTAAATGCTAATTTAATTCAATTGTCATCAGCAATACAGCATTCTGAATTTTTATACTCACTTATTTCATACAATGACACAATTCTAATCAATTATTAATGTGTCATTAGCTCTTACTTACTCAAAACAATCACACAACATCATATTTATTCACAAATATATGTCATAGATGTACTTTTCTGTACAAATTGTTAATATATGAATATTTATACTACAAAAAATCATCACTGAGAACAGCTTTCAACTAGAAAAAAAACAATTGTTATGTCAAGCTTACTAAATCACTTCTGACATAATGTAATCACATACTGTGTATATAATCTCTCATTTCTGATTTTTTAATTTTCAAAAAATCAGTAATAAGCTTTATTGTCTCAATATCATATTGATATCTGAGTCATTTACATTTTTTCATTTATATATCTGCACATATAATATTTTATAACTTAATACATCATTTCAGTTGCTATTCTTATATAGCATTCTCACAATAAAAATCAAAAAATGCAAGTTTGTTATTGATAAAGTATTATTTTTAGAGTATATAATTGACTCTGAGAAAATTAAGATTAAAAAAAATAAATAAATATTATACTTGATTGATTAATTTCTAAAAGCATTAAAAAGCTTCAAAGTTTTTTGAAATTTGCTAATTTTTATAAATGATTCATTTACTTTTATTCAAAAATTGCTAATTTTTTATTTGCATTAATCAAAAAAAATAATATAAAAAAAATAAAAATCACTTTTTGTTTGAATAAACAATATCAAATATGTATTTTAAAAACTCAAAAAATATTTTATTTTCACTTTTTTACTCTTTCACTTTGATTCTCAGCAAAAAATTATGCTGAAATTAAACATTTCAATTTATATAATAATAATTATATTATTATAATTTTAAAAAAATAAATTTTGACATTTTGTTGTTTTTTGATTTTGAAAATTAATAAATGAAGAAATGCATTATGATACACATGACAAAAAATTATTAACAATAATTATGTTATTTAAGCATTGAAAACATTATTTAAAAAAAATCAAAATTCAGTAATTATTTTATCTAATTATGTTAATTTGCAGTATTTTATGATAATTAAAATACTCAATAAATGTTAAACAAGATGAGCAAAAGCATTAAATGTATATAATTTTATATTTTTATATTATTTAAATAAAACAAATTCAATAAATGCATTCAGTTATTAATTAAATTACGCAAATTTTAATCACAATGAAATTATATTATTTATTTTACAACAAAAATTACAGCATGAATTACAACAAAATGAACCACTGAACTTCAGAAAAATATAATTTTTCTTGTAAACTGCATTCAGATGTATGACAAACAGTAATATTTAATATTTTTAAACAACTTGACAATCATTAACAATATAAATAATTTTTCACAAAACATTGTTGACTTTTCTGAGTTTATCATCAATAATAAAAACTGTTTGAAAAATTTCATGTTACAGATACTGATAAATATTGTTTTAGCATTTAAAACAGCATATACAAATATGTCAAAATTTCTAACTTTTTTGCTATTGCAAATTTAAATTTTAAATTTTTTTATCAAAAAATGCAGAGAAGAAATGCAAAAAATTAACATGTTTAATATTGAAAATTTTGTTTAAATTATTTTTGATGATAATTTACTTTAAGTCAACAATCAAGCTTATGTTTTAAAGCAAAAAATGTTAATAATAAAAATAATTTGCATAAATTACAACAATTCACAAAAAAATTATTTAAAAATTAAAAAATTCATTAAAATTATTCAAAATAAATATTATTGACAGAAACTTATTAAGAATGTTATACAATATGTGTAATTTGTGATGTTTGTCAATGTGTTAAGTTTCATCAACATAAAAAATATGATAAATTAGACACAATTTTTAAATTTTTTGAATTTATTTCAATTAATTTTATTACTGACTTGTTTTTTTTTCACATAAGAAAATGAAATTTACAATACTGCATTAATTATAATTAATATTTTTTTAAATTTATAATTTTATATATCTTGCTGAAAAAATATAACTGCTGTTGAATTTGCAGAAATTTGTTATGAGTGCATTTTTACAATGTATGAAACATTTAAAAATATTATTTTCAATTAAAATTTGTTGTTCACAAGTAAATATTGATTAATTTTTTGTTTTTATTTTGATGTAAGATGTTAACTTAATACTGTTTTTCATTTTCAAATTGATGATTAAACTGAGTATCAAAATCAAATATTAAAGCATTACTTGCATTGCTTCATCAATTTTCATCAAGATGATTGAATACAATGATGGTCAATAATGCAATTTGTGTATAATCAAGCACAGCATAACTTTATAAATGAAATACTAACTAAAATTTTTATGAATTATTGCTTTAACTTGATTATTAATGTCAGCAAATCATCAGAAAAATTGATTATTTATGCAACAAAACATGCTGAAATTTTTAAAAAAATATGCAAACAGCTGATTAAAAAATTGCAAGCAGCACACAATATGCAAAAAATATATTATAATTTAAAATATAAATTACAATTTTTTTAAATTAATAATTAAAAATAATTCATGCAAAAAGCTTCTGAATGATTTGCTCTGCATGCAAATTTAATCACAATTATGTTAATTTATTTTAAATTATTACAGTTTGAGAAAAGTAATTATATAAGCTTTAATTATTTTTTAGTTATCACAACATACATTTTATCTTTCATGTTTCATTGCTGAAAATGTATAAAAAATGTGAAAATCAGTTATTATCATCAGAATCAGAACTGATAAATGAACAAAATAAATATTTTGTTGAAGAAATTTTTAAAAAATACAAGCACTATAAAAAAAATTAAATATTTTATTCAGTGAGCTGATTGAGATTCTGAAAACAATAATTGAAAACCAGAAAAAAATTTGACTGATACTGAAATATTTGTGATTTTTGAAAAGCAAAAAAAAAGCAAAAAGTCAATGCACAGTTTGTAAAAAAACATTATAAGCATAATTAAAAATAATTTTAAATGCTTAATGATATTTCTTGATTTTATTTTTGCCACTCTTTTCAAATTTTTCTCATAAAGTTTTTTAAATGATTTTATTGAGAAGCAAAAACTGAATTTTCAAAAAAAAAATCTTTAATTAATAAAAAATTAAAAACAAAAACAAAAACAACTGTCTGAAGACATTATCTTCATTAAAAAAAAAACATGTATGAGTGCTTAAAAATATTAAATGTATTAAAAATCAAGAAACAAAGAAAAAAACATGCATGAGTATTCAAAAATACTAAACACATCACAAAAAACAAAAAAAAAATCTCAGTGAAAATTCAGTCTGAAGACACAGCACTTAATGAAAATATGTTTGAAAGTATGAAAATTACTTCAAATTTTTTTTAAAAAAACACAAGCTTATTTTCTGAGCTTTTTTTTTATTTTTTTTTCTTTACTGATTTTACAATTGTTTTTTTGCTTTTTTTTTCCTTTTGCTGACTTTTTTATCTCATTTTTTTTCAGAGGAAGGCAATTTGATCAAATGAGATCTGAAAAAAACAAATAAAGTCAAAATAACAAATTTAATAACTGCAGAAGCAGCAAAAATAAATAAAAAAATGCAGCAGATATCAGAATAACAACAACAATCATTTTTGATGAAAAAAACAAAAAACAATTATGATAATTCATCAGTCAGATTAACATTTTTTGTGAAAAATTTTTTTTTATTTTTTTTATCAAATTAGCATTTTCAGCATTCATAATTTTTTTTACAGACTTCTGCTTTGCTGCAGCAGCTGCATAACATTTTTTAACATTACATTTAGCTACAGCAAAAGCACAAATATTTTTAATTTTGTGATTAATTTTAATTAAAATCATCATCAGCTTCTGAAATTTTATTTTTAATTTACTAAAAATGTGATTTATTTGTCACATGTGAAAAATGATGTCATGCAGATTTTGAAAATGCTTAATTTGTGAAGTTTTCTTCATTTAAAACAAAAAAAAATTAATAAATTATCACTAATAACTGAATATTCACTTACTGAAATACAATTCTGATATGCTTTTTGACATTTTTTGCATTTCTTGTTGCTGAGTTTCATATAATTGCATTTCTCAGCAGAATTTGTCAAGAAAAGCAAACAATGATGACAGAATAAATGTTTAAATTGTTAGTATACATAAATTGAATATTGAAACAGCTGAAAAAATTGCTTCAAGTGCAGAAATACATATATTTTTGCTCAAAATGCAAACAAATTTGTCTGCAAATTTAATTCTGACAAATAAAGTTTTGCAATAAATAAAAAACAAAATTTTAACAAATTAAAAAAAATTTATAACAGATGAGAATATAAACAAAAAATTTATAAGAAAATTTAAAATGTGTTCAAAAATGACTGAATATCATCAGAATTAAAAAAAAACAAATGAACTTCCTTTCACACAAGAAAATTCATGCAAGACATATAAATAAATATAAAAAAAAGCACTCCCAGCATAAAAAATTTTTTATTAACTGCAAAATATATCAAAAAAACAGTAAAAACAGTTGTTTTTTTTTTATTTTTTTTTTCTCAGCAGAGTGAAATTTTTTTTCAGACAATGCTAAAATTGAAGATGTTTCATGATGTTTTTTAGTTAGAGTAACTGAAACAGCAGATACAGATGATGTCATTATGACAAAATAAAAACATAACTTGAGAAAATAAAAATAAAATAAAAGCAAAACAAACAGCAAAAAAAGCAATAAAAATTGAAAAAGCAGAATTGCAGCAGATAATGCAAGAAAAAAGTTGAGATAAATCTAAAAAAAAATAACAGAGCAAAATTGCAATTATACAACATTGTATTATTATTTATTGTTGTTATGATTTTTGAAAGCTTATTTAAACACTAAACATGTGAAGAATTTCTGAAAACATGCTACTGATCAGACATTAAACTAATTTAATTATCATTAGCAATACAGCATTCTGAACTCTCAAAGTTGCTTATTTCACACAATGACACAATTTTAATCAATTATTAATGTATTATTAGCTCTCACTTACTCAAAACAACTGCACAATGTTATATTTATTTACAAATACACATCATACATATACTTCTTTATACAAATTATTGATATATGAGCATTTATACTGCCAAAATTTGTTGCTGAGAACAGTTTCTAACTAGAAAAAAAGCAATTGTCATATTAAGCTTATTAAATTGCTTCTGACATAATGTAGTTATATACTGTGTATATAACTTCTCATTTCTAATTTTTTATCTTTCTGAAAATTAGCAATGAGCTTTATTGTTTCAATATCATATTGATATCTGAGTCATTTATGTTTTTTCATTTATATATTTGTGTGTATAATGTTTTATAGCTTGATACATCATTCTAGTTGTTATTTTTATATAGTATTCTCACAAGTTATATTTTTTCAGCAAGATATATAAATTGTGAACTTGAAAAAAATATCAATTATAATTAATATGATGATGTAGATTTTGTTTTTTTATATAAAAAAAATCAGTAATAAAATCAATTTAAATAAATTTAAATAACTTGAAAAACATAAAAATTGTGCTCAACTCATCATATTTTTTATATTAATGAAATTTAATGTGTTGACAAACATTACAAGTTTGTATATATTACTGAGTAAATTCATGTTAATAATATTTATTTTGAATGATTTTAATGAATTTTTTAATTTTTAAATAATTTTTTTGGAAATTATCATGATTTGCACAAATTATTTTCATTATCAGCATTTTTTGCTTTGAAACATAAACTTAATTATTAACTTAGAGTAAATCATCATCAGAAATAATTTTAAATAAAGTTTTCAGTGTTAAACATGTCAGTTTCTTGCATTTTTCATTTGTGTTTTTTAACAAAAAAATTCAAATTTTGAATTTGCAATAGGAAGAAAGTTAAAAGTTTTGATATATTTATATATACTGTTTTGAACACTAAAACAGCATTTATCAATGTTTGTAACATGAAGTTTTTCAAAAAAAATTTATTGTCAATGATAAATTCAGAAAAATTAACAATATTTTTTAAAAGATTATTTATGCTGTTGATGATTGTTAAATTGTTTAAAAACATTAATTGCTGCTGTTTGTCATACATTTAAATATAAATTATGAAAAAAATTATATTTTTTTAAAATTCAGTATTTCATTTCATTGTAATTTCATGCTGTAACTTTTATTGCAAAATAAATAACATAATTTAATTGATGACTGAATGCATTTGCTGAATTTATTTTATTAAAATAATGTAAAAATATAAAATTATATGCATTTAGTGCTTTCATTCATTTTGTTTGATATTTGTTGAGTATTTTAATTATTATAAAATACTGCAGATTAGCATGATTAAATAAAATAATTATTAAATTTTGATTTTTTTTCAAATAATGTTTTCAATGCTTAAATGATGCAATTATTGTCAATAATTTTTTGTTATATGTATCACAATATATTTCTGCATTTATTAATTTACAAAACTAAAAAACAATGAAATATCAAAGTTCATTTTTTTGAAGTTAAAAGAATATAATTATTATTGCATCAATTGAAATATTTAATTTCAGCATAATTTTTCATTAAAAATTAAAGTGACAGAGTAAAAAAGCAAAAATAAAATATTTTTCAAGTTTTTAAAATACATGTTTGATGTTATTTATTCAAACAAAAAGTAATTTTTATTTTTTTTATGTTGTTTTTTTAATTAATGTGAATAAAAAATTAGCAATTTTTGAATAAAAGTAAATAAATCATTTATAAAAATTAGCAAATTTCAAAAAATTTTGAAATTTTTTAATGCTTTTAGAAGTTGATTAATCAAGTATAATGTTTACTTGTTTTTTTTTTCATCTTAATTTTCTCAAAGTCAATCATATACTTTAAAAATAATATTTATCAATGACAAACTTGCATTTTTTGATTTTTATAAATAAATTTTCTTCTTCAAAATAATTGAGAATCATTTGTGTGTGCTTAATATATTTTTCATATTATTGAAATTAATAAAAATGTTGTTAAAATAAATCAAACAGTAAACATTTAATAAATTAACAAGTGTGTTATTTATATACAATTGAAACATAGCTGATGTATTTATTAAGTTAAAAAACATCACACAGAATTCAAAATATTTATAATGAATATAAAATATAATTTTTCACTTATTTTCTTTACAGATTCTGATTTTATAATAAATGTTGTGAAAATTCAGAATGATATATATTTTGACTTCACTGAGTTTATTCAACATTTTCATGATTAATAATAAAAAATAACAGTTTTTGATTGTAATGTAATTAACTTCATAATAATTAATGTAAAATTGTAAATCATTATTTTTTTAAAATAAAAAAAATTGAAACTTCAGCAGAATTCTTGAAAAATTTAATTCAATTTTTATTCAAAATATTTTTAATATATTATTTCAGAATTTTAAGTTCAATAACAAATAAAAAATAAATTAGCAAAAATAATGATTTTGTTTCAGATTTCAATTCAATTTTATGTTTCATTTTTAAAAAATGAAAAACTTCAATTACAGTTTTTTCTAAAAATAAATATATTTTATAATGCATGTAATTTGATAATTTGTTCAAATTCATGTTTGTGTATGTTGCACTGTTAAACATAATTAATTAATTAATAAATTCATTTATTTGTTCAGAATCATCAGTTTTTAATAATATAACTGACTTGATATTGAGCAAGAACACTTGTGTTTTTGTCAAACTTTTGTGAACTACTTCATTCACAAATATAAAATTAATATTAACTGTATTAACTTGATAAGTTCAGTTATTTTTTTGTTAATCAACAAAAAAATTAATATTTTTAAGTCAAGAAAAATTTAAAATAAAATCATAATCATTCAGAATTATTATTTTAAAATTATAAGTAACAGTTTGTGTAATTTTATTATTGTTTGTTGTATTCATAATTAAATTTCATTGTTTCTAAATGTGCATTATATGATCATTAATAATCTTTATTATTTTTGACTTGTCAGATTCATTTTTCAAATTGTTAGTTTTTACTTAAAAATAATTAATAAAGTTAATTTCAATTTCTGAATTTATTAAAATTATAACATTTTTTGAATTTTTAGCTGTTGAAATTTTAACAATTATAATAAAAAATAAAAAAATTTATTGCTATTTGTGAATCTCAAAAATTATTGTGATGTTAATAATTTTTTTAAAAAAATTTTTAATGTTTTTTATTGTTTATTTTTATACTTTTGTTTTTGCTTTTTTTTAACAACTTTCTGAAGAATATTTTTTTCATAATATAAATATTTTTCATATTCAGTTTTTTATTTTTATTGTTATCTAAAAAATTATGTAAATTATTATTGCTATTTTCTGACTTTTTTCATGATTGATTTTTAAAACTGAAGTGATTTGTGTTGTTTTGATTCAAATTTTTGAAATTTTGTGTTTTTTTCTTAAGTTTGTTGATTTTGTTAAATAAATTATTTTTAGTTTGTGTCAAACAAAATATAAAAATTTTGTATTTTATATTTTCATATTTATTGATGTACTTGTTGAATTCTGCACAAATTTTAAATAATATTTTTGAATAAACATATTTTTTGCATTGATTTTCAGTATATTGTTTGTGAATTTATTTTAAAATGTTTTTTAAAATCATCACAAAATTTTGAACAAACTGATTTTTGTATTATTTAAATTTCAAATATTGATGATCAGCATCATGTAAAGCTTTTTTGAAATTCATAATTTATTGTTTCAGTCAGTTTTTGAATTTTTCTCAAGTAAATAATTGATTGCTGTTATTTATGTTAAGATAATTTTATTTAATAAGTAACTTACTGTTGAAATGCAAAACTGCATCAAGAATTTTGTGATTTAATTATTTTTTAAAAAAAATTTTATAATAAATATGAAAAATTTTTGTGCTTGCAATGAAATTTTTTAATTTTTTATAATAATGAGCTGTGAATTTTTTATTGACTTTTTATGAAAATGCTTTTACTGTATCAGTTATAATAAAAAATGTTAAAATAAAAATGTCAAAAATAAATATATTTGAGCTTAAAGTGCTGTTTTCTTTATTTTTTAGCACTTGTATTGTTTTGTTAAAATTTTCAATTTCATTTTATTGTTTTAACAATTATTCTTCAAGTTTAAAATGTTCAACTTTGTGTTTGTCTTCAGTAATAATGTTGTTTTCAGTCACAATTGATAATTTTTCAGTATTTTTTAATTGAAAGTGCATGATTAACTCAACAATGTCATCATTTAGAAAATCTGACATGATTGTCACTTCAACTGAAGAAAATTTTTTTTTATAATTTTTGTCACATTAAGTTTTGCAGCTAATGTTGTCAAATATAATGTCAAATTTGAAATTATTTATCACAAAAAGCATAAATAAATAAAATAATTAATAAAATTAATGAAATTTGATGAAAATAATTTTGTAATCTGATGAATTGTTTCTCAGTTTGAAAAGCAATGAGAACTGTGAGAATGTTATATAAAAATAACAACTAAAATGATGTATCAAGCTATAAAATACTATACATACAAATATATAAATTAAAAAACATAAATGACTCAGATATCAATATAATATTAAGATAAATAAATCTCATTGCTGATTTTCAGAAAGATAAAAAATCAGAAATGAGAAATTATATACATAATATGTGATTACACTATGCTAGAAGTGATTTAATAAGCTTGACATGACAAAAAAAATCATTTAAAAATTAAAAAATTTATTAAAATCATTCAAAATAAGTATTATTGACATGAATTTATTTAGAATGTTATGTAATATGTGTAAACTTGTAATGTTTGTCAATGTGTTAAATTTTGTTGACATAAAAAATATAATGAATTAAATACAATTTTTATGTTTTTCAAGTTATTTAAATTTATTTTAATTGATAATACTAATTTATCTTCTTTCACTTGAAAAAATAAGATTTATGATGTTATATTAGTTATAATCAATATTTTTTTCAAATTCATAATTTATATATTTTACTGAAAAAATATAACTGCTGTTGAGTTTGCAGAAATTTATTATAAGTGTATTTTTACAATGTATGAAATATTAAAAAACATTATTTTCAGTTAAAATTTACTGTTCACAAGTAAATATTGATTAATTTTTTATTTTTATTTTAATACAAGATGTTAATTTAGTACTGTTTTTTATTTTCAAATTAATGATTAAATTGAATGTTAAAATTAAATATTAAAACATTACTTGTGTTGTTTTGTCAATTTTCATTAAAATGATTAAGTACAATGATTATCAATGATGCAATTTGTGCATAATTAAGCAAAGCATAATTTTACAAATAAAATACTGACTAAAATTTTTATGAGTTACTGCTTTGACTTGATCATCAATGTCAGCAAATTATTAAAAAAACTAATTATTCATGCAATAAAATGTACTGAAATTTTTGAAAAAATATGCAAATAATTAATTGAAAAATTGCAAGCAGTGTGTGGCATGCAAAAAATATATTATAATTTAAAACATAAATTACAATTTTTTCAAATTAACAATTAAGTGATGATTCATACAAAAAGCTTTTAAATGATTTGTTCTGTGTGCAAATTTAATTATACTTATATTGATTCATTTCAAATTGTTGCAGTTTAAAAAAAACAATCATATAAACTTTAATTATTTTTTAGTTATTGCAGTATATATTTTGTTTTTCATATTTTGCTGCTGAAAATGTACAAAAAATGTGAAAATCAACTATCATTGTCAAAATCAGAACTGATAAATGAACAAAATGAATATTATGTTAAATTTTTTTTAAAAATGCAAATATTATAAAAAAATTAAATATCTTATCTAATGAGCTGATTGAGTGTAAGGCTCCAGCTGTAAGCTTTGTGAAAGCTAACACTGCTTCTTTTCTCAAATGTAACTAGTCTTAATTTGATTAGCTTTAGTGAGCATAACACACATATAAATAACACACTGATTTCCCTCTTCATTGAGAGAATCAGTGGCAATCTCTTTTGCTTAACAATTATATTCTTTGCTTATTGATTTTCTTATTAATTAAGTGAATAGTAGCTATTTCACACCTGCTTATATATCAACTGAATAAATTTCTTTACTTTATTTTTATATTTTGTCATTTTTTTTGAAAGCATGCTCAGAATGATTTTCAAAAACAAAAAAAAAATTTTTACTTCTTTCATTTCTCATGAAAATTCTTGTGAAAAATTTTCATCATTTATCAATTTTCAAATGAAAGTGATTTCAGAAATATTTTATGAAACAGCAGAATTTTTTTGTGAAAAAAATTTTTTTATTTCAAAACACAAAATCAGAAAACTCTGAATTTATTTATGAAAAATTCATTAATACATTTTTTATATTTTGAAAGTGTTTCATCATTGAAATTATGTTTTTTGAGAAGTTTTGTGAATAAAACTGACTTCTAAAAAACATGATTTTATTTTCAGAATAATTGAAAATTAATTTAGAGAAACACATCTGATTAGAGTTTTTAGATATATTTACTTAATAAAAAAATTCAATCAAGAGAATTAAATAATATAAGCTGTCAGAACTGAAATTTGATTATAAAACTATCATTTTTGTTAAGTTTTGTGATTTTTTTTTTTCAAAATTAAATTCTCAACTGAACTCATGAAGATTGAAAATTCTCAAAAAATGAATTATGCAAAAACTGAATTTCATTATACATTTCAAGAAAAATGAAAAAATTTTGTGAAGAAAAACTTAACAAAAAACATTTAAAAAAAATGAAAATTTTTTTATTTTCTAATTTAAATAATCTGCAAAATATCAACAGAAACTCATAACAATTTTTTTTTCATTTACAAAAAAATGACAATGAATTTAACAATGAATTTCATATTTAATTTGAACAAAAACTTCACAAAATAAATGATGAAATCAAAAATCATGCTGAATGAATGAAAAATTTATTTTTGTAAGTTATATTGACTTGAACTTCAAGATTGTGAAGAATTGCTACTCATTATCATTGATTGAGAAGCTTTTGAGACATCTTGCAGAAGCTAAAATCTTCATTCATCTTGATGTTAAAAATGTTTATCATTGTCTTCACATACAAAAAAAATGAATGAAAAACTGCTTTTTGCACATTTCTAGAACTTTTTAAATATTGTGTGATTTTTTTTAATTTGTTAAATGCTTCAGCTGCTTTTCAGTTTTATATCAACAAGATTTTTTGTGATTGTGATGCTTTTATGATAATTTATTTGAATGATATTGTGATATACTTCATGAATGAAAAAAATCATGTTCAACATGTTCATCAAGTTTTGAAAACATTCATGATTGCTAATTTTTACTGCAAAATTTTTAAGTGCTATTTTAATGTTTGCAAAATAAATTTTTTTGAGTATATTGTATTGACTGATGTAGACTTGACCAATTTCAGAATCAGATCAGACCTGTGAAAGATGCTGGCTGGCTGCTAGAGCTCTTAAAGTCTAAAGCTTCAGGCTCTGCCCACTCTGTGGGCCAGCAGGTTTGGGCACAGATTTATTCATGAAACCTGTCAAGCACAGCAAAGTGCCAAGCCCCCTGGAGCTATACTTAATAGCGCCTAGTGTAGGATCTTCACCAGGCCTGCTGCTGTCTGTTGCAGCCTGTAAGCAGTCTGTAGCAGCCCATAGCAGCAGTTTATGTGATAATAAGTGATAATTACTGAGGTTAAGCCTTAGTTATAGAGGTCTAGGCCCTAAATATAGGGGGTTGAGTGATAATTTTAGGCCTATACAGATTCTACAAAGCTTAAATCAATCTGCTAAGTCTTATATAATCAGAATCAGATTTATCTGACAGGTTTCTGAATTTCAGACACTTCAACTCTACCCACTCTGACAGCCAGATCTAGAGAGCTTTGCCTGTTCTAAATGAGTTTCAGGCAGGGTTGAATCAGGCTGGTCAAGAATTTGATGGATTTGTTGATCAAGTCTAGACTGATGAAATATTTATGAAAAAGTCATATGTGAAAATCATTTTAATCTAATCAGAATTCAACTTGTAAAAAAATATTCAAGTATTTTTAAAATTTGTGAATTTTTACTGTCATTTTATTTTGAAGTTCTCAAAAATTGTTTTAAGTCTTACTAATATGCTGAAGAATGAAAAACAAAATAAAAAAATTAAACATTGCAAGAAATAAAAATTAAATAAAAAAAATAAAAAAAAATTTTCATGAAAAAAACTTGTGAATTTTTTTATATTTTGAAAAAAAATTTTGCAGATATTATCATGCTTCATCATTTCAATTCTGATTGTTAAATATGTCTTGAAACTGATGTCTTTAATTTTGTCATCTCAGAAATCATTACTTAATTGAATGATTTCTGAAATTAAGTATCTGTAATTGTGTGTTTGTGAAAAATGAAACTTGTGAAATGCAATTATAATATTCATGATTAAGAATTCTTGATCATTGTTGAATTTTTTAAACACTGATGTTATTGACTAGAAAGCTTGCAAAAATTTATTTTAGTAATAATAAATTATGATAATTTAAGTTCTTTGCAACAGCAAAGAACTTATCTAAATAACAAATTTATTGAGTTCAGAAATTAATGATTTTTTGATTTATTATGAAACATTAAAAAAGAAAAAAAAAATTCAGCTGATGAATTTTTGTGATGACTGAATTATGTGAAAAAAATAAATTGTAAAAATACTTAAAAATATGAGACTGCAAATTAATTTTATATCATGTTTTTTTTTAAAAAAAACAAATTGTACTGACAAAAAACTTGAGCTGATAAATACTTTACTCAAGTTTTTTGAAAAAAAAAATAATATGCAATTTTTTTTGTGAAGCTTATGATACAAATCAAAAAACTACTTGCAAAAATTTTCTTAAATAAAATGTATCAGAATAAAAAATTTGAACTGAAGATTGTAAGCATTTGTGAATTAATTTATGATGAAAATTTTTATAATATTGAAAATTTTCACAAAACAAATGAAATATTTTGCAATTTTATTTCAGCATTATCTGAACTGCTAAATGCTGATAAGTATGTAACAAAAGTTAGAAAAAGAATGAAATTTTACTTTTGATTTGTGAAGAAATGAATTTTTAATGAAAACATGTTGTTTTACAATGATTGTTTATACATTTCAGTCAATAAGATTTTATAACTAAAGTTAGTCACACAATATCATGATACATCTTTGACAAATCATTTTGCTATGAAGTGAATTTATGAGTTACTTTTGTGAAAGTATTATGTAAGACTTCAGCTGTAAGCTCTGCAAAAGCTAACACTGTTTTTTTTCTCAAATGTAATTAGTCTTAATTTGATTAGCTTTAGTGAGCATAACACACATATAAATAACACACTGATTTTTCCCTTCATTGAGAGAATCAGTGACAATTTTTTTTGTCTAACAATTATATTCTTTGCTTATTAATTTTCTTATTAATTAAGTAAATAATGTCATGTCAAGCTTACTAAATTGCTTCTGGTATAGTGTAGTCACATACTGTGTATATAACTTCTTATTTCTGATTTTCTATCTTTCTGAAGATCAGCAATGAGTTCTATTATCTCAATATCATATTGATATCTGAGTCATCTATGTTTTTTTATTTATATATTTGCACATATAATGTCTTATAACTTGATACATTGTTTTAATTGCTATTTATTATATAGCATTTTCACAATTCTCATCACTTCTCAAACTGAAAAACAGTTCATCAGATTACAAAATTTTTTTTCATCAAATTTTATTAATTTTATCAATTATTTCATTAAATTTACACTTCTTGTGGCAAATATTCTTGAATTTGATATCATGTTCAACAATATTAATTGCACAACTCAACATGACAAAAATCATGAAAAAAATTCTTCTTCAGTTGAAGTGACAATCACATCAGACTTTTTTAATGATAACATTGTTGAGCTAATTGTGCAGTCTCAATCAAAAAACATCAGAAAATCATCAATTATGACTGAAAACAATGTCATTGTTGAAGACAAACACAAAATTAAACATTTTAGACTTGAAAAACAATTGTTGAAACAACAAATCAAAATTGAAAATTTTAACAAAATAATACAAGTGTTAAAAAACAAAAAAAACAGCACTTCAAGCTTAAATATTTTTACTTCAAATGTTTTTACTTTAATATTTTTTATTATAACTGACACAGCAAAAGCATTCTCATAAAAACTTGATAAAAAATTCACAACTTGTTATTTTAAAAAACAAGAAAACTTCATTGCAAGCACAGAAGCTTTTCATATTTATCATAAAAATTTTTTAAAAAACAGTTAAATTATAAGATTCTTGAAGCAGTTCTGCATTTCAACAGCAAATTGCTCATGAAATGAAGTTATTTTAACACAAATAATGATAATTAATTATTTACTTGAAAAAATTTCAAAAATTGACTGAAACAACAAGTTATGAATTCTGAAAAAATCTTACATGACACTGATCATTAATATTTAGAACTCAAACAGCATAAAAATCAGTCAGTTCAAGATTTCATGATTGTTTTAGAAAGCATTTCAAAACAAATTCACAAACAATATATTAAAAATCAGCACAAAAAACATGTTTATTCAAAAATACTATCTGAAGTTCATGCAGAATTTGACAAGTACATCAATAAATACAAAAATATGAAATATGAAGCTTTCATATTTTGTTTGACACAGACTGAAAATAATTTATTTAATAAAATCAACAAACTTAAAAAAAAAAGCAAAATTCAAAAAATTCAAATCAAAACAACACAAACTGCTTCAGTTTTAAAAACTGATCATGAAAAAAGTCAGAGAATAGCAACAATAATTTACATGATTTTTCAAATGATAATAAAAAATGAAAAACTGAATATGATAAATGCTTATATTGTGAAAAAAAACACTCTTCAGACAGTTGTTGAAAGAAAAAACAGAAGCAAAAGTATGAGAACAAGCAGTAAAATGCATTAAAAAACTTTTAAAAAAAATTATTAACATCACAATAACTTTTGAGATTCACAAATATCAGTGAAATTTTTTATTTTTCATCATAATTGTTGAAATTCTGATAACTAAAAATCTGAAAAATGTTATAGTTTTAGTGAATTCAGAAGCTGAAGTCAACTTTATTAATCATTTTTAAGCAAAAACTAATCATTTGAAAAATAAATTTCACAAGTCAAAAATGATGAAGATTATTGATGATCACATAATGCACACTTATGAACAACTAAATTTAGTCATAAATGCAACAAACAGTAATGAAGTTACACAAACTGCTACTCATAGCTTCAAGATGATAGCTCTGAACAGTTATGATTTTATTTTGAATTTTTCTTAACTTAAAAGTGTTAATTCTTTTGATAATTAACAAAAGAATAACTGAATTTATTAAATTGATGCAGTTAATATTGATTTTATGTCTGTAGATGAAGCAGTTGACAAGATTTTAACAAAAGCACAAGTGTTCTTGCTCAATATCAAGTCAGTTGTATTGTCAAAAACTGATGATTTTGAACAAATGAATGAATTTACTGATTAATCAATTATGTTTAATGATGCAATGTATACAAATGTGAATTTAAATAAATTGCCAGATTATGTGCATCATAAAATGCATTTATTCTCAAAAAAAACTGTAATTGAAGCTTCTCATTCATCAAAAATGAAACATAAAATTAAATTGAAATTTGAAATGAAATTATCATTTTTGTTAATTTATTTTTTATCTGTCACTGAATTCAAAATTGTGAAGCAATATATTGAAAATGCTTTGAACAAAAATTAAATCAGATTTTTTGAAAGTTTTGCTAAAGCTTCAATTTTTTTTGCTTCAAAAAAATAATGATTTACATTTTTGTGTTAATTATCATGAAATTAATTGCATTACAATCAAAAATTACTATTCTCTGCTGCTGATTATAAAAATGTTGAATAAACTTAGTAAAGTCAAGATATATACTGCTCTGAATCTTCACAATGCTTATCATAAAATCAGAATTTGTGAAAAGAATAAATGAAAAACTGCATTTTGCATTTGTTATGAACATTTTGAATTTTGTATGATATTTTTTGATTTGACAAATGTGTCAGCTACATTTCAATTTTATATAAATAATGCACTTGCTAATTTATTAAATGTTTGCTGTTTGATTTATCTTGACAACATTTTTATTTATTTCAACAACATGAAAAAGTATATTAAGCACACACAAATGATTTTTAATTGTCTTGAGCAAGCAAATCTGTTCATAAAAATCAAAAAATGCAAGTTTGCTGTTGATAAAGTATCATTTTTAAAATATATGATTGATTTTGAAAAAATTGAGATGAAAAAAAATGAGTAAATGTTATACTTGATTGATCAATTTCTAAAAACATTAAGAAACTTCAAAGCTTCTTAAGATTTGCTAATTTTATAAACAATTCATCTACTTTTATTCAAAAATTGCTAATTTTTTATTTGCATTAATCAAAAAAAACAATATAAAAAAAATGAAAATCACTTTTTGTTTGAACAAACAATGTCAAATATATATTTCAAGAGTTCAAAAAATGCTTTATCTTTGCTTTTTTACTCTCTCACTTTGATTTTCAGTGAAAGATTATGCTGAAATTAAATGTCTCAATTTACACAATAACAATTATATTATTATAACTTCAGAAGAATGAATTCTGGCATTTTGTTGTCTTTTGATTTTATAAATTAATAAATGCAGAAATGTGTTATGATATATATGACAAGAAGTTGTTGATAATAATTGTGTTTTTTAAGCACTGAAGACATCATTTGAAAGAAAATCAAAATTCAGTAATTATTTTATCTGAACATGCTAATTTACAATATTTTATAATAATTAAAATACTCAACAAATATTAGACAAAATGAGCAGAAATATTAAGTGTGTATGATTTTATGTTTTTACATTGTTCAAATAAAACAAATTCAGCAAATGCACTCAGTTGTTGATTAGATTATGCAAATTTTTATCATGATGAAATTATGTTATTTATCTTGCAACAAAAGTTATAACATGAAATTACAACAAAATGAAACACTGAACTTTAAAAAAATATAATTTTTTTACAAATTGCATTCAGATGTATGACAAACAGCAGCAACTGACATTTTTAAACAATTTAACAATTGCTGACAGTGTAGATAATTTCTCAAAAAACATTGTTGACTTTTCTGAGTTTATCATCAATAATAAAAGCTTTTCAAAAAGCTTTATGCTGCAAACACTGATAAATGTTGTTTTAGCATCTGAAACAGCATATACAATTATGTTAGAATTTCTAATTTTTTTGTTACTGCAAATTCAAAATTTAAATTTTTTTATCAAAAAACACAGACAAGAAGTACAAGAAACTGACATGTTTAACACTGAAAGTTTTGTTTAAATTATTTTTGATGATGATTTACTTCAAGTCAATAATCAAGCTTATGTTTCAAAACAAAAAATGTTGATAATGAAAGTAATTCACATAAATCACAACAATTCACAAGAAAATCATTTAGAAATTAAAAAGTTCATTGAGACAATTCAGAATAAATATTATTGACATGAATTTATTCAGAATGTTACACAATATGTGCAAACTTGTAATGTTTATCAACACATTAAGCTTTATCAACATAAAAAATATGATGAGTTAGACACAATTTTTATGTTTTTCAAGTCTCTTGAGTTTATTTTGATTGATTTTATTACCAGCTTGTCTTCTTTCACATGAAAAAATGAGATTTATAATATCACATTAATTATAATTAATATTTTTTTCAAATTCACAATTTATATATCTTGCTGAAAAAATATAATCACTGTTGAATTTACAGAAATTTGCTACAAGTATATTTTTACAATGTATGAAACATCAAAAAACATCATTTCTGATTGAAATTTATTATTCACAAGTAAATACTGATTAATTTTCTGTTTTTGTTTTGATGCAAAATATCAGTTTAGTACTGTTTTTCATTCTCAAACTGATGATCAAACTGAGTGTCAAAATCAAATATTTAAGCATTATTTGCATTGCTTTATTAATTTTCATCAAGATGATTGAATACAATGATTGTCAATGACACAATTTGTGCACAATCAAGTAAAGCATAGCTTTACAAACAAAATATCAGCTAAAGCTTTCATGAATTATCATTTCAACTTGATTATTAATGTCAGCAAATCATCAAAAAAATCAGTCATTCATGCAGCAAAACACATTGAAATTTTTGAAAAAATACACAAATAACTGATTGAAAAATTGCAAGCAGTGTGTGATACACAAAAAGCATATTATGATTTAAAATATAAATCACAATTTTTTCAAATCAGCAGTTGAATGATGATTTATACAAAAAACTTTCAAATGATTTATTCTGCATGCAAACTTGATCATAATTATGTTGATTTATTTCAAATTGTTGCAGCTTGAGAAAAGCAATCATATAAGCTTTAATTACTTTTTAGTTATTATAGCATACATTCTGTTTTTCATGTTTCACTGCTGAAAGCATACAAAAAATATGAAAATTAGCTATCATCATTAAAATCAGAACTGATAAACAAACAAAATGAATATATTGTTAAAGAAATTTTTAAAAAATACAAATATTATAAAAAAATTAAATATTTTGTTCAGTGAGCTAATTGAAATTCTGAAGACAATAATTGAAAATCAGAAAAATATTTAACTGATACTGAAACACTTGTAATTTTTGAAGAGCAAAAAAAAAGCAAGAAGTTAATACACAGTCTGTAAAAAACATCATAAATACAATTAAAAATAATTTTAAACACTTAATGATATTTCTTGATTTTTTTTGCTGCTTTTTTTAAATTTTTTTCATAGAATTTTTTAAATGGTTTTACTGAAAAGCAAAAACTGACTTTCAAAAAAAAAAATTTTCAATTGATAAAAAAACTAAAAAAAAAAACATGTACAAATGTTCAAAGACATCAGATGTATCAAAAAACAAAAAAATTAAAAAAAACATGCATAAATATTCAAAAATATCAGACACATCAAAAAACATGTGTGAGTATTTAAAAATACTAGATACATCACAAAAAACAAAAAAAAAACAAAATCTCAGCAAAAATTCAGCTCAAAGACACAGCATTCAATAAAAATGTATTCAAAAACACAAAAATTATTTCAAAAAATTGCTAAAAAAACACAAGCTCATTCTCTGAGTTTTTCTTTTCACTTTTCTTCTTATATTCTTCATTTTTTTTCTTCTTCACTGATTTAATCATCAGCTTCACAATCATCTTTTGCTTTTTTTTCTTCTTCTCTTTCTTTTCTGCTGACTTCTTTTTCTCATCTTTTTTTTTTCTCAAAAAAAAGCAATTCAATTAAGCAAACCTCAGAAAAAACAAACAAAGCAGAAGCAGCAGATTTAACAATTACAAAAATGACAAAAATGAATGAAAAAAACACTGCAGGCACCAGAATCACAACAGCAATCATTTTAGCAAAAAAAATAAAAAACAATTACAGCAATTTATTAGTTAAATCAACACTTTCTGCTGAAGAAAATTTTTTTCATTTTTTTTTTCTTCATCAAATCAGCACTTTCAGCACTTATAATTTTTTTTACAAACTTCTGCTCTGCTGCAGCAGCTGCATGATGCTTTTTAACATTACATTTAGCTGCAGCATGAGCATGAGTGCTTCTGATTTCACAATCAGCTTTGATCAGAGTTGTCATCAGCTTCTGAAGTTTTATCTTCAATTTGCTAACAGTATAATTTATTTGTCATATGTGAAAAATAACATCATGAAGATTCTGAAGACACTTAATTTGTGAAGTTTTTTTTATTTAAAACACAAAAAAATTAGTAAATTATTGCTAATAATTGAATATTTACTTATCAGAATGCAATTCTAATGTGTTTTTTGACATTTCTTGCATTTTTTGTTGCTGAGTCTTACATAATTACATTTCTCAGCAGAATTAATCAAAAAAAGCAGACAATAATGGCAGAGAAAACATTTAAATTGTTAATATATATAAATTAAATATTGAAACAGCTGAAAAAGTCACTTCAAGCACAAAAATATATATATTTTTGCTCAAAACACAAACAAACACATTTACAAATTCAATTCTGACAGACAAAGTTTTGTAACAAGAAAAAAACAAAGTTCTGATAAATTAAAAAATTTATAACAGACAAGAATATAAACAAAAAATTTATAAAAAAATTTAAAATGCATTCAAAAGTGATTAAATATCATCAGAATTGAAAAAAAAACAAGTGAACTTGCTTCTGCACAAGAAAATTCACACAAGATACATAAATAAATATAAAAAAAACATTTTCAGCATAAAAAAATTTTTTATTAATTACAAATATATCAAAAAAAAATGATGAAAATGATTATTTTTTTTTAATTTTTTTTTCTTCAGTTTTTTCATTTTTTTTTTTCTGACAAAATGAAATTTTTTTTAAATAATGCTGAAACTGAAGATATCTTACAATGTTTTTTAATCAAAGTAATTGAGACAGCAGATGCAGATGATGTCATTATGACAGAATAAAAACACAACTTGAGAGGAAAAAAAATGAAATAAAAGCAAGATGAGCAGCAAAAAAAACAATAAAAGCTGAAAAAGCAGAATTGCAGCAAATAAAACAAGAAAAAAGTTAAAATAAATTTAAAAAAAAACAAAATAACAAAAACAAAATTGTAATTATGCAGTGCTGCATTATTATTTATCATTGCTATGATTTTTGAAAGTTTATTCAAATGTTAATTATGTGAAAAATTTTCTGAAAACACATTACTGACTGAACACTAACTCAATTTAATTGCTATTGACAATACAGCATTTCAAATCTCTGTACTCATTTATTTCACACAATGATGTGATTTTAATTAATTATTAATGTATTATTAACTCTTGCTTACTTAAAACAATCACACAACATTATATTTACTCACAAATATGTGTCATACATGTACTTTTTTGTACAAATCATCAGTATACAAGCATTTATGCTGCAAAAAATTGTTGCTGAAAACAACTCTCAACTAAAAAAAAAACAATTGTCATGTCAAGCTTACTAAATCATTTTTAACATAATGTAGTTACATACTGTGTATATAATCTCTCATTTCTGATTTTTTATCTTTTTAAAGATCAGTGATGAGCTTTATTATCTCAATATCATATTGATATCTGAGTCATTTATGTTTTTTTATTTATATATCTGCACATATAATATTTTATAACTTAATACATTGTTCTAGTTGCTATTTATTATATAGCATTCTCACATTATCATGTAATTTTTTATAATTATTGCTCATCACTGTGTACTAACTGCTACAAACTACTACAAACTGCTTACAGACAGCAGCAGCTTCAGTTGAGATTCTACATCAAGTGTGATTAAGTATAGTTTCAAAGAACTTGATGCTTGATGAAATGTATAAATAAATTTATATTTGAACTTACTGATCTGTAAAGCAGACAAAATCTAAAGCTTTAAATTCTAAAAACTTTAGCAGACAATTAGCATTTCTCATAAATTTAATTTAATTTCAAAATTGATCAAGTTTACAGACAATTCAGCAATTTTGTATACAAAAATAGTAAATTTTAACACTACTGAAAATCACTGATTTTAACTACTTCAGTTTCAAATGTATTTTCTTAATTAATTAATTTTTTTTATTTTTGTTTTATTTAATTAACTACTAATTTTAAATTTTTGTTAAAAATTAAATACAAAGTATCAGAATATTTAAACAAATATTTAATTCATTAATATTTAAATTTTATATAATTTTATTAAATTATACTCAACAAAACTCTGAAAATTTACTGTCAGAACAAATTATTAAATTTTCATCATTAATTAAAATTAACAATAAAAAATTTGAAATTAAGAAAATTTATGTATCATTTACATTATAAAAAATTCAAATGTTAAAGTGAGTTGATTATAAAAATGATTTTATATAATGTAATATATTCAACTTCAGAAATAATTTTATTTATTTTTAAATTTTTATTAAAAGATAAAATATTATATACTATTGTAGTAAAGTTTCTGCTGATATTATTAAAATGTTGACACAATATCTAGTTCAGATTGACAATTATTATAATCTAATACTATAAGTAGTTGCTTTCAACATTTTCTGTGACATTTTTTTTGATCTTACACATTAGTTATGCTTGTGTTATTTTTTTTATTCTTAATTAGTTATAATGAATACTATTGTGTTACTTATTCATTTATTGAAGTTGTCTATTGAACCTACAGCCTACATGATAGATATGTTACCTACTTGCTTCCACAGATGACTTACCACATGATATGCCTTCAGAAGTTCAGATGGCCACTGTTCTTAGTCATATTTCTTGGCACAACAGATTCTCTGCTTCACTATATAAATATATAAATGAAAAAATGTAAATAAATTAAATATTAATGTAATATTGAAATAATAAAACTCATCACTGATTTTTAGAAAGAGAAAAACAGCAGATGAGAAATTATTATTACCTACTTTAGCAGTTTACATTATTTATTTACAAATATAGTGCTTATACAGCTTGACACATTAGGTAGTTCTAGTTGCTATCATCCTCACAAACTGGTTCAATGCAAACTTCTGTTTTCACCCTCGCATAAGTGTCTCCAGCTTCATTCAGCAGCAATTTGATTTCCTGTTCCCGTCTGAAAACTTCAACCTTCTCATTTCGCAACTCCTCAAATCTTTGAACAAGTTGTTGGTTGGAACACTCCATGGAATGTGACAAACAGCGCAGGCGTGCCAGAGCAATAGTCAGCCCAGGAATGGGAGTTACCCTCGAAGGTGTCATTGACCGTGAATGAAGCTTTCCATAGTGCATGCCCTCCATGCCCGCTCGCGCCTGCACTGCTTCATATACGGTTCCACGGTCATAATCCGAATCATTTTCTCCAAGTATTGTGTGTGCGCCATCAAAGAAATCCTTCATTTCTAGTCGGCGCCCCTCCAGATCCTCGTATCCAACCATTTTTCCCAACTGAAATGCACCATCTTCGACAACAGGCTCGAAATCTCGGACGAAATCTTCATTCTCCAGTACAAATCGCGGCTCTATGCCCACTCTGGCTTGCGGCTGTACTAAGCTATCATCTGGGTCTAGGTCTAATGATATATAGCCATGATTGTTACCACGACGTACATGCAGTTGCTTCATTGCTTGACTCTCCACTTCTGTTGGAACTGTAAATGACGAGGAGTCTTCGACTAAGTCCTTCAATTTCTTGTTAATGTTCAAGGGCGTTTGCTCGGTTTGACCGTTACACTGGAGTGATACCTTTTTCGGCATTGATAGGACAGAATTTCGAAAATTCTTGAGATATTCCGGGTCGTGGTTCAGCGGATCCACCTGCTTTGACTGCCTCAATGCAGGAGAGCCTAACGATGGTGTGTATGTTGATTGCAGCCCACTACCTACTGCACGTTTCCTCGCATCAGGTCTTTTAGGGACAACCACACCAGTATCACCAGGGTCATCTGCAGTCATTGAGGTGGCATCCAACTCGGACACTAGTCGTGATTTCGACTTCTCCTTTAACCTGGTATTCGACTTCCGTACAGCAATTGCATGGTCTTAGGAAAAGTCAGTTCTCTGAGTGACTAATAAGATGAGTGAAAGGGGCACACCTTGATCAGAGGTTGTTGCAAGAGCATGTTCATCATCATCACTAAGTTGACTATAATTTAGCTGGTAGGAGGAACCCATCACAGACTGAATGAGCAAAAAGGTGCAAAGCATGCATTGAGTAAGAGAAATCTTGTCCAGCTAAACCATGTGGTCAACTGGTTCATGATTTGTTGCCACAAGCATGAGTTCCTGAGGTAACGTCCACGACCACCCAACGACTTTTACCCCCCAACAACGGCAAATTCAAGCCCAACCCCCCATGTTTAAACCCCAATATCTCACCAATCAAATAAGATTTTTAAATAATATTGGAATCACTAGTAAATTAATTACATAAAAATCTATATCAAAAAGAATTTTCTAAAAATACCAACTTTAAGTAGCTAATAATGTCAGTTGAATAAAAGATATGATTTTTATTAAAAATAAATTACATATAAATAATAGCTTACATTTATATATTAAATATATGAAATTTACATTTTTTTACTATTTCTAATTCAGAATCTGAAATCAAAATTCAAAAAGATTGAAAATTAATTTCAATAAAGCTTAAAATAATATATAATATAATTTTAATTTTATTCTAAATTTCTCATACAAATTTATAAGATGTAATTGAATTATATATATTATCAATTTTGTACTGT
Organism: Emydomyces testavorans; assembly: GCA_029449355.1. Classification (NCBI taxonomy): domain Eukaryota; kingdom Fungi; phylum Ascomycota; class Eurotiomycetes; order Onygenales; family Nannizziopsiaceae; genus Emydomyces; species Emydomyces testavorans. The sequence continues at coordinate 5,658,013 of CP120628.1, forward strand.
GATGACTGCACACAAAAAAATATATACTTGATAAAAACAAAAAATACAAAATCAATCAAACTGATCACAAAATCAAATATAATATTATTTAACATTTGAAAAAAACTACAAAATAATAATAATTCTTAATAACAAATTACAAATATTTACTGACAGATTTATCAGAAAAAATGATACAGAAAAAAAATAAAATACAAAAAATTATTATTATTGGAAGCAATTTAATCAAAAAAAATCTCATAAATATTTTAAAATAAAAAAATTGAAAAAAAATAAAAAACTAAAAACTAAAAAAAATATTATACAGAAAAATTCAAAATTGCAATGCAATCAAGCAAGAAATAGAAAAAAAATAAAAAATTAAGATAACAAGTTTATGTATATACTGACAAAATAACTAAACTGAGTTAAAAACTCAAAATTATGATATTATAAATCATTTTCAGATTTATTTTTGTTAAATTATTCAAAAACTGAAGTACAATTGAGCTAAACACAAGTATAATTATTTCAAAATTATGAATGCAAATAATAATTTTGTTAAAAAATAAATAAATGATTTCTTCAAGTAGACAAATCTGAAGAAGTTTAAAAAATTATCAGTTTCAAAAATAATTAAAAAAATAAATTTTGAAATGATTATATCATTTAATGAGAATGAAGATGAGAATAATGAGGACAATAAAAATTAAATAATAACTGATTAAAATTTTCATTAAAATTACAGTTCAAAAACAGTGATTAGAGTTAGAATTAATTATCAATGAAGTGATTTCAAGAAAACTACTTTTTATTTTTATATTAAATTTCTGTAAGATGTAAGTTTACTGTATGTATATTTAATATATTTATAAAATAAATTATATTAAACATTTTATTGTTGAATATTAACTGTAAATAACAAAATATGAAGTTCAAACTTGAATACAGAGTGCAAATATTAATAAACAAAATTTTTTTTTGTTATTTAACATCTTAACAATTATACAATTCAGAAGTTTCAAATTTAATCAGACTTATTATTAAAACTCATTACTATTATTTCAACTTGAATATCATTTGTTTGCTACATTTTGAACTTCATATATTATTTTCAATGTTAGATTTTATTGTTATTGTGTCATCAGATATAAATATAATTTTAATTTTAATTTTTTTTTCATTACTAACAAGAAATTAACTGAATTATAGTTTCATAAAAAATATTGTATTATTTATAAATATGTTAAAAGTGTTGTCTTTAATCAGTGATGAAACACAATATCTACAAAAAAATTATTAAAAAATTATAATTATACTCATTTTGTATGAAACAGTATTAAGCAACCTTTTACTACATGAGATTAGATAATACAAGTAGTAGAAAAATTTAATAATAAATTAATTGTTATATATAAGAAATACAACATTATACTGAAGCATTAAATATATATAAATCATAATGAATAAAATAAAAAAATATATAAACAGTAGAAATTATAATCATACTGCTTTTTTAAAGTATAATAAAAATAAATCATTTAATGATATACTGATAAAAAGTTTTCTTCTAATTATAATAATAATTTTTGATAACAAACTTAATTAAATTCAGATAAATCAGCACAAGTATTCAAAAATTATTAAAAAATTAGTTTTTTATTTTAAAAACAGTCTTTACAAGCTTTTTTTAAAGTACTCATTTTACTGAATTTGTTTTTTCACATAATTAATAATAAATAATTAAATATTTTTAAAATTTAATTTACTGTTTTCACTCATCAGCAATTTCTGATTTTTTTTATCAAATCAAAGTACATAACTTTTTAAATGACAAATATGATCAAACAGAAAATCAATTATTACAGAATTATGTATCAGATATAAAAATATTATTTATTGATAATTTATAATTAAGCTTTCATATAATTTTTTTATAAGTATTGTAAGATATTTTATGACAGACAAATAAAAATTTTAAAAAAAAACTGATTGATTTTAAATCATTATAAAAATTTTATAATAAAATGAATTTAAATAAAGTATTATGCAAATTTCTGAAATAAAAAAAATTACAAAATAACTGTTTTGCATTACTGTAAATAATATTAATAATAATTATATTTTTTAAAAAAATTTACAGATAAAAATTAAGCACATTAACAATCATGAATGAAATATAAAACTTGAATTAATTTTTTGTATTACTCATGTTTTGCAGCTTGTTATGAAGTAATTGATAAATGAATTGAAAATTAAAAGCAAAAAGAAAAATTTATTTTTTAAATTTAATAATGATTACATTTCAAACAAGCTTCAGATTGAAATATTTAAAAATATACTTCAAAAATTGATAACAAACTGGAATAACAAAGTTAAAATATTTTATTTATAATAATATTTTTAGATTCAATTATTTGTTAATATTATTCATGTCTTCTTTCAGCATTAAAAAGTTTTTTATAATTTACAGACAGCTGACAAAGTTCTGAATATAAAAATTAATGTGAAAATTTAATAAAATTTAATTTATAATATAACAGTTTAAGCTTTTTTACTGAGATAATATTTGAATATATAAATTAAAAATATCAAAATCACAAAAATCAAAAAATTTCAATTGACTGATAATAAATGAAAACAAATAAAATGTATTGTGTATTTTTTGTGGTTTTTTGTAGTGTATGTGAAAGTTTTTTAATGATAAAAAAATTAATAATTCATTTAAGTTTTTGAATATACAATACAATATTTAATCATTTTAACAAATAAGAAAAAAAATATATCCAAAAAGTAACTGAAAAAATATACTGATTAATATTTGTTAAATTATTTAAATATTATTCAACAATTGCAGATGAGTATAAAAAATTTATTCAGTAGCAGCTGTTCTCAATTTATATATTTATATAAATATTATAAATTTAAAACACTAAAAGAATGATGAGCTTAATAAATATAAATAATTTATAATTAAGTTTTACAATCAGAATTACAAACAATATAAAAATATATTAATAATTATTCTGGTAAATAATTCTAATTTAAAAATAACAATTTTGATAATAAACTTGAAAAAATTCATCTAATCTGAAACTAAAATCTGAATATAATTGTGAACAATAATATAAAAAAATACTAACAGTGTACAGTTAAGAAATGAGTTTGAATAATATTTATACAATATTTAAATTTCTTAAATATCAGAAAAAAACATTTTTAAAATATGAGCAATTATTGAATATCAGTATCTCACTGCAATACAAATGATTAAAAATATACTTAATATGTTATCACATATTGTTGACATGAAGTTAAAAGTTTAATTTAGAAAGAAACATTTGTTTTTATTAATAAAAATATTTTGCAAAACTGATAATTAAGAAAATTATATTAATAAAACATGATAATTAAAACTTGTTTTTTAATAAAAATATTACATTGAATGATAATTTTGATAATAATTGTTTAATTATTAAAACTAAAAAATATGATAAGATAACTTTCAGAAGAAGCACAATTGATAAAAAAAATATTAATTTAATAATAAAAAAAATATCTGAAAATAAAAAAATTGCAGAATTACAGAAGAAAAAACAACAGCAGTAACAGCAGAAATATAAATAATTATATTATTAAACTTACATATAATTGAAACTGTTATCTTGAATCATTATTTTATTATGTAACTGCTGAGTTGATGAATGTTTCAGCTAAATTTGTTCATATTCATTATCAAAAAATATTATTTATATTTTTTTTATATTATGTCATCAGAAATCAGAGACTCTGATTTTAAAATTATATAATTTCATCTTATTTTATGTGTGTTGACTGCAGTTTTATTTTCATTTTAAAAACTAAATACTAGTTTTTTAATTCATTTTAATAAATTTATTTACAGTTTCATTTTCATTTCAGTTCATAAATTTTCAGTCTTATTTTCTTTCAATTTTATTTTATATAATAATAATTTAACTTTAATAATTTAATATTAAATTTTGTTTCTGTCTTCTGATTGATTTCAAACATTCAAAATAAAATGAAAAAAAATAAAAATTTCTAATTTCTGCAGTGAGTCTAGTAAAGAAATTTATTCAATTAATATATAAGTAAATGTGAAATGACTACTACTCACTTAATTAGTAAGAGAATCAATAAGCAAAGAATATAATTGTTAAACAAAAAAAATTACCACTGATTCTCTCAATAAAAAGAAAAATTAATGTATTATTTATATGTGTGTTATGTTCACTAAAGCTAATCAAAGTAAGACTAGTTATATATGAGAAAAAAATAATGTTAGCTTTTATAGGGTTTACAGCTGAAATCTTACAGATATATATAATATTAACAAATGATTTAAAAAAATTCTTTAAATTTTTAAATTTTTATTATGCTTCACAGTATTTAATTTATTAATTTTTAAGAATTTCACTTGTATCTTATTTAATTGTTGACATATTGAGATTAAAATATAAAAGATTAACTTTGAAATTGTTGTCATTGAATAACTGTTATCATTGAATAATCATGTATTGTGCTCAAATCTTGAATTTTTGTTAGAATGATATCACTGACAGAAATTCATATTTTATTATCACAAAAATTTTTCTATATAATTTCACAAGCTCAAGATTAAGATTCAATTATTATGTAATATTAATAAGTATAGATATACTCTTTTTTATAAAAAAATTATTTAAAATTTTGTATATAAATCATTTACTTTCAACACAGTTTTGCATTTTGTTGATATTTTTAATAACAAAGTTTAAATATTTTTTGAAGTAATAAAATTTTAATATTTCTCTAATCAGTATTTAAAACTGCAAATAGCTTAGATTGAAATCAGATGATGAATGTTTTTAAATGTAGTTTTTTATTTTATTTTATACAATTTTAATAAAGTTCAAATCTGATGAGTATAAACATCAAAATATTAAATAAATATTTCACTGATAAAATTCATGAAGAATATATAGAGCACTGTGTTTAAAAGTATTATTTCACATTAAATAAAATTGAAAATTCAATTTCATATAATTATGAATGACTGACATCACTTTCTCATTATAAAAATACTTTATAATCAGTTTTCAGTTTTTTTTTCAAAATAAAATTTTTTTTCTTCTCATTATTATAAATGAATCTTCAAGTCATTCACTTACACTTTTCTTGAGTTCAGTTAAGTAAACATGTAGAATTATACTTTTCATCTCAAGTAAGTCATTATTACTACTTAAAGCTGCTAAATCTCTCAAATTAAAAAGTACTAAGAAATATTTATCTGTTTTGTATATTATTTATATTGTTTTTTAGATGTAATTCAGATTTTATTTGTTTAAAAAATCTGAGTTCATTACTCTTAAATTCAGTTCACATATTTTTGAGTTCATATTAATTGCAGCTGCTGTTTTTATTTATTAAGAAAAGATTTGTACAAGACTATACACTTATAATGATTTTTTTGCTTAAAGTAAGTTTTAATCTTTAAAGCTTTTGACTCTTTGAGCTAATTTTCAAATTTAATATCTTGACAATTTCTGCAAAAAACATCTGATGAGTTTGTTTTAAAATTTTAATAAATTGCAGAATTTCATTTATCTGAGATTCACTTAGTTTGAGTGAACAATCAGTATATTTTTGTAAAATAAAATAATCATGCTAACAAACATATTTCACTTGATGATAAAATATCTTAAGCTGAAGTATATTATTGAAATATTCAATCACTTGAGCATAAATATAGTCAGTTTTATGAACAGTAAGAATTTCAAGCTGTTCATCATGTATGAGATAAAATTTTTGATTTTTAGAGATTGTAAATTGCTCAAGTTTCATATTAACAGCTGATTTGATAAATTTAATAAATAAATAAATAAATAAATAAATATATAAATAAATAAATAAATAGATAAATAAATAATTAAATAAACTGTTTGATAAATAAATAAATCACTCAAATGATAAGTAGACTGTTTGATAGATAGATAGATTAGATAGATAGAGATTGTATACATGATATGATGTATAAGATTTTGTGATTATAAACATTTTGCTGATCATTTTCTACAAAATGAACTTCATTCTAACAAAATTTCAGATTTGAGCACAGTACATTAATGACACATGATCTTACATTCAATCAATCAGAAGTTTTGTGATATGAAATAAAATAGTTGATTGTCTATCTAAGACTAGCAGCTATCATCAACTATATAACACATCATATCAGATACAAACAGGCCTAAATGTTTCAAGTGGCATTTCAATATATGCAACTAGAAAATAAAAGATACAATAAGAGTGTAGGCTAAATCTAAAAAATCACATTCTTCCTCACTAAACTGAATTTTGTTCACAAAAATCACAGTTATAAAGTATCATGTCTCAATGTAGGGTAATGTAATTTGTTTTTCAAATGTAGTTTTTTCACACTAACAAATTTTAATCAATTGCTAGCATGATTTTTCATCATAACAATCAGTTTGACACACAATAATTTTTTTTTGAATTTCTCACTTCATCAGTTGTTTTTTTTTCATTCTCAAACTTTTTATTCAATCAGTTGGCATTGATTATTTCATTCACAAAAATTAGTTTGTGTGTTGTAAGTTTCTAGTAATTGTTTCTTATTAATATCAGAATTCTAGAAGAAGAGCAATTTTAACAATATCAATTAGACTTTTCAAGCAATTTTTTTTTGTGTTCAGACAGTTTTTTGTATTGCAATTTCTCATGTTAATATGATAATGTTCAGCAAAAACTTTCATAAGTATGAGTCAAAGTTTTTGAGAACTTTAAACAAACTGAAAAATAAATTCTTGAATTTTATAACAAGTTTTTTTTTATTCAATTTGTCTGAACATTCTTCTTGCAGCAAACATTTCTGTAAAAAAAATTTTTTCTGCTCATAAAATAAAAAAATACTTCAATTTTTTTGTAAAAAAAGTTAAAACTCTTCAAGAAAGTGAGCAAAAACAAAATCAGCAAAAAAATGATATTTTTGTTTCTTTTAAGTTAATAAACTCTGATAGTTTTATTTTAGTCAACAATATGAACTTGAATATTGTTTTTTTTTTCATTTCTTGCAATTTGTTCTGTCAAAGTCTTTTTTTTATATTCAGATTTTCAGAATTTTGAACATTTTCAAAATGATTACATTATCATTCAGTCAACATTCAAGCACAGCTGTTACTTTCATCTTGATTAGCTTCAATGACAAACTGATTTTTAATTTTTTTAAGTGAGATATGAAAATCTCAATGATCATGTTCAAATCACATATTCAGATTCTTTCTGAATGTAGAATTTCTTTTGCAGTTTTTTTTTAACACAGCAATTCACTAACATATTACTTTTGTTGTAAATAACAACTTTGACAACATTAATCATGTTATGATATTTGAGAAAATGATGATAAATGAATTTGTTGTTCATCATTTCTTTGTTGAATTTCTTACACAAGCTGTTAAAAAAATTAATATATTGTTTTTTGTTTGTTTTTTGTGCTGATATTTCTTTTTGAATTTTATTAATTTTCATTTACTTACAAGAAAAGTTTTTTACAATGCAGTTATCATTCAATGTCATGATAAAATTCAATCAAAGCTCTGCAAATTCTGTGCAGAATTACACAAATTATTTATCAAGTGTGTTATTGTCATGACTTCAAGCAGAAAATCAATTGACAAGAGTGCATGCACTAACTGTTTTTGAAAAAATGTCTTAAAACATTGCATACTTCATTTTAATTATGTGTCAGAAAAAATCACTTTATCATTTCTCAAGATTGATCATATTCATTCATCAAAAACAAACATCAAAAAGTTTTTTATTTTCAAGAAAATTCAAAAAAGCAAAAGATTTATCACTAAAAAATCATTCAAGTATTCTGCATTGAAGTTTTTTTTGAAAAATTTTCATTCTTTCATCAACAACAAGTAGACTGTTTGTACTATTCATGATGTTGTAATCAAGTTTTTTATTATTTTAAAAAAGTAAATTGATGAATTTTCTGACTTCAAAAATGAAGAAAAAAAGGAAAAATTCAGCAGTGACAGATAAAAACAATATAAATTTAAGTAAACTCAGCAATGTTTTTTTGTCTTCATTTTTTTTTGTTCATGAGTCAGAAATTAGAGATTTTGTACAATAAAACATTTTTTTCAACTCTAAAACATTAATTTCTGTATCATAATGCATTTAATTAATTGTTTTCAGAATGAATTGAAGATTTCATTTGTGTTAATTTCATTTTTGGAACATTCAACTAAAACAATTTTAAACTAAATTATAAGTAAAACTAAATTACAACAGCAATAAAAGTATCAAATAAGATTCTGATTCAATATAAAGCATTTTTCTTGTCAGAAAATTCAAATTTAAAAGCATTTGTTTGCTTATTTAATTGCTCATTATTGTTGCATTCTGATGAAAATTTTAATTTATTTTTTTTGCAATTTCAGATTTTGCACTTTTTATTTTTGTCACAAGAAATTTGATCATTATTTTGTGTTGTTTGTTTTAATTTAAGTCATTTCATAACATTTTTGATAATTATTTTTTTTAATGCTGACTTTTTTGCATTTTTCTTAAGTTTCTTTCATTTTTTTTTGTAATGACTGAGAGCTTCAAATAAAAAGTAACATCATTTTTGTAAACATTAATTATGTGTCAAATCTCAACAAATTTCTTAATAAACAATTTTTTTTATTTCAAGATTTGATTCACTGCAGATGAAGATCAAAATTTTTCAAATTCTTTACATTAATCTTAACTAATTGCAATTTATTGATCAAATTTTTAAGAATTTTACTACTAGATTTTTTCAATGCATATGTTTTTAACAAATGTAACTTGATCATTTTGTATGAATCAAATCATTTTGATTGAAATTTCTCAAATTCTTCATTTCTTACAGAAACTCAATTTTCAACTTTAAAATTTGTTTCTCAGATCATTTCATCTTTAATATGTTTGAATTTAATAATTTGATTAAGAAGAAGTTTGTTCATCAACAATCTCACATGATTAATTTTTTTTAATTTTTTATCTGAGTTTTCAATTTTCACATCATTTTATATCAGTATGTTTTCATTCAACGAAATATAAGAGTGTACATCATAAAGCAAATAAAAAAAACTTCATTTATTTATAACATGTATTTGTATTCATGCAGCAAATAAAGCTTGTGATAAATATTCATTTTATAAACATGTTGACTTTTTGAAAAAATATTTTATTAACATTTATCTCACTATTTTATTGATATTTTTAATCTTTTCATTGATTTGTGAGTGATATGATGTTATTGTATAATGTCATATTTGCATTTGCATAACATAATGTTTCACAGCAGCTAGACTGACCACATGGGATGGGAAATCCCATCCCATTCCAGTAGGCTTAGTCCCAGTTCCATTCACCATAGTCTCAGTCCCATTCCATGTAATTGGCTGATTTCTCATTCCTGTCTCATGTAATTGGCTGCTGGTCCCAGACCCATCCCATTGATTGATTGATTTTTCCAGTCTCATTTCATCTAATTGGCTGCTGATCCCAGTCCTGTCCCTGTAATTGATTGATTATTGGGATCAGTTGGGACCAGTGGTCCCTGATTTCATCAATTAATCAGTCAATTATGTGATGGGTGTGTTACTTCAGACTGTTATCAGGTGCAAAGTCACATAGTTACCTCTCTTTACTAAGATTTTTGGTGAGAATTCTAGGTAACTACACAACTTCACACATAAAATCAAGTTTTCTCAGTACAAAGTCATGTAGTTATCTAGAATTTCCACCAAAAATCTTAGTAAAGGGAGGTAACTATGCAACTTTACATACAAAAATAGTAAATCTTGACACTACCTGGAATCACCAGTTCCAACTATCTCAGTTCCAGTCCTGTAACCTCTGATTGACTACTAGTTCCAGTCTCATCCTGTCTAATTGACTGTTGGTCTCAGACCCATTCCATTGATTGGTTGATTTTCTCATTTCCATCCTGTGTAATTGGCTGCTAGTTTCAGCCCCATCCCATGTAATTGGCTGATTTCCCATTCCTGTCCCCTGATTGGTCCCAAACACCTGAGACAGAATGGGAAGGAAAGGGAATCCCTGATCCCTGTGGTCAGTCTAACAGCAGCTAACAAAAAATTTCAATCATTGTTTGATATCAGTTTCTGTGATGCTTCATAATTGATATAAATTTTTTCATAAATGAATTTTACAATTGCAACATTCATTGCTTTTTTTAACAATTTGATTAAGAGTCATTTCATTATATAATCAATCACTGTAATGATTCAACAGTTTTTATTTGAAGTTGTTAGCAACAGTTTTATAAAATTAATTTTTCATCATTCAAAAAACTTGATTTGCTTATTTATTATATATTGAATTTTTTTGCATTTCAGATTCAGTTTTAAGTTTTTTGCAATTTAACAGTTCAAACACAAATGAATTGCAGCTTGAATATTTTTCTTCATGTTTGATCAGTATTTACAGAACTGTAGAATTTTTAAAAATTTCAGTGAATTAAATTGATTGAATTTTAAATGCATTCATTTGACTAAATTGTTCTGAAAAGCTTTCTCAATATAAAATGTTTTTGTATTTTTGTCAACAATTTTAATAAGCATTTTTTTTCACTCATTTTCTGAAGTTAACTTGCTTCATCTAAACATGATTTCATTTTCTGAATAACTTGCTGTAGTGTCTCATCAGACAGTAATTTTTTGTGTTAAAAATATTAAATCATAGCATTATATCATTCATTTTCATTGTAATTTTTTAAAGCAAAAAAAAATTTCAGTGACTTTCATCAAGCTTCAAAAATCAATTTTCATAAAATCTAAATGTTAACTAATCATATGTGAAATTATTGTTTTTTTTCTGAGTGATATTTAATCATTAAATTATATTTTTAAAAGTCAGCAACTCATCTGACAAGTCATTTAAATAATTTCTGAGTTGTTTAAAAATATTAAAAATTTTTATGATTTATTATAATTGTTGTTTGAATCTCATTATCAATATACTGATTGAACACTTTAAGAGCATACTTGATTAATAAAAGTTTTTTTTTGTGAACTGAATAATTCAATTTCACTTTTGAAAGTTTTCATTCATCAAATGTCACTGAATGAAGTTTGTTAATTTTGTTTTCTCATCTGATAAAGTATGCAATCAATAATTCACTCAAAAACATTTGTTTCAATGATATAAAGTTTATTTTTGTTCAGTTGAATTATCACAGAGTTCTTCATCATTTATTTACATAATTTTAAAAATATCAGTTGACAAGAAACATTTAAGATAATCAGATAAAACTTTTTTTTTTAGTTTCTCATCAGATTTTTTTAACAAATTTAACAATGAAGCAGTAATTCTCACAAAGTTTTTTATGAATTATTTGTAAAATGTGATCAGATTTAAAAATTGTTGAATTTTATGTATATTTTTTAATTGTAATTAACTTTTAATTGCATTGATTTTTGCTGAAACAAATTTAATTACATTCTGATCAATGATATGATTACAATATTCAAACTCTTTCTTCACAAACACACATTTTGAAATTTTAGCATACAACATGTGCTCACAGAGCTTTTGAAAAACTTTGTTTAAATACTCAAAGTGTTTATTTTTTAACTGAAAGAATATAAAAATATCATTTAAATATACAAGACAAAAAATGTTAATGTATTTCACTTAGACTTGCTCAACTTCAAAGTCAGATCAGATTTGTGAGAAGTGCTGACTGTTTGCTAGAGCTCTTAAAGTCTAGAGCTTCAGACCTCATCTGCTCTGTGAATCACTGAATTTGAGCATGAGTTTATCTGTTAAACTCTTTCAGCATCAAGCCCCTTGAAACTGTACTTAATAGTGTCTAGTGTAGAGTCTTTCCCAGGCCTGCTGCTGCCTGTTGCAGTTTGTAGCAGCAGTTTATGTGATAATAAGCAGTAATTATAAAGATTTATGCAATAATAAGTGATAATTATAGGGGTTAGGCCCCAGTTATAGAGATATAGACTCTAAATATAGAGGGTTGAGCAATAATTTTAGGTCTATACAGATTTTACAAAGTCTAAATCAATCTGCTAAGTCTTATATAATCTGAATCAGATTTACTCAGTGAGTTTCTGAATTTCAGACACTTTAACTTTATCTGCTTCAGCAGTTAAATCTAGAAAGTTTTGTTTATTCTAAACAAATTTTGAGCAAAATCAAATTGAACTGATCAAGAATTTGACAGATTTGTTGATCAAGTTTAATTTCACTAACACAACATTCATCATTGTTTGAAACATTAATGAAGCATTGCAGAATTCAAAAAACATAACAAGAAACTTGAACTTGTTTCATTGAGTATTGAAAACTGTTTATTTCATCAAAAGTTTTTTAATTTGAATTTGTCAGAATTTAGCAGCAAAATTGATTTTTAAAAAAATTCATGCTATTTCAATGACATTTATTAGATTTTGTATTTTTAATAACAGATATTTGTTTTTTGCTGTAATCTTGTTAAGTGCTTAATAATTAATGCACATTCATCAAGTGCTGTCAGACTTTTTGATGAAAAAAATTGAAAATTTTTATACACTTAAAAATGATTTAATTAAATTTTGTTTTAATAATTTTGTAATCTGATGCTTCTGTTTTTCAAAATACATTTGTAACAAAAAATATGAATACATATTAATAAATTTCACATTATTTGTGTCAATGTCATGTTTGAACAGTTTATCAAAAAATAATTCTAAAAACAGTTTAATGCAGAAAATATTTTTATACTTATTAAGAAATTTCTTTAATTTTGAATTTTCATCAGAATTTTTTTTTTCTCTGATGCTGCTTATAACACATAAAGAAAGCATTTTATTTTTTGTCAACATGAAACTTACAAAAACTGATGTTTTGTTATGAAATTAAGTTTTGTTTCAATTTTCAAGATTCATCATTATATATTAACAAACAATATAATGTGTATTTGTCATTTCTGATTTATTATTATCATGCAAGATGTTTTTCAGCAAATTTGTGAATTTCATTGCTTGAGTTAAAACTGATTGAAAATAATATTGTAATCAAAATCATCAAAAACTTTTGCTTCAATTTTGCATTTAAAAGTGTCAATTTAAAAATTTAATCAAACTTTAGCAAATAATATCATGTATGAATTATTTAAAAATTTTACAGTTTTGTTTTCTGAAATTTTTTCTGCTTTAACAGCATTCACAATTCTTTCACTTGTATAAATAATAAAAGCATTTAAGTTAGCTAGAATTTTTATATTGTGTGTGTCAGAACATTTAATTTTTTCAAGTATTTTATTATATAACATTTATTCATTTTTTGCAGCATTCAAATGCTCAGCATCTGACAATGTATCAAAAATTTCATTTTTTTAAAAAAGTTTCAATGAATTCAGAAAATCAGATAATTCAAACAAATTGTTGACTGTGAAGATTTTATAAAATAAATCAGCAAAAGTTTTCATATTTATTAATTTATTTTATTTTTTTAATTTTTCCAAACTTCAAAATTGTTATTTTTCTTATTCTCATTTTTTTTTGTAAATATTTTCAAAATTCATGATTTTTCACATTATAATTGAAATAAGTTTTGTTGCAACAGCATCATTTTTTTCATGTTCATATTTTTTTTAAATTTTTCTTCATCAAATCAGAAGAAAAATCATTATTGTCAAGTTTTAATACATTGAGATTCATCACATCTGAGTTCACTGAAGATGTATAATTGTTATCATAATATGTTTTTATTAATTTTAAAAATTGTTCAATATTTTTCAGCACTTGCATAATTTTTTTTATTATTATTGATTTTTTATATTTACATTTTCACTCAGTCAGAATATCATTCTTCACATTAACAAAAATAATTTAAATTCAAATTACTTCAAAGAACTGAAATTTTAATTTAATATACACTTAATTCAGTTCAGTAAAGTAAAATTATACATTAGTTTTTTGTCAGATTTTAGTGTAGCATGATTAACATTTTTATTCAGTATTGAGCTCACTGTAGCATTGTGTGATTTATTTTTTAAATTGTTTTTAAATTCTTAATATATTATAATTTATCAAATTTTTTTCAGTCAGTTTCTTTTCTGCTGCTCAACATTTTGAGATTTTTTTTGTAAATTAAAATAATACAAAAGCAATTTTTTGATATTTTATTGCAGTTTTTCTCATGAACATGAATTTTTTTTCAATAAAATCAGCATTGAGTCAGTTATTTGAAAATCACTTTATTTTTAAACTGTTTTATTATAATTGTTTAATTTATTAAATTTCAAGATTTTCTGCAGAAAAATGCATTCAGCATTGACAATTGCTTGTTGTTATTGTAGTAGCAGTTACACATTTTCAACTTCATAATTTTATAATGTTTGTTGTAAAGCTGCAAACTGTTGATTTTGATTTTAAATTTATTTATTAAAATTCTGAATTTGTTTTTTCATCATCATTCACAAATTATCAAACTTCATTTTGACAAGTTAATGTTTAATGTGATAAAACTTCACAATTTTTTGTTAAATTCATTTCTCAATTTGTGTAACAAGTTTTATAATTGTCACATTATAATCTGCTCAGTTTCAAAATTGTTTGATTAAAATTGTCATACTGAATACAAATTAAAAAAACAAATTTTATAATAACTTTAAAATGTTTATCATCAGAATGTCATGCAGATTTAAGATAAACATGATAATGATAAGTAACAGTTATTAACATAAATAATTTTTGCACAAGTAACAATAAAAATAATATGAAGTGTAAAATAAACAATAATATTTGTTTTTGAGAAGAATTTTCTAAAATTTTAATGAAAAAAATATATAAATAATTTTAAAAATAATAATTTTTTTTTCATTCAGTGAAAAACTAGCATGAAAAATTTTTTATCATCAATTTCAACAAAATTCATCTGAACTCAATCAAATTTCTAATATCAGTGATTAAATCAAGTCACTTTAATAAAGCACTTTATCAAAAACTTTGTATTTCATCAAAAAACTTAACTTGACATGTTATCAAATGTGATATGAAATAAAATAATTAATTGTTTATCTAAAATTAGCAGCTATTATCAATTATATAACACATCATATCAAATACAAACAGATTTAAATGTCTCAAATGACATTTCAATATATGTAACTAGAAAATAAAAAATACAATAAAAGCATAAACTAAAATTAAAAAATCACAATCTTATTTCTGAAATGATTTATGAACTTCAGTCAAACATATCTTGATTATGAAATTTTATGTGATATTAGCATTTGCTAGTCAATTATGAATTTCATCAGATTGAACTTTAGTTATTTTCTCATTTGTATTGTGTTAAATTTCTGAATTTTTTCTAGTATGAAGTCTATATTTTAGAAAATGATCAGTGAATTTCTTATAACCATGCACACTAGGCTTTCTACCACTAGAAATTTACCTTCTCTGTATGTAAAAGTTCTTATTCTCCATGAAGATGTCAGTCTTGAGTTGGATTAAGTAATTAAGAGTTGTTAATATACAGTATTGTGCATATATTTTGCTATACAAAAACTGGTAGCTATACATTCAAGCCTGTGGAATTATTTGGCGACAAAGCCGTGGCAATGAAGGTCAAACCCCTGTCAGTGGTGTCGTACTAGGAAAAATTCAGGGGTTTAACATAGTAGGCTAGGACCTTTTAGCGCCTTGGAATTGATTTCAAGCCTGTAAATTTGGGTGGGTTTCAGGAGCCAACCAGATTTATTAGTAGTTTCCATAGTACTTTGATTGGCTAGAGAATAGAAGAAAAAGACACAACATGATGTGTTAGATTATTTATCTCTGCAGAATTACCACCAGAATGTAAATAAGCTTTTGAGTACAAACTGATACTAAAAAATACAGCTCTCAACCAATAAGCATGTGTTTTAAATTACTCATGGTATTCATCTACATCCAAGGCGCTAAAAGATCCTAGCCTACAGACAAGGGGATAGGCTGCTGTCCTTTGTTAACTACTGAGTGCCTCTCATTTTAGTTAGTTCTAAGGTGAAAGTTACTTGCCTCAAGTTTCCTGTTACTAACAGAACATATTAACTACCTAATTATTAGATTTGTTGCATGTCCCAATTTTCCCTGACTATGCCTTCAAATCACCTCCCACACCTAGCAATGTGAACTTTGACATCATATTACGCCCTTTGAGAACTCTGTGTGGACACATGATAAGAATGCCTGTTGCAGTAGACATCCCTAGTCCTGCAGGCCCTTGCTTGGGGTATTCAGTTGCTCATCAAAAAGTTGAGCTTGATATTGACTTGGGGAACCGAACTTTGACAGGCAAGACAGAAATTACCATCCATCCTCACCATAAGGACTTAAAGGTTGTCTGTTTAAACTTTCGTCAGGGCGAATTGAAGCACCTGAGCGTCAACGGCAGAGCAGCAACTGTGAAATATGTTGACCCTTATAAATTCCTCCGACTTTACGGTGTCAACCAATATCGCAAACTATCATCCAGAGTTGACAACCTGTTATTGGATTCTCCAGAGCCCGAGATTGTTGTTACTATTCCAAGATCTGTCCGAATAGAAGAACTTGATCCATTTTCCTTTGAAGCACAGACTCGGACTTTGTTGCGAGCTGGTGATGGTGCTGATGCACCAATAGATATCCAGAATGGCAAACTGCAAGATACTCTGCCTCCAAGGTTCACTGCAATTACTGTGAATGCAGAATTCTTTATAGACCGCCCCAGGGATGGAGTTCAGTTTGTTGGTGTTGAAAGCTGTGATCAACATTATCCACATGTGTTCACAACGACATCTGCCATTACTGGTGAAGGCTGCTGCGTGTTTCCATGTGTTCAGGATCTGTTGTCAAGATGCACATGGGATATTTCCATACGATGTGCACGTACTCTAGGTGCCGCCATTCATCAAAAGTGTCGATCAGGTGGACCGGAAACTGTACAGCATGCTGTATCTTTGAACTTTGAAGATGAATCTATGGACATGGTTGTCATTTGTTCTGGGGATATGACTGATGAGATCACCGATGTTACCGACCCAATGAAAAAAATAGTGTCATTCTTCTGCGGAACACCCGTGTCTGCACAACAGATTGGATTTGCAATTGGCCCTTTTGAATATGTCAATCTTACCCAATTTCGCGAAAGCGATGAGGACGACCAACTTGGTCATAATGCAGTCCCTGTACATGCCTTTTGCCTTCCAGGACGGGCAGACGAAGTGAGGAATACCGGCTTTCCTCTTGCAAAGGCTACAGATTTCATCTCTTTAAGCTACGGTGCTTACCCTTTTTCGAGCTACAAGCTATGCTTTGTTGATAATGCCGCTCGGGACACTCTCCCTTATGCTGCATTAGCCGTGTGTAGCAATCGATTGCTCTTTCCTGATAACATACTTGGTCCCTTATACGATTCCACTCGGTACTTGGTCCACGCATTGGCTTCTCAATGGATAGGAATTAATGTAATCCCGAAGGAACTTACGGATAATTGGATTATTGTCGGCGTGGCATATTACATCACTGACACATTCATGAAGAAATTATGTGGAAACAACGAGTTTAGGTACCGACTCAAGCAAGCATCCGACAAAGTTTGCGACCTGGATATTGCTCGTCCTTCTATTTGGACTATGGGCACACTTCTGAAATTGGATGCGTCAGAAATGGAATTTCTTTCTTTGAAGGCACCCCTGGTACTTTATATCTTGGAACGTCGACTATCAAAGGCAAGCGGCAAAGCCACTGTTTCTAGAATCATCTCTCGCATTTTCCTAAATGCCAGGATGGGTGATATCCCCAATAGCGCGTTGACGACTGTCTTTTTTCAAAAGCTATGCGAGAGATTTGGCCATTTTAAACTAGATCAATTTTTCCAACAATGGGTTTACGGTGCTGGATGCCCGCGTTTTGTGGCTACGCAGAGGTTCAACAAAAAGAAGCTCGTTGTTGAAATCGTGATTCGACAAGTCCAGTCAGATCAATTAGAGTCTCGCGACCTTGATAAGCGGACGTTTATAAGAGACGCGAAAGAAGAACTACAAAATGTCTACGCTGGCGCCGTACAGCATGTCTTCACCGGACCGATGACTATTCGCATACATGAAGCGGATGGCACTCCGTACGAACACATTGTTGAAATTAAGGAGGCAGTTACTAAGTTCGATATCCCCTACAACACGAAATACAAACGTCTTAAACGCAATAGACGGCAGAAAGAGCGTGTTGCTGCAATATCAGGTGCTGATACCATTATGGAGGGGCCGGAGGATGTTCTGTTGTATTGCCTTGGTGATGTCCTTCAATCCGAAGAGGAAATGCAGAAGTGGAGGCTCGTAGAGTGGACAAAAGAAGACGAGGACCGAATGGGCCAGGAATCCTATGAATGGATACGTATGGACGCGGATTTCGAATGGATATGCAAGATGTCTCTCACAATGCCAGGTTACATGTACCTCTCTCAACTTCAGCAAGACCGTGATGTTGTGGCACAACTTGAGGTGAATTTTGCAAAATGAGGCTTCGCTGAGTGTTACTAACTGTGTTCAGTCAATTCAGTATATGGCTGCTCAACGGGAGCATCCATTAATATCCACAATCTTCGTCCGCACTCTGATGGACAGAAGATATTTTCATGGGATCCGATCCGCTGCCGCGTGGGCGTTGGTGAAACACGCGAAAGAGGAGGTAGATTGGGTTGGTCTGTTTCATCTTGAAACTGCTTTTCAAGAATTATTTTGCCTTCCAAATTCATCAATGACTCGTTCGAATGATTTTTCGGATCGGGCAACGTACTCTCTTCAGGTGGCAATCCCACAAGCAATCGCAAAAGTGAGGGACAGCTGTGGTAAAGCTCCAATGAGAGTACAGAGATTTCTCTATGAGAAGTTGAAGTTCAATGACAATTCTAACAATGAGGTATCTACGTCTTGATGCGACCCAAATGAACTCGATTAGCATACTAATGGTACTGCCAGTATTCTGATTGTTACTACGTGGCTGCCCTCATGCGTTCTGTTACGGACGCTTTGGTCAGTGGAAAGGAACAATACAATAATGAACTGGACTTCGATATAAACAGAGAGTTGGAACGCCAGGCAGAGAACCAGCTTCGATTGGACTGCATAGCAGAAATTCACCGATATAAAAGGATGGATGAGTGGATGACCTCATTTCAAAACTTATATGCACGGACAGCAATTGATTGTCAGGTTCGGCTCATGAAAGCAAGGGTGCTTGACTTTGACATCGCTCAGTTCCTCCCGTATACTCGTCTTGGTACCTTTGATTTACTTCGGTTAGATGCGTTCCAGATACTACTGGATCTGGATAAATTCCAGCAGTCAGAACTTCTAAGGTGGTTTATCTATACAATGTCTGCCGATCCGTCACCGTGGATGCGCCGAGAACTTCACCGGGCCTTTGGCAAAAGCCTTGCAAGTGTCGCATTTGGCAAAGAAAATGATCTCATCGAAACAGCATTCAGTGACAACCTCGTGATCGACCAAGAATTCTCCGCTGATTATCGGAGAGCTAAATTCGCGCGCGTACAAACTATATCCGGGGCACTTGACGCGATAAAAAAGGAACTCGCAGACAATATGGCTTTCAAAGAAGCCCTGTGGGCTGCATGCAACTCGCCTTGCATTGGCCTCACTGAATTAAACAATTTTCTCTATATTTGTAAAATTGTCTATGAGCCAATCGACCAGATGCTGATAACTCTGCAATATCCAAGATATTGGAAGGTGGAACATTTAGGAAGTGTAGGTCTTCAGAAATTAACCCTGCTACTTTTATTGAAACTGACATGGTTGTTCCTCAGGGCAAGATGTGGTTTACAAGATCAAGCCAATATCGCACAAGTCTCACCAGAAATATCAAACTTGACACTGTTTACTTCAATAATCAAGTGTGTGATAAAAGAAAACAAGATGATGGAAGTGCAACTTTGAAAGGCCACAAAATAATGCTGAAAGTGCCTAAACTTGCACTTTTGTCTTCAACTTCAGATTTGCATTCTCCATCTCCAACAGCATTACCAAAATTGAAACTAAAAATCAAAGCACCTCATTAGTTTAAATTTTTTTTGTTATGAATTATAATGTTAATTCTATCTGTATTTGTGTTGGTAGATGTAGATAGCTCAGATATCAATGTAATATTAAGATAGTAAAGCTCATTACTGACCTTCAGAAACAGAAAGTAGTAGAAGAGGAATTATACACTAACTAATGTTCACAACCACTGAACAACTTGTGAGGATGTTGTATAAAAATAGCAATTAGAACAATGTATCAAGCTATAAGACACTATATATGTAAATATATAAATCAAAAATTGTAAATAGCTGAGATGTCAATATAATATTAAAATAATAAAGCTCATCACAGATTTTCAGAAAGAGAAAAACTGCAAAGTAGAAATTATATACACAGTATATAATTATACTAAATCAGAAGTAGTTTAGTAAGTTTAACATGAGACAACTGCAACTACTTAATGACAGTAAATTTAAATTTAATTCTCTAAATTTAAACTTTAATATTTCAACAATCAAATAAAATATTTGAATAATATTTGAAATACTAGTATATTCAATATTAATAAAATATTATATATGTAAATTATTACAATTTTTTTAAATTTACTTAAAAAAATATACTTATAATAAGTATAAGTCATTATATATAAAAATAAAAAAACACAGTAATTTATTAATTTTTAATATAAATAAATTATATATATATATATATAACTAGCATACAGCCAACACTCCCATGGTCACTGAAGAAGTAGTTCACTATTGAGCTGCTTAATAATAGTTATCCACATACCTAGTTAGTGGTTACATAGTCATAGGGCAGTTCACTGCCAAGGGGCGCGACCTCCGGCCGCGCCCTGCCTTCCACCCTTCCTCCCCCCCACCCCCTAAGTGTATGCAATTTTTCTTGATTTCCAGGCCTCACCTCGCCCCCATGGAGCCTGTAACTTAGAGTGGTGTAAAGTGTAAAGTGTAAAGTGTAAAGTGTAAAGTGTTGAGCTCTACACAACAGCTGTCAGACACATGATCATTGATCTTGACCAGCTAATCAAAGTGTGTAACTTCAACCAATCAATGTGCAGCTTTTAAAGTTTCTTGACATTTCTTGAGACTACATTTACATAGTAAAACTATAGAATATATATTATAATTATTATTCAATTATTTTTAATTTGAAATCTGCAATTAAAATTTAAATAAATTAGAAACTGAACTTGAAATTGTATATAATATTATATTTATTGTAAAATTAATTTATACAAATTTATATATATGTGATTTAATTAAAAAACTATTATTTTTATATCATTCATTCAATTTTAAATATAATTTAATGAAATTTAAATGTATTATAAAATACAAATTAAATAATTTAAATATCAAAAGTTTTGAAAAATTATTTTAAATTTTTATAATTAAAATAAATTATTAAAAAAATATATAAATGCCAAGTCAAAAATTTAAGTCAAAAATTAAAAATTTTAATTTTAATAATTTTTTATAAAATATTCTCAGTATAATTACATTTTATTTTGATTTTTTAATATAAAAATAAAATATTTATAAAAATATTCAAAAATATTTAAAAATCTACATATATATATAATATATAAAGTTGATTTGACTTTTAAGTTAATTTAAATTTAAATTTTTTAAAATAAATTTTGCTTTATTTATAAATACTTAAAACTTAAATAAAGTATAATTTAAGTATTTATCAAATATTAAAAATCTGAAATTATATTTAATAATACTTAATTGTGAGAATATTAACATTAATATTTAAATCATTTACATTTTTTATTTATATATTTGTATATAGCATTTTATAACTTAATTTATTATTTTAGTTGTTATTTTTTATATAATATTCTCACAATTAAGTATTATTAAATATAATATAATTACAAGTAAAACCTTAGATTAACAGGTTATTTGACAGTATAGTGATTGCAAGCTTATCTGAATCCAATAGAGAAGAGTTTCTATTCTATTCAGTGTATGTAACTGAGCTGGCAGCAGTAGGTCGAATGATTTCTTGAGGATTTGAGTGAAATTGAGATGAAAATAACTAAGTCTGACAATCAAGGTAACAATCTCTTACATACAAAAGCTGTAAAACTGTCTCAGATCTTACTCAGATAAAGAAGCAAATTGCCTATTTGGGTGTTATACTTTGCTACTATTACAAAAAAGAACTGGTGTTTCTTGGCCAGATCCACCCTGATTTCTGACCCAAAGCCTTTATCTGAGTATAGGTCTGAGGAAAAATCAATAAAATCTGCAGTACTCCGTATTCAGTTACTATTTCTTGAACCTTCAAAACTCATAATTTCTCAGGCGCGGATTCTCCGGAAACTTCTTCAAATGGCTGCCACTCTGCCTAAGATCCCTCTATACTCTCTCAATGGTACAGTCAGCCCAGTGTTGTTCAATGCCGCTAGATAGCATAGCAGTTCCAACAATTTCCCTTTCTCTGGATATTTAGCTTACTTTAAGTGCGTTAGAGCTCAAAAGCACTACGGATGACGCCGTTGCCCCATATCTCGCCACTTTGCCAAAGCCATATACCTTCATCGCGGACAATACTAAGTCCAACGTAAGACTAATGTTGGGCTATGGCGCTGTGAGCATAGCGGCCGTATCGTTTTACATTGATTATACGAAAGGCTGGCAAGCTACGAAACCCTGGATTCTCCCTGCAGTAATTGCATATTTTGTGATGAATCTCGCCCTCACCATTTGGATATGGGGCATTGAAGCTGGTCAGGTTTTCGAGGGATCGAAGATTGGAGGTGAAAGGGTAACTCTTGATCCGGCCCCTACCT
The DNA here is from genome assembly GCA_029449355.1 of Emydomyces testavorans. Classification (NCBI taxonomy): domain Eukaryota; kingdom Fungi; phylum Ascomycota; class Eurotiomycetes; order Onygenales; family Nannizziopsiaceae; genus Emydomyces; species Emydomyces testavorans. The sequence goes on from CP120628.1 coordinate 5,680,914, forward strand.
TGGACCAACTGTGCCCTGCTAATGTGATTTCTGAATAGCTCCGTCTTTGCTCTTCAGCTAAGAAGTACTCGCCCTTATATAACCTTCGCATTCTACGCACCTCAGCTTTGGGGGAAACCTTGCAAGAAAAAAATATCGCAGCGCCATTTACGCAATGGTTCTCTGCAGATGGTGTATTCCAACGTGAAGCTTTTAAGCAATGGCTTGCAGGTGAAATTGGCGTTCCAGCACCAGTTGCTGGGCCCAACTTGGGGAATTAAAAAAAGCAAGGAAAATAATAAATCACAATAAGATGGAAGCGGCTGTTCCCTGCCTCATTATCATGCATGATACCTACTACTGTTGAAAATGATGTGTGAGGAATTTTTTCTTAGCATAGCCATTGCTAATCACACGTACCCTTCTCGCCATTGACCTTTATCAACTTGTCACATATGAAATCAACTTGTTAGGTTTTCTCAGGTTCTACTTGCGACAATTCCATTTTGACTGGTGGTAGTGGAATATGGATATTTCTAGGAGCGATGGTAACAGGGCCTTGCACTTCTCAAGGACGGCCGCCTAGATCTTAGACATGAACCTTTCAAGCAGAAACCTCATCTCACCTCTATTCTAAGCCAAATGTGCCAACTTAAAAAAAATATTTCTCATGGGCTTTCCTTTTCTTCTCCTTCATACGTCAGTCAAAGGCAATCCAGCGCAGTTTGTATTGAAAATTGCTTATATGCCAACTTCATCCTGACGGAGTGTTGACCCCCTCAAGGGTTCCTGGCTTCTCAACTGCATCTGCTGGATGTACATCATCAACTCTGCGGTTTTGGACAAGTCGCTGAGATAGGCGTTAGAATAAACTAGGTTGAAAAGGAGGCGGTTCCTGCGCACCAAAAGATTACGAAGTAGGACAACATTTGTCACTTTTCCAATTGCAGGAACATAAATGGATGCCTTTTCTTTTACATCAGGGCCAAAATTCTAGGGATAACAAGTGAGCCATCTGCGCGCTGGCAAATATCTAATGCGCATACTAGGGGAACAGAAGTTTTGCCTACCTTTTGGCTAGAGAAATTTATACAGACGGCTCCAGGTCTCAGTAAGCTGGTATCAAACTTGAATGAATCACCAGGCACGCCTGTTATGACAACATCACAATGCGGAACTGCGTCTTCCAATTTCCACCCTTCCATTTCAACAACCTCATGCCTCCGTTTTTTGATTCCTTCTCCCCGAGTGAACTGTTGGACACCTGTGATATCGACACTATAAACCTGGGCACCATCATTTGCCAGCAGAGCCGCCAGAGGTCGACCCACCACTTCTGATCGATTGATAACGCAAATTGTATGGCCAAATAATCGGTTCCCGTACGGTAGGATTGTGTTATAGATCTGTAGATATTCGAGGATTTTAATCACAGCGAGGGGCGTGCAGGGCAAGATGGACTTTTGACGCTGAGGGCCCGGTTTCGGGTCAAGAAATCGGATATTCTGATACATGTTGAATATGTATCTGTGGCTGAGACCTTCAACATCCTTGGAGATGTCTACGATTTGCTGCAAGTATTGATCTTGCCTGTTGTTGAAAATTGGATAGTAGACAATAATTCCGTCAACATCTGGATCCACATTGGCAGCAAGGATGGCGTCCTCGATATCATCACGATGCACTTCACGAAGGGAGTAGCGGAAACCACTGCCAAAATCAGTTGGCGAAGAGTTCACTTGATTCTAGTCTTAAAACAAATTCCTCATGAGAGTATCCACGATTGCTCACTTTTCTTGACATGTTTTTTCTGTCCAATTCGCATACATACGTGCAGCCGGGTCAGAATTTGCCAAAAAGCCAACAAGGTGGGGGGGTTCCTCAAGCGCTTTGCGGCCCTCCAATACCTCTTCCAGCATATGTTTCGCGACATTGCCAGACAATACGACCTTGCAGGAAGTAGGGGCCGCTTCAGAATCATTTGCCATGGTGTCAAGAGCCACAGCTACCTACTGATGAAGTAGTGTTTATATAGTGGCAGCTCTTGTGAAAGAGGATCAACATGACTGGGTTGCAAAGTCATTCGCTTCTTCTGCAGAGCAAATTTATCATCAAAACTCTGGGTCTCCTAAGTATAGACTCATGTATGGACGCAGCTTTATATAATAACCCACATACATACATTGCTATGTACAGATATATGAGCCAGCAGTTGACTTCAATTATTCTCAGGAATTTGTAGGGGAGTCGATCACTTCGTACATATACACAAAATACTGAAATGTCAAGTTTAACTTCCACATGCCACATGAGGGAAGCAAAAAAAGAAGACCACCTATTTACCATTGCTGTAGCGAGTACAGAGAATTACAAGCAACAGTCATGAGAGGTGATAAGTGAATTCATACCACATTCGATGACTGCTCACAATTCATCCCGACTGGGAAATGAAATCTTCCATGATCGAGGTGGAACAGGTATCCCAAGCCAGTAATTCCATAGGCGGTTAAGTTCCATCAGCAGGATATGATACCTATAGCACAGATCTCAGCGAGGCCGTTTTCCACAAATGCCGAAATTCCCTAATAGTGGGACAAAAGGAGACACAGAATAGAATATCAGAAGACTTACAGCACTTTCGGGAAGTTGGCCCAACTCCGAATCACGTATATATACGCACGCCATACCAAACGCCATTCCTCCCAGAGTGCATCTGTAACGCTTTCGCCCCCCTTTTGCGGCCGCCATTGATTATGATTATCATCATTTTCATCCTCGCTTATCTTCTTATCCATACTGTTAGTAGCTTTGATACGATGGCCCGTCCCCGGCTGCCGAGATACAGGTGGAACAATTGAATGTGCAGGTAACTCATGTGTCGCTGACTCTAGGGCCTCTTCGAATTTTTGAATCGCAGACACGCTATGAGAGACTCGTCCCAGGGTATTCACCAAAGCGACTAGCTCTGTTCGGCGTAAAAGCAAATCGCTTTTACTCTCGGTTCCATCGAATTCAAATAAGACCTTCAATGCCGTCCCGTACCCGGCGATTTGAAGTTTTCCCCAGAGCCGACACTTGTCACATCCAATGCAGTCCATGAGTCGGCTGACGTTTCGAAATCGGTTTCGGAAATCTTCCTTCAGATCGATGCCACCGTAATCTTGAAACATAATGCTCTCATCAAAGATTTTGGGGGTAGAAGCGAGCGTATGACTCAACCCGGACACCCACCGCTTCGTCTCATGATCCTGTTCGGGGTCATTGGCGCAGAAGGAGTAACCTTGTAAATGATTGTGCAGTTTGGCAACAGCGCGGCATAAAAGGGCAAAGTTGAAATAAAGATTGGATATCCGGTCCGGATGCCTGTGAAGCCTCTCCTTGTAACAAGGAACATTCGGTAACCATTTTCCTGTGGTCTGATTGAAATAGTCCCAGCAGAGATGTGTGGATATGGATGCATGCATGCCGCTGATCAGGCGATAAAAAACCCGTTTCTCCAGACATTCATCGTCCACGGGATACCCTTCGTTACGAGCGGCAGCAATAACGACCTGCTCCCTTTCGTGTTTCTCAAGCACGTTCCGAAAATCTTGGACGGCCTTTAGTCCCCCTAGTTCTAGCACACTTGGCGGTAAAAAGGACTGCTGAGGTGGTTTGAGAAAACAATTTTCGCGATAGATTGCGTCCCAGACTTGCCATGCACCAGCTCCAGAATAGCCAGTGAATCTTTCTGGATTATCAACCAAACTCACATAGTCCCCTTTCGAAGAAGCTCCCTCGTCTTCAGGAATACAGTAATCCCTCTCGTCACATTCATCGTCGTACTCGACCACGCAAGATTCGCCAACGTCCTGCCCAAGCATTCCTTGAAGTGGTTTTTCCTTAGGTCTTTGTCGTTGCTGCTCCTTCCCTGGATGTCCAGCTTTTGGGCCCTCGAGCTTACTTAGCGCTTCCGCTCTCCAAATTGGTGGTATATCCTCTTCAGACTCCAATGTGCTGACGGCGCAGGCGATATTCCCGCACATGCCCGCGGCATCCGACCAAAACGGACATTCCTTATTAAACAAATTGAGGCGGTAATAGGAAAAGAAATCGCTATCTTGGGTGATCGACTTCAAGACCGGGGCAATCTCCTCGTTCACGGCATTGAGCGTCTCAAAGGACGCGCATGTATCAGAAACAGTAGATCTAGTATCTATCTACGCCACATTAGCTCATGATGTTATATCCGGGAGAAGCGACATACAGCACAATCATGTGGTGAATGGGACCTTGATCCAGCAACATGATGCTCTTCATGGCTGGGCTTAAGAAAAGAAAAGACTGCTAGATAAAATAATTTAGAGGCTGATCCCATGGCTAGAAATTTGGCAGCAAAACAAAAGGTATCTCAAATGCAGATGTAAATCGAGTATATAACTACTGTGGTTTACCACAGTATAGCAGATAGGAAAGGTTGGGTCTTTCATCAAGAGAAATGAAATAAAATGTGCTGCTGTGTACAGCTCCTGACAGCAAGAACGCTGTTAAATACAAATATTTATGACTAGAATTTGGAAAAAAGAAACAACACTTGTACCAGTTCACTATTTCTCTGTCCCATTGGATCTATTGCATATTAAAAGTTTGTTCTGAATATGAGACGTGTCCTCTGAGGACATTGTTCAAGATTCACTACCTACACAGTATGCTGTTCTGTACTCCGTATGTAGAGCTCTGTTAATAATACTATGTAGTTATCTGTCTAGTAACTAACTGCCTAATGTCTGTACTGTACGGAGTACATACATAGGTATAACTAACTAATGAGCTGAGCTCACCTTGGTACTTACATCACTACTAGAGCGGATCAGCAGCAAGGTTTCGTATGAACTTAGTAATATGCTTCACTTTCTTAATTGGGAAAAGCGGCCTGGCAACTAGTCATCTAGCTGTAATTCATAAATTCAACCATCTGAAGACTCTGTAAGGGTATTCTATCTTTTTGTGCCTTGGCTGCTGACAGCTTGCCACTATAACCACCATATATTTGTGTCATGAGTCAATTACAGAGTAAGGAAGCAAACAATCTCAGCTGCTGACTTAGTTGTTATTGAAGCTATTTAAAGCATTCAGAACTCCCAAATACAGCAAATAATAATTTTTGATCTAGATAGTATGTAGATTGGCATGTTGAATCAGAGCTTTGATAGGTACTTCATACTCTGTAGTTATGAAGTAGAAAAACAGAGCTGCTAGTTAATTGATAAGCTAACTGTTTTAGGAATTTGATGCAGATGCAAATCTATGTTAGACCATCTGGCAAAAGGCCAATTATCAAATGTCATAATCAGATATAAGAGTGAGTCTAATTCTATAGATATCACATGATATCTCTAACAATTCATACCAGAATGAAAGATTTTTTCTATACATACAGATTATAGTTGATCTGAACCCAACCATAATATTATTATTTCTCAATTCTAAAAAGATAATTTGAATGTACAGTCAACATAACAGCACATAATAGCTACAATTAATCAGAATTTCATAGAATCACATTTCTACATGAAATTACATTTTTACATAAAAAAAATTAAAAATGTCAATTAATTATTTTAAAATAAACTGTTCACATCTTTCTGACAGTCAGCAAATTCATTTACTACAGAAATAAAAAAAATTCATTCATTCATTCACTCAAAAGCAATGTTAATATTTTTTTCAGCTTATTTGTTCATTCATCAGCAGTCAGCAAATTAATTGAATACAAAAATAAATAAAAAAATTTATTTATTAATTCATTTTTTTTTCAGTTCATTCATTCATTCAGTTTACATGCAATTACTTTGATTTTTCATTCATCTGATGACTTGAGTTGACTTCTTTTTTACTTATCACAAATCAAAAATTTCAAATTAAAATAAACACAAACAAATCATCATTCTGATCAGTGTTAGAAATTAAAGCATTCAGAATTTTGATGCAATACAAATTTAAATTAAACTTCAGAAATGAAAAAAATATAAAAAAAATTATATAAATAAAATTCATTAAAGTTTCAGTACAAAACAATATATTAATTTTATTTTGATTATATAATCAGTGACATCTAGATCAGTACAATTATTATTTTGTTTTAAAATTTCAAATTATTTACAACTTCAACTTTAAAATCAGCAATTTTTTTTTTAAAAAAAATCAATTTCTTTTTTCAATAAGATCAGATGATTCTTCAATTTGTATTTAAATGTTAATTAACACTGAATTGATTTTATTTATATTTAAACATATCATGATAATTTTAAATAAAACAACAAGCATATTTTTCTGTTTTTTGAGCAAATCAACAGCAATCTCATCAAAAAAAAAACTGTCTGCAACAAAAACAGCAGCAGCAAAAGCAATATTTTTTGATTTTTGATTTAAAGCAATTGTTTCAAGCAAAACAAACACAATTTTTTTAATTTTTTTAAAATATAATTTTTTTACAAAATTATTTTGCATTTCATCATAATTTTTGTGAAGCATCAGCAGTTCTGCAATTAAAACATGATGTTAATTATCAATAGCAATGCATATTTTTTTGCTCATTAAATAATTCAAGCAAGTTTTGTTGTTGCTTTGCTGTTTATTGCAGAATTTATTTAAATAAATTATGTAAATTCATTTTACATAATTTCAATATAAAATCAACTTGCTTTCAGTCTTGCAAGCATGTTTAATCATAAAAAAAAATAATGCTGATAAAATTTTCATTACAGCAGACAAAAATTTGAATGCAGTTTTTTTTTCAAGTTGCAGATATTTTTCATTTATATATTGTTAGTATATATATTGCTTGCACAATCATTAATAATGCTTTATTTACACAATTTTTTGATATACTGAGAAAGAGAAAGCAAAATCATTAATGATCTGAGAGAAAGAAAATAAAGAAAGTGAGAGTTTGATAATAAGATTTTTATCATGAGATTTCAAATGTTGTGTTTTTTTCAATTGAGACACATTGCTTAGAATTAAAGTTATTTTCTGATTTACTAGCTTGTTTACTTGCTTAAATTTTTATATGTTATTTCAACATTTTTATATTTATATAATGAAGCATTTCTAGAGTTTTACAGACTGATTTGAGCAGCTTATGAGAAGTAAATGAGCAGAAAGCATTTTATATTAAAATATTTCTGCTAACAGTTTATTATATTTCAGTTATATCTGACTCAAAATCAAATATATTGAAAATTCAAAAAAAAACAGTTTATACATCATATATATTGTGTTTAGATTTTTCATTTTTTTTTATTTAGAAGCTAAAGCAAGCTTAACTGCAGTTTGTTTTTTTTTCAAGTTGTGCATCAGAAAAAGCAGACATTGTTTCAAAAACTTTATTTTAATCAATTTTCACATTTAAAAACACATTTGTCTTCTCTGCATTCAGAAAAATTTGTTTTGCTGATATATTCATTGTCAATACAACATCATCAAAAACATTGAAATTCATTTGCTTTTTAAAGTTTTTTTCAGATGCAGTGTCATCATTCTTTCATTCAGCAAAGTCATCAATATCAATATTACAAAGTTCAAATTTTTTCATGATGATGCTTCAATAAATACTAATATACTCATTGTCTTCAGTTTTTTAATTCTTACTTAAAGTGTCAGTCAGAATTTTGATACAAACTGCAATGTTGCTGTATATTTTTATTTTGAATAAAATTAGCTGCTGATTTTTGTTGATTGATAATAAAATCAGTCAACTTACATGTCAGATATCATTTGTCTCAGAATGAGTTGTTTTAAATATCAAAAATAAAAATTATTTAATAAAACACATTCTCAAAAAAATTCTGATCAAATAATTACATAAAATAAGCAATTAATTTATCTTGTTTCTTGCAGTGATGAATATTCATTTTAGAGTTATCTGTTTGATTAATTTTCATAAAATATTCTACATGCAATTGTTGATTATATTAGCTGAAGCTATTTCAATTAGCAAAAATTTATTGATTTTGAACTTTCTTAAATTATGACATTTTCAGTTTTTCACAATGTTTCTTGTCTGCTTTTCATACTCAAGAATTCAATATCAAGTGTTTGTTTGCTTGTCAAAAGAGTCATATATCTCATTTACAATTTTTGAAATTTCAGAATAACACAAAAAAAAATACATTCATCTCAGCTTTTTCTAAAAATTTCTCTTTCTAGTTTTGATTTTTTTGACACATTGCTCAAACAAATAAAAAATTGTGTTTGTGATAAATTCAGATTGCTTTTTTTTAAAAAAAAATGATATAACTTCTGTGACTAAACTAACACTCAGAAAAAAGATTGCTTCTGTATTAACTAACAATTGCTGAGAAAAAATATTTTTTTTGTTAAAATTTAACAATTCTGAAGAAGCAAATATATTAAACAGTCAATTTGAGTATGTGTATCAAAATCAAAATGAGTAAAAATTATGATTTTTTTTCAAAAAATTGTGAACAATTTTTTTTAATTTATATCTCAAATTTGCTGTTGATTTATATCAAAAATTTATTATAAAATGTGAATTATCAACATTAATATTCATACAGCTGCAAGCTTTCAATTTCATTAATTTTGTGAGTTTTTACATTCAAGCAACAAAATTGAAAACTCACAGCTGTATAAATATCAGTGCTTGTTTTGAGAAGCTTTTAATTTCATTATTTGAAAGTAGAAACTCACAGAATTAAGTTTAAAATATAATTTACAAGCATTATTATCAATACATCTCTCAGCATGAATTTAAATTTTTTGTCTGACACTGAATTTGCTGTTGTTTTATATATTGAAGTTAATCAAGAAATTTCATACTAGAAAAATCTGCAGATTGCATTAACATACTTAATTTTTAAATTTACAAAAAATCTTCATCTGCAGTTTTTAATTTACATTATTTTTTTCACAACAAAAATTTTTGCTTTATAAATATATAAACAGCAGCATTTTTTTTCACTTTTTTATTTTTTTTCTTTTTCAAACTTGATGCAACATGTTAATCATTATTACATTTTTTGCTTTGTATTTACTGCATCAAAATTTCAACTACATTTAGCTTATTTTTCTTACATACAAAATGCAGAACAAAATATACATAAAGTTCTTGAAATTTTGTGCATGAAGTAAATTATAAACTTAATAACAGTCAGATTTATTGTCATAGCAGTTAATCAACATTGTCATTAAATAATCAATCAATATTTTCATTAAGCAGTTAATCAATGTTGTTATTAAATGATTAATTAATGCAGTTGAATTTGTTGCAGATTCTGTCAATCAAGATTATTTTTTTACAATATGCATGTTTGCTTCATTGTTTAATTATGATTTTCTAATTTGTTTCTAATATATAAAATGTTTCAAATTCAGAGTCAGACATCAAATTCAAATTTGAAGAAAGCTGAGTCAACAAAATTATTACAAAAACATTTTTAGCTGAATTCAATAATTGTAATATTGATGACATTGAAAAACTCACAATTCTGAAGAAATATAATCAAACTCACATCAATTTTTTTATTTTAATTAATGATAAATTCACAAAAATTTCACATTATTACTGTAAGCAACAGATTCTGAATCAGTTTACAATTGTTTTTAATTTATAATGTGAGCAATTGAAAATATCACATTAACAATACATAACATTGAGAAAAATTTTTTACTTCATTAACAATCTGCATATTCTCAAGATTTTACTTAACAGCTTAAGTAATTTGAAGAAAAAATGCAAATTATAATTTTTTATTTTTTTAATTTAATCAACATTAATTTTTGTTGTTTTTTAACAGCTTGTGAGAATCCTATATAATAAATAGCAACTAGAACAATGTATCAAGCTATAAGACACTATACACACAGATATATAGATAAAAGAACATGAATGGCTCAGGTATCAATATGATATTGAGGTAATAGAGCTCATTGCTGACCTTCAGAAAGATAGAAGGTCAGAGATGAGAGGTTATATACACAGTATGTGACTACACTATGCCAGAAGTGATTTAGTAAGCTTGACATGATACAGCTGTCAACTTTATCAGTTGCAAATCAGAATTTTCTCAAGATACTGAATCAGCTTGATATGTATTTTCAAAATTCAGTTGTCTTACTTAAAATTCTCACTCAATCTTCAGTATTGTGTCACAAAATTCACATTGACATAACTGAGTTGATTGATGAATTAATTAAATTATGACAATCATTCAGTTAAAACAATTTAATTCAATGCATTTTTGAAAATTTTACAAAATATTCAAACAGAAACTCAATTTTTTTTTTGAATTTTATTCACTACATTTGCAAAACTGTATTTTGTAAATATCATTAAACATTAAATGCAGAACACACTGAAAAAGTTTAATTTGTTGTTTAAAATCAAAAATTCATTTCATGTACATCAGAAAATGTTATACTGTATATACAACTCATGTTTAAATATAATTTACTCACAAGCAAAATTGTTTTCAAAAATATGATGCTTTCATTTAATGCAAAAAAGTTGATTGAGTGAAAGAATGAAAATAAAAAAATTCTGTTACATGAATATAATATTGTTTGTCAGCTAAATGTTTATTTTAATTATAAATTTGATGATAAATATAACACAGTGCTCTCAATACACATCAGTCAGTGATTTACACAACAAGTTCTCAATACAACAACTAAGAAACTGAAAATTTGTTTGCTTCATCTCAGCATTTCATTACATGAAGAATTAAAAAATTTTTATTTTAACAAATATGCTTTAATTGAAATGTTCTGCTCAGATAACTCAATACATTAATTTATTTTTATTTTTTTTTTCATTTTTTTATTAACAAATTTGAATTATACTGCAACATGTATAAAAGTATTACTGATTTTTATTTGATATCTGCAAAGTTAAGTGTCACAGAAAAAAAAAACAATTTATACATAATTTCACTTGACTTACATGTCATAAATTATTCAGACATTATTGATGTGCTGACATCAGCATTTTAAACATTGACTGAAAATTTTAATGTTCAAGTTTTTCATGAAAACACAATAAAAATTGTTGCATTTTATATTACATTTCTTGAAAACATGCTTCAGCAAAATGATAATGCAAAAATCAAAAAATCTACTGCAGTACATTCATGTCAGCATTGCAATGTTTTTAAATCTCAAAAATATAACATGTTTTTTAAAATAATAATGAAAAATTAATATCACTATCAACTGCTTCATTAATAAATAAAAATTAATTTTATATTCATTGCTGCAGCAAGAGAAAAAAAATGATGAACATTTAACTGTTTTAACATGACAAAAATTCAATTTTCACTCTACAATATAAATTCATATTTTAATCTGATAATTTTTTTTTCTTCTGATTTTGCTCATAATAAATTTTTCAGAATCTTCAAAATAATGTATATGCTGTTGATAACACACATTCTCATTGCAAAAAATTCAAAAAAATATTGTTAATGTTTTCAATAATTTTCATTTTCACAACATTGAGAATGATTACAATTTTTTTTAATTCACTTAAAGTCATATTAATTTTAAAAACATGTTTAAACATTCATTATAATTTTAATTATTCTGCAGTATGTCATGAAGCAAAACTGAATTTATTTTGTTATAAAACAATTTTTACAAAATTTTTTTAATGATATTTTTATTAATTTAAATGTTTTCTGTATGTTACTTGCTAAGATTTATAGTTTTATTGCTTGAAGCAACTTCATTCTGATTTTTCAGACATTAATACTTTTAAATTAACTGCATGAAATTGTGCTTGAAAATTAAATTATATTACAAAAAATAATTAATGTTGTAATGATAACAGTAAAACTGATTAAATTAAAATTTCAGACAGTACTGATATTAAAATCATAATAATTTTTAATGTCAAGTCAGATGTTATTTAGAAAAAATTCATCAAAATAAATAACTAATGCTGTCTCAAAAATTGAAAAAAAAACTTCAAGCATGAAAAAATCAGTTAAACATGCATGTTGACATTTACTACATGAATGAAATAAAAAAATACACACTTTTTAACAACTGCAACATTCTTGTCAGAAAAAATAAACATTATAAATTCAAGAAATGAATTTAAAAAATCAATAAGCAAGATGTTGAAAAAATTTAAGTAAACTGTTGCTAATATCAATAAAAATCATGCTTATACAAAAATGCTTTAAATGCATCATATTTTTAATACTGAAAGATGCTTTCATCAAATCAAAATTTCTAATCATCAAAAAAATTAAAATTTTTAACAATAAATGTTCTACATTTATTAACAATTTTTTACAAACAAATTCTCACAAACAAAACATTGAAAATGTTAATGAGAAAAATTTTATACACAAAGTTACAAAATTTCATGTTGCATTTCAAACATCATGTTAACTGCAAACTGATAAAAATTTGTATTTAATTAACATTTTAATTTCATGTTTTAATAAATTATTACTCAATTATAAATTTATGATTAAGCTTCAAAAATCATACAGTGAGAATTATAATCTGATCATGCAAAATTCTGAATTTATATTAATACAATTTTTTAAAAAAATAATTTTTACATTTCAAGATAAGTTTCATCACATCACATTGTTATTAAATGAACTGATGAAATACACATGTGCATTAAATTTAAAATTTAAGCAAATTAAAATCATTTTTACTTATTATTAAAAAAATCAGTGAAAAATTTTTGTTGTGATGTTTTTTGTCAACAACATTCAACATAAAAAAATGCTCAATTTATCAATTCTGCAAATAAATAATATATTTTATAAAATATTTGATTTTTCAGCATTTTAAAAATTCAGTTTACATGTTATATCAGTGAATTTAAACTTAAAAAAACTTGATTTTAATTCTGAATCTTCAATTACATTTCTGCATTGTACATAAAAAATTTATATGTTATAATTTTGTATATAATTAATTTTTATTTCAGATAATATAATCTCAATTTCAGTATAGCAATTTTACTGATAAAGCAGTTCTACTGATAAAGCAGTTCTACTGATAAAGCAACACAATCAGATTTTCAATCTCACATTGAAATAAATGAAATTTATTCAAGCAATTGATTTCACATTTTACAAAATCAGCAAAAAATTGATTCTACATCTTAATAAATCAGCAGAAGATTGAAATTATTCTAAAATAAAGCATACAAGCTGATGAAATTCACTGTCAACATACAGTAAAGTGTGCTGCACTGTTATCATAACAGGCTGTCTACATAGAATTGGAATTCTGCATAGGGGTTATGGTAATGCTTACATACACCAAATATCCCCAATTCTGGTATGGATCTACAAACCCCTTCATAAGAACTTCTATGAAAGCACTGCCACATACACCTTCTGTACATATGTTGTGGGGGCTGCTAAAAACCTTATGAGATACGGTGGCGTTCGTCTCAACTGCTTGATTAGGAAGTTCACGCATGTTACGAAGGGCTGCTGATCCGCTCTACACTAACTAACTACAGTACTCCATACGGAGTACACATTAGTTATATGTATGTAATGCACCTTGTACAAGTAGTTATATGGCATACACTGGGCGGATGTAATTACACTGTATATACTCCGTACGGAGTAACTCGACCTCACAGTGGGTACTGCACAGTACTCCGTACGTATGTAGTTAATCATGCGATGATGGAGCAGGGCATCCCGGGTTGACCTTGGTGTGGCGAGGACCGAGGTAACTAGCGGATATGTATGTACAGTACATACATAGCTATACTTAACTAATCACCACTTTGAATAATGTAATAGCTTCACACTTTTGAGACCGATATAATGATTTGCTCTGGCAAGTTCGCAAGATCCTATAGCTTATCAATGAATCTACCAGTACATCACATACTAAGTCATCCAGATCTCGCCCCTTGAAGTCCGCCTCGTCAACCGCCGCACCACGAATAGGGGGAAGCAGAGAAACTGCAGCCTTGTTTCCTTTTGTGGAGTCTTTTTGCAGTTCGCACCAGAATTTGCAATCTCTGATTTCCACTGGGCCCCTTTCCTGGCCATCCAATTCGCGCAGTATGGCCAGAGGTCGCCACAGACACCTTTTAACCGAAGGGAAGAAAATCGAAGGAGTCTAGCTCGGCTATGCCCGTATAATCTAGGAAGCAGTCGGTTGATTATTTGAAAAGCGGTCGAAATGAGTGGTAGTAGTAACTTGGAAGGGCTTCTTCCAACTCTTCAATTTCGAATTCTCTATAGTGTTCTAGTTGATGAAACTCATCAGCAAAGGCCATAAAATACTCTAAACACTGGGAACCGCACCCAAGGTAATCTTCTTTGATGCTCCCAATGGCAAACATATTTCGCACATCATTTCGGAGCCCAATCAATTTAATTCTCAGATTAGTACCCTTTTCAATGACTTGATCTGCATTATCAGTATACTGTGGAGGTGTTGCCTCTGCATCCCATTTGATTTCCGGCGGAATTAGCTTTCAGTTTGTCAGTACAGAATTGACCCGCGACCATTTGGTTCCTTTTCACATACGTGCTTGGACACAAAGACTGTGAGAGGACCAACTTCCGCGAAAATGCCTTGATTTTTGACAGAAGTCACAATGGCATCAATCTTTGTCGCCACTTTGTGTCAGCCAGGACAAGAAAGTAGGAGCAACTTTTTGCAAGCATAGCCATACCGTTTCTCCCTTGAAGGGTTTCCACACAATTGCTCGATACATAATAGTATATTCAGCCATGCCACTTCCAGGGATAATCCGCCCTTCCGAAATATCATAGGTATCCATCACACAGACAATGTAGTAGTCCCCAGTACAAATTCCTTCCACATCATCCAGAAGTTTTTGAGTTAAATACTCTTTGACGTGCGAGCCAAAGAATGATGGGTGAAGGGTGAGAACATGTTCTAAAAAGTGGATGAAAAACATTGTGTAAACTGGGATGTGATAACAACTTGTTTCCTTTGGTTTAAATCATGCCTTAAGAAGCCCTTAATTAACATTCCCGACCATCCAATGACTTTTACCCCCAAATGATAGCAGATTTAAGACCAAACATCTATATTTAAAACTCAATATCTCAACAACCAAATAAGATGTTTAAATGAGATTTAAAATAATAGTAGATTGGATGACATATTATATATATAGTTTCTTAGATTATTAAAATCCTTAAAACATGACAAGTATAAATAATTATGAAGTAAAATACAAAAAATTCACACTAACTTACTTTGAATTGATATAAATATATTACAGAGTACATATATGTTATAATTAGTTTATATTCTTTAGTTATTTTGATTCAAAATCTGAAAGTAGAATTTCAATAACTTAAATATTGTTTGTAAAAGCAAAGTATACAAAACATATCACATATTGTTTGCTCAGTTTTCAAGATATTTAAATTCTGATTTCAGATTCTGAATCAGAAATTGCTGAAAAATATAAATTATATAAATTATATAAATTAATTATCAAATGTAACTTATTTTTACCAAATTTTATACTTTTTATACAATCAAGATTACCAACAGTAACCAGTGCATTGAAATTAGTATTTTTTGCAAATCTCTTTTGAACATAAACATCAGTATATCTAATCTACAAGTATTTTAAATATTATTTAAATATTTTATTTGGTAATTGTTGTTGATTAAGAATCCCCAACAAAGACAAAAAAATATCTGCTGGTTGTGGTGGATGAGATATTCCTTTGTGTTCCTCACTTGAACTCATAAAACTCTATATATTTAAAAAGTAAACTCATTTCTGAAAACTTGAACATCCATTCCCGCAACAACCATGTCACTCAAATCCCTTCGACCCATCTGATTAAAAACTCGTCTGAGTGTATCATATAAATTTGTGCTTTGATTATGTGTAATATAAGACTCTGTAGCTCCATCTGCAATATCAGCAGCTGATGAAGGCTCCAAGTGATCAACTGCTTGATGCATCGCCAATGCCGCAAGAAGGTGTTGCACAGCCTCAGGATAGCATCCAATGTTGATACAAGAGACACCCAAATTGTATCTCGCACGAACAAAATTTGGTCGGATGGTTAAGGCCTTTTCATATGCCTCAATAGCTTCTTCTGACCTTCCAGAGTTGGCAAGTGTTGCACCCAGACGGTTCCACAAGAGGTGAACCTGTTCTTGCTGATTCGATGTGCCAGATTCATTTGATGCAAGGGCAGAAGAGAAGCAATCAACAGCTTTATCATATTCTTCTGCGCCGTAAAAAAGAACACCCAGTCCAACTTGAACATCAGGGTCCATGTGTTCCCCCTGTGGAGAGAGTTGCGCTGCCTGAATAAAGAGATGCGTGACTTTCTCCTGGAGCAGATACCGGTCCGTAAAATTGGTGTCAGAGTCTGGACTTATGTCATTTGGACTGATGATTTGGGGATATTTAACTGATAGCCATCGTTCAAGCGTTCGAAAAGCTGTGAAATCATAACCCTCATTTGTATATGAGACAGCAAGGCCCATAAGAGAATCAAGATTGACCGGGTCTAATTTTAAGGCCTGTCCGTAGGCGCGTATTGCTGGACTCTCCTTCTCATTTTGAGCCTGAGCAGAGCCTAACATTGTCCATGCTTCCACATGCTTCGGATCTTGTTGCACAGCAGCCTCAAACGCCAAGACAGCTAGCGAAAGATTACCTCCATCTCTCATTATCCGAATTCCTTCTTCGAAAGGATTTGGATGCAATCGGTAGCTGTTGTCCTCCTCGAACAAGTAGTCACCAAGCTGAGGATCCCTGAAAGAGTGAGTATGGAGGACGCCACCGACGTCGTCCCATTCAGCAATCTCGTTCATAGGGATATTCTCGAAATCGACTTCCTCCTTAGCCATTTGCCTACGTGTTGCGGTCTCAGCTTGGATGTTTCTCCAGATATTATCAAAGTCACCGAATTCGTCGCCATGAGAGGGAACTGACCTGTCCAAATCATTAAGCTCCACTTCCATCGCAGCAATTGCTCTCTCATCGGAGACTGTCTCTCCGACAGCTTCTATTTCCGCAAACTGAGCTTCCCAATTTTTATCATCAAGTTCTACCATTTTTCTCTTTCCCTTGTCCTCCTGCATTGGAAACTGCTCCTGGACTCCCATGGGCGCATGTGTCGGGCCCAACATAGCCATGTAACCGCCACCTAAGCCTCGACATCCCATCCCCATCTGCAGTTGGTATGCAGACATTCCATGGCCTGGAGATCGAATGGGGATCCTCGCCCTTTGGGCATCATTTTCTTGCGAAAAGCGGTTGAAATCGGCCATTGAGAATTCAGATTCTTTCATCATCTGCGTTTTCGGTTCTGCTGGAAAAGTTGCCTCCATTCTCGCTTGCTCGCCCGGATCGAACTCCACGGCCCAACAAGAGGACGCAGTGCTTAACGATGCGACTTGAGAATTTTCTAGCTCCCGTCGCATTTGTTCCATCGCGAATGGCCGGGTGTCGGTGACTTGATCTTCTTGCGGAAAGAATTCATTTATCATCTAAAATGGCAACAAAAAATGGCAACAAAACATCGGTATTGGTTCTTAGGAAATGCCAGGTGTAATGGAACGTACATGATCCTGACCGCTCATCATACCTTGCGAGCGAATCCCTTCTCCTAATCCGCTGGGACCTCTACCACCGAGTCGATCTCTCTGAAGGGATTTATTACTCTGAACATGTTTCGTAAACTGTGTCAATGGATTATCTGCAGATGAACACTCTGCACCACCAAGAAATGACATTTTGTAATCTGCAAGTGCTGAAGATGTTTCCAAAAGGAAGAATAAATAAAAGCTAAAGAACGATTATTTTTTAACTGTGTTGAACCACAAGATGGATGAAAAGGGAGCAATGACCTGTGACCGAGGTAGGTATTGATGTAGCTAACTACGGAGTAGTACCTTAGGTAACTAGGTGCGGAGGTGGAGACCAAAAGTCTCTAGACAAGGCGGGGTACAAGGTACCATCACGTGTCCCAGTTTAGTATATATTTTGGTCATGTGACTAGATACCTAGTACCCTGCCTTGTTTAAAGACTTATGGTATACTCTGTACTCTGTACACCTCCATACATAAGTAGTTACATGTTATGTTATCTTATTATGGAGTACCTATGGAGTACTCCATACATACATACATAATTAATTATGTATGTATGTTATGTAGTTAACTGACTGACTATAACTACATCCTAGTTCTGCACATAGCTACATACTTGATGTGACTATGTAGGTACCTACTCCGTATGTATGTAGTTAATTAACTAGCTAACTATGTACAGTACATAGCTACATGTGTACTCCTGATGTACTCCGTACCTACAAAACATCCGGGATCTCAAGGTTGGAGGGCCTTGCCCTTAAGGGATGTTGCCATTTGGTGCAATGGTTAACAAAATAGGTTGATCACAGTTCAACACATAAACCGTTGAGAAACCATGATATGTTGTCATCAATCAGCTTTATTATTGTGCTAAATGAAAATAATGGGCTCTCTAACTGGTGCACAGGTCATTGCTCGCTCACTTCAGGATATTGGGGTGACTGTCATTTTTGGCATTGTGGGTATTCCTGTGGTGGAAATTGCAGAAGAAGCAATCAACCTTGGGATACGCTTTCTTGCGTTTCGCAATGAGCAGGCATGCAGTTATGCTGCAAGTGCCTATGGTTATATGACTGGCCGCCCTGGTGTTTGTCTTGTTGTGGGAGGGCCTGGAGTGCTGCATGCAATGGCTGGAGTAAGTAAATATTATTCGCAAAGTGAGACTATACATCATGGTAACATTGCTGACACAAATTGTAACTGCAGATCGGAAATGCATCAGTAAATGGATTCCCTCTGCTTGTCCTTGCTGGCTCGGTGGAAACTACCCTTGTGACAAAGGGCGGATTTCAAGAAATGGATGCAATCTCTCTTCTCAAACCACATACAAAATTTGCAGTCCGACCTGTATCTCCAAAGACTGTCTACAGTTCTATTCGAGATGCATATCGAACGTGTTGGTACGGACGCCCCGGGGCGGCCTTTGTTGATCTTCCAGCAGATCTAATCCAGGCAAGGCTGCCCCAACTCCACTCTCCTGCGTCTGGACCGCAAAATATACCAGCGCCGCCCAAATCGAGTGCCGATGCTGCGACGGTATATAAAGTAGCGCACCTTCTCAAGTGTGCACAAGCACCATTATTAATTATCGGGAAAGGCGCTGCGTATGCTCGCGCGGAATCATCCATTCGTCAATTTGTTGACAAGACGCAAATCCCGTTTTTACCCACTCCAATGGGCAAGGGAGTAATTCCGGACTCCCACCCTTTAAACACATCTAGTGCGCGTAGTGTGGCATTGAAAAATGCGGACGTGGTTATTGTCCTTGGTGCACGTTTGAACTGGATCCTTCATTTCGGAGAGGCACCCCGTTGGTCCCCGACTGTTAAGATCATTCAAGTAGATATCTATGCAGAAGAGATTGGTCGCAATGGTGGCAGCGCTGAGCTAGGGATAGTGGGTGATGTCAGCCTTGTCGTGGCGCAACTTTTGTCAGCTCTCCGGGATTGGCATTATCAACCACCTACTGCTCCTTCGAAATCGTACCGCTCTCTCCTCGCAGCCGCTGCGACAAAGAATGAGAAACATTCACAAGAAAGGGCTTTGCGTGAAACTAAACCCAGTGATTTTCTGACTTTCCAGCGTGCCTTCCACATTATCCGGACCACATTAAATTCCTTATCGCCACCAGCTGCGGGGAATATTGTGTACGTCTCCGAAGGGGCAAATACCATGGACATATCTCGTTCTGTATTTCAATTGCAGCATCCACGTCAGAGACTTGATGCAGGTACCTACGCGACAATGGGTGTTGGGTTGGGATATATTGTTGCAGCTCACGCAGCATACAACTTCTCTTCGGGGAGCCAGAAGAAAATTGTAGCATTTGAGGGGGACAGTGCTTTTGGCTTCAGCGCGATGGAAATCGAAACACTGGCCCGTTACCAAATACCGGCTTTAATTTTTGTTATGAACAATTCCGGAATATATCATGGGGACACAAAGAACGAGGAAGAATGGCGCGAGTTGCAAAAAGAGACCATTATGAGCAAGACGACGCCCAACCCCCAAAACAAGTCCACCGGCCACGTCAAAAAGGGACTTCGATCCACAAGCCTCCTATACAATACTCGTTATGAATACCTAGCGGCCATGTGTGGTGGGAATGGATGCCTTGTTCGTACTGAGCAAGAATTGGAAAACGCAACAAGAAAAGGTTTCTTGGAGAATGAAAAGGTTACTATTGTTAATGTACTTGTTGAACCTGGAAGTACTCAGTCAATTCAGTTTGGTTGGCAAGCAGCCAGAGAGGAGCCGGGGGCAAAATTATAGTTGACCAGGCAATCTGAAGTTATAATCTGACAAGTTGATTAAATAGTGTAATGGGGAAATTAGTGGCCTAGTGTTTCTTATCAAAATAAATACTTGTGAGAGGCTATATGATAATAGCAATCAGAAGATGTATCACACTATACAAAGCACTATAAGTTAACTATCTGTGTACGGAGTACTCCGTAGGTAGATCATCTTATTAACTAGCAGATAGTTACAAATTTCAACCAAACAGGCCTTAGTGTTTAGTTATTCTGCACCAGCAATTCAAACGATGCCAAATTTTTCGCAATTCTATGTCCCAACTGTTGCGTTTCTAGCTGGTGCAATACTTGCCATTGGTCTCAAAGACTTTTATACTCGTAAATCAACTCAGCGGAAACAAGCCATCGAGGCATATGAATTCGCTACTGCGCCAATTCCTTCTGGAGTTTCTCTATGTCATCATCGGCCCCCTCCAATTGTTGACGGTATCGAAGGATGTATTGGCAACACACCACTTATTCGCATCAAATCACTGTCTGACGCAACAGAATGCGACATACTTGCGAAAGCTGAGGTATGGCGGTTATGGAGCCGACTGACTCGGGTGACCCCAGTGAATGCTCACAGCCACTTATGCGGTATACTATTTAGTTTCTCAATGGTGCTGGAGGGAGTCCTAAAGATCGCGTGGCCCTAAGTATGATACAAATGGTAATATCAACCCGTAGCTCATTGAAAGCTTGTACTAATGGTTGAAACAACAGGCAGAAAAGCAAGGTCTTTTAGTTCCACACAATGGGGATGCAATTTATGAAGGGACTGTGGGATCTACCGGAATTTCTCTGGCGATGTTGGCGAGAGCGCGAGGGTATGTGGCACATATGTATGTCTCCGTCGCCTTCCCAATCACAACCACTGTTGATTATCCATGACCGAAGATATACTTATCTGGTTGCGAAGATGCATGCCTTCGGATCAGTCAGCAGAAAAATCAAACCTGCTCTTAAGGCTAGGGGCCGCGGTTGACAGAGTCCCGCCGGCGCCTATTGTAGAGACGGGTCATTTTGTAAATAGGGCCCGAAGCCTGGCAGCGTCTCACCACTCTCCTTCAGAAACGCTTTCTTTTGGTTCCACGCCGCTGGAGACGACTGGCAAGCGTGGCCGTGGATTCTTTGCGGACCAGTTCGAGAATCCTGCCAACTGGCAAGCTCATTTTGGAACTACTGGACCCGAGATTCTTGATCAATGCAAAGGAAGGTTAGACGCATTCGTGTCAGGTGCCGGAACTGGCGGTACCATATCTGGGGTTGCTTTATATCTGAAACCCCGTCTTCCGGCCTTGAAGGTTGTGCTTGCAGATCCACAAGGGAGTGGGCTTTTCAATCGAATCCGTCACGGTGTCATGTTTGACACAAAGGAACGAGAAGGGACCAGGAGGAGACGCCAGGTCGATACGATAGTCGAAGGGATAGGCCTTAACCGGACTACTTTAAATTTCGAAGTAGGGCGGGAGCTAATCGATGATGCCATCAGAGTGAGTGACGCCCAGGCTACAGCCATGGCGAAATGGTTGGTGGAAAAAGACGGTATATTCGTAGGGAGCAGCAGTGCTGTAAACTGTAGGTCTTTTCTTACGCTTTGTAACCTTTGCTTCTATACCGCCTCAATCATTAGACAGAAGTTGCTGATTTTGGGAACAATTCAGGTTTTGCGGCACTGGTAACGGCAATGAAAATGGGACCTGGCCACAGAATTGTGACAATTCTATGTGATTCTGGGACAAGACATCTTTCTAAATTTTGGGAAAATGCTGGAATTGTGGGAGCTACTACTGACACGAAGCTTGAAGATATCTTAGCAGGGACTGATTGTCGTTTTGCCTCGAACCATAACAAAAGTAATACCTAAATATGTTCAATGCGTGTTATCCAAGTTGATACATAAAAACAGACGCTAGGGTTACTTGTCATCTTACGAAGCCCTGGAAATCTTTTCAAAAACTGCTTGATTTGGAGCAAGTTAATGAAATACGAAAAGACATATCTGCTAAGGCTTGCCTCGCCGTGAATGTCAAGGGCGTGGTCGATTTCAAAATTATCTGGTTCTTGGATAATACGGGGCAATGTGACGGAAGATTTGCAGAATCTGCCCGCTCGGACCATAAATATGTTTGGTTGGCGGTTTTAAGTCATCTGCTTTCAAACCCGTCGACTAATGGATCAGGGCTTTCGGATTTTATCATAATCATATTTGATTCACTAGCCACTTGCCTCTCTGCCTGAGCTGAGCTTTCTGTAAGTGACGACGTCGACAGATTCATACATCGGCCCAACTCGGGGTGTTCTGGCAATTTTGCTTTCCGCCCAATAGTCTGCTTAACGACAAGACGAGGTACCTTCCTATTATGCTTCGAATTTCGTTCACCGCAGGCTTGGATCCATCGGCGCTGGAGCTCTTGCAAAGTTCTATTGGGAAAACTGGATTGCATGTTCTCCCACGAAGCATGGGGAATAGACTGAAAACATAGTAGTCTTTTCTCTTCCTCAAGGGTCCAACTTCGTGTATTTAGGGGCAGCTCTTTTCTTCCTCCGACGCAATGCTTATAGTACCAGTGCTTCAACTGTGTCGCCCTGCGTCGTGGCATTGCAGAAAGTACTTCTGGCCACTTTTTCTTTTCCACTATTCGTAGGCTCACTAAGCACTTCACCTCTTCTGGGGTTAGAGGTTCCTCTTCTGCTTTTTGCTTTGCTTCCCTGGATATACAGTGTCGTTCTGGTGCACGTGGCCCTTTGCTTAGCTCACAATCTTTTTTAATAATGCCTGAGATGTCAAGTGGGTTGGTAGCTATGTCGGTTGGGAAGCATTTTGGGGCTGTGTTTGCTTCGTTACTGTCTGAAATAACATAAAGCTGGGTTTCAAGGTGTGTTTCTTGGGAAGCTCGAGCCCGTACTTTCGCAGCCTTTCGTGAAAGCTTCGCTTCGGTAGGCTTGCCTGTATATGGAGAACAGGATAACGTTGTGCCCTTTGGGCCACCTTGTAAAGGATCGTCGGAGTCTGAGTTACCTTCGGATCTAGACTGCCTTGCTGAATTGATCGTTGCTGTCTTTCCAGCTTCGCGCCTATATTTCGTATGATGCCCTACAAGCCGGCGTGACTTTCTGGGAAGAGCCCAGATGGATTCAACCTGGCCCGAAGATGGCTGTTCCCGCTTGGGGAATGTAGTCAACACAGTTTTGTGTTTGGCACATGAGGAAATGTGCTCATGAGCCACCACAATCCCCTTGCAATCATTCACCAGTTCACCCCAGCCATGCTGTCCCTTGAGGTTTGAATCAGGGATGGCTTCTAACTTCCTCCTTTTTGCTGGGAAACAATCTTCAGGCTGTTTGTCAAAAGTGTTCCCACAGGCGATATGATCATGCAACCAGTGATTCTGTTCTCCAACGCTGAAACAATGCTTGAGCATATCTTTCTCGACATTCGAACTGACTGATCCACTGAAATTGTCACATCTGCGGCTATGGGCGTCCTCAGGAGAGATTCTGTGTGCGCGATATCGGTGATCAATGATAGGGATACCGGGCTCCGTAACTTCGTGGGATTTATTCATCGGCACACCAGGGGAAGCTGAAATTTCAGTAGCTTCCCCGAGAATACCCATATTGAGGTCAATTGATTCATTTTCAGGATGAAGATCATCCCGAAGAACATTTCCAGTATCCCACTCATTATCCATTTGATGAAGGTGTCCATTGTCCACCACAATTTCTCCCCTTTGCAAATCAATCTCGTCACCGATATTACCGAAGTCTCTACCGTACTTCGCATAAATCGATTCAAAACGTGCTTGAAGTCGGAAGTCGTTCGCTTTTCGTGCCTCGAAAACATCAATATCACGTAGAGATGACCGGGTCGGTTTCTGTAGTCCAGCAACCTGAAGAAGCTTATTTCGGGAATTCATGTCTCTATGTACAATACACACCGAGTATTAGTGCAGGCAAAAGGACAGAGATAGGCATTTACCAAGCCTTTTAAACCCAAACATAAGTCGAAGATCAGTAGTTTTATCAAATACTGAAGCGGTGGGGTCATAGAAGATGCTACCACAATATGTCTCTGGTTTGCAAGCTCACTGTAGAATAGTAACTACGAAACAAGAGGTCAGCATCGCTTTAACTAACTTCCTGATACCCTTAGTTAGTAAGGTTAGACTCACTCTTTATCTGATTATGACCTTTGGTGATTGGCCTTTTGCCAGATGGTCGAACACTAAGTTAATAGCAATACAGCTTATAGTTACCTGAGTACGGAGGTGGGGAAAAAAAGTCTTTGCACACTTGGCGGTATCAGATACCTAATCATGTGATTAGCTACATACAAATTTATATGAGAAACGTCACGTGACTAAGTACCAGGTACTGCCGATCGCGCGAAGATATATTTTCCACACCTCCGTACTCTGTACTCTATAGTTAACTCGCAGCTATGGACACTTATTCAGTGATTTTATACAGTATAAGGGCCAAATCCAGCCAGGGCTCTTTTTAAGGTATTAAAAGAATAGAGCCCATATAATTGGTGAATCTAATCTCTCTCTTACTCTCGGGCATTCAGTAGCTGGTTCATGATGTTTGTGAAAAGCAGTGTGCTTACCAAATGCATTTGAATACTATTCAACAAATTTCGAATGCATTCAGCCAAATTTGAATGCATTCCTGAATATTCAAATGCATTCCACCAACAAATTAGTTTTTATTATTTTCAAATAATATTTAATCATAATGTAATATATATCAATATGTGTCAAATTTCATGTAGAATTTTATAAAAATATCAAAAAAATAAATTTCTCAATATTTTAAGTACAAATTTTACTTTTTCTTTTATATATTAAAATTAAACTGTGAATTATAATGAATTGAATTAGTATAAAAAATATATATTTATTCTAAAATTCTTTATCATTGTTTACTAAATAAAATAATTCAATTACAATTTTTAAATATTTTTTTAAACATATTTTTAATATTTTTTTAACTTTTTATATATATTTTTATTGAATAATTTGATTATATACAATTTTTATTAATTATAAATTAAAACTAAATTTTTTTTTAGTAATTTTCAAAAAATTCATTAATTATAAATCAAGATTAAATAGAAATTTCCAGTGATTTCCAGTAATTTCCACAATATTCTTTGATTATAAATCAAAATTAAATAGAAAATTCCAGAAAATTCCAGAAAATTCTTTGATTATAAATCAAAATCAAATGGAAATTTCTAGAAATTAATTTTTAAATATAAATATAAGTTATATTTTCTGTTGAAATGAATTTGTTTTTACATTTAAAAATAATCATAATTATTTATATTATCATTATTACTGCTATTACTGCTATTACTATTATTATTATATTTTGTTATTATTATTCAATATGTCTTTGAAAAGAATCAGAGCAAATACAGATTATAAATCTGCTGATTTTTAACTTGATGAAGCTGATTTTTCTTCATATATTTTTAAATACAATTTATTCACAAAAACACTTTGTGAATATAAAAGAAATGAAGAAAAAAAAGTTTTAATCAAGTGTAATCAGAAAAATTGCAATTATTTTTTTATTATTAATGTTTCTCAAAAAACAACTACAAATTTTTTTTATCATTTGAGAAGACAGCATTCAAAAATTCCAGCAACTGAAAAAGAATTTCAAAAAATGAAAAAAAATGAAGAAAAATCTGAAATTTCATCAGGTAAGTTTTATTTAAAAAAAATTTTAAAAAATTTACTAATTATTTTTATATTATAGATTCAGATTCAAATAATGAACTTCCATCAGCAAATATTTCTAATATAAGAAATATTAGCAGAAGTAGCTCAAAAACTACTATTTCTCAATATAATTTTAGACAAAAAGTTTTAAAATTTATTATTGAGAATAATCTTAGTTTAAGAGTGTGTACTTCAAATTCTTTTACTGAAATTTCAAAATTAATGTAAGTTATTTTATTTTTTTTAATATATTATATTTAATATATATACTAATATTATATATTACTAGAAATCAACCAAGACTGCATTTCAAGCATATTAAATCTGATTTAATTCAGTTTTATAATATGCACAAAGAAATAATGCAGAAGAAATTTCAAAAACAACTTGAATCTGCTGGAAATTTTTCAATTACATTAGATGCTTGGACAGCTTCTAATCAAAATGCATTTTTGGAAATAACTATTCATTATATTAGTGCAAATTGGAATTTGCATTCATATTTATTGAATATTAAACCCTTAAATGACAAGCATTCAGGAGAATATATGTCAGAGATTTTAATTGAAATATTAAAAGAATTTTCAATTGAAAATCATATTCTCAGGTATGTTGTTTTTAATATTTAAAATTGATTATTTATTTGAAAAATTCAATACTAATTGATATGCTAGTATTACAAGAGACAATGCTTCATCTAATAATAAATTATTAGATTATTTTGAACAATATTGTCAAGAAAATTCATTATTTGATTTTTCAGACAATGTTTTTCAATTTAATACTAATAATGGAAATATTAGATGTATTGCTCATATGATAAATTTGATAGTTCAAGATATTTTATCTACTTTATCAATTAAAGAAGATAAAAATTTATCTGTTTATGAACTATTAAATGATCAAAATATTAATATGTCAAAAGGTATGTTAAAAATTCAAAATATTTATTTTATTAAATAATTACTAATAATTAATATTCTAGATGAAATTGTGTCTTTATTGACAAAAATTAGAAAAATCATTACTTTATTTAAATATTCTCAAGAGCCAAAAAGATTACTTAAGAATTATATTAAAGTTAATGATATTTCTGGTTCAAAAAAACCAATTTTAGATTCAGAAACAAGATGGTCATCAACAGCAAATATGTTTTTGACATTTTTGAATCTAAAAAAGCCTATTCAAGCTATTATGGCTACTACATCTTCTAAAAAATTCAAAAATTTATTTTTAGAAGATAATGAATGAACAATGATAAAAAGACTTTGTGAGTTGTTTGAAATTTTCAAAATACCAACAACTATATTACAAAGTCAAAAATATATTTCTCTTTCTAGTATTCTTTCATTTTTATTTCATTTTAGAATGAAATTGGAAGAATATCAGAAGAAATATTATCAATATTCAAGTTTAACAAAAGCTTGTGATATTGAATTGAAAAAACTGAATACATATTTTGACAAAAATAAATATTCATCTTACTATTTTTATGCTTATTTGCTAGACCCTAGATTTAAAACTAAAGGTTTAGAAAAGCTTAAATATAGTAGTGATGATATTTATAAAATTAAATTTCAGTTTTTTAAACATTATCAAAGGTATGTTAAATATATTTTTTATTTTTATAAATTAATAATTTGAAATACTAAGTTTTTTAATAAATTTGAAAATTCTATTGCAAAAACAACTGAATCTGAAAAGAATTCAGATGTTGAGCTTGAAAATGAATCTCAAGAACAAAATCAAAGTTAAAATGAATTAAAAAATCAAAATTTACAGTTTCAAAAGCAAAAATCTTACTTGAAACAACTTGATTTATTTCCTAAAAGAAATATTCAAATTTCAAGAAAAATTAATGAAGCTGATGAATATTTTAATTCAGAACCAGAAGCACCTGATGTAAGTTATTTTTTATTATTATTATTATTATTATTTATTTATTTATTTATTTATTTTTACTAATATTTATTATTTAGTGTGATGTTTTGAAATATTGGAAATATCAAGCAGAAAAATTTCCAATATTATCAAGAATGGCTAGATTTTATTTAGCTATTTCAGCTACATCTGCTCCTGCTGAATCTATATTCAGTCAAGGAAATGATATTATTACTAAAAAAAGAAATAATTTATCAACAGAAACTGTTAATTATATTTTATGTTTGAAAAGTTGAAAAGCTTTCTCAGACATAAAAGATGATTATATAAAGAAAACAACAGTTTATTCTGATGATAAAGATATTTCAGATTCTGAAATATCAGAATCTGAATCTGAATCTGAATCTGAAAATTTGCAAGCTGAAGTTGAAAAATTAACTTATCAGCTAACATCAGAACTGATGTAATTTTTAATATTTTGATTGTTTAATGATTTGATTTTTTAATGATTTAATTGTTCAACTGTTTGATTATTTGATTATTTGATAATTTTATAATTTTGTTATTCAGTTATTTAATTGTTTTGTTATTTGATTATTTGATAACTTGATAATTATATTATTCAATTGTTTAATATTTTGATTATTTGATTATTTAAATGTTTTAATCTTTAATTGTTTTGAATTTGTTATTTGGTAGTTTAATTAGTTGATTATTTGATTTTTCTATTATTTAATGATTTAATTGATATAATTATTGTTTATATAATAATATATTTGTGTTTTTAAATTTTTAATTAGTATTTTTTTAATAATATTATTATTTTCTTTATTCATAACCTGTTTATATTTTTGAATAATTAAAATATCAAAATATTTTAATTATATATGATGAAATATTATAATATATTAATATTTTTGCAAATTTCAAAATGTATTTAATTATATTTTAATAATATATCATTAATATCTCAATAATAAATGAAAATTTACACTTTTAAAACTTTTTAAAAATTTTAATATTTTTTTCAGAATTTTTCAGAATTTTTTTTAATTTTTTCTAATTTTTTTCAATTTTCATTTTGAATTTATTTTTAAATTATATTCAGTTAGTTTTTATGAAATATCTCAGCAATAAGAAAAGTTATTCAAATTCTGAAAAAAGATTTGAAATCAGCACAAAAAATGGAGTATATTGATATATATTACATAAGCATAGCTATACTCAAATGCATTTGAATAATTCAGGCATTATTCGAATAGTTGGAATTGGAATACTATTCGGATTCGATTCCGAATGCATTCGAATGATTCGATTCGGTAAGCACACTGGTGAAAAGTGGAAACACTATCTGAATTTCAGAGGAATCTTTGTGAACAGCTCATCCACATCAAATGACTCAAGTGGACAGATCACAGATATAATGGAACCTGATGTCCGGCTGTACAACACTTGCCTCAATGGTGGGATACTGTTGTTATAATATTAAATACATCCATACTCCGTACAGATGACAGGAATCATGTATCCTATCATCTAGATCCATGGATATACTGCTTATATAGTTTGATACATCATTCTAGTTGGTATATTATAGCATCCTCACATTTTATTTTTGAATACAGTAAAATAATAGTACAACATGCTGAAGAGACCACGTACAAAAATATTTGGAAACAAAGTCATAGGTGTGGGAAATGGTAGAACACCCGCCGCCGCATACAAATCCAGTTGAAATATCAGACATTCATGATTATAAAAAAGAACTGGAAAAGGAGGGAGAGGAGGGAAAATGCAGCCGCAGTTGTGGACCAAGCCAGTACTCCACACTTACTCCTGATCCACCTAAATGCACTTTAATCCTAAGCCATTGGCTGGCTGCTATCAGATTGAGGTTCTGAGCCCTCTGGTTCATTCGACTCCGCAGTTCGCACACGGTTGCTGCTGTGGCTGTAGTCCAGTCGCAGAGGTCGCCCATAAGGGGCCTTCCCTTTGAGCAATTCATAAGCCTTCTGCGCGCTTTCAGCATCAACAAACTCAGCGTGCGCAAATCCCCTTGCTTGACCAGTGCGCCGGTCGACAGCGACACGAACATCAATAACATTCTGAACATCCTTGAAAAGCTCGTTGAGATCACGATCGGTCATCTCGAATGACATATTTCCAATAAACAATGTCCGCGTGGGAGGCTTGTTAGGGTCATTTTGAGATTTCAGGAAATTTTCGTTCTGCGCGAAATTGACTGCTAATCGGCGGCCCTCGAAAAGCTGACCGTGCATAAGAGTGACTGCCTTTTGGGCGGTCTCTACATCGCGAAACTTTAAGTATGCAAATCTGCCGTTGAACAATCTTGTCAGCTCGAGATTTCATACATGTTGCATATGAAAACTTTATCAGGTATTCTAAAGCAGCAATGGAAAGATCTCACCCCCTGCTAATGCCACGAGGATCGTAAATCACGCGTGCCACCTCAACGGTACCGCATTTCGAGAATTCGTTTTTCAGATCTTCAGCAGTCACATCAAAGAAGAGATTGCCAACGTAAATTGAAGACTTCGGTGTAGGAGGATCACGAAGGACTGGTTTAGTAAAGCGAACAGATGGAGCGCCCATGAAGTCAGATGAAGTATGGTCGCTAGGACCTCTTTCAAAATTGCGCTGACCACCATTCTGCATCGTTTCTTGCGGCTCATGTTCCAAGGTGGAGCTCGAAACCGTTTCACTCAGCTCTGGTTTAACATCTTCGCTTAGCCATCGTCGCTGACGGATTACCAGGCCAGCCGCGCGGCTCGAACTGACTACGCGAGGAGCAATGGTAATAGTCGACACAGGCTTAACAAAAGCTTGTGAGCTCGGGAGGCATACACCGCGGCGAAGAGCACGTCCTAGTGAAAACCTGAAAACGGGTCAACCCAATGAAAAGCAAAGGGGGGCAAAAGGAAGTAAGGGGATTGCAAACATTTTCATTTTCTTGTCTATTAAGAGCTGATTTAGGAAAAAGAGCAGAAATTGGGATGATTGATGGTAGTTTTTGAAATTTCAATGACAGTTACTGCTCCATAGTCTGTGTCAGAAAAAAAATCTCCTCCTGAGCATTTTAAGTTAAGCCAGTCATGTGACAGTTAACTTAACTAGCTAGAAACCTTTTAACAGGTAACTTCTTAGTTATAGTTACTAACTAACTACATCGTTGACTAAATTATTATGTAGCTACAGATGTATGTAGTTAGCTGATTGCAACACTAGTTAGTTAGCCAACTGACCAAGTACCTGCCTAGACACACAACTAGGTAAGTACTCTCTTCTGTAACAATCTACATTTTGTATGTATGTATGTACATACATACATACAAGTCACTTCATACACGGTACGCAGTACAGCGTATGGAGTAGATATCTGTGGAATAGAAAAATTTCAAGACTCTTTGAAGCCATCTCATCACCTTCACTAACTAAATATTTAGCCTCGCAATCCATGAGTTCACGTTCCGCGCCAGCAGTCTTTCTCCAATTTATCCGGCATCAAAGGTTACCAGCTCTCAAGTCTTATGCTTTGGGACTGTCGAAGAATACATGGCCGTGGCCATGGCGTACTGGACGGTCGCAATGCCGTTGGTTTTCGAAGAAGTCTTTAACAAAACGCCGGAAGCTAGACAACCCATTTCTCTGGCGGCAGAGGATAGATGATTATCCCAAAGACATGTCAAAAGAGCTGATGGAATATCCCATGGTCTCAGCCAGCGATTTACGGTCGAGACGGGAACGACCAAGGGGTGTGAAGATGTTGACAAGAGATTTTATCGAAGGTCTGGTGAATATATGTGTATCATACGGATGCTCCCATTCTGATGATCTCTATAGATAGCCTCTACAATCCCAATTATGGCTATTTCTCAAAAAATGCGACTATTTTTAGCCCTGGAAAGCCTTTCGATTTTAATGACATTGAAGACGGGCCAGCGTTTAATCGACTGCTTGACCAACGATACACAGAATTTGAGGACAGCCTAGATGCTGTGATGCCGGATGAAACACGCCAGCTTTGGCATACACCGACAGAGCTCTTCCATCCCTACTACGGGGAGGCTATCGCGCGTTATCTTGTTATCAATTATAGATTGACGCTGTTTCCGTACCATGATTTGATCATATACGAAATGGGAGCCGGTAATGGCACCTTGATGCTTAATATTCTAGATTATATTCGGGAGGTAGATCCCGAGGTCTATCAGCGAACCAAGTTCAAAATCATTGAAATTTCGTCCAATCTTGCGAAAACGCAAAGAAAGAATCTCGGAAGTTCTAACCACGAAGATGGCCACCGTGGTCATGTTGAAATCATAAATCGTTCCATATTTGAATGGAACACTTACGTTCATTCGCCCTGCTTTTTTGTGGCTCTGGAAGTCTTTGATAATTTCGCGCATGACGTTATTCGTTATGACATGGAGACAGGCCAGCCTCGGCAAGGATGTGTCCTGATTGATACTGACGGTGAATTCTATGAATACTATGTTGCCGATTTAGATCGTTCCGCCGCTAGATTCCTCCGTTTCAGAGAGGTGGCGGCCCGCCGCCCATTCTCCAATCCCTCACGCTCTCGTTTGTGGAGGAGCATCCAGTCCTCGCTTCCATTCGCACCAAATATGACATTACCAGAATATATACCCACAAAACTGATGGAGTTCTTTGATATATTGCACAATTACTTTCCTTCCCATCGTCTTGTTGCGAGCGATTTCGACAGCCTTCCAGATGCATTACCCGGATATAACGCTCCCGTCGTGCAAACGCGGTATCAGCGAAGGACAGTCCAGGTCTCAACCCCCTACGTAAGTTTATACCCAGGTCCCGATACCTCCCCATAACTCTATACTACTCCCACCTTTGGCAAACCTTTGTTGAACTTCCGACCAGGTCCATCAAGGTTACTTTGACATCTTTTTCCCAACGAATTTCAACATAATGGAGGATATGTACCGAGCTATCACTGGAAAGCTAACTAGCTTATCCACTCATGAAGATTTTATGAAGCGCTGGGCATTTGTGGAGAATACACAGACAAAAAGTGGGGAGAATCTGCTCCTAACGTGGTACAAAAATGCAAGTATAATGGTTACCGTATAAGGAAGCGATTTTAAGAAATCCCAGATTTTCAACATGAAAAGCTTACTGAAATTTTTTTCCCTCTTTTCTCTCTCTTTTCTATTTCACTTTTTCCAGTGATCACTGGTCATGCACTCAAATTTTGCTCCCTGAAACAACACTTTGGCTCTTACTGTCATATCACATCTGTAAATAGAGCATACGGCTGCTTGATATATCTACATCAAAGTGCACATTTCAGTTGGAATCTGTCATAAATTCTAAAGTTTTGAGATGATAATGTGCTTCTTTTTCATTAACTCGCAGTCCTTTGCTCTCTTCTTCGCCTCCTTTTCCTCCTTCGGCAGTCTCTGATGGCTTCTTGCGTCAAAATACATCCAGGCAGCTGAAACTCCTTTTGCAATCTTTGTGGCAAAAATTGAAAAAATTGATTAAATCCCCTACTTGGCAACATAGGTTGTATCTTAGCGGAAAGCTTTTGTTGGTGATTTGATCGAGAAAATGGTGGCACACTTGTCTCAAGCATAAGCGCTGCAGCAGTTTGACCTGCATTGTCGATACTAACCGATGAAGTCATATCGGCAGGCGAACCTGGTTTCGACTTCTGAGCTTTTATGAACAATACTGACATCGCTTCTTGGTGGAGTTGATGTGCAGCCCAGCCGTCCATATCATAAAATCCAGGAAGATCTTCCCCCTCGTCTCCAACGGGTGATTTGATTAGTTTAGAAGAAGAAGAAGAAGCTTCAACTCTGGCAATTTCCTTGACTCTATCATCCTGTTGACTGATGCTCTGGCCGTCGTTTTCTGCGTATTCGTCCACGTTCTCTTTGCCTGAAGCGAGCTGTTCCCTTTCTGACTTTCTCCGCTTCTCCTCCTCCTTCCAGATTTTAAACTTCTCTAGTAACGTGGATATTTCTATCATGAGGTACGCTCGTTTTGGTTCGTAAAGTCTTTTCTCTGCCTCAGTAACGCCGCTTACACCCATAACTCGAAGCCAATCATGCCCCTGCAAGGCGCTTAAAATGCGCTCTAATTGCATTTTCTCATGTTGAGCTCCCTCTCTTTCAATATTCCGGAGCTGTTTCTCTCTTCGCATAATCCTTTTGTGAGCCTTGAAATATAAACCATCGCTTAAAGGGTCCTTCGTTTGGTTATCTGCCACAGAAGATAGCAAGGGTGAGTCTTCTAGAATTTGGGCTTCATGCGAATCGACGAGCAAGGTTTCATTCCGCTGTGGTAGGGTACTTGACGATGCTATGTTCTTTTCATACAGAGATCCCGGCTTGGAACCGGTTACCGGGTATGGCAAAACTTCGGTTGCGCCCAGATCATCAGTAAGCAGGATTTTGGAGCCTATTGAAAGGAAATCTGAAAGACCAATTAATATAAGTAACTGAACATGCGGAATCAGTGCGGCAACATCAAATCATCATTGATAGGTTAAGTTGGTGGGGCAGGGGCCAGCAAAGGGAAGGGAAAGGTAAACCACTCACCCTTTTTAACAGACTTGAGGTTTAGAATCTGTTCATAGTTTGGGAAGTACAGGGACAACTCGCTTCGCGGTTTTAATCCTCCATCCTGGGATCGCAAGGACCGCTTCTCAGTCACAGAGTTTGATATCCTCTTTTGTTTGAAAGCATCCCCCGCAGGGTCAATTGCTCCAATATAACAAGAGGAAGTGATGCTGATTGAACTCCTGGTTCCAGAATTATTGGGGGATTGCATATTGTCTTATTGCTTTGAATGGAACTTGCATCACGGTCGACAGTTTTTCAGAACAGAAGCGTCCCTAGCAGGTTGTGGAGTTTCCCCAGACCACACAGCCTGTTCAAAGAGTAGGGAGTGTGCAACACTGCCCAAAGCTTGTCTTAAACAACTACTAGTTAACTACATAACTAGTTAACTACACTAACTAGCGGCTCATAAGTCGTTACACCGAACTCTGTACAGAAGCTTAGTTACTGTGTACAGGCGGGCACCCCCCGGCGCTCACATGATTCATAACCAAGTTGAGGTCCAAGAAGAGCTACAACACAACCATCCATCTTACAGAGACTGTTGAACAGGAGCAGTGTTCTCAGATATATGCTTTGTATCATCAATTAGATTCATTGGCAAGCACTGCTGAGTATGTACGCATATATGTGTACTGTACATAAGAGCATTGCTAGTTCACAATATGTACTTTCTATCATTTGTAGCAGAGAAAATGTTAGAACAAAAGAACCAGGTCGAAACTATCCTCCATACGCCCATCCATATTCCCCGGAAGAAAACAGAATTTGGTCATGCATGCCCATTTTCATGACATTAGTTCATCAATATTTATTTCATCAACTGTGTCATTAGAATTTCCCAAAATAGGAACGGCAGCTGGGCCGAGTAGCCCATGGCTTGTGTCAGCTAGATCCCAAGGTCCTTTCTCTTCATCCGTCGCATTTAGAACACCTTCGGCCCGCTTTATTGTTTCCACATCTAAATCGGTGATATAAGCTTCCCTCCCCATTCCATCACCTCCAGGAAGGTTCAAGCGGACTTCAAACTCGTTGTCCAGCATCATTTCGTCTTTCCACAGCCGACGCTGGCCATCATACAAACAGAGAAGTCGTCGTTTCATCTTCATTTTGTTGGTAGGGCATCCCCACGAAGGAGGGTAGTGGTTTCGATTATTGCGCCTTCGGGAGAATGACGGTCGTGACTTGGAGACTCCTCCAGGATTTGGGGGTAAAAATCTGCTCACCACGTTTGTCTTCGTCAATCCTTTGCCCCCATTACTTTTGACCGATGACTCATCCCGCGTCTCGTGCTCGTTATCTTTGTTATTGAGCAAGTCGCCACTGTCTTGAGTCAAATCAACAAGCAAATGCCTTTTCATTGTCTGCATAACAGCCTCGTCAGATGCCACCTCAGCTAGGCGCCGCATATTGATAGCTTCACTCGGTTCTTCTTGCTGTACAACCCGTAAAACACAATCATCCAAGTGTTCATAGAAGTCCTGTGCATTGGTGAATGTCATCGTGCAAGTCGAGCATTTTCCCGTCGCATCCTGGCAATAATTCGAAGACTCCCCAATCGAGGCGTTGGGTGGAGACTTTTTGCGGCCATTCGGAGCGGATTGGTCCACTCCATGAACGGAAGTCAGATGACGTTTGAAAACATCTGCTCTATTGAAACTTTTCTCCGCAGCTGACCCGGAACCCGGACAGAAGCCACACACCATTGTTCCTTTGTAGTGCGTTAGAGTATGTCGATTTTTGTCATATTTTCGGGCGAATCCTTTCAAATGATATTCGCAGTTCACAATTGGACATTTCTCTGGTCGCTCCGATTGATGGGTAAGCATATGCGCCTTGAGATCCTTAAATGTTTTGCCGCATTTCGGATGAGGGCATCGGCCTTTCTCGTTGCATTCCTCCTCGATTCCAACGTTGCTTGGCTGTGGACTGGGAATTGAAGGGCGAGAGCGTATAGACGAAATCGAAGATCTTCTTGTAAGCGACCGAGATTCCTGGGGATGGGGCGAGGACCCCGCTTTTCTCTTTTGTTGTTGCGGTGATTGCCGATTGGCAACCGCCGGAGAAGCAACACAGGGGGTAGGAGGGAAGGCAGACGAGGTCAAAAAACAAAATTGCGGGTCCCCTTGATATGGTATGACTGGAAGATGATAGTTGACCGGTTCTTCGATACGTTGAATCAAGGCTGGGTCTGTTTCAAAGGTAAATAAATATCGTTAGCAATCTAATTTTTACTGACGACACAAAGCGACGGAGAATGCACCGTCTATTACATAGTAAGCAGAAAGGGAGCCAGCTGGCGCAGCCACCATCGCAGTTATGGCCAGCGGGGGCTAATGAAAAATAGGCAACAGTATGACTAGATTACCTACCAACAAAGCAGTCAGGAAGTTTGTCTTGTGGAAACAACGTTTCGGTGTCAATTCCCGCGGATAAATAATCTTGAGGATAGCTTCTATCGTCGACGATGGCACTTTGCTCGAAGCCAGATCCTGGATTCATCTCCGGCCAGGGAGCCTGGTAAGGAGAACCAGTACACGATGATGTAGCGCTACCAATTGAACAGGTAGATACTGAGTTGGCAGAAGATAATAGCTCGGGTTGGGAAGCTGAGAGAGAAGGTGATGCAGAAGAGACAGAATATAGCTGGCCTTTGGAGAGAGGTTGAGGGATGTCAGACACGAAAAAAGGGTGGGTAAGATACGAGGACGCCTCAGATGTGAAGTCGGTGTAATCTCCAAAGGACGTTTGTTCGTTAACCTTCAAAGAGTTTGGGGCACGACGAAGCATTGAATCCATCAAGAGTCCGTGGGAGTGGGAATGTCCTTGTGGAAATTCCAGGTCTAGCATGTTACTAGGAGGAGGCAGAATACTGCGACAATAAGACAGATTCCGTGGCAAATACCAAATATGCTCCGAATCTGGATAGAATTGCAAAAAAGTTCACAAAACGTATATGTTCTATAAATATAGACGGAGATCAGTTGGTCAGCTTGGCCTGCAAACACCTAGCGCACTTTAGGGCCACATGGAAACGGATAGATGTAATCCACCCGAGAGATAGTAGATCAATGAGCATACCTCGAAGGGAAATGCAGTATTGACCAAGTCAAGTTAAGTAAGCCGAATGACGCAAAGTACTATGACTCCACACGACCAGCCAGGACGTTTTCCGACGAAGCTGACTACGAGTTCGGAAGTAAAAGGCTGATGCGCAATAGTATCAGAACTCCAAACACTTCAGGAACGAGTGTCCGTTCCTTTCGATTCCGTCACGGGAGAATCCTCCACCGGTAGAATTCAGACTCTCGATTTCAAAAGTTGAGACTTAAGGCGACGGGTAACATTCTATTCGGGAAGGGTAGGAGGTGAACGAGGATGTCGAGGGTACCAATGAGGGCTTCGAAATATGATATTGACTGCTGGCCCAGAGCAAAACGCAACTGAAGGCTGTGACTGGCTGGTTATCTTGTCTAAACAGACGGTACGTAAATTTTGCCGTTAGCAAGGTAGAAAAGATTAAATAGAAGAGTGGTCCAACCTTACCCTGCAGCTGGGGAAGTGTCAACCGGGGAGAGCGAGCATCCTATGTTCAGAAGAGGGTTCAACAGAAGGAAAATGAATAGATTGGATTCGTCTCTCTTCTTGCACCACGATAAGATGTCAAAGCGGAAGTCTTCCAGCGGACAAGCAGTAAGAGGAATTCTTTTTTCATGAGCGAAAGAATTGGGAGGATCTGTGGTTATAAATCATCGGACCAGACTGGCATATAAATACGGGCTCCAACACATCCACCAGGGTAAGTTAATGTCAGACGAATTACGGGGAGGAATACTCAATCTTACTATGTCAGGGAGGTTATCCCTGATCTTTATGAAGATGAAAAGAGAGGATCAAGCTCAATAATGTTGAGCCCCAGAGTGCGCAGCAAGCTAAGTTCGCAGTAGTCACATCTGTAAATACGAAGTCGTTTAACACGACTCCTATTCCGTAATTGT
Organism: Emydomyces testavorans; assembly: GCA_029449355.1. Lineage (NCBI taxonomy): Eukaryota > Fungi > Ascomycota > Eurotiomycetes > Onygenales > Nannizziopsiaceae > Emydomyces > Emydomyces testavorans. The sequence continues at coordinate 5,719,533 of CP120628.1, forward strand.
ACTCCGTTGGGAGACTTTGGTCTGACCAATTGGCTTCTACATTGCGACAGGGCTTGGCCTTCCAACTGCAGGGGTGAAGGAGGCTTGGACTTCTTTGGAAAGCCGCCAAGATCAAGACTGGTCAACCTTATTCGCTAATGCGTCTTCGCGTCTCGAAAGGACATCTCAGAGCACAGTACTCCGTACTCCGTACATTAGTAGTTATAACTACAAACATACATGTTACGTAGCCTGTAAGTTACTGAGAAGGTTTCATATGGTCTGAGCACTCCATATTGAGGATTCCATTCATAGTTTAGATATGGACGTTTTTGTATTGTAGATTTATAAATACACACACGTAACTAGACTCCAACAATCAAGATTCATACTGTATGTTCATTAGTTTGAGCAGTACGGAGTAACTACATCATACGTATACAGTAACTACTAGATATATATGTAGCCAGTTGTGCCTACGGAGTACTCCGAGCGGAGAAATGATACAACAGAGATAGTTTAGTACATTCATATGTAGTCAGATACCTACCTAAGTACCTTATGTGGCTCTTTTCGCAGTATGAAGAATGTCGGAGCTCGAGCCGTGAAGGTGAGTTATTATTTACCCTGGTTCGTCCATATATTCTGTCCGAACTGTATCGCTTTGGAAGCCAACTCGTTCACCGTCTTCCAAGACATGACGTCCCAGGGAAATGGCGCTAAAACGGATCCACACCATCCTCTCGGGCTTTCGGGTGCTGATGAGATTGGTGGTTCTCAGCCCTATCACTCCTTGAACCTTAGGTCGTGAGTCGGTCAAGCCTGAGGAGTCGTTGTGAAGATCCAGGAGCGACGGCCCTAAAAATGCCAATAATTATTAATAATAGTGAATCACACTGTCGCTACCGCCATAATGTAAATCCATACCTACCCCGTCCGCCAATCTCCAGAATCAACTTGAATACATTCTTTCTTTTTTTTCCTTGTTTAAGTTTGTTCTAGTATGGATACATATGCATGCAGTCTCTAGATATGTCTACTGTCCTCCGTGACTACCAGCAAGTGGAACCTGAGAGATGTAACCAACTGGCTTCAAACTCATGGGCCACATTATTGTTCTGCAAAGTAACTGCGCTATAGTTATAGAGTTTGAAGAACTGTTGATGTCCACTGTCCACCCATCGACAACACACATTTGGTCACGAACGGGAAAAGAAAGGAAGATAGAAGTTCGGCAGAAGCGCTGTCCCCTTGTTCTTCGGAATCCCCGAGACTGGAATCCTCGCGAACAGGGGAAAATGCATAAGTCGGTCAAGACCAGGAACTTCAAGTTCTCAACTGGGCATGTTCACTTTTATTGTGTATGCTTACCGCCATCACCTCCGTTCCTTGGCTTCAATCCTCAACTCAAAGGGTTCAAGATGTTATTCAGATTTCAAGCCTGCAGAATGATTCACATTCACAAACTTGATATTATTTGACGAGAAATCAAATTTTCATTATCATGTATGTACCTAAGTCGGGTTTACTGAGCATACCTCGCATTCTTCCCAAGATAGACAAGGAAGAGAATCCAGATAGACCGACTGCAACTCCAGGATATCGAATTTGAGCCATGAGTTACTCCACGTATACGATTTGCAAAATCACAACTGCCGCTATTCGAGCTCGACAGAGATGCTTCAGGATGCGAGCCAGCCTTACAAGGCGTCCAGTCATATTTTCTAGCTCAACTAGTATATGAGTGGATGATGTGCAGAGTATTCGGTAGAAGTCCATACAGGTTAGCTGATTCAAGGCTACGTCAGGAAGTCAGTCTACAACTACACACCATACGGAGTAGGCCGAAACTCAAAGATGCCTTGTAAACTGCTGCTGCACATACTGTAAATATATGTCAACAAGCCAGGTGGCCTTGCCGTTCGGCGAGGCTGCCAGGTGATTGTTGTTCATGCACTGCAGTCTGGTCTTAAGTAAGATTATTCAGTTGTACTCCGTTTTATCAACTCGCTGTATATTGGGTGCAAGTTGAAATAAAGTTATTTTCTGGAGCAGGCTGGAGTTAACTATAGTACTGTGTTGATATCAAAGCTGGTTTATCTGCTAGTTACCAAGGTGTGATTTCCAATTGATTAATAATGCTACTTGAACCTTTTATATGAAGTATGGAGGAAGGTAACTATGGGCGTGGTCGGATGCACACCCTTCTTCAGTTTAAGTAGTTAACCAATTAGTTACATAACTAGTTAACTAACTTAACAACCTCAAAACTCACTCTCTATAAAAAGGTCTTCTGTTTCTGTTGTATGCTGGCCTGCTCTGATAGAGCAGACAGTTTGGGAACCTTCTGTCAAAAATTACATAATTAACTACATTAGGTAGGTAATTACAGTACATGTTAACTAGTTGTGCAAATAGAGCAAACAGATGGTTAGCTGCTAGTTAACTAATTACAGGTAGTTACGGCAGTCTATTAGTAGTTATGTAACTGATGTTTGTAATTTCCTGTAACTAACTCATAAACTCATAACTTACTACTGATTACTCTGTGTCAGGTGTGAGTTGCTTGCATCAAAGGTGGCATCAAGCAACAGTGAAGCTCAGGATGCCTACCTACAATTTGTCAATCATGTTCTTCAAACATAAATAATCTATATTAGCACTATAAGCATATATGAGCTCACGAGAATTGTGCAGCCGTCTTCATCAGTCACCATGATGAGACTGACTGCCTATGCGGGGGTAAGAATTCACTTCAAACTTGTGATGGCGTCTCTGTGTATGCTTGCTGAAGCTGTTGGATCAGGTTTCCCTCTCTCTTGCTGCAACTGTAATATTGAAAGCATTGCACCAGCGAGCAAATTTCTATTCGGCTTGCGTCTACCTCTCACAGAGCAATGCAAATCTAATGGTAAGGTAGCTATTTACCTGAGGTGCAGAGTCATGACTTTCAGCAAGTGAATAGTGCTAACTCTTGATATGCCCTAGATTCTCACAAACCTATGCCTTTTAATAGTTGGGTTTCTTCTTTTCGGCCTCCAAAGGCTGCTGTACGGTAACCTACGGCCAATTGAAACAGAGCAACTCTACGAAAAAGCATGGTTTGCGGTGACAGAAACGTGTCTCGCAATGACTATATTTCGTGGGGAACTGGGTGGTTGGTTTGTCGTCATGTTTGTCTGCCTTCTTGTTGGCAAGGTTTGGGGGTGGATCGGGGAAGGTCGCGTTGAAGTCCTCGAACAACAACCCCCAAGTAATCCTCGCCTCTTCCACACGCGTTTAGCCATATCTCTTCTCCTGGCGATATCTTTCAACTCTTTCATGCTTGAATACGCGGTTAAGACTGTACTCCGCCAAGCCAAACCCGACATGATGGTGATGTTCGGATTCGAATTCGCAGTACTTACCATATTGTCGACTTCGACCACTGCCCGCTACGTGCTCTCGCTCGCCGAAATATACATTGTTCGTCAACAAAAGCGGGCTAGGCTGGCCGAAAGAAGAGCCGAAATCCAGGCGTCAAGAGAAGAGATCCTGCGGACCTCCCAGACGACCAGTTCCGAACTTCCAAGAGAACTACCGAATGAAGATGACATTGACGAAGCAGAGTTGGATGTGCCTGGATGGGAAGACAAGGGTCGTTACATTTTCTATCTTGACCTCATTACCGGTAGGGATGCTACTTTCTTCTCTACTCGCTGTGGATATTCACTAACTTCAAGCAAGACTTTTTCAAGTTGGTCGTTTACCTGTCCTTTTTTGCAATTCTCTTCACTTTCTACGGCTTGCCAATACATATATTGAGGGATGTCGCAATAACCTTGAGATCGTTTGTCAAACGCGTAGTGGACTTCGTTCGCTACCGAAATGCAACAAGAGATATGAACCTTCGGTACCCCGATGCGACTGCGGAAGAAATTGCAAGGGAAGACGTTTGCATAATCTGCAGGGAGGAAATGCGACCTTGGCAACCGTTCGAAAGTGTGAACGACCGTTCCACTGACGGCAGGGCAGCTGGGAGAGTGCCTGAACGATTACGCCCGAAAAAACTGCCATGTGGACACTTACTTCACTTTGCGTGCCTCCGTAGTTGGCTTGAACGCCAACAAAATTGCCCAACCTGTAGGCATCCAGTCACAAGAACTGGAAGCGAACGGGTGGGCCATGACGGAGAGAACCCGGCTGCAAGAGCAAACCCACCCCCAATGGGAAACGCAAGGGCCCCGCGTGGAAGACCCAGGGCCTGGGTTCTGAATTTTGGTCCACTCCGCGTTGGATTTGGCGCTGCACGAGGAGATCCTTTTCAAGACATTGCTCCGCGGCTCAACGATGCTCAAGCTCCAGCTGATCAGGCACCGAATGCGAACCCACCTCGAGAAAATCACCAGTCTGCGGGCGCCGAGTTCGCTTCCGGGTCGTCCTCTTCGCCAGAGTCGCCGATAAACAGGGAATCTACTAGCCTCAATATTCAGAACCAAATCGCCCACCTTGATCAACAGATTAACCGGGAGATCGACTCTCTGTTAACAATCTCTGATCAATTACAGGTAGTTAGGTTACTTCAAGGCGAATTGGCCCGCCTTCGAGCAATCAATTCAAACCGTCTACTAGTCGAAAATGTTCACAACGCAGCTCTTCCGGTCCCGTCAGACGCAAGCCGTTTTGTTCCTCAGCGCCAGTTTATCTCCGACCCACGATCGGTCACCCTGGTATCCGAAAATCAACCACTCCCTGAAGGCATTACATTGCCACCTGGCTGGACCTTACTTCCCTTGCAGGACGTTCAGTCACAAACTCAGTTTCCAAGTTCGCCGTTCAATGACCTGTCGTCTAGTTCGTACCGTCCGTCTTCAGAACGAGATCCTTCTGGATCCCAGTTATCTTCAAACCCATCGCAGGTAGCGTTGGGCGCTGTGCTTTCATATCCCAACCCAGCCTCTCCGACTGGCCTCGCTCGACACGAGGGCCTATCGAATTCAGGTGGGATATCGATGGAGGACAACGTACGACCGCAACGCCAGCAATCAAGAAAGCAATCAACATCCCCTCTTAGAGAGTTAACTGAAGTTACGACGGACAGCCTTAGGGGTGATACAACCTTACCTAATCTGCCATGTACTGTCCCTGGAAGCTCACATCCCGAATCACGGATTGAGAATGAGGGCTCTTCAAAGTCACCTCATGATAATGATGGAAACAAAGGAAAATCAAGGGCAGCTACTGTGGAAGATTTTGAGGAGTGATGTCATTAGATCCTGGTGGACACCCATTTCGCAACAGTATGCGTCTTGGCCCACGATTAGTTATCTGATTTGTATAGTAATGGAAAATGTACAAGTCTTCCCATCAGCGCTTTGGCTAATTACTTGATCAATAAGCTGTATCAAATGAAATTGCCAACTAGCGAGGTGAGTTGTGATCTTCTCCTATCCTAGTGTGAAAAAAACCCCTATAAATAATATGAGCTCAAGATAAAACAAGGCTTGAAGGAGATGGTCTGTAGGATGTAATCATCTCATTTCAATCGGGCACAAAGAAAGGAGACAAATGTAGGAGAATGTCAGCCCGGTCCTCGATGGCGCGAAGAGTATGTCTCATGCCCCTATGCAAAGCGCTCCCTATGTTAATACGGTCTTCCAGTCAAAGATTCTCACTAACTTCATCAATAACGATGCGGAGCTCTTCATCCATCCATTCCACCGTATGCGCAGCCATCAGCGCAGCCGTCCATTCTTCGTCATTTCTAACAGGTGCTAATCCATCTTTAAGCCATGCTCTCACACGAAGGTTGCTCGGCAATCCACGCATCTGTAATTGTTGTCGGTGCTGATGATACTGCTGTACATTTCTTAACAGGGTGGAGAGGTCAGTGTTTTGCTCCCCCGGGAGCTCGAACCGAGGCATCAGAAGCTTGTCATCCCCATTGTGAACAATGTTGACCAGAAGCTTCACTGAGTTCCTCGATTTGTTTTCTCTTGATGTTGGCGAAGGTTGAGTGGAATGGGTAGCAGACACGATTGGCGCTAGGCTTGATGAGGACGGCTGAGGGAAAGATTCAGAACCGGACTGCTCTGAAGTAGGTGCGGACGTGAATTTGGGGTCATGTTGCTCGTTGGCCCGACTGATGAGTCTTTCTTTAATGATGTGTGATACATCTCGAGTGATTCCCGATGCACTGGCAGTTGAAAAACGAAATTAGTATCTTGCACACCGCATCTCAAAGCAACCCGGAAAAGCACAGGTTCCATAGCCATAACCTACAAGTATGTTCGCGCTGCAATGTCATCGCCTTCCCCACCAATCCTCCAGTTCGCATGCGAGACACTATCCGAAGATACAATGTGATTGACCATACAATCCTGACAAGGCTGATCACAGTCCGCAGCGTTGCCATTGTGATCAATTTGGTAGTGACAATCAACAGCGGCCACTAAACGCAGCCAGTCCGGCTGGGGAAGACCAGATATGGCACCAAGATTGTCTAAGTGGTAATCTTGATTATATGAACTATAAGATTGTGCGATCGATTCCCAATCAGAAGGATATCCCTCGGTGAAGAGGTCAAGCATTCCACATCCAGTATCAGGCAGCTGTTGAAATTCAATTGCGTTTCCAGAAGACGTCGCATCGAGCATCACCGATTCTGTTTGCTTTCGTTTTTTGTCCTCTGAACTACCACCTTTTCTAGTTTCAATGGCATATTGGCGCTGGCGTTCATTCGTAACCATACGCCTGAGAAGAGGCATCATTAGAGATATTATTCTTTGGTCATCTCGCGGCCAAACCATTTGTCGCGGCCCCATTTCTTCGTTGGCGACGTTCTCGCCGAAAAAGCGAAGCCCGTTCCCTTCTTTGCCTAAGAATTCGCTAACACAGTTCCAGAGTCTCAGCCTTACCATTTCCGTGTCTCCTTTCCCGCGTTGGCCAACACAATCGCGCCTTTCGGGATGGTTGTCGTCAAGCATGTAAGCTTTAGCAGCAGCTTGCAGGTGTAAAAAATTTTCAGGTGATAACTCCAAAGATGCAAAAAGCTTTGACATTGGAGGGCGCGTGTACTTCTTACTTGTCGCTGAAGGTTGCCGAAAGAGTGCTACCGCGGAATGAACACCGGCAGCCCGTGCATTTGAAATGGCTTGTTGGGGCGGAAGATCTCTGATATTTAGTTCACCCGTGTTCGCAGGCCCGCTTTTACTAGTACCAGCACCGCTACCCACGAACGTTGCATTTCCCGTTATTGCGGGGTCCACGTTCGGATTGTCTCGTTTGCGTTTACGACTGGAGGGATTTCCTTCCGTTGGATCGCTCGAAGGGGCTATCTTTCTTGCACCATTTGCAGATCCTTGTCCGCCAGCACTCGGAAAAATGAAATGAGGACTGGGCGTATTTCCTGGGTTGCCAAAGCCGTCGTCTAACGGCATACCAACCGCGTAACCATCAAGCTGGCTTTGGATCGCACGGGCCTCTCCTGTCATCGTGGGTTCGCCGTCCTCAGGTTGCGGCCATCCCACGTTTTGCCCAGCAGCAGCAGTGGCGGCTTCAACAAGCCCCGCCAAATGGTTCTCCGTTGTGTACGACACTGTGCTTGCGGTTGCTGCTAAACCACGAACTATATTTCGGGAATGCGGCGGGTTCCCAGACGCTTGGTTTTGGTGCGGGGAATGATGAGCGGCGATATCATTCGAGTGCGATTGTGCTGTGGAAGTCATTGAGTTCTATCTTGCAAACCCAGATTTAATCAGGCGCGATATTCAAGCTGTCGCGGTATCTCGATGAGCTTTACATTCAGTGGGCTATCTTGCTTTCGACAGTAATACAACCCCATAGTCAGTACAATCACTGGCACTTGTTGGCCTGTTTTGACACAAAGGAACATACCTGCAAGCTCTGGCTAACGTTTCTGATTTCAACCCCGTCGGATTCCAAGAATCGATATCGCAGGCTCCCTTAACTGTGCAGCTTTTTGAGCTCCTAGACTTTACTGACCGAGAGGTGCTGTTTGTATAGTTTGCTGTGTTTGACATGAGGTGTTGGCGTTGATGTTTGAAAAGTTTTGTTTGCCAACCAAACATCATTTAGGCTTACATAATAGTTAGTTAACTAACTAGTTAATGTACACATGATGCTGGTATGTACTGTACTAATGTAACTTAAGTCCCTAGTTATGTCAAGGCCCGAGGTTTTTTGCCATATTGTGATCCATTTGATTCTTTTCCTCTTTGCTCTCATATTTGAGGCCGTTTGGCCAGTTGTTTTCACTTGAGGCAGAACAGTAGTATCCACCCTTTGTTATCAGACGATGCAGTTATGTGGTTATGTATGTGTGTACATAGTTACATTGTTACCATCAGAGGAAAGTCTCTATCAAGATCATGTGACTGATGATAAGCTGTCCACCTCAGGTGGTGGAGATTGTGCGCTTGTGAGATAGTTCAATGTCATGTTACCCTCGTCTGCTTGAAGTGTGTTTGGGAAGACATCCTCTTTCCTGCAGCATTGTGTCTTTGGACAGTGTCCAAGGCCAACAGTTGTGTGGCTTTTCTACTTGTTTATAACTGTTGCGCAGCTAAATCACTTGATTCCATTTTTTCAGTTCTTCCCGCTTTGTCCCTCTTTGTTCAGTTGCCCTTCGGCTTCGTTTCCTGTCCCAAGGCCTTGTCCACCGTGATTGAGCTCAGAACCGAGCAAGAGAATTTGTCACCCTAATGGCGCGTGTGTATGCAGATGTGAACCAACATATGCCAAAGTCATATTGGGATTATGACAGTGTCAACATATCATGGGGGGTGCTAGAGAACTATGAAGTAGTGCGAAAAATCGGTACCACCCCACGGCACTGTTATGCCATCTGTTATTCCTGCTCTTTCACTGGCCTGACATTGTCTAAATCTATCAGGTCGCGGGAAATATTCAGAAGTCTTTGAAGGAATCAATATTGTCAACTATCAAAAATGCGTCATCAAAGTTCTAAAGCCTGTCAAGAAAAAAAAAATCAAGCGGGAGATCAAAATCTTGCAGAATTTAGCCGGAGGTCCCAATGTTGTTGCTTTATTAGATGTGGTTCGCGACAGCCAAAGCAAAACGCCTAGTTTGGTCTTCGAATATATCAACAACACCGACTTTCGAACGTTATACCCTCGCTTCGTTGACTACGACGTGCGGTATTACATTTATGAATTACTGAAAGCGCTGGATTTTTGTCATAGTAAGGGAATAATGCACCGGGATGTTAAACCCCATAATGTTATGATAGACCATGAGCGGAGAAAGGCTAGTCCCATACTCTTTTTTTTTTTTTTTTTGTTGTTGTTGTTGTTGAACGTTATTTGAGGCAATCTGACATTGAAGTGCTATAGCTTCGGTTGATCGACTGGGGTTTAGCAGAATTCTACCACCAAGGTACCGAGTACAATGTTCGAGTGGCATCTCGATACTTTAAGGGCCCGGAGCTGTTGGTCGACTTCCAAGAATACGACTATTCTCTCGACATGTGGTCGCTGGGTGCAATGTTCGCCTCTATGATATTTAGGAAAGAACCTTTTTTCCATGGTAGCAGCAACGCGGACCAGCTTGTAAAGATCGCCAAGGTCCTAGGGACGGATGGACTCTTCGAATATCTTGACAAATACGACATAGAATTGGATCCTCAGTACGACGAAATCCTTTCACGATACCCGAGAAAGCCCTGGCAGTCCTTCGTCAATCAAGAAAACCAAAGATTTGTTAGTAATGAAGCTATTGACTTCCTTGACAAACTACTAAGATATGATCACGCTGTTGGTCCCCTTCCTCATTATGAAACCCTTGAATTGGACACTCACTGATACCTTTTGCAGGAACGGCTCACAGCACAAGAGGCTATGGCTCACCCCTATTTTGCCCCTGTGCGCGCAGCTGCAGCGCAACTTGTCCAAAACTCAAGCAATCCCTCACGTTCTTGACTTCATTTCTTAGTTGTTCCTAGTCCAACACCTTGAAACCCTCAATTTAAATCCAGCGCAATAGGCTCATTCTCTCGTCAAATGTATTTGAAGTGTTCCCTTCGGGAACTGTATACTCTTTTAATTTCATTCCCGAGTCTTCCAGAGTCACATTTTAGCATAATGCAACGAAAGGAGGTTGCTAGGGAAGCAATGATCTGTTAGTGAGGTACCAATCACTGGAATAGCTTGTATTTCGGTGATTATTTCAGAGGGCAAGACGGAACACTGACTTGATATACCTACATTTCATGACTTATGGCTTTAGAACAATCATGTAGCTACCGAAACTAATCTTCTGGGTACATATTTCTTACTTTTCCTCACTCCGTACGTTAGGTAGTAATAGGTAGGTATAATCAGAAAGGCACGTGATGTGAGTCAATTGGGCAGGCCTCGGGGATCGGGAGGGGGTTTTGGATGAATGAAATCCACCCAATTTCTCCAATCGCATACTATGTAAGCACCCACTTGAAGGTGACTGAATAACTCCTCTGTAAATCTCAGGTTGCCTCAGAAATTCAATTAAAGTCTTCTTCTCTGCCAGCTCTCTCCTTGATTCGTTGAATCAAAACCGGGATCAAGATACTGATCAAGATACTGATCAGACGACAATTTGCGCGCGCAGCGCGTTGGAGACTTGCTCCACGGCCTCGCTTGATCACCATGGCTTCGATTCCAATGACTCAAGCCTCGAGTCAGTGCTGGACAGCAATTTCACTCCCTTTCCAAAATTTAGAAAAAAAGCTAATGTTCTGAACCTTAGCTACTGAGGACGGTTCGAACATTCCGACTTCTCATGAGCAGGAAAAGCCCGAAGTATTTGATTCCTCAAATGATGGTGCGGGATTGCAGCCTGGGGGGAAGCGCAAGTCGGAAAAAGAGCGTAAGTTACGCCCCGAACACTTTGTTGGGATGTCTGTGTCAGCCATGTGTTTCCTTCAATCCCTATCCGTCCATACTACCCTCTGGATAGCTCATCTAATGTTTTCTGGTTTAGTTGAGAAAGATCGGAAAAAGGCCGAGAAAATGAAGAAATTCGCGGAGAAGAATGCAAAAAAAGCAGTGGCTGCGGTTCTACCGTCCAAAAGCATCGAAAAGAAGTCGAAAACCGAAAGAGAGAAAACAGCCGACGCTTACGATCCTCTCAAAATCGAGTCCGGAAGATACGAATGGTGGGAGATGAATGGTCTCTTCAAACCGGAATTTGGTCCAGATGGAAAGGTTAAACCTCAAGGCGCATTCGTGATGACATTCCCTCCACCAAATGTTACAGGAGCCCTTCATATGGGCCACGCGTTAACCAACGCACTTCAGGATACCATGATTCGATGGCAACGTATGAAGGGAAAAACTGTATTGTGGCTTCCGGGATACGACCATGCCGGGATTTCCACACAAAGTGTTGTGGAAAAAATTCTTTGGAGAAGTGAAAAAAAGACCCGTCACGACGTCGGTAGGTCAGCCTTGACCAACATGATTTGGGACTGGACACATAAGTACCATAAGAGTATCACAACTTCCATGAGAAGTATGGGAGGATCCTTTGACTGGACAAGAGAAGCCTTTACAATGGATGAGAATCTCTCTGCTGCCGTTACGGAAACCTTCGTTCAACTACACGAAGAGGGAACCATTTATCGGGCTAACCGGCTTGTAAACTGGTGTGTTGCCCTCAATACGTCTCTCTCTAATCTTGAGGTAGAAAACAAGGATCTCGAAGGGAGGACACTTCTTGATGTTCCTGGATATGACAAAAAAATTGAATTCGGGGTTTTGACCCATTTCCTCTATGAGATTGACGGCACTGATGAAAAGATCCAGGTCGCGACAACACGTCCGGAGACTATGCTCGGTGATACAGGTATTGCTGTTCACCCTCATGATAAACGCTATCAGAAGTACATTGGTAAATATGCTAGACATCCATTTGTGGATCGCTTGCTTCGAATTGTTCCAGATGAAAAGGTTGACCCTGAATTTGGTACTGGAGCTGTCAAAATCACACCTGCTCATGATTTTAATGACTTTATACGAGGGAAAGAACATCAATTAGAGTTCATCTCCATTATGAATGACGATGGAACTTTCAACTCTAATGCAGGATACTTTGCTGGTATCAAGCGTTTTGATGCACGTTATAAGGTCATCGAAGCTTTGAAAGAAAAGGGTCTATATGTCAAATGGGAAAACAACCCCATGAAGGTCCCTCTTTGCGCCAAATCAAATGATGTAATTGAGCCGATCTTGAAACCACAGTGGTGGATGAAGATGAAAGAGCTCTGTGAACCTGCGATCAAGGCTGTTAAGAATGGTGATATTGTTATTCGTCCTGAAAGCGCAGAAAAAAATTACTTTCGGTGGATGAGCAATATTTCCGATTGGTGTCTTTCAAGACAACTGTGGTGGGGACATCAAGCTCCGGCTTATTTTATCCAATTTGAGGGTGAGAAGGGTGATGACAGTGATGGAAATTTGTGGGTTACTGGCCGTACGGAAGAAGAAGCTAGAGTAAAGGCGGAAGCGAAATTCCCAGGAAAGAGATTTACACTTATGCGAGATCCTGACGTGTTGGATACCTGGTTTTCGTCGGGACAGTGGCCATTCTCCACCCTGGGCTGGCCTAAAAAAACTCATGACTTTGAATACCTTTATCCGACGTCTGTTCTAGAAACTGGATGGGATATTCTGTTCTTTTGGGTTGCTCGCATGATTATGCTTGGCATAAAGATGACTGGCCAAATTCCATTTCGGGAGGTGTATTGTCATTCATTGATAAGGGACTCCGATGGAAGAAAGATGTCCAAATCATTGGGTAATGTGATTGATCCTCTTGATGTTATGCGAGGCATCACTTTGGAGGAGCTACATCAGAAATTGCTGGAGGGAAACCTTGCACAGAAAGAAGTGGTTACTGCCACCAAGTACCAAAAGAAAGCGTTTCCAAAGGGAATTCCGGAATGTGGTGCCGATGCTTTACGGTTCTCTTTGGTATCCTACACCACCGGCGGTGAGTTTAACCTGCCTCTTCGGAAAAGACAAGATATGATTCTAATGCTCATCTGTAGGAGGCGATATCAATTTTGACATTCAGGTGATCTACGGGTACAGAAGATTCTGTAATAAGATTTACCAGGCTGCCAAATATGTTCTCGGTAAATTAGGGAACGACTTTCAGCCCCTGGCCACTATTGCTAAAACTGGATCTGAATCACTTGCTGAACGGTGGATTCTCCATAAATTCAACGTCGCAGCAAAAGTTGCAAATGAAAAACTAGAACAACGCGAATTTTCAGATGCCGCATATGCGCTATATCAATACTGGTACAGTCAGCTTTGCGATGTTTTCATTGAAAATTCCAAATCTCTTCTCCAGCAAGATACGCCTGTTGAGGTCCAGCAGTCCGCAAAGCAAACCCTTTACACCGTTCTTGAGGGTGCGCTGACTCTAATCCATCCAATCATGCCTTTTGTGTCTGAGGAGTTGTGGCAGCGACTACCACGCCGTCCCGGTGACGAAACAATTTCTATCATGAAGGCAGTTTACCCGGAGTATAACTCGGCATTTGATGATTCCGCCGCAGAGACCGCATATGACCTTATATTAGCTACGTCAAAAGCTATCCGCAGCATTCTATCGGAATACGAAATCAAAACCAAGGGCGATATCAAGATTCAAACTTATGATGCGCCAAGCCACAAGACTATCAGCGAAGAAGTAGCGAGTATCAAATCGCTCAGCGGGAAATACATTGGTGAAATAACAGTTTTAGGCCCAGACAATACTATCCCACCCCCGGGTTGCGTAGTTTCCGCCGTTGGAGCCCACGCTGCTGTATATCTAGAGGTGTCTAACGAGGTTCTATTAGAGCAAGAGGAAAAGGCCAAGGCTAATTTGGCTAAGGCGGTTGAAACCGTCAACCGACAATTGGCTATTATGAACGCTGCAGGTTGGAAAGAAAAGGCCAAACCGGAAGCAAGAGAACTGGAAGAGAAGAAGCTTAGAGATGCACAGAGCGAAGCGGCGCGATTTGAAGAGCAGATCAGAGATTTGGAAAAGCTAAAAATCTAGACAAAGTTAGGAGGCATCTGTTACTTGTTGCCATTGATATGGAGTAGATCCACAGAAGAATACAACAGTTTTTCGCTAGGCCTATGAATGACCATGTTAAAATAGATTGGCTTCCAGGTCACACTGAGGAATTCTACAAATTGATATTGATATTATTATTGAGACTGAGTTACATGGCCTTCTACTCTGTATCAGAAATGAAAATGGAATACAGAGTACGGAGTACTCCGTACACAGTATAGTATGCTCACAACCAGTTAACTCATTGGTTGCGTTACATGTTAGTACCTATATCAGGGAACTAACTACATACATAAGTTATTAATAGGTACTGTGCATGTAGTTATGTTAATTAACTATGTAACTAGTTAGGTAACTAACTGGCTGACTAAGCTCACTGCAGAGGTCAGAGATGACTGGGGAGGGAGGGAGTTAGTTAATTGAGCATCATCATGTCTTCATTCTGAAGCAATATTTGGCTCACATTTGCTGTCGTACATATATGTACCTCTCTATCAAACTGCTGCGTCACAAATTGATCTATACAGCCAAAGATGGTGTTCTGAAGAGCTGCTTCTCATGTGATTTTACTGTGCTCCTGGGATGGATGGGAAGTTGCCAATATCATGTTTTATGACTTGAATGTTCCATACACCCCAAATGATGCAAATATACACAATATTCTTCATTTCCTCGCAGATTGTAAGCTTCCGGCTTTCATTGGGCTATGTATGCGATTTCAAGAGGTCTCTTGAATTTCTAATATATACCATTAACCAGTGGGCTACTCCACCGTCGCTCTCTCCCAGTCCATCTCGACCAAATTACCTCCGAATCAATCCCCGCCAGACTTACCCACGAATGTCCCCAGGGCCTTGACACTCCTCACTCGGCTCAATCTCACCGTCTCTGATCCTTCGCAAACTCCACGACTCACGACCCTCATACAGTCGTATTCCCTTCTTGCAATCCGGCCCACAAACGAAAAGTCTTTGACGCACGCCTGCACCAACCTTGACTGCGACATCATTTCATTAGATCTTTCCGTTCGATTACCTTTCCACTTTAAATTCAAAACCCTTTCCGCGGCTATTTCTCGCGGCGTGCGTTTTGAGATTTGTTATGGTCCCGGAGTCACTGGAAGCGGATTGGAATCTCGGAGGAATCTGATTGGCAATGCGATCGCTCTGGTACGCGCAACAAGGGGCCGCGGCATCATCATTTCTAGCGAAGCAAAGCAGGCCCTTGGAGTAAGAGCACCCTGGGATGTGATCAATCTGGCATGCCTTTGGGGGTTGACGCAGGAAGCTGCGAAGGATGCATTGTGCGATGAAGCAAGGAAAGTCGTTGCTCTCGCGGGGATGAAGAGGACTAGTTGGAGAGGAACGGTGGATGTGGTCTTTGGGGGTGTTGTGACTGGAGATAAAGTTGCGCGATCTGAAAGGAAATCTGAAGTGTCAAGATCTGGCAGTGGCGTTAAAAGAAAATCGTCCGATCCAGAAGGGACAGTCATTTCAGAACCGCAGTTGTCTAAGCGCGAAATGAAGCGCAGGGCGAAAAAAGCGAGGCTCGAAGATGGCGGCAATGACACGCCGGCAAATTCTTCAAAAACTTAGTCTTGACTTATGAACGTGTCAGATATGAAACAAATACAAAACCCGTGATAGTACCTACAATTGGTCCCTAGAACAATAGCAGCAAAGGACTGAGAAAAGAAGTGATATTGAACTATAGACGTCCATATATTTTACAAATAATAAATGTAAAAAAATAATATTCAGAGACGGTTGCAATGTAAACGTCGTCACTTAGAACACCATATGGTTCATCCCTCTAGGCCAAAAACCAAAGTGCTATGAAGGTCCAATGAGTTAACATCAAGTTCCTTTCCCGACGCTGGTAATGCCGGTGAACTAGTAACAGTGGTCGCTTCTTCGGTCTTTGTAGATGATGCCGCGCTTGACGATGCCGCGCTTGACGATGCGGCGAGGCTCATTGAAGAGACCGAAGCTTCCATACTTGAGCCAGTAACAGCTGAATTTGGACCCGTCAAATTGGCCAGTCCTGTTGATTCTGTGGCCGCACCGGCTGTTTGAGAGGTTTCCGAAGATGGAGGCGCAGGCATCGCAGGGATAGCGCCGGAGATCTCTGCTGCTGGCGAGTTTGTTATGATGGGCATCATCATCTCGCGGGTACTGGAAGGCGTTGAAATGGAAGCGAAAGACGAAGAGCCGGGAGCTCCTATTGCGGCGAATCCTGTTGAGGCACCCGATGCGAAGGAGCTTCCTAAAATTGCAGATCCCAGCATTGGCCCATTGTTGGTGCCATTATTATTATTAATCGACTCCTGTGGTTGACTAAATGCAGCGAATGGGCAAGGACAGCTACACGGGCACATATCACCAGTATCACCACTGTTGGGTCCAGTGCCTGGTAGTCCTTGACTGCTATTTAATCCCTGAGTGCCCTGTAGTCCCTGAGTGCCCTGTAGTCCCTGAGTGCCCTGTAGTCCCTGAGTGCCCTGTAGTCCCTGAGTGCCCTGTAGACCCTGACTGCCATTTAGTCCCTGGCTGCCTTGCTGTCCTTGACTGCCGTCTAGGCCCTGTAGTCCCTGACTGCTGTTTAGTCCCTGACTGACCTGTAGTCCTTGGGTACCCTGCAGTCCCTGGCTGCCTTGCTGTCCTTGACTGCCATCTAGTCCCGGAGTGCCCTGCAGTCCCTGGCTGCCTTGCTGTCCCTGACTGCCATCTAGTCCCGGAGTGCCCTGTAGTCCTTGGCTGCCTTGCTGTCCCTGACTGCCATCTAGACCCGGAGTGCCCTGTAGTCCTTGGCTGCCTTGCTGTCCCTGACTGCCATCTAGACCCGGAGTGCCCTGTAGTCCTTGGCTGCCTTGCTGTCCCTGACTGCCATCTAGTCCCTGACTGCCCTCTAGTCCCGGAGTGCCCTGTAGTCCCTGAGTACCCTGTAGTCCCTGACTGCCCTGTATAATTGTCGGAGGCCTGCCCCCAATTCTTGACCCTTGGTCAAAGGAAACGATAACAGTAATTTCTTCATTGCCTTGACTTCCACTGAAAGTCGTACGCGAGCTCCCGGCGGGAACAGAGTATGTCTGCACCGGTCAGCGAAGATAAGCCTAGTCCTTCATATGAAGCTGGATGTTCTTCTTACCACTGATGACCTCCTGTTTATCCACGACCTATGTTTTATTCCCCCAAATGCCTGGTCAAACATCAGAACTTCGTGGTCACTTAACCGTTTAATGCTAAGAGTAAGATCGAGTTACGCACCCGCTCCAGCAGCCCTTTCCTCGGATGCTCCCCAATTGCTTTGCAGTCCACTTTCTTCACTCCCTATAAAGCAACGTCAGTTTGATTTCAGCGACACGGACTAACATCGAGCATACAAAGAAGATCCCAAGCCAAAGAGCAGTCACATAAAGAAGTAGCATTTCTGTGCCCACGGCCTCCACTCAAGGAGCAACAGACATCAACTACTATGGTCCCCATCAGCCTTTACTCAGATATCATATAATTTAAATAGCCCGTGAAGAACTTTCTTGGAGAACACTTACATCTATGGCATGTGGCCGAATACTAGGAAATCGATCAGAATACTAACGTCAGAAAAAGCTTGGAATATCTAATATGAAAGAGAAAAAAGAATCGAATCAGTGAAGAAATGGTAAAGAGGAAAGGTACCAGCAGTCAAAAAATTGAAGGGAACAGCGCAAGAAGCCAATCTTGACTTTGATATCGTCTTGGTATTGCCATGGCTCCATTAGTTAGGACTTCACACGTTTTGGCTACATAAACTCCAACAACTCTAAGTCGATCATAGGCCGTTGGATTTCAAAAGCATGAAAGTACCATCTAGCTCATACGTTTAGAGTTGCAAGATAGAATCTGAACGTTCCTCAGCATGAGTGCCGTGCAGTGGTCAAACAGGGGCTGTCTCAAAATGTGAACTCGATGCCGCGAGTGTTTTGCAGCAAATGCAAAGATGGTCTTCAACATCATGAACAAGAAGGGATTTCGCATGTGTCTAAGGAGATTGACAGAGGTCCGAAAAGCATGTCCGTTTCCTTTGAATAATGATGGAAGGCCTGTTCACTTTGCAACTGTGGAATCTAAGTTGATCTGAGACTCAAGTTCTGAAACTTGATGATGCTTCCAACGAAACCTTCGTTGGTTATGTATCGTAACTAGTTATCACGAATCCATCTGCAAGACTCGATCATTAGTTACACAGGCAAGACGTTCCAATCCATCCCTTTTCTGTGATAAATACGTGCACGAGATATATGGCGAACTCGAAGAGCCCAGGAGTTGAAGTACTGTATGTGCGGAGGGAATTGTCGTCGAATATGTTTGCATAGTTTGCACTGCTCCGAAACTTGTAGTTATGTAACTTACATTTATCGAGAAATTGAATCAGAAGAAGATGCAAAACTAAAGGCGTAGCTCTTCGAGGTTGAGGAAATACTACCCTTGTAAAATGATGCTTAGGGAGGTGTATGTATTCCCGATGGCCCTTGAAACCATACACAGATATGCTGGAAAAAGTAAAGCTGACTCGTTTCTGCTGCATACAGCAAACCGCGAAATCCTCGCACTGCGCGGATTCTCAAAGCCCGAGAGCCACAACTCATTGAGCAACCTAAGCGTGTCCTTCTCCTCCATGGAACCAAATGCCCATTGCCTCTGCGGACCGCTTTGAAGACCTTCCATTCCCTTACACAGCCGCACTCAATCCTCTTCCACAAGAAAAACGAAAACATTCACCCGTTTGAAAATGCCGAAAGCTTGGAGTTCTTAGCGACTAAAAATGACTGCGGTCTTGTGGTATGGGGTAGCAATAATAAAAGGCGCCCGAATTGTATTACGCTGGTACGAATATTTGATTCAAAGGTTTTGGACATGTGTGAACTATTACTGCTCGGGACGCAAGAACAGATGGAGAAAGACGCGGCAGCGCGGGGGAGTGCTTTTCAAATTAAAATGAATGTCGGTTTTGGAATGAAGCCCATGATGTTGTTTGCGGGTAGTGTGTGGGCAGACTCTACTGTCCCGGTGTTTGGCATCCTGAAGAGTATGCTCTTGGACATTTTCGCGATCGAAGAAACATCCAAAATTGATGTCGAAGGATTACAATACTTGCTCACGGTTGCTGCCGACGAGCCGCGGGAAGGGATAGCGCCAGTGATCCATCTACGGTGGTATCGCATTCAAACGAAGAAAAGCGGCCAGAGGCTTCCACGAGTCGAGCTGGGTGAAATTGGCCCAAAGTTTGATTTCCGGTTGGGCCGTATTCGAGAAGCTGATCAAAGCTTTATGAGAGAGGCCATGAAGCAGGGGAAAAGACCCCAAGAACTTGAAAAGGCAAAGAAAAATATCAGCATGGATTCTATCGGCGACAAGATTGGAAGAGTACACCTCGGCCGACAGGATCTAAGCGAACTACAGACAAGAAAAATGAAAGGCCTAAAACGAAGGAACGGGATGGAAAACGAGGATGGTGATATAGACACGATGGACGTTGACCAAGTGTCCGAAGAAGAAGGATCCAGTAAAAGGCCGAGGATGGACTGAGAAAGAGTAGCGCAGGATATCGAGTCTTCTGTTTAGCAGGGCGTTAGGTGGAAGAATTGGTGCAATCTGGGTGTCTTCATAACCAAAAAGTGTTTATCCATAGGACATTACATAGGTAATACTGAAACTAAGATTTGTTCATTTGACTACATAACTAACTACATGTCGGAGTCGATCCAGAAGTTGAAGGTATTTCTTTTTTTATACTGTTAGGCCCTTAGTGGTGTACATCCAAACTTCACTAATGAAGATATTTAGCGCTTATCGCGCCTGTCTCATGTGATCCCACCCTCTGCCGCGCGATGGTCTGGCCAAGCCTCAGCCAAGGTCTGCCGGAAAGCTAGTTAGTCAGTAAGTTAGGGGGCGGCTAGTTGTTAGTTATGTAATAAAGGTTAACTGCACATTTATCACATGCCGAGGGACTTTGGAGCAGATGGTCGATTATCAACAATTTGACGTGAATCCAGTTCAACACACAACCATGATAGTTTTCTTCATGAGATTGAGAACATTGCCTCTTGATTTGACTGGATGTCTTAGCTTGTAACCTGCACATTGATGGCTGCAGAGAGTGTTAAATATATACTATTCCTATGCAAATGCCAGTCTCTAGCGGTCAGCCACAGCTCAGATCTGCTTTCCAACTGTTTTGACTTATTGGATGAAAGGAACATCGCCAATTTGTCATCTGAAATATCAGAATGGAGTTGCTCAGGGTAAGAATTCTCCTCATGATGCCTAGGATTGCTGTGTTTCCGAAACTAATCGTTATTCAGGACGCACTTAATACCATTGCTTTAAAACCAGAGCTAGCTCCCCTTCTTGCAATTCTTAAAAGTGCCCGCAATGGCGCCGTCTATGGAAGCAAAGTGCGCTTCCCTCATGCATTGGTGTATGAGACTATTGGCATCCCGTAAAGTACATATTTGACTGTGGGCAATCGCTGATTCATTCTCATTAGGATGATTTATCTTTTCCGGTCAGGAAGGTATAATTGCCCAGGCACATTTTCCATGAGTCTACTATATTGTCACGGATAGCAGCTAACTTATTGTAGTTTTCGTGGAAAGGCTCGGCTTGTCTTTAGAGCGACCAAGCAACATGCGAGGAACCTTGCGACCTTTGCGGTCTTATACAAATCGTCCATGTTAGCTCTACGTTATGTGGGGCCAGGTGGATGGGGTAAAGAGGGACCATACGATACTTTTTTGGCAGGTCTGCTGGGAGGTTACGTCGTATTTGGCCGTTCGAGTTCTAGTGTTGCCCAACAGGTCTGGGCTTCACCACTCCGATCCACGGTGCATTGTCATTTCGCGGACTTAAACTGACAGTCAAAACTATTTGCAGATTGTGATATATGTTTTCGCACGCGTCGTTCTCGCCTTAGCAAGACTTTCAATCGATCCAAAAACAAATCCCATGTCCTCTTTTATATCTCCAACTGCTCGACAGAATATTGAGGCAAAGGCGTGGCCTGCATTTGCAAGTCTTAGTTGGGCCTTTGTAATGTATCTTTTTCGGTGGCATCCACAGGCTCTCCAATCAAGTTTGAGAAGCAGCATGACCTACATGTATGTGCCTCACAACATACACTCTTCCTGGCTATCTCGACTCGCAATTCGCTGACATGACACTCTCGTTCGCATTATAGTTATTCCGATTGCGACCATTGGGATTCGATAGAGACACTGTTACTCCGCAACAAATGATGCTAGATATTAACAGCCGCTCCGGTGATGCTGGCGAAATCTATAGTTTAATTATTCTCGAGTGACGTTGGTTCACTTTTCAGTTTCCAACCCCGACTTTCCGGCCCGGGATCGCTTTAGTGTTGGATGGTAACGAATTATCTGACTTTGGACTTTCCGATGTGCATACTGGAACAGGCGGCGTAAGGGAACAGTATTTCCTTACCTATGTATGTACATACATACTTCATTGGGGGTGCATGGCGGGATGTATATAGATCTGAGACCACAGGTAGGCTAACTTTGAGGAGACAATTCCATGACGATTTGCCTATCAATCAATAGAGGGTTGGAATGGTAAATACGAGTTTATACCTATTATTGACACTGTGTTCGCGTTATGTAGGTAATATCTAACCTCCATGTGTTACTCTGCCGGTGGTGAACTACCTCAGAGACATAACTGTGTACATACATCATATGGTAACCCATAGGTATCTGCGCTCCGCAAGACTGGATAAAAGACAAATTGTGTCTGGGCCTGCGAAATACGAGCCATTGTCCAATCAAGCCCTGTATTTTCTTTGGTTTTCTATGCCTCACTACTGCCATCGCTGCACACGACGGTTCTCGAATGGTTTGTAGAGATTGTGCCCTCCTTCTGTTCCATATAAACCACTCCGCTATTCCTCTCGGTTGGCATCGACAAGTTGGTCCTTGGTCCCCTATTGAATGACATTCTTCAGGGCTGGTTTGCTTTATCACATTCTGTCTATTCTGCATCAATTCAAGTTTACTCTAGTCAACCATGAGGGGTGTCGTTGCTGAACAGGCAGGCGAGCCCTTTAAACTGACCGATGATCTTCCGGTGCCAAAACCTAACCCCGGCCAGATATTGGTGAAATCAGTTTACACGGCCATCAATCCAGTGTACTGACGCCTTTTCCCTTTTTTCCCTTTATACATTCTTCCATTTTGAAATGGGTTCCTCGTGCGGGAAGGAGACTTGCCTGGCTTATGCTAGCTTTCGCCCTTTCATTCACTGACAGCTAAATTACCATGGGATTTCCTTTTAGTGACGGGATGATGCGAGCAATGGGAATTTTAGTGCACGACTGGCCGCTTGTTCCTGGAGTCGATGCAGCTGGTGTTGTGGTAGAAGTTGGGGATAATGCCACCACCAGGTTTAAGATTGGAGACCATGTCTGCGGGTGTTCTCGCCTTGGAACTAGAGGGCATGGTACCTGCCAGGAATATGTCCGTATACCTGCAGAGTATACCATGATAAAATACCGCTGACCTTTGCCATTTGCCAGTTCTTGATGGATGCCCATGTCACAATTCCCAAGCCAAAGAATCTGAGTCTTCTAGAAGCTGCCACTATTGGCGTTGGTTTGGAGGTATTCTCTTGGAAACCTGCGACGAAAGGACCCTTTAAGCGCTCACAATATGCTTAGACAGCTGCAATTGGTCTGTTTGATTGCCTGGAAGTTAAAATTCCTAACCTCCAGGATATTCTGGATGATAAGCAGCAGCAACTTGAGCATGATGAATGGGCTGTCGTCCTCGGGGGATCAAGCAGTGTTGGCAAGTTCGCAGTTCAGGTTGGGCACACGACGTCAATTTGAGGAGAAGAGAAAGCCCTGTTGACACATATAATCGCTAGTTATTCCGTATCTGTGGATATAAAGTTGTTGCATCTTGTTCTGCCAGTTCGGTTGGTGTATGTCCTCCGAACACAACCTTGGAACCGATTTACTTTGGTACGGCTAACCAAACGCTGGAATAGGTTGTCAAAAGACAGGGAGCAGAAGCTGCTTTTGACTACAAAGCGCCAGTCGCTGAGCAAGTTAAAGCGATCTTAGGGTTCACAAAAGGCAAAGTTCACCGTGTGTTTGATGCTGCTGCGACTGGAGATGCTTTTGCTAGAGCCCTGTTCAAAGAGCTGCCCCAGGGCCGAAAACTGTTCTCAACTACGAATGATTGGTAAGTCTCAGACATCAATAACTCATTTTACCTATGCTTTACTCACAAGGATAGGAGCGGGATAACGGATTTCGAAGGCGGAAAGACCAGACCCGTAGCGTTAGGCCCTGTTGGAAGCCCTGATGGCGAGTATATCAACAAGCTACTTGCGTCTTGGATTCCGGTTCTTGTTGCTCTGTTCGAAAAGGAGAAACTCCAGCCTTCTCCATATGATTTGATTGGAGAGGGTGGATTTGAATCTGTGTTACAGGCCTTGGACTATCAGAGCAAAGGAGCTGGAGGTGCAAATAAAGTTGTTGTCAAAATCCAAGATGAATAGTTCACTAGTTAAATGGACTCCCTAGCCAGTTAATATAGTTGATAAATACTGAAGTCTCCAAGGGCAGCGCTTATCCTAGGGCCTTTATTTAGTTAACCACACACCAATCAACTACATTATGCAGCACTGGGATGCAGTGGGTGCATATACACACACAAACTAATCTACATTATATGAACGATGTAGTTCATCTTGCACTTGCTGTCAGTAACTATACTGGTTGTCATTTGGAATTTATTTGTACGGCATGTACAGAGTACAGTAACTTCATACACATTATATTTCTATCCTTTGCTGGTCAGGCACATCAAGTACTCATTCAACAATAACGACATGAAGCTCTAGAATTCTCATCATGCCTTATCCAGTCCTGAATTCTGCGCCCAAGCCCTCCATCTTGACTGCCGAACCTCTCACTCATGAGTCCTTCGCCCCATTTGGCACTCTGATCACAGCTCCCTTGCCCGACGGCCTTAATGCACCACCACTTCACCTCTCGTCCCTGCCCTCGAAGCCCACGGAGCCAGTCCTTGTAAACCAAGGACACGCCATAAAATACAGCCCCGTTTCGCCTCTACAAAACTACTATGGGACCAGCAAGTGCCCATCGCAGCAGCAACCCGCATCGCCGCGTATGAGTCTTTTCTCATGCTTTCCCCGCAAGTTGCGCGCGTCCCGCGATGCGCCAGGCAGATTGTTGTTTGATGTACGGATACTGGAAAGACATCCGTACACGTCGCAGACTTTTATTCCGCTTTCCACGAGTTCTGGTCGCAGGCTGAGCGATAATCGCGGGCTCGGCAATGAGCCGGATAACCTTCCCGCCAGGGCAGTACCTGATCATGATACTACTTATCTCGTTATTGTCGCGCCCAGTCTAACTGGTCAAACTGCTATGGCTACTCTGGAAAGGAAGGACGCGTGTACAGACTTGATTGCGATACTGGATCCTCCAGATTTGTCCAGGTTGCGTGCCTTTGTTGTGGAGCCCACGCAAGCAGTGACGTATGCAGCCGGGACATGGCATGCTCCAATGGTTGTCTTGGGAAAGGAGAGGATCGACTTTGTTGTGGTGCAGTTTATGAATGGAATTGAAGAAGATGATTGTCAATTTGTTACGTTTGGTGGAATTGCAGTGGATATCAAAAGCCATGACATCAATCAGGAGCTGCAGGAACTGGCAAAACTCTAAGAACATTTTCAGTGTTCGAATACACATATGAATGAATGGCTCTGTTCTTCTTAAGCATCTTTTTTGTTGTGGAGGAGCCAGCAACTTCGAAGCAGATTTGATATGCACAAATTGCTGTGTCATCAGTACTATCTCTGATGATATAGTCGAGTCTGCCGAGGTATCACTTGAAAGCTCGAAGACTCTAGTGATGTTCTAACATTGTGAGTAAGATGTGCTTGCACTCACTAACCAAGAAGTTTCATATTCAATGAAAAGGAGCTTTGCTGTTTTATCAACTTAGTTACCCCAACTGCACCAGCGTGAATGGCCCCAGAACACGGAGTTTTCAACTGCAATCCTGAGGAAACGCCATCTCCACAATATCAATAGGGGCGCCAATTTCAGAACAGGAATATTTACAAAAAGGATTACATTTTGTCTCACAAAACACATGCGCGAATATGTTAAGCACGAGTCCTAAAGACGAAAGCCAATGATCGGCATATAGCGAATAGACGGAATAAACCAGGAAAGCGATCGATCCATCACGATTTGACCGAGGCCATGGCTCTCTTCGGATCATCTTGCATCTCCGGTTGCGAGGGTGATAAATTGTTCAAGACCGACTTCGCTACATCAATAACACTCTGTGGCACACCAGCTATACGGGCAACCTTCAGAGCGTGCGAATTTCGGTTCACTCCTGGTGCCAACTTATGCACGAATGCGAAAGACTCATTCGGACCCTCAACAACACTAGTGCAATAGCAACCCAAATGCTCAAAATGCGCAGTCATATCTGCTAAGGAGTGAAAATGAGTGGCGAACAAGGTGCGGCACTTGCTCACATCATGTAAGTGATGCAAGCAAGCAAACCCTATTGCAATCCCATCTTCGGGTGCTGTTCCTCGGCCGACCTCATCCATTATCACAAAGGACCGTCGCGAAGCATGTTTTAGGATTGCGGCAGTCTCCAGCATCTCAACCATGAACGTCGACTGATCACGAAAGAGATCGTCGGCAGCACCGATACGGCTAAAAATCTGGTCAACTATTCCCATCTCCGCATATTCGGCGGGGACAAAAGAGCCGACTTGGGCAAGAATAGTTATTAGTGCATTCTGTCGTAAAAATGTACTCTTTCCCGCCATATTCGGGCCTGTGATAAGCCAAATCCTTTCCTGCCCGCCTATGAAACAGTCATTATTCACAAAAGGGCGTCCTTTCTCTTCAAGCCCAAGCTTAACAGTGGGGTGCCTTCCCCCTACAATTTTATGTGAAAGGCCCATATTCAAAATCGGCCGAACCATCCGTTGTTCTCGAGCTAGTGAAGCAAATGAGCATGCCACGTCCAGTTCGTCCAAAACTGCTGCGTTGCGGCGCAACTTGACTAGATTGAGAATGACTTCTTGCCGTAAATCCTTGAAAATACGCTGCTCTTCAAAGCGAATCTGAAGTTTCACCTCATCAATCTGAGTACCAAGTCTTGTCCATGACGGCAACAGGAACGAGCGAGTTGATTTCGATGATGCGACAGTACGGGTGACCCCGAGGACCTCTAAGGACTGTTGCATGGCTTTTTGTCCTTTCATATGCACAATATGACCTAAACCAGGAGTCCACTTTAAGCATAGGGTTGCTGTGTTCGCGTCCTTCCGCAACCTTTGTGTTAGTGCTGCCTTCTCGCCATATAATGATTCTAGAGATTCGTGTAGGCGTTGCAAAGTATCACTTGCATCACGTCGCATAATCCAAGTATTTTGCTCATCGGCCTCCGATTCCTTCAAATCTATGGGCTTGTTTGCCTTTGGAAATTTAACGCTCTTGGGCATAGCCTCAAAATCTTCAGACGACCCTTCATTTTCAATAACTTCGTGAGCCAGTGCTGCCGCGCCTGCGGCATCCTCCTCCTCAATTCGTTGTTTCTGCAATAAAGCCTCTTCATCAATAGTATGCAATATACGCTTCGACAGTGCTTGAGGGCCGTCCATATTCAACCGCTCGATCATTGCACAAAGAGTCCCGCACGGGGTCGCGGTAAGACTCGCGGCCTTTACATTCTTATCAGCTTCAACCTTCTGCAATAAGACAGATCGTATTTGACTTGACGCGGTGATAGCCCTAGACAGGCATAAGAAATCGTCTGCATCTCCCCGTCCTAAAGAGAACTTTTGTACTAGTCTTTGGGCGTCGTGACTTTGTTTCAGAAGAGCAACTATGTTCTCTTCTAAATCGATATCTTCGATAAATTCGGTTACCAGATCCAGGCGCTCATTAATCACTGGCAAAGATGCCGAAGGCGAAGCTGTATGTCTTGGTCAATATCAGTACGAAATGACGGAGAAAGCGGGATAACGCAACGCGTACTTAGTCTGTCCCTGAGAAGACGCGCGCCACTTTTGGTCGATGTCCGTCGAACAGCATGCAAAAGACTTCCTTTTCCTAAGCCATCCCGAGCAGTTTCTAAGATTTCTAGTCCCTTTAGGCTATTTCGGTCGATAACCATAATATCTTCGAGATGCTTGCGGCGTGGTGCCTGAAGTTTCACCCCAACGCCCTGCATTTGGATCTGCACGTACTCAAGCAACGTGTGACAGGCCGCCGTCTCCTCTACAGAGAAATTTGCCGCAAAATCGAGTGAAAGAGGTGTTTCGAAACTGTCGCTCCACTCTGACATAGGTTTAACAATGGGCGAGCAACGAAAAGAAGTCAGAAGGTGATGATCTTGTCCTACCAAGTCCTGAATTTCTTGTTTGAGGGAGTCATCAAGACGTTCATCAAGTATTATTTCTTTAGCGCTAATCCTTGCAATTATCGACGGCAGCATTAGGCGAGTTGTTAATTGAGTAAAGAAGTCGCCCGTCGACAGGTCCAACCATGAGAGCCCAACAGCTTGGGAATGGCTTTGGTTAGAGAGCCGTTCATGTGGAACCACCTTTGCATCGTCTGCTTCCCTGGGTTTGTCAAGGTTGTTGAAATGTAATGCAAGTAGAAAATTGTTTTGATAATGGTCCATAAATTTCTCATCAATAAGTGTTCCTGGAGTTACAATTCTGGCTACCTTGCGGTCAAACATCAGCCCGTTTGACTTGGCTTTGCCCACAATGTTGTTTGCAAACTCCTCACTTATTGCAACATATCTTTGTAGATCTTGGACTAGAATCTTGAGGAAACGGTCAAGCTGGTAGTAAGGAAAGCCAGCCATTGGCACTGTCCCTGCGCTTGTCTTTTTGCATGCGAGCTTCAGATTTAGAAGAGGTGCGAACTCTTCTGCTTGTTCGAAATATAGCTATAGAGCATGTCAGACACATCCTTGTAGATACTAAAATCATGGGCCTACTTGCCTCATAGAAACTTCCCACACGGGTCAAGAGAACACAGTTTCTGAATTTCAGCATATTATTTTTGGCTCCTTGGATAACAGAAGGATACTGGGGAGAGTCATTCATCAACGGCGGAAGATGCTCAACTGCTTCCAAGCGACCCTGAGCAAGGTTCTTGAGCTTTACGGAGGCTTTCGTTTTCGCTCCTCGCCACGATATCTTGGGAGCTGGGGGCGCTCCATGTCTGTAAAGGAAGGAAATAGTACTCGAAACAGGAGGCCGCACAAGCGTCAGTTTCAGTGTTCGAGCATGACGCGCAGTGATACTCATTATCCACTGTCTTTGAAAGACTCAGGAGCAGCGAAGGCAGACAGCAAGACGTTGACCCTCATGAATGCAATCAGCTGCAGGTGTTACTCGAATGGAGGTTGCTGGAATTAACTAGCAAACCGCACAGTATGTAAGTAGATTATCCCAACTTTTGGGGATATCGTGTGATACCCTAAGGATTACTCACTCTTGTCCAGTTATGATCATTGTGGTGATTGACCTTTTGCCAGATGGTCAGAGTAGAGCGTGTACTTGTAACGACAATGTAGTTAAAGTAGCTTCATAAGGTTAGGCTCAAAGTGGAATGGTGGCTCGCTTTATTGCCACGCAACTCCGCCTTCGCCAATCCGCAAAAACTGTCTGATACATCTACTCGATTCCGCGACGGTCATCCAAGTTCGCGATCTTTTATAGAATTCGCCATTGAATCTCCTACCTATACTAACAACTTTTCCGTTGGCTAGGAGCGCGATATACAGCAGATGGATTCCATTATTTGTTAATATCTATTTGGAAGATCATTCATTTCGAAATCCGAATTATACCACCAGGTCGTCCGAGAAGCTCAGGCTGGGCAATCTGCAAAGATGGCGGATCCTAACAATGTTTCACAATACAAATATTCGGCGATGTCTAACCTGGTTCTCCAGGCTGACAGGCGCTTTGTCACCCGCCGAACAGATGAGGTTACGGGGGATCCCGAGTCCCTTGCAGGTCGGATTAGCATTAGAGATATGGGAGCACGAGCTGCCGTTCCCGAAGCCGCAAAATCGAAAAAGCAGTTTGGCTTAAAAGACGTCGAGCGCGGCTCAATCAGAGAAGGTGAGGAAGTTCTACAGAGGGAGCAAAGGAAAAGAAAGCGAGGAGCTCCAGATCAGCTACGTGGGGTAGGTATTTTGTCTGCTGCCGACGCTCTTGTTGAGGGTCTTAAATATAGACCTAGGACGCCTGCAACTAGAGAGACATACAACCTCATTCTCACGATGACCGCCAACAATCTCGGTGACGTTCCTCATGAAGTCGTTCGAAGTGCTGCCGATGCCGTTTTGGAGATTCTGAAGGATGATAATATGAAAGATTTTGACAAGAAAAAAGATATCGACGACCTCCTGGGCTCGTCTATGGGACCTAGAGAGTTTAATGAATTGGTAAATTTGGGCAAAAAGATTACCGATTATGATGCGCAGGACGACGAGGAGGCTAAAGCAGGACTGGAAGGTGCTGAAGATGGCGAGGAACTAGACGAACGTCAAGGTGTGGCGGTCGTGTTTGATGAGTCAGAAGAAGAGGAAGAAGAAGGACTTAGAGGAGACTTTGAAGTGCGAGATGAAGCTGATATCTCAGAGGGCGAAGAAGCCTCTGACATGGAAGATGGGCGAGAGGCAGAAACCTCAGTGGCAGACGGAGGTGGTGACGAAATGAGCTCTGCAGATGAAGAGATGGCTTTAGATAGCAGCGCGCAGCTGTCGGCGGGAGCCAAAAACAAAGCCGCTACAAAGTTGGTACCTGTACGGGAAATAGACGCATACTGGCTTCAACGACAGATCGGATCGGTCTATTCTGACGCCCACGTACAGCATGAAAAGGCTCAAGAAGCCTTCAGAATTATGAGCGAGGTTTCCGAGAATGGGGAGGCAAAGCCATTACGAGAAGTCGAGAACGATCTAATGGACCTTTTTGACTACGAATACCCAGATTTAGTGGGGAAATTGGTCATCAACCGGGACAGGATTGTATGGGTCACTAAATGGAGAAGAGCTGCAGAAGATACAGATGCTAGGCATCTTGTCGAAAATGAGATGATTGAAGCTGGGCATCGTTCCATTCTAAATCAACTTCGAGGAAAAGATGAAGAAGAAACAGAAAAAGCTGTGAAGAAAATGAAGGTAGATTTGATGGATGTCGACATACCAGGAAGCCTAAAATCGGAAGAAGTGAGGCCTAAGCAAGAGGATAGCACACTGATGGGCGGTTTGCAGCCCAGGAGATTACTCAACCTTGAAGATCTCGTTTTCGATCAAGGCAATCATCTGATGACAAACCCAAACGTAAAGCTTCCTCAAGGTTCAACAAAGAGAACTTTCAAAGGATATGAAGAAATCCATGTTCCTGCTCCAAAACCAAGAAGGGAACCAGCGGATGAGCCAAACATTCCTACTTCAGAGCTGCCAGACTGGGCCCAGATCGGTTTCGGGAGCGCGAAACAGCTGAACCGCATCCAAACGAAGTGCTTTCCTATGGCTTTCCACGGAGATGGCAACATACTCGTTTGTGCACCAACAGGCTCAGGTAAAACGAATGTTGCAATGCTTGCACTGTTGCGTGAAATTGGCAAAAACCGGAATCCTGATACAGGAGAAATCATGCTTGATGACTTCAAGATTGTTTATATCGCGCCATTGAAGGCCTTGGTTCAGGAGCAGGTAGGCAATTTTGGAAAGCGACTGGAACCGTACGGTATAAGAGTTTCGGAGCTCACAGGAGATCGCCAATTAACAAAACAACAAATCGCCGACACCCAAGTCATTGTTACGACACCAGAAAAGTGGGATATTATCACTCGAAAGGCTACTGATACAAGCTACACGAGACTTGTACGACTGATAATCATCGATGAAATCCACTTGCTTCACGATGAGAGAGGTCCAGTGCTGGAAAGTATCGTCAGCAGAACAGTTCGCCGGACTGAACAAACTGGAGACCCAGTCCGTCTGGTTGGGCTCAGCGCTACGTTGCCAAATTACCGCGATGTGGGTAGCTTCCTCCGTGTTGATCCCATTAAAGGCCTTTTCCATTTTGATGGCTCTTATAGACCATGTCCATTAAAGCAAGAATTCATCGGAGTGACAGAGAAGAAAGCTATCAAGCAATTGAAAACGATGAATGATGTTTGCTATACCAAAGTACTCGAGCAGGTCGGAACAAACAAGAACCAAATGTTAATATTCGTTCACTCAAGAAAAGATACGGCTAAAACCGCTCGATATATACGAGATAAAGCTGTTGAGATGGAAACTATTGGCCAAATTTTGCGGAGCGATGCTGCTAGTCGCGCTATTTTAGCAGAGGAAGCTGAAAGCGTTAACGATCCGTCACTCAAAGACTTGATGCCCTACGGATTCGGTATTCATCATGCTGGTATGACCAAGGCCGATCGTACATCCGTGGAGGATCTCTTTGCGGATGGTAGCCTACAGGTTCTTGTATGCACCGCAACATTGGCCTGGGGCGTTAACCTTCCTGCTCATACCGTCATCATTAAAGGAACCCAAGTTTATTCGCCTGAGAAAGGAAGATGGGTTGAATTAAGCCCTCAAGACGTTTTGCAGATGCTTGGAAGAGCAGGACGCCCTCAGTTCGACTCGTTTGGCGAAGGTATTATTATCACAACCCAGACAGAATTGCAATACTACCTTTCGTTGCTGAACCAGCAGCTACCCATCGAAAGCCAGTTGATAAGCAAACTCGCTGATAACTTGAATGCCGAAGTGGTGTTGGGCAATGTCCGTAGCCGCGACGAGGGTGTTGAATGGCTGGGATATACCTACTTATTTGTGAGAATGTTACGTTCTCCAGGTCTTTATAGTGTCGGCGCCGACTATGAGAATGATGAAACACTTGAACAAAGGCGCGTGGACTTGATACACTCCGCAGCGACAGTACTTGGGAACGCCGGTCTTGTCAAATACGATCAGAAGAGTGGAAAGCTTCAGTCCACAGAACTTGGCCGAGTCGCTTCTCATTACTATATAACGCACAGCTCTATGCTTACCTACAATCATCATCTTCAGCCCATGATTTCAACAATTGATCTTTTCCGTATATTTTCTTTGAGCGACGAGTTCAAATACATTCCAGTTCGCCAAGATGAGAAGCTAGAATTAGCTAAACTACTGGGTCGCGTTCCTATTCCCGTCAAAGAGGGTATTGAAGAGCCACACGCCAAAATCAATGTCCTTCTACAAGCTTTCATCTCTCGGTTGAAACTGGAAGGGCTGGCTCTCATGGCGGATATGGTCTACGTCACGCAATCTGCTGGTCGTATTCTACGTGCAGTATTTGAGATAACCCTTAGGAAAGGTTGGTCTTCTGTCGCTAAAACAGCCCTTGGTTTGTGTAAAATGGCGGAAAAGCGGATGTGGCCGACAATGTCTCCTCTTCGCCAATTTCCAACCTGCTCTCGCGAAATTATACAGAAAGCAGAGCGAATTGATGTCCCGTGGTCAAACTATTTCGACCTCGATCCTCCTCGGATGGGCGAATTGCTTGGTATGCCAAAGGCCGGCCGAACAGTATGTGATTTGGTTTCTAAATTTCCTCGCTTGGAAACGCAAGCCCAGGTGCAGCCAATGACACGTTCCATGCTTCGAGTTGAACTCACTATAACACCAAATTTTACCTGGGATGATACCCTGCACGGTAATGCAGAAAATTTTTGGATCCTTGTCGAAGATTGCGACGGAGAAGATATACTTTTCTACGATCAATTTGTTCTTCGTAGAGAATTTGCGACAACGGAGATGAATGAGCACTTAGTCGAGTTCACTGTGCCCATCACTGAACCAATGCCTCCCAATTATTTCATTTCGCTTATCTCTGATCGTTGGATGCATTCAGAAACCAAAATTGCCGTGGCTTTCCAGAAATTGATCCTTCCCGAGAGGTTCCCGCCTCATACTCCGTTGTTAGATATGCAACGAGTACCAGTCAAAGCTTTGAAGCGATCAGATTATCAGAGCTTGTATCCGAAATGGGAGACTTTCAACAAGATACAGACGCAAGTCTTCAAGTCATTATTCGACTCCGATGACAATGTGTTCATCGGGGCACCCACAGGTAGCGGGAAAACCGTGTGCGCCGAATTTGCTTTGCTTCGTCATTGGTCTAAAAATGGCAATGGAAAGGCAGTCTACATTGCACCTTTCCAGGAGTTAGTTGAACAACGCTACGCCAACTGGCAAAGTCGACTCCAAAATATCAATGGCGGTAAGGTCATTTCAAAGCTTACTGGCGAAACGACTGCCGACTTAAAGATCCTTGAACGGGCGGATCTGGTCCTGGCTACCCCGATTCAATGGGATGTACTATCACGGCAATGGCAGCGTCGAAGGAACGTTCTGGCTGTTGAATTATTTATTGCTGATGAGCTCCACATGCTAGGTGGTCAAGGCGGTTACATCTACGAAGTGATAGTTTCTCGAATGCAATACATTGCTCTTCAGACCGAGAAAGAGCTTCGTGTTGTTGGATTAAGCGTACCGCTCTCGAATTCTCGGGATCTTGGGGAATGGCTGGGAGCTAAAAAGCACACGATTTACAATTTCAGTCCTCATGCTAGGCCAGTCCCTCTTGAGCTCCACCTTCAGTCATATACTATTCCTCATTTTCCGTCGCTCATGCTTGCCATGGCAAGACCCGCCTACTTCTCTATTCTTCAACTGTCTCCAGACAAACCTGTCCTAATATTCGTTCCTACTCGTAAGCAAACACGCTCCACGGCTCTGGATCTAGTGGCTGCCTGTATCGCGGATGATGCTGAAGGTCGCTTTCTCCACACTGATATTGGTCAAATTGCGTCATTGCTAGATCGAATCGATGAGCGAGCTTTGGCAGAATCGATCTCTCATGGAACTGGTTATTATCACGAAGCACTTAGTAAAAATGACAAGCGCATAGTTTCCCATCTATTCAATATAGGGGCAATCCAGGTCATGCTTGCATCTCGAGATGTGTGCTGGGAAGTTGAATTCACGGCACATCTTGTCATCATAATGAACACTCAATTCTTCGATGGACGAGAGCATCGATACATCGATTATCCGATCAGCGATATCCTTCAAATGTTCGGGAAAGCTTCGCGTCCTCTCGAGGATCAGAGTGGGAAGGGTGTGCTGATGGTTCCCGCGGTGAAGAGAGATTATTATAAAAAGTTCCTCAACGAGGCGCTACCAATGGAAAGTCACCTCCAGACCTATCTTCATGATGCCTTTGTTACCGAGATCAGTACAAAGACTATCGCCTCTACTCAGGATGCCGTGGACTGGATGACCTACACTTTTTTCTATCGACGTCTTCTCGCCAACCCAAGTTATTATGGGCTGAGTGACGTGAATCACGAGGGTCTCAGTGCCTTTTTATCCGAACTTGTTGAAAATACATTGAAGGAGCTTGCAGAAGCGAAGATTATTGATCTTGACGAGGAAGAGGATACCGTCTCGCCACTCAACGCTGCCATGATCGCCGCGTACTACAATATATCTTTCATCACGATGCAGACATTCCTTTTGTCATTGACCCCTCGAACAAAATTGAAAGGTATCCTCGAAATCGCTACATCTGCGACTGAGTTCGAGAGTATCCAAGTTCGGCGTCATGAAGAACATGTACTCCGCCGTATATACGACCGTGTTCCGGTTAAGATGTCCCAGCCCACTTACGACTCGCCTCATTTTAAGGCATTTGTTCTTTTACAGGCGCATTTCTCTCGAATGCAGCTACCTGTCGACATGGGGAAGGATCAAGAAGTTATCTTGGGCAAAGTGCTTAACCTTCTCAGTGCTTGCGTCGATGTACTTTCTTCTGAAGGTCATTTAAATGCTATGAATGCTATGGAAATGTCTCAGATGGTTGTGCAGGCAATGTGGGATAGGGATAGCCCGTTGAAGCAAATCCCACACTTTGGTCCAGAGGTGATTAGAGTTGCCAATGAGTTCAAGTATGGTTATACTCGCCTAGTTGATGGCTTTTCAGGTTTGGCTAACTATGATTACTCGTGCAGGATCCGAGACATATTCGAATTCATGGAAGCCATGGACCCAACAGAAAACAAAGATTATTCTGCGTTGGTCAAGCGCCTCGGCCTTGATAACAAGCAACTTGCCCAAGCTGCGGCGTTCACAAATCACAAGTATCCAAGTATTGATTTAGATTTCACGCTTGTCGATGAGGATAATATCATTGCCGGGGAACCAGCATACATCAAGGTCAAACTGGAACGGGACGTAGATGAGGATGAGGAGATCGATACCACAGTGTCGGCTCCGTTTTATCCCGCTAAGAAGACGGAGAGTTGGTGGCTTGTTGTTGGCGAAGAGAAGACGAATAGTCTTTTGGCCATCAAGCGGGTAGCTGTTGGAAAGAAATTGGAGGTTAAGCTGGAGTATATTGTTCCCAGCCCTGGAGAACACGAACTCTCTCTCTATCTGATGAGCGACAGCTATGTTGGCGTGGATCAAGACCCGACGTTTAAGATAACCGCCGCAGAAGGAATGGATGAGGACGAGGGAGATGAAGAAGGGAATTAGTCACATATTCGCTGTGGCAGGACGTTAGATTGCTCGGGGGCTCTAGGGAACCTACGATGGCGTCTCGGAATGGAGTTCAGGATCACCGATTGAATGGAAGCCTTTGAGGAGCTTGTGTGGTCTTATTACTTTGGTATGGCTTGAGATAGTTCACGAAATTGAGAGTTCTCAACTACCTTCTCTCTGTGGTGTTTTCTCAGATGTAATCGTGTTCTTCACTTGCTGTGGCAAGGCCTGCACAACTTCAGAAGTAGAAGTTTGATCTACAAATTTTTGATCTAGTTATATGCTGAAAAGCCCCATTGACTGTGTTTTGTACATCCAGTACAGATATGTTATCAGTCAGCCATCAAGTTAGTTACTAATTTCTGTGCCCACGAGGTTATGAGTAATATCAAGTATGTAACTAGGAATTCGTTTTCAAGCCAACTTAAACTCCTTCAGCTTCAAATAACCTGTAGGCCTCTCATATTATGGTGATTACAATTGGTGTTTTGTTGATGAAGACCTGATCAAAACAACAGAGGTGGATTTTGGGTTTTAACTAGTTAACTAGTTAACTAACTAACTATCAGATAACCAACCTCTGATCCTCCTTGACTGCAACACGGAACAGCTACTGGCTGCAAGTAGATTGACACTCCAAGAATTTGCTTGATCTGCCTCCTCCAGTCATGACCATCCATCCCGCCCTATTCACGCCAGAGTAATGATGTCTTGTTTTGTTGTTAACATACCCCCAAAACGACTGACAGTGCTAATTGATGAGCGGATCATAGTGTCCTCCTGAGTGCGCCCCGCCGCTCTGCCGCTCTTCCAAATGCCTCTGGAACCTTAGTTGCGTACACTCAGACGACGTATTCATTCAATTCGCATTCGAGCACCTCTGAGCTTCGAATTTTAGATGTGGGAACGAGGAAGTCTGCTCTTGTCACGGAGGATTTCAAAGGAGAACCCCAGTGGCTTGGTGATAGTGACGAACTGGTCTGGCTTAGAGGCGGGAAGAATGGGAACACCAGTATCATCGTTGGAAACGCTCGAGGACAAGAAAAGCCATATGTCGCTGCAGTCGTACCAGGGCCGATTGACAACCTGAAAGTCACTAAGCTTGCACCTGAAGAATTCGGCTTTGCTGTGTCTGGAAAAGCTAACCCTGACGGTTCGCTCTTCAACCCTTTTGATGTGCCGGCGCCGCATAGTTCTGGGAAACTATATACCTCACTCTTTGTGCGCCATTGGGATGAATATATCACCCCTCAGAAAAACACGATCTGGTTCGGGACCTTGCAGCGCTTAGCTATCGCGAAAAGCTCCGTTTTCAAATCATCCAGCCTCGTGAATTTATTCCAACTTGCTGGATTAAACAACGTAGAATCCCCAATCCCACCATTCGGCGGAACTGACAACTTTGACATCTGCCGTCGAGGAATCGTGTTTGTATCTAAAGATCCGACGCTGAATCAAGCAACTCATACAAAATGCGTCTGTTATTATTGCCCATTGTCCTCCTGGACACAGCCTTCGCCATTCCAGGCGAAAGTTATTAATGTACCCTGGCTTAAGGGAGCGCTGACCAATCCGGTGATCTCTCCTGTTAACCATACCCTAGCCTTTTTGGCAATGAAAGAGGATGGATATGAGGCAGATAAAAACAGGATCGTCTTGGTTCGTGGCTTGTTTAATGGTGTTTCCGAGGCTGTTGAACTATTCAGAAATACGGATGGGAACGGTGAATGGGACCGGAGTCCAGCCTCCATTACGTGGGCTCACGATGATTCCTCGCTTTTCATCCAGGCGCCGGATATTGGGCGGGAAATATTGTTTCAGCTGGCACTTGATGGGTCAGATACCGCGTCGGTTAATCATCTTGTCAAACTGACACATTCCGGCTGTGTCTCAAAGGTTGTGTCTCGGGAGAGTGGTCTTTTTGTGTCAAGCAATAGCCTGGTGGAAAGCAGTCTCTATTCGATCATAAGCCTTTCTGATTCTGCCAGAACCACTGTTCTCTCTTCCAATGCCCGAAGTGGTACTTCATTTGGGTTGTCTCCGTCTCAAATAGATGAAGTATGGTGGAAAGGAGCTCGAGATCGCGATGTCCATGGGTGGATTGTGAAGCCGTCTACGTTCAAGCCAACGGAGAAATATCCTCTCTGTTTCCTTGTCCACGGCGGTCCGCAGTCTGCGTGGTTGGACCAGTGGAGCACACGTTGGAATCCGGCCATATTTGCTGAACAAGGCTACGTGGTATTCCTTCCTAATCCTACCGGCAGCACCAGTTACGGACAAGCATTCACCGATGATATCAAAGGGTCATGGGGTGGCCATCCCTATGTAGATCTCGTCATGGCTTTTGATTTTATTGAACGAAATCTTGACTATGTGGACACCAACCGGGCCGTGGCCTTAGGTGCGTCTTATGGGGGTTTTATGATGAACTGGATTCAAGGCCATGGACTAGGACGCAAGTTCAAAGCACTGGTTACCCATGATGGTATCTTCAGCACAAAATTCGCTCTTGCAACAGAAGAATTGTATTTCCCTATCCATGACCTGAAAGGAACATATTGGCAATCTCGCGATGTCTGGGAGAGCTGGGACCCATCCGAGTTCGTGCCCGAATGGCAGACTCCACATCTTGTGATCCATAGTGCGCGGGATTATCGTCTCTCTATTGCTGAGGGTCTTGCTACCTTCAATGCACTGCAATTGCAGGGAGTGCAGAGCGCGTTTCTTACATTCCCTGATGAAAATCACTGGGTTTTGAAGCCGGAGAATTCCCTTGTTTGGCACCGAACTGTCATTAATTGGATCAACAAATATTCTGGGTTGCCACCATGGTTAGACAAGAATGGCGAGAGTGGGCTTCCAGCTGAAACTGATGAACAGGATCTAGTACAAGCTGCTTCTCGAATGTCTGTGGCTTAGGACTCCGAGGTGGCAAATGCTTGGTTCACATTTTTTTTCACGGCGGACTTTTCCGACATGATGACCTTCAAATGCTATTGATGTCTCATCGAGTACTTTTTTCAGATTTCAGTTTCGAGAATGTCTCCACAGGAACGCGTCCTTAATCTATTTTGATGGATTGTGTCATTCTTTCCAGCCTTGATTTGGCTATTCTGTATATTTCTCCTAACAGGCAATAAAGAGCCATATGGCGAACTTTTGGCCATTACTCCTGAGAAATTTTGGCACCTCAACACTTTAACCATGAGGTTTGCGCTGTGGTATCATGAAGTTAGGCGTCTGGCATTCACATTATAACTATGTGAAAGTAAACATCAAAAAATATCCAGTGACCAAATTGACATGACTTACAGTTGTTTGAAATATTCATGTGAAATGGGCTGATTTTGCCCCATTTGACCATGTAGCAAAAACCCACAAAAATCAAATGTGTTCAAAATCATATTTTCAATGAATCTGTAGAAAAACTGCTCTAGATATTTATTTTTCATACAATTTGTTAGTAAATTTGATCTTCAAGGCTCTTTCTATCTCAACATATCAAAAATTATCAATTTCATCATGTCATCACAGAAATTTTGTGATTCAAATTAATTCAAGCAGATCTTCAGCACAAAAAAAGATTCTGTCACTCAAACAAATTTTAAAATCATTTTGCAAAAGTTCAAGAACAAAACTGCTAGAGTTGTTAAAGTTGCTAAAATCTCAGAAGATTTTATTTCAATCTGTAACAAGAAGAATAACAAGATAAAAATACTAAAAAAATCTTAATTTTTTACTGCAGAAAAATGTAATTGAAATTATAAAAAAATTTTTTTTAAAGAATCTGCATTATTTGTTGACAAAAAATTTATTAAAAAAAAAAATTTAACTGTCAATGTCAGTTTTTTGATTCACATTTAAAATTTTGTTGATAAAAATCACATTGCTGACAATACAAAAATCATCAAATTCAATAAATTTTTTAATTTAAATATTTATTTCTGCCAGCACACAGATTCTGCTGTTAAATGAAGATTTAAACAAAATTAAAA
This sequence comes from Emydomyces testavorans, assembly GCA_029449355.1. Classification (NCBI taxonomy): domain Eukaryota; kingdom Fungi; phylum Ascomycota; class Eurotiomycetes; order Onygenales; family Nannizziopsiaceae; genus Emydomyces; species Emydomyces testavorans. The sequence continues at coordinate 5,759,274 of CP120628.1, forward strand.
AATTGAATTTAAGCATGAAAAAACAGTGATAAACTTTGTAAATTAAAAAATCAAAAATCAAAAATTTTCAATAAATAATTTTGTGAATTGAACTGATATGATTTTTATTTTGAGATATTTTATTGAGCAAGAAACAAATGTCAGAAAAATTAATATAAAATTCAAATTCATAATAAAAATAAACAAACAACAGCAACAACAACAAATTCACAATCTGAAGTTTATTCAGCAAGATGAATAATTTGTAAAATTTTCACAATTAAATTTTATATTCAACAAATTTTCAGCTGTAAAGTTTTCTCAATCAACTGCAACAAGTTATTAATTTTTTAAAATAAATAAAAAAACAACAGATTCAGCAGTGCAGCTGACAAAAAATATATTAAAATAATTTAAATGCAATAAAATTGCATGTGTAAATTATGACAAAAAAGCTTGTTGAATTTTTTTATTAAATAATAATTATATTTTTATAATTTCATTCAATCTGACAATCTGAATTGAACAAATCAAAGCAAATAATGTTATTATTTTTAATTCATCTCAAAAGCTCATCAAGCATTGAATTAAAAAAATCAGCAAGAAGAAATTTGTTTTTAAAAAATTAGTAACAATTTTTATTGTTTCTGCAAAAGTAAATTCTTTAAATTAAGTTTTTACAATTATTTTTGAGTTTTAAAAATCAGCTGCTTCTAACTTGAATGCAAATTTGATGCAGGCCACATGATGTTGTTGAAGTATTTTACAAGTAAATTTAATAATAAAAATATGTTTTTTTATTTTTTTTATTCATATTTTTTATATACAATGACAAACTTTTTGACAAACTTTTTGATGAATTCTTCAGCAAATTCTTCAGCAAATTCTCTCATGAATTTTTCTGCAAGATTTTCAGAAACATCTTCAGCAAATTCTTTACAGCATTCTGTTATTGTAATGAAAATTTTTTTTTAAAAAACTTAATTCAATCACTTTCTGATTTTTTTCTGAGTTTCATTCTTTCTGCAGTCACAAACAACACAATTCAAGATGAAAAAATTATTAGATTTGAAAAAAAAAATAATCTTGAGATCAAGCAGTTCAGTTTCACAATATGATGATTATAATGAAATAATGTTTCATGCATTTTTTTTCTAACTGATATTTCAAAAATTCAGTCAAAAAAAGTTTTTGCAGAAGATAAAAAAAATTTTTATAACAAAGAAATATAAGCTTGATCAGTTTCAAAAAATTCATTCTGAACAAATTAATAAATTGAATATAAAAATAAGCATTTTTGACATTATACATAACAATTTAAAGAATTTTGTATGACATCAGCATGCTAGAAGTCTATATCTTGAGATGAAAATCAAAAAAATGCAATCTCAGCAGCTAGAACTGAATGATATGCTTGATTCTGAAGCTCTTAAATCATTGAAGAAAGAGGCATAAGCTCTAGATTAAAAATAAATCAAATAAGCTGTGAATTAGATGTCAGATTTACTGTCATTTTTTTATATATTTTTTTATTTTATTCTGAATCAAAATCATTCTGCATTTGCTTCAAATTTTGAATCAACTAGACTGTGAATTGACTGTCAGATTTGCTGTCATTTTCTTATATAATTTGATTTGTATTTTTATATATTTCATGTCAAATTTGCTATTCAATATGAGATTTTCAATAAAATTTTCTGACATTCTTTTCTTTCATAAAATTATCAATTGCATGACATAAAAAACTTTTAAAATCATTAACAAACTTCTCACTGTTTGTCATATTTTTATGTTTTCAAATTCATGTTTTTAATACATGAAATGATTATTCAATTGAATTAAAATCAAACAAATATGATGATAGAAAAATCAATTCAATTTCTGTCTTTCTGCAAATATTTTTGAGCTCATTTGATTAATGAATTGAACAGTTATTCATAATCAAAATTAATCAATCATATTGACATTTAGAAAGAACACAATGCTTAACAAATTCATTAAATTTCTGAGTGTTATAAAATTCATGAAAAATGTTTATTGCAATATAATCATTAATATCAAAAATAAAAAAAATGCTTTAGCAACAAAATCACTTGCAAAAAATTTATACACAGCAAAAAAATTTTTTAAAAAATTAATCATATTTGCAATCTAGAATTTATTTATTTGCAGCATTTTTGTTAAGAAATATTAGCTGCTCTGACAATCAATTGATTAATTTAATTAATTAATTTGCACATAGTTCTTCATTTTTTTAAGCAGTTACAAAATGTATTTAATTATGAAGAAACAATCAATTTTACAAACTTCAGCAGTTTGATTTTCAAAACTTCAGATTTCAGCAGCTTGATTTGTGAGATATTTTATTTTTTTATGTGAAATATCATGAATTTTTAGTACTTTTGAAACTGCAGAAATGCTGATTTTAATATTATATTTCTTCAGCACAAATGCTACTGTCTCATCAAAATATGCTGTTGAATATTCATCAAAAAAATCTTTCAAATTCTTCATAATCTGATGAGAGAGCTTTCTAGATCTTTTCACTAAATCTCTAGAATCTCATGACTTTTCAAACATTCAATAGTTGCAAGCAATTCAATATACTGTAGCAACATAACAGTTGACAGTGAATGCAATCTCATGAGAATTATTATCATGCTTCAGAAGCTCAATAATCAAATTGACATCATATTCTAACAGTTTAGAAGACATAGCATTAAATTTACTAACAAATTGTATGAAAAATAGATATTTAGAGTGGTTTTTCTACAGATTCATTGAAAATACAATTTTGAACACATTCAATTTTTGTGGGTTTTCACTACATGGTCAAATGGGGCAAAATTGGCCCATTTCGCACAAATATTTCAAATGACTGTACAACAGAATTATTCAGCTGAAAGAACCATGAAATGGCCAACGGAGACAATATCTGGCCGCACTTATCAAAGGTGGAGTTTGTTAAAAGATGTATGGGTATAACTTGACGGACACTTTAACCAATCTAGGGAAAATCGGCTTGCTACATTGTTGTTCATTACTATCTCCATGCATGGAGGTACTTTGAATGATTCAATCGCAAGTCATCAGAAAATGCATTGGATATATATTTAGCTAAGATAGCGGGCGGAGTACTTCATACTCTTTTTTAAAAGAGAAAAGCCGAGGAATATAATACAGCATTCAAGTGCGACATAGAGAAATGACTAGCCCCGGGACGCCAAACTCAGGATAAGGAGAGAAAATTGATCATTCCCGAAGCCAGTTCAAACAAACAATTCCAAACGGACAAACGCCTTCAACTTAAACTCCGATCAAGCCCAAGGGGACCCCAAATACGTAATTTTCATAATCATATCTCTGATGGCTAGCCCGTGTCTCCGTTGTCAGGAAGCATTTGTATCGTCTTCTTTATCATCTCAGTTAGCTCGTCAATGTCCGGTCGCTCGGACGGTTCCACCTGCAGACAACTTCGAACCACATCTTTGACCTCTGGGCTAATCGCATCTTTTTGTCTTGACGACGCGTCTGATTCTCCATTCGCGGAGGAGATGTTGGCCTTTCCTTTGACTGCGCCTGTTCTTTCGTCCGGAAATCGCCAGTCTCCGCCTAGAACGCACATACTAAGGCTACCTCCTGTTTCTTCGCTGCGCGCCTCAAAGGGGCTTTTTCCAACGAGGCAAGCATACAGTGTACAGCCCAGTGACCATATGTCAACCTTTGTGTCTATGATAGAGCCAGTCTTGACATCGAACAATTCAGGTGCGCGATAAGGCATTGTGCTATGTTCGGCGGCTGTATCTTGGACAGCAATAGCAAGAGATCGAGACGTGATCGCGATTGGACTGGGAGCCATCGATCCCAGATCCATGAGAATGGGGGTTTTGCCATCGTCGTCTATCATGATGTTTCCTAAAATAGAAATAAAAGAGTACATAAGTATATTGTGTTTTGGAGGGAACTTCCTAGAGGCATACCTGGCTTGATATCCCGATGGGCATACGGTCTATAATCACCTTCTTCCATCCCTTCCTGACTCCGGGTGACTTCACCGTCAATTAGCGGTTCTTGTTCCGTGTCGTCACCCAACTGGTTTGTGTTCCTCATTTGTTTTCTCCTCGACGCGTCCGCATCTTCTCCTTCTTGCCTAATGATCTTCGCCTTCTTGAGTGATGTTCCATCGCTGTTGACCCGATATTGATGCATGGACTTGAGAGCTTGAGCCACGCCCAACATCAGAATCATCAACTCCTTCTCCGGAAATCTGGTATGATTGACAAGATTTGCATTAATAGCGTCTTGTAGATTGCCTCGTCGGTAGTATGGGAGTAGGATGTAAACTGTTTTCGATCCTGCGTCTCCTCCATCTGAACGGAATTTCGAGCCAGATTCGCTCGCAACGCAGTGGTCAATTGCATGAATAATATTCCTGTTGCCCGTGAATAAAGCATAAGCCTCGACTTCCTTTAGTGCTTGGGATACCGATTCCTGGCCAAACGGGCATCTGATCTTTTTAAGGGCGAAGAGCTCTGATGTACTCTTGTCTTGCACCAGGTAGACATAGGAAAATCCGCCCTAGTCCTTATTAGCTTACATAAAAAACGAAAGATAAAGCTAACGACAACACTGCGCCTGCTCAATCAGCGACGCGATCTACGCTGAACGTACCTCGCCGAGCAGACGGAGAAGCTTGAAACTGCGATTGTTGATCTTCAATTGCGGGGAGCTTGGAAAGCAGCACATGCAATCAGTGAATGTATAAAGGAAATCGAAAATGTATTGAGCCATCTCAGGCAGAGTGAGATGGAATGTAGGATAGGAGGTCGGCGATCGGTTCAGGAGGAGCTTATGGTCGAAAGCAGCCACCTAGGCTTTGGGCTTGTAAAGGAGATTCGAGGATATCAGTTGAATCAACATCGACAGACGAAAGAATCAGTCGAATCAGCTTCGATATAATTACAATCGATGCTTCGTCTCAACGCATTATTGTAGAATAAGGACGACTTTAGACAGCAGTGAAGCCCAAGAGGACACCGTACTGTTCCAGGAATGTATGTATCGCGGCTGAGGAACGACGCGACTTTCTGTCCATCAACGCAGGGGATCGGAGATGGGACTCGAGGTGACGAGCCTCTGAGATCGAGTGCGAATGGTCCAAACCGTGAAGAACGCGAGACGTGGAGGTGAAGTTGATGTAGACTCGTTGAACTAGCTCGCAAAGTATTTAAATTAGTTAGTATCCAAGCTCCAAGTCCTAAGAACTTACATATGTATTTATATTTATCAGTCCTTTGCCAGCACAGATCTAGTTATAGAATGCAGATATTCTTCGTCTTCAACAGTTGAAAACTCTCCTTCAACATTCCTCTTTGAAGTTGCTTGATCTTCACAGTTGTCTTGACTGGTTCTGTTCCTGATTTTGATGATTGGATGATCTTTTGATTAACTACATCTCCCTCCCTTCTCTGCTATGGAAATCTTTCTCTCCTGGCGGTCTTGAAGCAAAGCCAGCACATGCATCACCTCAGCTATGCTGTCGTTGGCAGCTGTATTTCTGCTTTTCCAGTGATTTAATTATCCTCATCTACTGTGTAAGTCCTAATCTTCTACCTGGGATGTCCCTGATTGAGCTTTGCGATAGAGTGACTTGGGACACCTCAATTAACTGACTGTTAAAGCCTGCTAGTACCAACCAAGATGGCATCTGTCGATGAGATCCAAGTCGGTGATCTGGTAAATGTGCCTGGGGGGATGTATGGGACCGTGAAATTTATCGGCGTTGTGGCAGGAAAACCTGGCCGATTTGCTGGCGTGGAACTGGCCCCAGAGCACGCTGGCAGAGGCAAGAATAACGGTGATGTTGAAGGGCGATACTACTTTAATACATCCGTTCCTGGCTCTGGTATCTTCGTACCGATAAATGGCAAATATGTCACAAAGCGGCTGTCCTCTGGGACCCCTCAGACACCCGCAAAACCAAACTTTACCAATTTCAGCAGATCTGTTGGCCCCGGAGTGGTTAACCCTACCGCCTCGTTGAACCGGCCCAAATTCAGGCGGCCCTCCTTACCTCGCTCAGAATCACCCAGAGTTCCTGTCACGAGCTCACCGCCAAAAGTTAACCTCAGTGGGTTGCGAACACCCTCGGGCTTTTCCAAAGTCGCTTCAGGAAATGGAGTATCCCGCAACGCCAATAGACCCTTGCGGTCTTCCAGTCGCCCTCCCTCGAGAATCAGCGTTGAGAGCAATACTCCCTCCATTGCGAAACGAAGCGACTTAGTGCGCACTCCGGCATTTGAAGACCAAGAGGTAATAGAAAGGATAAAGTATCTGGAGCAAAAACTGCGAGATCGAGATAGACAGCTGGAAGACCAAGCTACAACTTTAGCCGAATTTCAGAAAAGTATTACCGAGTTGGAAGGCTCAGATGCGCTGCAAATACGAGCACAGCTCCGGGAAAAGAACGAAAAAATCGCCGCACTCACGGCCGAGTTCGACAGCCACAGAGCAGATTTTCGAAGTACATTGGATACGCTTGAGGTGGCGGCCTCAGAGACGGAAAGAGTATATGAAAAGCGGGTCGAAGAGCTAATGCAAGCAAACCGTGAATTACAATCGCGCGGTGAAGATGTCGAGACCGTGGCCAGGCAGCTCAAACAGCTTGAAGAACTTGTTTCTGAACTGGAAGAAGGCCTAGAAGACGCTCGCAGAGGCGAAGCAGAGGCTAGAGGCGAAGTCGAGTTCCTTCGAGGTGAGGTCGAAAGAACTAGGCTTGAATTGAAGCAGGAAAAAGAGAAATCTGCAGCAGTGATAAAAGAAGGTGTATCACCAGATGGAGTGCACCGCCCACTATCAAGAGAAATTGACCAAAAGGATGACGAGATACGAGGCCTTAAAGCCATAATTCATTCACTTAGCCGTGGTGACCCTACTAGCCATAACTTGCTTCAGAACGGAATGTCACATGGAGGCGGGAGAATGACCGATCATGATCATCAGCGCACCTCTCAACTTGAAAGTCGCATCCAGGAGCTTGAAGCGCATTCCGAGCTCAAATCATATCGAATCGAAGAATTGGAACGTGAATTGGAAAGACTTCAACTCAACAATCATCACTCTAGCCGCAGCCGAAGTGGCACCATCACAACCAACCCGCTCAAGATCCATAAGAACCAGGAACCAGGGGGAAATATTGCTGGGCCGAGTTCATCTAATCATACTCATACGCTTTCTGATCGCACTATCGTTCCTAATGACTGGCGCGATCCAGCTCCAAGTAATAACGGCAGCCAATACTTTTCGCCAGTGCGTGCTAACGATTCTCACCGGTTACCTACCATGCAGGAGTCTGATAATCATTCTTCCAGCACAGATGAGGAAAGCGGTTGGTGCGAGATCTGTGAAACCAGTGGGCATGATATCCTGACTTGCACCAATATGTTTGGCTCTGGAGGAACCACAGGAACCAATAATGATCTTACCAGAGACCGATCCAGTTACTCCACTGTGAATCGTCCAACAAGCAGTGGCGCTGCAGGCTCCAGCTACCAGCCCTCAGGCTTCAATGCCAGCAACGGCCATAAGAATGCCAGTAGCCCTAGTTCTCAGCGAACAGGGAGAGACGTTGTCCTTGAAGGACTCAAAAGTATAGGAGGATTGTCGTCATCACTGGCTCCTATTGCAGGAAAGGCCTCGGGAATCATCGATGAGACCAAATGGTGCGCATTGTGTGAGCGAGATGGACACGAAAGCATCGACTGCCCGTTTGATGAATAAAACATTGTATCAAAGCGTTCTATTTGTCGGATCTGTTGAATTGGTTTGAATCAACATCCACTCTCAGATGTTTCCCTTCTCTTGTCTTGTACTGCTCTCTGATAATAATGTCAATATTCTCCTTCTTACCTGTATTTTCCTAAATTGCTGATTCAATGTTTCTTGCATTTTGATAATTTTGGATCATTGAGCGAATTGTCTCTTATATGCATTCGAGCGACTCACTGTCTTCAAGCTTCCTCGCAGCCTTTCAACGCTTGTGTACATGCTCATGATGCACTTTCACCCTTCACTCTTGCTTCTGAGAGATTCCTTATTAATTTCCTTAAACTCCTGCTTGGGACACATGTAATGCGCATGGCACGAAATATATTGTATGCAGTATTTGTTATCTGGGTTCTTCGAAATATGTACACAATCAGTCAGTTTCTCTCCAATGAGCTATCCAGACTTGACTTCAATTTAGTCAGTGAACATTTCACCAATTCCGCTTGTCAATATGTACGTTCATCGCATTATCAAGGACATCAAACCCCCTTGACCGTGCGTATAGCGCAGAACGTCCTCATCAAGTCCCCATCACATCCAGAGAAAGTTTACTCCGGCAGCCTAGGTGGCTGCACAACTTCACCTCTCTCATACCTGACGCTCCTCACTGACCCACAGGTTTTACATTTCCTCTTTTCGCCATCAGCAGCAAACTCCTCCACCACCTTTTTGACCTGGATGCCCAAATCCGTGCACTGGAAGCTCTTCTCCCAGATAATATCCCCACAGCTCTTACAATACCAACGCATACGGTCCATCGCACCCTCCGGCCTGGGCATTTCAAGTACCACACCCACCGTATCTGCAAATCGCACTGGGGAATGGGGGGTGTTGGCTGGGAGAAAGAACAGAGAACCTTCGTGAATGGGGATGTCCTGGAAGATTGGTGGGTTTGTAGACTGATCAACAGTCTTTAACAGCATGGAGCCGCGATGCTGGTAGAAAAATTCCGGCGTCGGATTGATATGGTAGTCTGTTCTCGTATTGGGCCCGCCAACAACCATGACTGTATAGCCTTGGGCTGCAGGGGAGGAGGGGTGGTAGACGCAGTAGTTATTGACCGGGGGCTGGAGAAGATGCGAGTTCTGTTCGAGCCTAATGAAACCCACAGAGATCAGTGTGACTGACTAGCGTGGCATTTCATATCTCGAATCTGCCCAGCGGACACTTGGAGCGGAAGAGGAGTGAGTGGGTTGTAGATTAACTGACCATTTGGGCAAATTCACAGCTGGAGGCAGCATTTTGTAAGCTCAGTCTCTTCTCGACAAGTTAACAGCACGCTAGTAGAGATTGATTTGCCAGAAGCTCTGCCCATGATACTATTTCTTTCCCATTCCTGAGTTTTATCGCACCGAGAAGAGACTCTGGTTGAATACGTCAAGAGTACATCCATAGTTATATACATTCAATCTTATCAGTCTTAGCGCCCGTTCGACCCACAACGCCGCCTTCAACCTCAAAATTTCCTTTCTCTCTTTAAGGACATTCTACCAACTGCTCCAAGTCACATCTCTTGATCTTCAGAGGAAGACGCTCTTCGCAGCTGTGAAGAATGGCCACTTCTCAGCCTCCTGTTCGCTTTACTACCCACAAACACCTTGCCCACCGTCTCGTCTTGTCCACCCTCACTGGCCGCCCCGTCCACATTTCCCAAATCCGCTCCTCTTCTCCGACAAATCCTGGTCTTGCGCCTTATGAGATTTCTTTCTTACGGCTCTTAGAAGCGGTGACCAATGGGTCGCACATGGAAATATCATACACGGGGACAATACTGGTATATAAACCTGGCTTGATCACAGGCAGTGCGCCTGGGAGTGGTGCCAGCAATGGTGTGATCAGACATGAACTTCCCGCAGGATGCACGCGAGGGGTTAGCTATTTTTTAATACCGCTTTGTCTCCTGGCTCCCTTCTCCAAGGCTCCGTTCAACGTTCTTTTCACGGGCCCCGGCGTCATTACTTCTTCGACTCCAACAGGCGACATGTCCGTTGACAGTTTCAGAACTGCGATCCTTCCATTGTATTCTCAGTTCGGAATTTTTAACAATATCGAACTGCGCGTCTTGCGAAGATCTAATCCTGGTCATAACGGAAGAGGTGGTGGAGGAGAATTTCAATTAATTTTCGGACATCAAGTCCGCCTGCCGAAAACTCTACATTTACTGAATTCAGGGCGGATTAAGACCATTCGGGGTGTTGCCTATTCAACTGGGGTATCGGGATCGAACAATGCAAGAATGATCGAGGTCGCTAGGGGGATTCTCAATCCGCTTGTGTCTGATGTCTACATCTTCTCCGACGTGTCCTCGGCCCCTCTCGTTCCCGCCCCTGAGAAGAATAATCCCAATGCGAAAAGGAAGATTGGAATAGGGTTTGGCCTCTCTTTAGTTGCCGAATCATCGACCGGATGCCTGTACTCTGCTGATGTAGCCTCTCCTCCGGCTGGTGGCCAACCTCCCGAAGACGTCGGAAGACAATGTGCTTATCAGCTGTTGGAAGCTGTCTCCGTAGGCGGATGTGTCTCCCTCGCTGGAGCCTCCACCGTCTTATCTCTCATGGCCATGGGTTCAGAGGACGTCGGAAGACTTCAAGTAGGCCGAGATGTTATGTCACACGAAGCCGTTGTACAGTTGGCGCGGGATCTGAGCAAGTTCGGGGCTGCAGGATGGGGTATCAGGGATGCATCCGAAGAGAAGAATTCAGGAGATGTCATTATCAGCGTGGTCGGCCGGGGAATCGGGAACGTTGGCAGAAAGATTGCTTGATCGACACAAAACCAGCAGACCACATTACCTTCAAGCAACCATCCAGAGGCTCAACGCGCAAATAGACTCATAGCGACCATCAACAATTCTGCCTTGTCTGTTACCTCCACATCAGGAGAAGCCTATCATCCAGAGGGCTTATTGTTGAAGATTTCGAGTTCCCATTAATAGCATAGCTGGAACAAAATACGACGCTTGCCATCACGATACCAGCGAGGGTCAAAACCGTAAGGGCAAATCTTTTCTTGTCGAGTGCTAGATATATCGCAAATGTTGAAACCGATTTTCGCAGACCCCTTTAGGGTCGCACAACGCTCTATATCATAGATTCCACTTCTCCTGTCGCCTTTGGCCGTTGTACCATCGATCGCGCCTTCTTTCCTGCTACTTTACTCCAAACCATTCAAATTACTGATCAAAGTCTGCAAAGATGGATTTCATGTCTACTGGGCTAATGATGGACTTGAAACGCAGAGTACAAATATGCCATATTGGAAGATTTTGAGCCAAACTCCTTCCAGATCACACTAAGCAACAGTTTGAAGGAAATGGCTACTGTGCTTGTTGTCTGGTTCAATCTCACTTGTGTCCTCTGGCAACATTTCCTTCGGCTGCTTAGCAGAGATCGACATTGCTGTTCTATTCCCGATATTCACTCTCATCTCCACGCGATACGACTAGCTATGTGACTCACCAGGGCGATAACTTGGGAGAAAGGTGTTCTGAAGGGCGGATATGACTTCATCGTGATAAGGAATATATTGTCATGTCAACGTCATATCCAAGGAACACATACTTACTATGTGTCTTAGGGGACTATATAAAGCAGTCCCTCGAGCTTTTCTTTTCTTTTCTCTTTTACTATTTTTATCCTCCTTTGCTTAATCTCTGCTCGATTAGCAGCCGTACTACTACTACAACGCTTCACTTTGGACGAGAATCTATCCACTTTGAACACCACTTTCTACATACAAACAAATCTATTCATCTCCAAATCTTGGTTACTTTTCTACCTTTTCTAACTTCAAGATGTCTTATACGGAGATGTACATGTTGGCATTTGTCCCTAACTCTGGCGATCTACCCTCGATCGGTTCTGTCGCCGAAAACTTCGCTAGAACTGAAGATACGAGCTTCTTCGACTTCATCACCTCGTCTCCTGAAGCAGAGTCGATTCGTGCTACTTTCGGGGAGGCCACATACTACAGTTACGTTGAACAGCAACTAGAAATCCGTAACGAGAAACTGGCGGAATCACAAGAACATGAAAACCACTCTCGGAAGCACAAATTCAGCGCAACGGACAATGACACCGACGGGCGTAACTCCAAAGAAACTCGTCAACGAGCAAAATTTCCGGAATGGATGGCGAAGCTGAAACGAGTTATCAGACACTCTTACTCTTGGAAATCTGAGATATCGTGCCAGCGGAAGGAAATATGAAAACGTTCAATCCTTTCTGGGGCATCTGTGTTGGTATTTATTGCTCGTATATTGGTCGAGTAGGTATTTCCCTTCTGACTTCTTTCTGTTGAGACTTTTCACTCCCGGACTTTGATGCTAAGGTTATCAGATTCGGGAATTTTCGAGTCAAATCGTACTACCAGTTTAAAGTCTTGGACGATCTAAACTATCCTAATACGAGCGAATCCTTGTTGGTGTTATAAAGCCGCTCCAACAACGGGGCAGGGTAAGTTGCAGTTTATGCTCTTGGTGCATCTACCCGGCTAACCACTATGGTCAGAACATGAAACATATCTGTTCTGGTGAATTGTTCTATGTCTGGGAGCCAGACTGTGTCAGGATAGCTCGGTATGTAGCTGCTTTTTTCCCACTTACTCCTCTGTTTATTCCGGATTAAAACCATACTAAGCTTTTCTCCAGATCGCATGCTACTGAACGAGCTCAAACAAGAACCGCCGGTCCAACAAAATCAAAACAACAATGGTCTTGTCTACTAAGTCAGAACCCTGAAGAAGTTTCAGTCTGATTACAACCTTCATCCGGACATGATAACACAACTATATCTTTTCCAACTACTTCAAACCGAACGGCAAACAATGAGTGGGAGTGAATGAGTGGGAGGACCGAGCGATGGTTCAAAGCAGAGATACGGGCAATGTTATATGAATGTTTTCAATGTGCATTTAGGGACATAGGGCAGGAAATGTTAAAAAGTTAAACAGGAACAAGTTCATTGAATTTCTGGTCCTTGCCAATTTTTATAGTGAACCATGAAACATCCTGTCTCAACACTTGAAAAAAATTCCAAAAACAAGAGAACAGCGATTAATTAGTAAAACAATATTCCCTGCAGCAATACACAACCTTTCATTTCCAGGCAGGAATATGTAGCCCCTCTTTGCATTTTGACAATGACAAGTAAACTCATGATGAGAATAAATAAGCCATCCCCATAACAAGAAAAAACACATAAAGTTGGAAAGAAAAGGGAAGACCAAGATAACGGATATTTAAATGAGAAAGGACAGAAACATAGCAAAAAAAGAAACAAACCAGCCCATAGCCCCCCACCAAAGATAACAGTAAAAAAAATATCTCCAGTTGTCTAAGCGATTCGCAAATTCAGGGATGGGGAAGATAATGTTTTGAGCCCATATTGACAGTGTGTCGAGACCCATCCAAAAAAGAGGGCACGAAAAATGCAGCTTATGCAGCGACAGGCTCGGCTTCGGCTTCAACTTCCGTATCCTTCTCGACGGCAGGGGAAGCTGATTCCTTTTCGGGTGCTTCGGTATCTGCATCGGGCATGGGTTCATCAGTATCGACAGCGGTTGCGTCTGCGTCTTTACCACGACTGCCCTCCTTGCCATTCACTTCATTGTGCACACCATTTGCAGCAGGCGTTGCATTCTTCTTAGTTGAGGATTGTTTGGTTTCTCGCTCAATAGCAGGAACATCCCAGTGCTTCCACTTCTTCAAGATATCGATTGAACGTCCACGGAAATTGTATTCGGACTCCTTTGGGATATCGGCCAGTTTGATAATTCCTTTAAGCACCTTGCTGATTTTGGTCTCTCGGATGATACTGATTTCAAGATCGTCGTATGAATCCAGCTTGGCGATGTAGGTGGACATGGCTTCCATTTCTTCCTCTTTCGGCGCCTGATCACGTGCGAGAAACCCTTTTTGCAGTCGATGACGAAGATAAAAAACTGGAACAAAAAGTGTCAGCAAATAGCCACAGTCATACAGATTAAAAAACCCTGTAGCGTGAAATAGAATTGACTCACTTTCTTTTTCCCTCTTTGCTTTCGCTTCTGCTGGATTAACCTTCGGTTCCTCCTTTTTAGGAGTTTCAGCGGCCTCCTCCTCTTCATCGCTGGCCACAGCAGTAGCAGCCGGTTTCCCTTTTTTCGCGCCCGTGCCTTTGGACTTGGTGGCTTTAGCAGAAGAAGGTCTTTTCTTTCCAGTTTCACCAGTAGCTGGGGCTTTGGGAGTAGTCAACTTCAACTTGGTGGCTGTTTTGGGGGTCTTCACCGGCTGTGTGCGTCATCCACGCAATCCCTGTTAGCCCGCCCATTTCGTATAACCAAAATTTCAAATTTGCAGCGCCAAGAGGCCACATTGCCGTGATCACAAAACCAGGTATGATTGGGGAGTCCTTACCTTGTCGCTTTCGCCTTCGCTTTCCACGTCCTTCTTGCGCTTCTTGGCGCTCTTTGGTTTCTCAGCGCCATCCACGGCCATTTCCTCATCCTCAGGCTCTTCTACAACATCCGCACTCTTTCGTTTTTTCTTGTCTTGCTTTGCCTTTGCCTGGGCTTCTCGTGTCTGTTCATCTTCCTGTAACGCACGCTGATGGTCTGCTAACATGTCCTTGAAATACTGAAGGTCATGCCCTTCCGCAGCGACCTGGTAGGCCGCAAACAAACCTTTGGTCTTGCTCTTCTCTGAGGCGTTCTTGCAGTCCTCTGGGTTCAGCGGACTGAGCTCAGTATTCGGAATCCACGCACTACAACATGTTAATTTGTTTATCAAAAAGTTCGTAACGCAGAAAAACCTGTAGAATGGCGTAGAGCAGAGAGCAAAGAGGCTAGGTAGGATCCACCTACAATTCGTTGGTGCCGAGAAACATGACCGGGAATGTCCGTTCATGAACCCTCTTTCCTCCATCTCTAAAATTTTCATTGTATGTACCATCTCTTTGCTTCGTAGTGACGGGACGCGTGGCCAGGAGACTTTGGGGCAACATCTCTTCGTCGCAAATAATTGACGGCCATGGCGGGTAGCTTCGCAAGCGAGCAAAATAGTACTCCCCAGGTTGCGCGTCAAGATGGGTCATGCGCACCATCGATTTCTTTTTATTCGGCTTCTTAGAACGATGTTCCGGAACTCCGCTCGATTTGCGCTTGGACGACTTCTTAGCGGATGCGGGAGTCCCGTTGGCACCCATCTCCTGAGGCTCGCCAGCAGCACCGGCCTGACCTCCCTCAGCTGTGGTTGTTTCAGGTTCTTGCTGGAGTCCCGACTCGGCCGGCTTAGAATCTTCACCGATCTCCGGAAGAGGGGCTTCTCTCGTTTCGGGCTTGTCAACAGTGGCAATGGCTGCTTCATCCTGATCTGGAGGCTGTCAGTCAGAAGAGTGAAGCCAACTGACGGATTTTTTGCCAGTTAAGCAGGCAATGACTTACCAGCCATATCATCACCCTCCTTTAACGATGCTTCAGTACCCTGGTCGGCGCGTGGCGGTTCTGGAGATTTGATGGTAGCCTCCACAGTTGGGGAAACCTCGTCCTTCGAGTCCGCAGTCTTCGGAACAGCCAGGTTGCCCTCCTCAGCCATGGCCAGCAAGTATCCAGACGAAGGTATTGTGTAAAGGAAAAGAAGAAAGACCAAAGACGGGTAAACGTAGGTGTGGCGATGGGTGAGGGTGATGGTTGATCGATTAGTTGGTGGTGGTGGTAGTTGGGTTTGGTGGTTGGAAGTTCTGTTGTGGATTGGCTTTTGGTGCGCGAAGAACCGTGGCGTGAGACAAAAAACGCGTGGGTGCAAAAAAAATTTGAGGAGGCGCCCACAGAACTAGTTAAATAGCCCAGAGAGAGCAGCGTCTCAACACAACCCCAGCACAGTGCACAAAAATGCAGTAAGAATCAAAAGGTGAGAGAATCGAGGTCGCTTGCAGTGCATTAAGCACTCATTTCAATTGGCTCTGGATGTGACTGTACACTGGTTTGTGATACAACCGCGTCCCTTTTTCACAAGACACATACACAACTGTGTACAGTGCCCCTCTCAGTACCGTGAAACTGGAGGTCTGTCGATAGGGAATGTGTAAAGCTCCCTGGGATGTATATATGTAGAATCTTTCAATGTCGAGGAGGAGAAGAAGAAGAACAACGTCGGAGAGAGATTATAGAGTATTTCTCTCACTTTCGACGGCCTTCCTCAAGTTGCAAACTCGGAGACAAGCAAATACTAGCCCCAAGATGAGAGCGCGTAAGACAATATTAGGCGGAAAGGGGAAATCGATGTCCTGGATTCAAGAGATCATCCAGTATCTCAGGTTATCAGGCAGATTTGTAGCAACCGCGGGGTATCAGCAAGGCACAAGAATGAGACTATCAGAGTCAATGGAAAAATCATCCAAGACACAGGAAAGAGGAGTCTCTGAGTAAAGAAAAGGACAAAGTCCAGTAAGATATCCAAATATCAAAGTCTTCTGCTCTGTGGGAGTTCACCTAATCTCCAGTGTCAATTGTGATCCTGTGTGAAGACGACAAGGGACATGAACACTCACAACAACCCCAGAATGTATGAAGCTCTTCCTCACTGGAAAGTTCAACAGGAGTGTAAGAGCGTTGAAAGCATGAGACGAAAGGATTCTGTCTTGAATATGAGGATCTAGACAATATTCGTCCTTGCATCAATACATTAGTACCCACTGATGGTGCGTTGAAAGTAGTTGAGGTGTTGATCGCAAAGAAATGGTTGACATGTATCTCACGATTGATATAACTATAAGAGCATCTCCAACTACATTTCAACCAGCAAAGTGAATTCATCAAGCTACAAACTACATACATAGTTGATATCACAGCAGACGACAACACATAGATTGCAATATGATGGATATGGGGTTTCTAAAGCAGCGTTCAATCAGTCTTCACCCTTCAAGTGCCAGATCACATAACAACCACCATAGTTATTGTGTAGAAATGCATTTGAAACAAAACAGTATATTGATTGACCACTATCAAGTGTATTGCCTAGGAATAATAGTTACAGGGGGAAAAATGAGAGTGTGTTAAGAATATGGACATTTAATGTTTCATATGTCGTATATAGACTTGAACCCGATAGGAATGCAAATATTTGTCCTGTTGAATTATGATTATACAATGTAACTATAAAAACCGTAGTTACTTCACATAGAGTACAGACTAAACTATCTGTTTCTCAGGGTTAAGAAATCACGATCAAAAGAGCCCACTGCAGCGGAAATTTAGAGTCAGATTTTTCGAACTACTCCTGGGGTTGGGATATCACGGTCTTCAATGTCGTTGTACACAAACCTCTTCACGTCGAAGATGCGGTGCTCAGGCTTATGAATTCGCAATGCCCAAAGAACATAGTCTTCAATTGGCAGTAGGTTCAAGAGTGTGGAATTTCCCCACCAGCCAAGACCGCAAACAATTGCACCTGCCACTGCATCGAGGATAAAATGATTTGCAGTAGCCACAATGGCCACCAGAATCGTGAATGGGTACGCGAACCCAATGACAAAGTATGCCACTCGGCGCCAGGGCGGTAAGCGAAGCTTAGATCCTTCATGCGATTCCAAGTCCTTGGAGAACGGAAGAGCCAGCGTGTGCAAACGATGGTGTGGAGGATCCAAAGGTATTGCCATTATGGTTAAACCGATCATTAGGGAATACCCAAAATGAAGGGATGGCATCGCCGCTAGATTAGTACATACGCAATGGAGAACATGTTAGGCTTCGATACGGACCAAAGACACCGTCAAAAAGGAATGGCTCTTACCATATTGATTGCAGAACTTGTTTTGTGTCCATACGCTGCGTGCACCGCCAATCCCATGCACAGTATCAACAAATCCATAGCTTCGGGCCACTTCTCCAATGGGACCTTTCACGGATTTATCACTCAGCAAACGAGGTGGCATGCATGGCCAAATTGTGAAGGCGACAAATGCAAGCAAGTTACAAACTGCCATGGTCCGTCGTCGAGCCTGATAAAAACCAGCTCCGGCCAGCGATCGGTCCGTTGTCCCACCTCCGCGATTCAGCCATCGCGCTTGTAGTCGATTGCGAGTAATATTGTAATAATAGAGCCAGACGAGGAATGCGACTGTACCAGGAATATGGACGAAAGAATATATCCGATTTATCCAAGTCATCAGCAGGGGTCGCTGCAAGAAGTATTGTTGTATTTCAATCTCCCAAAAGATGCATAGCTTTTCTTCCAGTTCGATGAGTTGAAGCGCGTGCCGCCTAGCTACATCCACAGTGCCTGCCTGAAGTGTAACGGCTGTAAAGGCCCGTCCTAGCTGGTATGTCTGTGCCGAAAATTGTATGGGTTAGCGAAGCCCAAACAGCAACCCGCAGAGGGCAGATGGAGATCTACCCAATACACCAGCGCCCAGTACCAACATTCGACTAAGAAAGGAAATTTCTGGAGCAGTCTGCTCAACAACCGGTCCCTGAAAACTGCAGTATTGGGTGTGATGACTTCCATCTTCCAGGTAAGAAAGCTAACATTCCGCTTCCTCCATCGGTTCATCTGATCTGACACTAAGGAAGGCGAATGGGAACGAGTGTACTCTCCTCTGGCACAAGGACCTTTAAGATCAGAGGGGTATGTTCTTGGTTGCAGAATATCTTCATCTGCAAGGCCATTGTCGCAGGCTGTACCCAGAGAGCTGCTATTTCGCGAATTTGACCGCGCAATGTCCCTTTTCCGATTGATCCAGATTCCACTAAAGAGGAGTGTAATGACCACCAGTGGCTCCAGGAAAGCCCCGACACCCATATCCAGAATTGCTCCTGTGGATAGCTTCAAAGGGCTGCTTTGTTTGGATCACCTATCACTGTACCAGCAGAGATGCAGACCGATTTCCCCCCTCAGGGAATAAGAAAGCGGTATCTGAGATAAAAAGCAAGTTATTAAACTGTTCCAAAAGATCACTACAGATTGTCAAAATGCGGTGGTCAAAAGAAAATGAAAGCATAGCAGATGACTAGGAGATGTAACTGTTGCTCACATCCATAATCGGGCGGGTGCTGTGAAGACATGACTGCTTTCCTCCATTGTTAGTTTGGCTGTTATGATTGATATCCATGCATCCATCATGGCAGCGTCCCATCAGTGGTTATCCAGTAAATTGGAAGGAGAGCACTCAGCCCTGAGAGCAGAGCTTCACAGGTGGGTTCTGTACAATGCATCATTTCAAACGTAACGCTTGGGTATGCCACAGAAACTGCAGTAATAATTTCCAATGGTACAGAGTGACTTGGATGGACTCTTCTGTGATGAAATAGAAACATGAAGGAGGTTCGACCACAATCAAGATTCAGTTTGAGATGATTGATTGGTCTTGGCAAAAGTAGCGGAATCGGAAACTCCGCAAATGTAAAGCTTTATTCCGAGAGCACCGAGACTGTCTCCGCACCAATCGGCATCGCCAGTTAAGCCATCTTCCTCACGGAGTCAATATGTATCTACCTGATGTAACTACCATATCTACCTTAGCGGATTTCCGTAGGTCTGAGAAACGCCTGAGCAACGGTGGATCATGCGTTGCCAAAGGCTTTTTCAACTGTGGATCAACCGTTTCTCCGAAGCAACGCATGATCCACCGTTGCTTTACAGCATTTAGGTTGCTCAGACCTACGATATTCCGGTATGGTAGCTCCATCCGAAACACCCTGCATCCTAATTTTGAGTATGATAGTATGTACAGTACTCCGTACACAGTACTTATAAATTGATAATCCAGACTGTACATATAGTATAACTAATATATGATGTATGTACGAAGCACTCCGGAGATCCGGAAATACACCAAATAACTAGCCGATGATGTCATATTTCGTGGGAGTCTAAAACCCGCTCGCATGAATGATTTGGCTCTCACAACTTTCTACCTAAAAACTCCCAGAGTAAGAAGATACTGATGATTGATACCAACTCTCTTGACTCTTTCCAAAGACATCTGTATCCCGTAATACCTGTGATCGTACTTCAATATTCCTTTAACAACTGCCCCCAAAATCGTCTCTTAGCAGCTGTGGGAAAATGCTGTCGACAGCAAGATCAGTTCTGGCAGCATCCGTTCGTCATGACTTCTCTAGCACTGTTGTCTCACGATGCTCAAAACTCAGACCTGCTATCAATCGGCCTAACTTTTCTACGTCGGCCATCCAAGGAAACCAAGTCAAGAGTTTGATTCAAGACAAAGAGACTGGCCTTGGCTTCGTTAGGTCAAATCAGTTATCATCGAAGCCGCGTACCAAAGGAGTGACAGAAATTCGAGGTCCATATTATGCTGTACGAATTAGTTTCCTATCTGGCATTTATTTTCGTCAGGCCAGCATCTGATTCAGCAGTGAAAACAAACATTTTGCTGGATGGCTAACAAAGAGCCGAGAGGAGTATAGGTAATGGGAAAAAGATACCTGTCAGATATTCTGGAAACGTGAGGGCCAACTAAACAATCTGCAAGGTTTTTTGTTCTCAAATCCATGTAATCCTTACGGGGGAAGTCTGACATCAAAATACTACCTGGGCAGGATGGGTGAATATGTTGACGGACTCAAATTCTCAGGAGGTATTCCCACTTTTCCTGCCATAAACTTAAGTGATGTTCATGGTGCGGGAGCTGATGACATTGGTATTCAGGTTCATTCTCTCTCTTTGAAGAAAATAAACTGCGAGAAATGATAGACTTGGCACATGCACACAATGTTTATGTCTCCACTGTAAGTTCACACCAAGAACATGTTTTTAAATGCAGCTGAGAGTAGGATAGGGTGGTTGGGCAGAACACCTCCTAACTCATCCAGACAATGTTTCCGTTCTGGAGCGATATTTCGCAAAGTGCAAAGACCTTGGGTTAGCAAGTTAAAGCCCCTTAAAGATCTTTCTCGCTGCTAACAGCACTGGGACTATAGGTTTGATGTCATAGAGCTCTCGGCGGGCTTCCTCTCATTCCCGGGCGATGACTGGCTTCGTCTGGTTGACAAAGTGCACTCGTACGGCCTTAAAGCCAAGCCGGAATTGGGCATCCAGTTTGGAGCTGGAGGAGGTACGTAGCCATGTTTGTTTTATACAAAGCAGTGACACGTAGTGTTTCTGTATTTGAAGCTCATGTATCGCCATTTGCCTTTCACTAGACACGTCAGCCGAAGAACTCGAAGCATTTGGTACAAGCGATCCAGGAAAATTGATCAATCTCGGGCGACGGTTCCTAGACGCTGGAGTTGAGCGTCTCATGATTGAAAGCGAAGGTATCACAGAAAATGTGAAAAGCTGGCGAACGGATGTCGTCTCAGCAATAATGAAGGAATTGCCTCCCGAGCGGGTTATGTTTGAAGGTATGTTTTTTTTTCTGCATAGATTGAATATTTTTTCTTTGATCTCATACCCTGAATAGCGGCCGACCCATCTGTATTCAACTGGTATATTCGTGAATTCGGTGTCGATGTAAATCTTTTCGTCGATAACTCCCAGATCGTGCAATTGAGCTGTCTTCGTCGTGGTATTTGGGGAACTGCTGATACATGGGGCAAGATCGTGTCCTACAGGCCTGACACATCCTAAGGGTTAACTATTCAAGTGTTGCACTTCATTCCGCCTTGAATTGTTTGCAGACCCGAAGTCATCGAGGGAAAAAAGTCGACTCAACAGTGGTGGTCCTTCTGGTCAAAGTTATCTGGAAAAAATGACAACTATCTCATAATCTGCAATTTTGTTTCTTGTCGAGAATTTTGTCAACCAGGGAGAACAACATCAAGCTCTTAATACCCCTAATTAGTAGTCATAACATGGTAGCCTTGGAGCTTCACTAGCACACTGATAAGTTATTATTAGCCCTGTGGATGCCAATAATAAATAAAAAATGACAAATGTTGGTTCTGAATTTGCATCCTGATCCCTTAGGGCATCATGATTTTGGTTAGATTAGATAACCTCACTAGGGATGAGAGATCAGTCTAGTCGTTGGACGGAGTATAGCCGAAACCATAGCACCATCCATCCTCTACTTACACTCAAAATAGTTCTCCTGCAAGGCATCATGCAGCCGGGCAAAGACTCCACTATGCCACGTCCTGAAATCCTTCCACTCCTCCTCGGGCATGGTAGCGGAGAGCATGTTCAACCACCCGCCCACGATCAGGTCGGCATAAGTAGCCTGTTCCCCCTCAAGGTACGGTCCAGATTCGTGGACCATAAACAGCTGGGCCAGTGACGTCAGCGCCACCTTGAACGCCGTCCTAAGCTGCTCTCTTGCCTCGCCTTGAATGCAGATATCATCCCAGGAGCTCAGGTGTGCGCGCCTGACGAAGAGGGCCCTTACGGCCTCCGCCGTGTCCGTGTTGAGGGGGAGGTACTGGGCGACGAGCACCATATGGGCGGAGAAGGTGGCGTCGACGTGCATGTTGAACCTTGCGTAGGCCTCGTTTTGGGACCCCTGGTTGGAAGTTAGGGGCGCAAAGAACGCCGTGTCCTTGTTCGGGCTCTCGTAGTCGAGTCCGGTGCGAGTGGAGTCTGGAGGGAAAAGGCGGCCGCCTGAGTTCGGAAACATGTCCTCGAGATAGTTGGCGATGTCGAACGAGTCGCCAACGACTCTGTCTGAGGCTGGGTCCCGCAGCATGGGCAGCGTGTAGTAGTCAGAGCCATCGTCAAACTTGCGGGTGGCTGGACAGCCGAGCCCCTTGCGAACGTCAGCGATGTCGAGGATGTCGACCCAAGTTGTCTTGAAGGGTACACGTTTGAAACTGAGCGCGAGGCGGGCCTTGGAAGGATTGGGCGCGTAGGAGCGGGGGGCTATGGGTGAAGAGATGTCGTAGAAGATGAGGGGGCTGGAGTCTGTCATTTTAGTTGGAGGTGGCAATGTTGAAGTGACATTGAAGCGGGCAGGACATGGAATTTGATTGTTTATTAGCTATGTGTGTACACAGCATAGTAGTTATGGATAGCAATTTCTGCAACCTGCTTGGGAGTCTCTAGTTTTCTTGCTTTTTCATTCTCTCTCCATTGCTGAATTCCATCGGAGCAGTGATCTTAACGAACTGATTAAGAATAGTATGATCAACACCACTATACTGGTTTCCTGGAGGAGAAAAGACTGTAGAATAACCAGACATCAACTATATCTTCACCGACTCGATGCTAACCAGTCTTACTCAAGACTCTGTGTGTTCTTAGTCAAGATTTTAGGGGTTTACTACGTCCCTAGGTCGCTAGGCGTTAGGTCACTAGGTCCCCTTTCCAGTTGCTCCCAGGGGCGCTCAAGTAGGTTACTAGGGGTTACCAGGGTTCCAGTGGTAGCAGATAGTAGCCAAAGTGACTAGGTTTGGGGGATTGGGGAGCTCTGTAATTTTGAAGCTCATTAGGTTTCTAGTCCAGTAGCTACTAGTAGCTCTCAAGTAGTCTCAAATAATTTTTTAAAAAATGTAAATCTTCAGATCTAGTGAGATATTTTTAAATTACACAATAATTCTCTAAATTACTTCTTAAGTTCTTACTGCTCTCAGTAGTACTCAGTAGCAAATACAACTACAGAGTAAAGAAGTAGTCTTTAACTGCATAAAACAAATGAATAACAATATTATTAATAATCAAAGAAGATAAGATATTAAAAATAAATATAAATTTTTTTTTAAATCTTTCATTATTAATGATTGCTAAGAACTTCTAGTAGCTGCTGAGAACAATCAATATAATAAAAATAAAATAAGAAAAGAAGACATAATATAAAAAAAATACTAAATTCTCAATGATATTTTTAATTCTTTGTTAGTATTATTGTTGTTGTTGACTTGTTGTTCATTGTGTTCTTTGTTAGTAGCAGCTGAGAACTCTTAGTAATTACTGAATAATAAATAAAATTAAATACAATCATGTAATTTATACAATATATTACAACATCTCATTAGATTCTGATTTTTTAACATTTCTAGAAGCTACTTGAGAGTTACTAGTAGCTATCACTGACTACTTAGACTGTAATGTTGTTACAACCTAATGAGCTTCAAAATTACAGAGCTCTCCACTCCCTCAAATCTAGTCAGTTAGGCTACTATCAATTATCATTGGAACCCTGGTTACCACTGGTATCCTACTTGGGCACCCCTGGGGTGAACTGGAAAGGGGACCTAGCGACCTAACGCCTAACAACCTAATCACGTACCAACCTGATTTTAGGTTAGACTCACTCTTCACCGTTTGTTGGTGACTGTCTAGCGAGAAGCTTACAAAATGCTGACGAAATCCATTCCAAATGCCAAAAGATATGGGATGAAAGTGGGAAACCTCAAAACCAGATGCTATGGTGTAGTAGCTTCTGGGTGTCGATGGTGTATACGGACATCTAATTGCTCAGAATTGTCCTCTGCATCCATTAGATGTAGCTATAAGACATATTAGTACATCCTTGGTCATCGATTAGAAAGCTTCTCAGAACATTCTCCAACATTCATTCTCCTTTTGGCACGAGTATATAAATGCGCTTAGAGGAGTCCCTGTCGTGGATCTCTTCTCTTTTCATTTGCATCATCTCATCTGCTCTATTTCGCATCTCAGAAGATCAAATTCAAGCCATTGAGTCTTTGAATCCACGCTGCCCATATCTTCCATTACGCATTTTCCTATCGAAAGGATTTCGACAAGTCGAGGTTTAGATTTCGTATTAGTATCCTCCATTTCTGACATGTCGATTTCACGGGCCATTCGACAGGCATTTCTTGCCATCGAACAGTCAGAGGGCGCCGGGGCACGGGTGCGCAGGTCCATTGGAACCGCAAAGCTCAAGAACTTTAGTCCATTCCTGATGCTGGACCATTTCACCATCGGAAAAGGTGCTGGATTCCCAGACCACCCTCATCGAGGACAGGAAACCATCACCTATCTTCTTTCCGGAGGCGTCGACCACGAAGATTTCGCAGGAAATAAAGGTACAATCGGGCCCGGCGATCTACAATTCATGACCGCGGGACGAGGAATCATGCATGCGGAGATGCCCCACGAGAACCCTGACGGAAGTCCCAATGTTGGCATGCAACTGTGGGTGGACCTGCCAGAGAAGCTCAAGATGTGCGAGCCCCGGTATCGTGACCTTCGGGCCTCGGAAATCCCCACCGTCACCGTGGACGATGGCAAAGCGAGAGTCAAGGTCATATCAGGCCAATCGCACGGTGTTGATTCCGTTCGCGACCTCGCCTATACACCCGTCTGGATTTTTGACATCACGCTCCAACCGGGCGGAAAAATCACGCAGGCTCTGCCAAAGGGCTGGAATGCATTTGCATATACCTTGGCTGGAAGCACCACCTTTGGAAAGGACTCTAGTGCATCTTCGAAGACTGTTCCTGAGTTCTATAACGTCGTTTTTGATCAAGAGGGAGATTTGATCGATGCCTCTAATTTGCCAGATGCCAAAGAGGATTCCCGCTTTATTCTGGTCGCAGGCCAACCACTCGATCAGAACGTTGTCCAGTATGGACCTTTTGTGTTGAATTCACAGGAAGAAGTTTATCAAGCCATGTTGGATTTCCAAACTGCCTCCAACGGCTTTGAAAGAGCGAGGGGCTGGGAGAGTAAAATTGGCAAAAGAATGGGATAAACGTGTTCGTTTTTGCATCTTTAATGATATATACCCGTACGATAATGTATGTATGACTGTTGATAGGCTTCGTTCCCTTTAATAGTTACATACTAACATGTAGTCAGTTATGATTGTTGATTTGACCTCCATGTATGTACATTCTGGGAAGATTTCTTAAATAGAATGATAGCTAGATTCTTCAATTCATTATTTATCATTCTGCCTTAAACATATGTCTTCAGGATGTCTCTGGGAGCAAGATGTGTATAGAAGAGCCATTAACTACATAGTTATCGAGTGAGTTTGGTGGTAAAAGCGGCACTGTCTGCTTGAAGAGGCCACATAGGAGGACAGATATAGGTTGCGATGTGTTTGCTTCATTGCTGAAATCTATATTTAAATGAAAATAAAACTCCCTGAAGAGAATCCTAGCTATTTAACTTGACTTTTCTGTCTATTTCGGCTACTGACTGATTCCTCGATTCGAACATGATACGCCTTATGGTAGACGAGCCAGTCACGTACCAACCCATGCATTGAAAGGATATAACATACATACTGAGAGCCTATGACATCTCCAACGACGAAACGCATTCTTGCGCATGACTACAATCTCTTCCTCGACGGTTGAATATCCCTGGTGTCCTTTTCCGATTGATGCGCAACAGAGCATATTCTAGCCCAAATTCAAAATCCATCAATCATGGGGCGGCGAACACAGGTATCATTCGCGGCCTTGATAGCATATGCAGCTGTGGGAACATTCGGCGAGAAACCCTTTCGCGTTCAGGATGATGTTCTTGGATTTCCACAGGTACGCTCATACGATATGGATTCGCGTTGTGTCATACTCTACCTACTGCTTTAGAGCAATGTGTGGATGCTAATTTGATGTCCGTTTTTACGCACTCTCAGTACGAGGTACAATTCCCGGACGAATATATTCTAGTCGACGATGCCTATTCACGTTTGTCAAAACCCTTGGGCTCCAGAACCCGCGCCGCTACATCTTCTTTATCCTCTCAATCACCCACATCCTCTTCCGTTATCCGTCAGCCAGATCACACAGAGCTGTCACAGCAGGTGCTATCGCACAGTGGCGCCAAAAGAGAAGATCCTGGCGGCTCGGAATCGTTACCAGATACCGATGAATTCATAGAAACATATGAGGAAATGGTTATAGGGAATCAGAGATTTCTCTGCGGTATTCCGAAGGCTGACCCGTTAGCCGACAACAAGACTTCGGGAGGTCCATCCGCTGCTGATCAAGAAAAGGAACTGGCACGGGCGACAAGTAGGGGTTTAGAATTACTCCGCGATATGGAAGGGCGTTGTATGTATTATGCTGCTGGTTGGTGGTCTTATTCTTTCTGTTACATGAATCAGGTCCGACAATTTCATGCGCTCTTACCCGGGAACGGTGCACCTGTCTATCCTCCCACGGAAGACCCGACCACACAGTCCTTTGTTCTCGGCAGGTTCCGTAAAGGTAAAACGGACGAGAAGAAAAGAAAAAATGGGAATCCTGAGAAGCCTACAACCGAGGTTGCAACACGTCAAGCTGACGGGGACTCCTGGTATCTTGTGCAGTACCTTAATGATGGAACACCTTGCGATCTCACTGGGCGCAATCGGAAAATTGAAGTCCAGTTCCATTGCCATCCGCAATCAACAGACCACATTGGTTGGATTAAAGAAGTTACCACCTGTTCTTACTTGATGGTTATCTATACGCCCCGTCTCTGTAATGACGTGGCCTTTCAACCTCCTCATGAAGATGAACCCAATGGAATCCAATGTCGAGAAATCGTTTCTCCAGGTCTAATCCCTCAATGGGAGGGGAGAAAGCGGGCACAGCAAGGGCTCAGTGAGTCTGCTTCGGACTTTCTACCAATTGTCGGAGGTATCGAGGTTGGCGCAATGAAAGCTGTAGGAAAAGATGGAAGAAGAATTGAAAAGGGCAGGGTTGCATCTATGGGTGAGGAGAAGATTGAAGTCGTTGCAATCAGTGAAGGTGGCGAAATCCAGCGACTGTCTAAAGAGGAGTTGAAAAAATACAACCTAGATCCGGAGAAGATTGAAGCACTTAAGAAGCAGTTGGAGGAGATTGCAAATGGCAAAGACTGGAAAATGGAAGTGGTTGACGCTAATGGACAAAGGGGCCTACGCGGGATCATTCAAGATGATGAAGAAGAGGATGATGGTTCGCAGGCCCAGAATAAGGGCCGGAAAGCTCAGAAGCAAGAAAGCAAGAAGGGAAGAAAGGAAAGGAAGAAAGATCAAAGGCAGACAGAACCAAACAATGATGTTGCTGAAGAAGGAAGCGAGGAAACATATAAGGAAGAACTGTGATGCACTTGGAGCTGTTCTTTCTAGCCCACAAGACGGCGGAGAAATCATGACCTGTGACCATACGCCCAGAAATGGAACCACTATTGTCATTCAAGTTTGACAACTGTATGTGCACAGCCCTTTCAGACTTATAAGTCATCTACATACATAGTTGCGGTCCGCTCGTTACACACAAAGCCTGTCAATTGTGCTGATGGATCACGGCGTCATATTGCATTGCAGAGCAAGGAATTGAGTGTCCAGTGATGCAAAGAACCGAGTTGTTAGGTGCTTGGAGAACCAAGCCCTGCTAGCATCCTTTACAACAATATATACCCAGCACTGTGAAACATTTAATCTCGAGACACTTCGTCCTCCTTCAAGATAAGAAAAAGGGGCAATTGTGGTTGCCATCTCCTGCGCTTAGTCAGAAAGCAATACCAGAAGCATGTTTCATACGGTATGGTACGTCACATACTGTTGTAATTAGCAGTAAAACAGTGGTAATTTATGAATTTGATGCTGTATTGAAATTGGATTTTCGGTACGCTGTATCGTCGCTCAAGCAAACCATCCACATCCATCACCATCTTCACCCTTGTGCCGCCAACCGACGACGACACCCACCACTTCTCTTCTGAACTAATTGATTTCATTACTTCGTTCTTCTTCATAACCTTTACACTGATCCATCCAAGCTGCCATTACCGCTATCCACGACCTGTTCTACTTTTAGCTCATCCCTTGCGCAAAGGAAATTCATGCCGAACTCACACCCAACGTTTACTCCATCATTTTGTCATGCATGGGATTCTTGTTTCCGTCCAGCCATACAATAACTATCGCAGCTCGGAGTCTTCCTTTCGAACGAGGACTGTGCATCTCTAACCTCGTACTCATTCGCTCTGGCCTCGTTGGATTTTGACGGCCTACCCAAGAATACCCCGATACGTCCTCGGCTCTACGCACGTCCCTTATATAAACGGGATTGATTCAGCCCCAGATTGTTACGGGTTACGTTTCCACAGTTACTAGCACATTCTAGCTACCTAGATATACAAGCTTACGGGGCGTATTGTTTTCGCTTTGACAACAGTTAGGGAGGTGGTAGGAAAATGGGGTTTGCGGGGGTATACACGGCTATTTACGACTACAAGCCGCAGGCGGAGAATGAGCTCGAAATATCTGAGGGCGACCTTCTCTATATTCTTGACAAAGACACAGATGATGGCTGGTGGAAAGCAAAGAAGAAGGCTGCAGATGTTGATGAGGAGGAACCGGTGGGGTTAGTACCAAATAATTATGTCGAAGAGGTAATATTGTTCCATTAGTCCCTTTTTTGTGTTTTCAGACAGCTTGACGGGCCGAACATGCTACTGCATGTTTTCTCGAAATCTTGCAAATGATTGATAGTGATGATGTTAACGATGAGTGTTTGCGATAGGCACGACCTACCAAGACCGCACGCTCGCTCTACGATTACACACGTCAAACCGACGAGGAAGTGTCCTTTTCTGAGGATGCGGAACTCAAAGTCTTTGACACTTCTGACCCTGACTGGACTTTAGTTCAGATAAATTCCGAGTATGGATTTGCGCCCTCGAATTACATCGAAATAGTGAAGGAGATCGACCTCGCCCGGCCTGCTTCTCCGCCACCTCCACCATTACCACAGCGGGTGGACAATCATGAAACTGAGTCGGAAGGAATCCCGACGCCACGTTCTCCTTCCAGCCCGGTTGAGAACCCCGCCGCTGCTTTGGCTGGGGTTCTCACCAAACAACAAGAGCCCGTCTCCTCGGCTCGGACCAGAACTGTTCCTGTACCTTCCGCCGAACCATCCCAATCTCCTCCAATAGCATTGACTCCGCAGGCATCAGATGAAGATGACAACAGCCCTCCACCGGCCCTCCCACACCGCCCGCTCTCCCTCCCGGATTCGCCGCAGGAACCGATTTCTCCACCAGAAGACTCTTACCCTACCCGTCGTGACGTACCACCTCCTCGTCCTCAATATAGTCGTCAGTATAGTTCGTTAAGAGGGGAGACTTCGCCTGGCGTTAGGCCTTCTCCTCCATACAGTCGGATCAGTACGCGGGATCCTGATAAGGCCCCTAGCCCATCCGTGGTTTCCCCGTCCGGTTATCATATATACAACATCAGTGAGATGATTTCCATCATGGGAAAGCGAAAAAAGATGCCCACAACTCTCGGGATTAATGTTGCTACTGGTACAATCTTTATATCCCCGGAAAATTCGGAAGATGGGCCACATCAGGAGTGGACTGCGGATCGACTCACGCACTACTCCATTGAAGGCAAGCACGTCTTCTTGGATCTTGTACGCCCAAGCAAAAGCGTTGATTTTCATGCTGGTGCCAAAGACACAGCTCAGGAAATTGTGTCTGCTTTGGGAGAAATTGCTGGAGGCTACAAGGCGGAGGGGTTAAAGGAAGTGATTGCCGCAGGTACCACTGGTGGAAAGAAGAAGGGACAAGTCCTATATGACTTTATGGCCCAGGGAGACGATGAGGTTACTGTAGCCGTTGGAGACGAGGTCATCATTGTTGATGATACAAAGTCAGAAGAATGGTGGATGGTGAGACGTATGAAGAATGGACAAGAAGGAGTTGTTCCTAGTAGCTATATCGAGATAACGGGAGTCGGCACACCTGCAGAATCGAGCTATTCTGGCGTTAATGCTGGTCTTTCGACTGTCGAACAAAATCGTCGTGAGGAGGAGCGATTAGCTAGAGAGTCTGCTCGAAAATCTCGAAAACATGATTCTGGATCCAGAGAGGTAGGACCCGGCGTGAAACTGCCGAACAGAGCGAGCAGTTTACTTGCACATGATGATGGTAACAAAGGATTGCAGCGTCACAAACGTGAGAGTCGATCTTCGAAACCGAGTAAGTTATACCCTTTTTCCATGGAAACTATATTGATACTAACCGAATTAACAGAGCCAGATCCCTCGAAAACGAGAAAATGGACTGATCGAACTGGCACGTTCACGGTCGTTGCCGAATTTATTGGTCTTACCGACGGAAAAATACATCTCCACAAGCAAAACGGAGTAAAGATCGCTGTTCCTGTTGCGAAAATGTCAATTGAGGACTTGGAATATGTTGAAAGAGTCACCGGTGAGTCGCTGGATGAGGATAAGCCGCTATCTGATATCCGACGTCGCAATCAAATGCCACAAGACAGACAGAAAGCCATCGGTGCCTCCATTAAGAAAGAACCAGATTACGATTGGTTTGATTTCTTTTTAAAAGCAGGAGTTGGTCCTCACCTTTGTGAGCGATACGCCCAAAATTTCTCAAAAGACTCGATGGATGAAAGTGTGTTACCGGATATAACCTCGGATACGTTGCGAACTCTAGGACTCAAAGAGGGCGATATTTTACGCGTAATAAGATACCTTGATGATATATATAACAGAAAATCGAAGGCTCGGAATGTCAGCTTCGGGGGGGAAGAAGTAATTGGCAATGGAGAGAGTAGTGGCAGCTTATTCTCTGGTCCTGGAGGCACTCTCCGCAACAATACACGCAAAGGC
Organism: Emydomyces testavorans; assembly: GCA_029449355.1. Lineage (NCBI taxonomy): Eukaryota > Fungi > Ascomycota > Eurotiomycetes > Onygenales > Nannizziopsiaceae > Emydomyces > Emydomyces testavorans. The sequence continues at coordinate 5,790,546 of CP120628.1, forward strand.
CGGCCCGCTCCCCCAGTCCAAACCAGCGACGTTGTTGATCCAAAGGCTTTTACACTGAAAGATCCTTCAAAATCAATGTCCACAGTTGAGAAAGAATCGTCTCAGATTTCATCAGACAAGGACGAACATAAAGGGTTTGAAGATAGTGCTTGGGAAGTGAAGCATCCTAAATCTAGTGGAACGGCGCCACCATCTGTAACTGTCACACAAGCCCAAAGCCAGCCAGCTCTTACCGGCGCTATGGCGGATCTTTCCTTGTTGCAGGAGCCATTGCAACCGGCGAAACCGTCACCAGCATCGCAACTAAATCCGCCAGTCGCCTCTCAGCCACAACCTCAATCGATGCCCCCACAGGCGCTGCAACAGCAGCCACAGATGACCGGTGCTAATCCGGCCTTTTTTGCACAATTGGGTCAGCCAGCGATGTCACAGACTCCCCAGATTCAGGGGCTGAATGCCCAGATGACCGGATTTGGTCAAACTCAACAGCAACAAACCCCTCAATTCCAGCTGCAACAAGCCCCAATGCCTCCACGACAGCGCCCGCAACCTCCCCCGGCTATGAGCCAAGGATCAATTCTTCCACCGCCTCCTCAAAGACCTCTTTCCGCCCCCAATAATCCAAGCGCTCTTGGACCGGCTCCTTTACAGCCACAGCTTACTGGACTCCCGCAAACCACTCCTCATCTTGCACCGCCCGGCCACAGCTTAGCCGAGCTTAATCAACAACGATTCCAACAGTCGCAGTTGCAACCACAGCCGACCGCACTTGCTCCACCAAGTTTCGGAATAGGCCAGTTTGGAAATCAATTAGCCCCTCAGCCAACTGGGCTAATGGGGCAACAACAAGGCCCCTTTATTAACGGTCCGCAACAAACAGGAATCCAGAGGTTGGCCCCACAACAAACTGGATTTACTGGGTTTTCTCAACCGCAATTGCAGCAACCCATACCAACCGGATCTATTAACTCTGTTCTTCCACCACCTTTGCAGCCTCAGAGAACAGGTGCCAATGGATTTGGTGGTACCACAAATTTTACACCCCCGCCTCCTCCACCGATTCCAGAACTTCCAACTGCACCGCTACAGCCGCAGAAGACAGGCCCTGCCCCTCCTGTTCGGTTTGGCGTGCATAAAGACGCGAAGAAACTTACTCCCCAACCTACCGGCCTTAAAGCGAACCTTGCTCAAGCAAGTAAGTTGCTTTCTATATTTTGAATTGTCTATATAAAAAAAAGCATGGTGCTGACCAGAAGTATAGCTCCATCAAACCCGTTCGGATTCTAGCTGCTCATTACTGCTGAGGCTGTTGAGTCACATCATAGAGGTGACTTTGGTAGTAGCGGTATTCAAGGATTGTTTGGATAATTGATGCGAGTGAGTAATGGGGCCACGAAGGTGTCACTGTTACCGTTTCCCTTTTAATCCTCGGTTTAACGAGGCCTATCTCACCTATTGTTATTCCGCCTTGACTGCTCTGTCTGAAACTGCTGGCGAGCCACCAATGTAATTATGCGCAATCTTACACTCAGACTAGATGGCATAACTTTGAACTCTTTTCTTCTCTAAGAGCTTTTTAGCAATTCTTCTGTTGGTGCTTCCTTCCTCTTCAATGCTTTTATGCTCTCATGGCTTCATGTCTATTCTGTTTGTCATTCGTTGGTTGGACATGTAGCCGATTAATTGTTCTGAGATTGCCCTTTTCGTGTCTTCCCATCCACTTGTGTCCCTTCTTTATGACTGACTGTGATCTCTCTCCAATTATCCCTTCCCCCCCTTTTTTTCTTGGTTCACCTGTTATAAATTACTATGTACTTACATACAGTTTAGCATTCCATTCAGTGTTTGTTCTGGCTTTTGTCGCATAAATTTAATCTGTATTCAATTTATTTACTTGGGATCCTTGATGCTTGCAAGCGACTCTGGTAATGGGGATGTATGTATAATTGGAAAATCTTTGGGAAATGTCACTTGGTATTGAGATGGCTCATTGGAAGGGATAGATGATTTGATATTATTATGAGTCTGGTAAAGAAAAGAGAAGAAAAGAAGAGCACAATCAATGAAGAAGGATCGTCGGAAGACAAAGATGGAAACGATTTAGAGCGGGCCAGAGGCTAGATTTGCAATCAGGGAATGACACAGGTTTGAGAGGAGACAAGATCACAGCAGAGGGTGAAAAAGGACTGTCAAAGCGTATGTTACGTTTAAATCCACTCAGAAACTCCGATATTTCCCGCTAACATGCCATGACTTGGGAAGATGGTTTGCAAGGCAAGGTTGAATAGTGAAAATGTTCAAGCAAAATGCAATGCGTGTCAACGGAAAAAGAAAGAAAGAAAGAAAGAAAAGAGATCACATCATTCGATACACGAGATCGGAAGCGAGTTCGCCGATGGCGTCAAGAAGGTCGCGGAAGCCAAGGTGAGCAGGAATCGTCAGACCTAACAACCCGCTAGCATCTTTGCCATCGAGAACCGTGTCTGGTAGGCCATATGAGGCTGGCGAACGCAACGCCGGTTGGTAGCCGGCCAGCTCGCGAACCTTGCAGGCGGCAAAGTGCGTTACGAGTTTACGGAGCTGGTTCTCACGAGCTGGCGGCGCGTTGGGCAGGGCGAACACGGGATCGTCGCGCTTGGTGTTGGTGTATGCGAAGTGGAGGAGCTCGAGGATCATGGGGACGTTTGTGGGTCGGGCGTTGTCGAGGCCAGCGGTCGTGAGCGGGTAAGAGACGAGGTCTCGATGGAGTTTGGTGAGACAGGTATGAGCGAGAGTGGGGATGAGGTAGCGCGATGCGAAAACGTAGAGCTTTGCGTGGAAGAGGACGTACGGATCGTGGCCGGAGGCCTCGCCGGCGTATGTGGATACGCTGCGAAGAATGGGCGATGGAAGGCCCAGGCCGGATTTGTATTGTTGCTGCGTATACTGGAGAGAAGTGAATTCATCCCAGAGATTTACGCTGGAGCGTGGGGAGAGGAGAAAAGAATTCTGGGGTTGGAGCCGAAGGGGTTCAGGCTTAGAGGCCTCGGTCTCAGGTTTCTTCGAAGATTCCATGTCGAACCAGTGTGTATCGGACGTGGTCTGAGCGGCTTCCGGTTCGCTCTGCTGTTCACTCTCTTTCTCCCCGTCTACTGCCTCTTCCTTCTCTTCTTCCCCTTCGTTCACAGGCGGTGGAGTGCTGGGAGGCGTCAAGGCAGACGCTGCGCCCTCCTCAAATGGCTTTCCTTTTTGCTTCTTTCTGTTCTTTGCTTTTTTCCCTTTCTTTCCACTTTCCGGGAACGCCTCAGAGCCCTCGTCCTGCCCAGCAAAATCGGCACTCCCGTCTGACTTCAATGCTTCTGCGAGGTCTTCTCCTAGGCCTGGCGTTTGCGGTGGAGATGGAGCAGGAGGTGGAATGGTCGTGACCATTGGCGAGTCAGCAAACGCTACACCATGCGGTGCCTTTAGTTCGGCGCCTCGTCGTCGACGTGGTACTGTGTAGTCTCCTGTGTAGGCAAATTCGCAAAATCCAACAAAAGTTTCGACATCTTCCTCTTCCAAAACCGCGATGTGATGTCTCGATTCACGAGTATGGCCATTGTTCATCAGCTCATCCAGTGGCTGGGACACATGTCTGGCGAGACCAGACTGGATCGTGAGCTTGATGTGATCTGGGCCAACAAGAAAAGTAAAAGGAGGCGAGTGAATAACACTATATTGTTTTCCCAGTCAGTATATCTGAACATACTTCCATGAAACACACTCGTCATCTTTTTCCGCTGATTCATGTATATAATTCAAGTGAAAAGTATATGTATACTTCAGTGCAGGATTGAGGGACATTGGGCTGAGTACATCGCCGAAAGTTACTCATGGACATTTCAAAATGAACGCTTTCATATGTATTGCAGGCAGAAAACATACCTATTAAAATCTGGGGCTGGCCGTGCCATTCCCTCAGGGCTTCAGTGAGTGCACGCCCACAGCCGGATCTCTTTTATTTGGATATGTATGTAGATATAAAAAGACAGGAGTGTTTATTCAACAGAAACACTTTTGATATGGGGATTCAAGTTTTCACAGAACTTCCCATGTGGCATCCGCAAGAGAATATATAGTAGCATGCAGAGCCCGACAGAGTGTCTCTCCTTGACGTATCTGCTACGTGTGAGATTATCATGGGATTTCCGCCTGATACAAAGGCCGTGTCCCTATTTTGACTGCGTTAGTGCCCTGTTCAGGAGAGAGAATTGCAAATATTCAAAGAGAATTGAGGGGAGCAAACGTCACATCTTATCCACAATCGTAGATAGCGCATGCTGTGCGGTGGGTAGAGATACATGGCTTGTTGAAGCAGGGCAGCCAGTAGATATGCTGTCGTGTCAATAGACTAAACGGCCAGCTGTCCATCGACCGTCGAGGCGATCAACAACTGGGCTTTCGCATTAGCGGTTGGATCCACGCAGATTCGCTTGAGGCGGTCAGTGGGCGACCGCTGGTCTTGGAATTTGAAAAGGGACCTTTGCGTCTTTGGGAGTTTTCGACGGAATCCGCTTTGGCATCAGCGTTCGATTTGTTATCTCTCCAGAATTGTGTGGCTAGTATGTAGGTACATACATATCTCAGCGATAGGTATCACTTATGAGGTATCGACGGAATGATGCCTGTGGATGATACTCGCTTCTAAGTCTATTGGACTAGCTGATAACTATCTGATTCGACGCTTCAAGTCATATGTAATGAATGGAGGCATCATTCTGTTGAAAACGCTCTTCGAATCGATCCACGGTGTATCTGGGTCAACAGGAGAGTGAAACACATTCCTATGAAAGACGACAAATGAATAAATAGTGAGATTCTCTGTTACAATGCTGGCTCAAACGACAATAATGAAGTACTATCTTCATGTCGAGGGCAACCTGTAGGGCTCTAGGTCTGAGTATCTGCTTCCTGTCTCCTTTGTGACTGCATGGGTATCCAACGATTGTCATTATGTGACTGGAGTGAGACTTCGAAGCTATACTGCTAAAACAACAAGACTACTGGGAAATCAACGGGCGATATACCCGGGCGGAGTATAGGGCAAGCCTTGATGTCTCCTTTTTGAAACATGGCTATCATTCCAGCATGCAAATTCTCATGCCTCAGTCAGTGCACCAATCTGATCTCCTTGCCAGGCTCCCACTCCCTCAAAGCATCACGAATGTTGTACCAGAACCGCAAACGCACGCACTTCCTCACCGCCTCGTCAACGTCCCCCCGATCGATGGCCTCTCCCAGTGCTCGTACCGTATGTCTGACTCGCTCTTCGTTCTCCGTCTTCAATTCCAGAATTGTCGCTTCATCTTGTGCTTCTTCAATAGCTTCTTGAATCTCCAAGACCTGCATCAGTGTCTCGGGGTCTTGAGGATGTCTCTTCGCCCCGTCTTCGGACGTCACGTCGATTCCATGTTGAAATGCCAGGAGATATTGCGCCCGGCTCAAAGGATCGGAAAGCGTACGATATGCATCGTTTATACGTGCAGAGAGGGCTTCGGCGCGTTGTTTCGCAGCCCCTGATGGGTATTTGTCTGGGTGGACAAGGCCTTGCAGAGCCAAGAATTCGCGGCGCAAATTCGGGACAGAGATATCGAACGAGCTCGCTGGAGGAGGGCCCTGTGGCAAGGTCTTCGGGAAAATAGTGTAATGGTTGGATATGTCTGGAGGTTGGGCTGCAAAGAATGTCGAATCATCTGCGGAGGAGGCTGATGAGGGGGGAGGATTGGCTGATGATGTCGTGAGAGTCCGAACTGGTGTGAGCACTGAGGCAGCAGGCCGCAGTGTCCTGGTATGTATCAATTGCCTGTGCTGACAGAAAATGCAGAGGCTATTTGTCGTATTGAAATTTGGTATACTGCATGATCTTTGTGATGAGAGTTGGGCGCTGGGCCGCAACAAGCGGCCTGTTGCCACGAGAGGCCGATGCATCTTCATTAGTTTCAAAAACAGAAGATGGATAGGATAGCTGCTGAAGAGCAAATGAGCCAGAAGGCCAGAATTGGTGTGATCTCTGTCTGCACTTTTGTCTGTTAACGAAGATCGGATTGATGAGAATGATGGTGGTTGTCTTATCTGATGGACGGTGATAGAGGATCTGATAAGATTTCATGGAAGAATTAGTAATCAAGACAGACTATTCTGTTTTGGGATTAGCTGAGTAATCTGGCCTGTGATTACATAATTAATGGACTAACTAACTTAATCTAGTCACCGTCCAATGTAGTTCCCTATGAGATGATTCTCATCATCCAACCGCCCAGCAGAGGAGATGATGATGATGAAGCCCATGAACTGCAAATATATTGTGCTGTTATTACTCTCCCATGCAGCAGTGATGGAGCTGGCAATAATAAAACTGATCCCCTACTATGTCTCAAGCTGTGAATAACAGACGGCTACTGGTGTCTCCTAACTTCTGTCCTGCTCACGGGCCCTTGATGAGAATGGTGTCCGCGTTAGGCTGAGAACAATGCACCCCGTCACCACCATCCTTGTCGTTGCCTCCAGTGTCCAAGCAAGCTAACACAGATAGTAACATTTTGAAGGATCGAGACAGGTCTACTGGTGATGATGGGCTCATCCTTCGGTTGGCCAATCCCCGTCAAAGGCGTTAACACCTGCGCTCTGGCTGCCATCTTCAAAAGAAAAGGAAAGCCCCAGAAAAATAATCAGAAGGAAAAAGATTCTCAACTCTCAGCATTTGATTCATCAATCTCATTGAAGTACTGTTGCAGTCTGAGTGCCAAAACTGAGCTTAGCCACTTCTACGATGAGGGTTGCACTTTTCAGTATTCAGCCCCACGAGGAAGACACTTTGTTGGAGTTCAATAAGGAATACCAGCATGAACTCGTGTATTTCAAAGAGAGTCTCTCCGAAGCAAACGTCTCCCTGGCTGCTGGTTTCCCTGCAATATCAGCCTTTGTCAACGATCAGCTCAATTCCACCATCCTGAAAGCGCTAGCCGAGGGCGGAACCAAGCTGGTCGCATTGCGCTGTTCAGGCTATGACCGGGTGGATATCAAAGCAGCTAGAGCAAATAGCATTACTGTCATGCGTGTTCCGGGCTATTCCCCCGAAGCGATCGCCGAATATACGATCGGAATGCTGATTGCCCTCGACAGACGGATCCCTCACGCCTGGCAGAGAGTGCGCTCCGGGAATTTTGATCTGACGGGCTTTGTAGGGCATGGCATTCACGGAAAAACCGTGGGGATAGTGGGGACCGGGCGTATTGGTGTCGGGGTCGCCCGGGTTTTTAAACATGGATTCCAATGCGAAGTCCTCGCGCACGACCTCTATCCCAATGCGACGCTGGAACAGGGAGGCGTTCGTTATGTCGAGCTGCAAGAGCTGTTGGAACAATCTGACATTGTCTGCCTGCACTGCCCATTAACCAGTGCCACTCGCCATCTTATCAACGCTGAAGCCTTGGCTTCGATGAAACACGATGCCGTGATTGTGAATACCAGCCGTGGTGCTTTGATCAACACTTCGGATCTTCTCCGTTCATTGGAGCAAGGGCACATTCGAGGTTGCGCTCTTGACGTCATTGAAGGAGAAGAGCATTACTTCTTTCATGGCCCCAACACTGCGGTTCACATGGATGATATCTTGAATAAATTGGTTGCTCTTCCCAATGTGATCCTTACCGGCCACCAGGCTTTCCTTACCAGGGAGGCTGTCAACAAGATCGCAGTGACCACATTGACGAACATTCAGAATTTTGAATCTGGTACAGTAAAGGCAAATGTGGTTTACGACAAATATAACCAGTAGCGTCAGATGAAATTCTACTCATGTCTTTAGTACATAGCCTTTTTAATGATTACGAACAATGTGGATGGAGCTACTGGATCTTGTACACAAATGATGGCATATTTAGGAAATGGACTTGTCTTGCTTCTCTTCTCTTCTCGTCTAAGTATGTATACAGAGTCTATATCTTACTCTGCTATGTATTAATGGTCAAATGACAGGCAGCAAGATCCATTTCATGAACAAGAACTCATTCATAGTTCAGAAATGCGTTCTTCCTCTTATCATTTGACCACAGGTCGCTTTCTTCCCATAAAGTGCTGCCAGTCAATTCTATCTAACTACAGTATGGATATTGATGAACCTGTGTTTAGCAGCCCTGTCTGTTCCGCTCCCACTCACTGGTATTCAGCCGGTGGAGATACAGATGAGCCTGAACCCGGATGGTATTTTCTCTACGGGGCTTTCAAGGAGCCAAATGCCCTCGTTTCAGTCCTTTGCTTAGATGACGACGACGACGACAAGATAGAACTGTACCCTGCAGTCGCATTTGGGTTCAAAACAATGAAGTGGGGTCAAGAGCCTGTTCTGATACGAAGCAACACGATGAAAGACGATGCAGTGGTTTCGGGAGTGGCAGTTAAGATTGAAAAGGCCACCCATGCGAGAAAGTTGCGGGACTATCAGTCGGATAGCTTTCGACTTGGGATGTGCTGTATTCGGCTTGAGATTGGAGAGCGGAGAGAGCTCGTTAACGGGTTCATTTTGGAATGGAATGGGAGCTTCGAGGAGTTGAGAGACTGAAATCTGGGACTAGCTTCGACGACATATCTGGCTGGCTGGAGTGTTTGGATGCCCGACTTGCCACTGATTTTTTTTTTTTTTTTTTTTGTGAAGCGAACTGGTTTGACGATGGCTGGAGTTTCATCCCCGATAGTTACTTGTTAGTTGGATGTTGGCCCCGATCTCCACACCCCTCCAAGATCATGTCACCAATGATGGCGGTCACCTCGATGTTGGGAGCCATTCCCTCCTGAAACTGCATATCTGTACTCTTTCTGGTCGAGCGAAAACCGTTCAGATCCGATCTGAGATTCTTAAAGAAGCGGAAACGATCGCCTGGTGTGGTCGCCCAGCAATGATCGCGTCGTTAATCAGAGAAAAGCAAAATCGACGACGTCCATGTCCGCCTTCTTCGAGACCAAGTCCAGAAAGTTCCGTGCTGCGATCGAGAAAGCAACTGGATGTGCTGCGAAGGCGAATTGCGCGGAAACTCGTATTCTGTAAGTACATATCCTCCATTTTATCGATTCCTTTGCAGGTGGTCTTATTCTTTGCAGGAGAGACGTTCTAATCAACATGCTGCCATGTTCTTCTCGATCCAGGAACGATGAGCTCGAAACCAAATACCAAACATCGTCTCACTGGGATAAAGTCCCGGTGGAACTCCAGATCTCCATTTTCTGCCAATGCCGTTTGCGGGATATTGAATGTCTGAGGCTCGTTTCTCGATCTTTTCGCGATTTGATCGACGCCAATGAACATGCTATTGCGCGAGACTACCTACGAATCCGGCGGCATGGAAGCCTTCCATCACCAATTGACAATCATGGGAGCCATACTCGAGCCCCCCAAGATGACGTGATTCTTTTGTCAGATCTCTTCCCACCTCCAGGCGTATGCCAGCATCCTCAGCAGGCATACAGCTTTAAATATCTTGCCGATTTGCGGCGTCGTCAGGAAATCTGTTCGAAACTGGCGTACTATCTAGCTGATCGGATACTGGATAAGTATATGCAGTCTGACCCTGCGGTCAAAGCATCCTTTGCCTCAAAACGCGATCGGCAGGCATGTTATGACCGAGGCGTTGCCTTACTCCAGTTTAAACTGACGCCTTTAATGTGAGTTCCGTCATTGCACGTGGCTTTAATCGCTACTTATAAAGACTTAGCGACCGCTAATCGAAGCTATTCTTCCCGTATTTGAAAAAATATAGGTTTTATGTCCTATACTTTCTTGACACCTATTCCAAAATAAAATCTGTCGAGTTAGACCGCCTTTATTCCCAGCACGAAGCTGGCTCCCTAGTCGATCCACTGCCTCGAGCTCATCGCATTGAAGACGAAAATATATTTCAATGCTATATCCTTCGCTCTGCCCCCTTTAACAATCCGGACGTACTTTTATCCACCCATCATGTGTTCTTTCTTCTAGCCTCCTACTTATTAGATGCTGTTGCGCCTGACTACCCCTTTCACTCCAACGGCGAAGCTATGACAAGCATGCTGCTCACCATTGGCCTCGAACGCATCGTTGAATTCTTTGCTGCCGAAAAGGGAGGGGGATATAACCAGCGCACTCTCCGCAAGACATTTATGCGAAATATGCAAAAAGATTGGGATGCGTATACGAAGAGTGAAATGGCGATTACAGTATATGGCGAAGGTGAAAGAAACCATGCTCCGGTTCCCTTGAATTGCATCTGGCTTGCGCCTGCGCTGAAGGTGTTAAATGAGAAAGGTAGGGTGCCCCATCAGTCGCAGGATTGGGTGGTGGTGTGGGAAGGGTTGAAAATTCATTTACATTGTCAGCATTGTGAGGGGATTGACGATGGATGGGCGGCAGCAAGTTGGATGTAAAGGAAAGCAGTTTTCCTTTTCCTTCTTTGACTTCTTTTTTTAACCAGGATATGTCACCACAATTTTGGAGACGCCTTTTGACGATACAAAGTACTGGACAATGGGGAATAGAGAAGGCTTGTTGGCAACCAAAAGGTCATGAGGAATATTCCTTTCGCGAGGCTCTTGCGAAATATACAGACGAAAACTGGGGCACGTATTGGCCATTTGAGATGGCAGCGAATGTAATGATTTGGAATATGCCCACCTCCTGTTATTGCATAGCTTCCAAATGCTGCCCTTTCCAGCTTATTCCCCAAAGTACAGCATTAATAACTTAGTGAAGTATGCTAATTAGAACTGAGATAGGACTCAGATGTGAACATACTTGGATACTCATTCTACCAATGCAGACCCAACAACAGTTCACAAGTCTCTTGCAGTGTATTCTGAAGAGTGCATGATCAGCTCAGTGTGATAGCAATTGATCCAAATGTGGGCATCATTGCTCAGCCTCCGTTCAATCCAGAGCAGCCAACACAAAAGACTACATACATACTCTATCTCACAAGGGTCAATTTGAGGCTCGATTAAGAGTGAAAACCACTACCATATCCCAGTCCAAAGAAGCTTCACATCCCCGTTAACAATATAGAACTGAATCTCGGGGAATGTGTTGGCTATCACTTGTCCGGGGAAAAAAAAATACCAGTATCGATTTTCTGAGGGATAGCGTCCGATCGGATGGGCGTATAGTCTGCGCGTCAAGTTTGTGGTGCAAATGTGCAGAGAGAAAAAGCCCATGAGGTCCGTCATATCATTCAGCCGTTTCCGAGTGCTTTCGCTGCTCTATAGTTCCCGCCAGCTTCCTCTTCATATGGCAAAGCTCCTCCAAGCGCATCGGTTCTGAACATATTAAATAGGCTTCTCATTCGCAGGTTCATTTAATGGCCTCATAATTCACATAGGCAAGGGTAATTTACAATTCGAGTACCCAGTAACGTGGTTTTGAGCATATTGTAGTAGGAGAAGCAAGAAAAGTCCACCCTCTAGTCGTTGTTCGTGTAATATAGCAAATCCTGTTATATGAACAATATATGAAGGATGAGCGCACCTTCGTTTTTTCACAAGTTCCGTCAGTGAGGACCATCCTGACGCTCAGAAGCAGAGAGCAGAAGAGCCCCCTAGTAAAGGATATTGAATTGATGGATTAATTCTGAAAAAATGATCCATATCTAGATCTTTTAGGCCAATGCGCAAGAGAGTGTTCATGCATCAACCATCTATTCCCCATAGTTTGACCGTGCGATCATGGCCGCTACTAGCAATCCACTTCACATCGTTGCTGATATCGACGCTCAGCACACTCCCGGAATGGCCGCTCAGAGACTTCACCAATGACCAGTCATCGGCACTGAAGACATTAACATTCTTATCAAACCCGCTGCTGACGAAAAACGTCCCTGATTTCTTTGGCTGAATCGGCTGTCGTGGCGACTGGCTAGGGTTCGGCGTCGTGGGACCATCGGTCGTCATGTCACCATTCAACTCGCCCTGGGAAAGAGTAGGCAGATGCGAAGAGGTGGCTTCGGTCCCTTTGTACCATCGCAAATCAGAGACCACGCCCTTGTGAGCACCCACGCCGCCGGTTCCACGAACTTGTCGAATGTCCCAGCATTTAACCCATCCGTCGCCTGAACCAGAAAGCACCCGGTACGAGTCCGCTCCCCAGTCTAGCGCATAAATCTCGCGAATGTGGCCCTCGAGAATCATGACTGTGCGACCGGTCCGCAGATCCCAGATGCGGCCTATGCTGTCCAGACCACCACTGGCAAGAAGGGACCCGTCAGGGTTGAATGCTAGCGAGAATACTTCACGAGAGTGGCCTTCTTGTAATAGCAATTCTGTACTGGTCCTTACATCCCATAGTCGCCAGGTGGTATCGTAAGAAGCAGATGCAAGATATTCTCCAGAAGGATGAAACTCGACGCGGCAAACACGTCCAGAGTGACCGGATAACGTAGAGAGAGGGGTGTCTTTGCTAAGAGACCACAGATGCACATTCCCTTCGCCCCCGCCGGATGCGAGGTTCACACAGCTGTCCGATACGGTGGAAGAAGGGATTGTAGCACCGGGAAACCATGAAATGCCTCCTACTCGATCAGTATGCCCTCGAAGTGTGGCTCTCTCTTCCAGATTTGGGACCGTGAGGAGCTTGATGCCTCCACCCCAATTCCCTGCTGCTACCAGTTCCCCATTTGGTGCAAAACGGGTAATGCTAACAGGGCGATCTCCCGCCAATTGGGAGCCATACAGGTCAAATCCCTGCAGTCTTTCCTTGATAGCTTTCCTGTGCTTGATATGCGTCCGTAGTGGTATTGTCGACTCTTCCTTCTGCCGTTCAATGCTCGCCCTTGCCCGTGGTAAAGAGAACCTAGCAATCTTCCTCCGCGCTTCGAGAAGTTCCTGCGTGCCCTCTGTATAAAATTCCTCCTCGTGGTCCTGTTCTTCCTCCGCCTGCGCCGCCTCGGCCTCTTTCATCTGCACATCCATCCCTTCTTCCCCTGTAGCCGCAGCCGCAGCTTCCTGCTGCTCTTCAAGCTCCAGCAACAGCCCTCGTAGCCGGTCACGTCGATCTGTAGCATCCTCACCAAAGAGAGTGATCGGATGGCCAAGCTCCCGTAATCGCGCGCGCACCCGGCCATCGTCCGTAGGCACTGGAATCGCCGCGGCCCTTCGTTTGCGTGAGAACTGGGACAGAATCGCAGAGGCTTTCTCGGGTGCTATGCCAGCAGCAGACGCGGGCAAGTCATGATCGTGGTCCACGGCTGATTTGGAAATGAATCTGTCAGACAATTTATTTCCCAAAGGCGCGCAAAGGGTTAACGTACGGATATTTGCTAGATCGACTCCTCCCATGTCGGTATCCTCTGTCGCGTCCTCGACATATGCTCTTCGTGATGGATTCATCTTGGAGAACAAGATGTGTATATGAATTAAGTGGAATGAGGTGCTTCAATTGCTGTTCCAGTAAGTGAAAGCAGTCAGATAGTAGTATCTATTGCAATATATAAGCTAGATTGTTGTGATTTTGAGATCAAGCTGTCTCCTCAATAAATTCAAAGTGAGAGAGATGGATTCTCTCCAGTTTCGACATTTTCAATTCTCTTCACAGCAAAATATACATAACTACTCATACATTGCTTCTACCTCTCTTGTCTACTCGGTGAATACATACATATATAGATACTTTATCCAGCAAATCGCCTCTCAGACCATCCAGACCAGCCCTCTCTCTCTCTCTACCAACCAAGCCTTGCCATCGATCACTGAGCTTCTCCTCTCCACCTCCATCTCTTTGGCTCAACTCTTATAACTTTGAACTTCACACAATTCTCATCTTCCCATGAAACGCAGATAGATTCGCTTGATCTAGAGGCAAGGATCTGTGTCCATGCCTCTGACCTGCTCACAACGACCCCTCTCCTCTCAAATGCGCTCGCGGGTTTCGCCTTTCCTGGAGGGCCTCGTTTCGCGTGAGACACCTCCCTCTGATCGTGATCGCTCTGTCAAATGGCCGCGGTGACGGCTGCCAATCCGGCTTCCTGCTTGCGAGGTCTGACGACGGTCTTTCAATCGTGGAACTCTGCCAGTTGGGCTATTTCACCATGGCAGCAGCCTTCCAGGTCCACCGCTGTTCGGCCAAGCAGACGTTGTCTTGAAAACAAGAAGCTCTTTCATTCCAGCACACCTTCATCCTCGCGCCCACGCATGTCCTATCATATCGCAGTGTCCTCCTCCGGGAAAGGCCGCAGGTTCAGCCCGGACAGAAATGTTTACAACTTCCGCCCGGAAACGCAAAATGCCATCGGAGTACAGCAGGGACGGAATTATTTGGAGCGGAAATTGAGCCGGCCAGATAGTGGCGAAGATGCCTTCTTCGTGAGCAAGATTGACGACTATCCCAATGCGTTTGCGTTTGGTGTTGCGGATGGAGTAGGTGGCTGGACACAATCTGGGGTCGACCCGGCGGATTTTTCGCACGCGTTTTGTAGTTATATGGCGGAATCTGCGTTGAACTGGGATGCATCGCCTCACGAGCTGCGTGCGAGGCTTCTGATGCAAAGGGGATACGAGCAAACGTTGATTGACAGGACGATATTTGCTGGCAGCAGTACCGCGTGCATAGGTGTAGCCCAGGAGAATGGGACGGTTCAGATGGCAAAGTATGGACCAGTGTTTCCGCCCTTCATGATATTCACGATTCTCGTCTAATCATTTCCGCATCTTAGCCTTGGAGACTCCGGCTCAGTCCTTTTCCGCCTGGCAGCCGTTCACCATTATTCCACCCCCCAAACCCACGACTTCAACACACCCTACCAACTCGCCGTGATGCCACCGCTAATCCGAATGCAATCCGCCATATTCGGCGGCAGACAATACGAAGACCTTCCCCAAGACGCCAACGTGACGAACTACAGCCTCCAGCACGGCGACGTCCTCTTGCTCGCCACGGACGGAGTCTACGATAACCTGAACAATCAAGACATGCTCAAACTCGTCACCGCCCGGATGATGGGCACGGGAGCTTGGAACGGAACCGCAGACATGGGGATCGGCGTATCCGATGGCCTCAACGCCCTCACCCAACCCGGCGGTCTATCATCCTCCTCCTTCATTTCACCTCTGAAAAAAACCAATCCCCGTCTCCACCACCCACGACACCACCCGGAAGCATCACAAGCCCCCACAAGCCCCGGAGAGACGCGCACGGACGAGCATACCCTCCAAGCCCTCCTCGCCGTAACCATCGCTGGCGAAGCGAAGATTGCGAGCATGGACTTCCGGCGCGACGGGCCCTTCGCCAAGGAGTCGCAACGGTATCGACCCTGGGATCATTGGCGAGGAGGGAAACCAGATGATATCTGCGTGATTGTTGTCATTGCCGTGGAAGAGGGAAGGGAGACGAGAGAGTGAGAATCCCATTTTTACACGGGCAGATTTACACACGCTTAACCCACGCAATCCGGACGGGGAAAACCTGGGTATGGGATATGCCGATACACACATAGATAGACGGATAGAAAGTTAGGCATCAGCGTGCGCCTATTAATTGGGATTTTTTTTTTTTTTTTTCGCCGGTTTTAAACTACATACTAGACATGCATGCTTTTTAATTTTGGATCTGATCTTTTACCATCGACGCAGCAACAGAGCATCACACTGCACGAAATCTGTCTAGAGATTCAAGTGCTCTCTCTCTTTGCATCCTTGGGCACAAGTCAAGGTTATTATATACACTAATGATACAGCATCTCAGCTGTTCATATACTTTAGTATTGACCATAACACCCAACAAGTCGTGATTTCATACTTAGACTAAATATGTTAATTTTCTTTTTAATACAAGTCCTCGAGATAGAAGAGGAAAAAAATAAAAAACGGAATATAAGTGCTCAGAACAAGGAAGCTATGAATACATAGCTAGGAGGCAAGAGGCCATCTGGATATAAAAAGGTTGTGGAAGTGAGAAGAATTCATCCAGAGAACAACAATAACTTTGATAATTTTTGTTCGGTGTTACGAGAAAAGTTCTTGGTCAAAGAGGACAGAGATATCCAGACCATGAAGGCATGATTCTGCAGTTGTTAAAAGGAGATACATAACCACTTATAATTGAGGCAAACTGTCATCCCACATGCAATCAGCCATATATCTTCCCAAGTGTTCTCTTCAAACCAGCATTTTCGAGCAAGCTATGACTGGGTTCATTCATCACAAAAACACCGTCATTATTGTTATTTCCCTTATTTCGCAAAATGCAAGTCATAGGAAAGCCACTTGCGCGCCTTAACGCCAGCAACGTCCAGTCCCGGAGTCCCATACGTCAGAGGAGCGAAAAACATGAATCCCCAGATAACAGCGCTAAGAATCGCAATGGTGGCTGCCCATATGGCCATAAGACTCTGCCGACCCATTCGAGCCCCGACGCTACGGAGTCGACGCCTTGGTCGCGAAGCACCACTAACGTCCTCAGGGTTGATTGGGTCGACGTTGAAGAGGAATTCAACAAGGGCTCCTGTTACGAGGCAGGATGCAATGTGTGCGGGAAGATAATGGTGGAGGAAACGTTGTCGATTCATGAGATAGAATGGGAAATAATGAGCAGCCCAACATAAGTAGAAAAACCCGGCGCTGTTGTAAAGGTGCGACCGGGTACCTGGACCCCAGACTACAACAACGCTTGGTTAGACAGCTGGCACTAAGCAATCGAGAGTTATGGCTAACAAGCTTACTTTCTTCAAGGGCATCTACGCCACGGCGCAGAGAGAGTTGGTCAGCACCAACCATACCAGCGAAAACAGCCAAAAGACTGCTCACAATCCACCATCCCACGGGATTACCCAAGAAATATATTTGCTCCTTGGTGTCATTCTTGGTCCAGAAGCTGACTCCACGAAGAAGGAAAGGCCACTGGAAAGGTTCGCTAGCATAAGGATGGCTGGCAGTAAGCGCATTGTTGTGATAGAACATCGCAGCCTGAAGTTCAAGGTATTTTTTCAAAAAAGGCATATGCTTGATTTTACGGGGCTCCCTGATCAAGCGGGGGCTCTCAGGCTCGAGCGAAGGAATGTCTTCGGCAAACCAGATATTGCTGGACTCTTGGGCATTTTTGTTCCCGTTAATTTCGGCTTGCTTGAAGCCCCAGTCAGGTAGAGGCGTCGTGTGGGTCCACATCGCAACCCGGGTCGGGACATGGATCAGCTTGAATAAACTGGCCATGGTTCGAAACTCGTCGCCGGCTTTACTATTATCTACTGTGATTTCAAACAAAGTATCATTACGGCGTTCGCCGTTCGCTAGCTCTGGCGACACAGTCGTGAATTCCTGATTTGTGGGATAGTAAGGCGAAGCAACATCGTGAGTGAGGAGAATTGTGTCAGTAACAATATGCCGAAGTTGAACAGTATCGCCACACTTGACGGGATGACCTAGGCGATCGTCATCGGCGAACGGTACAGATGGAAGAATTTGCCAATGGTTGTTTGTGTCATTGTAGGGATATCCGGTGACTTGTTGACCTTGACTCGAGATACGTCCGTCATCATATCGAAGTGGGTATTTTTCCAGATGGCTATGAAGATAAGTATTGGTCTGCTTGTGTCGGATAGTAATTGTATCATAGTACTGCACTCCCACCGACTGTGAAGCCATAGCATTGTCTTCAAGTGTCTCTTGGAATTCAGGAGTCATGAAATTATCACCAGGGCCAGACTTGGTGAGAACCGCAAAATGGACTTGGAACCAAAGCAGATAAAAGAAGAATGGAACGACAAGGAGACCGAACGCTCGGGCGGCAAAATGACGGCCGAATTGAAACATGGTGAGGGCACCACCGCGGCGGTTGATGTCAAGTAAGTTCCACAAGTCAATCAAAACTGCTGATCCGATTGTCACGAAGCTGAAGAGGCCGACGTATTTAGTTGAAATTACGCAGCTAAGCGCAATTCCAGTCAAGAGCAACCATTTCCACCATTTATTGCTGAATGGAGCATGTCTGAGCTTGTAAAAACGAACATAGCATAAAACACTCAGGGCCATCGAAAGAACCAGAGTCGCATCAAGTAAGATCAGTCTGTCCTCGCCGACATGAGCGTTATCGAACAAGACTAACCCGGCAGAAAGCACGCATGCTGGTAGGGAGTATCCCGACTCCCACATGATCAGGAATACCACGGGAACAGTGATAGCTCCGAAAGCGGCGGGCAACGAGCGTAGCGCCACATAAGGCACTTTATTCTCAATATACGAGTCCCCGATGTTGTCGAAAAGAAAGTGGCCATCAAATCCGACGAGCCAGCCCACGAAAGCGAATAGAAGTTTGGCAAATGGAGGGTGCACATCGAAGAAGTAGGTCCGTTGGAGGTAATAGGAAGCAAACTAAAGCATTTCGCAAAAAGAGATCAGTCCACTATCACATCTCGACAATAATCGACTGCCAACCAGTTTTGAAAGGGAGTAAAATTGTTCACCTTCCCAAAGTGCACCTCGTCAAACACCACCTGATCAGGATAGTTTATCTTATAAAAGCGAGTCACAAAGGCCAGTATCGTAATCACCGTCAAAGCAAGCTTGTAGTCCCATTCCGACTTTGGGCCTTCAGTATGCTGTTGGTTCGAAGTCGGTGATGTCGGAGAGGGGGACAGCCTCTCCGGCGTAGTGGTATTTGCACTCTTCTTCCCTCCTCGCTGTCGGAGGCTAGGTGGGGGAGAAGACATGGTGGTTCAACGGACGTCAGAAGAGAAAAGAATCAAAAATTAAAGGTCTTTTATTGAAAACGAGTCCGCGTGGAGTCTGTCTCAAGGGAGTCAGCAAGACTGATATCGAGTTCAACTACTCCGAAGACAAAGGACCTACCAACAAAGCGACATTGTAAAGAGCGTCAAGAAGGTTCGAGATCAAACTCAACAACTACAAAATAAAAACAGCTGAGTTTCAAAGAAAACACGCTGGCTTGGAGAGAGAGAGAGAGAGAGAGAGAGAGAGAGAGGATGAATGAAGTGCGTTGTTTTCTGTTGTTTTCTGTTCTTTTTGGATTTCTTTTCGACTGTCTAAAGAGGCTCGTCCGATCTGAAAGGGGGCTCACGACGGGTCTAGGCCCAATTGGGATTAGTCCCTGGCTGCTGATTGGATGGAAGAGAGGCTAGACTGCTTTTGGGTTGGTGCAGGGACCATCTGATGTCCAATCGTCGCATCTCTTCAATGTAGATGTACTGTCGATGGTATATCGAAGAGCAAGACTGGCATCATTATAGCAAGCAGTGCATTGGGCTGCATGGTCAGACAAAAGAGAGGGATTAGCTTGAAAAGTCCATCGTCATGAAACTCGATCGTAGTTTTAGCTACTAACATATTACATTAGTACAGATTAAATATACATATACATACAGATCCATGTCAATTTGCACGCATTCCGGGGTATATCTGTGTTTTAAAACAGTTACCATTCATTCAAAGCCACAGCTTAGACGATCCAATTCCCTCTGGACAAGATTTCTGAATTCTTCTCCGGAAACCCCAGTGCATCTGGCCAAGCGATACAAGCTCCTGATGTTCGAGGATATATGGTCGCGCACGCCCAGTTCAGATGTGGATTGGTTCTCTGCTGTCTGCTCTAACCTTAAAACGGCGTCTGATCCCCGTGACGAAGCGGATTGAGGTCGCGGATGGCTGAGCCCAAGGGCCGAAATGTCTATTGCGGGTGGCGGCCGTGGAAACCCATTCTGGTTAATAATCTGTTCTATCTGTTGTCGAAGGATATTACCGACGGCATCGCCACTCGGTGAGGAATGTCCAATTTCGTTTCGGTGCACTGATGGGTCGTCATTGTCCATTGCGGGCTGAACCTCGTTGTAACGGCTGTAATAAGACGCATCAGATGCCTCCTGATGCTGCTTGGCGGCGTCGAGGCGAGGGTTGTTTAGAGCGGGTGAATCTTTTCGCATGGGCGTCCTTCCTAGATTATCATCGTATTGGGCCCAGTAATGATCATCGTCCTCGTCGCCACCATCATCGGATTGCTCATTGATCAGCTGGGCTTCATCTTCCGCATGCTTCAGGGCTTCACGGAGGATAGTTTTCTGTCGTAATTCATTCGCCTCTCCAATCGAGAGTGTCCATGTATGTGTTTCGTCTTGGAGAGAATCAGCATGCAGGATCTCCGTCACTCTCCATCCTGGACCGCCACCTTCCTCGTCCTCAGGACACCAGACATAAACAACTACAAGATTATAATCCGTCAATGGAAAATGCGCGCGTAGGGTTTCCGGATCAACACGCTTGTAGCGGGGGACGACATCATCAGGAATCTCAATCTCGCCGGAAACGGGGTGTGGCTCAAATGAGGCTTCTCCGACAATCCGCTCAATCTGTTCTCCTCGGCTGGGATTCCAGCAGAGCAACCGAATCCACGAATCCGACGACGACGAAGAGATGGAACTCAGGAGCTGGACGCGTTGTCGAAGGATTGGTGAGAGCAGAGGGAGGAGAGCTGGAGGAGGTCGCGGGGAGGCGAAGCCAGCAGGCAGACAGGCGAGGAGCGGAGGGAGCAACGATCGTGGCTCTGGGGCGGGGATATACTCGACCATTTCAGCGTGAATCAAAGCAGATGATGACAAGTCGTAGACCTGTATTAGTATGTAGTATCCAAAGGCAGCACGATATATCGACTTCTCATGGGATTACAGAAGGAGATGATGATGTTAATCGTGACAGAGAATGGAGTCACAAGTGGCAATTCAGCAAAAGCCGAGGAATGATGAGAATTGATGCCAGTTGAGGTTCTCCATGATGGGCCATTTTGCCTGATGGAGACCTAATTTCATCGAGTGGAGAGACAGCCTCGAGCACGTATTTGTGATTGATTTTGGATTGCTTCAAGGCTACATTCTTCGTCACAAAAGACCCAACTAAGACGCCAATGGAAGATGCAATACAACTACTCGAGAATGGGGACTGATCTTGTTCACTCAGCATGTCCTGTCCCTGCAGTTTTGTATGGACAACCCTGCTCCTCTTCAAGCGTTGTCGTGTCGCATGAAATGTCAGTTTGCGAACCGAGGGAAACGTCGCGATCAAGCAGTTTCAAAGCAAAATTTACATTATAATTGTTTCTCGAGCTACGAACCATGTTGTCCAGGCTTGCCACCGGCTTCGAATTCTTCAATCTGGTTCTTTTGCCTGTCTGTGACTCTGTGCTCCCAACCTCTCCGTCTTGTTGCACACTCCGTTGACTGACTCGCCCCCTCCTCTCCAGCTGCAATCCAACAGCTGTGTGGCTTCTCTTCAACCAGTCGAGCGGGAGTGAGCCACTGGCGTACAACAGAGGAAGAGTTTCCATTTCATTCTTCCGTTCCAGAGAGCTCTCATCATGGCCCCAGAGTTGATGAAGGTTTCTTCAAACCCTCCATTAGTCACCACTTCTGATGGAGAGCACGAAGGGCCGGAAGGAGAAGACGACGCTCTCATCGTGCAGTCGGAAAAGGCTCTTGAACGAAGATTGCTCCTGAAAGTCGACCTGCGTTTATGCACAATCGCGGGCGTTCTCTGCAGTTTGAACCTCATAGATTCCGGCATCATTTCCTCGGCCGCAGTGACCACCATGATCAGTGATCTGTCGTTGCAGGGGAACCGATACTCGGTGTCTATTTTCATCTTCACTGTCTCTAGCATCGTCTTTCAACTTCCTTCGACTCTTGCAATCCGCTTTGTTGGGCCAAGAACTTGGTTTTCAGTCATCACTGTCTGCTTCGGGTTGATTACTTTATGCACGGCTTTCGTCAGGGACTGGAAGCAAATGATCGTTCTTCGCGTCCTCCTGGGTATCTCCATGTCTGGTGTTTATCCGGGCGTGACATATCTCATTAGTACGTGGTATACACGGCGGGAGCAGCAGCTTCGGTATGCATTCATGCAATCTGCCGAAGTAGTGATCCTCGCCACCGGGAGCATCCTGAACTATGCTCTCAACCACCTCGACGGCACCGCCGGATTTGAAGGATGGCGCTGGATGTTCTTGATCCAGGGCCTGATTGCCTGTGCCGTGGGAATCGTTACATACTGGTGGATGATTGATTTTCCAGACAACGCACACCAGAGCTTCTGGTTTCTTAATGAAGCTGAAATCAAACTTGCCATAAAGAGAATAGAAGCCGATAGGCACGATGCGATTCCAGATCAATTCTCCTGGTCTAGCGTTGCAGTCAATTTTCTTGACTTCAAGCTCTACGGGTTCAGCTGCTTGTACTTTCTTCTCAACGTCGTCTCTACCTCGCTTTCCTACTTTCTGCCCATTATTCTCCAGTCAGGTATGGGGTTTAGCACGAACAAATCCATCCTACTCTCTTCGCCGGTACGTCACATCCCCCTTAAGCTTGATGGCTGTGGTTATCTCCAGCTCGTCTTTTTCCCAAAATTAACACATTACAGCCGTACTACTACGCCGTCATCCCCGTCCTCCTCACCTCTCTGATTGGGGACAGATACCGCTTGCGCGGGCCGCTCATTGCTTTCAATGCACTATGCTTAATCGCAGGGTTTCTGATGCTTGGCCTTCCAGCCTCAAAACAAGTCACCGTCCGCTATGTAGGCACATTTCTCGCCACTGGAGCATACGTGTCCAACTGGGCAGCCCTGAATGCCTACCAGGCGAACAATATCGTCGGTCAATGGAAGCGCGCCACTGTAGCCGCAGCAGCGACGGCATCTAATGGACTTGGGGGTATTGCGGGCAGTTTTATTGTGCGGTCTGCTGAGGCACCGACATACACCACTGCTGTTTGGGTATCCATCGGGTGAGTGCGGGCTCCTGCTTACTGCATTCTGAAATGTCTCGTAAATGCTAATGTGATTGTCAGGTCGCATATCCTGATGATTGCAATTGTGGGGATGTTTTCGACATACTTTTACGTAGCGAACCGCCGACAACTGAAGGGGGGTTTTACCATCGAAAACATGGTATGTGGCTATATATATTCGTCTGGTTTTGCAACCGTATGAGCGTCATTTAACTAATTTGGCGAGTACTTCACAGCCGGGTTTCCGATATACATACTGAATCTTACTTAAAAGTCAACCACCCTTGACTGAGGTGACCGGCGATGGACACAAGTCCACATGAATTAGAAACAATAAATGAGATCTGCGGTCTGACCCTGTTGGTATCTGACTGTTTATATAGAATTGAATTTGTATAATACATTTAAGCTAAGAAATGAATTTGATAGGGGTATAATATCTCTTTGTTGACTGTTTCTCCGTCAGCCAGCGCATTAACTGGACAATTTAGCACATGCGAATGAGAAGAACTCAATGTCGCTAATCCATGATGTGTAAGGAGAATGACTGAAGGAACTCGTGCAAGGACAAAAAGGGCATGACCATCACAAAGCATGACACCAAAGGAAACTCAACAAAGGATCAAGGAGCAAGGCAGGAAAAGCGAGCGCTTATATAGCACCCCAGAATAAGTATGAATCTCCAAGCTCATCGCTCTAGACCGTGTCACGGCCTATCAAGACCTTGCTCCAATCTCCCTACCAATCTCTTCATTCCCGACCACTCTTCCGTACCGACCTCTTCCGGCCCTCCACCCAATCCCTTCCCAACATCAAAGACAGTGACAACCCCATCCAAACCACCCGTGGCAACCCGTCTCCCTTCTCTCTCTTCCCACGCAACCTTATTCAGGCTCTTCGTCAATACACCTCCCCTACCAGATCTGGGCGTCGTCCACGCCGAAGGAATTTCGGTCTCGGTATACAAGTCCCAAACCTCGAGCGTTCCAGCACCCGTGACGAGTGCAAACACGCCGGGCCGGTTTGGCGACCACCGAGCATCATACACGACGTCTTCACGCGTGATGTCTAGTATGGGAGTGACTGTTTGCATGGTTGCTACGGATGATAGTGTTCCTGACGATGTGGATGTTGCCGCAGGTGGGCGAACGCGCCAGAGCTTTACGCTCCAGTCGATACTTGAGCTGAGCATCAAGTCACCGAGATCCACGGGACCGCGGGCGGGATGGAATGCAGTTGACATGACGGGGGCGGCGTGACCTCGGTAGGAAAGGCGGTGGTCTGTTCCGGCCTTGGCGCCAGCGCGATCGTACCGATGACAGGGGTATATGGTGCCTTCTTCGGTGCCGACGAGGAAGAACGTGGGGTCGGATTGAGGGAACGAGAGGGTTGTGGGA
Organism: Emydomyces testavorans; assembly: GCA_029449355.1. NCBI lineage: Eukaryota > Fungi > Ascomycota > Eurotiomycetes > Onygenales > Nannizziopsiaceae > Emydomyces > Emydomyces testavorans. The sequence goes on from CP120628.1 coordinate 5,814,691, forward strand.
GCGAGATCTTCGGTTTTTGAAGGTGGTGGGGTGGTGAGCTCGAGGTATTCTTGTGGCTGGGAGAGCATGTCGACAGTCCAACCGCAGACCACTCCGTCCGTGGATGCTGTCAGGATATTGTGGGCATTTTGAGTACCGACTATAGCAACGTTATAAACTGGATGTGTGTGGCCTGATCCTGATAGGGGAGTTTTCTGCACAGGAGCACCTCCACCGGCGCGTGAGGATCGCGTGTCCCAAAGAAGCACTTGTCCGGAATATGATCCGCCGATTATTAGATTTGGATGGAATGGACTGAATTTCGCTGTGAGAATGTCGGATGTCGAGTGGAATATGTATTCGGGCCGAGCATGAAGGTGCTGATTCCAGACCTTCACAAGTCCGTCTGGTTCGTGAGGAGCAGTTGAGTTTTTGGTGTAAGAAGCTAATATCAGCTCGGGGAACTATGCATAGCAGCAGCCATGAGCACACACGCCTCTAAAATCCCTAGAGAAACGCCATCACATACCTTTGGAGAAAAGCTAACGTCAGTTATCATACGTTTTTTGCTCCATCTCTCATCCCAGAACTGGGCCATCTGCTTTATTTCCCTTCGCTTCTTCCCAACCCTATAATCGTCGTCCTCTTCGTCTTCAGCACCAATTCCTCCCAATGCATAATCGGCAAGGACATCATATTCTTCATCCAAGGCCCTCTCAATAACTTTGCTTGATCTCTCCACAAAGTCCAAAAATTCCCCCGAAGAAGTAACCGCATTAAGCTCATCACTTGTAAGCATACGCAACGGGTATCTCAACGGAGCAATCGGTTGCGCAGCGCCACCTTCTGTCAATTCCTTAGTGGCCTTTATCTCTTCCTCAATTTCCTTCCGTAGCTTTTCTCTTATCTCTTCATCTCGCTCTCGCTCTCGCCTGCTTAATCCCTTGCTAGCACGCGATGTAGTGGGTGTCCCGTCGCCGTCCGATTCGGACCCATCTTCCGATCGCACCCTGGGCCCCGTCCATGCGTCTGTCTGTACTGCCTTGCTGTATGTCAGCACCTCCGGTTTCTGTGCAGGTGCGGGAGCTTGGGATGCAATTTGCGGAAGATCGAGGCCTGTTTGCGTCGCAATGGACTGAGATAATGGTCGTATGGGTGGAGAATATGCTTCTATATTATCTCCACTGAGCTGTCCCCCGCTGAGCACTGAGTTCGGCCGACTGCCACGGCCCCTCGGAGATGCTTCTCCACCCTCCTTGAACGCGGCGGATGATGGTCGGTCCACGAGTCGGGAAATCAAGCTGTCGAGCTCAGCTCTGCTATCTGAACGACCAGGGGTAGGGGCTAAAATCTGCAGACGGACGAAAGAAAGATTTGTTAGGGCTGAGGCTGGCCAAGGGGGGAGGAGAAATCTCTCTATTTATACCTCTGACGTTTCCGAGATGCTCATACGGGTTTGAGAGAACTCCCGTTGCCGCAACTCGCGCTGGCGCTTCAACTCAGCGAGCTTGGCCTTTTTCGCCAGAATCTCATCTTTGCGTTGTTGCATAGTACTCATTGTGATGGCGATGAGCCTATTTCCCGAGGCACAGCCAGTCAAGCACACGCTTCTCCGCCTCACTCTCTGCGATGAAATATCCGAAAAGGGAAATGCTGAAGCTCTCCCGTGATTATGTAAGCATCAGCTGTGGTAATTTATTACGTCGTTACGAGCGTTACCGTCATTTACACAGATTACTTACATAAGCAGAGCGCCAAGCAAAAATCCCGAACTTTGAATCTTCGAATTTAGGCCAAAAGCCGATTTTGAACTGCGAAAGCGACTTCATCTTGAGCATCTGGAAGCCATTGCTCGTCCAGGCTATCTTGCCGGGTTGTCTTGGATCGGTCGCACAATAATCGCTTCCATTTTCCCCGCTGTCCTGACCCCGATTGACCCCAAGCTCCTTGGGGCTGCTGCGTTTCTCCAGCCATGGCCACATCTCAGGGTGTAAACGTAAGTTCCTGAATTCTACACTCATTGGCTTGGGGATAATTACGTGCGTGGAGTGAATTTCTTGCTAATCACGAACATGTCAGGTATTGCGCTACTCTGCTCTCTTCTTTGGCGTTTTCTACGGCTTCTATCACCAATCCTCATTGAACGCACAAGCCAAGGCTGCCCAGATAGATCGTGATTATCACCGGAAAGAACAATTGATAGAGCAAGCGAAAGCTGAGTTTGCGAGAAAGAACTCACCTGCGTCAAAGGAGCCAGAGGCTGGTGGTACGTCTTTAGCTTTGTGATCGGAATTGAACTCCTCGGAGCCGAGAAATCTTTAAGCTTGCGATTTGACTGCTGTGACGATAGGCTAACTGGGACTGCGGTTATCTAGTTATTACGGACCCGAACGATGCGAGATTTGATCTAGAAGCATTTTTAAAGATGCAAGCAGGTGAAAAGTAAAGAAGGGTTCAGAGTCAACAGGTGTTGAACCTTGAGACGAAAAGCGAACCAGAGACAGCGCGCCGATCCCTGGTGAACATCTGAGCAATTCATGATCAGCTCTGACTTCGGCTTGCGGAATACGGGCAGAGAGAATATCCCTTTTGTATTATTTGTATCATTTAAACTAAAGATCGCTTCCTTGGGACCGAAAACGGGGACGTCGGATCAATAGATTTCATTATCCTGTGTACATATCATCGGCATTTCGTCAGGAAATTGTGCATTTCGTTTTATGAATGGCCGGCTCCAGCCACTATTGAATTGGCATCATCATTAAATGCTCGTCTTTCAGGTCTGCTCTAAAGCCCAATTGTAAAGGGCGATGGCCTGGACCTTCTTTTAAAAAGGCCAACACGGAAAAGAAAACCACGACAACCGGGCTTTTTTTCTCTCTCGTATTTCGCCCAATGATCAAGCACCTTGTTGTCAACAAAATTCTGGAGGCGCGTGCCTTCTATGCTTCAAGGGTTTGTTCTATAGCGTGTGATGCACATCCACAAGGATTCCCTCAATCACCATGGGTGCCGAAGAGTGCTGCTAAGTGCCCAATTTTGGCCTTGTCCAACTCAGACACCGTCATAGCTGTTGCACTAGGCACCGGCTTCAACAGCTTCGTCTCTGAATCAAACTCCCAACCTTTCTCCGTCAGGGCAGCAATAAGTTCTGAAATCGCAGAATCCGACACATCTACCATTGTATCACCTTGCACGGGATTGAGATCGACACCTAGGTATGAAGCAGCAGTCTCAGGCCGGATGGCTCCGTAAGCCATACTGAGGTCATTCACAGTCTTGTCACGGAAATATGCTGCACAGAGGATTAGCGACGGCTTGAAATGATTAGGCAATTTGTCTTTATCTTACTGAAGTAGGCTTCGGCCAAGGGCCTCAGAACATCAGGCCAAGGTGATTCCCTTAGAACTTGGTAGACCACGGCATGTTCCTTATTCCAGACGGCTTGTAGCAAATTCAAAGTATTCTGCAGAACAGCATCGGCGATGACCAAGCTCCGTGGTATCCTCCGGGTTAGCATATGTGCTTCATTGCTATAACCAGTCAAAGTCAGAGTCGAAGCAAAACTATGCTCGGATGTCTCAAGCACGTACATCTCACCCCGTAAGAGTAGCGCAAAGAAATAGGCGGAATAGTAGGTTCGTAGGAACTCTGTATCGCTTGCGAAGTGCGTGTTCCCAAATTGTAAACTAATATCCCCTTCAATATCCATGAGAGCCTCGAGAAGAGCGGCGGGTGAGGGAGAGGAAGTGAGGAGCTGGTTGAGCTCCTCCATTGTCTGCGGAGCGGATGACATATTGGCGGGAGGGAATGGAGAACGATATCCGGGAAGGATTAGGGCTGCAAAGTACGAAACGACAGCTGGAAAGGTTGTCTTGCACCGTTCTATAGCTTGACGATGATTGAAAAGCCACGACTATCGCGATGGTGAGATGTTCAGCTTCGTCGAGATCCATCAGTGACCAGTCTCGCCTTTTCTCGAGCTCGATGAAGACTCGCTTAGTCAGCACAGATCACCAGCAGTTGAGACCACGAAGCTTCACATCGCCAGCCCATCAGCGGACGACGAGAGGACGACAGCGTGCTTCAAGTCAAGTCAATGGGACAGTCGCAATTCCAGGAGGGAACAAGCTGACACTGTTCGCTCATTTGCTTTTCTTTCTTTCCTGCTTTGTTTCTTTCTTCATCCCGGCCGAAATGGCCGTTGCTGCTGTTGACCCTTTCTTGAAGGGCACCACAAGCTCAAACACTCGCGGGCTTCTCCGAGTGATTATACTGGCTTTCATTGCGGCTGCAGCAATTTCTAGCAGATTATTCAGTGTAATACGTAAGGAAGCACTTGAATTCGCCCAATTGCTGGCTCGCTGTTCGTCTCCTCTGCTAACTGCATGACTAGGATTCGAGAGTATCATTCACGAATGTATGAACCTACCTTAAAGCCCTCTTACTCCAAATTCCACCCAGATGCTTCCACGACGATGGCTGACCAGAACAATGTGAATTGCAGTTGATCCGTGGTTCAATTTTCGGGCTACAAAATATCTTGTTAAGCATGGCTTTTACAGTTTCTGGGACTGGTTTGACGACCGTGAGTCCTTCTGGCGCCGGAATGAATTCAGGGCTATATAGGGGTCTGCATTTCGAAACAAGACGCCTGACTTTTTTCTTTTCAGGAACGTGGCATCCCCTTGGGCGTGTCACTGGTGGCACATTGTACCCCGGGTTGATGGTCACCAGTGGTGTGATCTACCATCTTCTTCGGTTTCTTTCCCTCCCAGTCGATATTCGGAATATATGTGTCCTCCTCGCCCCGGGTTTCTCTGGGCTGACAGCCCTGGCGATGTATCTCCTTACGTCGGAGATGTCCGTTTCACCATCAGCGGGGCTTCTCGCTGCCGTATTCATTGGAATCACCCCGGGATATATCTCTAGATCAGTCGCTGGGAGTTACGATAATGAAGCCATTGCGATTTTCCTCTTGGTATTTACCTTTTTCCTTTGGATCAAGGCTCTGAAGAACGGATCGATTATGTGGGGTGCTTTGACGGCTTTATTCTACGGTTATATGGTCTCAGCATGGGGTGGATATGTTTTCATTACAAACTTGATTCCTCTGCACGCTTTTGTTCTTATTTGCATGGGCCGATATAGCTCTCGCCTCTATATAAGCTATACCACCTGGTATGCGCTTGGGACCCTGGCTAGCATGCAGATTCCTTTCGTCGGCTTTCTCCCTATCCGGAATAGCGACCATATGGCAGCCTTAGGTGAGTGTACAACGTTCTATAAACACAAACTTGTAAAACTGATTTGTTTTTCTCTTTTTTCTCCAGGTATCTTTGGATTAGTGCAAGTCGTTGGATTTGTGGAGTTTCTTCGAAGCCAAGTTCCCGGAAAACAATTTCAGACTCTTCTAACCACATTGGTCCTCGTTATATTCGGGGCCTCGTTTCTCGGGCTGGTGGTGCTCACAGTAACAGGAATTATCGCACCCTGGAGCGGTCGATTCTACTCTCTTTGGGATACCGGATATGCCAAAATCCATATTCCCATCATCGCGTCCGTCTCGGAACATCAACCGACAGCATGGCCCGCATTCTTCTTCGACCTGAATATGCTGATATGGCTCTTCCCCGCTGGTGTTTATATGTGCTTCTACCGGCTCAAAGATGAACATGTTTTTGTCATTATCTACGCTGTTCTCGCCAGCTACTTTGCTGGTGTAATGGTTCGGTTAATGCTAACTCTGACGCCAGTCGTGTGCGTCGCAGCTGCATTGATTCTATCTCACATCCTAGATACTTATCTTCGATTGGATTCTCCTGACCCAAATGCACCATTGAAACCAGCAAATGAGAAAGCTACCCAGAGCGGTTTACGGGTTGCCCGAACGCAGGTCGTTGGAATTTATTCATTCCTCTCTAAAGCATTGGTTTCAGGTTCAATTGTAGTCTATCTTCTACTATTTGTCGCCCATTGTACATGGGTCACATCCGTTGCCTACTCCTCTCCGTCCGTTGTTCTCGCAAGCAAACTGCCTGATGGAAGCCAATACATTATTGACGATTATCGCGAGGCCTATTACTGGCTTCGTCAAAATACGCCGCAGAATGCGAAGATCATGTCGTGGTGGGATTATGGCTACCAAATTGGTGGAATGGCTGATCGTCCCACCTTGGTCGATAACAACACCTGGAACAATACACATATTGCCACTGTCGGAAAAGCATTGAGTTCCCGTGAAGAAGTCAGCTATCCGATTCTTCGCCAGCACGATGTCGATTACGTGTTAGTCGTATATGGCGGATTAATTGGGTATTCTGGGGATGATATCAATAAATTCCTGTGGATGGTTCGAATTGCTGAAGGCATCTGGCCCGACGAAGTCAAGGAACGAGACTTCTTCACTTCTCGGGGCGAGTATCGCGTGGACGATCAAGCCAGCCCTACAATGCGGAACAGTCTCATGTACGTCTTTTCCTCCCTTATAATAAAATGCTACTGGACTAATCTCATCATCAGGTATAAACTCTCTTACTATAACCTCAACGCCCTCTTCCCCAAGGGACAGGCACAGGATCGTGTCCGTGGCGTCCAACTTCCCGCAGAGGGACCTCAGCTAACAACCCTCGAGGAGGCATTCACCAGCGAGAACTGGATTATTCGAATTTATAAGGTAAAAGACCTGGATAATGTAGGTCGTGACCTGAATAGTGCCACGGCATTTGAAAAAGGACATAAGAAAAAGAAGCCAGCCAGAGCAAGGAGAGGAGGGCGGAGAGTTCTCAGGACGGAGTAAAAATGCTTCGTTTAATTCTGATGTGTTTTCTTATCTTTCTGCCGTTCGATGGGCATGTGGGCTTTTATGTTACAAAAGGCAGAATATTAGATTTATTTTGTAAATTAAAGGTTTTTTGCAGTTGGGATATGAGGTGCATTTTAATTTAGTTATCCCTTTTTATTTCTTCTTTTTTTTTTTTTTTTTTTTTTTTTGGCTTTCCCAACGCGATCTACTACTCCGTAGTTACTTCGAACTATACCAACGTCGCGTGCTCCATTCTTAGAAAACTTGTCTACATTCTATACAGCATTGCTTCCGAGAACCCCCTGGCTTCTGACCAGACCACCTGTTTGACACTCTTTGATCGTGACTGAATTCGAGACAGACAAATCAGACCCAGCAAGAACGACCAACCCAAATGATGAATGAGCTACATTCAAACATTTCTAATAAGCCATTCTGAAGCCTCAAGCTCATGCATATTTGAGGGCTGGGGTATGTTTTAATGATGTATGTACAAGACAGAAGCTAAAAAGCCCAGCTCAAGTTCAACTGAATTTATGAAACCCTAAAGCTCGAACTAATAGAGAAAGAGAGAAAAGAAAAAGAAAAGGAAAGAAAAGAAAAGGAAAGAAAAGAAAAGGAAAGAAAAGAAAAGTGGGTGGTTAAATCACCCAGCCGCCGTGATTCCCTGCTCAGCTGGCGCGTCTCCCTTTTCCGAATCCAAAGACGGACCGTGTTGCTGGGGGATCGATAGAGGGTTATTGGCTTCGATCCTCCCTGCGGTCGGAAAGCCATGCACTGGATTCGGGGTGGTGTTTGCCGATTCAAGACGGGGATCGCGAGGGGACTGTAATTGTCCTTGTGGTTTCATGGTCTCGGTTAACTGTTTCAGTTGATCTGGAAGGGTCTCTGGGCGAAATTTAAGCAGAATTTTGGTTACTGGGGGACGAGATTCTTCCACTGTTCGTTTGACAAAAAGAGGTGTTAGAAAACTTATGTCATGGGAACTGACAAGTGAGGAAAAAGAAAAACTAAGCTTAAAATAATACGTACCGTTCTTGTACAACTCTTCTAGAGCATCCAAACAAAGCTCTTTCGCAGGAGGGCGAAAAAGAACAAGATAACTATCATATCCCAGCATCAGAAATGGAGGGTTAGGGCTAGCAAATGGGGACTACTTACTGCAAAGCTTGAACACAGAGATTGACTCTTTCTGGATCATTTGCCAATGTTTCCACTTTTCGAATCAAAGGACGATTCAACTGCGGTAACTCGCTCAAAAATCTTATGAGGATCTTATCTCTGGCATCAAGATATGGCAATATGCCTTCCAAAAGTCTCATAGCCCAAGCATCGTAGTGATTCGGAATGGAAACACCGTTAATGCTATCGTCATTTTGCTGCTTAGCATACTTGAGCTGTACTTGGTAATTGTACCATTCTTCGTTCATCCAGGATATGGCCACATTAATCCGCACCCGGAAGTCCTCCAAAATATATCGATATAGCAGCTCTCTGATCCCATCTCCCAAGGTCGGCCGCTTGGAAAGCGCTTGGTCACGTTTATGTCCGTTTTCAAGCTTGTTTACCTCTTCATCGACATTGACTTCTAAACCAGCAGACGCACGAGTTGCCAGTCGAGTCAGCAAAGTCAGCCAGGAATCTCGGTCAAAAGAACTCGCAGCAAGTCGCCCAAATCCAAGAGTTTGTCCTGAGCCTTTAGCTGCTCTTGGAGGTTGATCAAGAGTCGACACCATGCCAAAGACCCGCTCCACAGTTTCCTTGCCCACTTCGACGGCCTCTTCTTCTGATAGTGGAGGAGGTTGCGGAAGCACAAATGGCCCTAGAGCGGCGAGGTCAGGTGGAATTTCTGCGACCTCCATCGACGCAGGCTCAGCCTGGAATTGGTCTCCTGCAGGCGTTGCGGGGATATCCATAGGTTCATATTCGGGCTCGTACTCGTCTTCTTCCTCTTCAGCCGGTGGTTGTACTTGCTGCGCTTGCATCTGATGCTCGAAAACTTGCTTTTTGCAGAGAGTAAGATAGCGAGATCGAACGGCCTAGAAGACCGGCGTTAGCTCACGAAACAGAAGACCGCAAGGATAAAGTGAGTTTAAATAGACACAGCTTACGCCAATAGCTTGGTCAAGGGCCTCTGCATCAATGCGACTTAGGATCGGAATGGTAATTTTGACAAGCAACTCCAAAGGCAGCTGCTTGACGTCAAATGATGTCAAGCCAACATCTTGTGTCAAAGTGAAAAGTTGTGCAAAGCTGTTAGGACCAGGAGGTAACGGTGGAACCTTCAACTGCGGTGGTGTGTTCACACCCAATCTTGCTCGTTTTGCGCTATCCACTAGGTCCGTTGGCTCGGTTGGAAGTGCTCTCTTTCGCGTTGCTTCTTCAAATATCTCATTCCGTGATTGTGCTATTCGGTCAATGTACTGCTGAATACGTCCCGCCAGAGGATGATTCGGGTTTCTACAACAGGCTTGTCAGCGCAAGCAGCTCATCCAAGGCAGGCATATCACACACCTCTTCATTAAGTTGATTAACAATGCTCTGGTTGTCCGTTCCATTGACTTTATATTTACTCGTGAAGTTGGAGTCATGGGCGCATTTGCTTGTTTAAGCGGGTTGAAGCTCAGAACAGCATTGATTATTTTGGTGGAAATTGATGGACGTATACGAATCAAGATCGCAAGAGAATTTAGAGTGGCATTTACAAGAATAGGGTCACTGAAAGATGTCAGTGTTAAGAGTGCAAATCGGGTCACAATGCCACCGTACCTCGAATTCTCCAGGAAGACGTTCAGTAGCCTGTCGAGAAGGCCTGACGCTTCGGCCTCAAGATTGGGAAGAGGAACGAGAGGGTGATTCCTTGGAACCAGTGCTAATGAGATTTCATTTTTTTCAGGACGCTGCAGAAGCCTTTCTTAGTATTCTCCTGTCTACGACGTTTGGCGAATCCGGTGTAGCACTCACCCTTGGATCAGATATCACTCCTTGGGTTTGGACCTGCACGACCTTTTGTGCGAATTTGATACAACAGATTTTGATCCCAGCAAGAGCACCGTCCCATATCTTCAGGATGGTGTGCTTGATACCTGTCATCCTTTCCCATAGAGCAGAATCTTCAGGATGATCAATGCTGTCGATGGAAGATACAGTCGATTAGAACTTAATTCTACTCTGAACAGTGGCTGTCGCTTTCCACAGTCAAGCACACCATGCTTCAAGTCTTACCCCCAGTATAGACGGACGAGGGAGAGGGGAGGGAAAGTCTAAGAAAATAAACGTACATATATCTAAAAACTAGCGGGTAGATGCTAGCTGAGGCCTGTATAGCACTTTTCACCACCGCAAGATCCTCTCCTGGTATATCCAGCAATTCTTGTATCGTCTGGAGGACTTCCGTAGCTAGCTTCTGCTTTGCGGGCTGGGGAAAGGTAGGGCTCGCGAATGTCTCCGCCAGAAACTCGGCCCCCCATCGTCGTAATTCTAGGCGTGAGTTGGGGCCGATTATGGGAACGATTCCGTGAACGATCTGAGGATAGAGTGCAGCGTCGCCGAGAACGAGATTTCGTGCCGCATCCAGCTGGGACATCTGCTCGACGAGGCTGTTTACTGACAGAGCCATGGTGAGGAGATGGCGCTCCGTCAGGCAGACGAAATTGGTGGATGAACGAGGATATTGATCTTCGACGAAAAATACAAGCTAGTACTTTTTCTTTTGTTCTTTACAGGAGCTTGCTCAAGTTGAATAGCTCTAATTCTGGAAAAGGTCTGAAAGGGAGTGTTCAGTAGTGAAGCGCCATGGAGCAAGTCAAGGCTGAAGTTGACGGGAAGCTGAATCACGCAAAAGTGACAGACAAGTTCGGAGGAGAAGATATTGACGAAGCGAGATGAAGAAAGAAACCACGGCTTACAGTGCAAACGGAGCTCAATGGCGACGGGTTGAAGCTCTGAAGTGCGGTTGTCCGTCAGTGAATCTGCTGGAATGCGAGATCAAGAGCGTGAGGAGTCGCTCTGATTGGTCCGTTTCTCTAAGGACTGATTTCTGTTCCGAATAGGCTTAGCGTATTTATAGGTCACATGATACCGGAGATGAGGTCAGGTGACTTTGCGCGGAAGCAGGAGAATCACTTAATCCGATCGCATCACAGCAAATGAGCGAATGAATGAGACTCGCCAGTTGAAAGAACCTCAAGAAACGAAATCATTGTCCAGAATCCTCGCAGTTAAGGGAAAATGGCTCTGTACGTTTTGCACGATGCAGATTTATGACTCAAGTGGCTAACTATACCATTCCAGCTTCAAATCGAGCTACTACGATAAAGACTACCGCGCGGGGGCCGCCCTTCTCCGTGCCCGTCGACCGTATCTTGTCAAGAATGCAGTGACCGGCATCGCTCTGTTCACTTTCTGCATGGGCGTCTGTATGTATTCCGTTTGCAATGAGCCCTTTCAAAACAGGCCTGAAGGCATATTGCGCGTTCCCCATCCTCCGATATTTTCTACATTCTCTAATCGCTGATCATTCTTCGCCTTCTGGATTAGACGCTTTTACAATCAACGCTGTCGGACAAGATGATTTCTCGGACGTCAAGGTCCCTGATCCTCCCAGGCCATCAACACAGCAGGCACAAAAGCCATAGATATCTCTCCACGACTCCATTTTACTTTACTTTTTCCGACGTCTTGTCTGGCTGTGACTATTTAGCATTTGGCGGCCTCGGAGTAACTTGTTCATAGGGCGTTTGGCCTGGCATTTCTGGGAAAGCATAGTATCTGCATTCTTGACCGTTAATTTGAAAACTGGAATTGCGCGCAACCAATGTTTGGTGGGACCAAAATTTCATGTCAAGCACACGGTATGGGCTATCAGTTCCCTTGATACTTCATAATTGCGATTGCAGATCTTGTTACGTGTATTTAAATCACACCGCTCACTGAAATTGGGGTTATACTTAGTCTTGATAAGGGCTTTTACATATTGGCTGAACGGGTGTCTTGTCTAGACTCTAAACCAGGACGATGTCTCAAAAAGTACCCGATTACAATAACGAGAAATATGTAGGTACATACATACAAGTGCCCATCATCTGCAGTCACTCGCAATACAAAGTCCATCTCTGCAAAATCCAATACAAACAAAAAAGATTCTTGAGTGGTATCAGCTTCTTCCGAATGGCTCTCTTCGATAATCGAAACCAACCTTTTGAATTGGATGAGACTCAGGCTTGATCAACGCTAGAAATCAATACATATACAAGCAGAAATTAAATAAAAATGTGGGCATAAAAATAAAATGGTTCTATTTTCAGTCGTAAAGGAGTAAGGAGTTCTTAGGAGGTAAGCGGAAATTAAAAACATTTTCTAATACAGAAAGCAAATTCCAAAAAGAAGATACATACCACATGCATCAGTAGAAAAGCACGCGATATTTTCTTCATACGGCCTATTCCACAAATTTTCTGAGAACGCTTCCAGATTTCATCATCTCTCCACAGAACAATAGGAGGATAAATAAAAAATGAAGTCATCGCGGTGGCTCCCGAGTCAAACGGAAATGAATCCCCTGTGCGGAAAATTTACTCAGAACTTCAAGGGTCCGCTATCCGATTCCTCTCAGAGGCTCCAGTTGGAATACTGGCACTCTGAGGTACTGAACCAGAAACCAGCGGCTTTTGCCGAGAGGAGACCGAGGAAACGGACTCCTCTTCCTTGGCCACCACGCCAAACCGGCCGGGCCGTACAGTGGATGATGATGACGGGGAATACAGTATGTCTCGTGTAGAGCTTGGCGGACCCATTGGCTCAATCGAGGACGGAGCAGGAGAACCCCGATGAATCTCATGTTGGGGTTGAGATTTCTGTGGATGAGGTCTGCGCACTTCCAGTGGTGAAGAAGACAAAGATCGGAAAGTCGAGGGACCATCGATGTTATCAGCATAATGACTATTGGATGGACCGGTAATGGACGTGTCGGCGATTCGACGAGCGCGATCATAATCGTAAGGAGTGTCTGCAGCAGTAGAATTCGGGGCAGAAGGATGCTCGGGAATGGTTGATGCCGAACCATTGAGTGCACTCAGATCAACCACTCGCTGTTGGCCAGCAGGCGTAGAAAACAAGTTGGGATATCCCTGACTGTCTGATATCCTATCCTGTTGCATTTGATGCCGAAACTGCCCATGAACAGGGTGTTGCGGATTTGCCCATGGTGTCTGTTCTAGGAACTTTTCTTCCGCTGCTTGTCGTGTAGCCGCGACAGCGGATGCAGCTGGGCGATTATGTTGCGGCAAAGGAGCGGGTGGCAGTACGTCCACATTTGTAGGTTGCAAAGAAAGCTTTTCCCTCAAAGATTAGCATCCTACTAGTGGCAATCGCCTTGCGATTTTCTTTGAATAACATACCCCGAGCTTCACAAAGTCATCTTCAATCTCATTGTGCTGTAAACCTTTCATATCAGGTGCAGATGGGAAGCCGACATATTTTGCCGTCCCTGCCAAGATGCCAACCTCCGTGTTGTAAGCAGTCTGCTGGGCGACTTGTTGCAATCGCCGAGTCGGAAATGGAATGCCATAATCAACATTTGTTTCGGTCGTCTGGAAACGGTCGTGTTGGACTCGATAATGATGTTCCGAAACCTCTTTGAGATAGCGCTCGCGGATGTCGCGCGCATTCTGGTAATATGAACTGTTTACTTGACTGCGCTCAGCTTGACTTTTGATACACAGCGATCTAAGCTTATACGCAAACAATGTCTCGTCAACTCTTATTTTCTCGTCGCGGTGGTTCTGGATTATCTGGAGCTGGCGGAGGAATTCTGGGTGTGTTGGGTTCGGCTTTTCAAGTTGGGCAAGCTCCTCGTTTATGCTTGCGATTCGATCGTCATAAATTCTGCAATTGCGGAGTGAGAACAGTATCACAACTATTTTGGGGGACGGTCTTACTTATCACGCAGCGCCGCGAATTGTCTCTCCAAACTTAGGAGAACGTCCATAGCGGTAGTCTTCTTCATTGCTACTCGGGTCAGCTGCTGAATCTCATCACGTACGAATATGGCCATTGAACGTACTCTCTTCCATTTTTAATGTTGCTTCAGGATCGTCTACCCCATCAACAGCATCTCCATTTTCTTCGTCCTCCACCATCTGCTCGTTCCCATTCGCCTGATTGTGATCCTGTCCATTTTCACCCAGATCTTCGTAAGTTTCTTTCACCTTCTTTCCTTTGCGTTTCCCTTTTTTGCCTTTTCTTCCCCGCAGAGCAGACTGGCGGGAGTCATTCTCTTGTTCATCGTTGATTGGGGAAATTTCGCCGTTGGATGAAACCTCATTATTTTTTGATTCTCGCTGAGGTGCATGAGGGACTGCAGAATCTTGTTCAGCCGCAACCACAACTCCGTCATTTGATGGGGAACCGCGGCGCTTTCGTAAAGGCTCGTCGTCGTCGAGTTCCTCGCCGTCATTGTCAACCGAATTTCCACGCTTTCGTTTTTTACCAACAATTGCTTGTGGGGCAGAGGGTGAATCAGCTCCGTCCACAGCCGTCTCTTCGGAAGGATCGCCGACGCCGTTTATTCTCATATTGCGTGAAGGTTCGGTCGGAGAAGCTTGAGCCTCGTTAACGGCACCTTTATCGAGATTGTCATACGTGGTAGATTGCGCAAGCTTGCTTGGGCTGGTACCATACGTTCTGGCGCTTAATACGATACTCGTGCGGTTGCGGAGGCGGTTTGGAGAATCTTCCAGACGTTCAGTCTCGGCTTCGGAGTCGACCTCGCTCGCGACAATTTTTTCTCGCCTCGGGGACATATCTTCAAGTTGATGTTCATCCAAACCTTCCTCAATCTCACTTAGGCTGCTGGATCTGTCGTCATCGTGAATGTCATCTGAGAGGAGGCTGTCGGGGAAAACTGAAGCAATTGCGCCAGACGCCAATCGTGGCACAGGCCCAACTGAGTGTGGTGACTCCATCGGATTCCTCAAGAAGCCGATAGTACTGTACTTGAAAGGTAGTATCTGGTTCGTTTGCAAAGTTCGCTCAGCCGCGGGCTCTAGTCGGTTGCAACGGAAAAGTTAGTCAATCTCAAAGCCATGAAGAAGCTACTGCGTAACAAAGAAGAAAAACCTGATAGATTCTAAAGACAAAGACACTCATAAAGGCTTTATTGACAGGAACATTGGTAAGAAAGCTGGAGCAGTTGGCAAACATCAATCACAGAGCTAGCCTTGTCAAACGTTGAAGGCCAGCGACAGAATGAAGATCCATCAACAGCTTCAAGCTTCTCACACCAAACGCAAAGAATTTCAAGTTCTCAGAGATGATTTGCTACTCCGAATCTGGAACCAACATACCTTGTACGATGCTGCTCTCCAAGGCGCGCGAGGTTGAGGATGGGTTGATCGAATCGTGCCAGACAACCACACCCGAATCAGTGATGAAAGTTGTCAGGCTGCTTGAACTGGACACAGACCACGTTCTAGGGAGCCCGACACGATGGCTGAAATACCTCACCTCTCACTTGTTTGTACGGAAAGGGGACGGGGAGAGATGGCTCGCAGATGGGCCGCGGGGAACGAGTTGGGAGCGGGCCAAGTGCGACTCGGGCAGGTTGCAGAGAAGCAAAAGAGCGAAGAAGCCTTGGGCAGAGTCGTCTATAGTGAATAATATGAAAGCCACAGAGACAAAGCAGATTCGGCCAAAGTATCTGTCGAGAAGACGAAGGGCTTCCTCGAGAAGGATTGTGAGAAAAGAAGCATCCTGGGGGGAGCCAGGTGATAGGTACTGCTGCTGCTCCGTATTGTTGTAACGATTGGTGGCATGGCGGATGATTTGTTTCTGCGATCACCAGGGCTTGGCATGGGGTAATGACGGTATTGTTACGAGGCGATTGCTCGGATTGGCGCCAGAATGATCGGCATTTCTCAGTGTAAAGCGGGAGTGTGCCGTAATGTGTGGTATGAAGTGTGGTATCCATTAATATGTGTGTAAATAAGGAACGGCGGTAACTTAAAAATACCGCTAAAATACTGCCGGCTTCGCTTCTGTTCGCAAGCTCATCCGCCCAGCCAATAGCCGGCAAGGATTGACTGACCGCCCTTGAAGGTGACTAATCGGTTTAATATGGATGGGATGGATTGTTAGTATCAAGTCTGCATCTACATTCAAATATTGATGAGCTTCATTCTCTGTGTTTATGCTGAGAACAGTGTCAATTAGTTATCTGTGATGGTAGTTCTATCAAGTCGTATACATGTAATCTCCGCCACCATTTGACTACTTGTAGCATCTTCAAACAATATGTGGATTTCCATTCCATCTGGACCATCCCGTACGAGAATATGTCACGTGATAATACCGCGGAATTTCGCCAAGAATTCGGAGTGGAAATTTTGAACTCGTCAAAGCTGCTCTTTCGACTGCTTGTACATAAGGTGAGGAGCATATCACGAATTCCTGACCAAGCTGAAGAATGCTTTAAAAGAAATGGGAAAGAAAGTGAAATCCAAGACCAAAGGAAAGGTTGCGGAGGGCAATGCGCTCATACAAGCGCCTATCGTCGCTGCTCCACTGCTATTTGGAGACACCAGTGCGGCTATCGATCCCACGCTGGCTTCGTTGTTTGCAAACAGCGTAAGTGGTTTTTGCACTTGCTGTTGGCCTAACTACTGTACTTCAGCGGCTGTTTTCAGGGATTATTGTCTAATTGTTGCTGACCAAATGTGTAGGCAGGCCCTGTGAAAAATCCGGACATCGTAAAGCCGAAACCCTTCTCATCAGTCAGTAGAGATGGCGAAAGTACCATCGAAGAAAAGACGAAGCTAGAGGGCGTTGGCAGAATTAGGGAGAGTGAAGCTGGCATTAAGAAAATCATTGACGACTCCGATAGTGAGAGAGAAGAGGAACCTGCCGACAGTGATGGCGATATGCCAGATGCGGGTAGCAAAGAAGATAACGAAACTGACGAAGAGACACAACTTCATACAAAATCTTTAGCAGCAGAAAAAAGCCGAAAGCGCAAGAGAGGTGAAGCAGATGATGCTTTGGAAGAGTCATACTTGAGAAAAATCGCCAAAGCGGAAGAAAAAGAGCTAAACAAGCGAGCAGAAGAAAAAAGAGACGAGCGGCGGAAAGCAAGTAACAGAGCTACCGAAGACCCTGAAAGCGAAAGTTTGCGTTCATCAGAAGACGTTGATGAACCCCAAGGACGGAATGACAGCCCACATCCCATCCACGAGTCTCTCGCGAACAAACCAGAGTCAGACGCACTAGAGAAGTCTGCCCGAACCATATTCCTAAGCAATGTGTCTACTGAAGCCATAAAATCCAAATCCTCCAAAAAGACCCTGCTCGCCCACCTCTCCTCATTCTTCCCCTCGCTCGCCGAATCATCCACACCACACCGAATCGAATCAATCCGCTTCCGCTCCACCGCATTCGCAACAGCAGCAGTCCCAAAGCGCGCTGCATTCGCCAAAAAGGAACTCATGGACTCTACGACCCGCAGTACAAACGCCTACGTCGTCTACACCACCGCCACCGCCGCCCGAAAAGCTCTCAGTCTCAACGGAACCGTCGTCTTAGACCGCCACCTTCGAGTCGACAGCATCGCGCATCCAGCACCAGTCGACAACAAACGCTGCGTCTTCGTCGGAAATCTCGGCTTCGTCGACGAAGAAACCACGCCCGCCGAAGATGCCACCGAGAAGAAACGAAAGAAACCCACCCCGCCATCCGACGTCGAAGAAGGCCTCTGGCGGATTTTCAACTCACACGCCGGCACCGTCGAGTCTGTACGCGTCGTCCGCGACCCGTCAACCCGCGTCGGCAAGGGATTCGCATACGTCCAGTTCCGCGACCAGAACGGCGTCGAGGCTGCATTGCTGCTCGACGGAAAGAAGTTTCCGCCGCTACTCCCCCGCACGCTGCGCGTTGTGCGCGCGAAACGGGTCTTGTCGAAGAAGCGAGACGACTTTGCCAGCAGTAAAAACCCGAACAAAATACGTCTTGGCGGGGCCGATGCAGGTTTACGCGGCCGTGCGGGTACGTTGCTAGGTCGTGCGGGAGCAGTGCGGTTCCGTTCGTCCGCTAAGGCTGAGAAAGGAGGAAGCACGCCGTTTGTGTTTGAGGGGCATCGTGCGACGGAGGGTAATAAGGGAGGAAGTGGAACGGGAGTCAAGGTGAAGACGAAGAACCGGGGGAGACCAAAGACGCGCAGCGCGAGACGGGGAAAGGCGTTTAAAGACTCGAAGAAGAAGAAGAGCGGGAAGTAAGTGAGATTGTATGTACATCTTCGCAACGAATTTTTCCCGACACTCCTTCTGTCATGTACATACGTAAGAGGTGAGGCATAGAAATGCTCGGAGAGAGTTCTGGAAGTGATGTAAAATTTGTAGTCCTTTGAAAGCCCTGGACTTGGCTGCTCCGATTCAGGATTGACGAGCGAAGCACACGCAACACATTGCTACACAGGTTATTCTTCTGTCTGTGCGTGTCCAGATAGGCATACCAAACAGAGAAATACTCTGTGCCCCATTTCTGAGACATATTTATTCTGCGAGCCAGTGAATGACGCTGAGATGCAGCAACTTCAATTCTCTGATATAGTTTCGGATAGATGGCATGAACATCTAGGCATTAAATTGATATTGCGATCCATAAACTCAGGAAATAAGAAAAAATTAATGTGCAGCAAAATTAATATGTATAAAGGAGAAAAAAAAAAAAAAAACAACTAAAAATACATATATATCACAGGAAATATACACAAAAGGCTCGAGGTCTCCGTATAACCTCCATTATACCAATAAATGGAGTCATCCAAAAATTATAACAAGACAAAACTCAAGCCCGATATCCGCCGATTACAAGAAGGCCATCAAACCAAGAACGATGGACAACACACCACCAGAAGAGCTCAAAGCAGCGCCACCATTAGGATTTGGAATTGGCTCCAAACTTGTCGAGGTAGCAGTGCTGGAGGAAGAGGAGGAAGAGGTAGTCCTTCTAGAAGTCGTGGTTGCAGAACTGTCCGTCGAGGTGGCAGAGGAGGTATTCGAAGCGGTGGTGCTGGTTGTCAACGTGGTGCTATCAGAGGTCGTGGGGGTGCTGCTGCTGCTGCTGTTACTGGTGGAAGGAGTGGCAGTGGCAGAGCCTGTGACGGTAGGTGAACCGGTTAAGCGGGACGCAGTACCCGTGGTGCCGGAGACGGAGAATTGGGGAGTGAAGTTGATGTTGCTTGGGTTAGTGTCATCGATGATTTCGATGGTGTAATCGGATCCAGGGCCCAGACTGGCAGAGGGAACGAAGGCGTAAGAGCCAGAGTTGGGAATATGGGCTATTAGTGAAGTTAGTCCAGCTTTTAAAAGGAAACTAGTCAGAAGTAAAACCCACGGGCAAGAACAGTTCCTGATTGCGGCGTGATATCACCAGCCTTTTGAAGCTTGATAGTCACGGTGCCCTTGGTGGTCGGGTTCCAGGTCAAGGTCGTCGGCTGGTTGGCCGTGAATTTGTAGCCACCTGAAGGAACATTGAATGGATTTTCGGCGGCAGTCACCACAGCTGCAAAGACGCTGAGAGCAAGAACAATAGCAGAGCGCATTTTGTCAGATGGCTAGAGGGTAATCAAGATCTTGCGATTAGGAAAAGGTATTATGTAGGATCCGCCACAGGACAGTCGAGCTGATGGATTGAAATCGAGTGAGACTGCAGCTATATCAACGATATCTGATATCACTATATGGATGTGTAATGATATTCAGTCAACACTGCAGCGAAACACACAGAAGACGAGACAGAAGCGACCGACGAGATGAGCGAGCGATGAGGGAGAGAAGAGGAGAAGAGAAGATGAAGAAGAGAAGATGAGAAGAAGAGAAGAAGAGAAGAGGCGAGATGAAGAGAGAAACGTGACGAAGAGAGGCAAAAGAGCAGAAAAAGGCAGGACGAGGAGGGATGCGGGCCAATAGCTGCCTGTCACGGCAAGAGCCACCCGCAATTAGCACGACAGGGGTTATCCTTGCAGCTTAGCTATATTGGGTAAGGCGCGCCCTGTATTGGGTTAAGCTCGCGTGCAGATTGCCGGGGGTGGGGCTATTGTCGGTAATTAATTGGTCAACCAGTGCTGACGATCCAGGTCACGTCCCGAGATTGCTATTGGTCAATGGCGGAGCTCATTTGAAGGTTAAATTGGCCCCTTCCGAATTGGGCAAGCCTCGGTGTCTCGTGACCCATCCAAATGTGTTGCGCCAAGCATTGTGTTCGACTCGGAAACAAACATGTTTTGATCTCATCTCGTCTCATCTCATCTCATCCAAACACCAAGCGAAGGAGATCCCGATGAGCAGTGCAAGGGAGTCCGACTGTACTTAGGGGGGCAGGAGTCAGGCTCATCTTTCAGTAAAATTAGGGATTATTCTACGATAGAGCATTCTACCCAATCAAGCAGTCTTTGCCTGTGCAGGCTCATCGAGGATCCCTCTCTCCCCAAGCCATGAGATCGCTTGCATCACCCGCTGGTTTTCATCTTCCCTCTGTTGTTCTATCAGCTGCGATGTCACTCATGTCAGCAATCCCCTTCCCATCAGTGTAGCCTAAAAAGAAGTTGTAACCCACCGTCTGGAACAAGCTCCGTCGTTGCTGTTCATTTCCTCCACCTTTATCGCGGAGACGGCCCCGACCGCCTTGTTGGGGCATTTTATGCATATATCTACAATGCTCTCCGCGACGGCACTTCCCCGTCTTGAGAAACTCGTGGCAAGATTGCTTGCTTTTGCGTGGTGGCGGCAGGACGCGATCAGGCCGCTCTCGCTTCGACGTCATCTGCTCCGGGGCGGAGTCGTCATCGCTGTCATCAGACGAGCTGTCGGAGCCGCTTGATGACGTTTCGTCACTAAGATCTGACGTATCCAACGACGATGTAGCTGCAGATAAGCCGTCGTCGTCGGTGTCGTTGGCGCCTTCACCCATCTTCACCTGGTCTCCAGCTTGATGACGACCATTGACGCGGTGACTGCCTTCAGTGATGCCAAGACCCATCGCGTCCGGGACGATCGGTACCTCTGTCACCGTGGACTCTTCATTAACATCATTGTTTGGCTCTCTTGAACCCTTCTCTAGAAGTATTGCAGACGCACTAGTAGAACTAATGTGTTGGGACTCTGGACAATTCCCCATTTGACCATCGCCAGCGACGGAGAATGCGTTCGAACTCAGTTTTGGCACTTCAGTGGCACCGTTAGTGTGGGAGGTCAGGGCTTCAACGGCTTGTCTTGCTTTCTGTGCCGCAGCTTCAGCTTTGGCAACTCTCCTTTCCTCTTTCATGAGCTTCTTTCGGAGCTTTTCTGCTTTCAACTTTGCCTTTTCTGCTGCATCAGCCGGGTCCAGCTTGTGGTCCGCGGAGGTCTTTTCTTTGCTTTTCTCTCTCTCCTTTTTGGCATTCGGCTCCTTCTGTCGTTTTAGCTCTTCCTGTTCAGCTCTTCTGGCCTCTCTGGTTGCCTTTCTTTGTTCCAGCTCCTTCTTCCGCTCCTCTATTCGCGCTATCGTAGGGTACCGTTTCCTCCGTTCCTCAATCCATGCCGCAATCTCAGCAGCAGATTGTAATTTAGCAGTGCGCCCTCTATAGGTAACTTTCAGTTCATTGTCAGCAATCTGCAAAGCGAGCTTCGACTCCTCGTCCGCGTCGTCTTCTTCCTCACTAGATTCGTGCTCTTCAGTTTTGGGTGTCAGGCCTAGCTGGTTGTATTTCCGTCGCTTTTTCTTTGGCCTCCGTGTAGCTTCAACTGCTGTTGGTGGTTTGGAAGGTAATGGATTACCAAAGCTGGGAACAGGGAGAGGGGCGGTAGGACGGATATCCCCCGGTTTGCTAGAAAAAGCCGTCGAATGGGGACGCTTATTCATTCGATTTTGAGGCCTGTCGCTGGAAGAGTATGCACCGAAACCATTATATGTATTAAAGTTGCGTTGTTGCCTGTATCCTCCTTGATGATCATGACCTTGTCGCGGGAGCTGATGTGGTACAGTTGGGTAGTTCTGCTGGGGAGGGTAGGGTCCCGAGGAGCCGGGGTGATCGAAGCCCCAGCGCAAGGGTGGACTCATCATTGGCGGGGAACCATGCGAAGCATTGCGAGGCGGTGGTGGCATAAGAGGAGAGGCACGTAACTGAGATGGGTACCCGGTCGGCGAATGCGGAGGATGGCGAGGTTGATGTTGGGGCGGGTATGGTGAAGAAGCAGGAGAACCGTAAGGTGTTTGCGGAGAGGGAAATTGAGACGCGGTATGCGCATGACGGTATGCAGTTACAGGATATACCGTTGGACGTTGGCTGCCGGGCATATTGTACTCGGAAGGCGGATTGTTCACTGTCTGGTAAGGATAGTTTTGCGTAGGAGTGTAATTCGCCGCGGGAGCGCCATTCATATATCCCCCTCGAGAAGCATGTCCAGTCCCTCGTCCACGACCCCGATGATGGGTGCCCGCACTCCGCCCTCCCCGACCGCGAGAACTCTGGGAGTGAGCATTCTGAAAAGTATTGATGGAAGTCGTCGATGGCGGTGGTGGAGGAGGGGGAGGTGGGAAAGAAAAGCCACCACGACTCATGTTGAAAGTATAACTAGGTCGAAATCACCTTGTCGCTAGTAGTAGCCATGAGCGTTGCTATATAAATCAAGTCATATAGGCTATATAGGCCAGTTCATCACGTCTTCGTCCTGAAGCTTTGGATGCTTCATTTAAATTGTTGGTTTCAAAGGCGGAAGAATGATATTCCTGATGACAAAGAAAGGGGCTAACTAAACCAAGTTAGGTAAGCCACTTGGTCGATCAGGCCAAACCAAATGAGGCTTAGCTTGGAATCATACTACACAGTACAGTACACAAGTAGGACCTCAATGTCGAGATTGAGAATGAATGAAGCAGTTTGAGATTTTTGATATTGGACTTGTATTGCCTGGCTTTGATCTGACTATTATCCTCTAGATCTCTATGCCATTGTTTCTTAGTTAGTTACATAGTTACTCTAGCAGTTTCTCTTTTGCAGTAACAAAAGTTGGTTTATCCTGCAGAGGGTGGATTTTTACCCCATCAAAAAGGAGCATATGTACTCCGTATGAGCTCAAGTATTAGAGAATACTATCCCATGCGCATTTCGAATCTCTTCCCTTCGTTTTGTCAGAAGATAGCATGTTTATTCTTGTATGTAATCCTTGAATTTACATATGGATATACCAACTTGGTTACTAACTGAAGTCCGTAGACAACGATATCGGATCTCGTTCAAATATCCCCGGAAGACTTTTCGAAGCTCAGTGCTGTCGCCATCGAAGATAATATAAATGAAAAATATGCCAATAAGGTATGGCGGCCAACATGCTCGAATTGTCTTCGTGAAAGGCAAGACTGACATATGGTGGTCTCTAGGTGATTCAAAACGTTGGGCTATGTATTGCATTCTATGATCTTCTAGAGTCGTCAGACGGCCTGATTGGGCATGGGACGGGGCTTGTCAATGTAAATGGTGAATACAGAGAAAAAATGAGTTCTGTCGCATAGCCATTGAGTCTAACTAACTCTTCGGCTTTTCTAGTTAAGTTCCGATTGATCGTTTTTAGACCTTTTAAGGGCGAGATTATCTTGGGAAAAATTACGAATGGGACAGAGCAGGGCATCAAAAGTATGCGCTTTCGGAATTAGCTCAACTATAGAGAAGATTAGTGACTCTGCTTTAGTTGGTCTGGAATTCTACAACGATATCCTCATACCGCCAAGTCTGCTGCTTGACGGGGCAAAATTGTGAGAAGTCCCCTCTTTCACAAAGACGGTGCGCTTTAAGTTAATCATTCAGTTCAGCGATTACGCGGATCAAGTGTGGATCTGGGACAATGGCGAAGGTGCTACCTTCTATTTCGATATTGGGGAAACAGTTCGATTTCGAGTGGAAGCAGAGGAATGGCATGATCAGATCCCGAATGCTCCAGATATGCCTGATGGCTCAACAGCAGTGGAGCGAAAGGCGCCCTATTCAATTATCGTGAGTCTCTCAATTCCCTTTTGGCCCTTTTACTTTAACTATGGCTGACAATTATCGTAGGGCTCGATGCAAATTGCGGGCCTTGGGCTTGTTGCTTGGTGGTCGTGAAACAGAGCTGAGCAATGATGCAACATTCCAGATGCAAAGAAGGAGAAAATCCTTGTGAAAGAAAGCAATGTGCAGTACAACAATAAATATTGTGATCATTTACAAGCACAAGACTGCTCCTGCCTTCGCTCCTTCGCCTATCCTAATGGGCCTAATCCTGACGCATCTATCTCCGCCAGAAAATGGAACACTAGCGCAGGGTATGATAACAGCTTTGTTTTCAACCTGTTCCAGGACGTTATTTGATGTCCACTGGGAGAGAAAGGTAGATTGGATGTTATGGCACTCGGAAAGTGCTTTCTATCATTTTCGAGGGTCCTGAGCTTAGGTAAATACTCGAACTCGTTTGTTTGGATGACAGAATTTGTTTACGTTTTGAGCTTCCTACCTAGAATACTCCAACAAACCAGACAAATTCTTGAGTTACACCTGCTAATCCCAGAGCAGTTACATTTACAAAAGAAGCGGGAAAGACATACGTGCTATCTCTTGTGACAGCAGTGCTTCCTGCTTCTCGTTTAATGATATGCGGAGGATGCAAGCACTTGTACAGGTGAACCAGCAAGTCCATCAGTATGTATTCATACATGCGTAAGTGGATATGTAGACATAGACAAATGAAACGGATTCCACTCCTGGAATTTTCATATCTGAGACAGCTCCTCAGGAAACATCTGATGTTTGACTGCGTATGTAAACACTGTTACATCAATACTCAAAATTACCAAACAAATGACATCATCCCTGGCCAATATCCCGCCATTTTCATTGGATTGATGATTGTTAATCCGGTTCCTACCTCGGGGCCAATCAAATCGCCCTGATGGTGTTGCAATACCAGTCTCGATCGAAATTGGCGATCAGGCTTGTATTGTATTGTATTGTACGATGAGGATGTATGTAACTACTCCGTACGTAATAACTAACTAATATAGCCGTCTTGGAAGGCCGAGAAGAGCAATCGATTCAACATCGTAGTATTTATTTAATTCGAGGCGATCCTCTTTATTAATATAACATTCTCGACACTTTCGATTCAGTCCTTTCATCCGTTTCTCTATGTTTTTGCTGTGAGACTTTTTGATTTCCTGCCAACATGGATGAGAGCATCAGCCCTTCTATCTTGCCTGTGCGCGGGCCAGCGCACCATGACCCCATGGAGACCCCTCCTCGCGCGCCATCACCAGTCCACCGTTTTGGCACACTAGCAGTCCACGCTGGATTTCCTATAGAACCTACAACAGGCGCCGTGATCTCGCCGGTATGCATTCATCATTCCATCACTCCTGACGCGTTCGTTAAATCGTATGGAAATCTGGGCGCTCTGACACTTATTACTCTTCCTTGTCCTCGTAGATATCCTTGTCCACCACCTTCGCGCAGACTAGCGTTGGAAAGCCAATTGGAGAATACGAATACACGAGAAGTTCAAACCCGAATCGGTATGTTGAGCCAATCATGGATTTGCTTCACCAATGAATACTCATATATCCTGGAGAACAAGAGCAAACGATATAGCATTGGCTAACGCACTCTTGAAATAATTGCAGTGACCATTTCGAACAAGCTGTTGCAGCGCTGGAACATGCCAGATATGCGTTAGCATTTTCCTCCGGTTCGGCTACCACCGCAGTTATCCTTCAATCGCTCGCATCCGGATCACACGTCGTCTCTGTGTCTGATGTCTACGGAGGTACCCATCGGTATTTCACCAAAGTGGCTGCGGCAAATGGAGTTGAAGTCACGTTTTCGCCTTGCATTGAAACGCATATCGAGAAGTTAATCCGGCCAGATGAAACCCAATTGATTTGGATTGAAACTCCTTCCAATCCAACCTTGGGACTGGTGGATATCCGCAAGGTTGCGACCATTGCCCATGAACATGGAATTATGGTTGTGGTGGACAATACCTTCTTGAGCCCGTATATCCAAAACCCGCTTGACCTTGGAGCGGATATCGTGATGCACTCTGTCACCAAGTACATCAACGGTCATTCTGTAGGTTTTGCTTGATGTTTAGAGGAAGCGTTGGGAGTTGATTACTGACATTTGATGAAGGACGTATTGATGGGAGTCGCAGCCTTCAACTCCGAAGACCTCAAGAAGAGATTAACCTTTTTGCAAAACGCCATTGGAGCCGTCCCTTCCCCGTTCGACTGTTGGCTGGCGCATCGCGGTTCAAAGACACTGCACCTGAGAGCCCGTGAGGCGACCAAGAACGCAACTGCAGTTGCTCACGCACTCGAAGCTTCTCCGCATGTCATCGCGGTCAACTATCCTGGTCTTAAATCCCATCCTCATCATGCAATTGCCCTGAAGCAGCATCGAGATGGTATGGGTGGTGGCATGCTCAGTTTCCGCATCAAGGGTGGACACGAAGCTGCGGAGAGGTTCTGCCAGGCTACTCAGGTCTTTGTCCTTGCTGAAAGCTTGGGTGGCGTTGAGAGTCTGGTGGAAGTTCCCGGCAGCATGACTCATGCTGGCATTCCCAGAGAGCAGCGTGAAGCCGCCGGCGTTTATGACGACCTGGTCCGTCTCAGCTGCGGTGTTGAGGACGCCGAAGATTTGAAAGCAGATGTACTTCAAGCACTGGAGAGAGCGATTGTTTGGCCCAAGCTTAACCAACTTAATGGTATTGCCAATGGGAAAGCATCTTAAATCACCCGCTTTCCTTCAGCATTTTATTTTATTTATTTTTCCCCTCACTCTCTTTGAAAAGTGACATGTGAAATATTTTTGTGATCAAACTGTCACCATACATTCAATCTCCTGTGGTCTTCATAGATTTCCTTTTTTTTTTTTTTTTTTTTTTATTGATTCTCTTTCAAATACCTTATGCTACATTACCTTATGGTCTCCCGGGCAGATATGGATACCAGCTTTCACAAACAAGAAATGTCTTTGTATTCTGCGCTTCAATGATACATAAGTGACCATAAGGTCAAGGTCACTACTCCAGGTCTGGTTGTCTTTTGAAAGGAATACTGTGTAGCGATAACACACTGAGGCCGATAGACCATCTAGCAAAACGAACAACAACAAGTAGTCGTACTGGCTGAAGAATAAGTCAAATCCAATGGGGATTCCCTCGATATATCCAATATTGACTGCCACTCCAACATGTAGTATGTTGGTACTCAATCACATGACCTTCCTCTTTAGGTAACTGGAAGAATCTTCACATCAAATCAACCAGCTTCTCTCGGTGAGATATCGAATCAGTGTCTCAATCGACAACTCTCTATCATCATTGTCTAATGCTCGACAGTCAAAAATCCGACTGTAGCCTGCAGATTGAACTGAGAGAAAAGCTGCAAAAAAAGGGGAAAAAAACACTTTCTTTTGAACCATGAGTTCAGCATTCACGTTCGGCTTCAACGGCGATGATATTGACATTGATAGAAATGAACATGAGGTTGACCCAAATAGTGTCCCACAAAGACCTGGAGAGTCTGGAAATGCAGCTCCAAGCGAAGCTGGTGCGGTGCTACTGGAAGCTAGAAAACTTGACTTGGAAGACATGGTGTGTGTTGCATCTTCTACGTTCTATAAGATTTCTCGAAGACCGTTTATTTTTATTTTTTTTGGTATACTTCTTATATGATACCCTATCTCCATGCATGCTTGGATTGTGAAATTCTGAAGGTCTGAACCGAGGAGCATGGTTCTCGCGTAAATCAAAGCGCTCTTTGATTTCTCTATCCAACCTGCCCTAAAGAGGAGATGTTCGAGGTGGTAGCCGCAGACGGACTCTAGGACATCATATGCCGCATCCTAGAGTCCGGGCTCTCTTCGCGGTTTTAATGTGCTTGATATTTGTCTTAGTTACTGACTCTGATCTGTAAACTAACCCTATCTAGATCTCTTCGCTGCCTTCTCAAATCTCATACAACACGCTCTCCTTATACGATCCAACTGAATGGGTGCAGCCCATCCCCATACCGCGTCGGGATGTCTGCGACATCCGCGCGCAGCTGATGGCCGAGGACAATCCAGAAGAAAACTCGAACGAAAGGTTAATAGCTGGTTTAGAGACAGACGATATCATACCCGCTCTGTATGAAGGTGGACTCAAAACCTGGGAATGTTCAGCTACCCTTGCCGAAACGGCGGCCCGGCAATATGGCAGTCTTCTGGAGAAAGCAGCATACGACTTGGAATTCATAGAGGTATAGCAAACAAAGAGATAAACAGAAAAATTATATGTAGACATGATGTTGACGTTGTGCAACAGCTAGGGGCTGGGACAGCAATACCTTCCCTCCTCCTTTTACACTTACTCTTTCAAGTGCCCCCTGACGAGGCCACTCAGCGACCGCGAAGAAAGATTAGTTTTGTTCTCGCAGACTACAACGCCACTGTTTTGAACCTTGTGACTCTCCCAAATATCCTACTTACTTGGTATACCTGTTGCAAGAATCCCAACGGAGAGCCAGTTTCCCAGCTTGACATCAACTCCGTGCTCCTAGACTCCTTCCGTCACGACCTCTGCGATCGTGGAATATCGCTGTCTTTTATTTCAGGCAGCTGGTCGCCTCGCTTCGTCGACCTCGTAGCCCCTGAATCAAAAGTCAACGATGATAATAATACTCGACAAACATGCATACTAGCCAGCGAGACGATATATTCACCCAGATCAATCCGTCCATTTGCAGAGACCTTGACTGCACTGCTGCGTCGAAGATCAGGTGCTAGAACTGACGATCCCCAAGACAAAGCGAACGCTACAGCTCTCGTTGCTGCAAAGACAGTTTATTTTGGGGTTGGAGGAGGTGTGGCCGAATTTCTAGAAACGTTGAGGGGCATTGCGGGTGAAGACGTGCCGGTGCGGACGATCAACCTTACAAGGTACGAAGGCGTAGAACGAGTGGTGTTAGAAATAAGGGGTAATGCGTAGAAAATAGCGATTTTACAAATCCGAACATTCTAGATTTTCCACATACATTCGGTTGCGGTTTGGGCTGCAGCGTTGGGTATAGCAGGCTTGTATGTAAGGACGCGAGCGGAGCCTGTTACTTGCCACACTTTTTCTCGTGTGGTTGGACACCTGTAACTAGAGAGACTGCAAGTGGCATGATCGTCGGGCGACACCCAACACGCATGGTTTGATATGCAAGTGGTCTGAGTCATCAGGTTTGGTTCTGACTTTATGAAAGCAAAGGTGATAAAACCACCAAGAATGGATATCTGGAGGCGCAACAAGCAAATTTAGAATACTCCCAATAGGGGTTCAGCGCGGCAGGCGAATCAAACCGAAAATGAAGATTTCCTGCTCCCAACCCGAGCGCGAAAGGCATAATATATACAGTGTAGAAATCTATTTCGCTGTTTAAATTTAGAAGTATCTGCCATCATCATACATCGACTTGACTTGTCCACCCTCCATCCTCGCCAGTCTATTGTCTTCCTGAGCCCTTTGTCTCCGTTGATAGTGCGCGATGACGGCTCGTAAGTCTCCGGAGGAATTACCCGCGGGCATATTAATGGGCGAACCCGTATTAAAGATTCTAAAATCAAAAGGCATATCACGTCAGCTACAGTCAGGCTCAAATGGTTGCCATATAAGAAACCCAAGGAACGAAATCGAAGCATTGCAAAGTAGACTGATAAGCAAAAAAATAAAAAGACATGGCGGTAGGTGTCCATACTCAGGACAGCTAAGATCGATGGTCAATGGAGGATTCTGACTGTGAAATAAGTGTCGGTCTGCGGCAGCCTTCTCGACAGCCAATGTATGAATAGCATTCCGCTTCTCCCAGAGCTTCTGGCTGGGGGTATACTCTTCAATGAGGCGGGTGATCCATGGTGTGTTCTTCGGGTCTGACGTGGAATATTTGTACAAGGCGAGGCCGACGGGCACGGACGCAATGGCAAGGTAGAAACCGCGCTGCAGGTAAAAAAGCAAGGAGTGACACATGTTAGCCGCGTGGTCAACCAATGTAATGGGTATATATATAATTTTGCAGTATGACTTGATGAGAGCCTAAGCTCCAATTCAGGAAGTTGGGTACATGGGGACTTGGGGCAGGGCGCATACGCCAAAGGACTCGTTCACGGGCTCGGCATGATGGGCCTCGCTATGGGCAGAGCGGCGAGGTGGATGACGTTGAAGCAAGGTTCGGGCCGGAGCAGCTGATCTCCTGGCGAGGAACATCGTCTGTGTGTCTCTTTCCAACCACGCTCAATTGGGCTGGTCTGGCAAAGCGTTGTTGAGGAGTGACTGGATGGTCGTCCTCAGGCGCGGATACGACAGCGATTGTGCCAGAGGAGGTGAGGTCAGCTGCTGGCTCGGAATGGTTTAGCGTGGGCAGGTGATGTGGTGTTGGGCACGTGATGACGTATGCCCGATTGGGATTAGGGCTGGGCACAAACAGGTGACCTCTCCACTCCCTCGAAGCGAGCGAGAACACAACATCATCACCATCACCACCATCATCAAAGCAGCATCGTCGTCGTCGTCAAGCATGGCATTGGACAAGGACGACGTTGGGAGATGGAGAATCGATGCCTTGCTGTTCTGTCTCTTTTTGACTCACTCTTCTCTAATAGTAGAAAACTGGCGCCCCGCAGCATCACTTTCGCTGTCATTCGTCTGGCTATTATCGCTCCTTTGACGATTGATCTAATGATTGGATCCTGTGGGCTTGCCCTTCCGAAGAGGACTTCAATTGATCTGCAAGAATGTCTAAAAATGCCTGCGTGAAATTAAGCCGGGCCCTTCTAACGCAGCACCCGGCTTTCAACAAACCCATTGATCAAGGGATATGTGTTCCAAACGAAGACCAGCTGCCCCAGTAACTGCAGATGGTGGACTGTTGGCAGCGCTGCCAATGCGCCACAATATCTCTGTGTCTAATGGCGTGCATGCAACTATTCTAATTTGTTTTCTGACTAATGCAGCACCAGTGGATGGGAGCGAATATAGGGCAATATCGAGACCCTGGATTGATGCCCAATCTGCGCCCAGGAACAAAGGCGATTGGGCCTTGTTCTCAAACAGTCCTCTGTGCAGAATCGCTTTTTCCCTTGGGACCTGGGATTTCGCTTGTATCAGTTCTCGCAGCCGGCAGTTTGATTGACGTGTGAAGTTTCATTCCCGTTAGTCCAAAAGAAAAAAAAAAGAAAAAAACTAAACTAAACTGAGGACATAAAAAAATAGTGCGACCATGAAGCGGATTTCGATGAGATACCTTTAGTTTCCCTCGAGTTTTGCTGTACATCTTTATCTGACTTTCTCGAATGTACTGTTTGACCCATAGTACATCAAAAAGAGCAGTTTATTACTTGCTCTGGTTTCCCTCCCTCCAAGTTCTATTTTTTTCCACGAAACATTGAGCTTCCTGTCGCCGATGCAGTTCACATTGGTCTGAACTTGAGTGCCTAAATCTTTCCTGGACTGCGTATCATCTTCTCTGTTCTTCTGCTGAATTTTGATTGCCTCACCGTACACCATCATTGTGAACCCTGTCGGTCGAATAATCATTTATGCCCATCACACCTCCCGCCTGAATTCGAACTTCCTCTCTCAGTCCGGCAAGCTGTCTTCTTGCGTGTCTCCCCTCAGACATTGAGATACCGGGTCCGAACTGTCAGTGCGCCCATCCTCGTCCTTCACTTCAATCCTTTTAGGGTCTCGTTGTCAACATTTTGGTCGTCTCTGCAATTCCCCGCCGCCATAAACTCGTCAGTTTCTTCGAAGAAGCAGCATCCTTCTGTCGCGCTTTCACTGGGGACACGTTTCAAAAAACCGCTTGCAACTCCTAGAAATCAAGTACTTTAGCTTCCTCTGGGACCATGGCGCCAAAAATAAAAGGTAAAAAAACAAAGGATAAAGAGAAAGCTGAGAAAGGGAATCCAGGCAAGAAGACTTCAAAGAAGCAAAAGCAACAGGAACAACAAGAAGAAGAAGAGCAACAGGAACAAGAGCAACCACAAGAAGATCAAGATCAACTACCCACTCCACCAGCGGAAGAGACTTCGGCTGAATCCCTTCGAACATCGCCCTTTGCATCACCGAAGCAAGACCCCCAACAGTCTCCTATAATAGAAACTTTACCACCCTTACCGGAGTCCATCGCGTCTACCCCTTCTGTAACGCCTTCAAATTTCAAAGAGGCTTTTCCGTTTCCCAAGGTTGTTCCTCACCAAGCTCACGTTGAAGACCACTACAGTGGTGACGAAGAACCCTCTACTAGTTTTACGAGACTCGAGAAGGAGCCTAACGCGGAACCGGTCGAACAACTTGAGGACGGCATTAAGCACCATCCTGGAAAAGATATCGAGACTGGTATAGAAGAACCTTTACCAGAACCTTCCCGTGACCCTGACTCAAATCCCGTCAATGTATTCGATAGCCTTGAGAAACCTGAAGAGTCCGCATCAACATCTACAGAAATAGCACCCAAAGCACAGCGACCATCGCCCACGGCAGAGATCCCTGGCTCCTTTCCTGCATTGCCTTCAGCTAGACCAAAAACAAGTACCCCCCCGGTATACGGGTACCCGCAGTCCGGATCACCCATACCTGTCCACTCGCCTCATTACGCTTACAGTCTTCCCTATCCACATCCATACGCGCCAACTCCTATTTATCCCAACGGATCGTTGCACGACATTCACTCAGCAGCAATGGCGGTATCGGTCGCACCTCATCGTTCTCCTCCAGTGCGCTCATCCACCGTTGATGGGCATCACTCCAGAATGACTAGCCGTGGGTCTCGAGGTTATCCGGATTATCAGTATAATATGACATACCAGCAACCCAAGCGAGGGTCTACACCGACACAACAAAGACCTGCTGAAAATGGTAATCTCGAATCGCTTCATATTGAGGGTGACACCATCAAGCTTCTCCAACGGATCCAGAATGTCATCCCAGATATCAACCGGCTTGTGACAAGTTATCGCGACACACAAAACCAACTGTCTGCTCACGTCGCTCAGAGCAGACAGATTGAGGAACAGCATGAACGGTCGTTGATGGAAAAGGAGTATTATATCGAAGCTCTACAAGGGCAAATCCAAAAGGCAGCCAAGGAAAATGCGGCCGAGGCGGCGAAACTGAAAAATAGGATTTCCGAGCTTAGAATGGAACTCGGTGGCTTGCAGGAACAGCATCGCGATGTTGAGGAAAGCCTTGAGGAGCTCAAGAAGGCGAACGACGCGCTCACTCAAGCCCGAGCTGATTTGGAAGAGGAAATCGGCAACCTCCAGGAGACTATCCAGCAAGAAAAAGCCAATCACATGCAAGAGTTGCAGCGCCAGGAGCTACTCAAAAATGAAGCCCTTGCCGCCCAGAAGGAGGAACTTGAAGGTTACTTCCAGGAGATCAAGAATGAAGACGACCGACTGGCTGCTGAACAGCTCCAGGCCCGCGAACAGGAGCTGTACAATGAACGAGACAAGCTCAAGGCAGATTGGGAGCAGCAAATGAAGGACCTCGATCAGTCTAAGAGTGCTCTAGCAACTGAGTATGAGGGCAAGCTGGAGTCCAAGCAGGGCGAATTAAATACCAAGCAAGAGGAATTGGATTCAAAGCAGGTCGAACTCGAGACGAAGCAGGGTGAATTGGACGCAAAGCAAGCAGAGTTGCTGGCCAAGCAGGGCGAGCTCGATGCGAAACAGGAAGAGCTAAACACCGCGAAGTCTGACCTGGAAGCCAAACAAGCTGAGTTAGAGGCCAGACAAGGAGATTTAGAAGCGAAGCAAGGAGAAGTTGATGCCAAGCAGGAGGAAATCAATAGCTTGAGATCCGAATTGGAATCAAAAATTGCCGAATTGGAGAGCAAACAGTGCGAGCTTGAAGCTAAACAGACTGACCTTGAATCCAAACAGACGGAGCTGCAGTCCATTCAGGAGCAATTGGACGGTGTTAAGGCTGAGCTCGAAGAAAAGAAAGCACAGCTGGAATCCAAGCAAGTTGAGCTGGACAAAAAACAAGAAGAGCTTACTGCGAAACAGGCTGAACTCGACGACGTCAAAGACAAACATGCCACTGAACTCGCTGCGTTGCAAGCCGCTCTGGAAGAACAGACAAGTGCAACCAAGGCGAGTGAGGAAAAGATCGCGGCGATGACAACCGAGCAGCAACAGAGGGAAGAAGCATGGCAGAAGGATCGTGAAGATTTTGAAGCAAAGCTTCAACAGAAAGCAGAAGAATTGAAACAGGCTCTTGAGGAGAAGGACGCTCTCGCCGTGGATGGACAAGCTAGGGAGGGGCAGCTTCAAAGCATCGTAGAGGAGATGCGGCAGACACATGATAATTTGAATAAGGACCGTGAGAGGCTCAAGAAGACCCTGCATAGTTTGGGAGAGGCGACGGACATGAAGATTAAAGGCGACGCGTTCTTGTAAGTCCCTTGGTGCGTTATACTCTTTTTAGTGAACTCGATATTCGTGTTTTACCTCGGTTACTTGTACTCGAAAAAGCTCCTAGACTGCTGCTGAGGTTCGAATAATATTTGAAGAGCCCTTCATTATTTTCAAACCTCCATCTCTTCTCTGTTTGCAAAATACTTTCCTGTTTGATAAGATCGTATATCTGATGCCTTTTGTTTAGCATTGATTGCTTCGGAGACTTGGCTCGCCTTATCGTTGAACTCTCGAAAGAATTTTTCACATACATTCCCATTGAACCGCCAGCCGATATCTTAGCGAAAATACCTTCCGGCATTCCCCAATTCTTGGACAACACTCCAGCTTCGCGCGAGCTTCGGTCCGCCTACGTCCAACATGTCGTCTCCAAGACCCTGACATATAGAATCTTCCAGCCATTCCTGTTCACCCTCGGCCGCCGGCACGACAAAGCCGATACCTTTTTCCAGATGTTATCTATTGATATCCGCCGAAAGTCTGTCCGTCGTGAAGCATTCTGGAGACAACAGACACTGAGAGCGGCTTACACTGCTTCCGAAGCAAGGCAAGCAATCAACGTCGTTGCTGCTGTCATAGTTGACGAAATTGTCGACCACATCCGTCATTTCACCGATCCAAAACACCTTGATGCCCTTCGTTCAAGCGTGCGGAAGATTGTTAAGTTAGCCGCAGAGACATGGCGCCTTGCTCGTGTCGAGAGAGAACTCATTGTGGCTACCATACCTTCCGCCGATGATGACCAAACCGCTAATGACCAGTGGGAGGAATTCACCTATGACCCGCCGTCGTCACCGCCAAAAGAGTCAGATGGCAAACGAACTCCTCTGCTTCGCATGCTTCCGCGTATCCACCGCGAGCCAGTGCATGAAGACTTCCTCCAACCCGAGGAAGCCGGGAAAGCCAACCCATGTGTTTACTTGCCTGGTGTAATTCTCTACGCTGATTCTCCGTCTGTCATTGCGAGGAAGGAAGAACTTGCCAAGAAGACTGCTGATACGCCACCACCTGCTGACGGAGCAGCGGAGACAAACAGTGCTGAGAATCAAGCCAATGACACCACCACAGCTTCACCAGCAGAAGTTGAGGCAGCCACATGAAGTGCTAGCACGGTTTGGATATCAAGCACTGGTACTATGATTCATATTGCAATATTTTGATCTGTTGTTTTCATGCCACAGCAGTTGCATAGCCATGGGTGTTGACTGGGATGTAAGGTTCTGAGAAGGGATATGCATGAGAAAGAATGGTTCACGCTCTGTTGTTGGATGTACAATCTGTTTTGGCATATTGGTGTTGGAATGGGGTCCATTCATTTGCAGCATTTTCTTTCTCTTTCCTGACTTGTCACTTGTGTGTCTTTTTGGCTTTTCTTTTTCTTTTCGTTTTTACGCTGTGTACTCACCCTATTCACTCTTTTCAGAATCTCTTAAGAGCTTTTCTTTCCCCCCCTTTTTTCACCTTTTTCCCTGGTTCGATTTTATGATGCAAGGTACATGTATGTTTTTGGTCTCCTGAATCCTCTAATATGTTCTCATTACTCTCATGTAAGGATTAGTAAAAGAATATACATTGGATGTCTTTGGATACTATGTGCACCTGATGATTCCCTTGTTGCTGGATAACCATACTACATGTCAATATACATCTAGGAGTCGCTTGGTCTAAACAGCTATCATCACTCTCTCTGAGATATTTCGAGCTTGTCAAGCAAATGGTAAGAGGGATGGGAATAGGATAACAATGCTGTGCCGCACTGAGAAGTTGAAGTGAGTAAGAAGAATATGAAGCTTATTCTAGATAGACTGACATGCCATGTGCGAAGTCTTGAGATTGGCCTTAACAGCAGCATTGGTAAAGATTTTGGGAGGTGGAAACACTGTCATGGGCAACAAAGAGGATGTCCCATTAACAGATGTTTCGATGCTTCAATATCAAGAGGCAGGGGGAGTGAGTGTACCTGCAGGCCTGTTCTTTTCTTTTTCTTTCTTTCTCTCGTTTTGGGAGTCTTATCGAATCAATGAATTCAATCCTGATGAGGCACCTCATCCTCTGATGATATTCCATGGAGAGAAAGATGAAGGGCCTAGACGGAGTCTACTGTCAAAGTCAGTGCCAATTTACAAATTTGAAATCGCCATTAGATGTGTATCTGGCTTACCGTTCAACTGCAGCAACAGGAACTGGTGTGTTATTGTTTTGATATGACAGCTGGCGATGGCGTCGCGAGCTGGATGTCCAAGCTCTGTGTTTCAGGGTCAAGGACTGAGGTGGCAAACATGCTAGAAGGCACCGGGCCGTGCCGGGAGTTTATACAGTAGATTCTGGCTGGCTTCTTATCTCAATGGCATCCCAAGGAGTCCTGTTTGTGCTTGTTGTTGAGAGAAGAACCTTGGATGACTCCGGTTTCCTTCAAAGAGCCGACCCCAAGCACAGCCACAGCATTTGTTGCAATCCGAACCTCGGGAGGCAGATTCATCTGACGGTGATGACGGACAGCTATAGCTAATATGGCACAACGACAGTCCAGGGGCAAGCATCATGAAACAGCGGAGTATCACGTTTCATCTGTCCCAGTGGAGGAGGCTCCGTGATGGCTGAGGATTGAGAACAATCTGCCTTGAGAGAAGAGGCTGGAGGAAGCACGACCAACTTCCAAGGGAAAAAACCAACTTGAAGCGACAGGCTGATTATTAATTGCAGAGTTGTGCAAGATCTGCCCTGTGAGTCGCCCGGTGAATCAGACTTTGAGTGCCAAGCACATTGTGAGGATTGCATTGGTTGCTAGCAGTCTCGTTTATGGCGGACTTTGCCTGTTTGAGATGCTGGATCAGGCTCGAGAGAACGTGCACGATCGGGTTAAGACTCTGAATCGATTGATGGGGGCGGTCGGAGTGCCATGTGGCTCATGAAATGGGATCATACTGAGATTATTGCACTGAATGAAACGACACAAGTTCAAAATTCCTGTCTCTGTTTATTCTCTTCAACTCGAAATCCAAGAAAGAATCTGCGATACATTTCTCTCCTGGTCAGCCGCACGGAGACTGCGCCATGCCCGATTCAGTGCTAGTCGGTGGTTGAGGTTCAGCAATCAATCCTCATCTCACGACCGCCAGCAGCGAGGCGACAACCATCCCTGCCAATCCTCTTCGTGTTGCCGTGTTGCACTCCATTATTGCAAAAAGACTTGTCAATCCATCATTCTTCTCCTCTTGTCTCCTAGCAGCACGTCCTCTGAACACTTGACCTTCTTACTTCTACAGAGAGCCACATCGTCAGTGCGCCGTGGAAGAGCCTTCATCAAACACTCCCCGCCTCCCAGACATCGGTTTATTCACTCAACGTCGTTCGTTCGCCCTCAGCACCGGCGAGCCTGAGTTGATATCTACTAATAAATCCATACATACCACTTCCTCTCCACTAGTCTACCGCTATACACTACCTGCTGAGAACGAACCCATGATCATTTCGCTGTGCTCTTCGTCCCAGCACATCTGTCTCATCCAACTGGCATGGGAGCTTGCGCATCATAGCTTGTCGTCCACCACTGAAGTTCGCGTCGAAGCTGTCCAATTCTGACTCCGTACGCCGACTGCCTCGAGACGGTGTGTTCGACCCTGACAGACGGCTTGACTGGGCGGATTCACTCTCATTCAATCATGTCGAGTGTAACATCAAACCTATACAAGATGGATGACGACTCTTCGCAGCTGGCAGCATTTAAACCCAACCATTATGACGATCCTTTCCTCTCACATCCGCCGAACAATGACGAACAATTGATCCCCATCTGGGACGCCCATCACCTATGTGCAGATTCTACCCCAGACACCCATAATACCCAACAGCATCTACTTCACCACCCACCTGTCGCGAACCCGACCAAGGGACTCAGCCCCTACGATGCCTATTCTCGCTCGGGCAACCCAAGCGGCCGGTCATCGCCTTCTTTCCTGAGCCCCGAAAGTAATGCCGAAAATGGGCAGAGCGATCTTAGCAACTATTCTTCCCCTGCGTTGGAAAACCAGCTGTTTGGAGACGATCAGTCTCATTTAACGATGAACTCGTCTGAGTGGGAGCAACTCTACCTTGTTTCTGGAGTTCTTGATGATGCGCCCCCACCCCCGGGCAAACATGGCCAGCATGGGGATCCTGGTGGACAAGCCAATCGATATTCGAGGGAAAATCATCTCCTGAGTCCAGTGTTGACAAATACCCCTAGTCCTACTATTTTCAGCCAGCAGCCGTCGGGAGATCTTCCGGCAAACCACGACAGCCACGACGCCACGATTTCTCCTACGTCCATTATCAGTGAGAGACAGATAGAAGTCCCCGCTCTGCGACTCCCAGCCCGAGCCACTACTCCTTCCAGCAATCCATCCGAAACAGATAGTCAGAGCTACCCTGATCACCCTCCAAGCCCTCGCGTCAAGATCTCCAGCTATAGTAGAGGGGATACTCCTTCAAGAGGTGATGACACGTTAAGCCGCCAATCGAAAAGGAGAAGTACCTCTTCGACTTATCTGGCTCCAGAGGATAGTGCCTCCGATGAAGCCAAAGACGAAGAGAACAATGGCGTTGACGATCGTCGCGGAGGCACGGGGGCTTCATCGTCCTCCCCTACACTACGCGCAGCGGATGGGAGCTGGATCCGCAATCCATCCACGGGACTTGGGGGCTTGGATCCGTCGTCCAGAACAAAAGAACACGTTCCGAATCTGCGAGAGATAACAGCACAACGGGAACTCGAGGAGAAGAACGCGGTGGTTCAACACTGGCTGTTTGTCAGCGACGCAAGCAGCGAAATCGAGGATAATAACCTATCTGGGTTCCGACCCCAGAAGAAATGGCGATTCACGAGAAGACGCAGGGCTAGAAGCACAGGAGATTCTCCCGCAGCTCTTCGCGGTGGCACTAGTAAACATGAGTTTGATGATTCGACTATCCCTGGGCCCGGTGTCCTGATTGATGAGGAGAGCGAGACGGATGACGACGATGACTCTCACACCTCCGACAGCTCACCCCCGCGATCGCCTAGCGCCATTGACTCAAATGGACCAAGAGATTCGGAGGACGGATACTTTCCACCAATGGATAATGCTAGCATCTCAAACGAGGAACCACTTCCTCGACAATTTATCCGAGCTAGACC
The DNA here is from genome assembly GCA_029449355.1 of Emydomyces testavorans. Taxonomy (NCBI): domain Eukaryota; kingdom Fungi; phylum Ascomycota; class Eurotiomycetes; order Onygenales; family Nannizziopsiaceae; genus Emydomyces; species Emydomyces testavorans. Next base: position 5,854,126 of record CP120628.1, read on the forward strand.
TTGGAAAGATTCACCAAGAAATCAACGCTTTGGAGACATGAGGGAGCAACCTTTCACCTCCAACGCTGCTATCTTTCGGTTTTTACGACGAGCTGACAACATCGAAACCGCCTCACGGAGAGCGACGTGGGGCACACTAGACGTCACTGAGGCAGATGTCGAGAGTATCCTTGGAAATAACAGTCGTTTTAACTCGATGCGAATCAGCGATGATAGCGTCAGAGAGAAGTTTTTCAAACGAAGTAATATTCTCGGACATGCAAGCAAATTCCTCCCGAAACGGAGCCACAGCGGCGCAAAGCGAAAACATAGCCTATCGACGGAGCAAATTCAGCCAAGTGCGGAGTCCTTAGAGACCTTAAAAAGTAGCTCAGGTAGCTCAGGTTTACCGCAACGCAAGCCTAGCTTCACAAGGCGATCAAAAACCCCTTCAAATACTGGCAGTGCGCTTCTGGAAATAGGTAGGCAGATCGCCTCTGTTGGAGTTGGTGGTCCTGTTGAACTTCAACCGGCAAAGCCTACTGGGCCGTGGAACAGCCTGATGAAACGCAGTCGCAGTAGAAGCGATGTGTTGAAAGGGCTAGGGAGTCCAAACTCTGGAAAATTCATACCGCTCATGACTGCTTCTGGTGGGCCTCCTGCACCTACGGTGTCATCTCCCTCCGATGAGAAATCCTTTGCGTCAAATGTTCCTGCTGAGCAGGCTCCTGTAAAGTGTGACGAGAATGATCACGATAACGATGAGGACGAGGAAGAAGTGACAGACGACAAAGGAATTGTCATGGACTTTCCCGTTCGCGTGGATCTGATAGTGCCTACACTCGAAGGGTTTAAGACACATGTACAGCAGCTCAATCCTCGACTAGAGCCGGCGTTGGTTGAACGAGTTGGTCAAGAACAATTGCGACGATATAAGAAGCTCGTTGAGCTTAGGTTAAAACATTCTCAAGCGGTAAACCGGCATGGTTGCACGTCTGGTAAGCACTGCTTTGGCCAAGGAGGGAATGCTACAATTTTACCACCGAGAGCGAGCCCGAAAGATGCCGATTCAACTTTTGCTCCAGTCCAAAGCGCCACCGCGGGAGCTGCCAACGATGATACTAACGGAGCGGGTGATGGTGCTGTAACGGCTGCTTTGTTTCCTCCAGGTGTACCTTTGCCCCCAGTCAAGCGGCTGCCAGCTGAATTCGAATGCTCGCTCTGTTTCAAGGTCAAAAAGTTCCAGAAGCCTTCTGATTGGACGAAACATGTGCACGAGGACATACAGCCCTTCACTTGCACCTTTCCTGAGTGCCCAGAACCCAAGTCCTTTAAGCGTAAAGCTGACTGGGTGAGACACGAGAGCGAGAGACATCGACATCTCGAATGGTGGGCGTGCAGTCTACCGGACTGCACTCATGTCTGCCACCGCAAGGACAATTTTGTCCAGCATCTTGTTCGAGAGCATAAAATGCCAGAACCCAAAGTCAAAGGGGGCAAGGGGCGGGTGGCGAAGATTAGCAAAGCGACACTGAACGCGGCGGATGACAATTCATATGGTCCTGACGTCGAAAAGGTTTGGGATCTAGTCGAGAAATGTCGGCACGTCACGACAAAGCAAGCAACCGAGGAAGCATGTCGATTCTGCGGCAACGTGTGCAATAGTTGGAAGAAGCTTACTGTCCATATGGCGAAGCATATGGAGCAGATCGCCATGCCTGTCCTCAATCTGGTGGAGCAAAGAACGATTTCTCCGAGTACCATCCTTAGCCCAGTCGATGATCCCGGATTATCTTCGACACTGACAACGCCCGTCGACGCGTATCCGGGTCCCATTGGCGGTCCCCGCAGACTCTCCTCTCATTCCCAGCGAGGACGGGGAAAAGGCAGAAATGGGCAGCCGATCGTGTGCGGAACAGCTGCACTCCTGACCGAGGCATTTTCCATTCAACAACCTCCAGCCTCTGCTCAACAACTGCAAATGTACGACGCACTCCCGACGGTTCCTTCGAATGGGCCACAACCATATTCAATGCCGGCCAGTCCATATGCTTTGCAACCATCGTTTTCACAGGGAAATTCTCCAAGCTTACCGGGGCAGTCGTATCGAGGAGCACCTCAGGTGCAGAGACATTACGGCACCGGGAATATGGCAACCTATCCACCGCCATTCAACGCTCCACCCCGACCGCCAGGAGCTCTCGAGGCTACCGATATCAGCGAACTGCCATACAATATGGAAGTCCCAGGATCTGCAATGGGGATTGGTGGCGGGCCGATCTACGCGTCGCCGATCGAACATCTGCCATATGGCGACGCGCTCAGACCAGGTGGTATGGAGCAAGGGACACTGGTGGAACCAAAACTATACAACACTGGGGCGGGCGGAGGAACGGGATATCCAATGGAACCATCGGGACCGGCGCAGGGATTCGCGTATGCTCATGCTGCTGGTGGGCCACATCCATACTAATGGGTGATTAATGATTCGGTAGTGCGGGTTTGGCATGGGCTGTATTATTGTGATTGGCGTCAAGTAGCAGAAATTCTTGGAACTGGACTGTCCCTCTTTTGATTGTATATTCCTGTTCTTTTGTTATTGTTCTATTTCTGCCATTTCAGCAACGAGGTGATGAATCCTATATGTATGTATATATGTACTTTTTGGTTGAATCAGAGCGTGTATTGTATGCTACAGTTTCGGTAATGTAGGAATTTTCTCGATCATATCACAACGAAAAGAAAGAAAGATCCGCTAGTGATTCGGGAATAGATACACCCTGACCTGTGGCTTATCAGTTGTGATTCTCTGGTGGTCGCCTCATGCAGCTGATGGATTGCTAGTGGTCTGCCTTTTGGATTGAGCGCGAATCAGGATGCGTAGAACTTATCAGTGATCTCCAGGCTGGCGTGGGATGTGTGTTTCTTAGTGCATGGCAGAAGTGAGGCGAGGCATCTAACGAACTAGTAGCCAGGCTGTGGCTCAACAGTGATTCTCTTCACAATAAATTCGAATTCAATTCTCATATAACTACTCTGTACTCCGTAGTGGTTAGTAGTTGATGAGTGGTGAAGGCTGAGGGGGTGAAGTCACCTGCTCTCCCTCTCGAACTCTATAAGACGAAGAAGAAGAAGAAGAAGAGAAGAAGATGAAGTTCGCTTCTTTCTGTCTTTCTCAACCACTTCGCTGCCATCAGATTCATCTTCATCTCTTGTCTTGTTGATTCTCTCTTCTTCTCTGCTGGAATTAACTAGAAGTGAACTGAAAAGAAGAAAGAAAAAGAAAAGAAAAGCCACGCCACAACATCAACCAGGCTTCAGGGATCAGAGCGTCCATTCAGCAGGTTGAGAACGAGTCGGTATCAGTTCACTAACTAGTTGGTTAGTTCTATCTTCCTTTGAAGACTCTTTCTCTCTCACTGACTAGTTACATATCTTGAGAAGGATACTAGATACTAGATAGCCCATTGCTGGCATTCCACCGCGATGGAGCTTCATGATTCGACTTCCCCCAGCTGCTGTTCCCTGTCCGTCTCCTCTCGATCGTCTTCCATCCCTGTGTTTGCTTTTTTTCTTTTTTAATCTCCGGCATTGCTATACTGCGAGTCTGCTAAGTGAGGGAAAACCCCCCTTCCCTTTAAAACAGGCACCGGGTGCCCTCAGCGTTGTCCCTTTTTTTTTTTTGCTCCAGCGATCTAGACCCGTTGGAGCCTTTCTGCCTGCTTATCCAAATATCACAAACCATCTGTTTCTGAAGAGAATTGCTGGACATCTGTGAGCGGGACTGACTCACTTGCTGGGCCCAGACCCCTCCTGGCGGCTGTCGCTGCTGCGGGAGCGAGTCGATCATGGCCCAGAATCGCCCGCAGCCTCCAGTTCGAGGAGGCCAATTTGATAGCAATAACTGGCCCAATGTTGGGCTTTCGTACAGTTTCGTATGTGAATCCCCGTGTGTCTTCGTCTGCCTCTGCTCTCTATCGCTCGTGGACCGTGCAACTAATGCTGTGTGCTTCGACGTTGGGCCCCCCATAGCCGCCGTACCCACAGGGCAGTTTCAGCGAGAGCTTGCCTGCAAACCGCACCGAAGATCTGCTGTGTATAAATGGAGCCATCGCCACGCCCATGGAGTTTACTCCTTCCAGCGACAGTCAGTCCGCGGACCTTGCGCTGCCCAATCCGCCCAGCCTCGACTTCGCGAATTTAGGAGGCTCTGCACTTCGTTTCCAGCCGCCCGCACAACCACTCTCTCCCTTACACTCTTATTCCCCTTTACTGAATCTTGACCTGGCCCCGCATTCTCCCACCCCCAGAACTCCTCAAATTGCTGCTGCGATCGCACCTTTGCGTCCGGCCGTCTGGAACAATGTTTGGAATCCAGTGCGAGTTACCGGCCTTCCTGGTGGCAGTACCATGCCCCTGAGCGCCCAACGTCCTCCCAAACGACCAAGATTTGCGAATGACGGTGAGACAACGTCCGACGCTGGGGCGCAGATGAATTACGATCTCTTTTCGGATTCGGGCTATCGCACCAGAACTCTGGGCACAAGCTCTGTGGCGGGTGCATACCAAGTCGAACATCCCGTGCAGCATATCCAAGCATGCCATGTTCCAAGCAGTCCTTCTCCGGACTCCTCATCCTACACGAGCCTTCCACTTGTTCCTCCGCTGCCCCAGCTGTCGCCTCGAGCTCTTCCCCCAGTTCCTCAACAACCACCTCCCATCCGGAACTCGCAGAAGCAGCCCCAGGCAAGCCAATCTGCGAAACCGCTATTTGCCTGCGATGTGCCTGGTTGTGATTGGACGGCAAAGACCCAATCTGAACTAAAGTGAGCGACTTTTTTTCCATCGCAGTAGCTTCACTTTGAACATGTGCTAATCATATCTCGTTGCTTTAGAAAACATAATGACCGCCATCAAAGGAGATATAAATGCGACGTCCCCGGTTGTAAATGGACTAAAGGCTTTGCGACCGCAATCGACCTGGAGCGACACAAAGTCTCTGTCCACGGTATCATACCGAAGCATGGGACGTATAGAGTCTATAAATGCTTTGTACCGGGCTGTTCGAGTCTTGATAAGGAGTGGAGTCGCTTGGACAATTTCCGCCAACATGTGCGTAAAAAGCATAAGAATTACAACGTTGACCAAGTGATTCAAAGGTTCGTTGATCTGGACCTTTTTTTTTTATATATATACGTGCCGATTCGGCTGACAGCATTCTAGATCCGATACATGGTTTGAGTCTGAAAAGGATTCTATCCTGGCTAGTCGGCGCACTGAAAAGCTCTCGATATCGGTGAGCCAAGGAGACCCAGGCTCCCAATCACTTGTCAGCGGCGCCGACCTTCTTAAGGACAGCAATCCTTTTACTGCAACCAATGACCCACTCAACCAACCAGCTTCGATGCATTCAGGCTCATCGTTCTACCAGCCATCGCAATATTCAGCTCCTGCCTCAAATCTTCCTGCTATTTATACATCTGAGTTGCCTGGTGTGCAGCAAGTTGAAACACAGGCCCAAGTTCTTCCAGAACATATCAATCCACCGAGCTCTTCGGAGGCTGATTCCCTGGCTGAGAAGACTGTGGGTCTTTTCAAAGCCCTCGAGCAAGAAATGGCGAGAGTGAAGCAGCCTCCACGACAGCGACAACAATCTATGCAAAATGATGGTGCCAATGATATTGCTAATCAGTCTCAAGCGCCGTCATTCACTGACGTGTTTTTAGCTTCCGGGGAGGAAGAGAGGGACTATTTTCACAAACTGATACGAACTAGTTATATGCAATTAGAGTCTGGCAATAACACCGGCGAAACTTCCCATTACCCTGCCGGCTTGACCCATAAGGACGGCACTCAGAGTGCTGAATCTAAAGAGTTTCGGTGTCGCCATTGTCCAACTACAGTGCGACGGCTGTCTGAGTTAAAGTATGTTTCTTTCTTTTCTTCCACCATTGGTCAGGCCCGGGTAATGTTAATACTTGTGTAGAAAACATGAGAAGCGCCACACGCGCCCGTATGGCTGTACTTTCTCGGACTGTTTTAAAGAGTTTGGAAGCAAAAGCGATTGGAAACGACATGAAAACTCAACGCATTTCCACCTCGAAAGCTGGCGCTGCCAGGAGGCCGAGGTCAACAAGGCAACAACCAACGCAGGCTCTCTGAATAGTAGGGAATGTGCTCGCGAATACCATCGTGCTGAACACTTTATAAATCATTTACGCAAGGATCATGAACTGAGCGAGGGCCGGATCAAGACCTGCTTGCGGACAAATAAACTCGGCAGAAATGCTCAGGGCCAGTTTTGGTGCGGGTTCTGCCGCCAGCTGGTGAAGTTAAAGAGTGAAGGCCTGGGTGCATGGAAGGAAAGATTTAATCATATTGACACGGAGCATTTCAAGAAGGGTCAAAGTATCGGAGATTGGCTTTTGCCTCAAGGCCACTTGACTAAGAGAGAGCAGAAAGAACTAAGAGTGGGGACTTCATCGACTTCTGAGACATCAATAGAGTCGTCCAGCGATGTGATCCTGACTGGTGAAGGATGGTCAGGCGGCAACCGTGCAGATGCCGGTTCCAAAAATGCTGTTGGATCTGCTTCAGCCACTGATCAGCGATCGCAGAATGTCAGTCAGACGACGACAACGACTATTACTGCATCACCGGCGACTCGTGTGTCTGCAGGTCTGCGAGCATCGAGCATCCCGCTACCAGGACCCAATGTTTCCCAAGCTCGTACGAATCCTGGTGCCTCCTCTCGTCAATCCACCTCGTTTCACGGCCTCTCATCCATTCGAAAGTCTCGTTCGAGTCAAACACGACAGGAAACGGTGGACTCGTTGATTTCATGGAAGCACCCTCCTCGAGAATTCAACCCGCGCGAAGACAAAGAACAGTGTGTTACCTGTGTAGGTTTCTTTCCCTTTCTGTTTTTCTCTTCTTTTCTTTTCTTGTGCATAGTCGTACTCTTGAATATTTTGAGCTGACTTGGTGCTTTGCTCGAACCCAGTGCCAGTGCCAACCCCAGAATACATATACAGTCGCCCTTGAAGACTGCTGTACCGTCTGCATGCATCCTCCTTGCAAACGATGCATATATGGCAAGCCGGCCAACGATACCTCGGCCCTGTGATGGGCTCCATTTTGTCAAACAGAAATTTGACCTTGGTGGGTTTTACCAACTTTGGTAGCCTGCTTATACGATTTAGATTTTTCGCATTTTGGATTACAAACGTTGCTATTTGGTTATCATTGCTCATAGAAAAAAATGTTCAATACCCTGGGTGCGTGTGTGTACTACTAATATATATTACACGAGCATCAGCCTGGAGTTATCTTAGAAATGGGTTGGAGTGGCTATCTGCTTGCTTCTATTCTTGAATCAATTGGGTTTATATATAACTAGGTATCGGTGAGTATTGATATGGTTAACAGAACAGAGATTATACCACTGTGTTTGGGGGAGATATATGGGAAGATTTCTGTCTGTTTTGTGATATCTATATTGCTCTGTGATTTGTTAGTTGTGTCTTTTCCGCCTGGAATGCTATAAGTATGTATCGATGCACTGCCCTGTCTGATAAACTGTTAAAAATGGTCTACACATGAAGAGCAGGCAAATTCCATGGAAAAAAACATTAATGGTGCTTGTTATATCTTTCCGTTTCAAGTTATTGAATTATCAAATTCAACAGCACCCATTGCATTAGTATCGTTACAATTTCGACCCCTCCGGTTCCCCAATCAGATCCAAAAACGCGCCGTGAACTTCCTCCGTCAAATCACTCGCCTGCATACTTCTCCCCTTGGCCAGAAACGCCCTCCGCGAACACTCTCTCGTAATCGCGCTCCCCGCCCACGCCACAAGCAGCATTGTCGTCTTGGGGCTCATTCTCTCCTTTGTTCTACTTGCATCATCATCATCCTCCTCCGCATGCAACTCGGCATCAATCTCCTTCCCGCTCTGTGCCATCCTCTGCTCCGCAGAACCCTCCCACAGACCCTCATGATACGCTTTCCGCCACGCCAAAAACGTCCCCAACGACCCTGTAAGCGTATCCCCCTGCCCGCCACTCCTCTTCTTCCCGCCCTGCACGTCCGACACCACCGTCGTCGCCCCGTTTGAAATAACATCATGCATTCCCTTCTGGATAATCGTCACCCCGCCCAGCGCTCTCGCTAACCGCTCGCACGCTTCACCTCGACGGCCATTCTCCTCCTCACCACTACCACCACCACCCGCCCTCTCCTGCATCGAAACATCCACCCCAATCGCCCGCGCCAACCGCGCGAACTCAACCACATTCGGCGTCAAGATACACTCCTCGTATCCGCGAACCAGCTCCGGCTGGTGCTGCACCAGCAGGAGCGCGTCCGCGTCGAGAACCAGGGGGATGTTCTTGGTGCGTGCGGCTTTCATGACTTCGGTGACGATGGACTGTGTTAGGGGGTCGCGGCCGAGACCGGGGCCGATGACGAGGGCGTGGATGCGGGGGAGGAAGGAGATGATGGGTTCGGCGTGGTGGTGGGGATTAGGGTGTGGTGGATGGGGGTGGGAGGAGGTGCTGTGGAGGAGGGGGTGGACCATGAGGTTGGGGGAGTAGGATTTTATTACCTGTGTGATGTTAGAATTCTGTTTGCTTTTCTTTTTGGTAAGGGTATCTGGGGGTGCATACTGCTGCTGCTGAGGGTTCGCAGATAACATGGCTCTGAGGGACGGGATGGTTAGTGTACAGACACAGAGTTTTCGAATGGATCCAGACGTTGATGCATGCGTGGCTTTTTCAGCTTACCATGTCGCATCCTGTTGTAACAGTTAGTTTTTGTTTTCACTTTTTTTTGCAATCAAAAAGCTTTCAGCAGGGTATTCGCGAGCAGTTTGTATATCACGACAAGACATCTCTCGAAAGATAGCTCAGAACTGGGCTACGTACCCAGCTTCGCGGATGCCATTGCGGAAAAATATGGAGCGCCAGTATAACTGCAACCAGAAGAGAATCCGTTAACCATCATGCACGCATTGTATCGTACATCAGCCATTTAGGGATCCAGTGGGATCCGATATCACTGGACACATGGGCCGGGAAGGGTGCTATATCATGCTGAATCCGAGTCTCTGGGAATCATTATCATAACTCGAAACAGAGGAATTTGCATCAAGATTTCCCAGAGTGGATGGACTATGGTAGTAGAAGAAACAGAATAAGATAAGAATTTTCAAGGTAGATTACTGCCTTGAAATAGCAAAGTCCATGCGATTGTCTGGCAATCAAAGGCTGTATAAGGACTGCACGAAAGTCCAACACATTTCAAAGACAGATCAAAAATGTGAGAGACACCAAGGAAAAGCACACACTCTATACTCCCCCCAATAACAGCAACACGACCAAGTTGTCCTAATCGCATCGTCAGCCATGGATTCGCTCTTTCAAAGACCTATCACTGGCCCCATATGTCATACAAAAAGGTGAAGGGAGGGTCAGAAGCACGCCGGATTCCAAATTGAAGAGGTCAGAAACTCAATGGCTCTAACGGAGAGAGAGGGGAACTCAAGTTGATGATAAAATCTGGCTCTATCAAATATATATGTATGTACCTTTATGGAATTTCTCGAGCATGGGAGGCACCAATCTCCTGACTTTCTCTAGCAGATTTCGCGCGGAGGTCGACATGTTGGCTAAGGGAGAGGTCGTTGCGGTGGAAGGATCAGGCATGGGTGGGAATTGGAATGATCTGTTCCAGACAATCTGGGTGATGAAGTCTTTGGGTGACAGTAAATCGAAGACTGGTGTGTTGGTGGTATCGTTGTAGAGATTTCGAGGAGATGAAGTCGATGTTGGAGTGGCTAGCTTGCAATGATGTCACAGCCCAAGCATCGGAGTGACAACGCAAAACATTCTTGATATCAGGAGCAGAGAGAGTCTCGATGGGAGAAAGGACGCAAGAAGCTATCCTGGAGTCTCATTTACTTACAAGCAGTACAGGTAGTTGCTGAAAAGTTACTATTGAAGTCTCCTGGTCTATCTCGCTATGCAGCGCAATAAGAACAAGCATCAAAATCAATCCCCGCTATGCAACAAAATCACCCACAAGAAAAGAGAAGGAAAACAAATGACGCCACAAGGGGAACCAATAAATCCAGCAGAATATCTGTTTGTCGCTTTGCTCGACGCCTTATATATTCTCTTCCCAACCCCAAGTAATAGCGGCACACCCTGGAATGCAAGCACATAGTTTAACCGTTTTAACCAATGGAACCATAGCGCCTGCGAAGCTGGAAATGGTGAAAGCAAAATAACGTAAAATATGTATAACTCTTTGGAGGGGAGGATTAGCGCCTCGCCCTGGACAGCGCAGAAAGCTTCTTCTTTCGTTCCAACTTGGCTTTCTTTGCTTCCATTTCCGCCTTCAGCTCTCGTTCATCTTCTGCTTTAGCGAGGCGAAGGGCTTGTTGTTCTTCTTCTTCCATATCCACCACTCCTGCTTCCATGTCCGAGGAGGCGTCGGAGTAATCGTCATAGTCATCATTCGCGCCGTAGTAGTAATCACCTTCATCTTCTTCATCGGTGCCAAGATATTCGTCTCTGATGCGACCACGGGGTTGTTTCATATGGTTGGCTTTTGGTGTGCCTCTACTGGGTTCACGGCGCGAGGGTAGTCCAGCAGTTCCACCGTAAGCCGGGGCACTTGACGGCCGTGCAGTCCCCTTGTATCCCGGTTCAGCACTGACTCTGCGAGGATGCCCTTTCTCATCCTTAAATCTGGCAGCCACACTGGGCGAAACACGTGCGCCAGTCAGCTTTCTGCCTTTATTTGCTTCTAGTTCTCGCTGCTTCGCTTCCTTCAGCAAACGTTCTCGCTTTGCTTTGCTCATTCGTTCCTTCATAACCGTCTGGTGTTTGATTACGCCAACGGCGAGGGGTTTCTCTTGCTGCAAAGCTTTGGCTTTGGCCATTATATCGGCAAATGAACCTTTTGGTGGGGGTTTCGAGGGTGCGGAGTTCACGGGCTTCTGTGGAGGTGGAGTAGATTTTGACGTTGGAGATGTGGCTGACTTGAATGTCGATGCGCTCTTGGTAGACACATGGGGCGGATTTGGTCGGCTCGGCAAGCTCGTTTGAGCGACGGTCGGCTTTGTGACCTTACTGAGCTTGCTGGCAGCACGGGGTATATCTTGTTCTGCTTTCCGTTTCGGACCAAACGCTGAGCCATTGCTCTGGATGGCAGGTGCCTTATGAGTCACGCATGGTACAGGGTTCGCTGTCGTCTTCCTCTGGGCCGGAGGCGGGGTGATTGATGCATCCCCTGTACCGATGGATGTAAGAACGGAATTAAGGAACTGACAGAATCAATGTCAATGTAAGATCAGAAATGACTGGCCTGAGGAGACCAAACTCACACTCATTGTGACCGGATTTGACGGTTGGGAAGCGGAGGTAGGATAGGGACCGCTCGCCAAAGGTGAGTGAGAGTTGCAAATAATCATGATTTCAGGGGTCTACGCTCGTTCAGCGCAGATATTTGATTGAAAACTGGAAACCAAAAGGTTCCAGTGATCAAAATTGCAAGCCACGGCCCATAGTCACGCAAAGAAATGCGCCACGTAGCCACGCTGAGGGCAGAACGAAAGAATAAAAGGAGGAAAACTCGAGATGCCAGCGAAGTGGGCGAGGAGTGGCCTTTTATATCTGGCGCCAGGTGACTGGGATTATGTAAGGCTGCTGCTCCACAGGCACCATGCGCCACATTCTCGCTTAGTGGCTGTGGCTGGTGGGCATCGCACCATCGCTGAAATTAAAAAATAAATCGAATTTGTGCGAATCAAACCTCACTTTGAAGCTACCATCATCCGCTCCATCGAACTCGACGTCTCAGTCTCCGCCCAACTCGCGGTTAAATCGATTGTTTCTCTTGTTCGCGTATCCTAACCGAACTTAAGTGCGTTGCATATCTCGGATCTTTGCTGCAAAACGGGCATTTCACTGACCTTATCGTTTCATTCATCACCTTAGTTACCTCTATTCAAAATGAAGCACCTCGCAGCTTATCTCCTCCTCGGGCTCGGCGGCAACACCTCCCCTTCCGCTAGCGATATTAAGGATGTCCTCTCTTCCGTCGGTATCGATGCTGATGAGGAACGTTTGGAGAAGCTTATCTCTGAGCTTGAGGGCAAGGACCTTCAGGAGGTCAGTCTGAGCCAGATGGGATATTGAACAATTTGGATAAAGCATGAATTTGACTGACTGATTACGTCTTTGATGTAGTTGATTGCTGAGGGGACCACGAAACTCGCTTCCGTGCCATCTGGTGGTGCTGGTGGTGCCGCCGCCCCTGCTGGCGCGGCTGCTGGTGGTGAGGCTGCACCAGCTGCTAAGGAGGAAGAGAAGAAGGAGGAAGAAGAGGAGTCTGATGAGGACATGGGCTTCGGTCTTTTCGACTAATCTACGATTGGTTGCCAACGAAAGAAAAAGCGATGCGAGGGTCGTCATGGACAGAGATACCTTGACAAATGATCAACTGCGGACGAAAGAATTATTTCTACACTGATTATGACGACGTATGGAACTAAGAATTTTACTACCATCAACGCGATGCCAAACATGTGGTCATGCGGTGAAAAGGTTTCCAAGTTTGAGCTTTTATTGTGCCATGCGATGTACACTTAGGTTTTGAAACTCCTAAGGAATAAGGTCCAGATCTCTGATAGTTCCGATCCACTGTCACCTTTTTGTCGAACTGCCTTTGCGATGATCTCTTGAAATCAATAGCAAATCCTAGTCTGCGCATTCCAAAGAACTAAGTTCTTATACTGATAAAACGTACAAGTAGTTGTACTATCCCCACCACCAGCTGAAGTTTCGGAAGCCCAAAAAAGCACTAAATCGATCATGGACGTTGAATAACACTGTGTACTCAACACTTCGTCCATACATTATCCTGTATAGATGTACTTAATATGTAAATAGAGTTTGATAGGGCTGCCCTGCCTGATTAGGACTGATTAGGGCTTGCTGACTAACTCGTGCGATCGCTTAGCCGAGCCATCCAAACTCCCACCCTCTCAGTCTGGCTGGACGACGAGTGAACGGTCATCATCAGCCCCAAACGACAACTCTTCTATTGCCCGTCTTTCTAAACGACAAGCCTAGTTGCTTTGAGAGACTTATCCGCAATCATGGCTGACGCTGGATATGTGAGTGTTGCTCTTGATCCGAAGCATGAAGATGGAAAGCTAACATGTTACTTGTCGTGATAGAATGCAGAGGAGGCTGCCGGTACGTGAATCAGAGGTTTTCCTACGAAGTGGTTTTGTGTACGACGATTCCAGAAACAAAGAGCTTAAAAAGGCCATTGGTGCTGAATATTCGAGGCGGTGGATTTGCGATATTTGTGTCGTGGCTGAACCTGATGCATGGGAGAATGGTTGGAACATTGGCAAAATCAGAGGCACTGACAGGACATATTCCCACAGAGCTCAAGAAGAAGAGAACCTTCAAAAAGTTTTCCTACCGTGGAATCGACCTCGAGCAGTATGTTGAACCCGACGTTCCCCAATTCCCCTTTTCAAATTCGAATTTTGTCTTCTCAGCCAAGACGGAATCTGATCATTTTCAAAAATCTACTCAACCCCAGACTCCTTGATCTTTCCTCAGAACAACTTCGCGATGTCGTTCACGCGCGTGCCCGCCGCCGATTCAACCGCGGGCTTAAGCGCAAGCCAATGGGCTTGATCAAGAAGCTTCGAAAGGCCAAGCAAGAGGCCAAGCCAAATGAGAAACCCGACCTCGTCAAGACGCATCTGCGTGACATGATCGTTGTTCCGGAAATGATTGGCAGCGTTGTTGGCATCTACTCCGGCAAGGAATTCAACCAGGTCGAAATTAAGCCTGAAATGGTTGGACACTATCTGGGAGAGTTCTCCATCTCATAGTACGTTATCGACCATCTGTGCACGGAAACGGATGTTTGGATCGTTGCTGACTAGCCTTTTTACTACAGCAAACCCGTCAAGCACGGTAGACCGGGTATCGGTGCTACTCACTCTTCCCGTTTCATTCCTCTCAAATAAACAGTTGTATGTTTTGTTATGTTACTGGCTGGCTCGTTAAAGGCAGGGTGTTCCCCCTGCCAGGCGAAATACTCTTTTACGGCATATGGAGGGAAGAAATCAGGTTCTCTTAGGAAATAGCGGCATATGAGGGAACGCCGTCTTTTTTTAAGCTGCCTATATTAGCTAGTATATTTATGATTTTATATCCTAGCTGGACAAATTGATCCCCGGTCCTTTAATGCTAATGCTGCATGAAAAAACATCTCTCCACTCCATGCCTTGACAAGAAAGAAAAGGCGTAGTCGATAAGTTAGTTACATACACCATAATCAATGGACCTATGTTGTCTGGTCATACATAAACCAAAAGATTTTGTGTTCTTGAAGCTTGTAAAACAAATGCATTCTTGTCAGATAGAATGGTTTTGAAGCTCAATGTTTTATCTGAAGATTTCATTAGTAAAGTGTAGTTAGTAAAGTTATGTTAATATTATCATCTGTGCTGATTGACTGCCAAATATTCTTATTTCTTGTTGATTAATTTATCATTCCTCCGACTAGTTAACCAGGTCCTGCAGGCCGCAAGTCGAGCTGGTCCTCTTTCACCGAAGTTTCTACCACAGTGAAAAACTGGAACTGGAGGTCCAGAGAGTGTGCATAAATTTAGAAGAAACAGACTCTGATTGATTGTGTGACTGGAGCTAATCAAGCTTGTACACACTAACTGACCACCTCACTGCTGGCACGATCTTGGTTCTGATGAGATTGAAGAGGGGAAAGCACATCAACACCATCTGCTTTCAACAGAATGAGTTGTGGTATGGTTGTTGCCCTCTGCACCTGCAGTCTGGAGGGCTGCTGTCTAACCAAGCAATGCTTTCTCATGACTGTTGAAGACAAGAAAGAGCACACCTGAGCCATCACTGTGCATCACATTGTATGGAAACTCATCCAGCACAACAATGAGGTCACTGCTGGAATGACATCACACAAGAAAGAAATCCAGCAGGGCCTCATTGGCTGTGTGGCAGTAGTGCTGGTGCATCTCCACAAAGTTGATGTGGTGAATGAAGTCCATCATCATCTGAAAGTGAGTGCTATTGAGCTGTGAGTAGTAGGTCAACATCAATGACTCATATGCATGGTAACTGCAGTTCTCAAACTCTGAGATGCTGGCAACCATGGTACAGATGTGCTCAGGTGTTGACTGAACTGGGGTTTGGGCTGGGGGTGTCAGTCATGCACTCAGCTGAGGATGTGGATTGGCTCATCTGTCATGATCTTGAGTGCTGTCTTGAGCTGCTTGACATGGGCTTGCTTGTGGATGTAAGTCTTGACAGCAAAGTGCAGCATGATGACAATCTTTGCAGTCTTGCTGATGAAGTCAATAGGCCCTGAAGGAGGGGAGATTGATTCACATGTTAGATGGAAATGCTGACTCTGAGAATGACAGCAGAAGAGTGACCAACTGATGTGGAACCAACTCACAACAGAATTCCCACCAAACATTGTGGTGTGATTGTGGGTTGGATCTTGAGAGGAGTTCTATGGTGGGAAACAGAAGTGTAGGGAGACAAGGATCTCTTGAGAAAGCTGAAGGGAAGGTGAAGACAGATGATGATGATCATCGACTCCGCTTAACTATCCTTGAGGATCTGATGGAGGATGTGTCCGCTCCTGTCCCCGAGCCCGGCCCTTAGCACCGTCACAGCCACCCAGGGCGGTACTGTGAACGTGGATGCCGGGCTGACAGCCTGTGGGCGACGGCGTCTCCTCTGAGTGCGGCGCTCAAGGAGCTGGGAGGGCACTAGAGGCTTAAGTACCGGGACTGTCAGTCGGGGGCAACCTCCTCGAGGCCGCGGTTCTTGTATCCACTTACAGGAACACAATTCTGGTGCGCTTTCTGGCACCTCTTGCAACGTTTATTCGTTGCCTTGGGAAAATCGCACCTCTTGGTGGGATTTGCAAGAAACAGCAGGCATCAGTGGCAGAGGACACACCTAAATTGTTAGTATACATGAATTGGGTATTGAAACAGCTGAAAAAGTCACTCAAAGCACAAAAATAAACATATTCTTGCTCAAAATGCAGACAAACACATCTGCTATTCCAGTCCTGGCAGGCAAAAAACCTACAACAGGCTGAAATATAGACAAAATGTCTATAAAAAGGCTCAAAACACATCCAAAGTGACTGGGTATCAAAAGAATTGAAAAAGAAACAAGCGGACTTGCTTCCGCACAAGGAAATCCACGCAAGACACATGAATAAACATAGAGAAAAGTGCTCTCAGCATAGAAAAATCTTTCTATTGACCACAAAACATACCAAAACGGACGGTGAAGGCGGCTGCCTTCCTCCTCCTTCTCCTTCATTCGCTTCTTCTCCTCCATCTTCTTCTCTGACACACTACATCCGTCCAGTCGATCCCAAAGTCCTGTGCGTCTTGACGCGTGTACATGCTGTCCTTGATGCGGCGTACGTAACCATCTGTCGCCAACCCTCTGGCTTTGACTCTGTCCCACCATTTCACCCACCTTTCGATGCATTCCTGGTAGGATCTGAGTACAGTCTCCAGGCATTTCTGGTGTAAGCGTAAGCGACCCTTGGATCATGTTCATACCTCTTCCTCCACTGAGGATAGAAGGAACGTTGAGATCTATGTGCTGGAAGTAAGTTTTGTCACCAGGCTTTGCGTACTTGGCGTAGTATGGGATGTAGTTAGCTAACCAATCGCCACGCATGGTCATGGATAGAAGTTGTAATAAGCCTGAGGAAAAAAGAAGAAAAGGAAAGAGAAATGGAATAGCAGAGCAGAATTGCAATTATGCAGCGCAGCCCAGACCGTGGCTCCCGCCACGTTTCTTCCCGACACCATAACCCTGATATCCGACCAGTCATCATATTTGCAGGCGCGATCGGTTCCAACCCAGCATCCCTTAAGTTGCAGGATCAGATCCGCCTGTTGCGCCACGACCACGGTCCGTCCAGTGATGTTTGATTGGGACAGCACCCAGAAATTTATTCTGTGTCGGCATGCAACAACTGTTGAGTTATAAAAAACATGAATTTATTAGAAAAAATCAATATTTTAAAATCATTCACTGATGCAGATGCTATAAAACTGTAATTCTGTATTTTTTCCGTTTAAAATATTGGCTTGTGTAAAGTGCAAGTAATAGCATATGTTGATTTATCATATAATAATCAGAAACAGATGCAGTAGTGATATAACTATTAATGATCTTGAGCTGAGTTTTTAATGAAAGTGTCAAAACTTGAACTGTTCAAAATAATATATTTTTGTGATCATATTCACTTCAACATCACATTTGAAGTTTTGAACTTTGCAATACAATTAAAGGAATTGAAGATCAAGATATTTATCAGCATTGATGATTCTCTATTAGTAGCAGCTGGTGATAATTCATTTTTCTCATCGTTCTCATGTTCATTTATTGTTTTGTCTTCTTTCATTTCCTCATCTCCTTCAATCATATTTAATGCTTTGGAAGCAATTCACTGCAATTGTATTAGCAGTCAAATTAGCTGCTGGTCTCTGATAATCAGCAGCTTTGAAATCAAGACTTTGTTCTTGACTGTCATGTAACATAGTTTTCCAGAATAATATTAACATTATCACTTTTTGTTGCTTGCTGCTATTTAACAGTGTCATTGTTGTGAACTTATAACATTATTGATTATGATTGCTTTCAGCTTTCTTAATTTGTTTAAAGAAATATTTCTGTTTGTTGTAAAAATATCAGAACTTGAAAATATGATTCATGAATATAAGTATAAGTTCTTGTTTTTTGTTTCATATATATCAAATTTGATGATTTTCATAGATAAAGAATGTGTGTCTTGTAGAAGTGCAAAGTAGTATGACTCATAAAGTGTTGAGTCAGGACTCAGGAGAAAGCAGCAGTGAAGATTATTATCAACATCATGATTTTGGGAGTTGAGACTCTTGCAAAATCTCATAAAACTGGAGAGGATCTGAAGATCCATTCATTAGATCCTGTCTTTAGGATTTTGTTGCTCCACAAATCACAAGATAGAGCTTAGAAAAATGATTAATTTTTGATTATCTTGCAGAAATTTGCATTGCGAACTAGCTTTTGAAGCATCTTGAGACAGAGTTGTAACTGAATTAAACTGATATTATCAAATAGATTTAAGTAAATAAAGTAAAGAATGAAAAATAGCTACTGATCACAAACAGTAGACATGAAGCATTTGTATATGAAGCCAATGAACTGAAAGTTGTTTTGAAATTCTCTGTGTGAACAGAGTCAACAGACTGTAGAATGAAATAGTTGATTTATATTGCTCACAGCTCACTTGAACTGGAGAATTTTCATAACATAAACCAGGATAATCTTTGTACATAGTGGTTACACTGATGTGAGCTCAACTGTAATATTACTTGCGCTCAACCTAGATTTGAAGGGAAGCAAAGGTTTGGTAAGGCAGCATAGGAAAGTGAATTTCAAAGATAATTTAGGTAGATTTCAGGCGAACAAAATGGAGCTGAACAAAGAAAAGCAGCTGTGAAGAGTGAACAACAGAGCTTTTTGAAGAGAATATTCACTTGAGTGTTTGCAACTGGCTAGTCACAATAGAGGCGGTTGAGAATGTCTTTAAGCCTGATTCTCAAGCTTAGTTTCCAGCTCATATTGTTGCCCAGTAAAAACTCCAAAGTGAGATATTACTGTGTGAAGACAGAAGATTACATCACTTCAACTGAAATTTCACTACCCATGAAGGCTCAGGGTTTGTTGCTTAGAACCAATTATTTGGGCTCTCTTTTCAGGTTGTGACATGAGAATCAGTTTTATCAAACATGAAATCAAATTGCACAGCCGAATGGGGTATCTTATGATTGACTGTGAAAGCAAAGGAAGATCACTCTTAAGCTAGAAATAGAACTGAGATTAGAAATTCATGTTCGACAAATCAGATTTATTGGCCCATAGAATTCACTTATAGCTTAAACCGAAGCTTCATCTACTTGCAAAGCTTCATTCACAAGTCTTTCAACCTTCCCCCATTGAGCATCAATCTCGGGTTCCATGACTTCATGTGTCCATCCCGCGTTTGTAAAAGTCGCAAGTGCGTCTCTGTAGATATCTTCCACAGTAGGTACCTCGTTCGAAGCGGTTGTTTCAAGGTCGAGTAGGATAGAATACATAAGTATGTGAAGGTTCAGCTCATATTTAGCCAGGTCAATACCCTCAGCAAAGCTAAGTTCGCCTTCCTGAGTGAGATACCTCAATAATTTGACAAACATCCACTTATGCACGCTGGACCCTGGGTACCAGTTATCAGGATATACAGTGGGATCAACACAGACGTGCCGTATGGCGCAATGGACAAATGCAGCCTGATAATCTTGCTCGCCCATGAGGGATGCAATGAGCTCGCCACGTAGTCTAACGTACGGCTGACGGGTTATTGGCCACAGAGATGTCTTTCGCAGGATACTCATTGCACATCTGAACTTGCGAATTGAAGACGCGGGGAGTTTTTCGGGCTTGGCAGTATCAAGTAGCTCTGTCGCTTCTCGTTGTGCATCGTCGATGATCTTTAAATCGAGTGCTGTGACATCTCTCAAAAAACCATCGTTGAGGGTATCCTTTTCTCTTTCGCATTTGGGACATTTGCAATCAAAAAAGTACCGTTTAGAAAGTTGACTTTGGCGAATTGCATATGGATCCGTATTATCGATATAAGAAACAAAAATCTGGTCCCCTTTTTCAATGTCTCGTAGAGCCCTGAGCCAGAGCTTCCCTTGATCAAATTCAACCGCAGCATTTGGGGAGCAGCTATGATTACAAAAGGCCGCAAATGGCTCAAGAGCAATTCCGATGTGGTCATAGAACGGAGTTGTTAAAGTAAAGGCATTAATGTCAATCTTCACTATTTATCAGCCGATTACAAATGAAAGGGCCAGCCATACAGCTGTTGCGTGCATACCTTGCTGAAATATTCGACAACTTCTTGCAGAGTCAGATCTGTGTTTGCATATTCACACACAGCCCTAGCAGATAGCATCAGGTTTAAAAGGTCATCTGATTCTCTTTCCATGATTTGCGTTGGATGGCTTTCCAAAGCATGAAAGCCCTGAAACTTGAGCTTGTGAACATCTGAAGGATATTTCTGGAATAGAATGATTCTCAACACCGCCCTCGACGAAGTCGGGAGCACATTTGGGTACAGCCTTTTGAAGATTTTGCATTCGTATTTATGGACTGTAGCCCAGTTTTCTGCTTGACAGGTCTGCATCACAGTCAGCATTATATGTTATAATAGGAATAAAACCATAATTGCTCCGTCATGGAACAGAGTTAGGAACATAAGTCGACAGTATCACTGGTCTGCTTTTATTTCGCATATTCTTTGAAATCAATGGGTCCTGCATACCTTGCTGCAATACCTTACAGTCCTACATCCAGTGCAGAGCTTCAAGCTCGCTTTACCTACCCCATCAACTTCTTGATCCCGAAGTGTCTTCACGCCAAAACAGTTCGAGCAAGTATCTGCTAGCCGCGCTGTTGCAAGCACGGACACCCATGGCTCCACCTCTAAAACAGGATGCCCAGTAGGAATTCGAGCTGTCGCGAATACACCGGTGCCTGTGTCAGGTGTTGCTCCAGCCACCGCGTGCAGAGTCCCGTTCTTTGTGGGCCTCATACTGCAATGGCCTGCAGCAGGCGCTCTAAAGCATCAAGTTGGTGAATTCAATTTGCGTAAATGGAATCAAGAGCTGCGAAAAATTAGTAATTAACTGGATGTATCATCCTGCCTCTGCTCGGAATGACGGATGTGAGAAAGGGTCCAAAGCGTGTTTCTTTGGGTCAAGGCTTCTCTTATCACCAGCGCTCTATGAGGTTCTGAGTGCTTAGACTCGATCATATGTATGTAACTATAGTAGTAGTTATAAACCACCCTCAAGCTCCGTCGTGAACCAACACAATATGTTAAAATGTAGTCAAAATATCCCACTTGAGCTCAAAATCCCGGGGGATGCAATAATCCGCTCCGAAACTTTAGTTAACTGATTGGCCAGCAAGCTCGCTATCCTACAAACATGCCAAACACTGACCACATCTTGCCTGTCAACGTTGAAGAAGAATATTAGAATAGACCAAATGCCTCGATGGACATGGCGGGGGGGATGTATGCCGTTTTTTGAGTGCAAAAATTGGAAATTCCCTTGGCCTGCGTGCTGTTTAGTAGCTAAATGTTGCATTTTTTGGTCCCTCATGCACCGCATGAGACTTCTGACGGCATGGAGAACTGGCCATTTCGGTGTCTTCACGAGGCGTGATACCAGGGCTGTGACTCGGGAGTTTTGATGATAACTATTATATGGAAGAAACGTAAAGGGGAGACGTGTGGCATTAGCGAAAACTTTCATCTATTCCCTCTTCAGAGCCAGACGATGTGGCAAGAACATCCAAAAAGCCACTCCAATAAGTAGAGCGTCATTTGATATATGCGAGAATATATGAAAACCGAGACTACAAGCACCTGATATATCAAAGGAGAAGACACAAAATAACCAGCTTTGCCTGGTTGAAGAGGAGATAAAATCAGGATAAGTAATTTTTGGGTTGTCGGCACCGCAGCTCTACCGAAACTTGACAAATATTGAAATAACGCTCATAAAATACAAATTACAAATCCTCCCAGTGGAGACAAAACCGTTTTATAGAGATTTAGTGCCGACAAAGTTTGACCAGCTTCGGACTTCTGATGGGATACCTGGCTGGCGAGGAAGTTTCTCGTTCATGCACTGTGCGAAAAGAAGGGCCGTCTAATACTGAATTAGTAAACAGAAATATAACTCGTCAAATGATGGAAAATAGTTAACATACCTTCGGCTCCATGAAGAGCGGCACACCAAAATCAACAGCATTTCGTCTCATAACATAGTCTTCGTCTAGGAGAGTCTTTCCTCTTTCTTTTGTAATATTAAACACGCCTCTAATGTCGTATTTCTGGAACACTTCTCTTAATGCTCTTTTGTCTTCCTTGGGGAACTCAATGACCTGAATATCAACGTCTGATTTGGTTGCTTCCTCAAGATACTCCTTAACTCTTGAGCTGGCAGCGTACAGTTTGTATTTGAGTGGGTGGACAAAATCAACAATGCGCGGCAGTTCAGTCATACCATTCGTATCACCACCGAAGAGAAGACCTTCACCGGGTTCCGGCATGCGGAAGTTCATGGTAGATTGAAGAGACGCCCAGTAGGCTTCAACCAAGTCCTTACCGAAACAAGCAATTTCACCAGTACTGGCCATCTCGACACCGAGGTATGGATCAGCGCCAGCAAGACGCGTCCAGCTAAACTGAGGAACTTTGGTGGCAAGGTAGTCACGTTTTACAGTCATGAGATCGTTAGGTTCTGGAACGTCTCTGCCAACAAGCGCCTTGGTCGCAACGTCAATGAAGTTTGTGCCGAGAACCTTGCTAACGAACGGGAAGGATCGCGACGCACGGAGGTTGCATTCAATGACCTTTAGCTGCGGTTCTCCGCCATCAGGATCATCAGCTTTGATAATCTGCATGTTGAAAGGCCCGGTAATGCTGAACGCCTTGGCAACTTTCTCTGCAATTTCCTTAACACGAGACATGACAGTCTCGTCCAGATTGACTGGAGGAAGAATCAGGGTGGCATCGCCAGAGTGAACACCTGCCGCCTCCACGTGTTCGCTGACAGCATGGAGGAGTAGCTTTCCCCCAGATGCGACGCCGTCAACGTCGATTTCTTGAGCTCCTTCAATAAATTTTGTGATGACGACGGGATGGTCAGGAGAAACGTCACTCGCTGAAATAAGCTTTTCATGAAGTTCATCTTGGCTACGAATAACGCTCATGGCAGCACCAGAAAGAACGTAACTTGGTCGAACGAGGACTGGATAACCAACAGATTCCGCAAAAGCCTCCGCCTCGGCAACAGATGTCAACTCTTTCCACGCTGGCTGGTCCACGCCAATACTATCTAGAGCCTGAGAGAACTTGTGGCGATTCTCGGCTCTGTCAATGTCCTTAGGGTCGGTACCCAAAATGTGGGCACCGCCAGTTTCCTGGAGCCTAAGAGCGATATTTTGGGGAAGCTGGCCACCGACTGAGACAACAACACCGCTGGCGTTCTCAAGCTCATAGATATCCATCACCCGTTCATAGCTTAACTCTTCAAAGTACAGCTTATGTGCCGTATCAAAGTCAGTGGAGTATGTCTCAGGGTTATAATTGATCATGACAGTTTTCTTGCCCATATCTCTGAGTGAAAGGGTGGCATTGACCGCACACCAATCAAACTCTACAGAGCTGCCAATTCTGTAGACACCGCTTCCAAGGATGATTGTGCCATGATCGTCAAACGTAACATCATGAGATGTGGCATTGTAAGTTGTATAGAGGTAATTGGTATCGGCAGGAAATTCAGCGGCCAGAGTATCGATTTTCTTGACCCAGGGGTGGATTCCAAAGCTCTTCCGGCGAGTTCGAACCTCTTCTTCAGTGGAACCAACGCAGATGGCAATCTGCTTGTCTGAGAAACCCATTTTTTTGGCCTTCAGCATAATCTCTTTCTTAAGTCCGAAAAGGCTTCCAATGTCTTTCAGCGCATGGTGCATGTCCACAATGTTCTGCAGCTTATATAAAAACCACTTATCGATCTTTGTCAGCTCATGGACTTTGTCAACAGAATAATTTTCGTGAAGCATAGCCTGGCCAACAGCAAGCCATCGACGATCTGTAGGGTTCTTCAGCACTTCGTCGAGGTTGTCAAATTTGTCGCCCTGGAAGCCAATAAATCTGGGATCAACCTGGCGGATAGCCTTTTGAAAGGACTCTTCAAAGGTACGGCCAATTGCCATGACTTCTCCAACCGATTTCATCGAGCTACCGATATCTCGCTTGACATGCTGGAATTTGCTCAAATCCCATCGCGGAATCTTAGTGACGATATAGTCCAAACTGGGTTCAAAATTGGCAGTCGTAGTTTTGGTGACAGCATTAGGAAGATCCGGCAAGGCATGGCCAAGCCCAATTTTAGCAGCAGTATAAGCCAGAGGATATCCAGTGGCCTTTGATGCTAGTGCGGATGAGCGGGAGAGACGGGCATTCACTTCAATTACTCTGTAGTCGAGTCCATCTGGCTGAAGAGCGTACTGAACATTGCATTCCCCCACTACCCCAAGATGTCGAACAATCTTGATAGCAGCAGTTCGCAGCATGTGATATTCCTCATCGGACAAAGTCTGACTGGGTGCAACAACGATGCTATCTCCAGTATGGATACCAAGAGGATCAAAGTTCTCCATGTTGCAGACAGTAATGCAGTTGTTGGACGCATCACGGACAACCTCATATTCAACTTCTTTCCAGCCCTTGAGGGATTTCTCAACAAGAATCTGCGGAGCCAAAGTCAACGATCGAGATGAAAGATTCTTTAATTCCTCCGCATTGGCGGCGAAACCAGATCCAAGGCCACCCAGAGCATATGCTGAACGAACAATAATAGGGTAGCCGATCTTGTCCGCCGCCTCGAGAGCCTTGTCGACAGTGCTGACGGCAATGGATTCCGCAATAGGTATATTGATCTCATTGAGAGCCTTGGCAAACAGATCTCTGTCTTCGCTAGTTTCTAGCGTTCTGATACTGGTTCCGAGGACTTTAACACCATACTTCTCAAAAATACCCATCCGGTTCATCTGCACACCCAGGTTGAGTGCCGTCTGGCCACCAAAGCTGAGGAATATGCCATCTGGCTTCTCCTTCTCAATAACATGCGTAACATATTCAGGCGTGACAGGCAGATAGTAGACTTCATCGGCAAGTTTATGATCAGTTTGAATCGTAGCGATGTTAGGGTTGATCAAAACGGATTTGACGCCAGCCTCTTTCAGGGCTTTAAGAGCTTGCGAGCCTGTAGGAGATTGACAGAATATTTAGCTATGCCCCCAGAAACGAAGTAAGAAACGTTTAACTAGGATGGCAGTCTCTTAGACCCGCCCATGAGAATTCCCCAATACTATGATATATCACGGCTATTGAAGGGTCTAAGGATCCTAGTCGAAACCTACATACCTGAATAATCGAATTCGCCAGCTTGACCAATGCTCAGCCCACCACTTCCAATGACGAGCACTTTCTTCACATCCACGAGGTGAGCATTTTGTATCGTTCCACTACCAGAGTACGACTTCGCGTCCGGAGCTTCCGTCCGGGTAGACGCCAAGTTGCGAACTGAGCGACTGAACGACCGGGTCGAATGCCATGATCTCAACGTGTGCGGCTGTGATCGGGAGAATAGCTTTCTCCCAGAGGATTGTGTGGAGAATGCTCTTAACGAGGAAGAAGCAGAGCACTCAATTGAGGCGAGGCATCTTTGGCGCAAAAGGTGCGAAATCGCCCGTTGCCCATACCGGGCTGTGAGAGCCATTGGCCACCGCGCCTGGCGCAGAAATGATTAAGAGAGGAGCGAGAGAGCAAAGGCTTAGGATAGGATGACAGGATAGAGTCAATGGCTATTTTCGTTTGACTGTTTGTCCTGGCAGTGACCAGTCGAGTTTTCTATCGTTTGGATTTTCAAAACTTTTTTTTCCCTTGTGCCTGGGGCTTAACCAGATGTTGCGGGCACTTTTGGCTTTTTAGCGCCTATGAGTCACATCGACATTTCTCCTTTTCGCTACATCTTATTCTAGGGAGTTAGGGAGATACGTATCCTCGAGAAGAATTGATTGTTTACTTGCAGGTATTTCAAACTTAGCATATTCCATCCATGATTCTCTGCTTCTGAAGATTACATACTAATGCAATCCCTAGCCCAAGGTCCAGCCCTGGAGGCTGAATGCCAGTGTTACTGTCAAGATCTTCCGAGAAAAGCCATTCAAGAACAGGGAAGAAAAAGCCCAAAACTCCCTTGTCCTCATCAATCGCTAATAACGCCGACCTTCCCATGTAATCCGGACCATGGTCCCTTTGACCGTTTATCTAGCCGTCCTGAGACCGTTCTACCTTTGAAGACTTTTGCATCCATTGTCCATATGTCTTCTTCAGATTCTTTCGTCGTATCTTGCGGAGAGACAAGATCATCATAGTCCTGATTCATAATCTCGTAAATACCTCTCAGCGTTCCCTCAGCACTCTTGGCCATTTCCGTTCCAATTGCCAGTTGTCCATCAATATGACCCTTTGTAGTATCATGCGCCGCTCCGGAAGCGAATGCCCACGCTTCCGCATGCGTAACAATCTCCGACGCTTGCGTTTGCGTTAAAGGTGAGCCACCAATATCGGAGCGTGAATTGATTGCAGCAACAGTGTGCTTAAAGCGTGGTTGCCTGGCTAGGATTGGGTATTCAGGAAGCAAATGGCTCTCATTCTGTAGGCGTTCAAGAACTTTAGCCGCAGTCCATCTTTCTTTCGACAACAGCGCAGAAAGTAATGCGTTCTGGACTGTGGTCGCTCTTTGGGCCTTTAAAATTGAAGATACATTTTCGTATACGTATGGGAATACAATTGAAAAGTCTGTAGAAGACTGTTCGGATTCTTGATATTGGGATGCTGTGTGTTTAGCTTTGAAGGGAGATTTCATTGGCAAGCACGAAGTAGCTGACACCGCGTCCAGCAGTTTTCGACGTGCGGAGAGATAGGCAATATATAGTTGTTCAATTTCAGCTTTCAAACGTTCCCGCGAAACTTGAGACTCGTTTCCATCTCGGCCTTCGCGACGCTGTGCTTCCCCTTCGATAACGCTAGCGTCTTCCATCCCAGATGCTACAAGGGTGTTTTCAACCCATTGAACGAGTTCATCACGAGTTCGCATTAGGGCCTTCAGTCTGACTTGCGGACAAATACTCGGTTCCCTTCCTTGCCTCGATTGAGCATGAGCTTTTAGCATCGTGAGATGCCTCTTTTCGTTGTCCGTTTGACTTTTTGCGACAAGCACTGCTCGTTCCAGCTCATGGAGTAGAGTATCGGGTTGAGTCTCCTGGCTAGCGGTATTTCTAGAGCCTTCTTGATGCGCAGAGAGTCCTTTTGGGAGCAAACAGATGTGTTTCGTTTCTCGGTTTATGTCGAGATAATCGGGCCCCGCTGCCTCCATCGCATTTAGCTTATCTAGGAAATGTTGACATATCTGAATTTTTCTTAGTTGCTGACGGCTTCGGAGCAGAGATAGATATGTCTGCAGTTCTTGGCCTTGTGCATCTGATGATTCTTTGGTATCGCAACGGCCCACCTTTTCAGTCAGAGCGTTGATCTCTTCAAGCAATCCGTCGTATTCCTTCCTCACAGCAACATTGGCCTGCAGAGCTTTCAAGTATTGGGCCCGAAGTCCGTTACCAAACTCTGGCGGTATTCGTTTGATGCCTACCACATTATGAGGAGCACACAGTGTTGAATGCGAAACAGGAGTATCATTCGATAATGTGACTTGTGCTTGTAGATAGAGCGTCAACGTCCGTCGTATTCTGAGCACTTCATCTCGGGTTTTGATGTAGGGAGTGAGCTGCGCTGCAAACGCTGGAGGAGTGCCTAATGATGGAGAACGCAGCCCCGAGCTCTCTGTGGGCTTGTTTGCCCAATGCGCAACTTGACTAAACATGCGTACTGATGGGAGAGCTCAGTGCCTGATTCTTTGTTCATGGATGTGTTTCTGTACAGTTCACTCCAATGGATTAATAGGTACATACATACATGTTTCTCTCAGTGTTGAGCCTGGCTTCTGAGGATCATTAACTGGAGGTTAAGGATGTGCTGGGTATGGATTGGTGAGGTTTAACTAACTACTAGTTAATGTACGGAGTAGTTACATCCCCTATCTCCTAGGGCCCTAGTTACCTACATAGATATGTACTAATGTTTATACCTATTCTTCTCAACATAGAACCACTATCTGTAGGGTGGTAAAATCCAGGATTGTTTGGAATTGAAATTGAAGCATTGGATAGATAACTGCTTCCTGACTATTTTGATCCAAGTTCATGATAATTGTACAACCTCAAATGTCAATGTACAAGACCAGTGGACAGACATACACCCTGAGATATACAACCATCGAACACAAAGTTACCTTGGATTTGATTATTTAACATTAGCCAGTTAGTTAACTAGTTACATCATCTGCCAAGTCTGTGGAATAAACATCAGACGACATCTGAATCTCAACTTCTTCTCTCTCACACATCTCATTCCAACATCACCATGCCTTTGAGATCTAAAGCAGGTCTTTGTTTTCCTGATAAAACCCTTTCTGTCTGCCGGATGCCATAGTCCTACCATGGGACGCAGAATCAAGGTGCCTTATCTCGATCTTGGTGCCCATTGACTTGCTGATGTACTGTTCAGAATAAATGTCTTTTAGTCTGATTGAGAGCGTCTCTGCTGTTAGTGATATTGTATGCTTCTTCAGAAGACAAATCTATATCTGCTCTCCTTGTCTACCAGCCCTTTATTATTTCTCCCCTTTTACATTGCCAGCAAATGTTTTTGTTTGCACAGACATTGATTGTGCAAACTTGATCAAACCGGAGTGGCTTCCACCTATGGAGTCCCAGTATCTCCTTGATGAACTGTAACAAATAAACTGTCTCTCAGGGCAGATGTATGGAAAGCATTGCTTCTGGCTAGAATCAAGAGCAGTGGCGCTGCGATTTCATTGTGCTTCTACTTTTATCAGATGCCGGATATCCCTTTGGCCTCGTGAGACACTCTGTATTTCACGCATTTTACTGTGCAAGATTGCTTCTTAGAAGTGATCTGGACTATGAAATTCTGCTCTAACAGCATTCACTCTTATTGATAGCAACTCTCCGGGGTGCTTATGTCGTCCGTGGCAGATTCTACTATGATTTCAGGGCTTTCTAACACCATTGAGTGAAATCTAGCCCTAGCTGCACACAAATACTTCCAAAAAGCATCTTCAAGCTCTCAAATACCTGATATCTCTCTTTAAGAGTATCAAATTTGGTTATTACTAGCGTGAAATTCTGAGCACGTGCTCCAGGGTTGTGTTCTTTTCTCATCATGAAATTCTCCAGACTCTCCTCCAAGATTTCACACAAGCTGTCAACTTACAAGAAGAGGAGCAGCAAGAAAGAATCATCTGAAACGTGCCTCCCTGGCATTCAGGAAGAACAGAAAGAATCTGCAGAAAGCTCAGGCTCGATTACACCTACGCAGTCCATGACCTGTAAAAAGGAGGAGACCTCAGAGGCCCAGTCTGGAGCAGCCATGTCACCTCAGGGAGGTATGTCTAGCTCTCGCACTCTTGTATCGATGTGCCCTGCTTACTCTAGAACTCGCAGATAACGTGGCCGATACTCCAGCAAACGATAACAAACCCGCGGCGAGCACCGAAATCGTCTCGAAGTGTCCTATTTCTGCACCACTCCGGCGTACCCATTACTTGTGCTTCACCAAGCACGCGACGTTTCAAAACTGCAGCAACACCCATCACTCGCTCCCGTGCATGACCTGCAAGAGGGAGGACTTTCCACAGCTGTGGAGGTGCTCCTTCTGCTTCCTTCGCATCTGCGGCGATTGCAAGGACACCCTCTGCAGATCCAAAGACCGTCCCTTGCAGAAACTCTTGGAGGCTCTGGGAATCGATGCGGAATGCCCATAAGTCGACAACTACTCGTTGATAAATTTTTGTTTTCGGCGGCCTCTTCTTTTTGTGCATTTCACGGCGATGATGGACGTGCATCGAGACAAGCGAGGTTACTACAGGGAGGGAGTTGGATTCAGTGATTTTTGACTGCATGATGCATGACATCGGGAGTTACTTCGTGCAAGGAATTGTCAATGTTTTCATCTACATCTGAGGGTTTTTTGGGGATGGAGATGTCGCCTTGGTCTTTGGGTGGACTGCTTTTGTTCTCCAAAATGCACATAAGGAAATGCAGATTGGGTATTTTATCTGGTTGCTCAACTTGCCTCTGCTTTGCCCATTTGGAGTGGAAAGTAGGTTCTGTGTACACAATTGAGGTAAAAGGCTACAATGTAACCCCCAGAGCTTCTACTCAACCCTTTCTGCTTTGCCCACACTCTCAAGCCAACAACCACACACTCCCGCCTTCAACAACCCTCATTCCAGTCCTACATATGATTATTCCTTCTTCAAAAAGTGACGCATATCCCCAAGCCAAAATGCCGAACCAAACCTCAAGTAGCCAGGGAAACAGGGCCCAGGTAGGTTCTCATACAATCTCATTGCTATCAATCACATACATCACATACATCCATCCTAACCCCTTCCGTCTCCCATCCATTCACTTAAATCCACACATTGATATATAAAGCTGACTCTTCCTCCTTAGACCAGCAGAAAACGGTACGATTCAAAACCTCCCCCCCTACTATTTCTTTATCAGTTTTTTTTTACAGAAAAACTTACCTATCAGCAATACTACCGACCCCATGCCCACCAAGTACCGTATCGTGCAGGCCGGCTGGGGCAGCCGTACCAATTTCCAAGCCTCGTATGGACTGGGCATGGATCCTGATGGTCTGGAGGAGGGCGAGGCGATTTTGAATGTGTTGTTGCGGAGGGAGATGGAAGAGTGGGAGGAGCGGAAGGAGAGGAAGTGAAAGGGGGGGGGGGGGGGGGTGTTTGATATGTATGGAGTACGAGGAGAAGTGGATTTGGTGGATATTAGGGAAGGCTTTACGCATTCTGATTGATAGGGTTTGTTGTGTGATGGCTTTGATATGTAGGACGGGTTCAATATATCATTATTTTAGGCATGTGAGGAGACTGTAGTTGGTTGCGGTGAAGAAACGTCAATCATGGTCCTCCTCTGTTACGCCAGGGCATCCCTCCATCTCCGCCGTGCGATAGTGGTACTTGCACCAGAAACAGTAGTTGTGCCTCTCGCGCAAGTACATCACAATACGCGTAAGCCTCTCCTGGGGGGTTAAGGCGTTGAACTCCTCGAGCTCTTTATCCTCTTCAAGATCAGATTCGACCTCCACGATATTCCCTTCTGCATCTCGGCCAAGAGCTAGCTTGTCGTCGATATCAAGATCAGCGTCAGCATAGCTAGGAAGCCGCGGGATGTTTGGTGAGAAGAAATTGTGATCTCGTGAGGAAAGGGATTCGTAGCGCCGTCGTTGAGCTTGATCTTCGAGGATCTTTTCTTCTCGGCTCCGAAGGACGCCTCGATAGAGGATGTTGACTTGTGAAATGGGCTTGGTAGGACGTTTCTTCTTCGTAGCAACAGCATCATCATCATCCTTATGCTTCGCCTTTTCCGCGGCCGTCGGCACTACTTCACCACCCCCATGCTCCTCTCCTTCCTCCTCAGCTTCCGCATCCAACCTCTCCGCCACCTTCTGCGCCGCACAAAACTGAGCCTCCACCCTCCGCTCCTCCCTCTCCAGCCTCACTCTCTCCCGATACTCAACCTGCTCCGTCTTAACCTTCTTCACCTCCCGCTCCATCTCCTCCCTAAACTTCCGCTTCTTCTCACTATCCATGCCCACCCCGCCCCGGTCTTCCTTGACCGATATGCCCAACGGTTCTGTAATGGGGCGACGATTCCAGCCATCATAGCGACCGGAAGCATGTTGTTCTGCGGCGTGATTCTTCCCGAGCGCGCTGCCCGGTTTGTAGCCCAGTCGAGCCATCATCTGGAAGCCCTTGCTGGAAGGGTCGAGGGTGCTCGTAGCGAGAGCTGCTTCGCGACGGGAAGCTTCTGCGGCGGCGCGTTCGGCTTTGGACGGCACGCGGGCTTTGGCTTCGGACTGGTGAGGGATATGGGTTGTTAGTGTCTCTCTCTCACACTCTGTAGATCGTCCATATTAAGGAATCTGGTGGAAGTTGGCGGCGGTTATTACGGTTTGGATTTGAAGGGAGGACGGGACGACGACGTTGGAGCAAAACTCACCTCTCTCTGTTTGCGAAGTCTTTTCTGCGTGTAGGTTTCTTGCGCACCGCTCGGCTTGGGAGGCTCGATGATGGCCATGGACATGTAATCCTCTTCGTCGTCGTCGCCGTCCTCACTGTGAGGATTTGTGCGATGTGCGGTGTTTTCGTTCATTTCGGCTGGTTTTGAGGTCATTTTCAAGTGGAAGAAAGGCGATGATGTTTTCTCAGAAAGAATAAGACAGCTTTTCTCCAGCTTTGGGTGTTGATACAGTTAAGGGATATCGACGTAAAAAGCTGAAAATCCGAGGATCTGGGGCATCGATCAGATCATCGCCAGCATCATGCCAGCTCGGAAGGAATCTCGCGTGTGGAGCAATAAAATATGGAGAACCGATATACAAGATCTTCGTCTCCAAGACGATAGTCAACTGGCTAATAACTAGTTCTTCTCCATCTCTACTCCGTAAGTCAACTTGGCCTTCCCCTCATCACGCTGGAGTCGCCACAGGATGGTCCCAGTCGTATATATAAAGACCCGTTTCGCTCTCTTTGATAATTGATTTAAATAGTTTCTGCTTCGTAACGGACTGCTACTGATCTCGAACAATGGCTAAGCTACCCGAACCCTTTGCCTCCATCCCCCGGGAAGCCTTACTGCTTGGACCCTCACCGATCCATTTGCTCCCCAACATCACCAAAGACTTGGGAGGGCGGGTGAAGATATACGCCAAACGCGATGACCTCAATTCCGGCCTCGCCTACGGGGGCAACAAGACGCGGAAACTTGAATACCTCGTCGCCGACGCCTTGTCCCAGAAATGCAACACCCTGATCAGCATTGGCGGCATCCAGAGCAACCATACCCGCCAAGTAGCCGCAGCCGCAGCGCGCATGGGCCTTGCAGCGAGATTGGTTCAGGAACGATGGGTCGAATGGTCTGATCCGGGGTATGAAACCGTGGGTAACATCCAGCTGTCTCGGCTGATGGGCGCGGATGTTCGCATCGAGCCACGGGCCGGATTTGGGATCGAGCACAAAGATTCGCTGAAGAACCTCCTACGCGAATGTGAGGAGAAGGGCGAGAGGCCCTACTACATTCCTGCGGGGGCGTCGGATCATCCACTCGGGGGACTGGGGTTTGCGCGTTGGGCCTTTGAGGTCCGGGAGCAAGAGAAGGAGATGGGGATTACGTTTGAGACCATCGTCGTGTGTGCCGTCACGGGCTCGACGATGGCAGGAATGGTGGCCGGGTTCAAGCTGCTGGAAAAGATGTATCCCGACGAGCCCAAGAAGAAAATCATCGGTATTGACGCATCTGCGAAACCCGCTGCGACCCGGGCACAGGTGCTTCGCATCGCACAGAACACGGCGGAGCAGATTGGACTTGGGGCAGGAGATGTCGCGGAGTCAGATATTATCCTGGACGAGCGATATCACGCGGGAACGTACGGCGTCCCTGACCAGCAGACATGGGAGACCATCAGGTACGGGGCGCGGATGGAGGCATTTATTACGGATCCTGTGTATGAGGGAAAAAGCCTGGCGGGAATGGTCGATATGGTGCGAAGGGGAGAAATCGCTCAGGGGAACGTGCTGTACGCGCATCTGGGGGGCCAGTTGGCATTGAATGCGTATTCTGGACTGGGGGATGCGGCATAATCGTATGTAATTATTTGGAAGAACTCGATTGCACCATCTGGAACGGCTTGTCTCTTCATAGCAGAGCATACGCAATCTGTGAATTTCCTCTCGAAGAATATACTTCTTCTTACACGTTGGGCTGCTCCACAACACCCCCTGGATGGCAATATTCGTCAGCTTTTAATCTCAGGGACCGCTAGCTCGCTCACCATTCGCGGCGAGTCAATTAACTAGCTCATCACTAAACTAGTGAGCCAGGCACTGAGCACTAAAAATACATATAAGCATCGCCAGACCCTGCCATTATTAACCAGCGCGATGGCTTCGTATATATTATTGTCGCAAAAGGGGGCTCTGTCGTATCACCAGGATCGGAGGAAAGGATCACAATCCCTGTGCAATGACGCTTCGACTCCGAAATTCAACCTTGATGTTTTAAAAGCACAAGAGAAACAGTAGTTGGCGGTTTCAAAGAGGGACAAGAGCAATCACAGCCGGTTATCTCTGCAGTTGACTCTGAATATCATTGGTAGTGAATACTGCTGCTGCTGCTCAGCCTTCTTCGTCTCACTCTGGAGTATAAACATCAACTCTTGAAACCGCACCAGATCGTCGTTGGAGATAGATTAATGCCCGTCTGAGCCGTCTCCGGGGTAGCTCTCAACAGTCACACCCATGGGCCATAGCCTCTCCTTTATAAGTTATAACCCTGAGAAGTCAGAACGGCCAGCTCCGTGTCTGCGAATCACTTTGTGCCTAAAAAAGCTTGACTGCAGCCCCCTTCAGCCACGTCCATGCAGTGCGTCAGCTAGATAAGTTCAATTATTAGTTAGTAGCAGTTATAGTGATTCGAATGAATCTGCGCTG
Source organism: Emydomyces testavorans (assembly GCA_029449355.1). Taxonomy (NCBI): domain Eukaryota; kingdom Fungi; phylum Ascomycota; class Eurotiomycetes; order Onygenales; family Nannizziopsiaceae; genus Emydomyces; species Emydomyces testavorans. The sequence goes on from CP120628.1 coordinate 5,888,546, forward strand.
TGCCGTTTCTGAAAGTCATCTCCGTCTTTCTCGATATTCGATTGTGTCTGTGCAGTATAATCGCGCAATATGACACGAGAATGGCCATAGATCCGTTCATTCTCTTCACCGTGAACGGCTCTTGTTTCTCTGCTCATTGAATTTCCGGCTGTTTGTTTGATCTCCTTGCTGCTGAAGCGAACAGTGTGTCGGTGTCGCTGCTCGTCTGTTTCTTCCCCTGGTCGCCGCGGAGGAGGAGGAGGAGGTCAGATCGCCACTGTTAACCTCTCATTCTTCATCTGCGTCTTTTTCTTTTCTTTTCTTTTCTTTCTTTCTTTCGGCATTGAGCTGGTGGCCATGTGGAGCAGAGTAAAGACGCAATGGACACTCCATATAACAAATTGCCCGCGTCATCTCTCTCGCCGTCTCGCCCGCTCTCGCCTCTACAGACCTCCGACCACTGCACCCCAGCCTTTGCCAAACCGGCCCGAAAGCGTTCCATGCTGACGAGGAAGAAGAGACTGGTCGTATGTATGCTGGCTCTCGTGGTGGTTGTCGTAGTGGCTGTGACGACGGGGACGGTCGTGGGCTTGAGGAACAAACACCATAGCCAGACCCAGCCGGGCAGTCCCAAGAGCACGCCTGTGGCCCAATGTAGCGCTGAGAAGGCGTGTCTGGATCTGGGATATGCGAAATACCAGGGAGTTCCCGATCCTCATGGCGTGACGAGCTGGCTGGGGATGCGATATGCGGCGCCGCCAGTGGGAAAGCTGCGATTTGCAGCTCCTCAGGATCCTGTCAAGGAGAACAATGTCCAGGTTGCCAACACGGTCAGTCAGATTGGATTTGGATATTCTCTACTTCGATATGAAACTAATAATGCCTTGAGCAGCACCGCAAACTGTGCCTCTCGACAAGCACACGCATGAATGGACTCGAGGCCGAAGACTGCCTGTTTCTGGATGTCTTTGCACCGTCCACAGCAACAGGCGATTCCAAGCTGCCGGTCTATTTCTTCATCCAGGGCGGTGGCTTTAACATGAATGCGAACATGAAACTCAACGCTTCTGGCCTCGTGCAAGCCTCAGGGGGCAATTTAGTCGTCGTCGGCTTCAACTATCGTGTCGGACTGTATGGTTTTCTTGCAGGCAAGGAGATTGAACAGGATGGGAGTCTCAACAATGGCTTGAAGGACCAGATCAAAGCCCTCGAGTGGGTGAAGAACCATATCTCCAAGGTGAGATGTCAATTACGCTACTTGTGAATGCTACATTTACTGACCTCGATCTCTATTCTAGTTTGGCGGGAACCCTGATCATATTGTCATTGGCGGGCACAGTGCAGGTGCTGCCTCTACGGTCTTCCTCCTGACGGCCTACGGGGGAGACATGACCAAGTCCGATCCGTCTCTATTTCACGGTGTGATCGCAGGTTCGCCGTCGATGGGGGCTATGTCAACCGTCTCCGAGAACCAAGGATTGTACGATAGCTTGGTGGAGCGGACCGGATGCAAATCGAGCCAGGACACGCTCAGCTGTCTTCGTGGCCTGGATATCAAGTTCCTCCAATCGCACAACATCAAGAGACCGCTGCCGGGATCTGACAAGCTTCCACTCTTTACATATTCTCCCACCATCGACGGCGACCTGGTGCCGGACTTTACCTACCGTCTTTTAAAGCAAGGCAAATTCCGCAAAGTGCCCGTCGTATTCGGAGACGACCAGAACGACGGCACGCTGTTTGCGCCCCGACTCACCAACACCACCCAACAGTCCGACGACTTCCTCCGCGCCCAATTCCCCGCCCTCAACCAGACCCAGCTCGACACCATAAACGCCCTCTACCCCCAAACCGCCGACCAATTCCCCCGCTCCGGCAAGTTCTGGCGCCAGCTCGCCAACGCCTACGGCGACATGCGCTACGCCTGTCCCAAGATCTGCATCATCCAGAGCTTCACGCAATTCCACGACCCCCGCCAAGTCTGGACCTACCGCTACGCCGTCGAAGACCCCATCTTCACGAGCTCGGGCCTCGGCACCCCGCACACCGCCGAGCTCGAGGCGATCTGGGGCCCGCAGTACAACCCCGGCACGTCGCCGCCGTCATACTACACCACCAACAAGGCGATTGTGCCCGTGGTGCAGGGCTACTGGTCGAGCTTCATTCGCACGTTGGATCCGAACAGGCATCGCGCAGAGGGGAGTCCGGAGTGGACGACGTGGAATGCGTCGAGAGCGGATGCGGGTGCGGAGGAGGGGTACAGAGAGATGTTTCTGAAGACGGGGAATGTGACGATGAGAGTGGTGGATGCGAAGCAGAGGGAGAAGTGTGCGTATTTGATTGGCATTGGCGTTGATATCAAGCAGTAACAACTGAGGAGACGAGATATCCTTTTTTTTTTTCTCTCGAGGGTCGGCGAGGTTGGCGTTTTGAAGGTGTTTATCTTTTCTTTCTTCTTTCTTTTTTAAAAGGGATCCTGGCCTGGATGGCCGTGTGATGATTGATTTGTATAAGTATGTACTTTGCATGGTGGCCTGATATGGGCCCGTTCTCCTTATTATTATTATGTATAATAGATAGAAGCTAGACCTGAGCGGCTTTTTTTTGTAATCATCATTGAAAAGAAAGAAGAAATGGGGATGCATACAATGTATTTCTAGAATATACATATTCTTTACAATTATTTTTTTTTTTTCTGTTTGGAAATCGAGTCTGGTTAACCCCAGTTAGTTAATAAGTTCATTCTCATTTCTCATTCTTGTTATAATATACTCATCACTCCCTCAGCTTAAACAACAGCAACCTCCCCTTCACCATCTCAGCCCATACCCCCTTTGCCCTTCCATCCAGCTAACCACGAAGCAATCACATTCCGGTGCTTTAACCAGAGCATTTCCCACCATAGCAGTACCCACAGTCCTCTCTGCCCAGGCCCTTATTAACCTCCAGTCCACCAGACCCATTCCGATTCCTAGCACAGCACCTGCCACCGGAGTTCTTGCTATATATCCACCCTCCAAGTCAGCTTTTCTGGATGCTCTTTTTTAAAAAAAGGAAATGAAATTGAAATTGAACGGCTATACCAGTTATGGAACGAGTTCTGCCTCTGCAGCATCCTTCCACCGCAGTGGTCGCTGTTCTTGCGCTGGCCGCTGCATCCCTTGCGTGCTTCGAGGATGTTGAGGTTGTCGCTGGCCTCGTTGACTGGAGCGGGGTTGGCAGCGGCGAAGGTGGTGAAGAGGAAGATGGCGGTGGTGAGGATGGCGGTGGGCTTCATGGTTGATAGATAAGCGTAGCGAGCTTTGGCTCTGTATTGGAAACTTTTTGCCTTTGCTTGGGATTGTCTTTTGAGGAGTGCCTGGTATCTTGGTAGTGGGAGTAGGATTGAAGATGCTGGAGAGGAGGAGGGGGTTATATAGACTGGCCGGCGAAAGGGTTTGGCATGTCTGCTGCTCGGATCAAGTTCTCTATTCCTTCATTATGATAATCTCGTATGGCACTTGGCTCGAGCTATCGCTTTGCGTTTTTCCCCCCTCCTTTTTCTTCATTCGGATACCTCGTATGATCAGAGGGCTTTTCTTTTGGCTCGAACGGTTGGGATTTCTGGCACCTGGGCCCCGGGATCGTCAGGGAATGCAGCAGCATGTCACATTGCGAGGAGAATTCAGCCGCAGCAATATAGACTGTAGGTTAATGCACCTCATTATTATTCGCACCGAGTCATGCTCCGCTGGCATTGGAATGTGCGGTGGCACAGAAGATGTGATTCTCCTTCATCACCTGCATGCATGCCCTCAGCCTCCCACGGCTTTTTTGGTTCCGTTTTTCTTTTCTTCTCTTTTCCAGTTTTCCTTCTTCGTATTTGTGATCCCAACAGATGAACCGGTGCGGAACAGGCTCCATCCAGGTCGACATTCAGGCTTCTCCCGGCGTTGGAATTGATTGCAATGCATCCTGCCAACCGTCTGCTAAATCAGTCCATATCGAAAGAGAGGAAGCATGCTTTTCTTTTCTTTTATAGATTAGACTTGGCCAATTCCTCTTAATTGAGCTCAAGAATCAACAAGGATAAAGGCAGGAGTAGGATTCAAACTTACTCTCTCTCTTTCTCTCTCTCTCTCTCTCGCAATCCTTGAGAGGCTTCTTACCACTCTGACATGAACCATCCACTTCATCTGGTAGCCAATGTAGAGGGATGCAGAAAGCCCTTGCTTCCAACCACGCTCTCCGACTCCGATAGAATGCAGAAGATCATCCGTGTGACAGCATGTTGAAGAGGCTTTTGCATACTAATAGGCCCAATGAATGCACGTCAAGTGGATAGACATGGATGAAGTCCATGCAAGATAGGTGTTGAGCAGAAGAAAACATTAAGGATATTGATATGTAGTTCTTGATCAGATGCATTGATACAGATGTGGTGGAAATGGATTGAACAACCCCCAAGCTGAGTGACGGATTGTAACTCCAACAGCAGCAGGAAATCAACTCCAGCTGATGCAGCATCTTGCGGACTTGATATGCAATCAATACCAGTGAGCTCTCTTGAAAATGATCCATCACAATAACTACTCCTGTTGCTCTTCTGTGGAGGCAGTGTGGTGAGCTGGTGAGTCAGTTGCAGTCCATAGCTAACCATTGAAGAGCTATTATAACTAACTCATCCTGGATTTACTATAGACACGGTTATGCCATGAAGCTATGAATACCTACACATCCTAGGAAGCAAGGATGCTAGTTAACTCAACAAGCTACAACGCCATCCAAGAGGATGTCTACATGGCAATCCTGGCACTTCACCACAAGTATAACTACCTCCTCTAGTCTGTATCAACTGAAGAGATCCCAAGAAGACGTGACACTAACTGCCAGAATATACATAGTTATATCTCTTCAAAGACTGACCAGTGACAGCTGCAAAGGCCAGGCGATCCCAGAACTTCCACACTTCCACAACTACATCTATCTATACTTACTATAAACAAAGTAGAGCCCGAAACCCGAGGCCGAAACAAGACATCCACACTTCCCCCATCAGCCGTGCTGGTCTGATTTGCGATTCCGAGTGATTCCAGATGGCCCGTCAACGAGAGACTACCAGTGCACTGAACATGATGTGTCATTGTCCCATAGCCTGAGGACGCTTTCTCCGTCCAAATACGGAGTACATTATGTAGCTTCAGGCCATACAGATTCGAATAGAGGTAGAAGCCACATTGCTGTATACGCTGACATGCTCGAGAAAATGAGGCTGGTGCTCATCCGGAGTAAACGAGCCAAACCAATGGATGCCTGTGCGAATGCATCAATTTCGCTTCTCTTCAATACACTCATTCTCTTGACCATATCGAGTAGAGATGGATTGCGTTGATATATAGCTGTATAAAGTATGTACACATGTATGTACATATGTATGTGCCCATTCCTGACTTTTCTTGCATATTCTCAGTTCTCCAATTCCACACTCCTTATTATCCTTCCAATAATTTCACTCACTTTCGACTGACAAAACGACGGGGTCAGTCTACTCGTCCAGATATCCTCACACCACTTTAGTGTCTGTAAAATGGTCGATCTCGGTGAGATAACCGGAGCATAGCCCCCACTGGATTTCACCATATGTTCTCTTCCGTCCAATGCCGAATTATCCTTGCGGCAAAGCTGAATACCAACCATCATGATCGCCATAAAGAAGTCGTTCTTAAACAGTTCCGCAAACCACTTTGCTGACTCGTGATGGTCCGGATCTTCGTGTATCTGTCTCTGGTGGACGAGAATGGCCAAGGCAGATTCCAGTGCGGACCAGTATGAAGTTGGATAGCGAACGCTTGCTTCAGGTTGTCGCGCATAACGTTGGTGGAGGGTGAGAAGGATGCGGCGAAAGGTCAATTGTAGTGTGGATATCTGGAGGACCTTCCAGTTGGGTTCTGAAGAAGACAGGTTGCTTCGGATGAAGGATGCTTCCGCCAGAAGTTCCCGAATACGAGAGTCGAGGCATGTCACTCTCTCATAACTGAGAGTTTCTGATAAGGAATTTGCTGCATTGACGATCTCATGTGCTGCACTAAACGAGCTTGCCAGAAGAATCTGAAACGACGAATCCGTGATTTCGAACTCTGGGGCGGGAACACAGCCGTCTTTACTCAGCAGGTCGAGATCATCATCATTCAGATTTGATGGTGGCAACGTGCTAAAATCACCATTTTTAAGAAGCGGAGCCATGCCACTAGTGATCGACTGCCGCAATTCAAGATGAACAATGGTCATCCACAACCTCCGCCGCATTTCTGTCTGGAACGGCGATGTTTCCTTGGTATCAAAAGTCGGATCACAATGCAACCCAAGGGACATGGCCTGTCGAATAACAACTCCCATGAGCGGACTGCATGAGTCGTACTCATGACAAGACATAGCGCCAACATGTTTCGCAATCACCATCATGCAAAGAGCATTGATAGTGAGAATTGTCGGATTTAGAATGAGAGATATTTGTAGCAGGCACACTTCTGCGGCTCTGAGCAGTCGCGCCACTTCTTTTATACTTGCATTTGGCGTGGTGAGGCAGCCAATGCCAATTACCAACAAGTATTGCGCCAGCCAATCCCATCTCGGCAGCTGCTCGTTCGTCCAAAAGGCTTCTGCTTCCTCACGAAATGAGGGAATGTGTAGGATACGATAGATTCGCTCTACTGTAGAGAGATAACTTTCCACATAGACTCTAATCTGTTCTCTATCAGGTATTATCAGGAGAATATATCCCTTGGGATCGTTGAGAAGATGGCTTAAGTTTGACGCTCCATCGGGAGAATCGTCAGCTCCGGGATGAATTTGCGGAAGAGGCGGGAATTCCAATCGTCCATCTGATGAAAATATTGATTTGAACTGATAAATCCAAGTTAGCTGTATCTTTATTGCTCCCACTGCGGTTAGCTGGGGAAGGTCTCACCTCTTTTATATAAACAGCCCAATGAGTCTCCCCCCTAAATTTCGATAACCATATAGCAGCCTTGTCCGGATACGAATACATCGTGGTACTCTGACCTTCGGAAGATACATCGATTCCAAGAGCATCAGCCTCCTGTTCAGTAGCAGGAGAGCTGGTATCAGATAAATTCAAGTCTCGCAACAACTCCGGTGAAGCCAGCATGGTCAATGAATTCTCTAGGCCCCTTTTTTCTTTGTCTGTAGAAGCTCCATGAGGGTTCGTGCTCGTGTGGATTGTGCCCTCTGCACCGGAAGGATTCGACAGATAAATACATTCATTCGGACGTTTGCTCCTCTTGCAATGCTCGCAGGGAGTTTGCCTGTTACATTTCACTTTTAAGCGTCTGCATCGCGAACAGGAGATGGCCAACCGGTGCCTTCTGCGAGTTACACGCTTCTGTTTTTTGGAGGCCGGTTCAAGATGCCAAACATGCCACATAGTATAGTTGTAGAAGAGTGCGTGAGTCTGGTCTTCTCTACTGAAACGAAGGTAGGATTGAATTGACGTTTGTGGGATAATAACAAGGTGAGGCTGCTCGATGTTGAGAGTGCAAGAAGGTAACTATCTGATCAGATTAGATCGATAACTAACTAAGCTTTTGGCAGCTGAGTCACAGCACGTGGATCCCGCTCTCTGATTGGCTAGTTAGTTCACCACACCCTGCCTGAGTTACGTCATTGGTGTCTACGACTGAAAAGCGGTGACTCGACCTTCCGCCATCATGAATCTGGTGCTTCCCATGAACTCGTAAGAGGGTGGGTCTAAGCAGGGATGCTCTTATTTCCAATTGAGATACAAAATCAACTGATTAAAAATCACACGAGATGTCCAACAAAGTACATATCGTTTACCGTTTACCTTTCCGCAGCTTCTTCTCCCGCTCATAGGCATTGGCTTCTCTCCCTTCCTCGCCCTGAATCTCAGCAACAAGACGACGGTATTTCCGTTCGTATTCTGCATCTCTCTCGCGTTTCTCCCGCAGGCTCTCACGTGCAATGAAGTTTGCATCCTTGCGGAGTTCGCGCAGAGCGCCTTTTCGTTCACGCTTATGTTCGGCTTTGAGTCGGTTGAGTTCAGCGCGCTCGCGATCGGGGTCGTAGTGCCTATCTGGATTGAACGATTCTTCAAACTTAGGTATTGCTGTCTTAATTGCAAGCGGTCTGTGATTATGAAGCAGCAAAGGGCGGCGGTCGCGTCGAGCTTGCGCAAGGCGAAGCTCCAGGCTATCGTATGCTTGTTGTATATGATCTAAGAGGACTGTGGGGGCTTTTCCGGCACAACACTTTTTCAGATGCTTAAGAACCGCGAGAGCGGGGCTAAAGACTTCGAAGAAAGCTGCTTTGGTAGCCCACAGTCCAGCAGCGCCATCAAGTATAGACGTGAGTGTCTGAATCAGGGACAGTTTAAGGCTTTCCGCCCCATCCTTTTCGAGAGATGAATCTGCCAGAATATCCCAGAATCGAGGTTTCCTAACCTCGCTAGATATAGTTGTGCCTTCAAGTCTCATTGACCTTGAGGGTATGCGTATAGGAAATGCGCCCAAAGCAGGTTTAGGAGTAGTTGGCGCAAGAACACACAAAGCATTCAAAACGTAGTTGATAAGTTCCGGAATATATCGTTTCGACAATGATTGGTACTGTAAACACAAGCTTGTAACATATGTGCCAGTCGCAAGGTCGCCCAAAGATTGAATGTTACTTTGTCCAAGGTATCGTCCCATTGAAAGCATCGCGGGTGTAACAACCACATGAAAATGATCGGAAGTTGGAAAGATAGTAGAGATACCAGTAAGGATGATCAGGTCACCAGGGAGAGGGTCCAAGGGTCGATCGTTGGCCATTTCACGAAGGTGAGCTCTGAATGCAACAGCCACATCTTCTGGATGCGTTTTGGAGAGCGAATGGATGTGACGCAGAAGGTTCTCCAATATGGCGAAGGGTGGATATTCCGGCCGATTCGCAAGGTAAACCACATGTTGTACCAAGATCTTTGCGAACTTTCCGAGCTTTGCCTTGTTGTCGCTATGGAGCCTAGGGTGATGTAAAGCACGGATTCTTTGCACTACCGTTGGCAGATCTTCTACTTTCACGTCCTTTAACATCGATAAAAATTCCTCGTGATCCTTGGGGCACGGATAGGTATATGCCAGTGACGCATCTTCAGTATGTGGCATCTTTGCATGAGTAGCTGTCCTTTCGGGGGGAAGCGTCAATCCGTTAATAAATTCAGCATCCTCATCCTCATCGTCTTCATGTTCTTCTACGGCACTTTCGCTACCGTCGCTACCGCTAAACGATAAATCAATGGAAGACGCGGTTTCAACAAGATCGTCTTCGATCACGAAGTCGTCTTCGTCTTCCACATCGAGGTCTAGACGTGTAGTTAACTGATGCAAACCGAATGGCTTAGCATCGTCAGTTTCGACATCGTCTTCGAAATCTGCGCCACCTTGATCTGGTGACTCTTCATCCTCTTCTCCTTGCATTCGTCTCAATCTCTCTTTCTCGAGCTGGCGTAATCGCGCAGCTTCTTCTTCTGCTATCTCCTCCTCGGTCTTAGTCCGGTCTGAGGGCTTCGAGCGCTTATCAAAAGCCATCTGTTTCAGCCTCTGATCGTATTCTTTGTCAGCCACGTCTCTATCTTTGCCATTCAACAGAGCAGCACGATCCGGATTCATTGTAGGCTCTGGATGTGGCTCTGGGTTGGGTTGTTCTGGAGGCTTTGTATTCCTCATCATCTCAAAAATACTGGGAAGGCCCTTATCTAGAGTTTCTCTTAAATCATCATCGTCTTCTTTCGCCTTCTGTCGCTCATACTTGTACAATTTCGATTTGGCGATGATCTCTTTCATGACCTCCTGCTTTGATTTTTTGCGTTCAGGTTGCTCTTCTTCGTCAGCTAAGCCCTCCATATCGTCTTCTTCATCAATACGTTTCCGCTTTGTTTTTCGGCCTGATTCACTGTCCTCGTCCGAGTTATTCAAATCGTCTTCCTGAAAGTCTTCCCCAGCCTCCTTGTCAAACGTGAGTGCTTGTCCTCCATGAGTAAGTAGCATTTCCTCGTCGTCTTCATCTTCCAAATTAAACATGGACTCCTTCTTGAGCCTTTTCAAGTTTTCCCTTGCAAATCGTTCCGCGGCTCTCTCTTCAGGTGTCATTGTTGGATCGTTTTCGCCAAAACGTCGATCCACGAGAATCCCAATTTTATTACGGCTATGGATCTCTTTCAGGAGGGTTTCTTTTCTCTGTTAGTAGACTGTCAGTATATTCGTTTCGAAAAAGAAGAATTCAACGCTGAAGGCCTTACTCGCTGTTCTCCTAGCCCTCTTGTAACACCGGGACGATGTCGAACCGGCTCGGAATTTCCTCTACTGGTAGTAACACCAAATTTTGCAGGCCTCGCTGGTGCTCTGGCCTCGAAGGGATTAAATTGTTCTCGTAGCTCTTGCAAAACAGCATTGCGATGCATTCGGTTGGCCGCAGCAGCTCCGGATTTTGCATTTTGCTTCTTCTGTCTTTTGGACTGCTGCTGTCCAATAATGCCTTTGTCACGTAGAGAAGCTTTCAGCTGCTTCAGCTGCGAAGGCGGCATGATTGTTTGCAGGCGATAGTCTCATCGACGTCCTGATCAAAGATTGTCAGCGCAATCAGCATCTCAAGAGCTGTGTGGGTTCGTTCGCAAATTCTCGAAAATGAAAATAAAAAGTAACCTTAAGCTCACCGCCTTTCAATCCACCTTTCTGCCACCGCCATATCGCATCGAACAGCTCGATCAAACTGATTTCACTGCATGCCAGCTTGATTTATCTTGATGTTATGGCATCGCCGTCAAGTGATAGAGTCATATGGCTCTGTTTAGGTGTGCCCATGGCTGAATATGATATATACTCTAAGAGACAGATGCTAAGGCAGTTACAGGAGTCACCCTCTTCTTCGCAGTCCGCGGCGTTACTGCAGAACTATATCGCGTTAGAGAGCTTACAGAAATCAGAAAAGGCGAGAAGGAAGACCAAGTTATTGGAGAAGCTACAGAAGATGGTATAACTTGAACACTCCTAGTTCCTGGAAAGCTCCAGTGCTTATCATTGTGCCCAAGCCCTTAAATTAGACACGCTCCTAAAGCTTTCCGAGAGCTCCAGTTTTGATCTACGAGCTGCGTGAGTCGTCTATCCTTTGATCCTGCTGGTGCCATGATGCTGATACTTGTCTTATTATACATTAGCGCACTGAGAATCGTATCCGAACGAGCAACCAAAGGCTCTACGCGAGATTTACTACTCGAAGATTTATCCAGTCGGGATTTAGCCCGCAGACGCAAAGCCTTGAATGCGTTGCACTTTCTAGTCTCGAGCAGAACACGTATGGTAGCTCTCTTTTTCTTGTACCATTGTCTATAATCCATGTCGCTCATTACTCCCTTGCAATAGTGGCCCGTTCAACCGCATCCAGTCGACTAAAGGATCTAGCCACATTCAAGAGCCTTGTCAATTGTCTGTGCCATTTTCTAGTAGAACACACGGAAGAAACTAGTACGACAATATCTCCTATACTGCCCAAAACCCGACCGCTCGGAGAAAACAAAGCATTAGCCACGTTGAATGTCCTTTTGCCAGAGAACGTACTGGCAGCCTTGGAAGCCGGCGTCGTGAGTCGATGGCTTGCGAAATACCCATTCCCATGTGCGGCACAAGAAGATCCGAAACGACGAAGGGTCGTTCCTTATATGAAGACCTGGTCTGCAGACGATCCATTGATGAGTTCTATCATTGGCACTCTGGTGACCCATCATGAGGGTGTGAAACAACTCCGAAAATACGGTTTGATGGGAAGCAGGATAGAAGAAAGTAAATCGGATATGTACAACCCCACCGATGACCAAGATGAATTCCGTTCTTACATTCATCCGGGATTTGGTGAGGATGACGAGGCGGAGAGCGAGGTTTGGATATTGGATGAAGATGCAGCTGGCACGCAACCGTGGTCTGGAAGGCGTCCGCAGGAAGGCACCGCAGCAGACCAAGCCATACGGCGCCGTCGGAGAGAGGCGATAGTTTTTAGCGAAGGCGGTCGACCTTTGGGCCGCGATAATATTATCGAGCCGATACGAAATGACGAGGACGAGAGTTTAGAAGATCAGTCAGACGAAATTCAAGCAGAAGCAAATCGGGACTCTGAATCCCTACAAACAGAAAACAACACTTCTCAGCAAAACCAATGGCGGGCTTGGCTTTGGCCATTCTCCTGATAGAGGCCCGAAGCTATTAACTAGCAAAGAATTTAGAGGTCTGTCAGGATATATATCGGAAGGTTCATGGATATGTGATCCAGCCCCTATTAATTTGATAGTAGATACCATGAGATGAGAAGTGAGAATATGATGCCATGAGAGACCTTGACATGACGGGCACCCTGCCACGAGGATCTCAGTTTATCAAAAATAAATTGCAAATCACTGCCTCATTATAATCCCATCCAGCTTAGCTTCGCTAAATGGTCTGTCTTCCTCCGACTTGGCTTTACCATGCCCATCATTTTCAACTCTGACACCGCGCGGTAAAACAGAGTTAGTGCCGCTCGTTCGTCGCAGTTCTCGTCATCTTCACCACCAGTAATGGCATAATACGCCCTCCATAGATCGTATATATTCACAAGTGCGCCTGATTCCAAGTAGAGTTGGTAGACCAATGCAGTTGCCGGCTGAGAAGCTGAGAGATTGCCAAAGATTGTATCTGAATCAAATGCCAAATAGTCCGATGGGCTCGACAAAGCGCGTTCCACTATGAATCGAGGCCGAGGAGTAAATGTGTCCCTCACTGGGCTTCTAAAGTCGTACAAGAATACTTCGTGCATAAAAAGATCAGTTGGATCGATAAGACTGTTGAGCAAGTACTGTCGAAAAGCCATGTGCAGATGGTCAACAATTTTAGTGTATTTAGTCTCTTCTTCGGAGAGCTTTGCTTTGGCTTTCGATAGCTTGAGCCGTTGCGCTACTAGAGTAGTTTTATGAGTAACCCGAGAGTCATCATATCGAGTTCGCAAAAGCTCCGATCCTTTTTTAGCGGCTAGTAGAGTCCGGAGCTCATCCAATAGGTCGTCCGCCGATGGAAAAACACCGACAAGCGCAGCTAGAAGGCTCTCAAATGAATCTGATCTCAACTTGTTGATCGCTGAGAGCATGTCACCGATAATTTTTGAGGCGTATAATTTCCCACCCAAGGCCAGAATTACAAGATCTGACAAGCTTGGGGCCTTTATTGTTTTGACACTCTCCAATACGACTTTCAAAGACTCCAGGCAGCTGCAAATACGTCTCGTCATTTCTTGCCCTTTCTTCACGTATTTCAAAGCCTCCCGGGCTAGAAATTTATTGTCATCAAGAAGCTTCTGAACTGCTGCTGAATTTCCGTCTTCAAGGAGTGTTTGAGCATGACTTTCTCTCATCAGCACGCCTCTACAAATCATGGTCAGCTGGAACCCAGGAAAACAAACCTATGAAATGAGGGGATATTTCGAACTGCTTCGCATAGTTCTGGTTGGAAGTCGGTTTCGCATATCCCCTCTGAGAGCAGTACAGCCAATGGATTTGCGAAAAAGTGCGTCATATACGTATACTAACGCCATTAGTTGTCATATAATATCATTTAAATTATCTGCATACCTTAAGAGAGCTGCCGAATCGCTCGGGGTTTTGGAAATGATCTTCTGACCGCTCCAGGAGAAGTTTGCTGACGCCATGTCCTAGCCAAAGGGTGCTATCCGGGTGGGTCTCTAGTTCTAAAAATATTCGCTTGACAGAATCTCCAGGGTCACGAATATCGAAGCATTTGCCGTGGAGCATATTCACGGTTGACCGTGGTAGTCGAGCTTCTAACAAATCAACCGACGTTGCTACGCCAAATAGCAAAACAAGAGGAATACGGTCATGCCATGACCTAGTATGACGACTCAATAAATATAGAATAATTAGAATCTGGGTCAGGCTTACCATAGTAAAGAGATCAGATCACTCATAACACCATGATCAAAAGCTTCACTATCCTTAAACACAACCACTATTTTCTGCCCTTTGTTTTGTTGTACATATCCATGCAACAGTTCCAAATCATATGCGAGAAGTTTTGGGCCCTTTAAACCACTTAGTACTAGCGAACATGAGTAAAGAAAGCAAGTAAATACCAAGCGATCTGAGCGAAAGTCAACATCCGCTGCTTCGCCTTCCATGTTAGCTAGGATTGTTCGAATAAGGGTCTTCAAAACATTCTTCAGGTTGCTAGCATCCCCCGATTCAAGTACTGCAACGTCCGCAATGCCATCACCTTGCACCCTTTCTCGAAGACGATCTAGGAGCCCCGATATTGAAGAAATATTCGAGCCAAGGGTGATCATGCCGCAAGGAATACGGCCTTCACAGCTAAAAGTAGCGGTCAGCAAGAAACCCAGTTCACAGAGGCTAGAGGCCGTACTTCTCAGGGGTGGCTTGCTTCACGAATTCTGTAAGATTTACCACAGCCATGGAGTCAACTTCGTGAAGGATGCGCTGTAATCATATTAATATGGCATGTTGCACATCCTCGTCAAACCACCCCCACCTGGATTCTCTGGCTTTGGCCAGACCAAAAGTTCTTGAATGCGGCATAGCGATGCTTCACTAAGGTCGCGTCTTCTTTTCCATCCAAAAGAGGCACAAATGGGAGCTCTTCATTCTGAGTATGTTCCTCAGATACGTGGGTCAGTTTGCGCCTTTTACGCAGCTGTTGATCATCCGTCTTTGGATTTCCAGCAGGTTTGTATATGTATACACTCTAGAATATATATTAGTCTTCGAACTTCTAGATTGGGACTAAGGTGACAGAACCTGATGCTCGAGGCCATCATGACCTTCGGTGTTCCCCTTGCCAAAATAATGGCCTTGAGGCATTCTTTTGAGCGGTAAACCTCAGCCAGCTCTAGGCTGATTGTTTTGCAATTCGTCTCACAGCTCGTAATCTAGGGTCAAACACATTGCACACCATCTCCTTCTCACAGAATTAGTATCTCATGAAGCATATACATTAGTACATACAATGTTATTATAAGTTCAGGATGAGCATCTTGATTAGTAATCGTCATTTGAAAATTACGCCTCGTTCGTATTGGCGGTATTCAATGGTAATATCTGTAATGAATTATTTTCGATCTTCGTCGTTCACAACAGAGCTTTTGCTCCTTCACCTTGCTGTTCGATGAGTCCAGCTCCATTCTACATTCATGCGCCGTTTGACTCTACAGGGAGCTCGGTGGCATCAACATGGCATCTACACCCGGTGTATCAATCAAGCCTCCCCTACGATCCTGCCAGTCCGCCGAGCTTTCTCTTCCACTTCCAGGCTATATAATGGGAGCAGGAAACAGGAGGTCACCATTCGGCATTTCGAGCAGTCAACTCGGACGAGCAAAGATCGGAAAGAAATAGATTTTGAAGCGGAAGAAAAAGCAGAACAGGAACTTCTCAAATCCAAGATCGCCAAACTTGAACGAGAGCTTGCGGAGATAAAAGAAGGACCCTTTGCCCCCAATAGTCCTTTCATGAGACAATTGCCGGAAAAGGACCGGGAAAAAGCATTGGAAGCACTACGCAAGTATGAGGCGGAACACCCGGAGGAAGATGATGATGATGCAGAGGCTGCAGAAGACGCACAACTTCACGCCGAATATGACAAAGAGATAGAACGTGGTCTTCAGGATATGGAAGATGAAGAGAAAGAGCTATGGGATCCAACCAGGGATGTCGAGGAGCCCCCTCTAGCGCCGAAGAAACCATTCGAAGTTGAATTAACCGTCCCTGATGCACAGCAAGCCTTTGTCGCCCGGTTTAACAAAACTATGAACGTCCTGCGTCGCAATCCAACCTTTGCCGAGAGACAAGATGCATGGAGATCATATAGACGCTGTAAAGAAGCACTACCGTTTTTTCTCGATATAATTCCAGACGAAGCGCTAGAGATGCTTTGGCACTCTCAAATACCCCACTCGGCTGCAGAACGCTCCCGCCTCTTACACTGGGACGTTTTAGCTGAAGACGTCCTTGCGACTGGTAGAGACTTGACTATAGCCCAGTGGCTGAAATACCTTGAGCTTCTATGGCAAAGTGGGAAATTTGAGAAAGGCATATCCCTTTGGGAGAGACGCGCACAAGATATAAAACATTACAATTCCGAAGAGATTGAAAAGCATTTATATCTCGGTGTCCAACTCAATGTTGCGGTTGATAAACCGCAGCGGGCTCAGGATGTTGCAATGGCTTCCCTTGCCGCAAACACAACTCGTGACCCTCGTATACTCATACCTGTTATAATTGCATGGGCGCAGAGAAATACACAAAAAGCTAAGGAAAGGGCATGGACCTTATATCTTCAAGTCAAAACCATGTTGGGGCTCCATATAACTATGCAAGATTACGACTCAATCAGCGTTGGCCTGTTAAAAGCTGGCCAGGCAGAGCTGGCTCTTGCAGTTTTTAAAGATATGATGCTTACCGGAGAGCAGCCATCTTCCGATTCCACAACTCTTTTTAAAATGTCTCTTGGACTTTACGACAATCTTCACGCCTCCAGCATCAATGAATGTGACGTGAACAAAGCTTCGCTTGCTGCTCTGACCATACTGCCTCGCAAATTCCAAAACAAATTCTTTTACGCCAGCTGGATGAAAAAGCTGATCGGGATGGGTGAGGTCGACGCGGCTGCTTCCGTAGTGGAATTGATGTACGAACGAGGTGTCAAGCCAGATGCAAAGCATTTGAATGGCATTGTGGGAGCTTGGCTTCGCGTGGGAAGCCCATCTGCTAAGAACAAAGCAGAAAAACTCGGATGGGCGATGGTTCAAGAGCGAATTGATCGAGTTTGGCTAGGACAGCTGGACAAACCATCCGTTTACGACGCGAAAGATGATGTGGTTATCCCGAGACACATGCAGCGAACCGTCCCTGCCGGGAATATCGAAACATTTTCGATTTTGCTACTATATTACACTCGACGGGATCAAGATAATATGGTGAACTACCTAGTAGATTGTCTCGACGCAGCGCGAATTAAACCGAACACCTTCTTCATGAATCATCTTCTTTACAGGGAGCTTCGCCGACAAAACATCCTGGGTGTCTGGACCAAATATAAAGAGATGACAACCGCCATTAAGCCTGACTTGGAAACATTCGCCTGTCTCTACGATTGCGGGAAAATCCAATACGATCGCACCAGATATAATTTCGACGCGAAATTCCCTCCCGTACGTTCACTATACAAGGAAATGATAGAATGGTTCACAAGCTTAACTCCGCATCGACAAAAGACCACCAAGGAAGAATTCTCAAAAGCGCTATACGACCAGATCATCCGATGTTTCTGTCTATCGCTTGATCCCCAAGGCACCCTGGTCGCCCTTCGCTCCATGAGACAAATCTTCGGTTATTTTCCAGACCCTGATACCACCCGCGTCCTCACGTTCCTGCTCGTCCGCCTCGTGCCCGCTTCAGCGGACATCTCGAAACCCCGTCGCCGACGCATCGCATCGACGCCCCGCGCGAAGGAAAACTTTGAGAAAGTCTCCAATCTTATGGGCGCAGTACGAGACCGAAAGGCAGCGCAGCTGTTCCACGAGGGAATTGATATCGAAAATTTAGATGAGGAGGATGAGGAAACGCTCCAAGTGGACTTGATGTGTGATCTGCTGCGTTTGGTGATGCGGCGTATGCAAGGAGGAGACTCGGAGAGGGTGGAGAAGCGCCTTCGAGCTGTAGCGGAAGATATGGCTGTTGGAGAGCTCGATCTTGGGGTGCCACCGGATATAGTCTTATAGATCTTCATCCGTTGCTCGTTTCGTGGTTTGGATCTACTTTTCTGCGGCCATAACTTTTCTGTTTAGAAGGATGATACATATTTATCAGGCGTTTTACGGCAGCAAGGAAAATGTATACAGACATTATGTATAATAGTTGAAATCCCCCATATTTATTCTTGAAGACGCCAAACTGTACAACAATATCATGAAATGCTTTCGTCAAACTGTCCATAGTTTCCTCAGGTACGAGTTCTAATTGATGCACTGGAAAGCAAATCACCCTCGTCAAAGATATTAAACAGTAGAAATACACAGGGCGGCGAATACTTTCGTATGTTTGTAAAAAGAACCAGAGCTCCTGATGTCGAAAACTTCATAAAGATGCAAGCCCCATTCAAGAAGGAAAAATAGAATCATTTCTTCCCCTTCTTCTTCTTCTTCCCACCGCCGCCGCCACCACCTCCACCTACACCGCTACCAGCAGCGCCAGCACCCGCATTTACAGCCGGCCCACCACTCTCCACCAAGACAGTATCATCATCACTAATAGGCTTATCCCCTCCCACCGAACCCGAAGTAGAACCAGTCGGCTTCTTCGTCGCTGACGCTGACGCTGACGCAGGCGCCGTTCCGCCCTGTTGGCCCTCTTGTTCCAGTTCCTTCATGAAGCCCGCTTGTATGCTCGCCTTTTTGCGGTCCCACCATTCGCGCTCTTGTTTCGCGGTCGCTTGGATATCTTCGACTCGTTTGCGGAACATGGCGTTCAAGGTCATTTCGTTGGCGGATTGGAAGATGGTTTGGCCCCAGCCTGGGACGAATGCGTTGGCCTGGGAGGAGTTTCTGCGGTTAGCATTTACTTGAAGATAATACAGAGCTCTCTCTCTTTTTTTTTCTTTTCTTTTTATTTGGAACAATTGTTAACAAAACAGAACCCCGCTTACCTCCGCAATAACATCTCTAAATTCCTCCTCCAGCTCCTTTTCCGCTCTCAGAAACTGCTGCCATAGATCATCCCCCACGCTGCCCTTTTGCAACAATGCCGCAAGCGCAGGTTTCTGACTCCGCAGCTGCAACAATCGCTTCAGATCCTCCGCGGCACGACGAAGCAGGGCGGTTTTGAGCACGGTTTCGGGCACAGGAGGTTTTTTCTTCTCTTTGATATCCGAGGGTGAGCCCATGTGTAGAAGTGAGAAGTAGATATCGCGTTGGACGTGGGTCAGGAACCATGGTTTGAGAGAGGCAGATTTGGCTAGACATCGCGCGCGTCAGTTTTTCGTGTCAACTGGTGCTGCTGCTGTTGTTGTAGCAAGTAGCGAAGGGAAACGTGGATGGGGGTAGCTTTTTCTTTTTGTTTTTTTGGGACGTACCAGCTTTTCTCTTACGATATAGAGAAGAGAACGTCGCCAATGAGCCGATGAGGACGCCTAGATAGGCAAAAGGAATGACGAGGCTAAGCCAGTCCACCATTGCGACTGACTTAACAGAGAGCGTGCGGAAAAGGGCTCGCAATGAGGACTCGAAGAATTGGGGGAGATCAGAGCGGAACACGAAGATTGGAACTACTCAGGCCCGCGACGGCCCAGAGACTTGTGAGAAAATACTGGCTGCAGAGAAATCAAGTGGATAGCTCATTGCAAAAAGGAGAACAGAAATTACATAGCCTGAGGCGGTTTGTGTGAATCCATACACATGGTCTAGTTCTTGAGATGCCACCTGGGCAACAAAAAGGACAAGAGAACACCATGTCACATGTTTAGAGTTTGGAGTCAACATATATACATTAGCCGTATACTAATATACAGTAGTATGTATAATGCGAGGGTATATTGAGAGTTGATTAGCTATATAGCTAGAAAGCAGTCAACCAGTCAACCAGTTAGCTGGCTTTGCTTCACGTCTCCTCTGCTTTTCAACCTAGTTCGCCAACTGTCCTATGTCCTATTCAGCTTATGAACTACACTCCTAAGAGATGCAAAGCAACACCTGAGCGGTGTATGTCCGACTCCTGGTCCAAGTACAATCATATAGACAAGAAAGAACGTGAGAAAAAGAGACGGTAATAGCCGTCAAAAGGTATTCTTTTGCAAATCATCAAACAAGAAATCCAGCCGACACCAATGAGATAAAGAAATATTCCACCGGAAGAAAAATACACAGGTTAGTGAACAGAATGCGCCATCCTAGGCCACACGGAATCCCATCACGCTGTTCATGACTCCAGGCCAAATAACAGTCTAGTTAGATTGCTGCATAAAATATATATCAGAGAGAACTTCATCAAAAGCTTGTCTGGCTGCCTTCGCAACAACTCTCCTGTCCCACTCTCCACGCATGTTCCAGATGCAATCCATCAAGCTGGTGTTGATCTGCTCCAAGTGCTCCACGGAAAATTCATCCGTTTTGGATGTGAGTTCAGAGTGCAACTGCTGAATAGACGCTTTGTCGATGATGAGCTCCGGATTGGAATGGTCCTCCTCTGGGTTGAGAAAATCTCGGATCTGACTGCTTGTTCGTGGCGCCGCATGGAATGGGGGTACGGGGGGCTGTTGCTGCTGTTGCGATCCGGGTTGCGAGTTCCTTGGTTGTGACTGGCTCCCATTGACAAGACTGATTTGAGAATACTCTCCACCACTCATTATCGGCGTGTGTTGCGAGCCCCAGGAACTGTCTCCCTGTTGGGTATCAGGCAAATGTTCATCTCCAGAAACACGGGAAGGGTAAAGATCGAGATCTGGCCCCTCATGTCGTATAGAATAGCTCACAGAAGTTAGCGTATGAACTTGCACTTCGGACTGACCCGAATTCTTTTTATCCGAAGTCGTCTGAGTAGTAGAAGCGTCGTTTGCATAATCTCCTGGTTGAGAATTTGGTGCCATCGGAGTCATTGTACCCTTTTGCGACAAGTTAGAAAGACCAGACTGTTGCCGAAGTTGCTGGGATGGCGCTGTGTAGGAATGCGGTGGTCTCGGCTGGGCAGACTGGCCAAACGAGCTGTTCTGAGTTTCTCGACTCAGACCAGATGTATTTTCGGAGTTAGACATTTGAATGTCCACATCACCATCGCCACTCCTATTAAATATAGATGTAGACCCATTACTGTTCGGACGGAATTCACTTTGGCGGGTATCTGACCCAGCCTGCGGAGGAATTCCATTTGTCAATGACGTGCTGCCTGTCTGAGGAGTAAACGGCCGCGCAGGAAAAGCTCTATTCCCATTTCCAAAGGTTTCTCCTAATACAACCGGCCCAGACGACTGGTTCGATGACTCGACGCCATGAGCAACGTTCATTGGTGGGGGAGGTCCCATGACATTATTTTCATTCTCTGCTCCCTGCTTCGCCTTTCTAAGAGCTTGTCGTTCTCGTTCTAACTCTCGAAGGTAGACGTTCTCGCACTCTGACACCAGGGCAGGCTCCGTTTGCTCAATAAGTCCGATATCAACTTCGACGTTGGACAGGAGCTCATTGGCTTTCAGCAGACGTTCAGGATCTTGTAGCGTTTTTGCATCCTTTGCCAAGCGTTTGATATCGGCAAGGAAGTCTCTTGGACGTTTATAATACCCGTTCGACAGGCGTTTCTCGATGATAACAGTATCTACATTATAATAGAATTTATCGGACACTACTTCTCGTAGTCCAGGAACGCCGAATTTGTCTTCACTCTTCTCAAAAGGTCGGAATGTAGTCCTTTGTTCTAATGGCAGGTCGGATGTCACAATATTGGGGTCATTATCGTCGAATAAGTAGCGGATTTGAGCTTCATCAACTGGACCAGTGCGGAATCTCTTGTAACTCCTCTTGATCTGGTCCATGATGGGTTGGATCCTGATCTTGAGCAAATTCAGAGTCTGGCGATCTTTTTTCTTTTGCGCTTTCAGTTCCTCTTTGGTAGGCGGAGCAGAGGCTGCCGTTGGAGGGGGAGGCGCTTTCCTCAAAGTCTCAAGCTTTCGCTTTTTGCGATTTTGTGGATCGGGGAAATCATTGGGAGCCGTCATGATGTATTCCATGGCAGTTTGGAAAAATTCATGTCGCCATGCCTCCCTCGGTGCTGGGAGGTCATACCGGTTCTTCTTCGAGAAACCAAATAACGATCTCAGCATTTCCTGGTCAGTCTCTTCTCCATCGCCTTCTAGCACTCCAAGAAGCAAGACCGGATCAGTTGGCGGTAGAGACCGTAATAGTCCAAGGAATGTTGAGACAACTGTCCTTTCTACCGTATGGTACCAAGTTTCGATATTGGGGATGAAGATAACACTCGGTTTATGCCGCTTGACTTCTGCGAAGAGATGGACCATTGCAGTTTCCGGGGACTTTATAGGATCGCTAAGAAGTGTGGGAAGGTCAAAAGATTGGACGTGGACACCCTCAAAGTGTTGAAGCACTGCAGCAGCTAAATACTGTTGACCCATGCCGGGTCGTCCGCGGATCAAAAGCCTTGGTCTGAAAACGCGGGATCTTTCAAAAGCTTGCTGCATGCGTTCGTGCCTAAACCCAGCTTCATCGTCCGGTTGTTCGTATTGCGCTTCCTCCAAGGCTGTGAGCGTCTTCTTTTGTGGCAAAATCTGGTTAACTATTTCCTTTATCTCTTGTAAAGGATGCCGCAGCAGAGGTTCAACGGCAGGGGGAAGCGGAGAAGCTCCAGACGACGCCGACCGCTCAGAAGAAGGAACAATCTTTTTAAGAGATATCATGAAATCTTTCGGAGTAACATAGATCTTTGTAGGGTCAATCAATAGCCGGTCCTTTGTTTGGTATATTTGTGGATATATCCTTTGAACTGCGTTCAGCGCTGCTTCCGTACAAAGAGCACGTAGGTCAGCACCGCCGTAACCCTTTGTCAATTCTGCCAGCTCAGCTTTGATTTCGTCTGATAAAGGGGGATCCCAGCTCTTCGTATGTATTTCTATAATAGCTCTACGAGCCTCAATATTAGGAAGGGGAAAGTAAAATTCTCGATCAAAACGGCCGGGACGTCGAAGAGCCGGATCAACAGAATCAGGCCGATTTGTCGCTCCAATGACAATCACTTGACCACGTCCATCCATGCCATCCATCAAAGCCAGCAGTGTTGAAACGATAGAAGCATGGATTTGTTCTTGCTTGCTCGATCGGACGGGGGCGAGACCTACTGAATATCAGCAAGGAATGCTGGCTATGAATTACGTTGCACTCACCGTCAATCTCATCAAAGAAGATTATACTGGGTTGATTCTTCCGTGCCTCGTCAAAAAGAAGGCGTAACTGCCTTTCAGCTTCGCCGACCCATTTACTAAGTGCATCCGCTCCCTTTCTCATGTAGAAAGTCACCTTCTTCCCGTCCGTACTTACGCTTGTTGCCAGCGCTCTCGCCAGAAGAGTCTTTCCTGTACCAGGCGGTCCATGGAACAAAACACCACGAGGAGGAACAATACGCAGTCTCTGGAAAACTTCGGGGTAAAGCAATGGGAGAGAAACCATCTCTTTCAATTGATCAATATGACCTTGTAGCCCACCAACGCTGTCGAAGTTGACGTTGGGATCTACTCCTAACGGATCAGAGTCAGCCAACGCCTGACGGTCCTTGATTTTACCCAGGTTGGCAGGCGTCCCAGACGGTCCTTGCGCAGCGTCATTGTTAAAAAATTGACCCGGAACACCAAGATTCCCAGCGTTCGCGAGTGTGGGTGCGACTGGTACGCCAGTCAAGCCTGCCGGTTTAGGTTTCTGCACGGCCTCATCATCGCTGCTATCACTTTCCACACCACCAGTAGCACCCAGAGGATGTGGTCCACCCAGCAGAGGTGGCGGTCCTCCACCTCCTCCAAAGGGGCCATAAGTGGACAACAAGCTCCTTTGCCATCCGCCACCTCCACCGCGAGGTCGGCGCGAAGGGGATTCAGCAACTTCGTTTTCAGCCTCTTCTATCGGTAAAGCCATCTCTGGTCTAATAATTCTGTAATCGACGGACTTCCTGGTTCGACGAGGCTTTTCGTAGACGATTTCAGGCTCTATACGACGACGCGGACGAGTCCGTTTCAGCTCCGCCAGCTCCACCGCCAGCTCATCTGCTTCCGAATCGGCGGCAACTTGTGAATTTTCACGTCGTTTTCGTAAACGTGATCGACGGCCATTGCTACTATCTTCCGCTTCATCGGTGTTTTGACTCTGTTTACGCGGAGATGCATGGGACCTTTCTGAATCAGAGAGATCCTCGTCGACTTCTGCATCCTCGCCGGGTTCAAAATCGCTCCCGTCATCTTGCGGCTTTCGAGAAGATTTCCCCGCAGTTTTACGAGTAGAACGTCGAAGCGGACGGCTTCCTTGGCTTCCTTCCTCTTCTCCCGGCTCCTCCTGTTTTCGAGGTTGTCGAGTCCTCGTACCAGATCTCGGACCTTCTTCTTCTTCGTCCTCTTCTTCTCCAGGTTCTGACTCGGGAACACACGCTTCATCAATCATTTCCTGGTCCTCAGCATGCTTCTGGGACCCCAGGGCTGAATGCGAGTTATCTGATGCGACTACCGCCAAAAATTCATCCTCGAAAACCGGTTGATCGCTCTCCATAACCTCAATGCGGGGCTCTTGGGCACCATCATCATCGTGTTCTTGTTCGTGCTCCACGACATCCTGCTGCTGTTCCTGTTCTTCCTCGATCACATTGGTTGTCGCGGCAGGCTGAACGGTTTTGCGGCTTCGCGGCACAGCTTCTGGGCTACGTGTGCCTTGACGTATCATTTTCACGTGGCGTCCGGACCCGGACAAAGCAACGATATCTTCCGACTCATCGCGGTTCTGGCGTGTGACTCGTCTGTTTCCAAAGCGCGCAGCCAACTTGGCGTCAGTATCTTTCAAGCCAGCACTTCTGTTTCGGGTAGACCTTGTCGTGCGAGTAGTGGTTTTCTCTGCTTCGGACACGGGCAGAGAGAGTTTGAGTAACAAGCGTTTCGTCTGTCCTTCCTTGGGAAGGGATGGGTCGGCTCCGACTTCATCGTCCGGTCCGTCGTCTTCCTGCTCCTCATCCAACTCTTCCTCGGAGCTGGAGCTTATATGAAAATTTTTCGCATTCTTCGCAGCTTGCCTCTTCACGGAGCCTCTTGCAGTCCTTTCGACGTTCAGGTCTTCGTCGTCTTCGATTTCATCATCCAATAGAGACCCCTCGGAAATGTCGGATAGTTCATCGTCATCGGAGTTGTCGCGATGTTTCCGTTTCTTCACAGGGCGCTTCTTCGATTTCGATTTCGATGCAGGAGCTTTTCGTGATCGAGGCGCACGATCACTGTAATCTTCGTCGCTAGAGTTCGATTGATTCACTATTTCCTCAATAGTTCGTTTCGAGGAGGCTCGTGGCATGTTGGAGGGGCTCCCAAAGAGCCGTCGGGGAATGCTCTTGACAATGGCCATATTAGTAACGTGTATAGAAGATATAAGATTCGAAATGAAAAGTAGTATCGTAAATGCAGTTTGAGTGTTCAAAGCAATTACCCACAAATATGAAGCTGTGAAAAATATCAGGGTAACCGGCGCCGGATCAAGGAAGCCAACACGGCACTGAAGAGAAAGTCCCAGCCGGTTAAGAACGACACATTAATACATTTGCAAGCGGAACAGTTTATCTTGGTGGGAAGAAGTGAGGGAGCTATTCTGGAGTGGTTGACTGGTCAGTGACTGGCAGTCACCAGGTTTTTGATCAGGAAATGAAAATCCTAAAATGTATGTAGATATGTATGGATATGACTTAGAGATGAGAGTAACGAATGGACACGGTTAGTTAACAAGACTCAAGCAGCAGTTGTTGAATTGCAGTTGCATTCACCACCGAGATGTGATGCCTGGACTGAAGCACAATCCGCGATCTCAACATCGTGAGTCTCTCTGGGAGGCACTAGTCCCATCTGGTCGAGACTGGTTTTTGCTTCAGCCACAGCCGCTATCCCTAATATGGACTAGTGTACCACACTTTTACCCAATTGGGTCTAGCCTTGTTTGATTCCTCCTCGCACCTCCACGCTGTTGGAGAACTAAACATGCAGTTGCCCCTCTCAACTCTGCAATCATCAACAGCTTGGATTCCATGCTCTCAACCACCAACAAAACAACCCCGAGTCCTTCCAGCTCATACTTGTCCTCCACCACAAACACAACTAAACCACTCGTCAGAAGTGATTGTAAACTAGAAATAGACAAAATATCAACTCATTCAACTTAAATTGGCCATCAATGGACCCCCTCTAGAATGATAACAGCATGACCCTCGACGTGCTTTTCCATCGTCAAGGGAGCTCGATGATCTACACCAGGGGCAGGGAGGCTCAAAAACAAGCTTATCGCCATTAGGGTTTTCCGACCCGCCTTGTCAGTTCGTCCCATGTTTGTCGTGTGTGTTGACTCGTTCAATCATCCTGTGCGTGTTGGCCGCAACTAGGGATTAGTCAGCGAGTAAGTCACGTGATATCAAGTTTAACAGCCGAATCGACTGTCGTGCTTCGAGGAGATGAGAAATGTCGAGACAGTTAACAATACCATTGCCATGTGAAAAAAGCAAGACAGACTCTAAAGCACAATGGCTTTTTCAAGATCACTTATGCGTTATACCTCCGCCAAAGTTCATCAACCCATCTTCCGCAGACCCTTCACCTCAACCCCTTCAAGGTGGACTGCTCCCCCGCCCGTTGACAGCGGTGGCGGCAACGAGACGCGTAATGTAAGCTGAACACCGTATGACCCCATATATACCTAAATCTATACATAGCTAATGGGGAACTCTACTCAGAAAATTCCATTCGCCGCCCTCAAAAGGCCGCTCGCGAAAGTGTTTCTCGCCTCATTTCTCACATACCAGATCATTTATCTGATATGGCTGAAGCTTGAGACTGATGAGGCCAGAGCGGAAATGCAGAGTGTGTTGAAACCCCCAATTAATTTTGAATGGAAGTCTCAGTTAGTAATTTTGGATTTGGTGATAGATGAATTATCGGGACTGGAAAAGCAGGCTCGTGAATTACTTGCCTCCAAAGATTCTAAAAGATCATGATGCTGGGGAATGAAAATCGAGGTCCCGAAATTTTTAATGCGCCAGATGGTTAAGATTAGATACCCAAAGTCCTTATACGGCGAGGGTTCTTTGTATACTAGATCTTATGTATTTATGACTGGGCTAAAGGGGATAATATCCATGTTCACATCCTTAGCATTGGAGTCGCCTGCGTGTTCATGTTTTCAAGGAGGTTGAGGAGATTTAACAAGGCTTCCGAGCTCCATTCATAGCCTATGCACACTCCGCTTCCCAATCACAAAAAGTCCAACCCTTCAATAATTGCCTCAAGATCTGCGCGAATACTCTGCATGTCCGCACCAACCCGGGCCGCTATCTCTGCCTTCCGCTGCACACCCATATCTAACCATCTTAACAAGAGATTTCCATCGACAATACCTCTTCCGCCAAATCCATCACTCTCAATTGCTCTGTATGCTTTCGGGTTCAATCCACAGGGATGTTCCATACTTGTTGCAAGTTGAGATTGCAAGGCTGACAGTCGACGATACGAATCTTCGCTCAAGGGGGTTATAGTACCTATTGAACCTGTCTGGGATGTCACAAGAACTTGATAAGATTTGGGAACGTAGTCAAGATCCATGTCATCGTCAGAGCCCTCGGCTGGTGAGGAGCCGGAATTTTGGGGTAACAATGTCAACGTGGAAGTAAAATGTCCAGTGTGAAAACTACTGCGGTGCAGCAGTCGATCACCTTTCGATGAAGCGGGATCTAGTGACAGTTAGCAAAAATCACTAACACTGAATAGTCATGTACCTTCTGGGTCGTATTCCAGAACATGTATTGTGCAATCGTCATCAGCCACCAAGATATAAAGCTGTTTTCCATCAGGCAAAAAGTCGGCGGCAATGACTTGAAGATATTGGCTGTCCTTGCCGAAAAGAGCCAACTTGTACGGCTCTTCCTGCAAACGTCAGTCTAATTAGTAACACGTCCAGATACTAAACCTAGGGCGAGAAACGGACGTACAGAGTACCCAGTGAACCAGATTCCCCTAAGAGCATCCCCCATTATGCACAACCCGGTTCCCTTGAGCTCTTTCAACACACTCACATAGCATTGCATATCCATGAACGCTACAGGAAGAAGACTGCCATCCTCCTTAAGGCCCCTTACCAAACACTTCTGGCCCTGAGCCGCTATCAGAAAGCCTTGCCCACCAATCCCAGAGAGAGCAGTTACAGCGCCCTTCACATCCTCTTTAGCAAAGAGCTTGAATTTCCGATTTGTCTCCGGGCGATCTGGGTCGGGGACCACATCAATTATTTCAAAGACGTAAATAGAGCCACGAGGAGCTATATCTTCGCCCCGTACTATGGCAGTTCCAACTACCATCATGTCTTTCCTTTCGTTTGTAACTTCAGAAACTTCCATGCTAATTGACTTAATGCACATCACACGCTCAGCTGCTCCCAGTTCATAACTATGCTTCAGATCAGCATGGAAACGCGTATCATTTGCAATTAAACTCACCTATCGATTATAGTCCACGTCCGGGGGCTAAGTAGGTTTATAATTCCTCTATCTAATTGGGGCATGAATGAAATTACTGGGACACTAATTAGCAACGGTCCAAATATAGCACAGATTTATACGTGCCTTCGCTTCGCCATTCGGTATGTACTTCGTCGTCCTCTGGAAGTCTGAAATCTACCTTACGGCTGCTTCCTAGGGCATATGTCTCAGAGTGCGCAGAATACTCCACGAAATCTATTTGATCTCCAAGATGTACTTTGCGCGTGGTCCATGAATTGTCAAATCGCGTATTTGCAGGTAGCCTACACATTCGAACAACGTTCTGCGAGGCTGATTCAGCGTAATACCACTATTAAAAAGTGTATAACGGAACATACCTCAGTATCAATATACGCAAACCCCTTCTCGCAAGCTGGAATGTGGAAGCTGCTGACCGAAGAAACAGGCTTCCCTCTCAACCTCAAGACGTGTGGAGAACTTGTAGACGACTTCATAATAAAACATGGATTCAAGCCCGGCATGAAAACGGTTTTATAACCACAGAGATCAGGTAATGCACGCAGACTTTTAAAGTTAGTTCGTTCCGATATCTCCGCGCCTGCTTCGGGATCATATTTAGGCACGAAATGATCAGAAAGCTTCAAAAGTCGCAAGTCTGGATCCTTGGATGAAGATTTCGGATGATAAGGCTGATATATTACAAGGTCATCATTGGTAGTTCGTAACTGGATTCGAAACGTCAGCATCACAACTACCCAGCAGGTAGCAGGAAGATGGCATACTATCATGTAGGCCTGTCGACTGATAGAATCACCAAGGTCTGCGATTAATACTTCCGATATCGCTTCACGATATGTGGCTCGTCGAGGAGACGGTTCGCATGGCAGTATAGGCGGCAAAAAATCTATACCGCCCACAGAGCAGAGCGGTGTACTAAGGTTTGGAAGGGAGAAGATCTCAACCAAGGTCAGCTCTTTCTCCGTGAATGAGAGATAGGGGCCTTACGCTTAGGGTATTGTCAGTGCGAAGAAGAGCTAGAAGGACATTATCGGATGGTGACTTTTCTTTGCCCGGAGTAAAGGCGTGGTATTTATCGAGGTAAAGACAGCCAGAAAGCCATTTGTTGAAAGTAAGCGTCCCTTCAATGTCGACTTCGTCTAAATCGCCACTTTTGTCTGCTTGAAGAAGAAGAAGAGACTGATCGTCTCGAATGATGAGGAGGTATGGTTCAGCGAAACTGGCCCTAACCACCGAACGCTCGTCGCTTGTATCCTCATCCCAAATGGGGTATATTTGAGCCAGTCCAAGGTCTATGCTGCCTGTGAGTAATAGTCGCGCAGGTATGAGGGAAAGCAGAAAACTCGGGTGAGGGCGGGCAAAGATTTACTCACCAATGTCATAACTCCGAACCTCAGATTTGAGAACTTGGACTACTCTAGACCCTTCTGCAAGTGTGCCAATATCAATGGTAGAATCCTCATTAGGATTGAATTCCGGGGCTTTTATTTCGTCTATTCCGTTATCTCCAACTGTATAAACAACTGACTGTTCTTTCCCAGGTTCTATCGATTTCGAAAAGACCAGGTATTTATCGTATTTACGCGGGCTAATATGCGCATTTACGATCTTCGGGACTCCAACCTGAACAGACCACACTCCGTCAACACTGTCCATCTTCATCGAGTCGATAACGTACGGGTCCAGTTGTCGCTTGAGAACCGCAACACCACCAGCGTTACCGCATCCCTGGGTAACAACAAGTTCTAGATCAGGCGATAGCCCAGAGGAGTCCTGTTGCCTGCTTTTATCACGCATACCAGGTGGTCTTCCCAGGGTCACATCCTTCATTGGGCCTAAATTCCACAGTCGATCGTGACAACGGAACACAAAATCGTCGTTACTCAGGCCATTTGTCTGCAATGTTGTTCTGGAAAGTATGGATTGATTAACGGGTGTAGAATATAAGTCATCCTCGTAAATATCATCCTCATCATCATCTGGTTCGGAATGGTCTCCAAGTATGTCGTCATCAATTTCCACTTTTGGTTTCTTCGTCAACTGGGACGGCCTCGTCCAGCCCACAAGAATAGAATCGGCTTCTTCGCTCCCGAAAAAAAGCTTCCCCCGCCCCAGGTTGGTCGAACAGGAAGGCCTTGCTTTCAGGATGGAACCTCCCGCCTGCTCCGAGACCAACTGTATCGAAATCCCAGAAACAGATCGGCCGTCCACCTTGAGTCGCACTATAGCCATTCTGCCGTCTGCTAGAACCAGTAATATGTCCCCGCTATCTGTACCCAGCTGTTCAACCACACAGCCTTCAAGACGTAACTCCAGATCCGATTGGTCTGCCATTGAAAATGCGGATGCCTGTCGAGCAAACTCGTTTACGCCAACCGCATTGGTCTTTCCAGCTTGATCAACATGAATGAGCTCGTTAGAGCCAATCAACAGGGCCCCACCAATCGGAGGTGGGAAAGGAACAATCTTCCATAAATCGCTAGGGAGTCGCGAGACGGTAATGAGGGTCGTGGAAGCTCGTTGCTGCATGTCCAAAGTAAATACAGCGTACGAAACAATGTCTTTTCGGTCATGGAGCAAGGCAAAAGATGTAGCAACATGAGAATACAGGATGCCAAAGGTAGGCTCTCTGTACTCATACAGGAATGCAAGGTGTATTGGGTGAACGAGAGCAGGATCCAGGGCCGTCAGTGGGAGCACAAAAGAAGACGCATAGGGAGTCTTGTACGTTGTCACATCTTCAACGGTGGACTCCCTGGCAGCGCCATCTATTCCCTTTAGCTCCTGCTCATCCGAACCCTGGTCAAAATCATCCATGACGAGGTCATCGCCCGTCTGATGAAAAGGCAAAATGGCCACACTATGAATGCCAAAATTGAGAATGGCGCATCTGCTGCTGGGATCGACTGCCAGCAGGCTCGGACAAGACCTTAAATCAGGGGTCCAGGGACTATTATGCACATCTTCTCTCTCGTAATAATGGATCGAGATAGTCGATATCCCATGCTTTTCATGGTCCCATTCTATGAGACTAAGCTTTGCATTTCGAGTTGCAATCAGCAGCGCTTCTCCGCCGCTTCTGGAATCAAGGATTTTCACTCTGCCTAGGCCGGTCACAGTACCGCAAAGGTCATATTCCGCAACTAAAACCAATTTGGTATATTGCTGCCTCTCGATTCGACCTTTATCATCTGCATTCTGAGAAGCGGCTGCTCCATAGGCGACATTGACCAAAGAAAACACTTGCAGGACCGATGTCTTAGCGACTATCAAGTTGTTGGCTGTCGCTGAAAGGAATGGAAGCGAGACAGCATGAGTTACTCCCGAGGGAGGAAGCAACTCCGTGTAGCACTGCATGCTCAGCCTGTAACTAGCTCAGAATAAGGCCATACAAACACTCATGCTAGCCCAACAGCTAAATCTGCGCCATCACTGTGCCTCAATCCCTCACCTCGAAGCCTACGATGAACTGAAGCAAAAGATCGTTTATCGTTGGATGTCGTTAGAGCATGAGCTAACTAGGCTTAGCGCCAGTGCTGGAATAAGCATCTCTGAGTCAGCATGGGCCAGATTGATGACGACAGATCGGATGAATACATCTGAAATCAGGAATCCTCCGTTTGTCCGCCATCGCGTTTGTTGTGATGCTGGATCTTCTTGTTGATTCTAACACGATGCGGAGTAGCTAGTTGCTGAATATCTTCAAACTTGGATGAGTGGTCCAGGATCAATCGAGACCTGAAAATGGCACTGCTACAGTCCACTCTTATTTGGATTGTGTATGCCATTGTTGTCGCCATTCTCATTATTGTGGCTTCGACGTTTGTCTATGTCTACCAGACTCCTCGCGACCGCTCAGCGGCAGTGACCATTGTTTGTATTTTTACACTTACGGCCTTGTTGGCGACTGTGCTTCTGCTTCCTGTCGATGTTGCCCTGGTATCTTCAACAACTTCATCAAAGTACGGTCGAAGGAAGGATTGGGCGACCCAACACGAGGTTGACAAAATCACACATTCGTTGACCGTGGTATATTATTTCCTATATTCTCTGGATGCAGTTCTTTGTCTTTTGGTCATACCGTTCACGTACTTTTGGTATGAGGAATATGATGAAGTGGCTTATGAGGAAGGCTGGCAAACGACTGGAAAGCGATTCTGGGGTGCCCTTAAATATACCCTCGTGTTTCTCTCGTTGACGATCATTTTGTTCCTGGTTGGTTTCTTCGTACCTGTGGCAAAGGATCGAAAAGGAGCCCATTTCGACCTGGATTATTTCAAGAAGCTTCTGACCGAGAACCGTACGTGTCTGCTTGTTTCTTTGCTCCTGGCCTGCGCAGATGCTAACGTGATGGTGTTTTAGAAGGCGAACGAGCTCTGACTTTCGCGCTTGGTCTTTTGATAGTGATAGGGATCATCGCTTATGTCGTCTACACGTCAACGGGCTTGGCTTTCTTTCCAGTGTCCTTTATCAAATCTGCTCCGTCGATTTCTAGCCCTGCGCTCAGCGCCAACATGGATTCTCGATTGGAGGAAAACAGTGAGCGCCAGCGCCAGCTTGAGGGTCGCTGTGGCGGGAACCCGGATCACCTCTCTTCCAAAGATCGAAGGGAACTGGATTCTCTGGTCCGAGAGGAACGAACGTTGCGCCGCCGCAAGCGACTCGCAGAGGCGTCTCGCGGACAAGGAAGGAGTCGAATCGTTAAAGCTTGGTATAAACTCGGTGCTGTCTTTCGACCAATCAAACTCCTTGGCGGACTGCTTCTTCTGGTCTTCTCAATCGTAATCTGGGTGTCGATGCTACTCACCTGCATCGACAAAGCCAAGAACTCCGTCTGCAAGCAGAAATGCGGCTATATTTTGGGTAAAATCAATATCCTCAACCCAATTAACTGGGTATTGGTGAAATCTGCAAGTGTCTTCCCTATTGATTATGTTATCTTTATCATTCTGGTTCTACATTTGTTCATCAGCTCGATTGTGGGAATCGCCACGGTCGGAATCCGATTCTTGTGGATCAGAATATTTCAAATTAGAAAAGGGCACACATCACCTCAAGCTCTACTTCTCGCCACCGTGATACTCACACTTATCACACTTGCGCTGAACTACTCGATCTCGATGATCGTCGTACCGCAGTATGCAACATACGGTCCGCAAACCTTTTGCGATGCTCCATCCATGCATCTTATCGCACCTCTGGACTGCTCGAAGCACAAAGAATATCTTAAGCCGTGCTCTGAACTCGCAGACAATCTTGCAGCCAAGGCCGTCTGTACTCCAAGTGTCGCTAGCACATTTCTAAATCGCATCACTCTTAACTTCCCGTTCTTTGGTATTGTCGATTTTTGGGCTCAGTTTGTCTTCCTCGGTAAGTGGAACACCGCCCTTTTATCACTACGGAGATATCGTTTCCATATTAATAATATTAATCCCAGGATTTTCCCTTATCGTCTTCTTGACTTCACTGTTCCGTGCCCCGAAGGTAGATGATCAACAGCTCGACGAAGACGCCGAGGAAGCTGAAGAAGAGGGGCTACTTGCTGCCACTGGACGGAGGTTCGGAGCTACCTGGCAAGACATCACTGGACGAGTACATGATCAGCCTGAGAGCTATGCCGGCTCCCCCGGCCGTCGGCTTCGCGATGGCGAGTAAGGTCTCTTCCCGAAATGTGCTACGATGTATTTTCACTCCCTGCGAGGATAATCATTCTGATTTGGTTTTGTATTTTCGCTATCTGCGCCAAGGGAAGAACGGCTTGTGTTCCGATATTTTTGGTGACATTTTCATTTTCAGGGTGTATCAACAGGGTTGATGGATAAATCATGAAGTCGAGAACAAGCGACCTGGGTAATGGCAAATTGTTATGGTATAGGAGAAGTCGAAGTGAAATCATGAATGACGACTTCTAATTTCCTAAGGGAACCGAGATGACTATCATGAAGGATCTTGATTAGCAAAGCGTTCAAAATAAAAGCGTTCCAAAATGGCATTCGATTCTACGGGGTACGCCTGTCTGAAATACAATGTACAAAAAAAATTCCCATTATCACTTGTCTATGCACCCATTGCCGCTGTTCTATTAAGCTCAAGCGCCCGATGCTTCCTCTCTTCCTCGCTCCCTTCAACAAGATGCATCTCCTTCCAGCACCTGTGACAGAATAGCGGAGTCTCGTCACAGTTGAGACACCTTACATTGGCGTCGTCACTGCAAATACAGCACCACGTTTGATCTGACTCGTCTGGAGTAGTGAAGATGTTTCTTGGCTTCTTGGAGCTTGTAGGGTTGAATGTGGGCACGGAGGGAAGATTGAGAGA
The DNA here is from genome assembly GCA_029449355.1 of Emydomyces testavorans. Classification (NCBI taxonomy): domain Eukaryota; kingdom Fungi; phylum Ascomycota; class Eurotiomycetes; order Onygenales; family Nannizziopsiaceae; genus Emydomyces; species Emydomyces testavorans. The sequence continues at coordinate 5,923,167 of CP120628.1, forward strand.
ATCATTGAGTTCTTTTGCTACTCCTTGCTCTTCAGTAGCATCTAGTGAATCTCCATGCTGCGACTTGTTCTCTGGACTCTCCTTCGTCACGGGGCCGTCATTAATCAGAGAGTCTGGAGTCCGTAATTCATCGAGGACCCTCCGAACATAATCTTCAGCTTCTTTTTCCTCGACGACATGCACAGGTGTTCGGCTTGGGGTTTCTAATCGTTTGGATATCGCTTCATCGCCGCCCCTCAAAAGCTGGGATTGACAGTCAGATTGCGGATTCGGAAGAGGGGCTGCAGATGATGAAAGTACAAATTTCTTTGCCTCGTCGACCAGATTCTTGATCTCATTTTCAGCTTCGAGCTCGTGCTCTAGTTTCCATGTTTCTCTTGTTCGTAATTCTGCAAGCAGGTCTTCGACATCCTCTTCCTCTGCCTCCTTTCCTTGTTGGTCTGGTACGGCGTACGACGGTTCATGACGCCCATATGATTCAAAACCGCTGCTGGAGTGCCAGAGATCTCTGGACCGTGCTGATAACACGTCGATTCCGTCATCGTCTTCATCACTAAAATCACATGGTGTCCTGCAAGTTTGATTAGTACGTATGTATGTATCCAAAAGTATCAAGTATCCAGAACAGTCTGATTGCAACTGACTTTCTAAACTCAAGCTGAACAGTGGAAGGTTTTAGAGCATTCAGCCGCTGGAGGAGATCATTATCAGCATCAGATGGCATTTCATCCATGATTGCTACATGCCATAGAGTATGTATGTATGTGTATAGCTCGGAGATGATGAAGAAACATAAGCAACGGTGAAGAGCTTCAGCTCGCATCCCACCATGTTTGCTTGGCGCGAAGATGACGTATTTTTAACAACACTCGAGACGAGCTGCACCACAAACAACGGTTTATCATTTTTTTTTTTTTTGTCAGTCATCGCGCAGAAGAGCCAGTGCATTCTCAAAGGCCTTGACAACACTCGCATCTGTAAGTCTGTTGTCAGTATTTGAAAAGGAGAATATGCCAGGCAGTGCAACACGATCCCGTACAATGCTGCTTCTTATCTTCCAGTCGCTCCTCTGAATTCTGCACGTAGTCCATTCTCGTTTTGAATCTTTGTCTAGGGTCAGCTTTTTGCTCTCAATGTAGCCAGTATAAATCAAACCTTTTGTAAGCTCGGTCCTCATCACGGAAGACAGTAGTTTGCGACCATGCGATAAACACCTGGCTTCGATATCAACAGAAATTCCAAAGTACATTCTGTGGTTAGAGGGATAATTGCAGGTAGTCACCAACTTCAAGCAAATCAGCAGTCTCTTTCTGCAGAGCATTCTCCATATCAGACCTTTCCTCCATAGCCTCGATGAACCGCTCCTGGAGCTGTTGCCAATTGCAATTGCGAAGGGACTGGGCCAGGTCGTCCCACTTGCCAGGCGCGGAGATATTCATTGGTGGGCTGACACGGTCCTCTGGTTTTTCTGGGCTTGACGCTCCATCTTTGTTGCTCATACTGCTGCTCTCTGTAGAAGTTAAAGTAGGAATTTTGGATGCTGATTTAGAGCCAGAATGCGAGTTTGGAGGCATCTTGGACAATGTGTGTAGGTAACTATGGAACTCAAGAATGTGGTGAGTGTAATTTGGCCGACGTGGACTACAACAATTGCCAGAGCCCTCAAGAAGGGTTCAATCAGATTCTCAGTCCTCTGCTCTATCACTTCCAGTAACTGCTAACTCTTTACAGGGCAGCTCCTCCATAAGTCATGAACCTTTAATAATAAGAGGAAGCCATATGCATACATGTCAAAACTGACAAACAATGCAAACAATGCCAGACCAACAACTAGTTAACTACATAACTACATAGTTAGTTAACTATGGGTCAGCTGACATCATCTCTCAGTCCATCATCGCAAGCGAGGTGAGACGCAACACTCAACAGTCTTTGATAGCTACATATTCACGTTAAAAGGACATATGAGCCTGATACTTCCATCGCATTATATTGAACCTGAAGTGAGCATCACATGTAACAAATGAATGAGCTGTACACTACATCTTGCTGTCCCGTCTTCCCTCCAAAGTGCCCTCCATCATAACGCAACGAGCATGGACGCCCAATCGTACTTAATGAACACCGTTGGATAGTCGACTCTTCTTGATTATTATTTGCTATGAACTGCCACGTATGCTGCCGTCAGCCCGACTCTACGCTTCCATTTTACTGCCCAAACTGCGTCCGCAACCAGTTGTACCCGCTCCGTTTCGACTACGCAAGGACACTCTTGGAGAAGGAGTCAGCAGGTCGACAAATCGAACGGGCGGTAGGACATGCAAGCCGCACCAGTGAGGCTGGGACAGAGCTTCCTGACCAGTCGAAACGAGACCAGCCCTCCAAGGTGACCATCGAGACGTTACGAACCCTCAAGGCACAATCGGAGATTCGGACCGAAGCCATACGGGTTCAGATTGCTAACCTGAGGCGGGAGATAGAGGGAGGCAAGCAAGATATTGCGAAACGGCGAGCTGCGCTTGCGAAGCGACATTCCGATGCCGAGTCGGTGAATTATCAGCTTCCTGAGAGGCGAACGGCGATGTTGAATAACATACAGAAGGAAGTCAAGAGGACCGAAAGTGCGTGGAATAGCCTTCATACAAAAACGGCTGAATCCAGATTGTTTCTATGTCGAGAGGTCGCCAATCTCTATAATCTGCGACAGAAAAGCTGGCGAAGGAATGGGGAAATCATCAGTACCTATTCTATTGGGGGTGTGAATATTGTTGATCCCAGAGATATGAATAGTAAGTTCATACAGCCGCTCGACAGATTCCAAGCATTTTAACTGGGAACTAGGCGCAAATCCAGCTCAGATTACCACTTCGCTCTCCTACATTGCCCATCTCCTGGTTCTTGTTTCGCATTACCTTGCGCTTCGTTTACCTGCCGAAGTAACGTTGCCGCACAGAGGATATCCTTTGCCCACAGTACTCCCTCCCAGCTCATCTTACATCGCAAGAGATGTTCCGTTTCCCGGACTATTCCCTTCAAATTCTTTCAGCCCAACCGCGTCGCGAAGTTCGGAGTCTCGGCCGCTCCCACGACCTCGTCCGCTCTTCCTCGATCGCAGCCTTCCTAAACTCGCGAAAGAAGACCCTGCTGGTTATACTCTGTTTATCGAAGGGGTGGCACTTCTGACCTGGAATGTATCGTGGGTTTGTCGCTCGCAAGGGCTACAGATTGGGCAAGAGTCTTGGGAGGATGTTTGCGAGATGGGACGAAACCTTTGGCAGCTCCTGGTCGCACCGCCAACCCTAACTAAGGCGTTGGCAGGCCGTGAACTGCAAACCAAACCTTCAAATAGCAAAGATAGCCCCAGAGGTAACCTTCCGCGCACCAGATCGCTTCCCTTGTTAGGCCATTATTCCCATGGAACCGCACATTCCTTCCTTGGCAATGCTGAGGGAATGGAGTTCATGAAAACTTGGAAGCTGCCATCTCCTGTTAAAGTCGCGGACAAGTTGAAATCGTCCCTCTTGAGCGAGATGGCTACGGCAGAATGGGAGCTTCTCGAGGAAGATGAGTGGGACGATGAAGGAGGCCCACAACCACCACAGGAAGAAAGTAAAGAACACGATCTTGTCACTACCAAGCAAGCGGGCGAAGATGACCCCATAGTTGAGACCCACGATGATATTGGAAGAAGCATTCTCACGGTCAGAACAATACCGGCCGATGAAGCTGGCGATAGGCCGCAAGAGGAGCAAGAAGGGCCGGTTGCGTCAAATGCCCGCCCGAAAAGCACTAAAGGATGGACGAAGGTAAAGAACAGATGACGTTTATTCAGACAAAGTGCGATCTCGATTCAGCGATTTTCAACTCCCTTACGTTTCTGCCAGATCTTCGCTTTGTTCGTCTCCAAGGCGCCCAAGCAATTCCCGATAAGCGCGCGTCTCTCCTGGACTCATGTTCATCGCGTCCTGGGCCTTCGAGGCCAGTGGGAGGAGCCAGCACTCTTTACTGCAGTTTGAGTTCGGCAGTCGGCATACAGTACTGTGTACCGAGTGAATACGTTCGGTTCTCGATTCCGCCAAGAGTCTTGAGAGAAAAGTCTCGAACAAATTGGCAAACGGCTTGGTGGATAATCCACGCAAGCCACCATTCCAGAAGTGCAAAAGTTGCGATCCATCCGAGGTTCCTTTCCGCCTACATACAGTACATACCTAATGTATATCAAGCTAATTCTACGCCAGTTTTGAATCGTCAATGGCTTTGAGGCAGGCCATCTTATAGAGAGCGAATTGATTGGGGTTAGTACTTACAGAGGCACATTGTGATATAGATTTCGGAGTCGTACGCGGCTATTTCAACTGAGGCTGAGCATTTTTCTAAAGGCATTGTGGGAGTACAGGTTTAGCGATATAGTGGATGAGGGCTAAGGTGGCGTAACAGATCTTTCTGTGGCATTTCTGCAATCTGTTGGTAAATATCAACTATTAATAAGGATAGAAAGTAATGGACACATTGTTAGTTTGTTTGATAATTGTATCTGTAACCACTGCTAGTGATATGTTTTTGAATGACACAAGCTTGAGACAGCGAACAATCTGAGGATACACACAGAAACAACAGCACAATTACGCATCTCCTCTCTCTTCCATACTTTCTGTTATTATGGAGGTGTGGAAAATATATCTTCGCGCGATCGGCAGTACCTGATACTTAGTCACGTGACATTTCTCATATAAATTTGTATGTAGCTAGTCACGTGATTAGGTATCTGGTACCGCCAAGTGTGCAAAGACTTTTTTTCCCCACCTCCGTATTGACTCGAGTAATAGTAATAGATTTTTTGACTAGCATCTAGGATTGAGAGGCTGAAATCTCCATAGCTACGGAGTACTCCGTACATACATACTAGTTAGCCCTACAGCCTACAGGAGGGAATCTCATATTAACTAATTGTGGAGTACTGAAGGTGGTCTGTCCCTGACCCCGCGGCCCGCTTTACGTGGACTCATTCGGTACTTACCTGAACAGTGCACTCCGAGTCTTAAGATGAGCATACATAGTACATACATAAGGGTACTTACTGCTACTATTTTAGTTCGCGGCGACTCAGGTGTGCCCACTGTCCAGCGAGCAGCAGGAAGGCTTGAAGCGTGGTTCGCGGGCTAGTGCCTGGGGAGTCGAGCGAGAGACGGCCAAATACCGAACCACTTTCGGGATTGATGCCCTGTGTATGGCATATGTTCAGTAATCGGGCCAAAATAGCATCCTTGAATACAGAGTACTGTATCTCTTTTTCACTGGCTAAGAGATAAAAATACCAAATAAAAAATGAGTGGTTTGATCTGACAGCTACCGATTATTTCTCCCCATTGATGTCCACGTTTCACTCTTGGCAGCCCCTGGACAAGACTCAGGTGCAGTGTTTCAGACTTCTCACATGTCAGTGCTGGACAAATCAATACAGAGCTAGTAAATACTCCTTCCAATCAGCAAGCAGTTTAAAATTGCACTTACCCTTTTCCAGATAAATCATGACCATACAGTACAAGTGAGGCCTAAAGAACTGAGTTTCCGATGAAAGCTTTCAGTTTTGGTAAGTTTGGAGTCAGGGTCAGGCACAAACAATTGATGACCACTCGTTCAAGCAGGGTTTGAACTCTCCTTGAGTGACTGGTTCCTGAGATCTTGGCGCGGGTAAACTGTTTGTTCCAGGGGCATTTGCGTAGGAGATGAGAATTGACAACAACACAATCATTTTAAACATCTTTCAGCTGTCATCAGTATTATACCTTGGGATTGAGTAGAAGTGAGAGGAAGATTGGTTTTCTGGGATGCAGTGAGGTTGATATAAAAAGACCAGCCAGACCTTCTGGATCCTGGTTGGTATTTTCAAGGTTTGCTTCAAGAATTCTTTGTATCAACAGCTGTTTACTCTGTAAAATTACATGCATATAAGCTGTTTTAATTGAGGGATCCATCATTTGTTTCAACTAAGCAACATTGGCCAATTAAAGAAACAGCCCTGACAAGGTACGCGCCCAGGTCAACGTCGTCCTCTAACTCCCTAGTCTGTAGTCCTCCATTGGGTTGTACATACATACTCCGTACATATACATCAGATAAATTGATGAGTTGAAAGTTGGCTGAGTTGGATATGAGTATAATTATCATAATAATAATAATCTTAATAGTAATTGGAAGTATCTGGATATGTAATTTTCGCATCCCTGGAGACACAGTGCAGTTCTGCCACTCTGTACCACCAACAGGCAGAAAATAACAAAGGAATTATAAGTAAAAGAAAAAGCTCCTATTGGCTCTACACTAGTTTATAATATTAATACACAGTAAATAATCTGTGTGGTTCGTTGTTTCCCCTGGCTGGTCTGTCGTGGGCAATCCCCACCCCCAACATCAAGCCAGTCAGTAACCACTAACTAGCGCATGGATGCAACTTCACTCTCCCCTTCCCTCCCTCTCCTTTATAACCATATCACTCTCTAATTAATTCCAACTACTCACACTCTCTTTCAACTGTCTTTTTCTCTCTCTCTCTCTCTCTTCACTTTTTCTTGTGAAAGAGATTCTTTTCACTCATTCAGTCTAAGGCTATCTTGAAGCCTATCCACTCTTTTCTGTGCTTTTTGCTCTCAGCTCCTTGTCTCTCATTAACGCGCACAACCTCCATATTGCAGCACAGCCATCTTTCTTGTGAACCAACACCATCACATCCATATAGGATATACACTCTGTGAGTAGACAGATGCATCTCTTCCTGATCCTTGAAGACCTCAGTTTCGCTCTCAACTTTCCTTCGCTCCCAATATCGCTTCGCTCTCATCTTTACTCACTTGAAAATATCCTGTGCCTGCTGCAACCCTCACTTCATTCTAATCACTTGTTTTGTATCTTTCACTTCGCTCTCATCTTCCTTTCGCTCTGATCACCATTGTTTTCATCTTCCATCACAATCATTGTCCCTTCTTTGAGCAGCCTCACTTGCGGCTCAGCAAATACTTGAGCTTAATATTTTTGGGTTAAACCAAGTGTTTTGGAACTCTTCTAACCTGTTCAAGTGGATAGCAGTCACTCTACAAGTGATCTTCTGTGATCTCTCTTCAGCATGTATCTGAAGCTTGTGATTGGAGCTGCGCTTGCAGCTTCCATCTCCACTGTTTCTGCCCAGGCCTGTGCGGAAGGCTCTGCCCAACAGCTGGGAGGCAATTGGTATTGTTCTGCTGTCGATTCGATCGCCTACACCAACTTCGGCTCCTCTGGAAGTTACAATGAAATCACTGATATGAATGGAGGAAAATGTTCTTCCAAAAAGAAGGAGTTCAGTGGACCACTTGCTCCTCTGGATGGAGAGGTATGCGCATTCATGCACTTTCAGATATTGCTTCATTTCCTCATTAGCGTATGCTTTGTTAAAAAAAAATAAAAAATTCTAACACTCTATTCACATTAGGTCTCATGGCATTTTCGTGGCCCTCTTCAACTTAAGAAATTTGCTTATTATACCCTCGGCTCTGCTGGCAAGCGTGATGCCAAACCCAGCTTTCACGCCCGGCGTCATGGCCATGGTCACATGCATCGCAAGGCTGAAGAGAAACGTGGTGTAGGCGATGTTGTTACCGCGACGATCAATGGCGAGGTTGTCACTTGGGTCAATCAATACCAGGGTGGTGCTGCCCCTACTCCTAATCCGGGCTCTGGCTCTCCTCCGAAATCTGGTCCCAAGGGCGACAATCGCAAGCAGTCTTCCCCTGTCAATGCTGGTGTTGGCAAATGGGGTCGGCAGGGATATTACGATGCCGAAAAAGGCGTCGCCGATGGCCTTACTTTCCTCAACCACAAGGGTGGTCAGGGATCCGGCGTTTTTGACACGTACGTAATTGCCCCCTGTTCCTAAATCCATCATACTAAACCCGTCTGTTTAGTACTTTTGGCAACTCTCTCTCTTATGCTTCGGACGATGGTTTGAATGGCGCTGCTTCTCCCTGTGTTTTGAAGAATGTTCTGATTCCCGACAACAACGAAATTATCATCATGTCTGATAAGGAATGCAAGGGCGACTCTTGTGGGGCTGTCCGCCCGGGCACTGTTGCTTATCGTATGTATTTCTGCGTAGCCAAGCAACCAAGGACTCCACTAACATGATATCTTTCTCAGATGGTTTTGGCGGTGCAAGCAAGCTCTTCCTTCTGGAACTCTCTATGCCCTTGAGTGGTAAAACCGGCTTTAATATGGATATGCCTGCCGCTTGGATTCTCAATGCTGCCATTCCCCGCACTCTTCAGTACGGCAAAGCAGAATGCTCCTGCTGGAGCTCTGGCTGTGGAGAGTTTGATGTTATTGAAGTCCTCGATTCTGGAAATACAAAGGCCAAGTCCACTCTTCACGCAAATATTTCTGGCGGTGACAGCAACTACTTCAAGCGCCCCACTGACAAACCAATCAAAGTCGCCGTTGTTTTCAACAGTCTCAGCAGCAGCGCCCACATTAAGATTCTCGATGACAATGTAGACTTCTCTCCAGTCATGGACTCGGCAGATGTCGCTAAATTCTGCTTGGATGCAAGTCTCAACTCTATTTTCCACCTCGGTGCTTAAACGGATTGCTCGGGAAGAATAGTTGAAAGTTCGGCCGTTTGACGTTGCGAGCTCTTTATGAATACTTAACATCCTGCAGTACTCAGATCCCCCATCACTTTTTTTGCAATTGTTTATTTGATCATGATGGGGCTCTAGGACAAGTATGGTCATGTGCATTTGACCTTGATACCCGCATCTTTTTTCCAAACCTACCTCTCTCCCCCAATACATATATTCATTGTATGTACATGAATTGTGCTTCCGGGACCGTCAGTATGGATGCAAATTGACATGATCTGTCATTCAGATGGGCTGGTTCCGCCCTTTTCCATATCCACATTCCGTGTGCTTTTCTCTCTAAAATCTGCAATTACCTAGGGTTGCATTCTTTGCTTGTATCTTGCATCTCGATTTCTATTCACAGATGTGTTTCTGGGCTGGGGACATGGGTGATTCTGATTATCTGAGAATCTTTTTAAACTGAATAACGAAGCGCAATTGATACTCTGGCAACATTCTGTTGTCTGTGCCGTTTCAGCTTTAGATGAATGGCAATGCTTTACTTAATCTGTTTGTCTAAAGGTTTCCAAGTCCTAGATCCCCTCCAGCACTGATTTCTGTGCATCTTGTAAGCATAGTGTCTTTTTAATAACTTGAACTGTTGATGTGAAATGGGTTTGATTAAAACTGTGAATTTGTAGAGTTTTGCAATGTATGTTTATCTTTGCTATTAATGGCAGCCTGGCCAGCCTTAGCACTGTAGTTGATGCTGGTGGCTGATGCCTAGCTCCAACAATAGCAACATCTTACAAGATCGCATATAGCTCACCTCTCTCCAGTCAGGTATCTTTGATAGAGCCTGTCTATCTGCTTTGATTGTCTCTGATGTTCTCCAGAACTAGAAGAACTTGATATCAAGATGTTTGCATGATGCGAGAGCCTTCCATCTCCCATTATTAGACTGTTTTCCACCCTCAGCATGCATTAGTACGTCCCATACGTACTAATTCAACATCTATAGCTACATACATCGTTCAAAAAGAAGAAGAAGAAGAAGAAGAATGTTTCCACCACGAGTTTCCATAATCCGAAACTCCTGCGCGAAACGCCCCAGATACTTGATACCCGCAATCACATCTCCCAAGCTCCGCCGCCACGCCACCACCGCTCCAACCGCCCAGAGCCATCATCCCCATGACGACGACTTCTTCCGCTACACCACGGGCCGCTGGCTCTGGGACGAAGAAAATCAACTGCGCAAGCGCTACCGGCGCTTTAATGTCGATGCACTGAAGGGCGTTGCTGCGCGGACGCTGGGCGGCGGCGGCGCGCGCAGATGCGTGGCGATGAGCAAGATCGGCGAGGGGAATTTTAATAAGGTGTTTCGAATGCAGATGGATGATGGGCGGGTGGCCATGGCGAGGATTCCGCATCCGAATGCGGGGCCGGAGGGGTATACGACTGCGTCGGAGGTGGCGACGATGGAGTTTGTGAGATTTTTTTTTTTTTTCTTTATTAAGGTCCTTGGTCTGTGTGTGTGAAGTATGGATGGGTGTGATTGACTGGAGGGTTTTTTTTCGCCAATGTTATTATAGGCCAGGGCGGTGTTGGGAATACCGGTTCCGAAGGTTTTGGCGTGGAATGCGTCTTTGATGGGGAATCCTGTGGAAGCGGAGTATATTATTATGGAAGAGGCGGAGGGGACGCTTTTGACGGAGATATGGCACGAGATGAAGCCGTCTGAGAAGAAGGATGTTATCGAAGAGGTTGTGGAGTTGGAGAAGAAGTTGGTTGCTGTTGGACTTAACCTGTATGGAATGCAATCGCCTCGCATACTAACGAGTCAAAACGGATTATTTGCTGACTTGCATGCTAAGCTCAGGGTCTATATATTTTGCAGAAGCTGGCTTTGCGGGCTGCAAGGCTGCGCAAATCGTCACGGATGCTCCGTCGAGTATCAGAGAACTTGTCGAGAGCCGCTTCGTGATTGGGCCATGTACGAGTGACGATTTCTGGGAAAAAGAGAAGGCAAAAATGATTATAGACCGTGGACCATGTGAGAATACTCCCCAGGAAGCATGCGCCTAGACAATGGAAGTGGTTATCTGAACTATTTTTAAACAGGGGATTCTGCTGATGAGTTTGTCAAGGCCATTGCATATCGCGAAATGGCATGGATTAACCAATACGGGGAGTCATTCCCTCTTGATCCCCGGTTTGACTATACTGAAGGACAAACCTCTCCCCAGGCACACACTGACCTGCTGGAACGATATCTCTCTGTGGCACCAATGCTTCTTCCTCAGAGTCCTGACCTGCTTAGACCCACGTTATGGCATTTTGACATCAGCAGCGCGAATTTGTTCGTCCATAACGGCAAGATATCCAGTGTGGTGGACTGGCAGTTTTGCTCCGTTGCCCCTTTGGTCCTGCAAGCACGCGTGCCAAGATTAGTCAAATACAGAGGAGAAAAGGTGCTTCAGCGCCCTGATAACTTTGAGGCTCTGGACCAAGACGAAAAGAAGAAGGTTCTAGACCAGATTGCTCGCACGTCTCGACTAAATTTTTACAGGACCCAGGCTGCTCTGGAGAATCCTCTGATGGCCCGCGTGCTGGAACTGCCTCAGATTGAATTCTTAGATTATTTGACTGCTTGTGCTGGCGATTCCTGGAACGACGACGACGGTATGCTAAAGCTACGAGAAAGTCTGCTAAAGGTTCAGAGGTGAACGCCCCCATTCACACTTGGCTGCATGCTTCACTAACCTATTCATATCATGATAGGCGTTGGGAAAACTTTGGCATAGAAGAACCGTGCCCGTACCAGTTCACAGACGAGCAGATAAAACAGCACCTCAAGGATGGCGAGGGTTTCAATACACTCCAGGATTTCTGGGACAACATATCGGGAGCAGTGGATCGAGAGGGTTTCACGTTCCCTGAGAATTTCGATCTTGCAGTTGACTTCTTTTCAGAAATGCGCGATATTGGACTCGAGAAATTGACAGGGAGGAACCGAGAAGAGTGGGAGCTTTGGACACGATGGGTAGTTGAGCGCAAGCGAGAGCGAGAGGCAAGAGAAGCGGAAAAGAAGTGAGATCAGTTAGCTGCCAGCCTCGCAGCTTCACCGGCACTCGTCTAAGGGCATCTCGTCGAGCAATATAAGGCAATCTCCACTCAGGAAAGCTGTTGTCTTGCGGGTAATCTCCATTTCTTCAATATGTGTGTATAATAGCAGGCACTTCTTCCTCTCACTTCTTCTCCAGAGTGTGAATGATATGTACTAATGTATGATATGTCCTGTAGACAGTAGGGCTATGTACCAGTCAAATAAGAAGAGAATGGAAGAACAACCAGCAACAAGAAACACATATACTGTGCTGTACTGGATTCAGATAAGAGGCTTGAAGAGTAACAACATATATATGTATAGTTATAAACATGAAGAAAAGATTTCAAGCTGCATCTAGAGATCAGAGACCATCACTTGAAAAGAGTCGGATTCTCAGATCTCAATGGTTGAATACATGATGAATGTTTTGTTCCTCAAGGCCAGCCCTGCTGACTAACTAACTACATCTCATACTCGGCATCGGACAAGCTAGATCTTACTGTTGTCGTCGTGCTGCTATTCTGTCCCGAGACCATGCAAGTGTGCTTTTCAAAATAAACAGCTTTCACTCATTACCATTGTTGAATTCACTTCTCATCCATGGCTGCATTGTCTTAGATGTTTCTTAATTCCAATTGTTAACTAATAGACCGTGCTGATGTTGAGTTTCTGATCCAGTTCACACCATCTGTTTCGTCTGGTCACCCTGTCAGTTCTTCACCTCTTGACTCCTGAATCGGATTCTTCTCGGGACAAAAGGCGTTTTCGCAGAGTTTGGGATTCACAATTTCCCTTGAGGGACACTGGGAGTTACTACGAGGTTATTTAATCTTTTTGTCATCTACGAAAGTGCTGCATCTTCAGAAACCACCCTGGCATGGGCCTAGCAACGAGGCGGCGTTTGAATTTATGAGGTTTCTGATCTGGAAACAGGGCAGATAACAGCTGCAGTCATGCTCGAAGGTTCGCTTTATGTTTCTCGCCAATCTCAGTTTGATAGAAGAATTGTGACATGTCAATCACTGCCCCCAAAGGAGTGTCGATGGAGAAATACTGAACCCTGATGTTAGATGTAGGACCCCATAGTGCCTCCTTATCTCATGTGCCTGCATCACTCTTAAGAGCAGAGTTAGAGCGACGAGGGCTATCGATACGAGCACAGGGCGTTGTTCGTGGTCCAGCACAGCCAAGTGCACGACCTGCCTGTGGGAGTACAACCAGATCAGGGACATATAATACGCCAATCCATGTGGCTGCGCTGTTTCTTATTTTGATTTTTAGTACGCTAGGTATGCTTCATGGATCCTGTATGCTGCGTATCGGTAGTGGCTGATTTGCGAATTCAAACTAGCGTGTTCATTTCCAATAATCGCTCGCCGATTTCCTCGATTACCCATCCCTCGCCGTTTTCTTTTCCTGTCCAGGCACTTCGGTACTGGCGTCCTCATCGCGACGGCGTTTGTGCATCTGCTTCCCACAGCGTTCATATCTCTGACGAATCCATGTCTCCCGCGTTTTTGGAATCGCGGCTATCCCGCTACCGCAGGGTTGGTAGCTATGATTGCAGTGATGCTTGTGGTTACTATTGAGATGTTTTTTGCGATGAGAGGCGCAGGGCACGTTCATGCGAGTGAATATGATACGTTGAAGCACGAAGACTCTCACGGTGTTGGCTATGACGATCTGAATGAGGAGAACCTTGCACAGGATACTCACTGCCGTGACACACGGCACGGAAAGCGACCCCAGCCTCTTGGCTTTTATCCTGTCGCAAATGCGTCTACAGAAAACCTCATGGACGGAGTCAGCCCCATATTAGGAAGAGACCCCAACAACCGACAGCAGGTGGATCATGAAGAGCTACAACTTGAAGACCTAGACCCTCTTCCTGACGACTCTTTCGAATCCGACGATTCTCCAGCGAATCGGATCCGTTCGCCCCATTCTCAACCTTACGCTCAAGGCCATGGCCACACCTCTGATTCTCAGCATCTGCAAAAACAACTTATACAATGTCTTCTCCTTGAAGCTGGCATCCTGTTCCATAGCATCTTCATCGGTATGGCCCTCAGCGTCGCCACAGGCGCCAACTTCGTTGTCCTTCTCATTGCCATATCCTTTCATCAAACATTTGAAGGTTTCGCGCTCGGAGCACGAATCGCCTCTCTTATACCTGATCTGTTTCCCGCTTCGTCGTCGCAACCATGGCTCATGGCTCTTGCATATGGAACTACCACGCCCATCGGCCAGGCGATCGGGCTGGGTTTGCATACGCTGTATGATCCTGCAAGTGAGGCCGGATTGCTGACGGTGGGAATGACGAATGCATTTAGTAGTGGACTGTTGCTGTTTGCGGGTTTAGTGGAGTTGCTGGCGGAGGATTTTCTGAGCGATCGAAGTTATGAGACATTGCGGGGAAGGAATAGGATTGAGGCTTGCCTTGCGGTTGCTGGGGGCGCAGCACTCATGGCGCTGGTTGGTGCTTTTGCATGAGGGTTTACATCTCCTTTTTTTTTGGGATGTTTATGGAGAATTTATACAGTTATATGTCAAGTTCACAAAGCCTTTTTCATTCATGGACACATAGTCATTAATATTTTTAGGATTTCAAAGTATTCTTTTTAGGATGAAAAGTGTCAAGGGCTTACTTTCTGCACACAGCAGAAGGGATGCCTCTAGGTCAGCTGGAAGTAGATATACTTCCAGTGGAAAAATGCCCCGAAAGAAGTTCTCGGAAAAGTACGTATGCATTTACTGCAGGTATTCAATAACCATCGCACTGGCTCCGCCACCACCATTGCAAATACCAACACAGCCGAGCTTGCCCTTCTTTTCTCTCAACACACCTAACAGGGTGGTCAAGATTCGAGCACCGCTCGCACCAAGTGGATGGCCCAGGGCCACCGCGCCGCCGTGCAGATTGACTTTATCTTCGGAGAGACCGAGCAGTTTCATATTGGCGAGTGCAACCACGCTAAAGGCTTCGTTGATCTCGAAGGCGTCGATGGCGGATTGCTCGATGCCCGCGTGCTTGAGAGCCTTGGGGATGGCGAGAGATGGCGCGGTGGTGAACTTGCTGGGTGCTTTGGCGGCGTCGCCCCAGCCGAGGATTTTGGCGAGCGGCTTGATGTTGAGCTGTTTGAGTCTGGATTCGGAGACGAGGACGACGGCGGCGGCGCCGTCGTTGAGCGGGGAGGAGTTGGGGGCGGTGACGGTGCCGCCGTTGGGGATGAAGGCGGGTTTGATGGCGCGGAGTTTGTCGTGATGGAGCTGTAAGGCTGGGGTTAGATGGAGAGTAGAAATTGGTTTTGGTTGGGGGTGGGGGGGGGGGGGGGGGGGGGGGGGGGGGGGGGGGGGGAGGCAGTAGTAGGAGGAGGAGGGGTTTTCACTGACGTTCTTCGGTTCTTCATCTTTGTCGACGATGGTCGCTGGCTTGCCTCTGACACCGGGAATTTCCACAGGAGCGATCTCAAAGTCAAAACCTCCGGATTTCTGGGCTTTCTGCGCACGCTCATATGTCCGAATGGCATAATCGTCTTGCTGTTCTCGGGTGAAGCCGTGGTCCTCGGCACACTCTTCGGCCTGCAGACCCATGAGTTCCTTTTTTCCGTAAGCATCAGAAAGACCGTCCTTCATGATGCCGTCGATGAGGGTCTGGTGGCCGTATTTGGCACCTGTTCTCATGTTCGGGACGTAGTGAGGAGTATTCGACATGGATTCAGTACCACCAGCGACGATGACATCGGCGTTACCGGTCATGATTGTCTGGGCACCGAGGATGATGGCCTTCAACCCAGAAGCGCACACCTTGTTGACGGCCGTGCAGACGGTGGACTCAGGTAGGCCGGCACCGAGAGCACATTGTCTGGCGGGGTTCTGACCAACACTGCAAGCAGTTAGCTGGGAGGCAATTGGCAGATTTCCTCTCAATTCAACAGAAAGGAGAAAGCATCGACTTACTTTGCAGAGAGAACGTTTCCGAAGAAGACTTCTTCTACGTCTTCCGGTTTGATTGCAGGAACTCTGTCAAGAGCAGCTATAGAATTGAAAGAAACGTAGGTTAGCTCAATATACCGCCATGGATTGTCGAAAGATGCAGGGATCTCACCCTTGATCGCATGAGATCCCAACTGAGGAGCAGTGAGACTGGAGAGAGCTCTATAGGCGCCTCAATTAGCACAATGAGAGAGAATTAAGCCATTGGTAGGCTGAAACCCCAGAAATCACCACTGTAGAAAAATGGATTTGAACGTTATTGAGAGCTTGAGAGCTAATACGCACCCGAGAAAGGAGCCAACTGGCGTGCGGGCAGCAGAGACGATGTAGACTGGCGGACGAGAAGACATTTTTAATATAGGATTAAAGGAGATAGAGAAGAACTGCAGTACTGGATATAAGAATGCTTAAAGGGGTATCTTGGAGAAGTCTCGCGATCACTCAAGAGAGCACGATTTATATTTTGATGGGATGAGAAAGAGGGCGGGTCAGCCGCGTTTAGAATTCTCGGACACCAAGCTGGACACACACTGCTTGTCTCCCCTACGAGGCAGTTAATTGTAGAGTGAATCCAGCAGATATTTCTCCCCATATACGGGGAGATCTCAAATCTGATATTTGAAGTTGAAGCCAAAAAGAGACGCATTGTTACGAACATACCGAGCATTACTCAATACAGCCCACACGAAAGTGGTAAATGTTGTATCGTATTGTAATGAAGGCCAGCTGCTGTTTTCGGTTTAGCGCAAGTCAACAGCTGCTCGGATCATTAATATTCCGTTACTAGTATTACATAATCCATGTGCTGGTTCAGTCTCGAAAGCCGCATTTTGAGAGCTGCTGAGAGCGAAGAATATGAGAATTGATATAGTTATTTCAGATATCTGCGGAAGCCGTGTCTCAGGACCTCAGGACTAGCTCTGTTTGTTGGGGTGCATCTTTCAAGAGGTGGCATGATCCGCGATTCGCAATTACCATCGAGGAGGCTTTGAAGCGAACTGAGGCAGCGCATAGCGCTCGCTCAAGATGGATGACCTTTATGACGAGTAAGTAGCGCTACTGTTTAACAAGTACATCTAAGCGTGCCATATATTGCATTTAGATGAAAGGAATTTCTTTCCGCTAACCTGGTCTTATCTAGGTTTGGGAACTACATCGGAGGCGCGGAAGAGTCCGAGGAGGAAGAGCACCATGGAAATGTCCCAGCGGCGCAGGGTTATACCTACGATTTGGAATCGGAGGAGGAAGAAGAAGCTGCCGCGCCAGAGCATCAACTAATGGAAATCGATGGTGAGGCCTTGCGGCGCGGATGTCATGGCTTGGGATCGGTTCTGCTGACTGCTGACCTTAATTGTAGAGCAGGGCCCCTCGAATGCCGTCGTTCTCCATGAAGACAAGCAGTATTACCCTACGGCGCAACAGGTCTACGGTGCAGAAGTCGAAACGCTGGTAGAAGAAGAAGATGCGCAACCATTGACACAGCCCATTATCGCCCCGGTCCTGCAGAAGAAGTTTGCCGTTCAAGAAGCGGATTTACCACCTGTGTTTTATTCGCGCGAGTTCATGACAGATATGCTGAATTTTCCTGATCAAATACGAAATATTGCGCTTGTCGGCCATTTGCACCATGGAAAAACGGCGTTCATGGACACCCTCGTCATGGAGACACATGATATTTCTGCGAAACTCGACAGGAGGACAGGGAGAGCAAGAGATGAACAGTTACGATATACAGATGTGCATCTTCTTGAGCGGGAGAGAGGTTTGTCTATAAAGGCTGCGCCGATGAGCTTGGTATTACAGGGCACAAAAGGAAAATCCTATTTGTTCAATATCATAGACACTCCAGGCCATGTGAACTTCGTGGACGAAGTAGCAGCTTCCCTCCGATTGGTTGATGGCGTTGTTCTTGTCGTGGATGTGGTGGAAGGCGTCCAGATCAACACGGAGCAAATTATCAAGTACGCCGTCCTCGAAGATCTTCCCCTCACGCTGGTTGTGAATAAGATGGATCGCCTGATCCTGGAGCTCAAACTCCATCCAAACGATGCCTATTTCAAGCTCAAACATGTGATTGAAGAAGTCAACACCGTTATAGAGAAGACATTACCTGGGCAGGGAGAAAAGAGAAGACTGAGTCCGGAAAAGGGCAATGTTGCATTCGCGTGCACGGCGATGAATTGGTGCTTTACTCTTCAGTCCTTTGCGAAGATGTATGCCGACACATACTCCAAGGTCGACGTGTCAGAATTTGCACTTCGTCTATGGGGAGATATCTTCTTTAGTCCGAAAACCCGAAAGTTCACAAGGAAAGGGGTTGAGGAAACTTCCAAGCGGTCGTTCGTGCATTTCGTTCTTGAACCTGTTTACAAGATCTTTTCCCATACGATCAGTGAGAGCCCAGAAGATTTGAAGGAGACTCTTGCGACGCTAGGGATAAACTTGAAGCCTTCGCAGCTCAAGTCTGATGCCAGAGTTCTTCTAAAGCTGGTGTGCGCGCAATTCTTTGGGCCTGTGGGAGGGTTTGTTGATATGATCGTGGATCACATTCCGTCGCCGTTAGAAGGCGCGCCCAAAATGCTTGACAAGTATTACACCGGACTGCTTGATACCAAGGTTGCCACCGGAATGTTATCTTGCGATCAAGATGCTCAGCTCGTTGTACACATCACAAAACTCTTTAATACCGCTGATGCAGCCAGTTTTTATGCTTTCGGAAGAGTTATGAGCGGCACGGCTCGTCCTGGTCAACAGGTTAGGGTACTAGGTCAAGGCTACACAGTTGATGATGAAGAAGATATGGTTGTGGCCACCATCATGGACACTTTTATTGGTGAAACACGCTACAATATTCCCACGAGCGGTGTTCCCGCAGGAAACTGGGTACTTCTAAGCGGCATTGAAAATTCAATTGTGAAAACAGCTACGCTTGTTCCACTCCGGCTCGAAGATGATGAAGATGCATATATCTTCAAACCAATTAGCCACATGACTGAATCGGTCTTTAAATTGGCTGCCGAACCCATCAACCCTTCGGAACTTCCCAAGATGTTGGAGGGCCTCAGAAAAGTTAACAAAAGCTATCCCCTTATTTCTACAAAAGTTGAAGAATCTGGTGAACACATTGTTCTTGGGACCGGTGAGCTCTATATGGA
Source organism: Emydomyces testavorans (assembly GCA_029449355.1). Classification (NCBI taxonomy): domain Eukaryota; kingdom Fungi; phylum Ascomycota; class Eurotiomycetes; order Onygenales; family Nannizziopsiaceae; genus Emydomyces; species Emydomyces testavorans. Next base: position 5,942,021 of record CP120628.1, read on the forward strand.
CTGCGTACTTCATGACCTCCGCCGTTTATACGCAGAAATGGAGTTCAAGGTTTCAGATCCGGTGACGAGATTCTGCGAGACGGTCGTTGAAACATCGGCCATAATGTGCTATGCAATGACACCAAATAAAAAAAATAAAATCACTATGGTTGCGGAACCGTTGGATGATGGGATCGCCGAGGATATAGAAGCTGGACATGTTCGGATTCGAGATCCTTCGAGGAAGGTCGCTAAGTTTTTTGAGGAAAAATACGACTGGGATAAACTGGCTGCTCGTAGCATTTGGGCATTTGGGCCTGATGACATGGGTCCCAATATACTCCAGGACGATACGCTGCCGTCGCAAGTTGACAAGAAGCTGCTTGGGACGGTAAGAGATTCGATCCGCCAAGGATTTAGCTGGGGTACTCGCGAAGGCCCCCTGTGTGAAGAACGTAAGTTGATCATAGCTACTATCCTGATTGTTACTTGGATCACTCTTTAACTCTGTCTATGCAGCCATCCGAAACACCAAATTCCGCCTCACAGACATCACCCTCGCCGACCAAGCAATCTTCCGGGGCGGTGGCCAAATCATTCCCACCGCCCGCCGAGCCGTCTACTCCTCCTTCCTCATGGCCTCTCCACGCCTCATGGAACCAATCTATACATGCTCCATGACCGGCCCCGCGGACTCCGTCGCATCCATATATACCGTCCTCTCCCGACGCCGGGGGCACGTTCTCACTGATGGACCTATCGCTGGTACCCCACTCTATTCCGTGCGTGGCTTGATACCCGTAATCGACTCCTTTGGCTTTGAGACAGACCTTCGAATTCATACGCAGGGTCAGGCAACGGTGTCGCTAGTCTTTGATAAATGGAGCGTTGTTCCTGGTGACCCGTTGGACCGAGAGGTGAAGTTGCGGCCGTTGGAGATGGCCAGTGCGATGGCGACGGCGCGAGATTTTGTGTTGAAGACGAGACGGCGGAAGGGGTTGGCGGAGGATGTTACTGTGAGTAAATTCTTAGAGCCGGAGTTGTGGAAGGGACTGAAAGAGAGTGGAGTTCTGGGAGAAGGGTAGGTCATGGGGTGGTTAAAAGCGAGATTTTTCATGTATTATACAAAGCAATTGAGATTTTGGAAATGGGTAATTAGATAGGCTATTTGCGTGCCAACTAATCATTCGTTATGAAATGCCATTCAGACATATAATAAGAAAGAAATTCCAGAACGCCATATCTGCTAAAATGCCAGTCAACCATTTCCCATGCAAACTGTCCATGCACCTGTCATCACTAAAGCCCAAAAAATTATTTACAAGTCTCCAACATCTTATCAATCACTCCCATCAAAGTCGCGTTCTCCGCTGCTGCCGCAACCCTCTCTTTATCTGCCAACTGCTTATTCACTTCCTCTGCGGTGCTATGCGTACCCTCTTTAATCCGCACATCGAGTCTAAATCGCGGGGGTAAGCTCTGCTCCAGTCGCACTCGAACACCCAATCCGATGACGGTGGCAAGACTACAGTGCGTGATTGTGGGTGTGATCAGCACCGTGACTTTGCGAAGCGGGGAGGAAGGGTTGTGCGGAAGGGCGGGGGTGATGGAGATGTCGGGGAGCGACACGACGGCGAGTTCGCCGAGGGAGATGGGGTGTTCGGGGTCAGAGATGGTGGATATTAGGTCTGTCGTATGTCCAGGTCTTTAGCCAGAAAAATTGTAAGTGGATAGGAGGGTTTTCAGAAAAGAGATGACGAACCATATATTTCCTGTTCATCGATGGGCTCTTCCAGATCATCGTCATTCGTTTCTGCGGTTTCCGTTTCACTTTCAGATTTCTCGAGATATGTGTTAAACGGGTCATTTTCCCACGGTCGTCCTGCCAGGTTACTGCTCGCAAAGATGGTGCCATCGAAGGGATCAGGTTTGCGAGACGCAGCAGAGGTGGTCTTGCTGGGAGATTGACGGCGTGGCAAATCTGCGGCGCTGATGACTGTGGGGTTGACGTTTTGCATTGGAGCTGTCATGTTGGATTCTTTTCGTGCCTTTTGGACTTTCACCATGTAAGGCCAGCTAGTTCGCCTTTTCGTCGAGCAGATACACGCTTTGTTTCCCTAGTGCAGACAGAGTAATGACGCGCCTCGAGCGAGATAAACACGAACGTCAATATTTTCCCCCCCTTCTTGAAGTCAATCAACCTCCGTCGGTTGTTTCAAATTGCTTTTCCTTCCCACGACGCCGGGCACAAGACAAATGCAAAATGCAAAGTAGAACGCAGGTCCAGTTTCAGGTAGATGAATCGACTTGAAGCCCAAATGCTGGCAATTCCTCGAACTGGCATGGCGGTGGGGGCTCAAAGATGGGACGACATCAGCAGGCTGTATTATGTAAGCAAGTGTGTATTGGTTGTGGGGCTGTATGTAACCTGATAACCGGACTAGTATAGATTACCGGAAGTTAGTCTCGAAAGGGTTAGTGCATTTCTGACCCTTCCAGCTGCGAGCATCAACCAACATTGTCGAGATGGATGATTCAAGCCTATGAATCAAGAGTCAGGAAGCAGGCAAGAAGTGTCAAATTGTCTCATTGCAATCTCCGTGAGTCCAGTTGAAATACTGTAGTCTTGGTGAGTGGTTAGCCTTGCCCCCAAAGTCTCATACTATACGAAAGGCACGGCGCAAACATTCGAGACAGAAACGCGAGATTGATCTGCCGATTTTGCCTGCAGAGGTGCATATCTTCCCTGTCTGCCGAGCGGGATGGCACCGAAAGTCTTGTTTCAGATGAGTTGAATCTGTATGTGCTCTCCAGTGGCAGCAACCTAAAGTCTAACTAACTATGCGGATGGCCCAGGCTTATGTTTAACCGCGCAACGATGTTTCTTGAATGAAGTACGCCTTCAGCCTATGATCGCCACCTCCGTAAGGCGAGATTTAAAAGCTTGGAACTGGACTGTCGTTTCACATGGGAGCTTGTTTTCCTGGACGATTTCAAATCATTGCAGTGCTCCCTTATTGTCTCAAAGGAACATTAGTAAGGAAACGAGAGCTTTATTATCTGAGCACTTGGGCGCGGAAGTTCGTTCACGGTGCCCTTGCCTGTGTTCAACGGCTGCCATAGCTTCAACTGGTCACAGCGCGTTACCAGCTACGAGGGACGACATATGTTTGAAACACTTGTGCATGAACCGTCCCGAGCAACTGGATCTTCCGAACGCCGGCATTCCTGGAGGGGCGATAGTTAATGCGCCTAATATACATAACTACGCAGTACAAGCACATGCTGGTGATCGAGTTAACCTTTAGGCTTCCACAGGGGGTTTACTACATCCCTAGATCACTAGCTCTGACCTTGATAGATGCCCTTCCCAGTTGCTTCTAGGGGTGCTCAGATAGATTACTAGGGATAACTAGAATTTCAGTGATAGTCAATAGTAGTCTAACTGACTAGATTTAAAAAATTGATTCTCTTTGTAATTTTGAAGCTCATTAAGTTGTAATAATATAACAATTTAAGCAATTATCAATAATTCTTAATAACTTTTAAATAATTTTGAAGATTTTTAAAATTTTGAAATTTAATGAAATATTATAAAATATTGTTTAAATTAGAAAACTTTATTTAATTTTATTTATTATTTTAATATTATTAATAATTACTAACAGTTACTAAAAGCTCTCAGCTGCTATTTATAAAGAATTAAAAATATTATCAAATAATTAAATATTTTAATTTATATTATTTTTTTTTTAAATATTTTACAGTTTTTTACTGTTTTATTAAAAAACTAAAAACATTTCACTTTTAGGGCTTGGTGCAGTCATCTGACGGCCACTAAGGTTTGTACAGCCCTAATCTTTGCCAGATTCAACTGTACAAATGCCACTCCCTAGAAAACATTAACTCAGTACCTCCACTGACATTAATACACCTAAACAATAGCTTTGCTGGAGGTGAGGCGGATCCTGTCCCTAGATAACATTAACACAATAACTATGGAGTACCATGTCAAGTAGTTATCATGTAACTATAGGGTTCGCCGGAGGCGAGCCCTCCTAGCTTGTTGTTAAAAAATAAAGACTCAAAACTGTGACTTCTGATTGGTTAGAAATGCAGTCATGTGTAGGAAGATGTCAAGAAAAAATCTTTGCATGTAAATAAGTGAGCTATGGGCATGATCTGTAGGCCAGATGAATACACACCAGATTCAGGGGTCAATTTGACTGTAGAGATTCTAACAACTATTGACTATCACTAAAATTCTAGTTATGTAATCTATCTGAGCACCTTTAGGAGCAACTGGAAAAGACATCTAATAGCAAGATCAGATCTAGCAACCTAGGGACATACCAACCTTCCGCAGGGTTACATGCATTAGTACTGAAAGTTAAGGACCCTGGAAATTTGCTTTTTTTATATCTTTTCTTTTCCAACACCAAGTCTAGTATCTAGAAAAATTAAAGCTTGGTAAACTAATACCCTGTGGTGGTCAAAAATCGCCGCATACAAAGTCCCTGCAGCCTTGATTGCGCCGTCTTCTACGAGTCCTGAATATAGCAGATACGCGAATCAGGAATCCAGCCTGATCCTCCAGTAAGAGAGCAAAGACCCCGATGGGATGGCGTTGTTTGTTTAACATCACAATGCGCCATATGGCTAACGTGTCGCTACAACCACTTGGTAACCAAGGTTTGCATTAACTCGTGAATGGACTATGAGAGAAGTCAACCACGATGGGACTCGAAAGGCAGGTTTCTATTTCCCCCTCTTTTCTTTTTGCGGCACAGACTTGCATTGAAATCCGAAGAAGTAAATGCAATAGTCACAGTATCTAAATGCCAATCTAAGGGGGTTGATATCCTCTAAAAAGTAAGGCAAAGTCGAATTCAGGCGACAAATTGCCCATCATTACGATATTACAAATGCCAGATGGTGTTTCAAAATGAATCATATCCCTGAATGTTACAGATATGGAGCCTTACTAGTGGTACAGGCCTTTCAAGGGACCGTAGTGAAGATCGCTCGAGCAGAAAATAGCCGGAAAGGTAGGGCTGAAATGGATCTTCACAGTCCAAAAACGCCAAATCTAGATCGAAAATGACCAGCTAGAAACAAAAATCCTGAGCTTTTCTCCTCTTTTTGCACAGTCACCTCCGTGCGTGGATAACGCGGCACTGGTTAGCTTACTCGAGACACATACACTGCGGCTTAAAGAAATTTAACGACATGTGTATATTGAGCACGTCTCGGGGCGAAGCCAAGCCTGATACTACGCATTGCAGCATTAGTATCTCACTCGCAATCACTGAGAATACTTCGTTGAACTGAGCTTGTCTTTCTTCAGTTTTTGTAAAAGAGCCTCCTTGAATATGGGTAATAGCTTACTACATCATGCAAGATACGTCGCCACGGATAACTAGTTGACGATCCGTCGCATAAATCGCTGACTAGCACTGTGCCGCTCTACAAAACTCGGTAAACACTGGCTCTCATTTGCACACAATGCATGCAGGGTGGGAAATAGAAGGTATGCTGCAGGGCCTTGAAGAGAAGCGAATCATAGCCAGGCGGAAGTAGCCGAGTTGTTACACGCTCAAATGCGGCGTTTTATGAGCAGTCGCACAGGAGACGCGCAGCACGGAAAAAGGAATCAGATGAACTGACGTATTCGTTCGTTGCCTGGGGAGTTGATCTCCTGTTCAGGCTGTTCTTCAGGAATTCAGCCGCCTGAATTTCCAGATATTCGAGTCTAATACAAGACACCAAGGCTCGTATGGCATGAATTGTGAGCGCAGTGCCGCCTTCAAAGATACAGTGGATCGTGCAGAGTGTCCTAAGGGGCTAGTTATGCAGTTAGTTACATAACTAATATGGCTCCAGATCTGCTGGATGCCTTTGGAAAGAGAACCAACTCGCTTGCTTTGAGAAAACTCGCTTGTCAATGCTATTTAGGATCCTCCATCTAGACAAAGTATGTACATACATACATACTAAACTTCTTAAGCCGGTTAGCTACATAGTATGTATGCACCAATGCATGTATGTACGTATAATATTAAACTCGTTCGGTGAATACTATTGTTCATATGTACATAGAATATGAGAATTTTTTCAATTTCCTGATTGAGAGGAATATAGGGAAGAAACAGTACATATTGATTGACTTGAAAGATGCGGATACCTGGCTGCTTCGCTCATCCTTGCTGAATCCCCTGTAGTGACATCCATTATAGCCGTAGTTGCAGTGTATGTCGATGTACCTTGATTGCTTGATGGCTGCGCATTCCCCGTGATGATCGTAAATATAGCAACGCTATTCCCTTTTAGGCAATCTTGATGTCCCCTCAACTTTACTCCGCCTCTTTGCAACCTCTCAGCCTGGCAATTCTTCAATCATCTTCAGCCCAGAATATCAGCAGTTTCGCAGAGGCACAAGAACATTACTGGGAAATGCGTTAGCGAGCATAAGTTTGATGGGAAAAGGCATCGACCTTGCGTTTCTTTTCGATCTAAGTTATATGGCTTCCGGACCAATACATACCCACGCTTGGCCGTTGGAGATCTATGTCTATAAGGACCAGAACGGTTGCCGTGCAGAAAATGTGGCAACGATGCTCAATACTGATTCTGTATCTTAGTTGCATCACCAGGTGACAAGCTTGCATCAGTTCAAGCGTTGCCCTGGCTGCTTCACCCGACTTTCCGCAACTGGAGCGTCTCTGTTCCAACTTCTCCGTCAACTCTACTCTCCCAGCCCTGTTGGCCCCCAAGCCCTTGTCACCGCCATCTTTCACACCACTTCGTCCTCTCTCAACATAGACATGGCTATGTTGGCCAGTATGGCACCCCACCTTGTGGGCCAGTACCTACAGTCTGGCTCCCTTCCCGGCCCCCCGGCGATTTGCTTCCTCCCTGATTCCTGAGCATTAGGCCAGTCACTGGTAATTTTCTTTTGTCAGATATATATTACTTCGTGCCTATACCGATTCCATTATAGTTAGCTACTTTAGCGCGCTGACTACGCAAAGGGTCCTTGACACCAGGTCTGGACATTGCTCTGTGGCAGCGTTATTCCCACCCCCAAAGCTGGGATACGTCTGAATCCTTGAGTTCACCGACCCCTACCTTTCCACAGCAATGGGAACTTCCTAGTTTGTTTCATGTATTTCTCTTCGCTCAATGGATATATTTATATATCCTCTTCTAAGCCCCGTGTGAAGCTTCGCTACATCTATGTGAGCGACCAACATTCTTTTCTTCAATCTTTGAAGCTTCAATGCCGGAGCTCTTCCTATTCGAAAACAGTCTTTATGTACTGTACAAACGTTCTTTAGCCAACAGCGCCGGTTAAACATTGGTTCTTTCCCAAGGGCAGCATTCTTTCAACACCACTAATCGTTCGTTCGCTTCGAGGACTATGCATTCCAACGATACAGAATAATTCTATTAAGCGCGATACTTCACACTCGTTTTCCAACTCCACTCTTTTAATTTTGATCGCCCGTCAATCGCTCAAAAGGCTTTGCATTCTAATTGACATCTTGCTAAAAATTTGTTTTGACATTCTTAAACTATATTTTCCAACAAATTGGATAGAGTTTGAAACTCTTATTGCGACTTGTCAAGTGTGATCTGCCTTCAAAAAATGCAGCCATTTTCTTTCGCTGTTGGAGGTGCCGTGCGCCGGGAAGGGCTTAGAAGTAATTGACCCTTGCCTCGCTTGCCTTTCCTTTCTAAGTCCACCTAGACAAGACCTTTTGGCACCACTGATGCTAACCATCACTCCTAGGTTACGTTTTCGTGGATGAACACAGTAGGCATAAACGCCTAAAAGGTCAGTCTCTTCACTTTGCATCTATATCTTTGAGCCGGAATGACTAACTGAATTTTAGTGACAAGAGCCTGCAGTGGATGCCGTAAACGAAAAATTAAGTGTGACTCTGCAACAAGTAATATCTGGCCCTGTGCTGCATGCACAAGATTGAAGCTTGTGTGCATTCCCCCCAATTGGGGCAGCTATCATGAAGGGCCTTCATATGGGCAGGCCTTTGAAGCGCTGCGATCATATACCGAACCGAATAGCTCTCAAACCTTCCAGCACCATACTCCTACGATGCAGAGCAATCACAACGTGGGACATTTCCATGAATTTCCGAGCCAAATTTCAGATGGACTGAAACCTATTAAGGGCGAGGATGCTCAAGTAGCACAACCGCAACCATACCTGGGTCACCCCGAGCACCCACATCAGTTTACTCCAGACAGTGCCTCATCGCAAGGCAACCTGTTTCAACAGCCTTTCAACTATGATCAGCCTTCTGTTCACCTTAATGGGTATATTCCCCTTAATACTAATCTCGTCCAACCTGTTGTTCCATCAGGCCAAGTTGTCATCCCCACTCCTTCGCCATCGGTTTGCTCTTTATCTTCGATTCCCATATCCTCACGAAAGATGGAAAGCTCTCAATCGCTCGGGGTGGTGGAGCCTACGATTAATGGACTTGCGGACTTTTTTGGTTTATTAAAAATTGATGAGAGTGGAATTGGTAAATCTCAAAACCTTTTCCGTCATAAGATGAGTGCCAGTCGGAGGCTAACAAGGTTTAACTAGCACAATATATTAAACAGCAAAGAAGGGCTGAGAGTCTGGCGACGCCTACGATTCCAAGTCAAGGGAATGAGGCTCTTCCAACGGCCTATACTGAGTCAAGTGGTGTTGTTGTCATCCCGGAAGAATTGATGCCGTGCGAAGACGAGGCTAATAGGCTTTTTAAAATATTTTTTGATCATATTCACCCTTACATTCCTGTGGTCCATCGAAGCGATTTTTACCGACAATGGAAAGCTGATAAAGCTGCTATATCACCGCTCCTGCTGGAGACAATATTTGCCTGTGCTGGAATGATATCTGAAGATCACAACCAAGGAATACGATGGCTTGCTTTAGCAAACAGTAGGTTCCGTTTGATATCCGCTCTAATATTTGGAGACTACTAACTTCCTCAAGCACACGAACCTGCCTTTTTGGGGGCTCCTCAAATTAGTACAATACAGGCCTTACTCTTGCTACTAAAAGCCCGTGAAGCGGTGTCCAAGAATGGATATTATTACCGATCGTGGCAGTTGGTGAAGACGATGATCTCAATGGCTAAGGACCTTGGCCTACATGAGCATCACGGACACCACACTGACGGTAAGCCTTGTGGTATGGATCTTGTGGAATGTCTTATCCGAACCAGAATTTGGCAGACGCTACTCGTCGTTGAAGTTTTGATTGGTGTTCCTCAAGGTTAGCTAAAGAGCACCCATCGTCCCAACCCACAATCACTAAAATCCAGTGTTCCCTGACAATTTTCACGCATATAGGACTTAGTGATTTTGGTGTGGACCCCGAAACAGTGGAAACTCGGATCGCCTGCAATACCACTGGGCTAGATGCGTATGAGACGGAAAGGTCTCGACAATATGCTTACTTCGTGCGCGTTTCGCTGAACATACGCCGTTTCATTGACGCTTATAAACAAACTAAGAAGCAGGACGATTGGACCAAAGATCCCCGCTTTACCGATTCACTTGATGAATCGATCACCGACTTGCCCGCAGACCTCCAAGTCGTTTTGCCAGCAGGTGGTTCCGCTCCGTGGCTTTCGTCCCATTTCATGGGTAATCTGAATTTGCACTATCACCTTAGCGTCATCTTACAACACCGTCCGCAACTTACGGACTCGAGGCGCGACTTGTCTTATGATTCGTGGAAACTCCATATGTCTCGGTGTTATTCTTCAGCTAAATTAATTTGGCATATCCAAGAGGCGATCATCTCATCTTATGGATTGTCTAGCCTTGGCTACGTTCAAAGAGGCATCCGTTTTACAGTATACTGCATTTTGACATGCCTCATGGTACATATTGTACGTCCGCAAATTCTGATATTGTCAATGTCTGTGTACTAATACAGTATCGCCGATTTTAGACAGCCCTTACATCTCCAGACAAAGAGTTCAATTCTGATGCAGGACTGTATTTCTCGCGCCATATGCGCCTCCTTGAACGTTGTAACGAGAAGTGGCATCTACCAGAAATTCAAGCCCAATTCGATGCTGTGCGATCCGCACTTTCTGCAGATATGGATAAACCATTTGAACTTAAATCGTCAGTTGTCGTTCCACCAGCGAGTACTCATACAGCGCCTACACCAAAACCCCGACTTCTCCCATTGGAAACGCAGGGCAATGTACTTGAGCATAATCAAGACAACGTGGATCATACTTCCCCTGCGACCATCTTTCCAGCACAAATCTTAAATGAACCAGACGGCATGTCGGCTACATCTCCACCAATGACATTTGAAATGCTACCCAGCATTATAGATATGGATTCTTCGTTCCACGTTTATCCAGACGATAGTATTAACAACTGGGATCCAACCCGTCTTGTCACGTAAGTTTAAGAGCCTTTTGACATTCCGAGCAGAATCAGCATCAGAAGACAGTGTTACTAACCTCTATTTTCTCTCCTAGGCAATGGGATTTAGAACTTTCTCCGAGTGGCAGCTTGAGTCCAACGTCGTCCCTGGCATCCGTGGTGACACCTAACCGGAACGTGGTTGACTATCGCTTCCCTATTCAGTTTCCTTCTACCCCAGTTTCGCCTTTTCAAAACGAAATGCCTTATTGTACATACGATTTTGAAGCGCCTCTTTTGGCCACTACCACCCAAGACTGGAACAACGATGTTTCCCATATTTACACCGCACAAGGGTTAAAAAGGAAATGGGAAGGAACAGACACTCTGTTAGAAGAACCGATCATGGCGACAGAAACATGAAACTAGAGTGCTGGCCGCTATGCTTTCTTCCCTCCCATGCTGGCCTTTGGGACCCCTATGGGACTGTATGGATTTAATTACGCATTTACGGGATTTAAGATGGATACGACTTAATTCAGATTTGATGCATGATGCTGGGGACAGTTGGGAATTGCTTATAATGTTTGCTCAGTGTTGGAATATCTTACTACGATTATGTTCCACTTTTGTATTTACATATCATCTACTTGGCCCTGTGGGTTGAGATTCACTTAATCGGAACTTAATATCATATTGTTTAAATAGTATTCTGACTGTGAAGATAGTTTCGAGACATACAAAACACTTATCATCCAGTCCTTGATTATATAACCGTTGTTTAGTTCAACCAATTCACGACATGCTGATCGTCGTTGTAACCGACTTTACGAGAACAGCGCTGCGAACTGGTCCTGCTCAAGGGTGGAGTAGCATCATCATCACGCAGAGCTGGCTCTATTGCTAGCCTCTATCCTCATGAGACTTCTGAAAATCATGATCGGCCAGTTCGGAGCACACATACCAGATTTATGTGCCCCGGTACTGGTGCAAGCCCAGGAATACCACATAGAGCACCACAATCAACCTCCCCAGCGCCTGATCCCTAACAATCCAAAAGCCCAACATCTAGACCGCAGTACCAGCAGAATCTGATACATAATCCATATTCGTCCATCTGGCCTCGAGATAAGTGACAACACGTCTACTCCCCTATGCTCAACCACTCTCGAAGCCGTCTGTCTTGCTGCTATTCAGCCCCTTCGACTCACGCCAATCCTCTCATCTCTGCTTCTGATGATCCTCGCCTTATCTCCGGGCAGGGGCTTCAGTTCATCGTTTGGATCAACAGCTCCGGCTTTATTCTCGCTGCTCTTGCTACCACTCTGTTGCTCCTGCTGTTGCTGTTGTTGTTGGTGTTGTAGCTGTAGCTGTTCTTGCTGGCGGAGGAGTCGGGCTTCTTCGAAGGCGAGGATGTCTTCGGAGGTAATGGTGATGACGGTGGGTTTGCGGCGGATCATGCTTCTGGTTATGTACTACTCTTCTTTCAGCTGCTGAGTCGGTTGGGGATGTGTTGTTTCTGTTTGAGGGAGAGTGAGGCAAGGCAGATAACGAGGAATCTCAGAAGATTAGTTGGGTTCAACGAAATGGATAGCTATGGAAATCTTCGGCTGATTGAGCCAAAGCAGAATGAACTTGCGAGTGCTCCGTGAAGTCTGGAGGAGTCGAAATTATATTGATCCAAGTGAAGATACATTGTACTGGCATAACATAAAAGATCTTTTACCTAGGCGGGGATGCAAGTAGATCACGTGATAGACTTCCAAGAAAGATTTCGATCCAATGAAATCCGACCTTCGTTGACGACTCGATCAACTTCAGTTCAACATCTCCATTTCGGGACTCGAGCCTGACTGCTGGGATCAACAGAAAATGGCGACCAGCTTGACACCCAGATGTTATGCAGTATCCTCTCTGCAATTGAGGAACAGGGCAGTTATTAGCCTGGGAGCTGCAAGGGAGTTTTCGTCAACATCTACGAGATGCGATGAGTCCACTAATGGTATGTATTGTCGTTTGCCGGAGCGTAATCGGGGGCTATCTTCCTTTCAATTCCCCTGATTTTTAAGTCGAGATATTAATTGGGCCTCTCCTCTGCCACAGATTCTCCCAACCACCCCTCCAACACAGGCTTTGATCAAACCGCTCGTCGTCAAAACACCAAGTCACTTCTCCGAGAAGTCTTCACAAAATCCTCTCCGCCTTCCTCTAACCGCCCTTTATTCCGATCATTTAAGCCCCAGTCCACACCTGGGCCTGTGGACGCCCGCTCCCTCGCCGCAAACGTCCCTCCAGACGGCCCAAATAAAGGTGTTATCCGCCGCGTGCCCCTCTCGTTCAGAAATCTTCCTCAAAGAGGTAGGCTGGGTCGTGGCAACGCGAACCAAAACCTCTTGGCAGCTGCCAATGCTCTATCTCGCAACGCGCGGAGGCGGCCCGGTCAGAACCGCCCACAACGCAAAACCGGTCGTTCCCATCGGAGAAGGAATGGATGGGACGACGACGGTGGCAATGTCCATGCGTCAATACAGGAATATGAGGATGAGAAGGCAGAAAAAGCTCGAAGGAAACCAGAGCGGTATAATCCAGACCCGTACAACGTGGAGAAATTGAAACCTACATGGCCGACGCTACCGATGGGTGAGGGGAATAACGTCATTGCCAATGCTGGGAGTGTGACGGAGAAGCTCAATTGGATGGGTGATCGATATCTTGGATCGTATGACCCACCGCATGAGCTTGCCAAACGGATGATTGAGGGAAAGCGAGTTTTCTTTCAGAGTGACGAGGAGAAGGCAGAAGTACTGGAAATTGCGCAGAAAATGGTTAATGAGAGGGCGCAAAAATTGACAGAGCGGAAGGGACAGGTTGTTGAACCTGAGAAAGTGAGTTTTGAGGTCGTTGCCGATCATGAGCGAATGGGTCTTGTTCGTACCTTGGTCAAAGGGGAGTACGATCAACCCCTGGTGAACGAGCAAAAGGCTGGAAAATCTCCGATCGCGAGCCATGTCCTAAGAAATCTGACGAACAATGGGACCTATCAGACTGTCCAAGCCGAGAAGTTCTTGGAGAAGTTCTTGAAAGGCTTGCCCGCCCGTTTGACGAACCAAAAGACAGGAGCGGCGTAGGCAAGATCTTTATGCTTGAACTCTTGTAATATTAGATATAAATTTATTCTATCTTGTCTTCATATTGATATGTTGTACATGTATGGATTTGATCTGAAGAGATTACCCAAACACCAGCAGCAAAAGGTCAACTATCCACCTCTATACTCCGCCTCCAACTTTTATAGAAAACAAAAATCACTCTCTCTCCAGCGTCTTCTTCGCCGCTTCAAACACATCCTTGACCTCCTTCTGGCCCTTATCCGCAACTTTCTCCATCTGCTCCAACGCCTTGCGCAAATCGTCCGGCCGCACAACTTTTTTATTCCCCAACGCCTTTAATTTCTTATTCACATCCGCACGGGCATTCTTTACCGCCATCGCAGCCCTTTCCATCGCAGCTTTCGCGTCTTTGAGAGCTTGATCGCGCGATTCGCGGGTGGGGGGAGGGATGGGGACGTTGAGCTGGAGTTTGTTGTGCGGGTCGGGCTGGGGGTTGAGCGAGAGAGATGGCATGGCCTGAAGGGCGGATGTGATGGGTTTGGCGTACTAGAATTGTAAAAAGTTTAATAGGAATTGTTAGCAGTTCGAACAAAAGCAAGGCTGACAAGAAGAGAAAATATATGTTAGTATGTATATATTGAAAAAATAAACATACCTCATCCTCCCCCACCAATATCATAATCATCCTCCCCCCCTTCGGAATAACCTGCGCCAACTCGCCCACTTTCACCATCTCCTTACCCCCTCCCTTTCCCGACCCCGACCCCGTCTTCAGCGTCACCCGCACATTCTCAATCAGCTCTGGATTCAGCCGCCCACCCGCGCGCAGTTTGGAAACGTCGTCTTTTAACCGCGCCACCGCGTCCTGTATGCCATTGGAGAGCTGCGAGAAGTCGAACGGGTCTTCTCCTAGTCCTCCCCCTGCGGCGGCGGCGGAGGAGGAGGATTCTTCAGGGCCGTGGGAGGATTTATCTTTCTTTTTTCGAGAGAGAGCTGGGCTGGTGGAAAAGAGACGGGCGTTACGTGGTATCTGAGTGTTGAGGGAGGGTAATTGGAACTTTGTGCGGTGATGGCGGAGCGGTTGGGTGCTGCCGACGATGGAGGAAATGGTGCTATTGTGGTTGCGAGCGAAGGTGAAGCCATTGCGTCTGCATATTGTGCGTGCAGCTCCGGTAGAAACTATTCTGAATGATGAAGACATATTTGAATGCTTTCAACAGGCCTGTTTTTCACGATTTTGAAGGAAATGGAGAAATTGCGTGTTGCGGAAAGTCAAATCGGAATTTGCTTCGCAACGCCAAGATAAAGCTTGGACCGTCCGCTGAGCGGAGCGGAGGGCGGAACAAAAGTGTGTGCTGAGGGCTTGCGGTAACATATCAAAAACGTCGGCTAGAAAGGCCTGGTATGCAACAAAAAGTATTTAAGCACCGCAGGATTTAATTACGATTGCTACTGCTCGTTAGACATCAGATTAAATCCTTGGACACCATCTATTGATTGGCGGACCTGCATAGCCACTCTACCTACAGCGCTGGATCTGGCATCTCAAGCTAAAAGAAAAAGCAAAACATGTGAAATTACCCAAATAAAAACATAAAAGTCGCACACATCCCTTTTTAAAAACCCGTAGAACAGTCATGTAAGAAATGTTAGAAATAAGGCTACTACCTCATTCATGCACTGTCATATCATATCAAGTAAAAAAGAGAAAAAAGTGTCGTCGGCAGGTGCATGCTGAAGAAGATGAGATCTTTTTGTCTCTCGTAGTTTTCATTGCTATCCACGGAGACTCCGCGATGTATTTATCGTGTGGCCATCGCCTTTGTGATAAGCCTTTTGAGGGCGAGCTCTTTCTTCTTGAGGTCCTCGGGAGAGGACTCCTCGATCTCGAGCTGTGCCATAGCGTCACTGAGGGCGGATTCAATCTTGTCCTTAGTGCCACGCTTGATCTTGAGAGACATGGACGGGTCGGAGATGATCTCTTCAACCCGGGTGATGTATGACTCAAGTTGCTGGCGCGATTCAAATCTCTTGCTGAAGGCTTCGTCGGAGGACTTGAATTTCGCAGCCTCTGGAAGAGAATTAGTTATCATTCATTTGAAATTAGCAGAGAAAGCTTACCGCTGATCATGTTCTCGATCTCAGTGCTGGACAGCTTGCCAACCGCATTGGAGATGGTGATGTTGGCACTGCGTCCAGACGACTTTTCAGTGGCAGTAACCTTTAAGATACCATTTACATCGACCTCGAAGACAACTTCCAATGCAGCTTCTCCAGCTTTCATGGGTGGGATAGGAGACAAGGTGAATTCACCCAAGGAAGTATTGTCATCGCAATTGGTACGTTCACCCTGGAATACTGGAAACTGCACAGTGGTCTGGTTGTCAACGACAGTGGTGAAGGTACGCTTCTTGATGGTTGGCACAGTCTGGCCACGTGGAACCACAGGAGCGAAAATGTTGCCTTCCATGGCCACACCGAGTGAAAGAGGAACAACGTCCAAAAGGAGAAGATCTTGGGTATCAGCGGAGGTAGCCTTGCCTGACAAGATACCAGCTTGGACAGCGGCACCATAGGCGACGGCTTCGTCAGGATTGATACTCTACAAACTCGTTAATTCTAATACCAGCGATGATCGGAAACGCATATTGTTCTTACCTTCTCAAGCTTCTTGCCATCGAAGAAATCACTCAACAACTTCTGGATACGGGGAATACGAGTAGAACCACCAACGAGGACGATCTCGTCGACCTGGCTCTTGTCCAAACCGGCATCCTTTAGCACTTGCTGAACAGGCTCTAGAGTACCGCTAAAGGCCTTGGCGTTAAGGTCCTCGAAACGAGCACGGGTGATCATAGCATTGAAATCTTCTCCCTCGAAAAGAGAATCAATTTCGACAGTGGTTTGGGTAGCATTTGAAAGCGTACGCTTGGCACGCTCGCATGCGGTTCGGAGACGCCGGAGGGCCCTGGCATCACCAGAGAGATCCTTCTTGGTCTTTCGTTGGAACTCTTTCTTGAAGTGATCGAGAAGGTTGGTATCAAAATCCTGACCACCAAGATGGGTATCACCAGCGGTAGCCTTGACAGTGAAGACACCACCTTGAATATTGAGGAGGGAAACATCGAAAGTACCACCACCCAAATCGTAGATGAGAACGTTGCGCTCCTTGTCAGATTTTCCGGATCCCAAACCATACGCAATGGCAGCCGCCGTGGGCTCATTAATGATACGGAGCACGTTCAATCCAGCAATGGCACCAGCATCTTTGGTGGCCTGACGCTGGTTGTCATTGAAGTAAGCCGGCACCGTAATGACAGCCTTGGAGACCTGTTTACCGAGCTTGGTCTCCGCAACTTCTTTCATCTAGAAAAACATTAATTAGTCTATATGGTGAGCTCATAAAGCGTCGCTGAGAGAGGCTTCAAGCGCATACCTTCATGAGAACCATAGAAGAGATCTCCTGTGGAGAGAAAGTCTTGTCCTCGCCCAGATAGCGAACCTGAACCATGGGGTTTCCGCCTTGATTCACAACCTTGAACGGCCACGATTCAACATCCTTCTTAACGACGGGGTCATCAAATCTTCTCCCGATAAGGCGCCTTTTCTCATTATCAGTACCGTTCATACTAGTCGGCGGGGCATGCGAGGTTCTCAAGGCCAACGAACTCACTTGATATCGAAAATAGTGTTTTCAGGATTCATGGCAGCCTGGTTCTTCGCAGCTTCACCGATCAAGCGCTCATCATCGCTGAATGAGACAAAAGAGGGTGTTGTGAAGTTACCCTGCTCATTGGCAATGATTTCGACATTTGTGCCCTCGTAGTTGGCAACGCACGAGTAGGTGGTGCCTGGGATCAAAGTCAGTCAGTTAATCTTCTTCCACGTCTCAGTTCATATACGTATGCGACTCACCAAGGTCAATGCCAATGGCGCCCTCGTAAACCTCGGTGGACATATTTGGGATAAATGTGAAGTGAACTCAGCTTGCTGAAAAATAGCCGAACAATAAGGGATTTTGAGAGATCAGAAGTAACAGGACGGAACACCAGATCGCAGAAACTAAGAATGGCAAAGAGAGCAGTGAATACACTACAGACGAAAAGAATGAGAGTGATGGCTGTGAGGGAGAATAAGAAGAGAAGTGAGAGAAACACTCAAGAGTCAAGTCTCTGTGTTATATTTCGTTTATTCTTCTTGAAAAAAAAAAAAAAAAAAAAAATTCAAAAACGAAAATTGTAAAAAAACTTTGAAGCTTCCCGTATTTTTGGTGTTTCTTTGGGTATTATTACCGGAGGCTTAAAATACACACTAGTCTACTCTGAGTCTAGGCTCAATCTTGGGAATCACCTGATATCAAATTGGAGACTTCCTTCCTTCCAGGCATCAACGCCGTTTTTCCTGCACATTTGCAACTGTTGAAAAGTGAGACGCGTAACTAAGCTAAAGCTCATTGCAGCAGGGTTAATTGGTGCTCTAAGTACATGCCAGTGCTCCCAGGAATATCCACAATTCCACCCACAATTTCAAATTGTCCCATTAGAACTCCCCAAGCACCATACCAGTTCCACAAAATTATAGGCAGAAACTAAATATTTAATCTCATGCACTTTGCATAATATGTAGTCATTGAGCGAGCAGAACTTGTGAGTTTCTGCTTGTGTTCTGAATTAACAACTATGTCCGACGTGGGTTAATGCATCTGATAACTGTCATCCAGAACTGACAATCCCATTACCGATGCATGACATGAATATAAAGAGTGAAAGCTTCATATTCAACACCAGGGCCGTTCGGTGCTGCCAGGTTCACAAGCCCCCTCCCAGGCGCCGCATACATCTCAACATCAACCTTAGTGACTCCTGGGCCCAACCGAAGCTCGTACCTAGGAATCGTGAAATCTGCAGATCGTACTGGCGGACCAAGGGAAGGTATTTTTTGGCTTCCAACAGTGACGGTTAGTTGAGTTTGGCGCTCGAGGTTGCTTGATACAACAGTAGGCCTAAGATATAAGATATTATGAGAGAACGGGACGCTGAGAGTCACGGATTGCTGAGGGATAATGGAAGATGGAGGAATATCCAAATTGAACTTCGGCCCATTTTCGGTGCGTAAATTCACATGGGCAATTAGACGTGAACGAGGCACCACTATTTTCGAGTAAGAAACGATATTTAGTGGCGCTGGCAAATTTAATAGAGATAAGAGCTTACCGTATTTTCGTGGCGGCCAAGTAGCGGAAACTGAGGCTGATCCTACAGCAGTTTGATCCGGGGTAAGTGGTTTTCGCGTATTCACTAGGGTACCTCCTGGTGCAGTCACACCGCCTGAGGACGGGCCATTTAGTGGTTGACTAGGCGCAACAGTCGCCGCGGAAAGACCATTTAGCTTTCTTGGTCCTTCGTTATGCTGAGCAATACTCGCACCAACGCCCTTAGGGGATTGGCTAGGGTGAAATTCAACCTTTCCAGGAGTCGGAGGACCGAATGCGGAATCTTGCGATGGGATGTGGGTTCTGGCAGAGGATGCAGCTCTGTCACGCAAGGTCCTGGTGGGAACGCTAGGCTGCGCGGACGTCTCGCCGCCGCCGGAGCCGGCTCTGACAAGCTCTTGTTGTCTCCTAAGGGACTCACTATCAACAGTGACACCGAGGTGCGGTTTTTCCGCTGTACTTTCTCCTTGCCTGCCGGAAAATTTCAACATGAGCTTCTGTGGGCTGGGCTCCGGAGTTTTCGTGCTTCCCACTCTGAGTTTGATGCGAGTTGGGCCGCCATCGCCAGCCGCAGTGGGTTCAGGAACAGCTTTCCGCGCTTGTTCAAGTCGCTCGTAAAAATAGTGCTGCGTCGGAATTAGCCGAGGAAACCATATTTCTAGGGAAGTCTGGACAACGTTACCATAAGGTCCTCGGCCAGTTGGACTATCGCGCTTCCATCCTCATTAAACTCCTTGGCGTTACGCCAAATATAACTAACTTCCTCCGCGAATGCATCCCAAGTCTTGAACGGTGACATCTTTGTAGAATTCTTTCTCCCGTCAGTTCCGCGCACGAGTTTCAGGATAGCCCTCAAAGAAGTCGGGTGCTTGATGATATCGTAGTATTCTTTATATAATGTGCGGTCTGGTTTACTCAGGAAAGGGAAAAATAGTTCCTCGCCACTAGTGAATTGGTCAGTACTGCGTCAAATGGAGGTAGATGGCTCAATAACAAAACATACTCTTCATCCTTTAAACGAATCATGTCAGATATGATCTTTTCTTGTGCTCGCTCGAAAGTATATCCTTCAAAGCCTTGGCCACTGCTTTGGATAGGTTCCACATCTCGATCTGTCGTTGGGGTACGATGCTGGCGTCGCTGCGTATTTCTTCGAGGAGCCGGTTCACCGTTGCCGGTCCGGGAACGTGATCGTGCAAGGAGGCGCGCCGCAGACCCACGCTCTTTATCATCGTCTGGCACTGGTGCTGAAAAGGGAACATAATTCTCATCTTTGTAGGCAGGATTGATTTCGGCCATGACGGCTACAATGATTTTGCGAATTCGTTCTGCGTTGGAGAAGAGCGCCGATCCTTTCGGGTTGTAGGACTTTGCATTACTGACCATTCTGCGAAGATCAGCTTCGAGTAGGGTGAGGCAAGGGTATTCGTGATTTCGAAGTCTTGTCTATGCAAACGATGAACCAGTTAGTCAGATCCTGGGACCGGATACTCATTCGCTCAGCTCGCCACGCAAATGCAATGAGCTTTATGGCTAGCAAACAGGGGGGTAAATAGGTCCGTACATACTTCAATCATGTCCAAGGCAATGGGAAGCCTGATGGATTCGAAATATTCTGGGAATTCATTCTATCAAAAATCGACCGCTTAGTACGGATGCCTCAAGAAAGGAACCACTTGGTCACACGAAGGACTGATAGGTAACAGGATAGATTTGGACAGGAAGACAAACTCGATCAGGAAGATGCAGGAATTCTGGCGCAATAAAATTTTGACTAATTCAAAGCGCACCAGATGGTTAGCCACCAAACACGCATATTTAGTGCTGGGTTTTGAAGAAAAAAAGAACTCACTGCTTGTCTCTGGCCACTTTGATCTTGTCAAGTAAATCTAAACCCGCCTTGGTTGTTTCCTCAGGAGTCTCATCGGTCACAGGTATAAAGGTCTGTAGATAGCAGTGACAAGATAGTTATCAGCAAACTCACGCGTTCAGGATCACAACTTATTAATGTCAAAGCTTCAGGATGGCAGGCTGCACATAACAGACGGTCATCATCAATGATATGAAGCGACCAAAAAGACCTGCCAGGAGGTCATACAAGCACAAGAACAGCAGGAGTTAGTAGCTACATAGCTAGTAGCTTTTGCTGAGCATGCTGCTTAACAAGAGTATAACTAAACCCCATGAATTGCCATCCTTCCTGGTTACTTGAGCTGGGGGGTGGTTTTATTGGTATGCTGCTCTGGTGACAAACCACGCTTTCCAGGGCGAGCACAAGGGAATGTTGAAACTTACAGAGAATCTTTGCCGCTTAGGAAACCTCTCTGGAGTATCCTGAGGGACTACCTCGCTGGCTCGTCTTTTCGGTGGCATGGCCCTTATCACTGGTTGGCGTGGGTGAGGATCAGGGCTGGAGCGTTTGAACACAGCGGAACAAACCAAAACAACTTTGCTAGAACAGAAAGACACCAGATGCACAGTCTTTCTGGAATTACTATTTTCTAGGAGAAATGAGATGTAGAATTAACTGACTGTATGAATGAACTGTTCAAGGTTGTTCTTTGCGACTGAAAGCTCAGTTTGCGATCTCGACTTGGGACTTGGGATGAGTGCTGTGGCTCAGCAGTGTGTGGCTAGTGCTATGGCGGGCCTGTAATTCTGGGGTCATGCTGTTACAATGTTACAGGATCCATACTGTGTACAAGACCATTCTGTGCCTGATTAATTACATTAGTATGTATACTATGGAGTACTTCCAAGCTCATTCATCTAATGGGCTATTATCGCTGTGGTTCAGTCAATGGATGAAGTACTCTACGTACTACAGGCATGCTTCTCTTACTTGTGGGGTATATGGAGTACATATCATCAGCGCAATACGGAGTACACTGTGTACATACTCCGTATGTTTGCTCATTTTACAAACAGATAAGCATTAGAAAAGAAAGCACTATTCTTGTGAGACTATTGGTTAAATTATTGCACCTTGTTTCAGCTCGGTCATATTAGTGGCTGAAGCTTGTTACTCCTAGCCAACCAGAATTGAGTATTCTTCAACTAACTCTCTAGTGCGGGAAAGCCCCAATCCCCTCTGTCTGTTTCCCTCCATACATACTCCATACATACATCAATACAGCATCAATAATACCATTATTGGCCTTATTGTTGTTCTGTGGTTATCTCCCTTTATATCATCAACATTGTCTCCCTCTTGAACTAACTGCTCTCTATAAGTTCACTCTATACTACTCAGATTGTGCTCTAGTTTACTATCTCCTAATATTAGCCCATTCTGCGCAAAATATCCTCTTTCTCCTAAGCGCAGGTAACAACTTTTTCAGTAAGTTTAGCTCTTGTGTACCATTGGGTTCCCCCCTCATTTTCGGCGGTGTTATGGTTGTTGAGCATCCTCAGTCCAATTTCTGTCGAGTATTCCATAGCTTCGGTCCGAAATCACCCACTAATCCTGACTTCAGTCGCGATTCACAATCCCGCAGTACACCACCTGCCGTTTTCGAAGTACGATATACCCCGCTCACTTCACCCTCGTGCGCCTATGCCTTCCGCCATGGATATCGATCCCGCGCGCCGCAACAAGAAACCACGACCTCTCTTGGAAACCGAAAGACAGAAACTGGAAGAATTCATCGACTCCATTCACTACTCAGCCAGGTATGGGGGTTTCACTTGAATTTCCTATAACAAGCTCTGGTTGACACGAGGAAGATATTCCGATAATGAATTCGAGTATCGCCATGTCCAACTTCCTAAGAATATGCTAAAACAGATACCGGCCGAGTACTTCGATCAGTCCAAGGGCACCCTAAAGCTTTTATGGGAGCAAGAATGGAGAGGGTTGGGAATCACACAGGTACATATCATAGCTGAAATTGGACAAGGCAAGAACTGAGTTGACACGTAAATTCAGAGCTTGGGCTGGGAACACTACGAGGTCCATGAACCAGAGCCACACATTCTCCTCTTTAAGTGAGACTACCTTTGTCCTTATGTGCTGCGTGGTACTAACAGGGAATTTTTTTTAAATAGACGCCCGATTAATTATCAGCCCCCGGCTCAGTGATGACTAGGATTTTCTAATGACCCATTTCAGGCGTTTTTGACTTCTTATGGAATTGCAGTTGGTTTCGGAATGAATATGGTTTTGCCGCATGGGTTAGCGTACAAGCATTGAACAATTTGACATGGAAAAAGCATTACTCCATTTGCACCTTTTCTTTTTGCTTTCTTTTGCCCGCTTTTAATTTTGTTTTTGAGGAAGACTTATCTGTGGTAATACCTTCGATAAAGTGGTCGCTCCACAGCCGCCGTCTACTTTTCGCTTCCATTGTCATTTGAGAACAAAACCTATGTCCCTTTCAAAGATTCTGGTTCTCACTTCTCTTACACAACCCTCTGTTTAAGCCACTCTTCCCATTGTTGCTGAGTGAAACTGCTGTCAATAGACCTTTCTTCGATACCCTTCATCAAAAAGCCATTGTTAATTTTGATCTCGTATTATTCGGATAGGGAGCCCTTACATCAAAGAAAACAGTCGGAGTAACGTGGACCCCTACGATTCTATTCGACTGCTTGGTCGTTAGTCTCTCGACTCGAATCTCCATTCACGAATAACGGAAAAATCAAACCTTTGTCAAAAACATGATATCACCCGTCACCTGGTTTCCGCCATTCAATGAGCCGTCCGGAGTCGGCTTGTCACTGACTTCCAGCAACGAATACACCTTTGCTTCCTCCAAACCCGTGACGCGAGCAGCCAGCTTGGCCAATCGCTCATAGGTGTGGTTTCTCGTCTCGTTCACCACGTTGGCGTCGAAATACTCCTTCTGCGCTTTGAACAGCTCTGCGCTGAAGTCCCAGAATTTCGACGGGGCGAGCTTCAAGACCGCGAGCGCAGCTTCTTGGGTCAAGGTTGACGACGGGTGCCAGGGCTGGACCTGCGGACGGAACACGACCTGCAGCTTTGGGGTATACGATTTCTCGATGATCGGGATGACAGATGTGTAGAATGTGTGGAAGAGCTTGGCTGAGTACTATTTTGTTCCCAGAATAGTAAATATTAAAGGAGGTCGGTTAGGGAGCTCGGATTGATCTTTTGTTGACTCACCGGGCAGACATAGTCAAGATCTAGATATATGAGTATAATTGCATATGGTCAGCTTCAGAGACTTGTGCGTAAATCAACGTGTGTAGAGAGATTAACGCACAGAGTTCAAGAGTGTGTCTTTGTTCAGTGACCCCGGACGAAGCAAGCTTCAACCCTGCGTATTTCGGCGGGAGTGACATGGTTGTTCGAAGTCTGCTAGGTTCAAACTAATAGCCGTGAGGAGCTGGCAAGAGCGACGAGATTTGTTTCGATATGGGAGAATTATAAGTTTCAAGGCCAATTGGCAAATTTTGAGGTTGCGTTTGACATATATCTATCCCTGCTGAATTTGCCCCGCGAAAGTCAGATGGAGTCCCTTACGTCACTTTTGAAAGGCAGTAACTAGTGATATAATAGTACCCGACATGATTCTCGCAGAGTAAAAGCTCAATGCGACACGGAAATGGACTTTGATTTCAAAATAAGTCTATGCATGCAGTAGTATCTATCTACGACATGATCTCAATTAACAACGCCTGCGCCCCATGCAGCTTGTAAAGCTTCCTGTTATGTCCTGGCTGTTTGGAGTCCTATTTCAAAAGCCAAAAAAAGAAAAGAAAAGAAAAGAATTAAAACGTGGGCATGTGAAAAGAACAAATTGAAACGCCAGATCCTGCCTGCACCTTAAACTTCATCGCGAGTGAAGAGATGGAATGAAAAACAAGAAGCTTCCGGGTATCAAATGCCCCCAGGTGGTCTTTGAGGTGTAGGAGTGTTCGGAGTCTTCAAATCAATATTTAGACCGACCCAAGAGTTTTCCAGGGGATTATACACTCCCTTGGCATAGACAGTGCAATGTCCTTTTGAACCTCTTAGGGCGATTGAGCCTCCGATTAAAAACGCACCCGGAGGAGGCGGGATCCCAGCGTTTGACAGTTTGTTTAATAAAAGACCAAAGGCTTTTGCAGTAAGTATGAAATCAGGATCCGGTTTTGGTATCAGAGAACGAAGAGATTGAAATTGTGAGGGCTCATCGGAACGAAGAGGCGCGAGATTGTCAATTTTGGGAACACTCTGTTGCAACGAGCCGCCGGCGGAGTAGTTTCCTTGTTCTTGCGATAAAGCTGGCGATTGTTCCGAACTCTCAGCCCCAGAAGACAAACCTGGGAGAAAAGGGGAACTATTTGTTTGCTGGATCTCCTTAGGCTGACTCGAGTCACCGAGAAAAAAGGATTTGAGTTTAAGTAATTTTAGATGGCAAAATATCAGTCCAGCTCCAACGAGAGAAAAAGCAATAGATGAAGGGACTAGGATGTCTCGAAATCTCCTGCCCTCATCAAACGGTAGTGACCGTATAACTGCGTCTACAGTTCCATCCTCGTGGATATCAAACCTACAAAAGCGGAGACCGTTATCAATACAAGGCAGTCCACGAATCAGGCAGATGTAGCAAACACGTACCCAAGGTGTTGATATTCTGGAGGTGCTCTATCTGGGAACATTGGTGAAAGCGTGGCTTGCTTGACGGTAATAGGGGTGCCTAGTCGTTTTGAAAGTTCTGAATCTTTTGTGACAGTCATCAGTACTATATCAGCGAGTTCACCTGCTCAACTGTCAGCTAATGGAGAAAATCGCACTCGGACCATATCTCTTCGACTTACTCTTTAGTAACGTCAACAATTCCTCATCGTTTGAAATTTCGGCAAAGAGCTCCCACTCTGGATCGTTTCGAGAATACAAATCCCCGGGAACAAGACGCGGTACGCCCAAGGGAATGAATAGGGGATCTTCTTCATCTTCGGTATTGCCATCTTCATCAACTTCTTCCAGCTCCGCTGCCTGTTTGTCATGTAATATCTCCTCGAATTTTTCCTTGTCCTTGATGACGAATTTGGCAACTCGCTGCCAAAGAAAGTTGTCGAACGCCAAATAAGCGCAAAAGTAGACCATGCAACTGAACAAAAAGCCCCTTTATACCAGTCAGTTAGGGCTTGTAGTAGCTCCTAGGAGGTCCGGATCCCACTTACCTCTGTTTTGGCCCCCGCTTGAATCTGACCCTGTGAACTTTCACTAAGTTCTGTTGGTGGTGAAATGGCCGACGGACCTGTGGAAGAATTATCGGTCGACCCCGAACGACCTGTTGGCAAAACGGGGCAACCCGTCTAAGGCGTGGAATCATCTGGAGCGACTTCGAAATGGATACTTCATACTGGAGAAATAGTTTGCTGTGGACGCGGGGGCGGCGAGCAGAATATAATCTGTAGGTATTAGCTCTACTGGAACTGCGCGAACAAAGGATCTCGGAAGAGCTAAGAAATGAACCAGCAGAAATATCTTGCTGTGTAAGAAATGAGTGAAAAGAGAAATGCTAAGTTAGTAGTAGTGAAATGAAAGTCTTTCTGCTGTTTGACTGCGCAGAGACTGACGTTCTCTCTCTTTCATCGTAACCTCGCCCAGCCCGGATTCTCTTGCTTGGCCGACCCCAAGGCGCTAAATCTCTTGGCAGTATTGAAACTCATTTGTAATTTAATACAATCAATCAGCCAATAAAATTAGATTTTGATTTGTAATTCAAGCCAATCAAAGTGCAAGATGATTTAACTAAATATCTGACCAATAATATTGCTTTAACTAATGGTTTAGTCTGATCTCAATGTTTTGATACATGTTGCCAGAATATTTCCTCCTTTCTATCTATTCCAACCCTCAATCTACAATCTACTGCTCTTCCTCCCAAATAATTCATCATAATCTCAATTTTGCTCTTTAACTAGAAAAATTACATCAACAGCTTCTCAAATGAATTTACAATGATCTATCTCTTTTTCTACATGTTTTATACTCAATTCTGAGAAGAATAGCATCCTTGACACGCCAGCAGGCCACAGGCATAGAAATCTTGTGAGAAAAGTCACTTGTCTAGGCCTAATGACTTGAATACAAGCTGATTATGACTATATTTGACTAGGAATAGAGTGAAAAGCTTTGCCAGCTATCAAATTCTTTGCAGCTACTCTGTACAGCTTACAAGCATCTATCACCTAGACCCAAAGCTACCTCTTGAAGCCTAATAACTGTGTGAAATTCTTACAAAAAGCATGCTGATGAGATTGAGAATTGACTGTTGTGTGGTCAGCTTGAGTTCCTCAGTGTCAGCACCAGCAAACAGCTTACAGGCAAAAGAAATGAAATAGACCTGAGTTATTTGGAATTAAACATTGATTTCACCATATAAATTGCCCTGTTAATTCTCAATAATTCCATCAATGACTATGTTCAATTTTCAACATTAGATTCTTATACTGAGACCCTACACCAGATACATTGAGGACTTGAGCTCCGGGCAGCTTTCAAGTTTATCTTGCTTACTAAGTTAAAAAAGGTCCCAGCCAATCAGAGCAGAGAATCCTTGGCATTACAGGGCTGTGACATGAGTGGGTCCAAAATTTACCGCTAAAGGTCGGCCAAACAAAAACACCCGCCAAGCCCCAACATCACCCATCACACAACTGCTTCATAAACCTCATCATGATGTCTAACCAGCTCCATTTGAGCAAAATACATATCACAAATAATTACTACCTACGCCTTATGAGCAGTCTCTGAGAATCCAGACTGATATCCAGTTTACATCCCGTTGCCTCGACAGGCACATTCCCTGGCCCGGGTTAGAGGCTCCAGCTCAGTGCCAGTATGAGACAGCTGCTCTCGTACTTCACAATCTGCCTTGCGGCAGCAACTACAGCTGTTGCCTCCGAAGATGTAACAATTTTTATGCCCAATGCCTCTGAACTACCGAGCGAAAGACAAGTTGCCCCCGATACCGCCAGATTGATACTTGCCAGACGATTAGGACAGCCAGGAAGTTCGTTGATTGGAGACGTGGACGAGGGGATAATTCAGGACCTAAATGAATTCGGAGGCCAGCAGCCACTCTTATTTGGCGATTCAGTTCAAAAGGGATGGTCTCCTAAGTTACTTGTCATACTCCAAGGGCTTGACCCAATTCAGGGTATGCGATCTGGGCTCAACATTCCCTACGCAATATCGTTCCATTCTGACGGACTTCTGTTTGCGATTCTAGATGCCCATGTACTACAAAGAGCACAAGTTAGTCACATTACCGTACCTGCGGCCGCGCCTGATTTTATGGATGCTTCGTTTGTCAACAGTCTTTTGGCAGAGACCTCCAGGCAGACACCAAACTCTCGACTTTGCACATATCAATGGCAACTGGACCAAGCTGCGGTTGCCGATCTAATGCTTCGAAATATGGTACGATGGAAATGGCATTTTTCTAGCTTGATAGCTAACAGATCTCACAGGAAGACTTAGGTTGTCCTTTGGAACAGCCCTTCCTGAAGCAACTTACGGACGCGATGTTTGACAGAGAAAATAATGTTGAACGTACCCAAAACATTCTGCATGATTACCTCGGTAGTGCGCCTTCGACACCTGGACAACAAGTCTCCGCTGTCCTTAGAATTCGGCCTACACCCAAGGTGAGCCGTGATGGCAATGATCATTTTTTTTAATAACTACCTGAGTTCAGGAGAAAGAGTTCTAAGATATTCTTCAGCAAAAGCAACCCCTCGCCCCTCGTGAATATGTATCACCACTGCTCGCCCTCACACAGTCATCCGTAATCGAGACCATCCTCGTCACTTTGCCCGGCAGCAAGTGGAACACCTCCCCTCCTTCCAGCCAGAAGCCCGCCGTGCAACCACGATCACGACATCATTCTCACAAACGCCACTCATCTCATCTCTCTCCCATCCTGCACCGCGACTCCAACACCACCAAACCCAACAACACCCTCTCCACCCTCCTCCCCATCTGCTACGCCACCAACGAAACCTGCACTGCCCGCACCAACTCGTGCTCTGGCAACGGCTACTGCTACCTCAAGCGCCACAGCCCCACCAAAGGAAGCGAATGCTACGCCTGCAAATGCCTTCGTACCCTCGACTACACCAATCCCGACGGAACGCAGAAGACGATTCAATGGGGCGGACCTGCCTGTCAAAAGAAAGACGTGAGCATGCCGTTTTGGCTACTGGCCGGATTGTCCGTGTTGTTGGTGGTGGGAATATGGTTTGGGGTGGGACTGCTGTGGGCGATGGGCCAGGAGGAATTGCCTGGTGTGTTGAGTGCTGGCGTTGCGGCTCCAAGGACGCAGAAGTGATGGCGATTTTTTTATTTTTTTTTTATTATTTTTGGTTCCTTTCAGATATGGGAGCATGTGTAGTTTGCATAAGGAGTGTTTGTGCCACGTAATTTGACAGGCTCGTTTGCTGTTTTCTCCCTGATATTCGGCTATGTATGGAGCTCTT
Source organism: Emydomyces testavorans (assembly GCA_029449355.1). Taxonomy (NCBI): domain Eukaryota; kingdom Fungi; phylum Ascomycota; class Eurotiomycetes; order Onygenales; family Nannizziopsiaceae; genus Emydomyces; species Emydomyces testavorans. The sequence continues at coordinate 5,971,166 of CP120628.1, forward strand.
TTCTTCTTTTCCTTTTCCTTGGATTTCTGTATATTCAAGATTACCCGGCTGATTTTGCGAAAAGATGGTACTTACCAAGTAGCAATGCTCAGTTCACTATTTAATCATCCCGGCTTCACAAAGAGATAGGACAACCGCCATAGTGTCAAATGGCAATGTGTACATATTAGTGAAAGCGAAATATTATATCATTTCCACGGCTATCAAATATTTGCCAAAAGTAAATAGACATGCGTATCTGGCTGTCGAAGCACTTGACACGCAGATATTTTAGAAAACCCAGTGTGCATTGTGGCAACGAAAAACCATGAAAACAGGCACAGAAAAAGTCCTCGCCTAGCACAGAACATACATCCGTCGAAGAGTAGCAGAGAATATGGGCACCGGACGGATAAAATGCGGTATGCCATGGGGATCATCATGGGATAGAAAACGCTCGGAGGTAGGATGAGAGGGGAGAAAAGCACCACGGATCGGAAAAATAGGCCAGAGGGTAATTCGATACGGGTAATTCTCAAAGAGTCAAGCATGGCATGATATTGATAGGCCAGTAGGCATCAGTATTGAAACCCGATAGCCATGCCCAGGGCGAAAAACTCCTGGCGCCATGCGATGTATGGACCAAATGGCATACACACAGAACAACACAAAGTAAAGAAAACAGTAAATATGCACCATCCTAGATGATAAGACCCAGATCGCCGAATCAAGGAACGAGATAAGAATCAGCTAGCCACAGAATACGCTTCATTAAGAGAAGTACAACAGCAGAAAAAGAAATGCAAGCGTAATTTTAGAGGTCATAAAGAGCACGTTACACTATACAGTAAGAAAATCAGGGGAAGTCGGGGAGACATTAGTGATGCCTAGAAGAGTTACGTAAATGGTATCAGGAGATGAGGGTACTGGTGTATATGATGTCAAGTTCAAGTGACACTTGATCGATTGGGCACAGTCTGAGAGGATCATCATCTTGTGCCAGATTCAAGCTGACCGGGTGTAGGCTCGGTGTTCCGCCGACTTTGATCCTGTGGAGGCCGCGATCGGCGGAATGATGGAAGGCTGATTCGAGGAAGAAACAGAGACGGGAGCCTTGGTCTCCATACCGTGCTTGGATCATTGCGATTTGCGGTAGTATCCGGATCGTTCCCACGAGCCGGTGAACTTTGGCTAGGTCTGGGCTCACGAGCCCCGCGAGAATACCCATGCCGATCATCGGACGGACCGATTGAGATAAATCGTCCTGGGAGTACTATTCTTGTGGAAAAGGGGTGTAGACGGCTTCCAACAAATACTGGTTCAGGCTCTGCTGGGTTGTTACCCCGATCGGTGTTGCGTCGACCGCGTTCCGGCTCGTTGTTGCCATCGGAACCATCAGGCCGAGGTTTAGGAACATAGTAATCAGCCTTGCAGAGTGGGCAGCACGCTCGGCGGCTAGTTAACCAAGGGTCAACGCAAGAAGCGTGAAAAGCATGGCCACAGGTCAATCCGCGAACATCATCGTCGTCTTCAATGATATCTAAACAGATAGCGCAGGAATCACCAGGGTTCGCAAGTAGCTCAGCGGGCATGGCAGCATGAATTGGATCATCATGGTCATCGTCGTCATCATCGTTCAGATGGTCTTGGTTCACGTCTGGAGCTTGCAACTTTGGTTGTTCTCCAGATGCCCTAGCCTCCGAAGGTGATGGCACAGTTTCCTTTTCTGATGCATCGCTCTTTGGCAAGAGCTTATGTTCTTCATGGAAAGTATTCGATGCTTCAGCATAGGTAACGATTGTTGGATTATTGGTTATATCAGTCACGGTTCCTGAACTACGCCTCAAAGTTGCAGGCCTGCTCCCTGAGGGTGCCTCTATTCCTCCAGCAGTGGGAAGTCCTTCGTCGGCTCGAGATGCACGCCAGGCTTTATACTTTGTAAGTGGGAATCGACTATTGACCTCGTCCATGGACATGAGTTTCTTCTCCCTCCGCCTCCTGTGAGTCCTTGGAACCGCCATGAGGTCAATGGGTTCGCCTGTGTCTTCGTTTCGGAGCTGTCTATGGCGCTGGTTGTACCGGAAGCAGTATTTCACACCAACGATAATCCTAAAAGACAGGTTGCCCAGTATCAGCCAGGCACGATCTATCCCTTGTGCATTCGAGACCTCCTCGCTTGACAGCCAGAATAACTGAATGGGCTTACCAAAGATTCGTGAAGACAACACCGAAGCCCAAAGCGACAAAGAATAGCAGCGGCTGGCCATTGCCGGAATTTGGACTCGTATCAGGCGTACCGGTAGGAGTTGGAGTAGAGGTTGACATGATGAGGGACGTGTTCAGCGATGTAGATTTTTGTTTATTTGCCTTGTGCGAAGTTTGCGTCAATCCGCTTTCCCTTTCCTCTCTCTCAATCGAAACAAATCCAGAAGTATCAAAAGACTCGACCAGCCCCGCATGGAATTCACGTTATGAAAAGGGCTGCCTCGATTCAGTATTGAAGGAATGATATCAAACACAGAACGACGGCTGTGGGTGAAAGTGCAAGCGTGGCAGTGAAGCCACAGGGATGCTCCGCCCGGGTCGGCGCGGAATGCAAAGTGAGCAACGGGACTTTGTTCTGCCTGTTAAACTGAGAGGCAGATGCAGCCGTCAACCATGGGAGAACAACAATTCAGAGTCAGTCAAACCATGGCGGAGCCATAATCTGAGGGGAGTTGTCGTGTGTCGTTGCAAGGATGGCTGACGTTGTCAAGCGGCTGGGGCGGATGGGCAGAAACAGAGTTTGCAACAAATGAGAGCAAAGAGATGGAGATTTGTATTTACAACGCAGACATCAGAAAGGAACGATCAACAATGGTGATGAAAGAGAAGGACTCTCGAAGAAAAGGAGGCGAGAATACTGAGAGACTCCCTCGTTTGTTGAGTGGTTGAAATGCTGGAGTGGGAAGCGAGAGAGCGAGAGCGAGGAGGAGAAGGTGGAGTCTTGGGTGGCATGCAGACAGGGTACATACACGACTGGGGTAATTACCGTCTTCATACGGAGCTCCCAAGTCCATTATTACCACGTTCCTCTTTTGGGCTAAGCAACAGTCACTTAGCCTGGGACTAGTCATTTATTCTCTAGTCAGAATTCTGCAATATAGCTATAAATCAGTCTTTAATCTGGTAAATAGTTGATCCGTTCCAGTACATATGTATCCATATTGTATGGCAATGTCCTCCACCCCTGCTTAGATCTGCCATCATCAATCCAGCCTTGAATCCACAGTCAAACACTAGGCTAGTTAGTTGTCTGCTGTCAGATGTTTCTGTGTGTGAATGAGAGTGATTGTACTTGAGCTTTTATTGTGCCAGCAGATTGTCAAGGAGAGAACTTCATATATAACTAACTGTGTGTGTATGTGTGTGCTGAGTTGCTACGATGAGTCTCAGACTATTTGGGAAATGAAAAAAAGGGATGCTCTTGACCCTGAATTGTCCCTCTTCCACTCAGACAATGGTCAACTGTGAGTACTAATCTGTCTTGGATGTGGAAAAATGCTGCACATCTTGGTTCATCATCAATATATAGCAGCAAGGCCAAAAGCCTGTCTGAGAGTGAGAGCCCAGAGAAGCCTTTAAATGCTATCATATGCATTGCGGGCATCTCATCCACCAGACATCCCATCTCAATATCTGTATCTCTTTCATCATATATAATTAACATTCAAAGTCTATGGGAGTGATTGTAAAGTACAGATAGTTTAAATATTATCAAAGGAAAAAGCCTTTGTGGAAAGAATGGTATGCATGCGAATGGCGTGGAAAAAGTGAGAGAAGCCACACAAGGTCCTGGAGGAGCAGAGAAAAAGTTAGTAATGAATGTATATTTTGGAAGCAATAGCAGAAGCAGTGAAAGCAAACACCAATTGAAAATAATGACTGTGGCAGTTCTTGTTTCTTGGTTCTTAATAGAAGGATATAGGTAGCAGTTTGATCATTCAAGACATTTTTTTGGCGCATAGCCAGAGCTGGCCATGCATCCTGTGACATATGTTTCAACATTCCTTTCACGTATCTCTTGGAGTGGAGCCTGGGTCTTCATTATCTTAGAAGTGACTGTTTCCATCACTTGAATGGGTGTCAATGCCTGAGGAAATTGCAAATGTAGGGTATCAACTTAGAATACACGCACATATGATTCATTCCGAGCTCTATACAAGGAAGTAGGAGAGGGAGAGGGAAAAGGAAATGATGAGACAAAACAGTTCCAAACAAGGTGAGATGGACTATTTGCTCTCATGTATTGCTTCCGCACTGCCTTTCACCATCTTTAGAAATTGTTCCTGATAATCCTCCACGAAGCTGTGACAGGAATATCTCTGTCATGCATTCAATGTTCGCACAGCACTCTTCATAGCATTCGCAAGCTGCGCTGCGCCCAGAAGAAACCCAGCAAAACAAGTCGGTAGTTATGTCCATTTCCCTTCCACACAGGGGACGCCACCCCACAGGTCTCCTTCGTCTACAGGACTTTTGGGGCGCGGAACTCGAGGTTAGTAGGAAGCAAGAATCAAGCAAGGATCATCAAGTACTCAATCATATTCACATCTTGGAGAAGGCAGTGTCCTGTTCAAGGTTGGTCAAGGCTGTTTGGGTTGCAAAAGTGTCGTGCGCCGCCTGGCATTAAAAGTATTGACAATGCTCTATATGGCTTTTCTGATATTCACTTGGTCAGGAGAATTCTGCGCCAAGATTAAGCCCATAGGTTTCCCAATCCTTGTTGTTCTTGGAACCTTTCTTTTTGCCATGTTGGGAATTTCCCATCATACATAATGTGGTGTGTCAGCGTGAGGTCTGTGATTCCGCCAAGTGTGTATAAGTTAACGTATAACTATACGGAGTAATGTTGAACCTAGCTAGCTCTTCGGACCAGTAACGAACGGGAATAAGTGGAGAAGTCCTATAATATGATTTGCTCAGAAAATATTTGGAATCAAATACAGTCCAAAAAGGTTCTTATTTCGAACTGGGACCAGGAAGTGTTTCTGCTCCCACCGCTCTCGTATGCAGTGCTGATATCTAGCTTCGATCCCTTCAAAACAGGAGGCAATCTGAAGCCACATACATACTATGTATCCAACTGGAATACCCTAGATGTCCAACCCTGCTTTATGCTATCTACCTATGTAGTTATCAGCCTACCTAGGCTACCTGCCGGCTACCCTGCCTGGACCTGCGACGACATCCGATAGCTGCTCCACCGTACATTGCGTTCGGGGATAAAGATGAAAGAACAGGAAGAATGGCCTTTTTAAGAGTGTTGACACATTCTCAATGGTCTCTCTTGTCTTCTTGTTGATGCTGACGTGTCGCTGATGGCTTGTAGTTAGTATCAAATTGAACAGAACTAAGGAATGACATCGCACAAAATTATATAAATCTCAACGTTCTTGGATATATGGATCTTGGATTGATAATGGTATGTGGTTATGGCAACGATCCTTCGGAGTCTGGTCAGATCATTCTCGTTGAAGTGGTCTGTTTGCCATGTCTCATACATACCTGGCCACATTCTCTTGGGAAAAACAGTGGCTGCATCGGCATTCTGGCCTAATTCGTGACGAGTATCTCAGTTCGCACATACCTGACCCCACTCCTTGAAAGTTCTGACTACTATGTAGCCATTTGTTGTTGGACTTCCTAGTTCTTTCGACAGCAAGGTCCATGCTTCATTCACTCTGCTTTATCGGCGCAAAAGCTGTGTTTGATTGCTGGGTATCTGATCTACTTTGAGCAAGCAAACATGCTGGGTGCATTGGAGCAATTGTTGCCATCTGACAGTTAATTTTGCTACTGTCGTCCTTTGTCTGCTGGCTGGTGCTAGAACTTGAGGCCTATAACTACCTACATACATACATACTCAACACATCTGGAATGAGAGAAGCATCAATGCAAACTGTGGGACTTGCAGAATGCTGAGATGGACCAACATCATACGGATCCTACTGACAGTTGACGGTTGATTTTGAAATGGCGTCACTATGTGGATTATCCATCGCCTTATTCTGACTTCAAAGGTGGCCGGAAAAGGAGCCCATGATGAGGAAGGAGTCTCGAGCATTCCTACTTGCTGATATATGATACATTAGTACATACATACATAGGAGAGATCACTGGGGGACGACACACTCGAGCCAGGCTAAGAATTACATCATATCATTGGATCCTCTCCAATCTATGTTTATTTGTTGCCAAGTGCTATCAGATTCATCTCTGGCTAGGATGAGAAGGCCTATTTTCCAGAGGATACCTTTGACGCGTCAATGGCACCTAGGAACATGGGTCTATCCGAGCATTGTTCAGATTCCTGCACGTAACTCTGGATGAGTACCTTTCTGACCCTTTCTGTGGATGAGGTGCGAAACGGCCAGGCAATTGACGCTAATAAGAGTACATTTTGATGAGGCATTGGCAACCTGGTGACGCATGCTCACATGGCTTTATATACGGGATCACTCTCTCAAGGATCTTTATTTATACTGACAAGTGGACTCAAGGGGAAAACAGCCGAAACAGAGGAAAACGAATACTTCGCCAGCAATAACAGTGATCCAACGCAAACGTCGTCGACCTGCATTGGTGTGCGTTCGTTGTCGGCGACGAAAAACCAAATGCGATCGAAAAGCCCCTTGCAGTCATTGTCTTCGAACTGGCTTTCGAACGTCATGCACATACGTCTCCAGTGATCAGACTCACATCGCTGATATTCGAGATCGAGGAAATACTAATACGAGTACCTCTCTCCCTTCCGCTGATGGACAATGAGAGTGCCTTCAATTTGCAGCATGAGGTCGGTAGCGACAGTCGTTTGCCCCTGAGGTATAGCAGAGACGAGCTCGCTTCTGTTGCAAACGGGCCCTACGAAAGCTCCTGGGAATCCCTGACGAGGCCAGAAACGGGAAGTTGTGACTCAGTAGGGTCAAAAATACCAGTCTTCACAACGAATAGCGGTCACTTGAATTCTCTTTCACCTGGGTTACAGCCACTTTATCAGCGGATTTATCCTTTGGAGCCGAACCCTGCGAGTCTTGGAGACGATCCAGACTCAGGGAATACTAAATCGTCACCTGGTTTAGGCAGTCTTAAATTAGAAAAGGAAATTTTGAGGAATACGCACGTACTAGGGAAAAACCAGTGGTGGAACAGTGTCACGCAAGTATGGCTCTTTTCTCCTATCAATCCGTGAGACATCATATCTTTGAAAGCCCTGCTCCATGCTATGTTCTTGAAAAAGAAAGTCAAACCAGTATTTTTAGTACTTGAACCGACTGAACTAATAGTAAGAAACAGCTTGAAATGATGGGACTTAAACTACCTAAGATGCTTCAACACAAAACGTCTGAACTGAACGACCTCGCTCAGAAATGTCAACAGTTATCACGATTAATCAAGCAGCATTACTGCAACCCTCAGCCTTTACTGTCTCATGATCTGACGAGGTATCTTCCCTCGAAACGGATATGCGATAGCCTCCTCCAAACATATTTACGAAATTTTGAATATGTCTTCCGCATCGTGCACGTACCAACATTTCAACAAAGATATGAAGAATTTTGGGAGAATCCTGGGTCCACAGACAGTGCCTTTCAAATGGAGCTTCAGCTTATATTTGTGATAGGAACCTGCTTAACCGAGGATTCTGGTGACACCAACGGATGCGATCTGCGCCTGCACCTGCGTTGTGCTCATTGGGTCCAAGCAGCTCAGCAATGCTTGAATTCGCCGTTTATGAAATGTCACCTGGGCATCTCAGGAATCCAAGTGCATTGCCTCCTACTCCTGGCCCGAATGGTAGCTTCTGTCGAGGCTGATCTGGTTTACGTGTCGGCAGGATCTCTCCTGCAAACGGCATTGCAAATGCTGCTACATCGGGATCCTTCTCGTATCCCGGGTATATCGTTCTTCCACGGGGAGATGAGGCGCAGGTTATGGTCAACGATCTGCGAGATTCTTCTCCAAGCCAGCATGGACTCTGCTAGCCCTCCAATGATATCTTGCGACGATTTTGACTGTATGCCCCCATCTAATCTCGATGATAGCCAAATCAGCGAAGCCACAGAGACTATTCCAACTCCCCAACCAATGAATGTTTTCACTCGAACATCAGTCCAAATCAGCCTGATGCGTTCCTTGCCAGTCCGTCTCAGTGTTGCAAAGGCTTTGAACGGCTTGCAAACCGAGATACCCTACGACGATGCCCTCCGTCTAGGAGAACAGGTCACTGTGGGTCTTGATTTCCAGTTTCCAGAACATTTGCTCTCATCCACGTCGAATCACAGCGGCTTTGATATGCCGCCCCATTCAAGTAATGTTTTGTCTTCTCGCTGAGAATAGAACTGAGCGGACAGTGGAAGCTACATACATACTGTTGTCCACGCTCAGGATATGCTTCAGAAAATGAGCCACAAGAGACTAGATCTGCATTACCGAGATGATGTTAAATTCAGGTCCCTTTATACATAAGTGACATGATTCTCTGACTCACATCGTTGAAATTGTTGCGTAGAGCTATTCCCTGACTTCCTCGAATTAGGTCATGATGAAACGTAGGGACACAGCGGAGGATGGAGCGACGGAGGATTGGTCGATATGTAAAGGTCTGATTAGGGAATGGCCACGGCATCTATGAAAAGACATGCCTTGGCTCAATTGAGGATGTATCAGTCCTTGAAGAATCTCCAGTTCATTGTCCGGGAGGAGTATGTCGTGGATCATGCCGCTCAAAATGTGGAGTATGTAGTAGCCAACAACACTAGGAACTACTTCTTGTCTGGAGATTTATTTTTAGATTCCAGAGTGTAGACTCAACTCGTCAACTTCTTCACCGCTCTTAGCATTCTAACCCGACGGCAGAGGTAAACAACACAGACGAGTGTCATCTCATGCAGTTAAAAATACGTGCTAGGCACCGTGCGAGAGTCGTCTTGGGGTGTATAATAGTTTGAAGGAGGGAGAGTTGGTCTTGAGCCTGAAATGTATGTATTGTGCACCCGTAAGTCTGTCGTTATGTCACGTTTGACGAATTTTAACTGATATTTTGTTGCCAATAGGGCTATCTCAACTCCCGAGATAGAACGTCTTCGAAAGCCTCGACGTCGTTATTTACTTCATGAAAGAATGGGCCGTGGCCCCCTGCCCATCCGGAGCAGGAACTCGGGGAGACTTGGTCAGTGAGATTACTTGTACTGTGCGCCCTGAACAATCAGCAATCCGCGCCGCAAAGCACACTAAAGTCATCCAGTGCGTAGGCTCATAACTCATCAACCAGTTGCGAGCAGCGCATCAAGCTCAGAGTACAGAGTATGACTCGAAAAGTACGCACCACAAGTTTAAACCCACTGATGAAGTGCTTGCGAAAGAGATTCCCAGCATGATGCTGGAGTCACACCCTAAGAAGCAGCGTATTGTTCAGGCGTTTTGGACGAGAAAGAAGCTTTTTGGGTTGCAGCGGAGACATTCCTGTCCGCGAGGAGGCACTTGTTCACAGCGGGTAACCAGATCGCTTCGCGAAGCTGGCCCGAGTTGCAAAACTCTCCCGACCCGCCGCACCGATCAGGTCAATTGACCTGAGTACTGGTGCACCGATCCAACGGAGCTCACTTGTGGATGGTCTGAAACCAAATCTGACTGGTGGTGGAGGCAGTCCTGGAAGTGCCACCGGTGTGGCTGGTGGACGTCCCGCGAGGACACTTTCCAGGGGGAGGAGGTGGAAATGGCTTGCCATCCAAACCTCTCGCGAAACTGCCGCAGGGGCCTCACGGTCCCATTGGCGATTTCGCGGAGGACTGGTAGACGCACCACGACCACGACCACGACCACGTCCACGTCCCCTGGAAGCACCTCGCGAAGGCGCCACCGCAGAAGCTGCAGGCACACCTCTCCCACGACCACCCGGCGGCGGGAGTGGCAAATATAAGGATAGGGTAAAGAGGTCTATCCAATTTGGTATGAGTAAGCGTGATATGACTACTATTCACTTTAATCAATATGGTAAATCAATAGGCAGCTTAGAAAGTTAGAAAGACCAGGAACACAGACCAATTTCTACATGATACGAATTTGTTATTTAGGTGCCGATAGAGATGGTAACGTCCACAAAAGGCGCGCGCCAAAGAGGAATTCGAAACCAACTGAGACTTGGTGGGCCGATTTACCTTATCCGTGTTCGAATCACGAAAACTCAATTGGTCTGTCAATTTGGCCTCCGAAGACCATGGGTGGCTCCTAGAACGCCGAACTTCGGTTACGTGATGCGCCCAACGGTATCCTTGGGTTCACTCAGCCATTACATCGTAGTAGTAAATGCATCTGACAAGATGTCCAAGCGCTCCTTTGCCAGTTTCGCTCAGGCGATGAATGGGCTGGGCTAGAATGGTCGACAGCTCGCTCCTATCATGGTTATTGGGGTTTTATGTCCGAGATGGGCAAGGAATCGACGGTGGCTGGGGAACACGCCCACGCGTCCGGCAATCATGAGGTGTTGGGGCACTGGGAGTGCCTTACCTCCTTAACTGTCATTTTCTCAGGAAAACTGGGTTTCCAGTCGATTTGGCCTAGTTGATAAGCGTCCTAACTTTCTGTCATTCTATATTCCGGGAAATGTTATGCATTGCGGGGAGAGTTTGGTGATCATCGGCTCACATGCAAAGATCGAACAGATTGTAATATGAACTTACATACATACAAGTAAAGATAGATTGTATATCTGGGATCCGCAGTGGCATAAAATCCAGCTGTGCATCATTGAGTTGTATCCGAGGATTAGGTTTGAACAACCGAGAGCCCGAGTCGGAGCTGCCATAGTTATGCACAGTCATGCCTCATAACCAGGGAGGAAGGATGTGGCTGAGCAAGTCGCTGAAATCTGTGACATATCAATACTGTGTAGCTCCGATATCATTTCGTTGTTCTGGACGGTTTGTTCCTTTTTTTGGCGGCAAGACTGCGATAGAGCCGAGGTTCATTCATTTGGCCGCGCAACCAAACAATGCTGAATATCATGGAAGGGTGTGAACGACACAGTCCAAGCGTCACAGCATGCCCAAAGAGAACGGTTCCTCTTCTCGGCTAACCCCAAGCCAGAAGATCTACAGGGTTGTCTCCGTTTCCGGCACTTACAATAATGGCACTGAATCAGAGAACCACAATGCGAACAGAAGCACAGGAGACGGGAGTGTCATACCCCGCTGCCGTGGTGGAGATGAAGTGGATAAAAAGGAGACAGTGCCATAAGCAAGCGAACCGGATTCAGAAATGGCAAGGATGATGATGAAGACGGGCGCTCCTCTATCCTCCAACAGGGAAAATTGGCCGAGTGCCTGGTGAAGTCCAGCCCCGTATGCCTAATGTACATATGGAAGCACGGTATGTCTTTTTAGGTTCTCTTCCCAACAGTCCGTGCTTTGAGTGTGTCTGACGTTCAAAGCTTCGTGAAGATCAGTTGGCGGGATTGCTATACACCAGGTGTGGTCCTGTTATTAACATCATGCTGTAGGTCAGAGGGCGATCTGAAGAATTCTTTCCAGCCTCTCTGTATGAAATAAGTAAACGATTGGCATTTAGAGTGTCAATTCGGTAAGCTCTAACAAAAACCGTGTCTGAAAATGTGAGGTTCGGGAGGCAGTGTTCATCGCCCTGGTTAAGCACGTCCATTCTTCTGAGAAATCGAGGATGGCCCTGCGAATGAGACACTGTCAGTCCCGCTCAACATTCATTAAACCCGTTCATTCTATCATTCCTGTCTAGAGTAACAAACAGGAAGCCTCAGCAGGGCCCTGGAGGAACCAGGTAGGGATGGCAGTCAACCGTGTGTTTTCGCGCGGTGTTCAACATTTCATCCGGTGCCAAACCGTGCAAACTGGTTCTCCCCTGGCTGTCCTCAAACATGTTCGCTGGGAGTTCAGAGTCCTGGTCGTCCTCTGCTGAGACGCGAACAGTGACAGATGGATTGACGTTGAATCGAACGGACGTTGAGTCTCAGAACCCCGCTAGTCCCGATGTGGGTGATTACCTCAGCATAGTTCACTCACTTCCGTCCTCCCGATTCGTCCGATCTTGCTCGCATAAAATCCAAACTGTTGATGCGACTCTCTTCGGGTTTCACACTAACATCACGACTCAAGCTGAAGCAACCATGCTCTGGATCTCAAACCGTGGTGTTCATTCATTCATTCTCCCTGCTAACCTCGATGTTCTGGAAAAAAACCACCCGGATCTGGCAGTGGAGTTTCTCTGTGCACTTCCTGTATTGGCATCATTCCACCCGGCTACGACTAAAACCATCCGGGACTTGCTCGATGGATCCTTTGCGTGCGAGGGGTTCAAACATGGTGAAGCAAGTTTTTCTCCGTGATCTTTAGCTCGCATCTCCCTCCATATACCCATAGCATGCAAGACTAGACGGTTTTACTGTCCTCGTTTTGCTGTAGACCTCGGGATATCCTGCAGCTTTGCGATTTAGCTGCTATTGAGAGTGGCGACCGTGCTGAACCTTCATTCCTCGGTGTTTGTGCACGTTCCTAAACTGGCAATACTTGAGATAGCTGAGACGCACAGAGTTGGAGCGCTTCGTGAGAATGGAATCCAATCGACAGGAAAAGTGGGGGGTTACAGCCCCAAGGACTCTTACTATAGCATGCTTCGATTCTCCTCAGACTGTGATGGGAAATGTTATAAGAAGAGTGGTGCACCGCGCTTCTAGAAAACAGACTCTCTCAAGCTCTGTCGCAAGCGATAAACCTGGCGTCCCACTGTCGCTAGTTGTCATTTCTGTTGATTTCCTTCGTTACTTTCATTACTTCTATTGTTTTTTTCCCCCTTCCATTCTCTAAATAATCTTTGACAATCTCAAGGAGTGGAAGGCAGGTCTTTCCCAAGTCTCAGTCACTATGGTATTCAAACCTTCTTTTCTTCTCGCACTGCTGGCAGCTGCAGATTTGGCTGCAGGTCACGGCGCCATTGTCAAAGCTGTCGGAGATCAAGGTGGACAGGGAAGCGCTATTGGCAGTGAGTGACCTCCTTGCCTTTGACCCTTGCAAACCTCAAAGACTGATGTGTTTCTCTGTATAGTTGACCAGAACACGCCTCGAGATGGAACAAGGCGAAATCCATTCCAACAGGATACTACTCGCTTCCGCGGCGCACAGAAGGAGACATGTGGCCAAACTCTGGGGGTAGGCTGACCCTTGGTCTTCCCTTCTTCAAAAGTCTGTAAATGTCGCTAATCTACTTTAGGGTGGTGACAACGACATCGAAGCCGGAACGCAAAAGGTACTTGCGGACAACGGAGGGACTCTACCACAGGTGTCTGCGGGCGGTCAGCTCCAGATGACCATGCATCAGGTCAATGCTGACGGCGGTGGGCCCTTCAAATGTATGATCGACTCCACCGGAACCGGGACTCAGTGGCAAGACATCCAGGTCATGCAGAACGTTCCCGGCCGAAATGGTATCAGTATTTCTGGCCGCAAAACAGACTTTGTAAGTAAAATGGCCTTCACCCATTATATGTACCATCTGAAAACATATTAACGAGTCCTAATCAATCGATAGCCTTTGACTGCTCAAATCCCAGCAAATCAGCAGTGCACTGGCACAGTTGCAGGCCAAAATAATGTGTGCATGGTTCGTTGTCAGAACCCTGCACGTGCAGGCCCCTTTGGAGGCTGTGTTCCGATTCAGGTGCAGGGCAACAACAACAATAACAACAACCAGAATAACAACAACAATAATCAGAACAACAACCAGAACAACCAGAACAACCAGAACAACCAGAACAACCAGAACAACCAGAACAACCAGAACAACCAGAACAACAACAACAACAACAATCAGAACAACAACAACCAGAATCAGAACCAAAACAACAATAACCAGAACCAGAACAACAACCAGAACAACCAGAATCAGAATCAGAACCAGAACAATCAGAACAACAAGAGCAACAACCAGAACCAAAACAACAACAACCAGAACCAGAACCAAAACAATCAAAATCAAAACAACCAGAATCAGAACAACCAGAACAACAAGAATCAAAATCAGAACAAGAATCAGAACCAGAACCAGAACAACCAAAACAATCAGAATCAGAATCAGAACAATCAAAACAATCAGAACCAGCAAAATCAGCAAAACCAACAACAGAACAAGAACCAGAACAACAACAATCAGAATCAAAACCAGCAACTTCAGAACAAGAATCAAAATCAGCAAAATCAGAACCAACAGAATCAGCAAAATCAGCAAAACCAACAACAGAACAAGAACCAGAACAACAACAACAACAACAACAACAACAACCAGAACAACAATCAGAATCAGAACCAGAACCAGCAAAACCAGAACCAGCAAAACAACAACCAGAACCAGAACCAGCAAAACCAGAACCAGAATAACAACAATCAGAACCAGAACCAGAACCAGCAAAACAGCAACCAGAACCAGAACCAGCAAAACCAGAACCAGAACAACCAGAACAAGAATCAGAAGAATGGTGGAAATAATGCTGCACAAGCCAATGCAAATGCTGATGATGAGGAAACTGCTGGTGAGGAAACTGCTGGAGCTGAGAAGGGTGGTAAGGCTGGTGGTGTCCTCAAGGATCTTCTTGGCGGCGCTGCTGGTGGAGATGCCAAAGGCGGTTTGCTTGGTGGTCTGCTTGGAGGAAAGAACAAGCGCCAGCTCAAGGGACTCTTAAACAACGTCGGTCAGAACAACGCAGGCCAGAGAAACGCAGGTCAGAACACTGCAGGCCAGAACACTGCAGGCCAAAACACCGCAGGCCAAAACACCGTGGGCCAGAACAACGCGGGCCAGCAGAATGCTCCTTTCGATGCTGCAGCCGATGAACGCGCCGCAGATGCTGCAGAAGTTGATTGAGGAACACACTGATGCTTTGAGAGTATTGGCAATCTGTCATTGATCACGTCCTAACTAATGTCTCTCCTCGGATCGCCCTCGCGATTCCGGACTTTTATCTCTTTTGTCATTGATATTGTTATTTACTATTGTAACTGATTTCAAATATTTTAACTATTGATGATAAATTGCAGTTTTCAGAAAGCAATTGAAACTTGATGCCTCAACTGTCCTCTCTCTCAAGCTGTAATTCTGACTCGACAGCTGAACTCCATACACACATCGTACCTACATATTGATGTAGTTGACTTGCCTCAAAGCAGCACTGGATGACTAACTACTATAGGTACCTACTAATGTAGTTATGTGTGTACCCAGTGGTTGGCCATCTACCAGCTGGTGAAGTTCTCCTCAAGCTCTTCTAGCGATACCATCTCACTCCATACAACAATTCTAGTATTCTCTCTTCTTTTTCCTCCTGTAAAGATGGCACATAAGTCTCCAACTATTCCTCCGCAGAATGTGACGAATCCAATAGTATTCTTTGACCTAACCTTGGGAGGTAAGCCACTTCCCATATCTCTCTTCTCTGAGTCCGCTTTATATCCATAACTAGCCTGGAGAGTGGGACGTTTATATATACAATGTACATAATTGTACTTTCAAAAGCACTCTCCTCCAAAGCAACAGCAATGTCATGCATCTCAGTTCCAGAAATTTGCGATGAATGGATGGGCTTGCGATGATTTGATACGCATCCCTCCAAATTTTATCAACCCCACGCTGACTTCAAGGTCCCTTGAGGCGCGGCCCCGTTTCGGTTTTAAAAAAATGCAGGCGAACCTCTGGGCCGCATTAAGATGGAATTGTTCGCGAATATAACGCCGCGCACGGCGGAGAATTTCCGCCAGTTTTGCACGGGGGAAAGCAAAGATGCGCGTGGGCGACCGCAGGGATACAAGGGGAGCAAGTTTCATCGTGTGGTCTGTGTGGTTGCTTCTTCTTCTTCTTCTTTTTTTTTTATAGTTGAGAGACAAAGGTGGGCTGATGGATGCGTGTGCGTTTAGATAAAAGACTTTATGATTCAGGGCGGGGATTTTCTTAATGGCGATGGGACTGGCAGAGTGTGCATCTACGGGACTGCTACGTTTCCAGATGAGAATTTCAATTTAACTCATGATGGGCCGGGATTGCTGAGTATGGCGGTGCGTTTTTTTCTTTTTTCTTTGATTTCTTTTCAATCTTGTCCCCTTGTGCATGGCTGGGGGATAGTTATAGATGAATTGGGCTGACTCTGCCGAGCGAAAGAATTCCGGGCCTAATACAAATGGCTCCCAATTCTTCATCACCACTGTGGCCACTCCGTTTCTGAATAACAAGCATGTTGTGTTTGGTCGGGTGATTGAGGGAATGGAGATTGTGAAGATGGTGGAGAACACGAGGACGAGTCGAGATAAACCGAACCAGGACGTTGTGATTGCGCAATGTGGAGAAATGTGAATGAATAGAACGATGATGGTCGAAGTAATGTGTTAAAGATAGCTGACAGTGGACAACTGAGGGTTAAGGACTTGATGGCTTTGCAGTGATGATTTTCTCCAGGGCGGGATGATATTGGAAAAGGGTTAAAGGCGATGAAACAGAGTCAGAGGCGAAATATCCAAAAAATGCGAAATATCCTCCATGGATTAGATGAAAAGATTCTCTTCCGTCTCTTATCCAGAAAATCCAGTAAACTCTAGTGACGCCTTTCTATGCATACAAAACTGCAGCGGGGAGATCTCGAATAGATTCGTTGAAAAACAAATTGCACCCTTGATAAGATAAAAGCAAAACACTGAACAGAACAAGAGTAAAAAGTATTAAACACTTGCTACCAGTCAATAAATCACAGCTTGAACTGCTCAAGGTATTTAGTAGCAGCGTCAATCGCCTCATTGAGCTTATCGACCTCAGTGCCATTGCCGATAGATGTGGGAGCCTTGCCACCAGCTTTCCCACCAATGATAGCAGAAACAACGCCAGACCAGTTGCTTGCAGTAGCACCCTGGGCAATCAAAGACTGAAGACGTACTGTTAGTCGGAATGGACGTAATAAAAATAGAGGAACTATTACACTTGTTAAAACGTACCGATGAAACATAGCATCCGTGAGCAACCCGTCCCTGCTCAGCATCCGCAGCGAACACATAAAGCGATTTATCTTTCAGCTTCGACTTCGCATGATTGATAGACTCGCTGATAGCTTTCGCATTGGCGGACGTGGGTAAACGGACAACGAGGTATGAGCGATCTTTATATTCGGGTTGTTCAAAATGTGAATTGATCGCATCCAGCGCAGCCTTGATTTCCTGCTTTTGCAGAGCTTTCTGTGCCTCAAGGAGTTGCTTGTGAATCTGCGCAAACCGTTCACGAAATTTGGCCTTCTCAACTGCTGATATTGAGAGTTGATTCAGATCGACCTGGATAAGTTTGGCTTCTTGTTCTTTCTTAGCACCAGGCTCCATTCTCTCAAACATGTTAAGTCGTTCACCGAATTCTTTTGCGATGCGCTGCACTTCATGGGCATCTTCGCCAGTGACTGCAATGATTCTTCGAATACCTTTCGCGATACCGCTTTCCTCAAGGATTACAAGGTCCTTGATATCCCCGGTTTTCTGCACATGTGTGCCACCGCAGAATTCGATACTAACTCCTTGCCATCTAGGATCCTTAACGTTCTTGAGAATCTCATCCAACTCGACGCCAACAGAAACCACACGGACGGGATCTGGATAAGTTTCGCCGAAGACAGCCCGAACACCAGTAATCTCACGAGCAATCGCGAGAGGAACGTCTTGAGAATATACAGCGCAATTTTGGCGGATATATTCCGTAGACTTTGCTTCAATCTTCTCCAAGTCACGATCGGAAATAGCCGACTTGTGGGAAAAATCGAATCGCAGTTTCTCCGCTGCAACAAGCGACCCTTTCTGATCAATCCCATCTCCAAGGATCTCTCGAAGAGCGAAGTTGAGAATGTGAGTTCCGGTATGATTATTCCTAATGGGCCATCGTCGGAGCTCATCATATTCAGAAATAACGGAGTCGCCAACTGAAAAGTCACCATACTTAATGAAACCGGTATGAAGAGCATAGCCACCATACATTTGAACATTCCTGACGTCCAATTCTGCCTTTCCGTCGATGATGATCTTGCCGGTGTCATACTCTTGACCACCTTGCTCGGCATAGAAGTCGGTCTTGTCCAGGATTATCCCGATTTGATCGCCCTCCGGAATGTCTTTGGTAGAGTTGACAAATTCCTTTCCGTGGTAAATGGAAACGATTTGAGAGAGTATATTTCCTCTGCCGAATTTTGCGCTGTCATCCGTTTTAGGAACGTTGTCCTTCTCAAGCTTGCCGAGATCGTGAACAGTAAGTTTGAGAAGGTCAGAGGCGGTTTTCGCTTGGCCTTTGCTGGCCTCCTTGGCTTTTAGCCTTGCTTCTTCAAATTCAGTGTTATCGATGCTGAGCCCTCGCTCCTCAGCCATCAGTTGAGTAAGGTCAACAGGGAATCCAAACGTGTCGTAAAGGCGCCATACATCTGCACCGTGCAGTTTGCCCAAACCAGATGCTTTCGCCTGTTGAGCATAGATTTCGAATTGTCGTTCACCACGATCCAAAGTCTTAGCAAAAGATATTTCTTCTTCGTCCAAAATTTCCATCAAATCAGTCTGTTTCTTCTTAATTTCTGGGAACATGTCTCCCATCTGCTCGACCAGAGTTGGAACTATTTTGGAGAAGAAATTTCCAATCTCGACCTTTAAATACTTTCGAGCGTAACGAGCCCCCCGCCGAAGCACGCGTCGAACAACATATCCACGGCCTTCGTTATTCGGAATGGCTCCATCTGAAATAGCAAATGTTAAAGTCCTTACATGATCAGCGACCACTCTGTAAGCTGTGTCAATTCCGTCGACATCTTCTTCGCCAAACTTTCCGGCGTATGGGCGAACTCCAGTAATTTCACGGATGGCATTAAAAAGAGGCGTAAAGACGTCGGTATCATAATTCGATGGTTTATTTTGGAGGACAGATACTAATCGCTCATAACCCATTCCTGTATCAACGTGTTTATTTGGGAGATGGCGTAGAACCTTTTCAGACTCGCGGTTATACTGTATAAAGACGATATTCCAAACCTCTAGGACGTTAGGGTCATCCATGTTGACAAGATGAGCAGCATTACGCCCGCCAATTCTATCGTAGTGAACTTCACTGCATGGCCCGCATGGTCCCTGGTCTCCCATCTCCCAGAAATTGTCCTTCATATTCCCGGAAAGGATGTGATCTTCTTTAATGCCGGCAGACAGCCATAAATCTTTTGTTTCCAGATCAGGCTCAACACCAGCTTCTGAGTTCCCTTCAAAGTATGTCACGTATAGGCGGTCGGGGTCCAAGCCGTAGATCTTGGTGAGGAGGTCCCAGGAATATTGGATAGCTTCTTTCTTGAAGTAATCCCCGAAGCTCCAGTTACCTAACATCTCAAAGAAAGTCTGACAAAAAAAGCCATCAGCATATTAAATATAAGAGTCGTTGCGATTCTTACGTGGTGGTAACTATCTTTCCCAACATCGTCAAGATCCTAGAAAAGGTCAACCAAAAGTCCTAAGCTTCTTGTCTTCGACGCGGTACATACGTTGTGCTTCCCGCCAGCACGTATACACTACGCCAGCAGTTAGCATCGGATGCGACGATATCAGAGAAGAGAAAGGAAACCTTCTGAGTGTTATGCGCGCGCTTTAACTGCGCAAAATCCGAGTTCGGGTCAACAGTGCCCAAGAATATAGACTTGTACTGATTCATTCCCGCATTCGCAAAAAGCAAGGTAGGATCTGACAGAGGAACGACCGAAGAAGACGGAACTACAGACAGAACAAAAATCAGTGAGTGGACATAAAAGAGGCATTGAGTAAAGCGGGGAGAAACTGGGCGATTGCTCACCAAATGTATGGCCATTCTGCTTGAAGAAATCTAGAAAGGTGTCGCGAACTTTTACAGCAGGCCAGTCTATTTCATTGTGCGCAAGAGCAGAAGTAGAAGACGACATGTTGAACTGCGTAGAGGGCTCTAAGCGTGGAGTGATAAACTGGTTGCGAGGAGAGAGTGAAATGGCGGCGGCGGCGGGGGAGTGGAGGCACCAAAAGCTCGATGGCGAGACGTTGAAGACCTTTTGAGTCAGACCAGCAACACGCCGATTCGCCAACACTGCCAAAGAACTCCTCCCACTCAACATCTAAGCTGACGAGAACAAGGAATCTGCCGTGCTGCTATTGCACTTGCATCTAGTTAAATATCAAAAGAAACACTGGGGGAAAGATAAAAACTGCTTGACTGGGAGTGATAGTTGGTGAATTGGCTAAGTTTCTTTTTCGATGGTGCTTGGATGGCCGCAGCAGCTGTGGGGAGAGCTGAGCTTTATGGGCAGAAACGTCGAGCTGATGATGAGCTGGAGGGCGAACAGCCGCTGACCAAGAAGTTTGGACGCCTACGAATTGGTATGCTCGTCTTTTACTCTCCTAAATAATCCTGAATGTCTCAAGTTGACATATCCCTCTCTCCCAGGGCGATACTCCAATCCTGCAGATACCACCAAACCCATCGCCACCACGACCAGCCATGTCAGTGTTCTTCCAGAAGCCCCGCGTGTCTCGCCGTTCGATGGAGATGGAGATGGAATGCAAGTGGACGATACGAAGACAAGAGTGTACATTAACGATCTAGAACGTGAAATAGCGGAAATAGAAGCTGAGGAAAGAAACCATGTCGTCGAATTCCTCCCCGAAATCGAGAAGAAACTAATGGCGATACCGGAATCAGTTTTGAACTACAAACCCGATAATGAACTCGTCCTCTATCGTTTGCCCCGTGTGCTAAGTATCTCTGAGGAGGAAGATGCCACCCGTTCGGTTATCGCTGATGCGAGGGAGCGTGCGCGGGAGAAGAGTCTCGCGGATCTGAGAAAGAAGGAGCAGGAAGGCAAAGCTATGACAATAGATGCTGATGGTCACGGTATCCATATGCCACAGTTGGAAATATTTGGAACAATCCCTCCTCAGCAAGCTAGTGTCCCGCCGTATGATGATGTTGATGCGATGGAGATCGATGATTGAGACTTAAGTCCTTTCCACTGCATTGGCATCCAAACAACGACTTGGTCACTTTTTACTAATCTACCATACGGTATTTGCATAGCCTATGTAATAGACATTGATTCTAGCGTTGCTACATGTGCTTTCTTGCCCATCACAACATTCTCAGCGACAATCCACAGTAGAGAGCCGACTGCTATGAATAATTTGATCTGCGCAAAGCCTCCGAGAGCTCAAGTGGGAAGCTGTCTAGCGCACATCTGTCCCGAAACCACTGAACGTCCGCGTTTATCTGTTCAACGCAACCGGTCAGCACACCCAAGTTAAACTTGGATCAAGAGGCCATCTCCAAGTGCTGTAAAGGAATGCCTGTGGCTTTCCATGATGGAGGGAATCTGAGTCACCAATCTCTACAAGAAAGATTATGAATTGCTCGCTCTTCATGCCTGCGTTTTTTGGTTCGGCCTCCATAAATATCCATCTGTTTCGCTGTCGAAATGGAGGTCCAGGAAGCCCTGTAATAACAGCCAAGGCTAAAACTTAATGTCTAGATAGCTTTTCCAGCATCACATTCGTCACTGACTGTTACCATTCGATTGCCGAGTTTCGGCCTGCAGGACTTGACCCTATAGGAACTTCCCTCCAGAAAAACGAGAGGAGATATTAGAAGAAGATTTATTGAGCAATTCCCGCCGCTGTGCATGGTTGATCTTAGTTGGGCCCCGGATATCTTTCTCCTTGTCAAATGGACGCGCACTCGGATCATCTTTCTCCATTTCGGATGCTCTGGATTGGTGTTGTGCATACAGCGACTTGTTTCGAGCTTTTGCCTATGCGTGTATAAGTTTCCTGATATACCGCTGAATCGCATCGAAAATTGTTTAGAAAAGACTCACATTATATTCCTTCACCTGCTTTGACATTGCGATCGACGCTTCGTCGACTTGGCTTTTGACTGCGCCCGAAGATGCGGGGACTTGAACTCCCATTACTTCGTTCTCCAAACGCTTCCGCTTTTCCTCCGCCGTCTCCGTCCATGTTGACGCCACTGATTTCCCAGTTGAAGCGCTGGCGGCTCTTCCGGTATTGAACTTTCGATTTCGCAGTTTGGTCGGATCTACGCGCGACGAAAGATCTAGCTGATCTGGCGGACGCAACATCCAGTCATCTCGTTTGCTGGGCTCCGAATTAGGTAACACTGCCGGGCCAACTAGACTTTCATTCTCGTCAGAGGCGTCATTCTGTTGCTGCGGCAAAGAGTCGCTTTTCGACGGTGGTAGAGTAGGGCCATAGTCATCATCGTCGGTGCTGCTACTATCGCTATTATCTTCCAAATCAGCCCGAGGGAACATATGTGTTGATGGCATTATCGGGCCTATAACCCGAGCTCTTTTGCTTTGGACATCGGCATCTCCTTCAAGTTTCCGCTTTCTGTCGGGTGACGGTGTCGAATTTGTCATGGCGTCTTGAACAAGCCTGTAGCTCAAGAACTGCTGAGGACGTCGATTTCATGGAAATACCTTTGGTGCATAACTCCAATGTAATCTTGAAGATGCAGAGACAACCTCGCTGGAGAGACATTGACAGTCGTTACAAGTAATGCTTGAGAGACCGCAAGCCACAGTTGAGGCGAGGGTAGCCTGAAACAGTTTAGTGCACCCCGTCTTATTTTATTCCCAATCTGGTTAGCAAATGTGGCTTGACTCAGATTAGTTAGTCAGCATGCTCATTGTCCATCACATGACCTTTAATTTGTCGACTTCAAACAATTCCATCTCGAGTCTGAACTCACCACACAGATACATATGTGATGTTGTTATGACTACTACTGTTCTTTTCTCAGCGTATGTGGAAATGACAGTCTTGGTTCAGAATCGACTGGTTGGAAATGATGATGTTGCAAAAGATAGAGTGCACTAACCCGGAAAAGGACACAGAGACCTCGGGATGGCCAGGGTCGACGACGATCATCCCAGCAACACGCACAGAGCGACATCCAGACTACGATGTCTTAGTTGCCCAGTTGCGGGGAATCCCCAGAATGTGTTCAAGAGCCAGAGAGGTGCATGCCATGAAGGCAGATATCAGCTCAAGGGAGTCTAGAGTCGATTGACTTTAGCGTGTATCGAGGCCTGATCAAGTTGAAGGCATGACCGCAGGTAACCATCATGGCTACATCGACAACAAACGGCTGGAAAATAGGACTAGAAAGAAGAAAAGAATATTCCGAACGCCCTTAGCCTGGGATCATGGCGATCTTAAATTGCTTGACCATGCAATTACTCCGCCTAACTCAAGGAGCCCATGCTACCCTACTCTGAATACGAGAGAAAGGAAATGACGGCACGGCCAGCAACTTCAAGCTCTCGCAAGAAGCGGGGATCATCCTGGCCGGTGTTCTCCGCATTTTTCTGGATCAATTCTTTCATATATGTTTGTAGCGCCGTCGTGGTGAAGCTTTTCCAGTTTCTTTCTTGCATTCGAAGAACAAAGGTCTGCTTTGTGTATCGACTGCAGGGAATCAGCTGCCCGCTGAGAACAGCTGAACCCTCCGTTAGGTTGCAAAGATGGGTGGCTTCAAGCTCTCTTTGTTGTCTCTCTTCCTCTCAGCTCTTTGCCTCGTAGATGGAAGAAGAATCCTCAGGCCCCTAAGTGAATCTGCCGCATATGCTGGACCTGATGCATCAATTGAACATTCGATTGTGGGACGTCAAACAACAAGCGAAGATGCCCACCATAAATTCTTGAATCGGAAGACAAGACGTATGACTCATCTCTGGTTTCGTTTCCCCCCCCCATCTCGGCCATTTGCTAACCTCTCCCAGGTTATGCTGTAAATGGGAGGAGAATTCCCGAAGTCAAGTTCGACGTTGGTGAATCTTATGCCGGTCTTCTCCCAATTACCAACAGGACTGGTGAAGATCGCAAGCTCTTCTTTTGGTTCTTTCCTTCCGAAAATCCTCTCGCGAAAGATGAGATCACCATCTGGTTGAATGGCGGCCCTGGGTGTAGTTCTCTTGAGGGCTTTTTGCAGGAAAATGGGCCCATTTCATGGCAATATGGGACGTTCGCGCCAGTCAGAAATCCATGGAGCTGGACCAATTTAACCAACATGGTTTGGGTCGAACAGTGAGCAAGATCCAGTCATCCATCAACAATGGCTTATTGTTGACGACCTTTAATTTAGACCTGTCGGCACCGGTTTCTCTCAGGGAAAGCCTAGCGCAACCTCCGAGAAAGATATCGCAGAGCAATTCCTTGGTTTCTTTCGCAATTTCATAGATCTGTTCGACCTCCACGGGAAGAAAATCTACATCTCAGGAGAAAGCTATGCAGGATATTACGTCCCATATATTGCCGACGCAATGCACGCCAAAAAGGATAAGAAATACTCCAATATTCAGGACATTCTGATCTTTGATCCATCGATCAACGAACGAGCTGTTCTCCAGCAAGGTAAAGTCAACCCAGGGTATTTCCGTAAGCTCAGTTGACTTACTTTGGTCAGTTCCTGCCGTGCCATTTGTCGATCACTGGTCCCATCTCTTCCCTCTGAACCAGACGACCCTCAAGCGAATCCACGACCTAGCCGACTCTTGCGGCTACACCGAATACATGAAGACGTACCTGACTTACCCACCAAAAGGGAAACTGCCCCAAATCCCCGACTCCGTCACCAAAAACGCAACTTGCAACCTCTGGCAGGCAATCTTCGACGCTGCTTCCCTCGTAAACCCATGCTTCAATATTTACCATGCCTCCGATACCTGCCCCCTTCTCTACGATGTGCTCGGTTTCCCAGGCAGCTTCGAGTATACCCCCGCCGGCGCAACAGTCTACTTCAACCGCCGAGACGTGCAGCACGCCATCAACGCACCACGCACAAACTGGTCCGAATGCTCCAAGCAGGACGTCTTCATCAACAGAACAGACAACTCCCCACCCAGCTCCTTCACCGTCATCCCATCCGTCATCGAAAAATCACCCAATGGCCGCACAATCATCGCCCACGGAGACTTGGACTACATCCTCATGAC
Source organism: Emydomyces testavorans (assembly GCA_029449355.1). NCBI lineage: Eukaryota > Fungi > Ascomycota > Eurotiomycetes > Onygenales > Nannizziopsiaceae > Emydomyces > Emydomyces testavorans. The sequence goes on from CP120628.1 coordinate 5,996,220, forward strand.
GAACGGAACCCTGCTGTCGATTCAAAACATGACCTGGAATGGCGGCCAGGGGTTCTCGCGGCCACCTACTGATCCGCTTGTCGTTCCGTACCACAACATCAATACCCTGGGTGCCATGGCTGGTGCGGGCGTTCTGGGAACAACGATAACCGAGAGAAATTTGACCTATGTGGAGCTGCTTTTGACAGGACACATGGGCCCTCAGTACAACCCTTCAGCATCTTACAGAGTTTTTGAGTATTTGCTGGGACGGATTGATAGTTTGTCCAAGTAACCTGGACTGAGGTTGAGGAGTGGTAGAACGAGGGCGGGGGGAGGTTGTATATAAGCGCAAAGTTATTTGATACCTATGTAATCATAATAAGAATAACAATAATTGCGTACTGCCACCTAGTAAGAATATATCACCCACAGCAACTTCAGTCTTGGTGCATACCCCTGTGAACGCTTCGAAATCTTCCCACCATCAAAAATGGAGCACAGACTTAATACAAGTAATCGTTGTAAGGTCCTTGGTACTCCATACGGTGATTCGGACCCCAAGCCATCTCTTCACGCGGCGTGCCTGCAGCAGTCGCCGGTGGCACGCGTACGAATGGAGTTGCTGGATAATAAGGCGCAGTGGGAAAGAATGCTGGCTGCAGTGGTGCATTCATTTGGCTGTATCCACGTGTGACATCCGGTCCAGAATACTGATAAGGATTGCGATGAGACTCAGGAATCACGTTGCTGTGGACAGGAACTCCGGTGGTCTCTACACGGTGAGCTTCGTGGACCCATTGTTCGTTGGTTAAAGTATTAGGCCTGGAGCCATGAGGGTGAGGTGTGGGAGGGCGGTATCTACGTGGTTCTGGGGTATGAATCGTTTCTAATGGCTCGGAAAAAGGAATTAATAGATGGTGCGCGCGGCGATGAGTTGAGCTTACGAATCCAACCTACCTCGTGTGACGCGAGTATATTCTTCTCCTGGTCGGCGTTCAGTGGTTGACTGACGGGTGCGAGTGCGAATAAAAGAGCGCGATCTGGATCTATCACTAGTAATACTGTCAAGTTTATATTCACTTATAGGTTCGGGAGAACGATAACAAACTGTTTCTTCAACGGTTTGCATCGCTTTCAGTCTTCCTACCCTGAATCAGAGTCCTCATCTTCTGCAAAATGGACCCGGATTCCTCGGCTGGATCCACGTCGCTCTATACCTGAATGACGCCGGTCTTCGTCAACGGAAGAGCGACTTCGCCGCAGTCGTCCCCAATCCGCTCTTTCGGCTTGCCTGATATGAAGCGACGGTTGACCCTCACTAAGACCATCTTCAGGTTAGTAAGAAAGAGAATATCGTTTCTAATGTTTAGGACATTTACCGGTTTTGCAAGGAGTAAGATTGTATTGGATTCCCATCGAAAACAGCTGGGCCGTAGGTCATAGCGCCTGGAGGAGGTGGATATGTATAAAAATGAGTATTCCCACAGTTCACGGCCTGTGGCGGTCTCTCAGCATATACAGTGTGATATATATGGCGCTCTCGAGGAGGGGAACCATGATCATGGCAATACCGGTGATGATCGCAGGCATTCCTAGGGTTATAACAAGAATGTGCATTATGGGTAGATTCCATGCGCCGGTGAGCATTTGGAAATGATGGACACGCCTTTTCATGATCCGACTCTTCTCCATTCTGATAACGGACGCTTTCCCTTTTTACGAACACGTATCCATCCTTGTTCCCCCTAATCTTCTTCTTGTTTCGCTGTCTCTTTCTCCGAGTGTTACTATCAGTGCTCTCGTTGCTGGAAGTCTCTGAATCCCGACACTTGTGACAAACACCAATACTTGGGGTCCGGCCAGGTATGATTGGATGACGGTGATGGTATGACGGAGACCTGTACCGTCCACAAACGCTACATCGATGCATGGCCTCAGCGGACGAGTTGGCAAACACGTGGTGATTCGTATTTGCCGCTGGAGGCAGAACATCCGGCGACATTGCCGCCTGGGACGCCAATGGAGCTAACGGAGAAACGACTTCAGACTGAGGCCTCTGGGCCAACCGATAGTCAACACCAGGAGCCGGCATCATGTCAATAATAGGATAAGGAATATCTGCCTCTGCTCGTTGCGGCACAAGCGTAGGACTCAACAAAGTCCTGGTAACCAAGGGCCCAGCAGATCTGAAATTGGCTGGTTTGCGAACAAACGCAGAACGGCCCGAAGGCAGTTTTTGCACGTACAGACCCCCAGTTTCGAGACTATTTCTAGCCGAGGGAGACACCGTACTAGAATATCATGAGCGTACGGAGATCAGTTACCGTTCTCTAAATCCTGGATGCGATTGCTAACCTTGTCAACATTGCTCCACAGGTCGATTGACGAATATACATAGGGAGAATAGAATCTAGGGACTCATGATACAGCCAGACACAGCCTAAAAAAAGCGTACAAGAGATGCAAAAGGACGAGAAGAACAAGAAGCACCCAAAGAAATCAAAAGGAGGCATTGTGAGGAGAGAAGAAGAAGAAGAAGAAAGGCAATTTCAAGATCAAAAAAAGGTCTTGAAGCTCACTCTTGTGCTTTCTAATTCACAAGGCGAGAGCTGACGAGCCCAGAGGAAAGATCCATCAATAGAACCATATGCTCCCACTCTCAGTCTCTCTCGCCTGATGGAGGAGATGTGCCAGGCTTTGGTATATCAGCAGCCTCGTAGACAAGCAGCCAGGACAGATTCACTCTCGCCTGATTGAATGTGAAATGAATATAGGAAGCTAGGACTAGACCAAAAGGTCTGCATAGGCCACATCCTAAGTAGGACACCACGCATCTTGCTCTTGAAGAGATATATTTAGTGCATCATGTCATTAAAATGAAGAGAATAACAGGAGTTCACACAGCAAAAGAAGAACAAAGTAGAGCTGAAACCAACTCCACAAGCACAGGAAAAGACAGCACACTTGATACCCATGACCAGTAAAGGGATACTTTGTGATTGCAAGATAGAATGGTGAAATTTTGCATTAGTATGCAAGCATACACCCGAATCTATAGGCATTTACACCATCAGAAGCATTGTATGATCTCTTAATCTCAGAAATGGAAAATGTCAGGATGGGGTGAGATTATGTAAGATTCAGGTTTATTAGTGTGACATCATTCTCAGGAGAAGTTTTTGAAATGTCTGCTGTGATAAGGCTATTCCACAGCCAAACCCCAAATAATGACACTACATCTTCAATACTCTTGAACTAACTACTCCGTAATGGTCTTTGATTGTTTTCAATCTATGTACTCCGTACACAGTAAAGCAATTTCCTGTCTATTTCTATTTTGTCCTCAAAAGTGTAGAGTTGCCATCAGTCTTTACACCCAAACCCCAACTACCAGTCAACAGCAGCATTCTCACCCTGTGTCTCATACCGGTTGCTCCGCATTCCTTTCGAGCCATCTGTGCCAGAGCTGTTTCCATAATCCGCAGACCGTGTTTCCCTGTGATTGTCCGGTTTGTTCCCGTGCCGATTCTGGAACGGATCCCCGCTAGCACTTGACAACCCGCTACCATTTCTCGCGCTCCCTCGAGCATGCTTGCTCTGGAATGGATCTCCCGCACTTGCTGCGCCAGCTTTTTTATTGCCCGAATGGCAATTCCGAAACGGATCCCCGCTACTCTGGTCATGTCTAGGCTTAGGAATTTGGCGGTTATTTCCACTACTAGTTTTGCGCCTGGCGCTCTCAGATTGCGTGGAAGGCTGCCGGTCATGGCTCGGACTGCTGCTCTTTATTTCGCTCTGTGACTGAGGCTTCATTACTCCCCGAGGACCATGACCAAATAGTGGATGGCGGCATACAGATGTGCTGTGCAATGGAAGTGGGGCATAATTACTGTTCCCGCTTGCCCCATCGATGTTAAAGTCGTTAAAAGTGGACGAATCAATCGGAGAAGGTCGTATGCCGGTTCCAGGGGGCCCAGCAACTGGCGGAGGAGGTTGAGCTGTAGGATCACTTGCTGGTTGCCAGTATGTGTGAGCACCTTGGTTTTGTGCATTTCCAAAGGCACCGTAGTGCACATACTCTGGATGTGGCGGATCCGGCTGGACTGGAACGACTGGGTTCACACTGCTTTGGTTATTGAAGAATCCCTATATTTGAAATTAACTTGCTATATTGTCTATCTCGAGAATCTAGCCTCCCATACCTGTGCTTGAAGGAGTTGGTTTACAATGTCTGACTTGGGCAGCATTTCTAATTTCTTTCGTTCAACCTCCGGATCCCGCTCAACTTTTACGTTGAACTTTTGCTCAATTAAATCTGTATTTTCCATGGTTAGCAGTCCATCTCTTAATGCCCCTACCTGTTAACTCACCTTGCATCCGATACTTGAATATGAACTTAGCATATGGCTCCTCCATGGTATCCAAGTACTCGGGAACCCGCAGCTTGTGTATATATTCCTCCGCTCGCCCCGGCTGGACTTGGTGCGTCAACGATTCAGCTTGCGCGACAGCCTCTGGGACAGTGTACAGCGGTGGTTCATCGTTTTGTGGGTCGTAGTATCCGTGTGTTGCAAAAGGACGCTGGTGATTCGGTGTTACAACTCGATAAGACTGCATCGGAACCCAGCAAGGTTGCTGGAGTGGTGGAATTGGCTGGGCGTTCGACTGTTCGTTGGCATTGTACTGTTCATTATTGCCTCTATTATTGTCCTTGTTGCTCCAAGCATCTGACGCCCATTGTCCTTGACCAGAGTTGTTAACATTGTGGATACTTCCACTCTCGTTGCCGCCATTGCTTGCCCAGTTGCCCTCTTGCTGATATTGCCCATTATCTTGATTGCTATGATTCCAGTCGCCACCACCATTGTTGTCATGATTACTCCAGGCATCTTGTTGCTGAGCTTCATTGGTTGTATTGCCAACATTCTCAGAGTCCCACTGGCTATTATTGAGACCATTACCGTTGTTATCACCAACCCGATTGTCCTCTTCCCAATCATTGTTGTTAACATAACCGCTGTTGTTTTTGGTACAGCCTGGGTCTCCTTGGTTGCTTCTCGGTTCGTCCCCATTGCCAGCGTTGGCCCAATCATCCTGAGCCTCATTTCTTGATCGATTTTCATCGTTATTCCTCCAATTCTGAGGTGCGGAGTTGCTCCCTGCCCAGTTGCCCTGCATCCCCTTGCCTCCGATTGATCCATTGCGAGACCGTTGGGATCCATTGTTGTTCCAATTTGGTGCAGTACGTCCTCTGTCCCAGTTATCTTCGCCGTGTTTGTGGCTTCCGGTGTTGGAACCATGGCGAGTACCGCTGGATCGACCACCGTTTGGTTCGTCCCAGCTCGGGTGTTGCACAATGCCCGGGGAAGGATCCCTCTCCGCATTCCAGTTATCATTGTGATTGTGATCTTCTTTCCAAGCGGGACCATTAGGAGCCTGAGTTCGAGGTCCTTTACAGTGATGCGGGACCCTCTTCCCGTTTGAAATTAAGTAACATCCATTATCCACCGACTCGGAGTCGTTAGAGCGTTTCTTGCGGGTTTTGCAAGTTGGATATTCTCCAGCGCACGACGGTGGATTTACATTCAATACAATCGATGGTGCTCCATGAGGCGTCGTTTGCGCCGTACGCCCGTATACAATCTCTTCTTGCCGTTTTCTGGAATGTGTTGTTTGCTTATCATACGGATCGTTCGGACCGAGGTGATCCGTGTTGTGGAAATTGCATTCCTCGCAATGCTCATGTCCGCGGCGGAGTCTCACCCTTGATCTTTGGCGCGCCGGTGGTTCGCGATTCAACGGAGCACATTTCGAGCAATCATATTCGGTATTTGCCAATTCAGAACTCGAAGAGGGCGTGCGTTCATGTGCCCCATGCCCGTGTCGGCGATGGCGATGCCTTGTTGAAAGCCGTGTTGGCCGCGCCTCGTGGCCTCGATGCTCATAATCTAAAGATTGGCTTGCAGACCTCTCCCGTTCTCGCCGAGATCTCCTGCTGGTCGCATGACGGTCATGGTGATTATCACGCCAGCTGTGTTGCGGTGCGGAATAATGAGCTGTCTCATGTTGATGTTCAGCACAGCTTGAGCAATCATCATCGGTTTCTGATTGTTCTCTATTATAATTCGATTGATGTGCATGGCTATCGGAGTCAGCATTCGAGTGCATACGGCGCCTTGCCGAGTGTTCTTTTCTTCGCGATTCAGGTACATGACTTGTACGGTTGCAATCAGTGCAATAATCACCGTCGTGTTCACTTCTGTGCCTGTTTGGTTCACCTGTGTACGCGTGATGGTGTCGCTGACGCCGAGACTGACCAGATGGGCGATACCTATCATTTGCACCGTCAAACAGCATGCCCAAGTCTCCCAATCTACTCTCTGACTGAGAATTGGCGTTGAGTTGCGGCTCCGGATCCATGTTCCTGAATATTGATTTAGCGATTTCAAGTTCTTCGTCACTCCTTGCAGCGTCAATATCTAAAAATAAAATCAGTCATCGATTCCTCTCTATTCTGGCGTGCAATCTTACCATTGGGATCACCACTTGGTGCCATCGTTGATTCCGGCGTTAGAGAACGATCCGACAACGCAGCAGCACGGCCATCCCGAGGCCTGCAGCGCAGGACAATCACCATAATGTCCCCAAGATGGTCAAAATGACTCTTAGGACCAATCTCCGGCATTCCAGGTATGGCTGGGACTACCAAGGCCACGCCACACGTCAGCATTTCCGTCTTCAAAGATAAAATTCGGTCTTTTCCATTCGCCTACTTATCTGCAATGGTTCAAACCTCCACTCTCTCCCGACCCATTTTCCATCAGCTTGCATTTCCTCTTTCTGTCTCACTCTGAAGCTCACTCCTTGTCTTGCTTCTTTCTCTTTCCCCCGCTTCGTGTCTAGTTTATCCCCCTTATCATCAGTGGCCGTCAGATTATCCCTGCTTCTGTTGCACTGATAAACACCATCCATGTAGACAAACATCGCCAGCCCCGGTGCGATGAACCCATTGGACCTGAGACTGATGGAGAACGGCGTCGATGAGGAAGGAATAGCGATGTAGCTTTCCACAATGCCATCGCCATAGGTTACGCCATATTCTTTGAAAGGGATGTTGGTTGGGGCCCATTCGACGTGGCAGGTGAGCTGTTTGAGGGTGGGCATGGTCTATGCGGGCTGTTCGAAGAAAGATGTTTTTGAGTAAAAGAAAGAAAGAAAAGATTCCATCGCTCGAGAAGCTGATGGGGTTAAATGAATAAATGTGAAGGCGATTGAGGAAGTGAAGAGAGGTGGAATGTCGTTCACTTTGACCACATGATATGGATCCTCACTCTCTTCAGATGGAGTTGCCCGGTGAATATGTTGAAGCTGCTGATATTCACCTCCAATCTCTAAACATTATGGCACAACCTGTGCTTCTAGCAGTCTTTGATTCTCTGAAGTAGATGGCCCCTAATGCTATTGAGTCTATCCACCCTACCTCGCCTAAACTCATACTCACATCTCCAGTACACTCCAGAATCTCGATGCCATGTTTTAAGCGCAGCTTGTTCAAAAGCATGCAGGTGAAGCCAATGTTCGTTGCTAGGGCTAGCTGGGGATTAAATTCAGGATAAAGCATGTAAAACTAGACAAAGGAGTATATGTATGGCTAACGACAGTTAAGAAAAACGGTATCTGGTACATACAAAACAGGAAGACAGTAATGTCCTGGACAATAAACCAAAGTGGAATACAAAAGATGAAATTCCTGGCTCCATCCTCAAATACAAGTTGAATCCTAGGCAAATACATAAGCACTTTTTGAATCCGAGCTCTCATGAAGGGATTCTGAGCCAGGTCATACTCCAAGCACAGTAACGAAAGACTCAACGACACCAAGTTAAGCGAAATCCAATATAGACCAAGTTGGAATATGGACTGTACTCCAGGCACTCCAAGGAAAATCGAGTCCAATATTCCAAACCGTCACCGAGACAACTCACGCGGAAATTCTGGTAGCAAGGTTCCATCACATAATCTTCTCAATCACAGACGACCAGGAGGCTGTGGAGTAAGTTCCAAAAACTTTCCGCCGACATACGAGGTTAGTACGCTTTGGCTTCCACTCCAGGTCGAGCACGAAGTTGCCAGAGACGATGTAGCCGACTCATCGCTGTCGTAGTTGTTCGCTAACGAGTCAACATGGCTCGCCCTGTCCCATTGTTGGGCTTCGAATAATAGAAGCGAATAACGATGCCAGTCGGCGTCGCTGTCACTTTGGATATCAAACAGCTCAAAGTCGGACTGAGCCCATTCATCCGCGCTATACGACGGCAGGTGTCTCTCTGTATTTCTGAGGTTTAGAGTCGGACGACGGGTCGGTTCGGACTCAGGGACTCGATGCAAAATGTACCGCAGGAGCATGGGGTCAGACTCATCGCCACTTCCACCTGGGATAGGAGAGTCAACGGAGATGGAGCTTTTCCAGGAAGGGAAGCTGTCCTGATCTGACATATCGAGATCGGCCAAATCGTGAGTGACCTCATGGATGCTGCTCTGCCTCGAGGGAGGCCAGCTGGGTATGATAGAGGGACATCGATATCGAGTGATGGAGATGATCGAACTTTCACCAACGTAGGGAGGGTACATGGCCTTGTACATAGGGGTAAGGCAAAGATAGGCTGGCTCTGACATGGCGACGGCAAGCTGGAGGGACACAAACAACCACGAGCAGCACCAGTCGGAGCAGGTTGGAAAATGAATTGGTAGAAACTGAACTGTGTATGTGCTCCAACTCTAGCACTCGCAAGGGAATTTGAGAAAGCTCAAACACTCCAATCCAGAAGGAATCACGGAAGGACGAAGCAATTTTAGGAACTGTCAGTGAGATTACAGCACAATATCACAGCCGTTTTCCCAGGAAGTCCATAATAGACTGACGGGAAATGACTTCAATTTGTACACCAACAAAGAAGAAACACGGCTTGATAGCGATGTAAGCTAGATGCTTGAGTTTCCTTGATATTCGGACTGCCACAGCCTTGTGCTAGCTCGAAATGTCCCGATATCTGATAGAAGAAGAATTAATAAAACAGATTGAAATGAAAGCGTCTGAGCTAGAGCACAACCTAGCTGAGAGAGCATCAAAGATAAGAGCAAGAAAGCAACGTAAGTCTGAGAGAATACTTCGCAACTAGCTATGGAATGTAGACAGACTGGGTCACGCGAATACGACTCCAAGTTTCATCGGAGTCTGCCGTTAGCGTCAACAGAAGAGAAACAAAAAGAGAGAAAAAAGAGAGACAGAGAGACATAGACCTGGTTGATCAGATACATCGTACACCCATCTCACGGAGCGAATGAGCCTCGAGGGACAAAAGGGACCCAGCTCAGGAAGCGAAACACAGAGGCAGACAGCAAGTGAAGAGTGAATAACCCCCGAAATGCTCAATCAAAGCTGAGCAGAAGGGCCTGAGCTTTGTGTCTCTCCCTCTCTCTCATCGCACAGGGAACAGGACTGATTGACGCATGGAGTTAAAAGAGTCCGCGAGTAGGAATTCCAAACGCGACTCCCGCAACCCAGTAACGAGTTCATCATAGTATTCGCCGGCGCGAACCTGCCGACGATTCGGCAACACACGCCGCTTCGCCCTGTTTCTTATCGAGCTGTCTGATTTGCTTCGCGGGTTCAGAGCTATTCATTCCCTTGAACTAGCTCGCTGCAGGGCCTGCAGGTCACGCTGCCCGAAAGAAAAAAGAAAAAGGAGAGAGAGAGGATCACAATCACTTCGTTTTAGTTTTCAGCCAACGGAAATGACAGCGATCGTTTTGACATGATGATTCGAAACTGTGGAGCTAGTTAGCGGCACATTTGCACGCCTCACTCTGTCGAATCTTCTGTTCTGCTTCCATCGAACGGACTCAGCCTATCACCATCAGTTCGCTGCAGACTAAAACCCACCGCTGGCCTCTCAAAAGACAGAACGAAAGCGAAATGGCACCATCTCTCCACGCTAAAACGCTGCAGGAAACGTCTTTTTCTGCTCAGCCTTGTCAGCGAGGTTGGTTGGTTGGCGGAGATCAAGCCCCTTCACCCCACGTCGTCGTCGTCGTATAGTCGTCGCAGGCTGGTCACTTGAGTTGATAGGCTGGTCTGGTGGAAAAGGTCGATTGCTGTGTGCTTGATACTATATTTGAAAATCCTCTGAAATTTGCTGTCTGTGTTGGATTATGATTGCGATGAGAGCTATCAGCCTCCTGGATTTCCCCAGAGACCATTTTGAAGCAGTAGTAAGTTATATCTAGATTATTATGACTCTAATTAAGTAAACCCACCATCTAGTCTCTAGAACGAAGATCAATCAGAAAGAATATACAAGCGATATTACAGAAGGGAAAAGCCCACCATTGCACACACAGCCAGTGATTCAAACAACAAGCACAATGTATCAAAGCAGAGCAGACATGGAGACCCCTTGACAATTGAGTATGACTGGTACAACTAAAGGGAATTCGTAGAGATCGATGGAAAAGAAAAGAAGGGCAAAAAGAAAAAAGTGTGCCGCTAAAAACACAGCCCTTGATCCGCAAGCCGAAGACTCCCAAAGATGAGAATGTCGCTCAGATATCACCAGTAAACCTAACCATTGAACCAACCAAAAGAGCCACACAGAAGCGAAGATCGGCAGAAGCTCAAAAGAAGAGCAAAAGCTAAACGAAAAAAAAGGAAAAATCATACTGCCCAGCTTCCCCTTGCCCTGACGCCCCAGCCCTCCAGTCCGGATTCACGACTCGTCAACCTGGGCTGCTGTCGGGCCCATTCATGGATATACAACTTCAGCGCTGTCCACCGTTTGCATTTGCCCTCTTTCCCGGCCTCAGAAGAACTTTCAGGAGCGCCCAAATACCCCTTGGCATTGGCATGTTGATCATTCTGTCGCAGCTCCTCAACGGATATACTAGTAACCAGACTAAGCTCCTCATCGTAATCACGAGCAAGACAGGGGTAGCCGAGCGAGAGATAGTTGTATATCTGTGTGACAAATGCATCATTAAATTCACGCTGGATCATGTCTTCCAGAGACTCTTGGTCATCTTCTGTCTTCTGCAGCCGGGAACAAAAAGCCTCTGCAGCTGGATTAGTGAGGGTAACAGTAGACCCTCTGGTAGGAGCGTCTTTGACAGTGGTATTCTCAGGTGGTGACTCAGACACCGTAATTTTTGGGGAGGGAAGAGCTAATGCATCCATCCCGCTAGGCTTTTTACACGTCCCATGCCACAAACCAGGTTCTACGCAGACATTGAGGTGGACCTCGGCATTCCATAACGGACTCGAATCTTGCTCGTGTGATCCACCATTTCCATTAGGGTGGGAATTCGGGGAGTGGTCAATCTCGCATCTCGTAGTCTGTGGCGACTGACATTGCGGAAAGACAATATCGCTGCCCAGCATGGGAGGACGTACGGCACGTTTCGTATTCGCCGGCTCAGCACCTTTCTGCCAACCACCGAGGGCATCGTGCTCGATGGCATCCATAGTTTTCATGTCGTCCACCAAGCCCCTGGCGGCTATAGCAGCGGCTGTAAAGGGCGATTGCCTTGAAGCAAATCGCCTTTCTCTAGCCCGCATTTCCGACTCCTCCTTATGCCGTCTCATCTCCTCCAGTTCCCACGTCAGGTCGACACTCGACTCGCGTCTGAATCTTGTCAGATCAAATGTCATGCTCCTGAATGTAGTCTCCACACCACTGTCTTCATCCGCAGTATCATCATCGTCTTCGTTGTCGGTCGCGAAATGGGAGACACGCTGGTGCACTTGTTCGTTGGGGAAAGCCGCCAGAGCTTGCTCTTTCAAAAGCTTTTCGCGTGTTCGAGCGGGTAGAGAGTAGAAGTCGACATCAGTAAAGGTTTCCGGGGTGTTCTCGCGCGATTGAGTGTGGGCTTTGCATGACTGCGGGTTTTCATGTGTTAAAAATGGGGGAGAAGTCGAAAGCGAGGATACCGGAGAAGCAAGGGATTCGTCGCTACTGCTCGACCGGATGGCAGGAAGATCAGGAGCTCGAAATGAATGGAGCTTCCTCTCCTGACGCCGAACAAGGTTCGCGTAGGAAAATCTCGAGTCCTCCTCGGGCTCCGGACGTGGATTCAGCGGGCCGCGCCATCCCGCGATTCGGATCTGATTTCGACTGGGTGGTAAATTGGCCGGGCCTCCTGTACGACTTTGCCGAAAGGAGCGTTTCGCAGTTTCAATTAACTGAGGCGTAAAACGTTTTTGGATGGTTTCAGGGGCAGCGGTAGCACCAGGGGTAAGGATTCTAGGTTTGCCCTGTTCTCGTTGACTTTCGTTCCGGAACTTCACCGACTTCTCGCCACGATGTTCTATGGTCGTTTCAATCAATTGCGGCTTTATCTGTTCTCGAGACTGGGACTCCCTTCGAGTATGGCAACCCCTATCTTCACCTCCCACCTTCTTCGATGATCGACTGCTCGACTCGGTAAGCTGCGGAGTGAATTTCCTCTTCGGCAAGCTACTTAACGTCCCAAACTCACTGTTGTTCGTCGTAGAATTCACCTGCTGGACAGGACCTTCCATTATGTACGTGAGATTCCGTTCAACCAGCCTTCCGTCTCCTTCCACGCCCGTGGTAAGACTCTAATCTTCGAATCGAGCCGTAAACGAAGTGATTAGGGCAAAAATGGCAGTCTTTGTTTCTGTGATGTCGCCGGCGAACATCCTTGAGTCCCATTAGTCTTCCCAACGCAGCTCGTAGTCGTTTCCTGACATCCGCCGTCGAAACAACAGGCTCATTTGCTAGCGCCAGCTTAATGGAAACTCGGTGAGGAATACGAAAAGCGATAGAACGACTGACGGTTTTCTCCGCTCCAGAACGAAGAGAGACAAATCACAGGAAAATGGTAGAGCAGACAACCCCCTTTTTGAAGCGTAAACGAAGCACTGATCGATTAAGAGGAGAAGGGCATCCGAACTAATAATAGATGTGTGTTTGATTCAACAACAAACTTTAGAGAAGCTTCGAAACCCTGACCCCTTAAAAAACCAAGCATGCTAATGTTAAATTATGAGCGTTGAAGTATCTCCACACCTATCGCCCGCCCCCCAGGATCGTGTTCCTTGAGGCTCAGCTCTAATTAGTCATTAGTTGCAATTAAGCCTTACGCCAGCCTTATCAGCGCCCACACTAAGCCTATTTGAGCTTAGCATAAAAGGTTGATGTCATACACAGTAGTCGTGGAGTTGAGATGAAATCAGCCCATCCCATCCCAGAGCTGAGATGAGTGAGAGTGCATATCAGTGGCATTGATGAGACTCTACACACAGGATGGAGTGTGTATGTTGTTCAATGTGGCAATGCAGCTGCTCTTGAAATGGAAACTGACAGCTTGAAAGTTCCGTCATGCCTCATCTTGAAGTCCTGCTACCATCAATGCCATGGACTAAAAACAACCCATCTCAGCCTTATGAGGTTGGGTGAACACATATAGTATTAGTGAGTAGCTGTGAGTACTCTGGGCAGTGTTAGTGATATAGACCACATGTGTTCACCAGGTTCAGAGATAGAAACGTATCTGTCCAAACCTTGCCTTATATATCCGTTTCTTCAACAGCTGGCTATAGTATTCTTAAGTCTATGAAATCCGCTGGACATAGCCCAAAAGTGAAAACCAATCACCCAAAACAAAAAGGCAACCTCTAGTCGTCGTCATCGTTGTCCTCCACCCTCGCCCACGTGGGCGGCTTCTCTTCAAACTGGGGACTATCATCCGCTTCCCCATCCACCTGGTTACTTTGCTCATCATCCGAGCCCTCCTCTGTACTCCTGTCCCCATCCGTTCCCGCAACACCAAGGTTCTGCAGGCTGCTGTTCCGTCTCACTCGGGCATGCACTATTCCAGGAAAAATTCTCTGTTCCATGAAAGGGCCCGCAACATTTGACGGCGAAGGTACCTCCTCCGGAACAGGCGTGATCTGAGCATGCGCTGCGGTCATGGTCGTAGGCCATGTCTGTTTCGCATCCCAGTATTGCTGTTGCGGGACAGCTGGGGAGTTGGCATTCCGGTTCATACCAGGAAGACTGGTTTGTGCGTATAATTCGGTATGGGACATGGAGGACGGAAGGCGGGCAGAATGTATGGAGAAATTCGGGGATGAAGCATTGCCCACAGACTCATTTCCGTATGGATTGGTGCTTCTTGGTGGGATCGAGGACCCTGGGCCGGTGACAGAGCTAGACTTGGCAGACAGGCTTGGGGATGGTGCTTGGATCTGTTGGCCTGTTGGAGCAGTCTGGGAACCTTGCCACTGTTTACTAACTGTCGAAGTTTTCGGTGTCTGCGGCTGAGTGATCGAGCTAGATGCATACCGCTCGATCCTAAGCAACGAGGTTAGCAATTCCCCTGTACCAACGCAAGGTGGTTGTATTCTCACATGCCACGTTCCCCAAGCAAAGTTTCATATCTAAACGCCTCCCTAATATCGGGAACATTGCTCTTGGCCATATTGTTGCCAGCCACGCCAGGCAGGTGGCAGTTTTGGCCCAACCATCTTTGTTTTAGAGATAGCTCGAACCCGCTCTGATCAACAGAGTGCTTGGCCAGTTCGCACATGTCTACTGCACTGAATTTGTATATTTGCGCTGCAACAGAATATTCCTCAATCAATGGCTCCTTGGTAAAAGCAAACTGCAGTGGATCGTCTGTAGACAGGGACACGTTCAAGCCTCTTCGAAAAAATGTGGCGAAAGGATTCCTCTCATATGTAAGGAACAAAGCATTGTTGCTCAACGGCGACATGGCAATTCCGATCTGGTCCAAATAAAACAAGTATTGTAGCAAAGGCACCTTTCGAAGCAAAATGCCATGGCTGATGCCAGAGCAGCAAAGAAACGCGGAGGCGAGATGGTCAGGATCGCCTGCTTCACCGCAATGGGGTCGCAATACCAAAGTATTGAAGCCACGCTGCTTCCGCCAATTATTTAATGAGGCCATATTTGCATACATATAATAAATCCAGTAGCTATACGGCGGGTTTTGTTTGGTGTTCCATTGCTTGGGAATTGGGAACTTCCGGTAAAGCCGACGCTCAGCTTTGCTTTCGTCGTCGACGCTGTCAAATCCAACAACCCGCTGCAAGAATATATGCAGCTTTGGATGGCTGTTCGGGTCTTGCGTCACTTCGAACAGCGGTTGGAAAACATTCTTTATGATGGCTTCAAAATCCTCAATAATGCCATTTGACTTATAAACATCGTACAACCGTGGAACTTGTATAAGCCATCGGACGTTGGGAGAAAACAGCTTATTGTCAACAGCCCAAGCCGCAAGCTTATCCCACTCATCAATGGAACGGCCATATATAGATATACGCCATTCTGCCATTTGGTATTTGCTCGATTCCAGATCAGCAATTACTTCTTTAGTTATCTCCGCCAGGTAGCGGCCTTTGATATAATTATCTGTTTTGAGGAAAATCTCTCGCAGGCGGGATTCCCCAATAGGATTATATTTCAGGTTGAACTTATCAAACCGATGGAATGAGTCCGTATGGGCCTGTGTAGCTTATCTGTCAGTTACGATAGGCAAGATGGTCATATATATCAGAGGCGCTCACATGCATGTCTAGTGTATCAATGCTCAAATCATAGGCTGTCAGATTGATGCTCTCAAAAACCTCTCTTAGTGTCAAATGTTTTCCGTCTCTAAACAAGACAACTTCATCAGGAGACTTCTTCATTTTACTCTTAATAAACCGCAGAAGATGTTTCTGATTCATGCACGCTGAATGGTGAACATGCGTGTCCACCTTTCGCACATTGTAGAAATCTCTGTGAGGAACCCTCTTGCTATCAGCAATTTCCTGATACTCATTCAGTAGTGCATGAAGCTGAAATTTCCCTTCGAGATATGAAAGGCGTTTAAAAGCAAACGACTTTATAGGACCATCAGTTGAGACATCTATGATAGTGTCTAAATCCATGTAGAAATCCCTTAATGATGGGATCTGAAATGTCGGTTGATTCAGTTCACAAGCTTCGGCAGTCTCATAGACCTGGTAGACGCTACTCTCATCCAATTTGAAAGTCATAGTTGACGCCCCTGGCAACGGCAAAAGATCATCCATGATAAAATCTTCACCAATGTTTTGTCCTGGCTTCCTCTTCTTGCGAGCCGGCGAAGGACGGATACCGTCAATCTCAGCACCAGGATTCTTGGAAGAGATCATCACACTGTTCGCCATACTATTGGCACCTGTCAACTCCCCAACCTCACCCCAGGCTGGTTCCGGGGGTGGAGGGTAAATATTCCAGCCCGGTTCGTCCCTGGGGTTATCACCCAATCCCTGTAAAGACGACGCGATATATTTATGCCGAGTATCCAGCAATGACTGTATTTTGCGACATATAACACTCAATTCTGCCGTAATCGCATCGTCGCTGGACACGAATCCCCCGATGCCTTGTCCAACTCCAACTCCAGCTCCAGCTCCACGTATTCCTTGCGACGCAAGCAAATGCAAGTCGGCTTCGTGAGGCGGAGTAGGATGCAACGCATGGCTTCGAGCGAACTGGTCTGCTGCAGCCAAGTTGTCGCTGCGGAAAATTTTTGTCGCAGGCGCCGTCGTTATCATATTCTGGGTAGGTGGTGGTGGGACATGGCCTAGACTGCTCACGCGAGAAAGTGTGCTGGCAGTTCGAGTCGGCGAGTCGAGCTCCAGGGCGTTCGAGATTGGCATCGTTGACGATCGAGCCGGTAATGTTGGACTCGAATGCATATCTCCATCGGCAGGTCTATGCACCTGCTGGAGACGCTGATAAAACAATTTGGCCTCTGCATGGCTCACAGATTTCTCATATGCATAATCATAGGTAGCAGTTCGACGTTGCCGGTCTCGAGGCAGGATGGGTGAAGCCCCGCTCATCGAAGGGTCGTCATCGTCGTCGTCGGTCGGAGCGCCGTCCATAGTTCCGCCTGGCTGTTCAATCAACGAATTGCAATCCGTGCCATTGTTTTCACTATCTAGGGGATTTGACCTTGTTGCTGTTTTGTTCATATCAGGAATTCCATCACATTTAGGCTCACCAGCGTGTGGGTCGGACATCATGAAACAGATTGATGGCTCGGTCGTGACATAAAAATGAGAATGGAGCTGTCTCGAACCCTCTCACTGTTGAAAAATCAAGATGCAGAACAGAGAGTCAACTAGTACGCCCCTAATGAGCTTATGTAGAAGCTCGCAGTTGTCATTGATCAAGCCTTTTCTTGTGGCGTCAACTAGTGAGTTAGCTTGTGCAGGTTTATATCGAGTCTGTCACCATCTCCAGGCACGGAAGTAGCTGAAAAGAACTCAACAGTCCCTCGCACGAAGACTGTGAAGACAACGAACAGCAGATGAGGCCACAAAAGTGAAGAGACGTGGCAAATCTCTACAATAACTCCTTGTCAGCCTAGCGAATTGAACCCCCGGCTTACCAGCTCACTATGTGATAACTATGTACATCATAAGTGACATAGTCTCACGTCGAAATTTGATATGCTGATCAAAATTCTGAGCCTTGATTGATTAGCTACTCTGCACTAGTTACTCAATATGATCCCTAACAACAAGCCACAAAAAAGTGAATTGTCGCGGCTTTTGACCTTGCTACGTCCTTGTTCCTCTGTTCTGAATAGCCAACAATACGATTCACCGCAAAGGAAAACTATCCCGAAGGCGCCAAAATCAACCAGAGAAGTGAATATAATACCCACAATCTTGCTAGTAATACACAATTTTGACACGACTATTATTGGTACACGGACAGAATAATTTGTGGTAAAAGACCAAAGAGAATTATGAACGACGACAACAGCAATACTTGAAGAAAAAGAACCCAAACTGGACGGTGACAGGGCAAGGGATCCGCGTGAGCAACCTGATCGTGCAAATCCACTGTAAGAGTCCATTTTAACGCTTCATCGGCCACAGTTAGAAACACAAATCTCCCGACTTGTTCTGTGCCTCGATGAAAATACCAAAGAAGCAGAAATGTAGAGATGGGTAAAATACGAGAGGAGAAGGGCAGCGGCGGTCTCTGTTGACTAAAACTCCATGGCAAAACCGAGATATCGGTAAGTATGGAGCGACGCTACGTATTCCCTTTGATAAAGAGAATCCGATATGAATGTCAGTCATCAGCTAAAGCTCTCCGCAAGGAGACAAAGGACAAATAAGGAAGAGAAGATGACATCTTTCCTCCACGAATTGTAAGGAAATAACTCAAAAGATGCAAGGAAACTTTTCCGTAGAACGAGTTCTGCTGCATCCGGGCATGAAACAAATCCAGACTCAAGAAAATAATTAATGAAAATGAGCCCTAGATGAAATTTAAACTGCTGGAGCCCATAACGTATTGACTCGGAACTGTAAATGAAATAAAATATCGCTTGTATTCTTGATCAAATACGTACGAGCAAGAATCGAGTTTCTAACGATACCTGGCGCGGCGAGGCATAGGCCCAGGTGCACCTTCGGTATGTCGAGGAATTGTTTCGGAAGAGTAATATTGTCCCTGCTCTTCGTAGACGGGTGGTCGTCGATATTCCACCTCATAATCAAGATACTCTTTTGGCACATCTCGGTGCACAGGACGCTCAATGTAGTAGGCAGGAGCATTCTGGGGTTCGCGGGAGCTGACTCGAACAGGAATGTATTCCACTGCACCATCGTATGGTCGATCTGTATACCTAGAATCTTCCATGTATTGGTACTGGGAATGAGATGGTATGCGGGTATATGCAGCTTGCTGCTCAATTGGAACACGGTCATAAAATGCTTCAGTAGGAGGGTAATCCGAGTATACCGGTCGCCTAGCCCGCACTCTTGGGCTTCTATCACGATAATATGTTGGCTCAAGTGTCAGAGAATCGTGAAGCGCGGGAGATCGAGACCGAGGTCGAAGTGAACCTTGGCGTTGAGCTTCGTATCTGTCAAACCTACTATGAGGGCGTCGGGCATGGTTGTCAGTTTGGTGACGAGAATCCGAATAAGCAATAGTTCGCCTTGCATGTCGTGGCTCCCCAGGTTCTGGCGAGGCAACTCCGGCCCGTCTAACAGCTGTCGCATTATTATCTGGTGCGTCAAAGCGTAGGTCAAAATCGCGGTAACCTCGCGCTGTTGCGGGACTATTCACTCGTGCACCCCAACCGTGTCTTCCACTCCGGGGCACATCCTCACCTACACCACCTTCTGCCGGGCCAAGGGCATCGGTACCCCAACGACGCTCGCCTGGTTCTTCTGCATTAAGCCACTGAACTTGAGAAGAATCGTTCAATCTATCAGTGTCCCCAGCTCGAGTCTTGTATTCGTCTGGATCCTGACCTGGCACAAAACTGCTGAGAAAACGTTCCGCTGCACTCAGTTCTTCAATCGGCGAGGCCGGCTCAGCTCTTACTCCGCGAGGATGAACGGGCTCAGAAACTTCACCATCTTCCGAGACATTTCTGGTATGGATTCCAGGGGGCTCTACATCCGCACGCGTACCATTGACAATACCAGTAGCCGCTTCCGTGGCACTCAATTCTTTGGATGGCCTCTCGTTATACGGGGAATTTTCAAATTCCAATATTGTAGTCGTCCGATGCGTGGGTCTGGTAGGATCAGTGCGAAGTTTAGGACCAGACAATTGGGCAGGTTGGACTGGATGAGTTCGGCCATTTGAACGCGAATCATGAATTAAAGCTGATGGTGTGGGTTTGCTCCGTGTGAGCTGACTCTCCAACCGACCATACTGATCTCGCACAGGCTCAATGAACGCAGGTCTGTGAGGATCATATTCATCTTCCTTTGGAGGATCCAAAGGCTTGGCACCATCACGAAGTGGTGATTCAATGAACTTGGGAAAATTATCCACAGCTACCTCAAGACGACCGCGATTGGGCTCTGAGGCGACAGGCTTGGTATCAACAACTCGAGAACCCAGGAACTTGTCGGACTCGCCTAATTGGTGACTTCGATCACCTTCCAATTGCCCTTTCGTCAGGGCTGGCCTATCATCCGCAGCTGTGCTGCTGGTGAGTGAAGTATTTGGGACTGTAGAGCGAAACACCCAAGGGAATGCAGCTGCTACCAACTGAAACTTTGCCTGGTCCATCCCGGGTGTTTGTTTCAGAGAAGAGATAGCAGAATCATCGGGCAAGGCCACCATTTTCGTTTTCCAATCGGGCGGTGTGTCATCTCGGTTCAAGTGGATTGAGAGGAAATGGCTGACAAGGGTTGGTAGGCTGAAAGGTTTACGTTCGTGCCCGCGGCCACGGCGTCCATGGGTTACAGTGGGGTTAGGACACATTTTGCAAACTAAACCACAAAGATTCCTGATGGGTCTCATCTGTGGATGCGAATTGAGGGCGTCAGAGACAAGTGCTAGGGGAGGTTCATGGCCAAATCGCTCTACAAAACGAGCGACAACATGGTGTAATAAGATGTAAGCTCTGACATTATGAGGGAGATCCTTAATTCCGGATGTACCATTCCAAATGGCCCGGGCATTCTTAGCAAGCTCATCAACTTGGGATTGATAGAACCCAAAAGCCTGGCTATTGGGGTTAGACTTATGTGGATTCGCGGGCGGAACACCGGGTCGTGGGGCATGTGGATTGCCAGAAAACAAGGGTCCAAAGGGTGGCCCATGAGGCTGGGGCCCATAGGGCGCTGCATAAGGCGCTGGTGGTATTGTTGCTCTCGAATCAGGACCAGGGTAAGGCGGTGGGTAGCCAGGGCCCGGATATGGGGATCCATAGACAGGATTCGGCGGTGGAGGTTGACCATGTGGATCATAAGGCCCATTAGGAGGAAAACCAGCTTGTGGAGCAGGGTATGCATAGCTTCCTTGTTGCGGCGGATAGTACTGCGTCCCAGTTGGTGATGGCGGGCGATACGGTCCAGAGCCATAAGCATAAGGGGTTCCAAAGGGTGTCCTCCTATAAGGTGCTGGCGACATTTGAGGATAAACGTCCGCACCAACGGCATTACCTTGGTAACCAAGATGAGGCTGTCCCATCGTCGGTCGAGGCATCGCAAACATCAGTGCCCGAGCTGCATTTGGATTTGGATGAAATGGGGGTTCTTCGGGCCACTCTGCGCGCCAGTGCACAACAACGCTGCCAAGGCTAAGAACGCTGGTATGTTTCGCTGCATAATGTTGCACGACTCCCTCGAAACCATAATATTTGGAGTTGTTCTCGCAGCCGTTGCAAAGGAAAAGCTCTTTCTGAAGAGGGTCAGTGAGAGGTTTTATTTTTTGATCGAAGATCCATTTCATATTCTCCAGAATCAGTTTCCGTTTGGGAGGTGCACCAGGGCGATCTTCTTCAAGTGGCTTGCCAACGCTACGGGCCAGAGCATCTTCTTTTGCTAGATCACTGTAAAATCTCTCACGAACATACATCAGAACATCAGCTGCGAATTTAGGACACTTGTCTTTGGTGACCCCTTCACCGTCGCGCCAGCCTTCACGGATTATTTCGTCAGCATACAACGCCATGCGCTCGCGGATAGGTTTCTGAACCTCATCCCACTCCTTGTCGAGTAATTCCTTAGCTTCCTTCAATTGAGCTTCTTGTTGTCGCCTTTCTTCTGACTTTGCTTGAAGAATTTTATCTTGTTTGATACGCTCCTGTTCACGGCGCTCAGCGACTTCTCTCTGGGACAACAGACGCGGCTTCAGAATCTCCCAGTCTCGATCCGTGAAAGGATGCGGAATTTGAATAGCTGCCTGAAATGAATCCATGTGGCTGAGAACGGATGCACTTAATGGTGTGTCGAGTTCGGCACATCTACGCTCAATTTCTGCCTTTCTGGTGGCTTTTGCTTCGTTGACTTCTCGAATGCTGCGCTCAGATCGATGATGTAAGGATGCTTGCACCGGATGGCTGATTGGCTTTGCTATACCAGGAGTTAGTGGGCGAGAAGGAAGAATGGAGCCTGCATGTGATATTTAGTGTTATGTCTTTCCAGAAGGTCAAATCAGTGTCCCAGGAAGCTTCTAGAGAGCAAGAAAACCGCAAAGTTCCGACGATTTAGTCGTAGCTACAAAATGAAGACAAGGCAACGAGTTTCCAAGAGCCAGAAATTTGGGATGAAAAAATAACTCAAATATTGCTTACCATGTGCATTTGAAGAAAAGGAAGGTCGTCCATGTCGTTTTGAAAAGTTACCGTTTGGAGGACTTGAAAGACTGGGGTAAGATCCAACATTGCTGGAAACTTGGGCACCGCATTCAACAAAATCCGCACTAGGCTGTCCAGATAGAGATGCGGCGACTGTACGGATAGATTGAAGGCCCCCATTCAGCTCCCATTGCTCCCATTTCGCTGAATCAGCTATCTTTTCTTTTCCATTTCCCTCTAAGCCTTTAACCCATTCCTCTGCAGCTGCGGGTCCTAGGGACTTGACTTCTTCGAACTTGTTTTTCATTGTCTCAATATGAGACTTCAAGTAAAATTTGGTTAAACTTAAGCCGGACGGTGGCTGGTTTGACCGACGGACGACGGAGGAAACAAAATGCATAGAAGATGTGAAAAAAGCAAATGAAAGAGCAGGAACAAGGAGAGTGGGTAACGAGGAAGAAAAGAGAAGATCCATTTCCTAAGGTACCATTAAAATCAAACCGCGAACGACTTGGCCACGGGAAAACACTAACCTTTTCACAATTACGTTGAAGACACTCGCCACAAGCTCGGACGGCGAATGGCCAGATGATTCGTACCCCATTGAGACCCGGCCCGCTCTCCCATATGGAAGTGTTGGGTGGAGAAATGAAACCAGCTTTCTTGCAAAACTGACAGACAGTTCCGCGAACAAGTTGCCACATGTCTAGCTCAGACAAAGGCGAAAGGGGACGTGGCATGCCAGGATGAAAAGTCTTTCGAGACGAAGACCAAATAAGGTGAGGATGAACGTACTTTAATGTGCCATGAGTTGCGCGCTTAGCAGACAACTCTGTTAAGTCTGCGGTCAACAGGTCCTTAAAGGCATGGTTCAATTGCAGAACACGGCCTAAGGTTGTGGGCGGAAGAAATGTGAAAATATGTTGCCAAATCTCCCCTGGAAGTTTTGATTTATCCAGGGGGATTTGAAGGTAGTCGGAACATGTCCCATTAAACTTGACACGCTTGTTCCGATCAGACGGAGACAAGGCAGTAAGGAACCGGGATTCATTCTCAGATATACTGTATCCATCGCCATTTTCTGTTTGAGAGACTTCTTGCTGTACTGGTTGATTTCCCGTGGAAATGCGTTTCCTCTTTCGGGGTTGACGATCACTCGATGCGTCCTGGTCCGGAAATTCTTGGTGAGAACAAGAAATGTTACTTCGGCTCGAAGGCACATCAGAAGCTGTCGAATTGGAGTTGGGTGCCTCCATATCATCAAGAGCCTGTGTTGGAAGGTCTAATTCCTGTGGACCTTGGCTCAAACTCCTTGCCAGGCTTTCCATCGGGCCTTCTGGGGAATCTGCAGAGTAGGGATCGAAGGAGGAAGTGCCCAAACTATTGGGAGATCTAGGTTGACCTGTCATTGTTCGCAAGGATGCCTACAAAACAGCAGGCGGGCTAGATAGACAATTAAGGTCTCCAAGGAAGGTTGGAATGCTCAACCCTCAAACCAGGATCTTTAGAAACGGCAGCAAATTATGCAATACAAACGAGACAAAGCATTGAACAGCTCGCAGCTCCAGATCAGACAAGGAGTCGGCGCAGACCAACCGTGGGAAATGGTCGACTGTAGAAGATCTAAATGGCTTCAAGTATTCAATGAATACCTCCAGAAGCGGTCAACCACACAAGAAGGCAGGCAGTGGAATTCAGATTTGTTGCTGCCACTAGCTTCACAGAGAATCAAGAAAAGGCGACAACAAAATATTAGAAATTATGTTAGCCCAGAAAAAAGTAGAACTGAAGGGAAAAAGGAGAAGAGAGGCGAGATTCAGTCTGACTGAGAAATGCAGGACCAACAATCAATGAAAGAAAGAACAACAATCACACAACAGGTGAAATTCTACTGTTTCTGTCAATACTGATGGAAAGGAGAAGCTTGATAGTGCAGATAGGCATTGCATGGTGAGAAGGACTGATGAAATGGAAGAGTGCGATGATGGTGAAGAAAGAGAAAATGCAATCGATGGACATGTCAGGAAGAAGTGAAAATGTGAATGTTGGGCGGAGGAGGAAGGACTGAGGGGTTGAGACGAAAGTCAGCCACTTGGCGTATGTTATTAATACAGTACGGCAGAATACATACAGTACATACAAGCACATGGCGCGATTCAGCTTCACTTTAAGCCAGCCAATAAGAGGGTGTTTCTTGCTGGATAAGTCACTCAGTTCCACTAGGTCAACCAATAAGATGAAGTGACATGTGCCAGTTCAGGCAACATTAATAACTTAGTCATCGGCATTGAGCGAAATCCTACTCGGTAATGGACGTATTGTGGCTGAGACTTTAAAGCAGCGCTCTTCCAACACCAATCGGCTCTAGCGACAACGAGTTACGAAGGCACCAAAGAGCAGCTCAACTACTGGGTGGGATACCTCACTTCACGATCCAACGCTTCTCGGCCAATTTGATGCTTGTTAGATGTCAAAGACTCAAAAACGACGACCTGATATTCTTTATTACTATTTATGTTATCATTTTCCTGCTGCCCCCAACTCGACTTCGGCCCCTGACAGTCAGTTTAGTACATATTGGTTCAGCCAAAGCAGTTGTTGCGGTCCAGTCAACCAAACTCACAACAAGAGTAACCACTCCAGCGCCATTCAAGGCATTTATCAACCCCTCCTCTCGCTCCAGCGGACGCTGCCTTTGTGTTGTCTCTCTCCTCCGGCATTGCTCGGTGCCCGTCATTGACTATGGCTACCCTCAACCTCTCGACAAATGGTCACTCGATATCCAAAAGTTATCAATCAGTCGTCGACGCCCCCGCACCCGCAGGCGCTACCGCTGAATCCGGAACCTATGGACAATGGGCGGTTTTCACCGTCTCTGCTCCCCTTGTTAGCGCATTCCAAGACGCTTCTGGGAAGGAGAGCGTGTTGAAGGTTCATTCTACTGGAGGTTCGTACGACCCCACCTTTCTGCGACCTGACCTGGCGGAATGGCTCGGTGCTCACAATTGTAAACAGAAGGGGAATTGATAGATCTTATCGAGGAGTTTTCGGAAGGCAAAATTCAATTTGCATATGTAAAAGTGAAAGATCCAAATACTAGCCTTCCGAAGAACGTTCTGATCGCGTGGTGCGGGGAAGGTGTGCCAGAGCGGACGAAGGGCTACTTCACCAGCCACCTCGCAGCCGTGTCCAAGTTTCTTCATGTACGGAAACCTTGCGCGCATCTAATAAACTCCTACTCACGAATGATAGGGCTACCACGTCCAAATAACCGCCCGCTCAGATCGGGATCTTACCCCTGAAGGCATTATCCAGAAGGTTGCCGACTCATCAGGCGCCAAATACTCAACTGCAACAGTTCCTCCTTCCATTACTACAGCATCAAAGCCCCCAGTGGCCTCAAAGCCGGCATTTACTCCTACTCGTACTGGTTCATTTAGACCCTTGAGCGGAACGCATCGGACTGGAGGCACAAGACAAGAAGACGTAGACGCAGACGGTTGGGGAGCCGATGCGCCTCCGGTCACGCGAACTCAACTCGAGAAAGTCCAGTCTGCTTACCAACCAACAAAAGTGAACATGAAAGAGCTCATGTCACAAAAGCCATCCACAGCATTCTCGTCTAGACCAGAGTCATCTAATCATGAAGTTTCCAGCGATGTTGTCAAAGGAGATTACCAGCCAACTAAAAGGGTAGATATTGCCGAAATCAGAAGAAAAGCTCGAGAGGCCGGAGAATTGAAAGATGATCGTCCAGAGCCGGTGAAAGGGGCCTACGAGCCTGTAGGGAAGGTTGATATTGCTGCTATCCGAGCCAAATCCCATGGAGGTGAACCTGCGCGCTCACCACCCAGCAGGATTTCTCCAGCAGTGACTGGAGACTCTATCGGTAATGATGAACGGAAATCTCTTGCGGAGCGTTCGGCTGCATTCACCTCATCTGAACGCCTCATGGCCCTCCCAAAACCGAAAGTCGCGAAGAAATTTGGTGGCAGCTCCACATTCACGGGCACCAAGGCCCCGCTTCCGGGTGGATTCGATGTAACGCCATCACCTGTCGCTCCCATAGTAGGAAGCGCAAGCCGAACATTTGCTGATGTGGGTGGGAAAACTCCAGCTCAGCTGTGGGCCGAAAAGAAAGCAAAACAGAGTGGCGTTGTTTCCAGCCCACCGCCAATGAATAGTCCTCCACCTCTCCAAAGCCAAGCTAGTGGAGAGGGCGGCTGGAAGAGTTCATATACTGGCAAAACCTGGGCTCCAGTTCAGGTTACTCATACTGGGAGATCATCCGGAGCCGCTATTTCCGAGCAGAGAACTGGAGAACGGGAGCTTGAATCGGAAACCCCGGAAACTGGAAAGGTTGGCTCGATCCGTGATCGATTCGCAAATACACAGCCAATGGGAGCTGCCGCGCCAACCTCAATCTATGAACGAGCTGCTCCATCCCCACCTC
Organism: Emydomyces testavorans; assembly: GCA_029449355.1. Lineage (NCBI taxonomy): Eukaryota > Fungi > Ascomycota > Eurotiomycetes > Onygenales > Nannizziopsiaceae > Emydomyces > Emydomyces testavorans. Next base: position 6,022,798 of record CP120628.1, read on the forward strand.
CATTGGCCACAGAGACGAAGCCTACTCCAGTTCGTGCAGTCCCCATTCCCGGCCTTTCAACTGAAAATCGGGAGAGGCACGACGATATTCACCAGGATGTGCCGCCGCCTGCCCCTCAACGACGGTCTCCAACCCCGGAGACACCAGCCGACATACAACCTGGATCGCCAATTCGCGTAGCCATGCCTATTGGCCGTGGGTCAACAGCTGAACATGTTACTGATGCTCACGAAGAATTATTCTCTACTCCTGCCCCACTTCCGATTAGATCTATGGTGGAACACGCCCCAAGGGAGGAGGAACTTGAGGCTGAACCGGCCCATGATCCTGCTAGAGCTGTTGCACAAGCCACAGCTGCTGGTCATACCCCCTCCACAACCGGCCATGAGATTCGTGCCCTTGTACAATATGATTATGAGAAGGCCGAAGACAATGAGATCGAGCTTCGAGAAGGGGAATATGTCACTAACATTGACATGGTCGATGAGGATTGGTGGCTCGGTGTGAATGCTCGAGGAGATCAGGGGTTGTTCCCAAGAAACTACGTCGAAGTCATCGAGGATAGCGGTACGGGACATCAACAGACTGCCGGTAACACGGCCAGTCACCATACTGAGCTTGAACCAAGTCAACCGACAGCGGCGCCATCCTTCAAAAGCCATGGTCCTACGGCAACTGCATTGTATGACTACGAAGCAGCTGAAGATAATGAGATTGGATTCCCAGAAGGTGCGAAGATTATTAACATTGTAAGTGCAACCATTTGACTCATCTGTTCCTGTGGGAAGGCTTTTCTTCTCTTCTCTTTTCTTTTCTTTATTCATTTTTCCATTTGTTTGGGAACTATCGTTACCTGCTGAAACATAGTTGGTGATAAAATGCTGATAATAACATAGGAATTCCCTGATGAAGACTGGTGGCATGGCGAATACAATGGCAAGGGCGGGCTCTTCCCCGCCAACTATGTTCAACTTGATGAGTAACCTCATGGCGTCGAGCATGTCATATTATCCTCACAATTCGTCTTTTAAATTGCAACTGTATGGTCCATACCTATTGATCTCAGTTAAGTCACATCGCAAAACTATTCACGTCATTTTTATTTGTCAAGCATGCGCTGGCCTTGATAGTTGGCCCTCAAGCTGACCTTCTCAAGTTGTAGTGTTCATTACAGCTCTGGCTCAAAATTCAACTCTGCGAGCAGCCCTTGTTCAGTACAAACAGCTCCATACTTTGTATTAGGACTATGAGAGGCTATGAATTAAACACGGAGTATAGAATGCAAAATTTTTAACATGATCCAGCTTTTCTGCCATCGTTCTGATATCCATAAATTCAATATGAACGAGGGCAAAAAGATAAATAAACCATGTTTGCACCAATGAAATCGATAGCCACATGGTCTCAAACAAATCCAACTTTTGACTTGATGCTTGATCCAACCCTCTTGGCTTGCACTAAAAACAAGCAAGGCTGTTTAGTTACTCATGCTGAGCAAAGAAGAAGTTTGCTCCCACAACCTCCAGCTCATGCTGTGATGCCGATTGCCGAACTCCATGCCTCTCTTTTCCATATCCCCAGTGTTTCCTCTCCTTCGGCGCTTCCAGCTTCCCACACTTATCGGCGTCACCTCTCAACAAGACAAAGACATACCGATGATATCCTGTTCCGGCGGGTGGACTCGGACCCATGTACGGCTCCAAGACCTTCGCCTCCGACTTCCCAGAAGATCCAGGTCCGCCACTGACGGCTGGACTTGAGACGTTGCTGATGATCCAGTGGCAGAATTCACTCCAGATGGGGTGTTGGCGACTTTTTGCATCTGGGTCGGTGAGGACGAGGTGGTATGCTTTCTTGGACTCGGTGGTGGTTTCTTCGGAGGGAGAAATGGGATGGAATTCATAGACGGGGGCGTTTTGGATCTTGCTGGTGGAAATATGGTTGCCGAGACTGACCTCGGTGTGGGTGGAAGGGTAGGTGATCTTGAGGGTGAATTTGGGGTGGAAGTCGTCCAAGACTGGAGGATTTAGTCAGATCTGAACGGCCTTTATCAGGAGGAAAGTAGAAGAGGGCACTCAGTTTCTGACCATCTGGAATGATCTCATTGGAGCGTAAACTGGTGGTGATTCAGTTAGCATTGCATCAGCTGGTATGTTTCGCGGAGTTAACAATGTGTCGATGGAGAGAGTGTATAAGCTCACGCTTCACGAATTGAAGCAGCCATGTTTAATGCGTGTCCTTGATAGGTTGTTGGGACCTTATACTGTGTACTTGAATTGAGACCAATGGGTAAAAGCAGACTTATTTTATCACATCTCTAATGAGAATGTCCAAGTTTCTTTCCTCATCATGCCAGCGATGTAGATACTACCTACATATGTATCTTGCTGTTGGCGAAACGGGAGTCGCTGACATCATAGTTTGATATTGACTAGTTTGCCTTGTTTGTACTTCTGCTGACATAACTAACTAATCATTTCAAGTATTTTCACGTGCTGTTTTATCATCGGCGCTTCAGGGCTGGATCACGTGAAATTCCACAGTAACAACAAAATTGGCGACGGGAATGATAAACATCAGGGCAGGGCATCGTCGTCCACTCTCTCCAAGTCTTTCGACTACTCTTGAGAAATCCATTGTGTTGGGTTTTAAAGCGGCTTATTCGATCTACTTGCGCTGCTGAATTTCTCCTTAAAGAAGTTCATGTAGCAGCTTATCCCGCCGCAGAGGTCTGCTACTGGCGATCACGTTCCTCAAGCCAACTCTTCTCTCTTCCCTGCAGACGTCTCCGTGTAAAGAGGGCTTACGCAGGATTGACAAGAGTTGTCTTTCAAAAATGGCGTCTCTGGGCGAAGATTTGCTGTCGACTGTCAATAAATTGCAGGACTTGGTCTTTAATACAATTGGGAGCGACTCCCTGGATTTGCCTCAGATTGTAAGTCACGTTGAGCGAATGGTCGCGAGTCTATTTTAATCATCGCATGCTTACAGCCTCTTTCACTATAGGTAGTCGTCGGCTCACAGTCTTCGGGGAAGTCCTCGGTTCTTGAAAATATCGTTGGAAGAGACTTCCTTCCTCGTGGCAGCGGAATCGTGACCAGACGTCCTCTGATTCTTCAACTGATCAACGTCCCTAGTGATCGCAATGACGTCTCTGAAAATGACGAAGTCAACATCCCTCACACCGCCGCTTCCGTTGCTGGACAAGGAGAGTGGGCCGAATTTCACCACCAACCAGGCCGGAAATATGAAGACTTTGCGCAAGTAAAGCAAGAGATTGAAAACGAGACAGCCAGGATTGCAGGTAATAATAAAGGGATCAATCGACAGCCAATAAACCTGAAAATCTTCTCCCCTCACGTTCTCAATCTTACGTTGGTTGATCTTCCGGGCTTAACCAAAGTCCCGATCGGCGATCAGCCCTCAGACATTGAAAAACAGACGCGAACTCTGATATCCGAATACATCGCAAAGCCTAACAGCATCATACTTGCGGTCTCCCCGGCGAATGTAGATCTTGTCAACTCGGAAGCATTGAAGCTTGCGCGTCATGTCGATCCTGTGGGAAAGCGGACAATTGGTGTTTTAACGAAGCTTGACCTGATGGACCACGGCACGAATGCCATGGATATTCTTACAGGGCGCGTTTATCCTTTGAAGCTGGGCTTTATCGGAGTGGTCAACCGATCGCAACAGGACATCCAAAGCGGGAAACCACTCACAGATGCTCTGAAAGCCGAAGCTGAATTCTTTAGGCACCACCCGGCTTACAGAAACATGGCGATACGATGCGGAACCCAGTACCTCGCAAAGACGCTGAATACAACACTGATGAGTCATATTCGGGAGAGACTACCAGATATTAAGGCTCGCCTGAATACGCTCATGGGACAAACTCAACAAGAGCTTGCTAGCTACGGTAATAAGCAGTTTAGTGGAAAGGAGCATCGAGGCTCCTTGATTTTACAACTTATGACTCGGTTTGCATCCTCCTTTATTTCATCTATTGATGGTACATCCTCAGAGATATCAACAAAGGAGCTGTGCGGCGGTGCGAGGATCTACTACATTTTTAACTCAGTGTTTGGAAATTCTCTCGAGACTATAGACCCGACCCACAACCTTTCGGTGCTTGACATTAGAACGGCGATTCGAAACTCGACTGGTCCGAGGCCTAGTCTTTTCGTCCCAGAACTTGCTTTTGACTTGCTTGTAAAGCCTCAAATTAAACTCCTTGAGATTCCCAGTCAGAGATGTGTTGAACTCGTTTATGAAGAATTGATCAAGATATGTCATACATGTGGTTCTACAGAACTTTCCCGATTTCCGCGACTACAAGCAAAGTTAATTGAAGTGGTTTCAGACTTACTACGAGAACGACTTGGCCCCTGTTCTAGCTACGTTGAATCTCTTATTTCGATACAACGCGCTTATATCAATACAAATCACCCCAATTTCCTTGGAGCCGCTGCTGCTATGTCGTCCGTCATTCAGAGCAAACAAGAGCAAGAGAAGAAAGCTGCACTAGCTGAGGATAAGCGAAAACGCGAGAGGAAACGCCTTAAGGAAATGGGGGGTGTGAATGGTGTCGCTGCACCAGACGAGAATGAAGATCATGAAGATGAAAAACACCCGCAACTTCCCATGCGCGGACAAAAGGCCGGCAGAAGCCAATCTCCCCATGTTGGAAATCTTGAAGCCAGCAGGATATCATCGTCGCTCAACGGCTTCCAAACAGCTACTCAGTCGACAGGAGGTCGAGATTCTTTCCTAAACTACTTTTTCGGAAAAGAAGGTGCTCTTCCCGCGCCTGGGCCAGCTCCTGGAGCCTCGCGCCATGTTAGTCATTCTACGGAGCCGAGCTTCAGTCAGAGTTTTCGCCGCAGTGAAAAAAGATCTCCATCGATATCACACAATTTCCCTGATGACATTACAGCTCCATCCGAATACGGAGATGGTCCCTTAATGGTGCGTTCTCGAACCTCTTTTTTGCTATTCGCTGATGAGAGGGATCCACTGACAATTTATCATAGAGAGACGATGCTGAGCCAGCGCTTACAGACCGCGAAGCTCTCGAAACAGAGCTCATCCGCCGTCTTATTTCATCTTATTTTAATATCGTTCGGGAGACCATTGCTGACCAAGTCCCCAAAGCCATCATGCACTTACTGGTCAACCATAGCAAAGAAGTTGTTCAGAATAGACTGGTCAGTGAATTATATAAGGAAGATCTCTTTCCTGAGCTTCTGTATGAAGATGACGGGATTAAAGCTGAACGAGAGAAATGCGAGAAGCTGCTTGAGACATATAAGAAAGCTGCTAGGATTGTCGGGGAGGTGTTATAGAAATTCATGATTGTATTTTGCTTCTTCTCCTGTTACGCCCGTTTCTTCACTTGTAACATGTATTCTTTCTTGGATTCTCGCTTCCTTTCGTATTTCTGTGTTTTATCTTAACAGTTTTATTCGAGGCTTGGTAATTCACTTTCCTTCCTTTCTTACTTTCTTTATTTGGGGGAGCAGTGTGGAACAGTCTTAGGGAGTACTGTCAACAAACCAAGCCCTCCTTGTCAGCCATTACTCCATGGTGGAGCAATGAAACATCAGATTACTAGACAACATAGATTCAGGGGCGAGATATCAAAGTTCTTTTGGGTTTGGGGGCATAGGGATGCTCAAGTGGCAGAGCTGAAGTGTGTTGAGGCAAGCAATGATCCGCTTTCACTGATGTATCACAATCTTGAATTCAATCTCATGCTCTTTTGAAAACGTGTTACCTCTTTCCAGTCTCTGAAACAGGGATTTTGAAGATGTGGGCTTGTAACTTGCTGATCAAATCTGAAGAATCTGCATTGAACAATGTTGATAGAGAAAACTAAGATGAATTCAATCTATCTTTAGAGGCCACATCTGCTGATTCTGATGTGCATTGGACTGATTGCCAACCAATCCTCGTATGGCATTAGCGTGATTCTTTACACCAGCATGTCTTCTCTGGAATACAATGGAAGCCAAGCTGCGAAAGACTCCATCCCGTCTTGCCCTTAATGCATACATTGGCTGTGGGTATTGTTATTTTCCAACTGGTCTCCACCATCATCTATGTACGGCCATCCTTTCCACCTTTGTGGTGTATCATAGCTGGACGGTCACCTATGCAGGCAAAGCCTGTCATTCTCCTCACTGCCATGACGGGACTTGAAGCAGCAACAACGTCCCTCCAAAGGGATAATTAGGAGATGTCTTTCAAATACGGGATGTTCGTGGATCCATCTCTGGCGAGTGCGGGCAGGGAGTAATAATCATCGAATGCTCTCTCCAAAATCTCCGCCAGACCTGATGCATGGAGGATCCTCGCTACGGTCAGATGAATCTGGAGGAGGTACGGATCGGGGAAGGGGGCTGTTGAATTGTAATTGCTTTGAAGCTGGATGATTTGGCTGTTTGGAATTAGATCTTTGAAGATGCCAATATTCTTCCAATATTCCACCCTATATCTATTTTGCCCGGGCTAGAGCGCCGCAGCTCGGGTTAACTAACAACATTAATATAACATGGGGGATATTAACACTCACCAACTGGTCGAAGGCTAGGTTGAATGACCCAAATGCACCGTGAACAGAGTCTGCTGCAGTGAAGAGGTTTCCAGCGCTGTTGATGTTTTCAAGATGGTCTGCAATTCTGGATCGCAAACTTGGGAACATTCGACATAAAGAGCTCCAGATACAACAGGAGTCATGTTGCTATTGTAAAATAAGTATCATGAAATGATGATTTATGAAAATCTTACATATTGATCCGTATTCCCATACTGAGCAAGAGACAGAGGGATGATATGACAAGTTTGTGTTGCTACTCTCTGACTCTTATCAAAACCGGCTGGCAGAAGATTATCTGGAGTTTTTGAGCTCCAGAGCCCCGTGAGTACGCATTTGTAACCATCTCGGGGGAGACATACACTCTCAAGTACTCTGGTCGGCAAGTGGAGTTGAGAGTGACCCAGGTTTTCATCTAGCTCATTTGTATCGGTCTCTTCATTTGAAAGTGGTGAAGGAGTTGGTCGAGGAGTTGCACCTCCCGTCGCTTTCACTAGTATAGCATGTAATGTTCAGGAATGGATACTCAAGGATGAAGATAAAGGAAAAGAGGAGGCTAAACATGGTTTGAATACTGTACAAACATAATGCTCTGATAGCTGTTTGAGCTCCTCATTATCTGCACAGGCATTGATATCAACTGCGATGTTATCGAGCCCAGGTTGTGGCAGGTTATCAAGCATCGCGAGCAAAACTCGCTTTGGGTCCTTAACCCCTCTGACATGCAGTGTCTGGACATGCTGTCTTGCAGCCAGGACGGGGCTTGATGAGCTGGTAGCCATATCTATGGACTTAGAAGCAATTCATAATCGAATGTAAAAGAGTGGTATTGATGTTTTTCGGTGTATTTAAGTGTCTTGAATAAGGCTTGATCGATGCTGATGATCCGACTATGAAAGCCCTAGTATGTAACAATGTTAACTACCATAGTTAGGCCCGCAAATGTCCCACAAACAAAACTTCAAGACCATTCCCGGTGCAAGATGCCCTAAATCAATAATAGTACATTTTAGTCATTTGTTATCCTAGCTCAAGCTCTCAGCAGGATTTGGCTCATACAACTCACTCCGCGCCGACATACAAATTGCCAGAATTCCCGCAAGAACCAGTGACCTTTCCATATAGCAGTCCACATAGGGGGCCATCGATATCAAGAATCCAAGCGCCAGAATCTCTCCCGGCTGACAAAACTCATTCTGAATATATTGTGCTTGATGTGACTTCTAGTTGACAATGACAAGCTCCTTTGATTGCCCATTCTCAAGCACTTCTTTTCCAGTCACAGCGGTCAAATTCAGGCCATTTTGCGTTGTGCCTCTACACCATTGCAGATGTCTGCTGTAATGCCAGTCGTCCGACCACACTTGAAATACCATTGTCCCTTTTCGATCCGCCCGATGGGCATTGACAGGACTTCCTGTTTTGTGGAAGCTCTGGCAGGATATTCTGGACCCTGGTGGGAAAGTTGGTCAGATTTTCAACCAGACATTGTCAACAAAGATCCAGTCCTGGATTATATGATTGTGCACTGTTCTATCCAACAATGCGAGCATTTTGTCAAGATAATTTGACTTGTTCTGGAATTTTTCAAGCTTTTTCAGCAAAGCATTCGTTTGTGCATTGAGTAATGCTACTCTTGAGCTAGCTATGATTTGAAAGTGAATATATCTGTGTGATCTTTTAATGTTATTTTTTTTTTCATGTAAATCTTTATTCTTTAAGTATTTTTGTATTCTCAATAATACCTTGCTTAGTATATCTGATGCTTTTTTTTTTTTTAATTTTTTTCAATGCTAGGTAGAATATATTTGTCTTGAACTCTTGATTTGTGTGTCTTCTGATTGTTAATTTGTTGCAACTTGCACTAGTATTGCTTGAAGACTGTTTTATATGATAATCTGTTAAAAATTCTTGATGTACATCATTTTTTCTTCTGTTCTGTTTGGCTTTATTATCTTCTCTATGCTGAAACTCATTTGAGGTAGTTTGTTCAAATTCATTCTTGCAAGTTGCAGCAAATGAGGTATCTAACATTTCTGATAACCTCAGTTTAGAATATCTGTCTGAAGGAACCTCAATAGCAATATTTATGTCAGGCAGAAGCTTTTGACAGACTCTTCTGCTGAATTTAAATTAGAAGTGACAAGTCTGATCACTCACATAGCAAACTCAAGTGCATCATCGTAATGATGATTTGTTATGACTTTTTTTCTGTTCTTTAAGCAGAAAAGAGACTCAGAACATGTCAGTCATCTTCTAGCTATTCATTCAAAAGAGATATGATGCTGTTAGCAACTTGCTTGTATGAGTGAATAGTATAATCATTTGAAAAAATAGCAAAAAGTGAGAGTGCAAAGCACTTGTTAAGTTGTCTCTGTCATTGACTCTGTCAATGATCTCAACTTCAAGTCTTGAATAATATCTTTAATGTGTGATAAAAAGTGTTTAACTTGAGGCTTGAGCTTCAAGAACTAGTCTGCAGAATTCATCAAGACATAATAAAAAAAGAACTCGAGAAAAATGTTGATCTGCGTCCTTTTGCATGGTCCATGGGCGCCGTGCGGAAGTAGTGGCGTGGTAATTCTAACATCACCAGACTGGCACACTACATCCGCGCAGTCAATCCCAAAGTCCTGAGCAACTTGACGTGTATACATGCTGTCCTTGATGCGATGCACGTAGCCGTCTGTTGCCAATCCCCTGGCCTTGACTTGCTCCCACCATTCATTCATTTCAATGCATTCCTGGCAGAATTTGGGTGCAATCCTCATGCATTTCTGGTGTTAATGTCAATGATCCTTGAATCATATTAGCGTCCCTGCCTCCGCTGAGGACTGAAGGAACGTTGACATCAATATGCTGCAAATATGTCTTGTCACCAGGTTTCGCATACTTGGTGTGATATGGGTAACTGATCAATCGCCATGCGTGGTCGTGCCCCAAGATCACATACCAAAGGTAATATGCTGGGTCTTGCCTCATTAACTGCTGGCCAATGCCATGGTACATTGATCGGAGCCACCCATAGTTGTTGTGGCCACCAATCAGTCTCTGGTGGTGGTAATACATATCGAATTCGTTTTTGACCTCTCGCGGGTACAGATCTGTACAAACTTGAAGATATTCCTCAATATGCAGTGAGCCTTGTGAGTCTTCAGAGTCGTAAAGCGAGGATCAAGGTGAAGAGAGAATGCTGTGTGGCGGAGGAAGGTAAGGAGCATTTTCCATTTTTCAAAGAATATCAGTGACGATATGGAAAAGCAGCTGAGAATCGTGTTCCAGTTTAAAAGGTCATAAGAGAATGACACCTAGATATGATGTCAACAGAGTACATAAGGAATCAGAAACAGTGAGTTGAAACCCAGCCGAGGAAAAAATGGAAGAAAGAGAAGACACGAAAGAAGATGAAGCAGAGAAAAGAAGCAGAAAGCTTCACTTTTTGTTTTGATGTCACTGTAGATAGAAACAGAGGGAGGATATCTTGGAACAAAGGCAAGTGTGAGTCATTCTGTATGGCCGTTCAGCTCATTGTTATGGCAGTCTAGTTATAGGTTAGTAAATATATTCTGTGGTGAAATCCTGCCAAAGAGCTGTGGGGTCACGATTCAAGACTGTGATTGAGCAATCCCTTGACAATGCTGTTGATACCGCTTGCAGGATATATCAAAGCACACCAGATGTCATAGGCAGCTCTGAACCGTGTTTCTGTCACACAGTGACTCTCATTTGTCGTAGAAAATGGCTGCCACTTGTCTGGATATGCCAATCAAAAAGCATCCCAGGTAGGTTGATCGTACTGGACTTAGTACTCCCCTGGGGTGCCCGTAGATGAAGTCCTCAGATAAGGAGCTGGTTGTCCGTACATAGTACCATCCATACCCAAACCACTATGTCTAATACAGAACTGATACTCTGACTACACAATGGATTGGCTAAGTCTTGCAATTCTCAAATATCCCATTGTTCATGCAGATAGAGCAAACCTATTCCTAGTTATGTGCTAATGTATATCCCTAACTGCCTGGTGGGAGGAGCCTCTTCACTCCTTGATACCGCCCATGACTTCATGGATCAAACATGCAAGACTTTCAGCATTAAGAAGCTCGCAGCCATCAGGCACTGGCTCATTGACTTTGAGAGACACCAATTCACCGTGGGGATTTCGACACCAACGTCCAAGTTCAACTTCTGACCCTTCATTGGATTCCAAGATGGCACGGTTCAGTTCCATAATCAAACCTGGGATCCGTTCCTCCATCATCTTCTGCATTTGCCGGGAGTTAAAGCTGTCGGGCACATTGTAGCTGTAAACTTTTACCTGTCTCACTTGTCCAAGGCGCCAAACCCTCCCAATCGCCTGTTCAGTGATGGATTGACTGCCAGCTGTGTCAAATAGATGCACGTTTTGGCATAAGTGCTGCAGGTTCAAACCTGCGGGGTTGACTGAATAAGAACAAACTAGAACAGGACATGAAGAGCGGTCCCGATCAAATCTTCGACAGATCGTTTTCTGATCTGAGTCACTCAGGCCAGCATGCAGAACTTGCACATCAATATTTCCGAGCTGCAGCACAGCAGCTACCAGGACTTGCTGTGCTGGGAAGAGGCACCACACAACTGCTTTCTCTTGTAGCACTAGAACCTGATACGTGACGAGCGGGATAAGGGCTCGAAGGCGGGGTGATGACCGGAGAACATAAGTTAGAAGTTTCTGCCGCTCATCGTATGTTCTATGATTAAAAACCAGTTTGGGGGAACCTGCATTAGACGCAATGATCTTAACCCATTTGGCGATTGCTGACCCGTTGTAAGCTTCTCTTATTGCTCGCAAAATCTTGTCTGCTTTCAACAGGTGTTGTACATGTTTAAAATCCACCCATGTTGTGACCAAGGACAATTGACGAAACGTATCCATATTAAATGCAAGCTGATTAGGCCCGACTTTTCGCACCAGCCCCCGGTATAACCCACGGGTGATACCGTCATAAGTGACCTTTTCAGCTTTCGTCATTGGGGCTTGAATCAGGCGATAACGACAGGATGGGATGTCATTAATGATTTTCATTGGGCTGTCAAAAGGTATCGAAGACATCAAGGTGCGCCTAATGAGACACAATTCCCAAAACGCGCGCAATCACTCACCAATTGCCAAAAGAGGAAGGCTTTTATTCCAGACAAATTTTTTGAGAGCCCGGTGAGTCAACCTAAGATAGGAAGCTGGATGTTCCTGGGCAAGAGCAAACGGGTTGACAGCTTCATCAACACCCCATCGAGCAAGGTTTTCGGCATCCCAGAGTTTCTCGTTTGATTCCGGTACCACAAAGCAGGATAGAGCTTGGAAGTCGAAAGGAGAATTAAAAATTGGCGTTGCCATAAGGCAGAGGTAGAACTTTGCATCCAACCACAACACAGCATAGGTGATCATGCCTTCCAAATTTCACACGATATGAGCTTCGTCGAGGATGACTCTATCGAAAAGACCGCCTAGGTGAAATTCCCAGTCAAGGTCAGGTTTAGTGGTAACGGCTTTCGAGTGTCTCATGAGGCAGCGCTTCTTCGCATGGTAGTTACGAAGCTCCACAGGGCCGTGTCGAGCATTGAGGGTAGCATAACTGGTAAGGATGACCGCAAGAGCACGCTTGTCCTTTCCATCAAAGTACTTAGCGTGTTTGGTCAGCCGAGAATCGACATGCCGATGTCCTGTTCGCTTATCTCTCAAATCTCCATAGTACAAGTATGGACGCAATTGGTTAGTTATCACTGTGATTTCATCGTACCATTGGTATACCAAAGCTGGCGGCGCTACAATAAGAAACGGCTTGGCTGCAGGGAGCGGGCGTGGTCCATTGAGAAAAGTTTTGGCTTGCTATTCAAGATTGTATGAGTATTGGTCTGCGGGAGCTGACACAGGTGAACTTACATAAAGCATGTACCCAATCGTTTCTATGATCCTACCAAGCTCAACTGAGTCGGCGAGAAGCCCACCCCGCAAGGCTGGATTCTTTTCAAAGTCGTTGATCGCTTTAATAGCAACCGGCTGCCAAAATTTGAATATTCTGGACATACGCATCCCCCACATGCGGGGGATATTCGTATTCCTAATACCAAGTTCCATGCAAGCTGCTAGGTGGTTATCCCGCTGGTAAATTTGGTTGTCAAGCCATTTCTGGAACATTTGAAAAGTTTCAATATCTTTATCCGTCGGCACAATTATCGAATTGGACCCATCACCCGCAATTTCACTGTGCCACGCTATAGCGTCGGTAATAAAATTATTGTGGATCAGGGTTTCTTTAACAGGCTCGTTCCCTGATGTCTCATCGGATATCTCCTCTTCATGCTCAAGATTGCTAGAGTTATTTTTATCTGGGACTGGTGTAGCACTCTTCAGAGCTTTCTTAAAGAATTGAACGTTCCAAAAGAGCTCGCTAAAATTCGGTGTATCGGAGATTTTGCTGAGTTTGTATAAGTCATGTGGTGTCAGACCTTCATCTCGCCGATCCGAGTCTGCCTCAGTATCACTTTGTGGATTAGGGTCAGCATCTTCAAGTCGAGCTTTCTTCCTAGCTTTCTCCTCTGGACTTCCTCCGCTTGGACGTTTAGGTGCAATCGAGTGAGTTGCTTCGCGCACACCGTCATCAGGAACACCAAAAGTATCCGCAGGAATGTTGAAAGAAGCTTCAGTATGGCCATTTCCTCTAGCGTTAGAAAGATTTAGAGGGGCGCCCATACCAAGACCGGCTTCCGCTGAAAGGTTACCAAGGAGAGAAATGCCGCCAGAGCGTTGATTTAACCGACTCGGTGCATGCGCATGGGTGAGCCATTTGGCCAATGAGTGCAAAATGTGTTCCATTTTCAGATCAGAGAAACGACGTAAGTAAAAGGCCCCTTTCTCGTGGGCACAGTTCTCGAGCTTTGCTTGAACCATGTACCTTGCATAGTGATCCACAGCAGTCCACTTCTGCTTGTCGGGTACGGGTTTAGAATATTTTCTGCGACCACAACTTTCATTAAATGAAATTGCTCGCTGTACATCGCTGAGAGCTGGGCCTCTTGGGGTAGCTTTCCCTTGGGCGCTAGTTTCCTGGTGCCTAGGCAAGATATAGCACAGATACAATTCTCTGTAGACAGGCAAGTAAGTCTCACCTCGAAGGAAGGATATGAACTCCGAGTCCGTGTTGATATTTAAAGCCTGCATAAAATTCTTCTTGCTATGCAGTTTTGGCAAAACTTCTACATATTATGTTAGATAACTCTTGGTCTGGGGAAGGACCTCCGTACCGTGACTGTCAAATTCATTGTCGGAGTCATTCATTGTGGTCTTGCTGGGCTTTTGCTTTCCCATCGTGTCTGTGCAAAATATGACAGGTGTCAGTTCTTGTCAACTTTGGTCTGGAAAAGCCTGGAAGATTTCTCACTTGTGACGTTCCCACAGAAGAAAACCAGTTCAATTTCAAGTTCCCAAGCTCGAGAAGGAAGTTCTTGCTCCCATTAAAAGTTTGGATTCAAAAGTTCCTATAGAGAAGCTTGCTTGCTGAGGGTTCTTGAAATTGGATGTTGTAGGAAGAATGGAGGACGGAAAAGAGAAAAAGAGGGGAGAGAAGAAGATAAGAAAGGAAGAGAAGCTTGAGGCCTTGATTCAGCTTTTGTGGTATTAATTGAAAACGGCTTTGCAGCCCCTGCCACAGATTGTTATTTTGCCGCTGAGACCAGTTATAGCTAGCTTGTTCCATGTGTATCCTGAGGATTGATATCATCTGAAAGAATAGGGAAGGCCGGAGAAATATACCAAAGGGTTTTTAGGGGGCTATCATAGTGGGCACTGAAACGACGTTGAGGTATACCTTGTTAGCTTGCCGGGCAAAAGCACAGGGCATTGTCGAAGGCCCGTATGCACTAGATCAAGGACCGCAGACCTAGATCAACCGGCTTCTGCTTCTTCCGTTTTTTGCCTTTCTCAACAAATCATTCTACTCCGCCCTGTACGGTGAACATCCAATGTAAGTGAAAAAGGAAGGACCAAAGCCTATCTGGCTTTTTAAATTCTATCCCACATCCCCTAACATCCTCATTGCTTGCAGCTGATGAGGGTGCCAATGAAATTAGTGAAGTCTCCACTAGGTCAGAGCTTTTTTATCAAGCAATTCCTCCAAGTAAAACTATTTCTTCTTAAGCTTTCATCCACTCCAACGCCATAGAGACTTGGAATCCTTTTCTTTTTTCATCCTAGGGGTATCAAATGCCTGTTATTGGCTTGCAGTTTCACTTCCAGCACAATGACTTCTAGCTGTTCTGCTGCGTTCTTCGTCGTGGGATTTTCGTCATTTCTCCAAAGTCGAGCAGAGCAGAGCGATTGATGTAGAAGAGAACTAGAGATAGAGGAACTGTTGGTGGCTCGTGTTCCTTAAATGGACATATTATTCGTGAACGTGGCATTCAATCAGCTCAAAGGCTTGTAATTCCTGTAGTCCAGGGTACATACGTATAAATGAATAGTACATCGTATGTACTGTACATATAAAATGCAACATGGAAAGCCTGTCTATCGCAAGAGTCTGTCAAACAAGCCCTTTGTACGCACACTTAGATCTCTGTGTTGAATGCTGAGAGGTGTGGTCATCATGGTCGTTTATATAAAACTGATGTCTGGTCGATGTCAGTTGGTTTTTGCTGTTTTAGGAATTAGGGTTCGGATTTAGGGCTAGGGCTACAATCTAGGGCTTATTCTGGCCTCAAATTCAGTTAACTATTCTCAATATGGAGCAGAGAGCCTCATTTTGTCCTAGCAAAGTATCATTGAGCAAAATTAAAAATCTGCATTAATTCTTCAGAGTGTTCCTATGAGTCTATAAGTTCAGTGAGTCTTCAAAATTTGGATAAATCTATTCATCTAATAATGACTAAGTTGGGTATTTGTATGTATGTACAGCACATGCTTCAAACACAGAACACGCTCAAAATACCATGCAAGCCAAGCCCCTTGATGAGCCAACCTTACACCCAGAAAAAGGTCCCAAATGATGATCTCTATCCCATAAAACGCCCTTCTTCGAACATTATTCTTACTCGCTCTTTTTCGCCTTCATCTGCTGTATCTTCCTCAATCGAGCTCCCTCCCACGCATATATCCCACCCGCAAGAAACACCACTGCCGCACCAGCCATAACACCAGTAGATAAGTGATTCCCAAACAGATACACGCTCAGAATCAAGCTCACCAGTTTACGAATGTTGAGAACGACGGTCACAGTGAGGGACGATGACTTGGCGCTCAGTAGGTACACGCCACGAATACAGAGGTATTGGGTAAGTGCATTGAGGAGGAGGTAGAGCAACTTCAGTGGCACATGGGAAAGAAACGAGCGAAGCAAAGGAATGGAGACGAGTGTCCCGAAAACCGGCTGCAATTGCGACGACGTGAGGTTGGAGAAAGGCGCCGGTGATGATAGAACAGATTTGATCTGCGGTAGGAACTTCTGATACGTTGGGATCAAAGCCAATAGTGAAAGGGCATGCGAATAGAAGAGGCCTTCGCGCCAATTATTTCTTCCATACTTCTGATAGACCCGGTCGGCATAGACGCCCTGAAATGCTGCGAGAACCATTGCCAGTCCCAACACTGCAAACCCAAGCAGCGTTCTCACCGGCGACGCTTCATTGTCAGTCGCACTTAGCCCGATGTCTAGCGATTTGCCTTTTGCTCTAGCATCCGCGAGCGCAGCAGTGATCACTCCGACTGAAAGCATGAATACTGCAAGGATTTGCACTTGCGTATATCTCTTCGAATTATACAGGTACCCAATGATCATGGACGTCACGGGTCCGCCACTTCGTATGATGATATGCAATGGCACAGAGATCTTGAACAGAAACGCAGAATTATTCATCAAGTTGACAGTCATGAAGAATGCTGTGAATATGATCCATTTTTTCAGGGGAACAGCGCGCTCTTTGAGAAACAATGAGCCAGGGCCAGCAGAGAAAGAGAGGACGTTTGGAAGAGTAAGCAGCGAGGTGACGACGAACTGAGTGAAGGTAATGAGTGCACCTACATGAGATTAGTTTAGTGAATTGGCTTGTAAGATCCTAGGAGTGACTGGGTGCTTACCAGCATGTGGCATGTCCCTTGGAAGCAGATTGCACCATCAGTAATCAATTGCAAAAAACGCATGCCTTGTTTTCTATTGCTAGACTTACGAAACAATTGCCTCCAGTGTGAAAACCTACACAGGAAACAATTCATCAGTCTCAGCCACGCATACCTCCCATCCCATCAAGAATCCAGGTCAGCTCACATTCGCACAGCATCCACCAAATATCAGAACCAGCATAAACCCCACATTCACCCATGCAGGGATAGTTGCATGAGCCACTGCAGTCACAACTGCTTCCACACCTTCTGGACTATCCCCTTTCCCTGACTTCAATGTTTTGTCATGCTGAATGGGTTGTATAGCACCATTGGTCCAGGGAGGCGTGCTAGACGCGTGTGACACCGTACCTGGCTGACCAAGTGCCTGTGTAGACTCGGGCGAATTTCGTGACTTCCGTTGCCTCGTCTGGTCGGCACAGTCTGTTGCGTTGGCCATTTTGGGAAGATTCAGCGTAGTCTACCTATAAAGATGGCCAGCTATTCCCTAGAGGCATTGGCCACGATGTTTTGGAGAGAGTAACGATGTGTGGAAGACGAAGACATGGATTGAGAGACACTGAGCAAACAGGGCTAAGGAGCCGCCGGAGCTAAGTCACACAGTAACTCATGACAAAACAGAAAAAGGGGGAAGACAGCACATTACCAGCAAAACCGCTTTCTATCCACGACTGCTGTTCCCGATGCCTGACTCCCTGAGTGACGTTGTTCTCCGTAACCGAACAACTGGCATCTTCAAGCCAAAAGCTGAGTCAGCACGAGCGTGTCATTAGCAATCCAGGCCGTGTCTCTACGACCGTAGAGTGCAATTCATGTATATCTCTAGCAAAAGTGTAGATACATTGTATGTACATCATTAAAATGTTCTACACTGCAAGTCTTGACTGATTCTAAAGCTTCGTGATAATAAAAACAACTCGCCCAATCCCATAAGCGCAGACTGCCTTTCCCTCGAATGCTTGCGTATGCAAGACTTGCCCTCAATCCTCAATATCATCATCACTGAGAACCAGCTTATCGACCGCCGCTTCCACTCTTCCCGGGAAATCTGCTGCCTGTAATAGTGGTGGATAAGGAGGCGGGGGTGGTGGCATTTTTCGCGATATTCTTCGTTTTTGAGGAGTTTTTGGAATCGGATCCGTTGCCCAATGTTCCACTCCCAAATCTTCAAGGACGTCAAGGTCTTCATCAGAGATATCGTTGTTGCGCCCAATCGTATCTCGAAATCGAGTTATCTTTTCAAGATCCGTCATTTCGGATGGTTCTCTGGTAATCAGCCTTAAGTAGGGAAGGTATTCTAAGAGTATTTCCTGCGAAGACATCATCGATCTGGTAGTCATAGGAGATGTCTGCTCATCTTCTTTGGCAGACGAACGGCCAAATGCACGGCGGTTTCTCCAGGATTCTACCCCTTCACTTCGCGGATTAGAATCGGAAGTGTGCCTGGTCGAAGCTGGATTAGTTAAACGGCGAGTCCACATATCTAGTAAACCGCAAGATTCTTCAGTCTGCCGCCACAGGCGCATCGATGTGGGGAAAAACATTTTATAAGCATCACTACCACGAGTGCCCGGCACCGCCCTTCTCTTCACAGGGTAAGGAAGTGAAAACAACAGTCCTCGCACAGCGACCTGGAAGCTAATCTCGTCTTGACGCAACATATCAATACTCGTAGAACTTTGCAAAGTGAATTGAGCCGACCCAACACTGCCTCGATTAGACTGCAGAGCTCGGCGATTTTCGGGACTCAGAATATCTGCATCTGACAATCCTGCGATGCAGTCGGCGAAAAAATCCGTAAAATCGTCGCCATCACATGAAAGAATGTAATTCTCATGAAGAGCGGCGATAAAAGTCTGAATATCAGTCCCAGTCTCATTGATCAAGTCATCAATCAGAACTTGAGACACCTTTCGACGAGCAAAGTGATGCAGATGCTGCGGAGGCTGAGGGACCTCTACACTTGGTCCTATGGTAATTGACGGATCCTCTCGTTTGTTATATATAACCTTTCCAACAGCGTGAAATATTCCTAAACTCGCTTCTCTGTGCGTAATCGCTTCCATCGATTCTTTCTCCATTTCCGTAAGGGCGACTCCAGAGTTAATACCTCGTTTCATTCGACTTGCCACAGTTCCACTCCAGTTGCCATCTTCATCGCCCCGTAAGCACAAAAATTCCAGTGATGCGATGGCGCTCCGGATGTCACCCATCTCTGCAAATCGTCTGAGGGCGGCGGGTCCAGGAACCCGCCTTCGTTTAGATATGCGTGCCTCTTTCTTCAGAACGAGATCCAAGGCTTTCGTTATGAAGGTCGGTGCCACTCGATTGAATTCAATGATGCTCACGCCAGGATGATTTGATATCTCAGGGCCAAGTAGCCTGTAGACTGTAAAGTTGTCTGATAACGCCGCTCCAGTGCCCAACAAAGTCTCGGAGACTATGATGATAACAGGAGGGCTCAATTCAACGTTGGAATTCGGACATTCACCATGAAAGCCACGAGGAGGCACGGCTGTTGCGAGATAGCGCTGAAGGGTCGACCTGAAAGCCGTAAGGGTCGAAGATCCCTGGTTCAAGGAAGCGGGAAATTCTTCAATAAGGACGATCCGTTTTGCATTACCTGAGGAATTGATCCCGTCATCAATGCCATGTTTCGCGGATGCCGCCGATTCTGAGAGAGTAAGGCTGCTAAATTTATCGCTCCGCGTAAGGAAATCGTCAAACTGAGTGGCCATCGATATATATCCTGTTGATGAGTGCTCCATTCCCGATGAACCTTTCCATTCTATAATATCGTACCCTAGGGCTTTCGACAGTAATGAAATTGTGGTTGTCTTCCCACTGCCTGCAGGACCCCTGAGCACAAGAATTCTCTATACTAGTCAGTATCAAACAATACTGAGGGGAAATCAGTGACTATAAGAATTGCTAAGAGAAGGTCGTAGTCAACACACCCTTCTACTTCGTCCGGTAAAGACATCTACTAGCCAATTCTGAACATCTGCGACTTTCTTTTTGTGAACTGCTAATTCGTCAAGGTCCGTTGGCGCAAACCGCTCGGCCCATGGTCTCAATTGGTGATGCAGCACTCCATGGCCAGATCTGTCAGTGTGGCCATCTGCAGGAATAACAAACCGCTTCGTAGGTTTGAGCCTGGCTGCCGCGTTCACCTTGTCGCCCCGGCTTTTGCTCTCCAACAACCTTGGTTTGTGCGGGTCAACGGTAGAGTATCCATTCGTTTGGTGTCTTTGTCCATTCTGAGAAGACGTTCCGGTATTAAATGATCGGCTTCCAGTCCAATTCTGCATGGCGTCTTCCTCATCCTCATCCTCGATCTCTTCGACCAGAGGAGGCGTATGGTTCCCTATCACCTTGCTCCAACGCTGTTCCTCGGTCGCAGGAGCAAAAAAGGAGTGAAGAGAATTCGAAGACGAGGATTTATCTGGTGCAGCCTTCTTTCGTGTCTTCCGTTTTTCAGGAGAAGATGCCGGCGACGTATTAGTGGAAACGGTTCGGTTGTTCAAGGCTTGGGACGCTGTTTTCTTCGAGCGAGGCTTGGGATGACGTGCAGTTGCCAAACTGGTGTTTGTAGAGAAGGATGCTGAGGCATTGTCGGTTTCTGCAGGGCTTAATCGCGTTTTGAGCCCTTGCTGGCTCGTTGAGGACATAAATGAGGATGATACGGAGAGGCATGGCTCGTCTTCATCTGACGACTGCACAACAAGCCTCCGCTGCCGCTTTCTGGGAGGTGGAGCAGTCATGATGCCAGGGGAAGGGCAGCATATCTCCAGATTATTCTCCAATGTCCTTCGGAGAGAGTGCAATGCTTCTGATTGTGTTGATAGCAATGCTTGTCAACTAAGGACGTGTTTGTATAGGATGTGGCTAAAAGATCGCGTGGTTGGCTCAGTTTAGCTCACATTCAAATAGTTCAACTCACTTCGTAGTTAATGCTTGCAACTTCAGGTCATTCTCTTGCTTCTACACAATTCAGGTTGGATTTGATAGATCTCAGATATCTATCGAGATATGCATCAAGCAGTCAGAAAATCCATGACATCTCTTCAAGCTACAGAGATGCCTCTCCTTCTAGTCACTGATTCATTGATCTTCCCAGCAGTGAATAGCTCAATGTGCTGAGGCATTATTTCACCTCTGCAAAGCTGACTGAAAGGATAAATTAACTATATCACTATGCATCTCCAGAAGCAAACACCAGAAATGAAGAAAAACCATTCACATTCCCTGGTGAATGCCGTCAAGAGTTTTGTACCAGGCACATTAAAACATAGAAGAGAGACCCAGAGCGGCAATCCAAATAATACTCTCCTTTAATATTCAAACTGAGATAGACAGCCTTTTCCTTGTCTGGTGACGACCGATTGAACAATCTCTCTATTCGGGTCCTTTGTCGTCTGCAAATACATAACTAGTTCAAAAGAGTCGGATAAAACATTTCAAAAATCCAAGCCTGAGACGCAACTCAATGGAGCGGCCTCGCATTCCCTCGCCGTACGCGATATTCCAGCTCACAATCCGCATTATCGCATTGTTCGCGGATCTAATAGTCCTCGGAATGCTGATATACCTCAGTGCGAGGTTTTCAAAGACCCTTCCCTGGTCCATCGCCGCAGTACGTGGGATTCCGAGTTTGGTTCCATGAAGGACTCTATCATTCTCTTCGAATCTATGCGCAGAACCCCCCAATCTTCTCCTCTCCGCTCTAGCATATCTCATGGACTAAACATTTGGAAATAGGTATGCTGGTGTATTTGCACAGATTCTGCCGAGGCAGCCCCGATACTGTTGCAGAAGCGGCGTCCCAACGCTCCGCGCCTCTCCGTCTCAACCATGATCACGCTGGACCTTGTATGCGTCATATTCCTAGCTGTTGCCATTTTCGCAATATTGTTTGCAGACCTGCCCCGTCTACGTAAGGAGTGGGATCGAGTCGATCACCGGCGCCACCCAGATCCAGCAGCGGACTGGCTTGTAGCCGCGTTTTGGGGCCATGCTAGTCTAGCGTGAGTAGTTTCAATGGGTGCAATTTTTCACTCGCCACGTACTATGTCACTGACTTTGGACTTTTTCAAAAGTGGATATCACTTTGCGCTTGCGATACTCTATTGCATTGATCACTGCAGACATGGACCAACTTTGAGCCGATGAAGCACCTTGGCCATCTTTCTGAACTCGTTTCGGCAATTCTTGGACTAGAAGCCAGAGAATATCAAGAGATAACTATCAAACTTCTCTTATCCCGTTGTAAGCCCTGTTTTAACCAAGATATAACAATTTCAACATCTCATATCTTCTCTCTTGAAGGTAAAACAAGACAAGAGTAATTTTAGATCATTCCTTCTACACACTCCAGATAATCGCGTACAAAATCTAATAGCAAAATCATAGCCATAGTCCACCATTCCGAGCCCTCTATCTTTCCAAGACCCAAACCTAGAGTGCAAAATCATCAAAAGGTCCAAAATATTCAAACCTACGCGAAATATCCACTAGCCTATGAAGCGCTGGAAATTCCTCGTATAGCTCTAGATTGCAGGGCACCACGCGCCAACCAGGCTCGCGGAAGCATTAGTAGGCCATCCGGTCCACAACACTTGATCACCCCAGATAATGTTAGAATCTCTACCGTAAATTGACCCTGAATCTTGTCTGTATTCACCTGACCTACAGATCCTGGCCATAGCTTGCTTATTTACATGCAGAGATTTTTTCTTGACATTTTTCTACATGTGACTACATTTTCAATTAATCAGAAATTACAATTTTGAGTTTTTATTTTTTAACATACTTCTGCAAATAAACTCACATTATTTTTTTAGTTAACAGCAGCCAGCTTGTTTACAGATTAAATTTTCAGCTTTTAAGTTAAAATTAAATAATTATAAATTTATAAAATAAACTAAGTTTTGTTCTGATTTACTTTTTTTTCATTAAATTTGTATTTTATTAATTCATTATTATTAAAAAACTAATAACATTTCACTTTTAGGGCAAATGCAATCATGGGACTAGTGGAGACTTTTGTTCCAAGATGTTCTAATCTAACTGAATTCAGCTCATAAACAAACAGCTATCTAAAAATGTGTTTACAGACTGAAAAACTCTTATTTTTTTTTATTTATAGCTTTTACATCTCTTTTACAGCTCATAATGAAGAATACACATTTACTGTTACAACTGATTTTTGTCTTCTGGTTGAATGTCAGAGCTAATGAAGGCACAGAGACAAAGAACTGCTGCAAATGCAATCAAACATGTTCATTGATTAACTTCATGAAAGACACTAGAAAATTCTTAACATGTACAGATTGTCAGCAGTTATGACATTAGAATTATCAGCAATGTTGCTGTTAGACTTGACCAACTTCAGGGTCAGGTCAGACCCAGGGGGGTTACTGGCCATCTGCTAGAGCCCTTAGGGTCTAAAGCTTCAAGCTCTGCCTGCCCTGCAGGCCAGTGGGTTTGAGCAGGATCTGACTCTAAAAGTTCATCAAGCATGTCTAGAGTGTCAAGACTATCAGGGTCTGATCTGATCAATCTGTCAAGATGAAACACTAAATCATATAAAGTTAAGTTACAAAATCACATTATTCACTATACTGAAAATGTACTAGCTGCAAGTTGAAATATTTACATCACAATTATAATATTATACATACAGTTATAACTTATATACTACAAACTGTCAAGTTTCAACTGAAGATTGTTCACAACAAAACAATGTGCAACATTAAATTTTAACTTAAATTAGATTATAAGTATGCTGCAAGTTTCATTGATTTGAGAAACATAACAACATGATTTTAATATGCACTGAAACAGTTCAATCAAGATGCAAAGCAGTATTGAGTAATTGCACACAACAGATTATTTACATTTTTCACTTCTCAGTATCAAGTTCAGCAGTCTGTAATCAACTCATCATGTCACTCACTTCAACATCATATATACATATGTGCCTTTGAGTGATTTCACAGAATGATTGTGAAAACAGTTGTGAAAAAATTAAAGTTTATTGTTGTAAAGTTTAGTGTTTTAAAATTATTAACAACAACAAATTACAAATGTAACATTAAAGTACAACTAGTGTGTAATTATAAAGTACAATATTGATACTGTATTTTATAGTGAATATTTGTTATATAATATTTTTAAGTTGTACAATAATTTTCAACTAATATAAAATTATTTTCATTTTATAATAATATAATATTAATATTATATTCATTTAAATACAAAATTAAACTGATATTATAATACAACTAAACACAGTTAATAATTATAAAAAACTATCATTAATTATTTTATTATTATTATATAATCATTACATTTTAGTTGTCAAACATGTTTAACACAAAACTGCAATAATACAATTTTATATTAAATTATATTAAAACAATTATTTTATAAATAATTGTTTTCATATAATGATCATTTATTTCACAGCAGTAATACTACAAGTTAAAATTATTATTATTATTATCAGCATTAAAGTTTTTATCAACTGATTCATCTGACTTCTGATTTAAATTAATAACATGTTGCATTGTAAGTTGATGTGACTTTACAGAGTAAAATGAAAAATTTTTAATAATAAAATTTTGAAATTGTTTTATTTTATTCAAATCATCATATGCTGTTAATAAATAAAATTAATCATGTTTAGCAAGATTTGTATTGACAATATTATGTTTTTGAAGATGAAACAAATGTGTATAAATAATAATCTGAACAAATGCATTTACATTAAATCAGCATTAAAATTAAGCATACATTTCAAATCATGAAATACAACATACATTTCAGTCAAAGCTTTTCATCAGCAAAACATTTATCAAAATTAACAATTTTATAAATAAATGTGAAAATATTTGAGAGTCAGTGAAGCTGAAATTGCTTGTTGAGAACATTTTTCAAAATTTTAAAAAAAAATTTTTTTGCATACTGCTGATTTGATGATTATTTAATTTATAATTAAAATCAATTTTCTGCTTCAGTCAGAATTTGATTTTTTCAAGTTTTAAACAATATTTGAATTTTTTTTGTGTTTTAATATACAGTGATTCAGAAACTGTTATTCAAGAAATAATTATCTGAATCACAAAATCAGTATTTTTTTGTGACAAATGAACAAGATAATATTGTTTAGTCAATATATCAAGCTTTTTATTGATTGCATCTTCATCAATATATGTTAACTGAGTTGTATCACATGAAGATAATGATACAAGTACTGAATCTAAATCATTAAATATAAAAAAACTGAAATGAGAGTGAAAATGAATGTTTTGAATTTGAAATTTTGCTTTACATGATTGACTTTCAAGCAATGAGTTTTTCAGTTAACTTGTGTTTTAAAATGATTTCTGAAAGTTCTGAAATTCAAACTGTGAGTAAAATTGTAAATTTTGAAATGATTTTTGAAAGTTTTGAGATTTAGATTGTGAGCACAATTATAAATTTTAAAATGATTTTTGAGAGTTCTGAGATTTAAACTGTAAGGAAAATTATGAATTTTGAAATGATTTTTGAAAATTCTAAAATTCAGATTGTGAGTGAAATTGCTGATTTTGAAATAATTGCTAAAAATTCTGAAATTCAAATCACAAATAAAATTACTGATTTTAAATTTGAAACTGTGAGTTCTGAAACTCAGACTGAGAATGAAATTGCTGATCTTGAGTTGAAAATTGCAGATTTAACATTTAGAAAAATAAAAATTGCTGAAAATTTTAAGATTACAACTGAAGTGATGACTGAGAATTCTGAAATCAGAAATGAAATAACTGCTGAAAGTTTTAAAGTCAGAAATATTAAGCTTGAAATGATTAAAAAAATGATTGAAAATTTTCAATTTTTTTTTAAAAAAAATGATTTTCAGATTGTAGAACTTGAAATTCAAATGATAAATATAAATTTGTAAAATTGTCATCATTCTGATTGATTGCTGCTTGTGAAAATGAAATTGAAGCTGTGAAACTCAAATTAAAACTAGAAATTATAAAAAAATTAAAATAAAACACATCTGATGAAGAATTTAAAAACTGTATTGCATGATGTTTTGATTTTTTAAATCTTTTCACTGAAATTCTGAATTTTTAAATCAGAGTTAGAAGAGACTCAAATCAGTATAATGTGTAATGAATTTTTTTATGTTTTTTTTCTCAAAACTTCTCATAATTAATGTCATCACTGAAATTCTTTGCATCATCATTTAGACTGAATGCAGTTTGTTGAGAGTCAATGTATTTAAAATTGATTGAGACAAAAAAATCAAAATTCAGAACATATTATTCAAATTCAGTTTCAGAAATTGAATTGAAAGCAGTTGATTCAGAATCAAAAAATGAGAAAAAATTATGTCTAGAAGACATTGTGCTGAAATTGATGTGAAAAAAAATAAAAAATATTGAAAAAATGTAAAAAAAAAAACAAAAAAATGAAGTGAAAGAAATTTATTAAATGACATGAAACACAACACATTACAAAATGAAGAACACAAGTACATAATCAAGATGTGTAAAATTCTGAGCTAAATCTAACTTAAACTAATCTAGTGACATTACAAAAAATTACATTAAGTTTCAATCAGCAGTTATCATCTTGATTTGATTGCTAATGATTGTGTCATTTTTCATCATTTTAACAAGTTGCTTGATCATCTGATCTGTCTTCACAACAGTATAATCATTGAAAATATCAGCAGTCTTGAAATGAATCAGATGATTGTCTTTGTTTATCACTCAATTGTTAATCAAAATCTTGTGATTTTCAATTTTGTAAATCTTGAAAAGCATTTCATTCAGTTCAGTCATAAGATTAGAAACTGTCTTGTTGAGTGTTTTTTGAATCTGCTTAATGTTAAAACTATTTAGAACATGATAATTATAAATTTTGACTATAAAAACTTGTTTAATGCATTAAATTCTGTCAATGATCTGCATCATGATGATTTCTGACAAGAATGTATTGAATAACTTATGAACATTTTGACACATATACTGAAAATTTAGTTCAGCAGAATTCATGAAATAAAAACAAATTAAAATCATACATTTTGTTCAAGATTCATTAAATACACAGACAAGCTTGACTCTTTCAATTACTGAAAAATGAGCATGAAAAATTTGAGCATTGATGTTGACAAGATGAAAAACAGCAGTGATAAAAACTTGCTGAGCAGAAAAAAAAATCAGATAATGATTTTTTTTTGTGAACAAGAACTTAACAAACAATAATTGAAAATATAATGTGCATGTGAGAAAATTTGCAAAAAATGTATATCAGTTACTTTTGTTGAATCTTTGAGTCATTGAAGTTAGTGTTTCTGAAAAATTTTTTTTCAAGTTTATGTTTTTTGGCAACACAATTCAATCAATTAAAAAAAAATGTATCATTATCAATCTGTCTGATGATTTGTAACATACTGTCAGAGTGAATGAACTTGTGTATGAACTGAAAATCAAGTCAACTGATAAGAAGAGTCAATTGTTAATATTTTTTCATATTTCAAATTAATTTTTCATTCAAAAATTTGATTACAAGCTTGTAATGAAATGATTTTGTTAAGTTTTTGTATTTCTGCAATTCAAAATTAAAAAAATGTATTTTGATGATTTTATTCTGCAATGATGAAATGTTGACTTTAATCATCAAATTTGTTTTCAAAAAAATGTGAGACATAAAAGTGCAATGAATCAGACACATTTCTCAGATTTGTTTAATATATGCATCAGTAGTGATTTTTGATATTGTTTTGTTTCATACAAATTTATTCAAAATAATGTTTGTTAACCACAGACATGCAGTGAAGTGATCAGTGTTGAGATTAAAAAAATTTACATTCACTGACACATGAAGTCATTTCAAATTCTCTGACAGTCAGAGCATGTCAAAGTCAGAAAAAAGCAATAAAAATTGAAATTTCTGAAAATTTAAATGAAAATTAAAAAAAAAATTACTGTTAAGCAAAAATAAAATTCAAGATTCAGTCAGTAAACAATTTAAATCTGCAAGAATTTTTGATTTTGAATGAAATGTGCTTCATTCAATACAACATAATCAAATAATTCTGAAAAAAAGCTGAATCATGAATTATCATTAATTCAAAAAAAAGAAAACACAGTTGCTTGAATCATGCTTTGTTTCATCATGCATCAGAATTTAAATTTCAAAAATCTGTAACAATTGATAAGTGATTGATAAAAGATGATGATTACTGTTCAGACACATTTGAGTTTGTTATTAAAGTATGAGAAATCTTGTAGAAAACAGTCATCAACTTGATCATATTCAGCTCTTGTATCATGAAAATTGTCATAATAAACAACAACACAAAAACTCAAAGTGACTTGATGAATTTCATTAATTCATTGAAAAATGAGTGATGACAAAACAATAATAAAAATGAATTTGAATGATAATTTTTTAGTTTGTGAAATGAATGAATGTTTGTGTGCAGTTTATGATCTGATGATTAGAACTGTCTGAAAAATACATATTCAGATGAAGAACTTACAGCTAAAAAATACATGATTATAATTTATGTTTTTTCTAAATCAACAATGTCAGTCAGAATACAGTCACACAGACAGTGATTTGCTTTAAAGTTTAGAATAATTTTGATGATAACAGATTGTCAAAATTTCAGAATGATGAAGAATCTCATTGAATTCAATTTTGAAATGACAGAATTATTCATTTCAAAAACTTCACAATTTTTTTTATGATTTTGACATTAATACTTGATATTATTGAAAAAAGTCTGTTGTTTGTTGAATCACTTCATTGCATTTTTAGTAAAAATAATAATATTATTGTTGATTTTGTTTTGCCAGTCTAAACTTTCTGTCACAAAATAATATAATGTGTCATTTAATGAGTCATGCAGAATGAGTTTTTCAAACTCAGCTGAAATTTCTTCTTTTTAATCAATCTTAATATTTAGAGTTTCAGGCAGTGATAAGTGCTGTACTATCTTGAGAGCTTTATAAATCATGATCAAGCATCAATATAATTCTGAAAAATTCATAATTTCTGACTTCTTCTGCATTCTAACTTGCTGAAAGAAAATAAGCATTTTTTTGCATCATTGCAACAGCATAAAAGTGACTGAATTCTTGATTTTCTTGTCAAAAACAAACTGAAGTGTTTCAGAAAAATCATTTTTGTTTTTGAGATTTTTGATGACATTCAAACTGATTTCTGAATGAAAATTATGTTTACAATTGAGCATTTCAGAGTCAACTGAAAAATCAGATGTACAAACATCTGAAAAATTCAGAAAATCTAAGTCATCTGAAGCATTGTTATTGCTATAAACAAATTTTTCTGACAAAAAAACAAGTTTAGTGCATTTTTAAAAACATCAGCATGATGTATTTTCTGTGTCAGAGAAATCAAAAAAGTCACTGTTAAAATTGATATTTTTTAATCATCAGTGAGAAAATGTGTTAGTTTTATGTTTTGATTCACTTTTCTTAATGATATCAGAATAAATGAAACAATCATTAGTAACATGATTGATTTGTAATGATATGTGCTTCTGACATAAATACAGATAAACTGATCAAAAAATTGTATTGATATGAAGTGTGAGACAGTTTTAATTATAAAACACTTCTTGCTGATTGATAATGTTTCAGTGACATACATGAACAAGAAAACAAGCAAGATGATTTTTAGCTGATCAAAATCTTTTATCAACTCAAGAAACAGTATAAATTTGTTGATTAGTTTTTTTATCATTCACAATATGCATCTGCACATTTTTGAAAAACAGATTATGTGCATAAATTTTTTTGTTTATTTCATTATTTGCTGTTGTGAGTAAATGTGATTCAGATAAAAATTACATCAGAAAAATTTAATTGTGACATTTTGAAGAAAATTAAAAAAATAATGATTGTTTGACATATTCAGTTCATTTATTATTCAAGATTTTTTTGAACAAATCTTTGATTCTTCAACTGCTGTACATATATTAGCATACTAGAACAATCTGAAGATGATAATCACAAATTGAGTTGAAACACTGACTTTTTTTTAAACATTTTCAAATCTTCAAATTCTGAGCTTGAGTCATTCATAATATTGTTCATGATTGTGTTTGTGTGTGATTAGCAAAAAAATCAATTTTATATTTCTAACAAAGTCTGAGAATGTCTTTCTCATTGTACATATGATAAATGAATTCACAATTGTGTGATTTCAGCAGAAGCAAATAATGAGTTGTGTACATTGAATATAATAAACAACATGAAGTTATTTGAGATTGTATTTCAGACTCACATTTAGTTTGAATGCTATTAAATTATCAGATATACAAACTCATCAGATATAAAAACATATGCTTTAACACACACAAACTCATTAGAATAATTAAATTATCTATTTTGACAGCTCAAAAATTTTTATAATGTGTAGAAACTGCTTTTCTGCTTATATTCTGATTAGCAAAGCAAGCTTAAGCTAGTTATTTAGATGCAAAGCAATATCAAGCTTAAATATTAATAACTTACAACAAAAATAAGATGCTGCAATCTTTAGCAAATGAACTTGAAAAAAAAATGAAGAAAAGAAGAAAAAAAAAAGAAAGAGAAAGAAAAATAAACTAAAAAATAAAAATCTACACTGTTTTCAATTAAAAAGTGAACACAACTATCTGACTAAAAACTTCATGATCAAAATGAATGTAAAATTGTATGTAATTGCTACTGTTTTCTGATTAAATTTTATCTTTAAAAACTTAAATTCACTTGCTAACATTGTACTGATTCACTTTGATGTGTTCAAATAATTTTGAGTTCTCAGTTGAGATTAAAAATTTTTAAATTCTGTAATACATTTTCAGAAAAATTTATTGCTTCAAGTTAATTGTTATATTAACTTTTGATTGTGTTTTCTGTACAATTGTGCAAATTTACACAAATTTTCTCACTGCAATTCTCAACATAATGTCTTCAGAAGTGAAAAATGATTTTAATGTGAATTGTACTTGATAATATTATTTACATGCACAATGATGAGACTTATGAGCTTAATTCATTTAAACTCAACAAGCTAGTGTCACAAATAACATGATGTTTCACATCAATCATTAATGATGAAAATAATCTAGAGATTAATTTAATTTAGTGCATTGTAATGTTTTAATTTCAATCATCATGTGTTCAAATTTTTTTCATTCTGCATTTACACACATGATCAACTCTCAGCAATGATTTCATGAAAAATCAACATTTTTTGTGACTTGAATGTCATTTTAAATTCATTTAAATGATGTTGTTTTAGCTTATCTGAATTGCAATCTTGTCTGAATTTTTCAGATATATGTGTTGATGAAGATTGAAATTCAACAATGTATATTATAATTTTATTTTTCTTATGTTGCTTACAAACATATAAAACATTTTTACATCATCAATCTCAGCTGCTTCTGAGAATGACTCACTAAATATATGTGAATCTAATGATGATTTAAATATAAATTCAACTGATGCATTCTCAGATGAAGAGCTTGAATTAAATAATGATGACATTGACAGTATGTGATTGTTTTTTTCATCTTATTCTAGACATGACTAAACTGAACTTGAGTTAAATAATGATGACATTGACAGTATGTGATTATCTTCTTCAGCTTACTCTAAATACAATCAAACTAAAATTAACTTTTAACAAATGCAACTCACACATTCATCAGATAATCAACATCATTTACATTATTTATAATAATTCTGACACTGTGATGTGAGCAATTGAATATTTTACATTTAAATTATATATAACTGAAAAAAATTCTGCTGCTTCTGTATAATAAATAAATTAATGATTTTTTACAAAAATTTAATACATTGTGATTTCAGTTCTGAAATTGTATTTTTCTGTTCTGAATTTATCACAAAAATATTTTTGTTAATTTTACAATTTTATTTTTTGCAAAACATAACATGAATATGACATCATCTCAGTTCTGATATGACATGAAACATTTGTTTTTGTTGATGCTTGAAGCTTCAGATATTCATTGCAAATTGTATTTTGATATGATCATGTACAAAGATTCTTCATCAAAATCATTTGAATTTTAACAATCAAAATGCTGAAAATCATTCATTCATGCAGCTGATAATGATTATATTTACTCATTTTAAAACAAAATTATTTTTTCTGATGATTTTGTGCAGTTTGAGCTTCATTTCTGTTCTTCTCTGAATCATCATCTCACATATGATTGAGTCATTTTTTTTATTGTGATCATTAATTTACATCATTTTTCAAAAATAATATTGTTTTAAAAGTTCAAGCAATGTTGTTGTCAGATTCTTCAGTTTTTATCAAGTGATTTTTGCTTTCT
Source organism: Emydomyces testavorans (assembly GCA_029449355.1). Lineage (NCBI taxonomy): Eukaryota > Fungi > Ascomycota > Eurotiomycetes > Onygenales > Nannizziopsiaceae > Emydomyces > Emydomyces testavorans. The sequence continues at coordinate 6,054,925 of CP120628.1, forward strand.
AGTGAATACATTCTTGTTGAGAATTCTTTTTTTGAAATATTTATCAGTGAAATTGTGAATTATGTTCTGATGAAATTGCATCATTCTGCTAAAATCATTATCAAATCATCAAGCACTTATATTCAGCATGTTGTCAACTTACAATTGAAAAAATATCAGTTCATTGCACAGTATCATTCTTTGTGTGATGAACTTGAAATTAAGCATTATGACTGACAATATTTAAAAAACATGAATAACAGATATCAAAATACATTTAGTATTTTTTTTATTTTATTTATTGATAATTTTAATGTACACAAAAACATGTACTGTGTTCTAAAAATATTTTACATAATTTTTACTGATCTTGATTATAAGAATTGTTGAAAGCTATCAAATACATATGTGCTAACACTTGAATTACATGATGCAAAATTAATGAATATAATCAGCTCATTTAACACAGAGCTAGCAGAGTTAAATTATGATACATTGCTGAGAGTTGATGATGTTTTTCATTGAGTATGTGTATATGTATTAGCATTCACTGATGATATGTCACAACAAACAGCAAATGATAATTTTTTTACTCACAAGATCAATACAGATTGTCACACATGTTATATTTCAAAAAATAAATGAGATAATTTACATTTTGATATTGTTAAGAAGAAAAAATATCATTATGAAACAGTTGCAAAGCAAAAACATGATCTCATCATTGTTCAGAAAAAAACACAGCAAAAATTTTGAAAAAAATATAATTTATGTTTGACTGCATTATTTATGATAAAACTGACATTTGCACTTAATTTTATACTTACATGAATATATAATATATCACATTCTAAATGAAAGAATTTCAGTTGTTTAATGCAGAAGTTACTAATTGAAACAGCACTTTTGAAAACTGAAATTCAAAAATATGTAAAAGTATTTTAATTATTTTCAGCATCAGTTGATTAATTATAAATTTAAAATTCTGCTTGTTATTTACAATTCTGATTATTATCTGAAGCTGAATGTGTTATTATTTTTATACTTTTAATTTTTCATTGTTTGATGAGTGACATCTGATTTGACTGAAGATTTCTGAGTTAATTTTCAAATATTCATAAATTTAGTGTCATGAAACAAGTAATTTAAACTTATAACATTTTTGCAAAAACAGTCTCACTGATCAGTACATCAACTACTGTGAACAAAATAACATTGAATATTGAGATAATTTGTGATTGTCAAGCTTTTCAGAAATTAATGTTGAAAGAAACAAGTGAAGCTGCATGTGTTACTCAACAAAAATTACTGAAGCAAAGTGTTCTTCTCAATGTTTATGCAAACTTACATCTTAGTGAGTTTGCTGATGAATATAATACTTTGATGAATTGCAATGTATTAAATAATAAAAAAAAACATTGATAATAATGTACAAGATACTTGACATGAACAAATGCTAAAATTTTTTTTAGCATTTTCAAACAATGAGCTGATAAAATCTCTTCAAGAAATTTAATAAAATATTTTTTTGTTAAAAATCAAATACAGCAATCAATGTAATTTGAACTTGCAGAAGCATGACATGACAGTAATGTAGCTTTGCTTCTTATCATGAAAAAGTGTTCAATTTTGATGAATTTTTTTTTATCATCAAATCAGTCTGTCAAACAAACAAAAATAATGTATGTCACTGATGTCAGACACACTGATATTTACATGTGAAGCTTAAGTGATATTGCACATTGATTTTTTTGTTTTTTAATTTCAGTTGACATTTCACATGATGAGCTGAGATGATATGACATCAACACACTCTTCATAAAAAAATTGCTTCTAGTTTATTTCAAAAATTATCATATAAAAAATATTGTTGATCTTGAAACTTGCAAACTTCATGTAACAAATTCAGTTGCATACTGTAACAGATGAGTTTCTCAAATGATTTTTGAAAGCATGTGCTAATATTTCTCAGAAGTAATTGTCATGTTTATCAAACTAAAAACATAATTTGATGAAAAACAAAATTTGTACAGATGTTTAAATGCATTGTTTATTATCTGTCTAAGCAATATGTTTTTTTTCTTGTTTGATTACTTGAGAAATGTAAAACAATATTTTATAGTTCAATATTGAATCTGTTCAGATATCAAGTCACTAATGACTGAATGATAATTAATTTACATGTTCTTGTTAATTTCTTGAAGTATTTTGTACTACATTTAAATGATGAATTCATTCATTGTAACTAATGTGTTAATTTTCTGTGATTTGTTTCTGTTCTGATATTTCTGTGTTATATTATTATATTAATAAACAGCATTTTTCTCTGCTGATAAATAATCTGAAAAAAACATTCTCAATAATTTTTTACAGTAATTGCTTACATTAATGATAATTCATCATATCAAAACTGTTCTGTTTTGAAAACACATTTATTCTGTCACTGAATCAGAATTATTATTATTTATTGTATGATAATTACAGCATTATTTCATCACTATCACAAATTGTAGTATGAATATTTCATCACTTGAGTGAACTGTTTGATAATTGTATTCATCAATAATACATTAATTAATATCTTGTTCTAATATTATTATTACTTTGTGACATTATGAATTGCTCTTTGTTTCACAATTGTATCATGAAAATCTTGAAATAATATTGTTGTTGTGATACTGTTGCACATCTAAAAATGATTGTGATTATATATTCAAAAATGATTGTGTGATAGTTGTGACATTTGTACTTCACTAGTCAGGTGATAATTATCAACAATTTCAAAATCTTCATACAATCATTACCACAACTGACTTCACAACCTAGCAATTTCCACTATTGTATGATTGACAAACATGATTTAACTTAAATTAAAATGAAAGAACACTCTGAGCACAATATTTTGTAAAATAAACATTGAATTTATTCAAAATGCTGACTGTATTCATTTTTTAATGATACAATCTGCAAATCAAGAGAAGTTAGAATTGAAACACATAGATTTAGAAATTGCTGCTTACATAAAAAAATCAGTATAAATTATTTTTTTGAGTTGAAATTCTTCATTTTTCTTCAATTTTTTTTCAATTATTATGATTTCTGCAGAAAAAGTTTTTTTTCAATCAGAAAAAGTTAGATTTCAAACTGAAAAATATTTTTTTGAATTAATAAAAATTAGTATTACTTGATGATATAGTTCATCATTTCTGAATTTTAACTTAAGTTAGAATTCAAAAGCTTAGAACAACATGACTTGAATCTCTGAATCAAGCTTAAAATCACAACAACATAAGCAATTAAATCAACAAAACACAAGAAAGTTCTCAGAAGAGTATGTCTGCAGTGATGAGACAACAACATTAAAAATCATCATGTTTTTTGAACTGAAGCTCACAATTATAATTATGAATAATATTAATGAACAATATATCATCTGAGTTTATCTAGAAACTGCATTAATTAATGTCAAAATTCTGAATTTCAAATGATCAGATACAAAAAAACACAATAAAAAAAATCAACAAAAATCATGTTGCAGTATTAATCAAAGCTTTTGAATTTGAAATTAAACATTGCACAATAAATACTAGAATGAAAATCAGCATGAATCAGAAGCAATTTAAGAAAATCATTAAGTTTGTTATGAAAGCAAAAAAATTTGATAATTTCTTGAAGTGAACATAACATCTTACAGTTGCATATAAAGTCAACAAAAAATTTTTTTTTACAATTCTGTAGTCTGTCAACACAGCAGAAGTAATGAAATTTATACTTGATGTCAGTCAGCACTGCAAAATTGCATTGAAAAAAATTCTCAAACAGCAAACTGCTGCAGAAAAAAAAATGAAATCACAAATGAGCATTTTAATCATTTTAATTTACATTAAATTTGTGAAGACATTAAAGTAAATACTGATTCATATCTTGAATGTAAAATTATCTGTAAGCAGCTGATTTTTTTAATTATCAAATGATCAAAAATAATTCTGATGCACAACAAGCATTTTGATCAAATAAAATAAACATTTATTAAGCAAATTTTAATGATGACATATTTTTTTATGCAGTGAGCGCATTGCAATTCAAGATAACAAAAAAATAATGAAAACTTCTTTTTTCTGACAAAAGTCTCAAAGAATGAATGCTTCAAAGTTTTGAAATAAATATGAAATATGTAATCTGATGACTTGTGTGTTTAAAAAATCAAGTGTATCAAGAAATGTTTTTTCAGTATGTATTGACATACTACAGACAACAGTACTTCAATGTTACATTGATCAAAAAAATGATTAATTCTCAATTGAATAAAATATGTTGAGTCATTGTTAGCATTGAGATTCTGAATCATAATAATTTTGATTTAAGTTAAATTTGAAAGCAAAAGTTTAGCTTCTTCAACAACTCACTTTGAAAAATTTTTGAAAAATTTTCAACAAAACTGTTCTTGAGTGACTTTCAGTTATTATTTGTCTTACATCTGTCATTTACTGAGATGAAGATTCATTCATTGTTTTATTCAACTAAAAATGACTACATGAACAATATATTGAAGAGAATGCTTGCTGTTTCTGTAAAGTATTTCAACAATCATTCATTTTCACAATTTTCAACATTAATAACTTGAAAATAAAAAACATATAAAATTAAAAAATTCAGATTTCTTACAGCACTAATAAACAAGAAATACAATGCAGCATTTATGACACTAGTGCAAAGTGTAAAAATTTTAATGATTGAAATATCACAGTGAAATTCATTTATTTAATCAATGAATAAAATATGTGAATTAATCAAACACATTCTACAGCATATTTTATTTTGATACTTCTCTGTGTGAAAATATTCACAATCTGCAAGCAAAAAACTTCAATCATTTACTTGATTCAACATTATTAAGATGATGCTGTTTAAACAAAATATCAGCACAAGTAATGATCAAAATAAATTGTCTGATAATCTGATTGTTAGATCTGAATCATCTGAAGCAGCAAAAAAGCAAATTGTTGTTTCAATTATTACTATCAGAATTGATTTAATTACTGACAATCTAGAAAAAATCACAGCAGTTAATCTGAACTATGACAAAATAATTAAATTTATTAAAAATGTGTGAAGCATTGTTGAGAAGTACAGAAATAATTTTAATATCACAGAGCTTCAGAATTGAGTAAGTTCTGAAATTGTTGAAATTTAATTCTAACTTAAGTTAGAATTAAATTTCACTCAGAGTCAACATTACTGACAAAATAAAATATAAAATAATGTTTTTAAGAAAATCATTGCAATCACAAAAACAACTAAGAATATAAAAAAAATGAAGCATATTATATTTAATTTAGTGATTGACACTGACAAAAGCTGTTGATGTTGTGTCAAAACAATATTAATTTGTCATTCAAGAAAATTATGACATTTTACAATGAGCATGTTGTGAAATGTTTTTTTCATTTAGAGTAATTTATGAAATTTTTTAACAGCATTTTATTTAGAAGAATGAAATTTCAACATTATGAACTTCATAAAATCATGTTATGATGTCTTCTCAATATCACATCAATAAAAAGTTAGCATTCATTAAGCTTTTTCATTATCAGAATTTTTGAGATGAATTGAATATGAAAAAAAATATTTTTGAGATGATGTGAATGTATTCTCAATTAAAGAAAATTATTTTGAATACATTGCATCATAAATATTAAATTTTAAATATTTCAAGTAAAAAAAAACATTCAGACAAGCTGTTTGTCAAAAACAAGATATGTTTAACAATGCTAAATCTAACTTGAGTTAGATTTACAAATTGTCACTAATTGTTGTTCAATCAAATACACAAATGAAATATGAAGAGATTTTAAAATTGTTGTATAAGTATGCAATAATTTTAGAAAACATCAATTGAACATTTCAGATTAACAACATTGTTAAAAATCTTCAGCAGTACAGTTTGAAACACTTGACACAAACACTTCTAAATTTTGAAAATGTTTTAAAAATTAATTTTTTTCATGCAAGTCTGAAAAACTTTATGACAATGCTTAAGAGTATCAAAAAAATCAAGATGATTGATGAAAAAATAACATCATCAGATTCAGAAAAATCAGAAAGCTCAAGTGAAGATGATTTTAAAAAAAATGAAATTATAAAAAATTCTGATGTCATAATTGTGATGCTTTAATCAGCAAGTGCAATTTCATCTTGTTAACTTCAACTTAATTCATCTAGAAAGCAGTTACAACAAAAATTAAAAATTATATTAAATTTTCAGATAAAAACACTGAAAAAACAAAAAATTACTGTGAAATCACACAAACAAACTTCAGAAAAATAAAAAATTATCTTCAAATCTCAAATACAGCAACAGATTATTAAAAAAATAAAAAAATTGTTAACAAAAATAAATAAATTTCATGTACTTCATACTTCAGTTTATTATTCAAATTGTATGTAATTTTTCTCATTTTAGCTAAAATTTAAACTACATCAAAATGCAGATAGCAGATACAAAGTAATATGTGCAGAGTAATTTTCAATTTCACTTAAAGTTTATGAATAAGAAATTCACTTGATTTCATGTTTTAATTTAAGTTAGAACATCAAAATTTGCTCATTACAGAAAGTAATTAATTAAAATAACAATTTTTTTTCATCATCAACTGCAGCAATACAGAAATTCACTTGTTTTCATGTTTTAATTTAAGTTAGAACATCAAAATTTGCTCATTACAGAAAGTAATTAATTAAAATAACAATTTTTTTTCATCATCAACTGCAGCAATACAGAAATTCACTTGTTTTCATATTTTAATTTAAGTTAGAATGGCAAAATTTGCTTGTTACAAAATGTGATCAATTAAAAGAATAATTTTTTTCTATCACCAACTGTGATAATACAGAAATTCACTTGATTCTAACTTAAATTAAAACATTGAAATTTTCTCATTACAGAATGTAATTAATTAAAATAATAATTTTTTTTCATTGTCAACTGCAGCAACAAAAAAATTCACTTGTTTTCAACTTCTTAAGTTTTAACTTAAGTTAAAATCTAGATTCTTCTAATAACTGAATTTTCTAATATCACAATGCTAAACAGTTTAAGCTGTGAGATGAACATCAATTTGTTCATTCTGTACTATAGTTTTTCTAAGAATTTTTCATTATTATAATTAATAAAAAATTCAGCTTTAAGTTGTTACAATGAATTATTTATGTGCTTCAGTTTTAACATCAAATGATTATTGCTGTATCTCATGTTGAAGACAAGCAATTATGTTATTTTTTATTGAATTTCAGACATCTCAATCTGAAATTTTCTTACTGAATTCTGAAGTTGTGATACCAAATACTGCTATTATATGCTCATTTTTTTCTGAATGATTTTTTTTTGCATTTGCTTCTCAATCACAAATAAATATTTTTTTTTTACATGATCATTTTTCAGTTTTTTTTTCTGATCTTCAGCTGCTTAAAAAAATCTCAAGAAATTTCTGTATTTCATATTTAAAAAAGCAATCAACTGAATTTCTTACTTGATGACATGCTACTTCATTTGCACATGTTTGAACAACTCAAAACAAATTATTTGTTTGAGACTCAAAGCAGCAAACAATTAAGACATAAAATCACTTTAAGAAGATTGCAATGCATGCAGATGATCATTCAAAAATTAAATGCATTCATTGTGATGCTTTTTTAAAGCATTCACAAATAAAAAATCATGAAACTAATATCATGCAATGACATATACAAGCAAAAAATGAAAAACTTTCTCATTGTGCAAGAAAAGAGTTGAATCTGAAAAAACTGCTGTTACAAAATACACAAATATGAATGTTTCAAATCTCAATTCTAACTTAAATTAGAATTGAGCTTATGTGTATCTTGCAGTAAACTGATCAAATATAATTTAGAATCAATCTTGAAAGCTAGCTTCAACACAAGAAAACATTGAGTTTCAGCTAATGCATTTTATCATGACAACTTGTTTTTTTTTTTCAAATTGTGAAACAATCTCAGTTTCAACAAGTGCTTCACATGATGTCTGATGACAAAGTATTGTGTATTTCAAAGTGATAAAGTATTAAGTAAAAATTGATGAGTATGACAAAAAAATCAGTTTCTTCAATACTTAAATATTTTTTTATCAATGACAAAATTGTTTTTACATATGATTATTGATTAAGTTCATTTTGATACTTCTTTCTTGCTGTTGTAGATTTTTTTATTGATAATGACTGAAATTTTTGTTGAGTTTTGTTGAATTTTGAGTCATGTGATGAAAATCATAAAAGTGTTAATTTGACTCATTGAATTGTTTCAGTTCTTGAGTCACATAATTTACACAAACAAATTATGTTTATCACAACTGACAATGCTTCAAACAATGATACAATGACTTGAAAAATATATTAAGATTTGATGAAAACTGATGCACTACAAACAATTTTAGGTTCTGCTTTGAAGTAAACTCTTGAAACTCATCAGCATGTTTCATGTCTTGCTTATATTATTAAGTTAATTGTGAATGCATTGATGAAGTCAATGAAAATTGCTGCATTTAATGATGAAATTGAGAGAAATTAAAATACTGAAAATCAGAATTTGCAAAATCATGTTGATATTTCTTGTGCATTAAAAAAAGTATGTTGTCTGAATTTTCATTGTCATAACAATTTTCAGATTTAATTTAAGTTAAAATTGACTGACTGACATGTAATGTGATTAGATTTCAAAACTCATTTGTTATATAAATGTCAGTTCTCAGTGTTGTGTCATTTTTTGTCAGCAACAAGTTAACATATTTCATGAAAAATTGTCAAAAAATTCAATTTTGTTGCTACAGAACTGCAAAACATAATGAAATTTAATATTTTTAATGTTGAAATATGCTCATCAATTAAAAGAAACTGTGAATAAATTCACAGAAATACATGATGAAACTTGTGAACAATTTTGAATGAATGATGAAGAATGAAAACAGCTTGAGTATTTTATTCAAATTACATATTTTTTTTATTTATTAACAATTATTTTTTCTGATATTCAGAATTCAAGTATTCAAATGACTTTTAAAATTTATAATATTTTGTTTAATTATATCAATGCATCTAAATGATGTTTTTGACAAAAAACTACTTTTTGAAAAATTGAACTGACAGATCATTTTGATGCTGCACAACATAAGTTGCAGTATTATTATACAAAAATATATGAGGAGCATGAATATTTTTATGTTATGAGTATGATTCTCAATCTGAATACAAAACTCATAAAGTTTGAGAAAAATGTTTAAAAAAATAATAATCATGATTGACATGTTGAATACAGCACAATTTTTCAAAAATTTTATTATTATTATGCACAGACAGCATTTTCAAACATACAACATTTATGATTAGAAACTTGTTCACACAAACAAAATTTGTTTGAGCAAATGCTTTTATTAATATATCATCTCACATACAAATTTGTGCAAAGTAATTGAGACTCAGATTGTGCAGCAAATGATAATGAGTGTTCTGAGCTGAATGCATACAATGTAAAAAATAAGTATTTAATAATCTGATGTACATGACAGAAATAGCATCTTGAAATTTAACTTAAGTTGAATTTAAAATCATGTTATGATGCTGATATACTGACATATTAATGTAATAATACAACATGATTTTCTCTTCTTGCTCAAATTGCATGTGATGTTCTTACTGTTTTAACAAGTGAAGTGAAGATAAAATAACTTTTCAATATTTCTTGTGATATTTATCATTATTGTTAAGCTTATTTTGCTTCAGAAACAATAAAAACAACAATGCTGCAGCTCATGAATGATGATTTTAAACTCCAAAAAAAATTTAACTGAAAGTCAGACAGTGAGAAAAATTTTGACACTGTGAAAAATTCACAAATTTAAAGTAATGAAGTTGATAATAATTTTATAAAACTATTGTGCTACATTTCAGATAATGATGTTATATTAAAGTCAGCTAATGATGATAAAAATTGTACTGTGAATGATTATCATCAATTAATTTTTTTGTACATAAGTGACAATCAGATTTCAGAAAAACATCTTGATGTGAAAAGCAAAAACAGTATACTGCACATGATGCTTTTGCAGATAATGATGATGAATTAACATCTCTACAATCTTCATTTGTTAGATGATCACAACTTCAAGCAGTAAATAAATTTGAACAACATGATGTTAAATGAAAACTTTCTGAATCAATGTACAGATGTGAGCTGAATGAAAATCATGTTAAAATTGATTGTTAAACAATATGATCACAAAAATTTGTACATAATTCAGATTTTGTTTCTCATTAATAATTAATTGTCATTCTGTTACTGTGAAAGTTGTTGTGCATTTTCAATTCTAACTTAAGTTAGAATTGATGTATTTTGTAAATGTATTCATGTAATATATTTCATCATTGTAAATTTAAAGTTCATATTTCAGAATCTGAGAAAAATGAAATACTTTGTAAATACTTTATATTATGTAATATTTTGAATTTTTAAAGTTTATTCACAGCAAAATAATCTGACACAATTTTTTAATATATTATGTAAGCAGAGTTGAATTTATTTGACAGATTTTCAAATTTCAGCTCTCAGACTTCATTCATTCTGATGATCAAAATCTTAAAGCTTTGCCTGTTCTAAACACATTTTGGATTAGGTTGAGTTGAACTGACCAAGAATTTGGCAGATTTGTTGGTCAAGTCTAGTTGCTGTGATTGTGTTTTACAATTTACATCAGCTTCTACATCAAATGTATGCACAACTGCTACAAAATTATGCAGCAGCTGCAAGAACATGCATTTTTTAATTAAATTTCTGATTGAAATCAACAAGTTTGCAATCTGCAATAAATATTATGATAAAAATCATCAATGATATCAATCAGCTACAGTTGAACATGATAGTGAGATTGTTGTGACTGAATTTGACTTTTTTGCTTCTGATTTGAATTTCTGCACATGTTGTGATTACATGTTTTCTGAAGATGAATTTATGATTAAATGTTCACATTTTAATTTTTGCAGTCACTGCTGTAAGAATATCAATCATGCTTATGTGCTTGTGTCTGCTATATTCTCAATGACTGAGAAGAAAACTGTCATGCATCTAACTTCAGATACAAAGCTTTGCTCATGCTGTGATTAAATCATTTCAGTTTTCAGTTTTGTGCTTGCAGATGATACAATCATTGATGAGTGTGAAAAATGTCATCAAAAGTTTAAGATTTTATCAAATGAGATTGTGAAAACTTAAAAACAAGCAAGAAACATAAATCATCATCATAAATGTCTGTTGTTGAGTTTTTTGAATGTATGAAATTGTAGAAAGTCACTCAATTTTGAAAAAATAAATGTTAAATGCTGCAAGTGTCATGCATTGCATTGAATTGATGAATGTTTCAAACACAATAAACAAAATTTCATTTTTAATAATTATTGCAAGAATGAAAATGTTGAGTTTTTGCACTTTCAAAAATCATCAAATGTGCTGAAGCAATTACTGACAAAACATAATTTAATTATAAATACTTTCAGAATACAAATTTATTAATACAACTGTGTTCTAACATTTACATTTTTTTTTACAACTTGACAAACACATCAATGATGATTTCAAAATGTTTCAGATACTGAATGAGCTTTATTCTCTGCACAGCTCATTTTTAAATGCTGAAAATGAAAATTTGATTTTTGCACAAATTTAATTTCATGATTTAAATTTTGCTAATAATTTTTGCTGTTATCATGATAATAAATTAAATCATGATGTGCTGTGTTGTCTGATAAACATATTTTATGAATGTAAGAATTCATACATTCAATTTTATATAATTGTGAAAAAATGACTGAAAAGTGCAATTGCTAATTTTAATGTTGAGTTTTTTCTAAATGCTGATGCTCAATTAATTGTTTTGTGATATACTAATTAATGCAAAAAAAATCTGCTTACTGCTACTAAAATTGTAACTATCATTTCAGATGTTACTGACTTGAGTAAATATACATTTTATGACATTTGCATGATTTTGCAATTTTATTAAAACAACTTTTCTCAGCTTATATATATTAATTTCAGCAACTGCAACTACTCACTGTTGCATTACATGTTGTTTTTTTCACATAACAATATCAGTTAACATTGACAGATAAAGCTGCAAAACATTAAAAATATATGTTAACAATTGTGATTCATGCAGTTAACATGATACAAATTTTATTTTTTTCAGTGACTGAACATGTTTGATCAAATTTTTTATTTTGATAAATTGTTTCAGTAATATTTGATTAATGTGTAAATATGTATTAAGCAAAAATATTTGTATTACATAAAATTTCATCAGCAGAAAATTCATGCAAATTTATATTCAGATATATTGCTTCAATGATGTTGATGAATATGTTGTTAACAGTTTAGATCTTACAAATGTATTGATGATGAATGCATTATTTTTCAATGCTGATAATGATGCTTTGTCAGATGCTGAATCACAGATTTGTGATGATCAAGATGTTGATAAATTTATCATTTTATCATTTTCTTTCACTGACAGTGATTGTCACATGTCTCAGCTGTATCAAAATTTCATGATGATTTATGAAATGTTTGATCAGCTGTGCTTCTTTATCACATTTACAAGCAACTCAAAATGACTAAAAATTCTAACTGAATTTAAATTTGATCAATAATTAAATAACTGTTTGAATTTCATTTCATACATGTTTGAACTCAAAATGAAAACTTTCATAAAACAAATCAGAAAAAATCACATTTTTGATTTAATAAAAACTTACATTTATATAATTAAATATCAGAAGTGAAACATGCTGCACATGCACTTCATGTTATGATCAGCAGATAAAATGTAATTTTTTCAATCAGATGTAATTGATTAGTTGATTGCAGCTGAGCTGTCTTCACTAAATTCAAAATATGATGAATTATGAGAAATTGTGTGATTTTGCATGATTTATGATTTATGTCTGAATCATGATGATAATGCTTTATATTTTATAATTGATGAGATATGAAGTCATCATTACTGCACAAAAAAATTTCTCAAGCAGTTTTGTGACTTTACATCAATTGACAGTGATAAATATTCAACATACAAGCAACATCAGCAGAAAAATATTATGTTTATCATGCATGTTGACAGTTACAACATTCAGATTGACAACAATTGAGTTGTTTTCTACAATTTGTATTTCAGCTGAAGATATCAAGCTTACATAAACATTAAAATTTGCTTGAGTGTAACTGTTATCAAATACATTTACAAATATATTTATAAAAATAAAGACTGAATAAATGCAGTAATTTATCTTAAGTCTCAAAAAATTAATGAAATGTTCAATTACTTGAATGATTGTTATATTAATTTGTTAAAAACTGTGTGATAAATGTTTAAGTTTTCACTTCATCAAAAGTTTTCATTTGTTGAGCAATTTTCTTTTCATTTTGAGAGTCAGCATCTGATCAGCTTTCACAAAAAAATAATTTTTTAACAATTAATGAAAACAATCAGCAAGACAACAAGCAAGCTGCTGAAGTTTTTTGAGTGAAATTGTGAGCATTTAAATGAATTGAAATATTTATATCATGAATTTCTGCAACATTTTATCTGAAAGATGAAGTGAGATAAGTGTTGACAGTTTCATCAGCAAGATTTTGTGATTGAAAAAATGTTCATTGCTTCATTTGCTCAGAATGAATATTATTATCTGTAAATGCTGCTTACAAACATTAAAAATTTTATCAGTTTTGATGACATTTAAATCATCAATGAGATTTGACATGAGTCATACTGAACTGCTTGTCTGATTTTTAAGCTTCTGAATGATGACAAAAAATGAAAATATATATTTAAAAAATTAAAAAATTTTTGAATCAATCATTTGTTATGCAATTTTTTTATTGTAACTTTGATGTTTAATGATTTTGTAAATTCTCTGATGCTTTAAAAAAAATTCAAAAATTTTATATGTGATGATTTGTCACAGTGTATGCAGTGTATTTTTGAGCATATCAGAAACAAAATGATAAAAAGAAAAATGCATGATTATCTGATTTTGTGAATTTACATTATGATTATGAGTTGTATTTTTTTAATTAGAACTTCTGTGAGTACAATAAGAAAATTGATGATTTTGAAATATCAGATTACATGTATAACTGACTTGAGACAGAAAAACAATCAAATTCTCATGTTGAAGCTTTATTAATTAAAAAAATAAATTCTGACATGTTAAATTCAGATCAGTGTGTGTGTTTTAATTATGTGATGAATTATTATGAAGTCTGAAAGCTGTGATGTGCATTTTTATTTGCAAAATTTCAGTGACACAAATAAAATATATGTTTATTGTATGATTTGCAGCTGACTTAGCTGACAAAATTATAATATAATTTGTGTGATTTTCTTCAGCATTGTGACTCTTTTGCTGTCAAAGAACACAATAACTTACTTGTAATTTTAGATTTCATTGAATATAGATGAGAATTCATTAATTTTAATCTCAAAGATTTCAGCAGTTGACAAGTTTTTGAAAAAAATGAATTTGATTATATAAAATAAAATTTTCATGCAATTTTATTACAATCTGAAAACTGTTTATTGTTTGTTCTGTAATTTAAAAAATATGTCAGACATTTTATTTGATAATGTTTCAATTTTAATGAGTGAAAATTTTATACAAATGCTTCTGATTGTGAAGCAAAAAAATAAAAATCAAATCATTAACTGCTGTCTGCAAAGTTTTTTTTTCTAATGAAAGCTTCAGATGCTACAGTTGTGACAGAACATGCAGCTTGTGCATAATTTTGTCAACATCAAGTATGCTGATTAACTGAGTGAGCTTTCATACTAAAAAAATTTGTGAAACTCAATGTGATGAATCTGTCATCATACATACAAATAAGTGAAAATTTTGAAAATTTCTGTGAATATATTTTTTCATGTGTGATTTTATGTGATGTGAGTTAATCACATGATTTTTTTGTAATTTGTGTTATTCTCTCAGTTGTCAACATCATTTTACTGAAAATTAATGATTATTTTATGAAGCAGCTTAACAATCAGAAAAGAACTTATCTATAAGAATAAAGTAAAGAAATTTATCCAGTTGATGTATAAAATAGGCATGAGATGACTACTATTCACTTAATCAATAAGAAATCAATAAGCAAAGAATATTGTTGTTAGGCAAAAGAGATTGCCACTGATTCTCTCAATGAAGAGGGAAATCAGTGTGTTATTTATATGTGTGTTATGCTCACTAAAGCTAATCAAATTAAGACTAGTTACATTTGAGAAAAGAGGCAGTGTTAGCTTTTGTGAAGCTTACAGCTGGGGCCTTACATTATCATTCTGTAAATGTTGTCAACATCAACAAACTGAACAACACAAATTATAATTACATGTTTAAGTTTTTAGAGTTTTTAATCTCAAACAGTTTGCTGTTTGTGTATCTTCATTTCAAGATTGAAACATTTATCATGTTGACTCAGAATTTACAGTTCAATAAAAATCTCTGCAATGAAATGTGTTTAATTGTTATACAGCTGAAATATCATGTTATACTTGCACAAATTCTGACAGATGATTATGTGAGAACATTACATTTCATTTTTTGAATCATTTTCTTCATCACTGAAAATAAGCTGTTATTTATTTTGAGTTACAAACAGCTTCTCATTTGTTTCTGCTTTGTTATGATAATTAATAAATCTCAAGAATAATCATTACAAATTGTTGAGATTGATTTATGTGTGCTGATTTTTGCACATGAGCAGTTTTACATTGTGTTGTCACATGTCATAAATGTTAGAAATTTTATGATTTTAAATAAAAATAATCAAGATTAAACAATTGCTAATGTGATGTATTCAAAGATGCTATGAGTGTTTTGAGATGTAAATAATAAGTAATAGAAGTGTAAGTAATTAAATCAAACTGTTTTTTTGCATTTATGACTTGAAGATTCAGTTTTCATGTGTTATTTATTACACAAAAAAAAATTATTTATTTGTGAAATTTTATGATACAAGCTGCATAATATCTGTCATTGCAGTTTGCATTCACAAAATTATTTGCATAATCTCAATCAATTTATTCTGATGTCTCACTGAATAATTTTTTTCTTCAAATGTTTTGACTGCAGTGTGATGACTTGACATAATGACAGAGAAAAAAAAAACAAAAACATGAGTTATCAATAATTGAATTGAAGTTAAATTAATTTTAATAAAAATAGAAAAAATTGCTGTGATTATTGATGAAAAATTACTGATTTGAAAGTGATGAGAAGTGATGATCTGATAACTAAAAGTTTGTGATGCTGAAGTTAATGCTTGAGCTACAGCTGATGTGGCAGATAAAGCAGCAGAATCAGAAAGAACAGCAAAAGCAGAAAAAGCAGCAGAAGCAGTGAAAGCAGAAAAAGCAAAAGTGACAGAAATTGCTTGCTGATGCTGATGCTGACAAATGTTGCTTTAATTAACTGTAATTTTTTCAGATAAGTTATACATTTATTCTTTACATTAAATTTTTGATTGCACTTATGAAACTGCAGAATGCAACACATTTCACTACTGTTGTAGTAATAGTTGATGCACTCACTGTCAAATGCTTTCTTCATTAAACTTGATCAACAAACTCATCAAATTCTTGGCCAGCCTGACCCAACTCTGCCTGAAACTCATTTAGAATGAGCAAAGCTTTCTAGATTTGACTGCTGAGACAGATAGAGTTTGATGTTTGAAGCTCAGAAACCTGCCAGATAAATTCAATTCTGATTATATAAAATTTAGCAAATTAATTTAGACTTTGTAGAGTTTGTATAAATCTAAAATTATCACTCAATCCTCTATATTTAGGGTTTATACTCTTATAACTGATGCCTAATCTTTATAATTATCATTTATTATCACATAAACTTCTATAATTACTGCTTATTATTGTGTACTGGCTGCTACAGACTGCTTACAGACTGCAATGAGCAGCAGCAGGCCTGATTGAGATTCTACACTAGATGTTATTAAGTATAGTTTCAGAGAACTTGATGCTGAGTGAATTTAATGAGTAAATCTGTGCCTGAACCCACTGGTCTATGAAGTGGGCAGAATCTGAAGCTTTAGATCTTAAGAGCTCTAGCAGTCAGCCAGCATCCCTCATGAATCTGACCCAATCCTGAAGTTAATTAAGTTTATTCTTCATTACAACACATTTAATAAACAAACTGAAACTCTTCTTACAGTGTTTGCATGATACTTCAATTGTGTTGTCAACAATCTGAGTCAGCAGAAATTTCATATTGACAGCATGATTAAAAATCAGTTTTTTATTATGTCAGAGCATGATTGTGTGAATAATCATTTTTTCAGTGAGTTTTATCATTGTAGTTGACAGATGATGATTGTATTTGTTTAATAATCTTTTAATTTTATTGACATCATAAATGCTGAGAGCAAAAGTGTTTTCTGCAGCTGTGAGACTGAATGATTCATTTTTGTGCTTGAAGAAAAAGTTAATTAATGTAAAAAAAATCATGTTGAATTTGATGTAATCTGCTGAAATTATTAGCTTGCAGTTTTTTTTTTCTAACTGCTGAGCTTGAATGTATGTTTGATTATGATATGAAGTTATAATTTGTTCAAAATCTATGAAATTGAAAAATCTACAAGCTTTTTACAGTTATATAAGCTTTACAGACCTACTTTGTGTTTTTACAGATGTTTAATATATTTGTGTTCAATGGATTGTGTTATAGCTGTAGAATCAACAGAAAGAATTCATAAATAAAAACAGAGAGAGATTTTATGTAATTTACTATGACTAAGTGATTTGTAGTGAACTATAACTAAGCAGCAAGTTAGATGATTTGCTGAAGGTGAGCTGTTGAATGCTTGTTATTGTGATAAATTAATTTAAATTAAAATTTCATCAACTATAATTTAATTTGCAGTTTCAATTTCATTTAAAATTTTCACAAATATATTATTTAAATTTTTTTAATTTTTTAATTTTTAAATTTTTTTTGTATTTTAATATAACATTCTTCAGATTTTTCAAATTTAACTGCTTGTAAAAGTTTTGAAATTTAATTTTGAAAATTTTTTTAATTAATTCATTAACAATCATGTTGTTTGTTGATATATATATAATTTAAATTTTTTCATTTATAATTTTTTGTTACAATTAATAATTATAAATATTAATGTACGGTAATTTAATTTACAATCTGATTATATTTTTATTTACAAATTAAATTATTTATTAATTATTACATTAAATTATCACTTCATGCTGCTTCAGATTCACAATCAGTTTTTTTAATAATAAATTAATATAAATTTCTTTTTTAACTGCTTGAAATAATGCTAACAACTTTGTTTTAATTGTAAATGTAATGACAGTATTTTACTTGTTAGCTCATCAGTTAATTAAATTTTCAAACAACTTCATAATATATATTTGAAAATTTTTACAGTTAAAAATGTTGTTTGCAAATAATGTATTGCTAGTTATAATTAATTTATTTTTATTTTTATACATTAGAAAAAAATATCTGAATCAACTAAAATAATTTAATATTTAATTTGCAGCTGCATGATGTTTGTTTAATAAATTTATTTTAAATAATAAAAATCTGAAAACTGCAAAAATTATATTCAAATATATTATAACAGTAATATATAAAAAAAATTTAATTTTTTATTAATTTTTTATAATAATTGATTGAAAAGCTTGAACATCATTTAAAAACAATTTTTTTTTGTGTATTAAAATGTTATTTAATGTAAATAAATTATTTGCAAGCTTGAATATTTTGTCAATATATAATGTTTGACTCAGTTAAATTTTGTTTGCAGTATGATTTTTTATAATTTTTATTTTCAAAAATTATTGAAAATTTCTTTTTAAAATATTAAAATTTTATTTAATTTGTAATATTTTTATTATATTTTTTACTTTCAGCT
This sequence comes from Emydomyces testavorans, assembly GCA_029449355.1. Classification (NCBI taxonomy): domain Eukaryota; kingdom Fungi; phylum Ascomycota; class Eurotiomycetes; order Onygenales; family Nannizziopsiaceae; genus Emydomyces; species Emydomyces testavorans. The sequence continues at coordinate 6,073,906 of CP120628.1, forward strand.
CATTTTTCTTGCAAAATTCTAGTATTATATCATTAATATAAAAAAATAAAATTATATTTTTTTTTAGAAAGCAGCACAACTTGTGTGATATTTGTTTGAATTTTAACTTCAGTAATTTTTGTGTAAAGAACTTTTGTCAAAAAATTGAAATTTTTTTTAAATTATAAAAAAATTTGTTCAATCATAAAATTATATATTTTTTTTTTGTTTAATGACATTTGTATGTAAACTTTTCTGTTCAACAAAACATGTATGAAAATGTTAACAGCATTATATTGCTTTAATTTTAAATTAAAATAAACTGCTACAATCATCATAATTTAAAAAAATTTTGTTGCTAAAATTGTTGTGTATATATTTTTTATTTTAATTTTTACTTGTTGATTTTTTCTCATCATAAGTTTTGTCTTGCATTTAATGTATTTTTCATGCTTGTTAAATTTATATACATATACTCACATGCAATCAAGAATTTCACAGCTGTATGTTTTTTTTCTTGAGAAATGATTATAAATTAATTAATTTAAAATTTTTCAAGTATTTTTCTTCAATTTGTTTAAATTGCTCAGCTAGTAGGTGATTTTGCATTTTATTTTAACAAATTAAAACATTTGAAAAATTTTTGCAATATAAAGCATGTAAATTTTTAAAATTGCATTTTATTAAACATTTTACATTTGTTTTTGTAATTATTTGACTTTTTACACATTTTATTTATTGTATTTTTTTTTCAGCTGTAAATGCAGTTTTTCAAAATTCAAAAAACTAATCAAAACAATAAAATTTTTTTATTTTATTGTTTTAATTACATGATAATTAAAAAACTTGCTTCAAATGTTTCTGAAAATGTAAAATACAAATTGCAAAAATTCATTTTGATAAAATGTTGCTTAGTTATTGAAGATAAATTTTGTATGTCAGTTAAGCTGTTTGTAAAATTTGTAATGTTTAAAAAAAATTAAATATTTCATTATTTTTATTTTTTATTTTTTTCTCAGATTTTTTCACTTCAGCAAAAAAAATTTTATATCATTTTTGTAATAAATTTTCAAATTTTTTTTGTTAAAATAAATTTTTTAATTTATTAAATTCTGAAATTTTCTGCAGAAACTCTTGCAGCTTTTCTACATTTAAATATTTCAATTGATTTTTAATTATTTTCTTGAATTGTTCAATATTTTCATTAAAAAATTCATCTTCATTAAATATAACATTCTGAATGTAAATTATTGCATTGATTATAAAATTTCAAATTTGATAAATATTTATAAAATTATATTTTATAAAAAATTTTATTCAAATATTTGATTTGAATTTTTTCAATCATTGAGTTTTTTTAATGCTTCACTTGTTAAAACAAATATTTTGCAATTGTATACTGTAATGAGAAGTTCAGTGCTTTCTATCAACATAACACATACAGCTAAATCAACATTTTATATTGATACACTCTAGTTGACAAACATTTTTTTAGTTAATTTTCTTATCAATCTTGCTTCTGTTGATTTTATGTCACATTTCTTTCTGCTATATCTGTTCTATCAATTGCCAGAGATATATATGAGAAACATTTATTTATTGTTGAGAAGAACACATGTTGACATATACTTCTTGATATATTTTTGACATTACTTATATATATATTGTTTGTCATTTGATTGTTTTGTTGTTAATAACTGATGATATATATAAATTATTGTATTGTTTTTCTGATATGACTTCTGTTCACTATATTATCATGATTTCAAGAGTTGATACTTGAGAATTTGATATGAGATTGTTGACAAACTTTTAATTAATTGTTATTGTCAATATTGATTATAAATGTGTTGATTGTGGTGATTTTTTTTTTTACACTAGATTTATTTTAATTTGTTTATATTAATTGAATTATATAATTTTTCTGTTTCATTTTGATGCTTCTGAAAAAACTCAATTGATGAGTGACTGACTGAGTTGAAAAATGAAAAAAAAATTTATTATTTTTGATATTTTTGTTACTTTTGATGTTTTATTGCTTTAACAAACTTTGAGATTTTATTGTTTAATTTAATTTGTAATTGTTAAAACTTATCATTTTTCTGCTACTGAAAAATGATAAAATTATTAAAAATTTATAACTAAAATGATGATGTATTTAATAAATGTTTTTAACTTGTGAAAATTGTGCTCTGAATGACACAAATTTTGTTACAAATGTGTTTGCAAAAAATCTGAGTGTCAATAAAAAAAATTTTATTTGAGAGAAGAACTTATGCAACTGCTCACTAGTTGACATATTAAGAAAATCTTACTTTCATTATTATTTTTGTTATTTTGAAATTGTTATCTGCTTTTATTATTGTCACAAGAAATGATTTTTTTTAAATTGTTTTTGTTATTTAAAAATCAAGAAACTTGTTTATTTTGAAAAACATTGTTGAATTTAATGTTGAAATTTGTGTCAAGAATCTCTAGTCACAAATGTGCTGTATCAACTTTTTAAGAACTGAAGAAAATGATTGAACAAAAAAACTTGAATGTACTTTCAAAGCATGATGTTATTTTAAATACAATGATGAATACAAATTTCAGCTCATCAGATATATCAATTGATTTTATATTAACATTAAATATAAAAAAAACTTCAACTTCAATGATTATCAATTATCAATATTAATAAAATTAAATGCTCATGATTGTGATGCTGCTTTTTTTTATTTAAAGTCAATGGAGCTTCATATTTTGAAAAAGAAAATATGACACATTTTATTTAAAATTTCACTTGATTGTGTGAAAATTATAATATTGTCAATAATGATTATTAAATGATGAAATGATCATTTAAATACTGTTTGATGCACATTGCAATGTGAATATGTGAAATTAATGCATACAAAAGTAAAAGCTGACTCATGTTGAAAATCTTGCTGGAAAAAAAATATTGAGATCAAAACATTGAACAGAAAATGCATAGTTGTACTTATTTTTAGATGTTGAAAAATCAAAAATAATTATTTAATTTAAAAATTATTTGTGACTATATATGAGAATACACTGCTGTTTTCAACAAAATCTTTGAAAATCATCACATTGATAAATATATAAACTGATTATGAAAATCAGAGATTTTTCTCTCTTTCTGTTTCATTCTGGATGTTTGAAATCAATCAGAAATGAGAATGAAAAATCAATCAATTACATGAAATGAAACTGAAACCAGCAGTCAATTACATGAGATGAAAATGAAAAATCAGTCAATTACATGAGACAGAACTGAAACTAGCAGTCAATTAGAGATTATGAAATTGAAACTAAAAAAATTGAAACTGATGATTTCAAAAAGTGTCAAGATTTATTATTTTTGTGTGTGAAGTCACTTAGTTATCTGAATTTCCATCAAAAATCTTAATAAAAGCAGATAACTATGCAACTTGTAGTGTGTGAAGTCACTTAGTTACCTGAATTTCCACCAAAAATCTTAGTAAAAACAAGTAATTATGTGACTTTGCACTTGGTAATGATCTGAGGTAATGCAGTTATCATATAATTAATTGATTAATTGATGAAATCAGAAATCACTGATTTCAACTGGTTTCAGAAATCAATCAGTTACAGAAATGAAACTGGAACCAGCAGTCAATTACATGAAATGAAAATGAAAAAATCAATCAATCAATGAGATGGGTCTGGAATCAGCAGCCAATTACATGAAATGAAAATGAAAAAATCAATCAATCAATGAAATGAGGCTGAAACTACAGTGAATGGAACTGAAACTAAGTCTACTGAAACAGAACAGAATTTTCTGTCCCATGTGATCAGTCTATAAATATACATATTGTTGATACTTTGTTGAAGAAGTTTCATCAAAACTTAATAACAAGATATTTGAAAATGTTGACATTAATTGAAAAAATTCATTCAGTGTCATCTGAAAAAGTGTTGTCAAAATTGTTGAAAAGATTGTGATGATCAAAAAACACAAGAATTGCATGTGTGTTGAAAAAGTTGACTTTAAAAAAATAATAAAAGTTGTCAGAAATTATGAAGATATCATAAACTTTATTCAAAATAAAGTCAGATTAAAAAATCAGTTCACATTGTCAATCTCAAATAATAATTCATCAAATTTGTCAAAAAAAATTTTGCAAAATGAAAAATGAAAAAATAAGTCAACTTTCAAATAAACAAAAAATTTCATCAATGACTTGCAGAAAATCACAAAGTGAATGAAAGTATTGACATTATTAATTCAGATTCTTGCTAATCAGATGAATTGAAAAATTTATAAAATTAATAATTACATTTTATTTTAACTGATTATTCTGATGTCTCAAGAATTGACATAATATTAAACATTTGTTTTATTTCAACAAACAAAATTCAACATGATATGTTTTTATTGTGAAAATGAAGAATGTTGTTGAAACACTTGTTCACATTTTCAGAAAAATCAAAATAAAAACAAAATTTATTTTAATAAAAAAATAAAATATCTGTGTGTGAATTGATGAAGAAAAAAAAACTTTGTTATTGAAATTAAAAAAAATAAATCATAAGTTTATGCTATTTGTTAATTATATTTTCAGAATGATGAAATGAAAGAAAAATTTTTTAAAATTAATAAATAAAATAAAAAAAATTTTTTAAACTTTCAAACACAAGTGCAAGTTATTTAATTTAAGTTTAATGTTGATGCAAACATTGAAGTTGATGACACTGATGAGAAATGATCTGACAGTAATGTTAATAATAATAATAATGTTTTTGTTAATGTTACATATGCAGTTTTTGATATCAAAAAATTTGAAATTGAGAAATCATGCATTTCTGCAGTTAAAACATGTTGACAAAATAATTATAAAATGTTGAAATGAATTGTTGATTTTGAAGTGCAAATTCATGTTTCTGTCAATCACATTGATGAACTGAAAACAAAACATATTTGATTTAAAAAATCAATTAAAAAAAAAACTGTTGATGAAAATATTAATATGAAAAATGTTAAAACTTAAGTGTCTTGTCAATCAATGCAGAAATTGTTCAATGAATTAAAAAAATTAACAAATATTAAAAATCTGATTGACAAAATGCTTGATACTTCAGTTGCAAATGTTATCATATAAAAAGTTTTTGAAAACTCAAATTGTATACACTGTGTTTTTTTGAATTTATACTAATTGCAAAAAACAAAAAAAATGATGATAAAAATTTCAATATTAAAATTAATCATCAAAAAATTAATAAATTTAAATTAATTCTGAATCTCTGATCAGTGACTCAAATCTGATATATGCAGTTACAGTTTTGAAAACTTTTGTCAGTGTCAATGAAGAAGTTGTAGAAATCATTATTGATAGTGATTTTAAAATCAATTGCATTAATTTTGATTTTGTGAAGTGATTAAAATTGTTTGTTCTTGCTGAAAAAAAATTATTATCATTAATCAAACTAAAAACTTGATGTTATGTGTTGATGTTTATGATGATGTTTTAATGAAGATTAATAATGTAATTATTCATTGCTTGTTATTGATTTTTGATGAAGAAAATCAGAATTTTATTCTGAAACAATTGTGACAAACATCAGCAAATTAAAGCTGTGAAATTAATGAAAAAAAAATGTGATGAATCATATTTACTTGTCTGATAAAAAAAATAATTTGATTTAAAATTTTTGTTGTGATAAATTTTACTCAATGACATTGAGATGAAGTCTGACAATCTGAATTTTTAAATTAAAAAGTGTATTTATATGATTAGAGCATACATCTGCTGTTCATGAAAAAAAATACAAAAATTTCAAAATTAAGTTAAATGACAATAAAAAAAGTATTTATAATGATCTCAAAAAATTCAAAAAATTTTTAACAAGCTTTGTGACATATAAACTTGAATATTTCTTACACATGAAATCAGATGAAAAATGAAAAAAATGCTGAAATTTGCAGAAAGAGCAAAAAATGAAAATGTTAAGTATAAAACATTAAAATAATTCAAAAATCTCAAATCAGACAAATTAGCTAATTGAGTTGATAAATTTTATCACAAGTTTAAAATCAAAACAATGAGAAAATGCAAAATGAACAAAATGAAGCTCATCAACTTGAGTGAATCTGATGAATCTAAATCTGAAGATTTTATTGATTGAATTAAAACTTGTTTTTTTAAATATCTTAAAAATGAATATAATGAAAAGAACTTTAATCAACAAAAATTCACTGAGTACTTCAAATTTTTTTAATTTTGTTTTGTGAATTTTGCATTCTGAATTAAATTAATATCTGAAAAAATTGATAAAATTGTTTGTGAATCAAATTTGACATTACAAAAAAAATTTTGTTGATAGTTTTAGTTCATTAAAAAAAAGTATAGCTCAAAACTTTGTTGATATGAAAAAAATCTATTCAGAAATTACATTTTTGTAATGAGTTTGCACTGTTAAACATACAGTTTAACAAGTTTTTAATTACTGAATTTCTTGTGCACTAAAAAAAAAATTATCAATATGTTGAAAAATTGAATCACTGCTGAAATTCTTGAGTCTTGCTATGAATTTTATTGCAACTCATGATTTGTTGTTAAAAAAAATGATCAAATTATTGATTTATAAATTCTGCAATTTTTATGAACTGACAAACAATTTGAGATGTCAATTTGTCTTCAAATGTTGATGAGTTTATCAAAAACTTTACTGATATGATTGTTGCTAGTTTTATTAAACTTTTTTTAATTATGATCACTTGAAATTACATTCAGAAGATTGAGATATAATTGTCATAATGATATTATTTGATTTTTTTCAACAAATAATTCTGCTTCAAGAAGCAATCAACTCTGTTGCTCAATTTATTTGTGTGATGACAAAAGTTTTTGATGACTTAATATCAAAAATTGCTTGCATATTCATGAATGATATTGATCTTTCAACATCAAAAATCTGATATAATGATGAAGAAATTGTTTCTGAAGTTTGTTAATATATCATAAAATATTTTCAGAATTTTGACACAACAATTTGATGTGATATGAAATAAAATAATTGATTATTTATCTAAGACTAGCAGCTACTGCCAACTATATATTACATCATATCAGATACAAATGAGTCTAAACATCTCAAATGGCATTTCAATATATGCAACTAGAAAATAAAAAATACAATAAGAGTGTAGACTAAATCTAAAAAACCACATTCTTCCTCACTAAACTGAATTTTGTCCACAAAGACTGCAATTATAAAGTATTGTATCTCAATATAAAGTAACATAGTTCATTCTTCAAACATAGTTCTTTCATACTAACAAATCTTAATTGCTTACTAGCATGATTTTTCATCATAATGAAACAGGAAAACTATATGACTCAGTTGATATGAGCAAATCAAAATGAGTTTGGTGTAAGAAGAAAAAAACATCACAATTAACACATTGATAGTTGATATTGGCAATAACAATCAATCAAGAGTCTGTCAACAACCTCATATTGAGTTTTCAAGTATCAATTTTAAAAATCATGATAATATAATGAACAGAAGTCATATTGAAAAAACAATACATTGATTTATATGTATCAACAATTATCAACAACAAAACAATCAAGTGGTCAACAATATATGTATAAATAATGTCAATATATTGAGAAGTATATGTGAACATGTGTGTTTTTTCAACAATAAATAAATGTTTTTTTTATATATCTTCAGCAACTGATAAAAAAAATATAGCAAAAAGAAATGTGATGTAAATGATCAACAAAAATAAAATCAATAAAAAAAATGACTAAGAAAATGTTTTTCAACTAGAGTGTATCAACATAAAATGTTGACTTAGCTGTATGTATCATGTTGATAAAAAACACTGAATTTTTCACTACAATCTGATTAAATTCAGTTGATGTTGTTTTCTGACATTAACTCAAAAAATTTTTTTTCAGCAAGAATAAAAACAAAATAAGAAACAAAACAAACAATTTTAGTTAACAGCAATATTGTAAAAAACTTAAAAAATATCAAAACAAGTTTCAATTTAGTAACATAAAGAAAAAAACAAAAATTCAGAAATTGACACATTTCATTCTTCTGATTTTCAATGTGATATCAACTGTAAAGAGTTGATATTGATATCATTATATAACTGTTTATTTGCATTGTATATCTGTGATTTATCAAAAAGCAGATTGCAAAAATTGATGCAAAATCAAGTATAAAATCTGATAAAATTTTTGTATCAATTTGAGTAAATTTTTGTTATTCTGAGTGATGAGAAAAATTTTCACACATATAAGAAGTTAATGACAATATTAATAATTTGTTTTGTTGATTTGACATTCAGCTGAGCAATAAGTAAACAAACAGTAAATTATAAATTTTCTCACAATTTTTTTAATTTTTCTTTTTTCAATTTTTTTTATTCATATTTTTGTTTTTCAGAGTCAAGCTTGACAATTAACAATTCATTTGCTCTCATTTTGATATTTTATTGCTCATTTATTTCAGTTGAATTCTCTCATCACAATTAAACAAAATGTTTGTGTGTTCAATAAAGAAAGCATCAAAAATTTTAAGTGAGTAATCAATCAATATTATTGTTTAATAAATAATGTTGATCATGTTTTTAGTCAAGCAGATTGCTGAAGAAAAAGTATCATTTTTTTCTTTAACTCAACATTCTCATCATGAGTTTATTATTATATTCTTTCTGATAAACATTCAATTGATATGTTTCTGTAGATCAAGCAGTCAGTAAAATGAAGCTGATTGAGAAAATTTAAACTTTTATTGTTGTGAAAACTAGCAATATTGTCAAGAAAACATTCAAGAAAAATTTCTCAACTTCAACAATAATTAAAAAAATTAACAATGTTGTGTCATCAACTTTCATTTCTGCATTTAAAAATTCAGCATTCAAGTCAGTGAACAATTTATCAATTGCTATGATTTAAGCTTGCAATTTCTCATCAGAAAAAAATTGATTAATTATTAGTTTTTTGCAATATGTTCATCAACACTTTAAGATGAATTCTTTAAAATTTGTTTTCAACAGCATTCTGCAACATATATTTAATATAATTAAATTATCATTGATTAATTCTGAACATAAGATTTTTTTTATTAATTTTTTTTCTTCTCTAGCTGTTGACTGACAATTGATACAGAAGTGAACTTTGAAGACAGTTTATTTGTTGTTAAAAATGTTTATCAAATTAATGAGAGTTTTATTATACTTGATTTTGTCAAATATCTTGTTATTTTTTCTTTGAAAAAATCAAAGATGCTTGATGTGCTCTTCATTGTGTGATCAATTAACTGACATATCATGTCAGATGTTATTGTCTACAGTGTGCTCAACTTTGTGCATCATCAAAACAGCATTCTTGTTCAAATTTGTGAAGCAGTTTTATCAACTTCATGCAATCACTGTGAGAAGAAAAAGAAAAATTTCTTTGTGATCTGCATAACTTATCAAAAAAATTTCATCAGCTCAGATAATGAAGTCTGCAGCAATTGCTTGTGAAATAAATGTAAAAATTCTTGCATTATTTATGAGTAAAATTTTAATCAACTTGCTTGTTTTTTTTTTAATAATCTTGTTGATAAACTCTGAGTATTTTATTTATTTGAAGAAAAAAAAATTGAGAGTATTTACTGACAAGACAGCAGATAACTCTGTTAATTTGTCAAGCAATGTCATACATCTTGAGAAAGAATCTGTTGTTCCAGCAAAAATAATTTAAATAAATAAAGACATTATCAATCTTTCTGAAAAAAATTTGATTGTTAAAAATTCAAAAATTATCAAAAATTCAGTGGATGATTTTTTCAAGAATTTAATTAACAAGTTAATTGCTGAGCTAGCTGAAGAATGAAAACAATAAAAGAATCAGTGAACATGAGAAAGTTTTGTCTGACAGTAAAAGTGAAAATGATGATTCATCAGCTCTTGAATCATCTAGCAAAAATCTTAAGACTTTCATATTTGCAAAAAAACAACTTGATACTGTTTCTGTCAATGATTTTTTTATTGACAATTTGTTCAAAGTTTGTCATTTATTTAAATTGACTCATGACATCTGTCTGACTTCAAAAACTGTTGACAATCAGTTTGTGTTTGTTGATAGTTTTTTAATTTATGAAAATCTCACAAATATCAAACATGTTCTGCAGAAATGTGAAGAAGTTCTGTTTATCATAAGAACACATGTTAATGTTTTTTAATGTGCTGAATTGTGAGCTTTTTTTCTTTTTTCATAATCATAAAATGCTTGTCAATTTTTTTTCTTTCTTATCAAAAGTTTTTGTCACTTTATAAATAATTTATTAGAATAACTTTTTTTGCAAGCAATTAAATTCAGCTTTTATTTTCAATTTTCATCAATTTTTAGCAAGTATTCTTAATTGATATATCAGTGCTTCTGACAGCAAATTATGATATAACAACATTGAAATTTCATTCTGATGAAAGTCATTGACTTTTTTCTTCAGTTGTGTCATTGTTTATCTTCTCAACTTTCTCATCATTTTCTTTCTTACTCAAATTTTCAATTTTTTTCATATTATATGTCATTTTTTTATTTTCATTGATATTAATCATTTCAACATTTATATTTTTTTCACTTTCAAAAACATTTTTTTCTTGTTTTGCATTATCAATTTCTTGAGAATAAAATCTTTTCAATTGATTTTCTGAAATCATTTCAGCAATTTTTGTTTCATCAAGTTTCTCAATGTGATAAAAGTTTCATTCTTCATTGACTGAAGTGATTTGATAAGATTTAAATTATTAAAAATAAAATTTTTGTATTTTTGACATATTTTTATCATTTTTGATGTAATGAAGAATCATCAATTCTTCAGCTTTTAAAAATTCATTATGTGTCTGATGTGCATCATTAAATCAATTCTTGTTTTAATGTTGCATTTATTTTATTTGACTGACAGTTTCTTCAACATTCTGATTTTGTCATTTAATTTGATGTACTTGCATTGCTATTAGATTTAATGTTGATTTCACAGTTTGTTAAAAAAAAATCACTCATGTCATTATTTCACACTTAATAAAAAAAATTGCTTTCTAACTCATCAACACATGATAGAAAAACATGTCAGTTGTTTGTTTGACAATAACTTGATCAGCAAAAAAAGCAGTTGATAAATGCTTTATTCAATTTTTTTTGTTTCATCTGTTATTTTTGACAGTTCATTCTTAATCAGTTAATGATTTTTTTCAATCATGTCATTTGTGTGAGAGTTGTGATTCTTTAGGTTTAGTCTACATTCTTATTATATTTTTTATTTTTTAGTTGCATATATCAGAATGTCATTCAGAGTGTTTAAATCTGTTTGTATTCAATATAATACAATATATAATTGACAGTAGCTGCTAGTCTTAGATAAACAATCAACTATCTTATTTCATATCACATCTGATAGCATGTCAAGTTAAGTTCTTCAATGAAACACAAAGTTTTTGATAGAATGCCTCATCAGAGTGACTCAATTTGATCAGTGATATTGAGAATTTGATTGAGTTCAGATGAATTTTGTTGAAACTGATGATGAAAAGATTTTTACACTAGCTTTTCACTAAATGAAAAAAAAGTTATCACTTTCAAATTTATTTATATTTTTTTTTTTCATTGAGATCTTAGAAAATTCTTCTCAAAGATAAACATTATTGTTTATTTTACACTTCATACTATTTTTATTACTACTTGTGCAAAAATTATTTATGTTAATAATCATTACTTGTTACTATCATGTCTATCTTAAATTCACACAACATCATAATGATAAACATTTTAAAATCATCATAAAATTCATTTCTTCAATCTGTATTCAGTATAACAACTTTAATCAAACAATTTTGAAATTAAGCAAATTGTGATGCAACAGCTGTAAAATTTGTCACATAAATTAAAAAATAAATTTAACAAGAAATTGTGAAATTTTATCACATTGAGCATCAACTTGTTAAAGCAGAGTTTGATAATTTGTAAACAATGATGAAAGAACAAATTCAAAGTTTTAACAAGTAAATTTAAAATCAAAGTCAACAGTTTGTGACTTTACAACAAACATTACAAAATTATAAAACTGAAAATTTACATATTGAAAATGTGCAGTTGCTACTACAACAACAACAAGCAGTTGTTAATATCAGATACACTTTTCTGCAAAAAGTTTCAGAACTTAATAAATTAAAAAATTATAATGAAATAGTTAAAAATAAAACAGTTTTTAAGTGACTGACTCAATGCTGATTTTATTGAAAAAAAAAATTCACATTCATGAGAAAAATTGCAATGAAATATCAGAAAATTTCTTTCATGTCATTCTAATTTACAAAAAATGTTTCAAAATACTGAATGACAGAAGAGAAACTGATTGAAAAAAATTCAGTAAATTATAATATATTAGAAACTTGAAAATAATTTGAAAAATAAATCACACAACATTACAGCAAGCTCAATGCTGAACAAAAATGTTGATTACATTACATCAGAATCTGATAGAAAATTAACATACAATTTTACTTTATCAAATTAAATCAAATGTATGTTGAATGAAAATTTCAGTTATCTGAAGCAATCTGAATTCAAATCATTCTCATCAATGTAAAGAATGATATTTTGACTGAGTGAAAATGTGAACACAAGAAATTAACAACAATGAAAAAAGTTATGCAAGTGCTGAAAAACATTGAATAGTTTCTGAAATTAATGAAAATGCATTGTGATAACAATTATACATCTTCAGCAAACTCAGACATAATGAATTTCAGTGCATTAAAACTTGATAACAATGATTTTTCTTCAAATTTAACAAAGAAGAATTTGAAAGAAATTAATGCAATGATACAAGTAAAAAATCTTTCTAAAAAAAAAACATGAGCATGAAAAAAATGATGTCATCACAACAAAACTTGTTTCAATTACAATGTGAAAAATCACAAATTTTGAAAATGTCTGCAGAAAAAAAAAATAAAAAAAATGACAATTCTGAAGCTCAGAAAAATCAAAAAAACAACTCAAATTAGTAAATGTGAAAATTCTTGCTGATTTATTACATAAATTCTTTACAGTTAATAACTTGTTTGAATTATCTGATTTTCTGAATTCATCAGAATTTTTCAAAAAAAACAAAATTCTTGACACATCATCAAATATCAAGCATTTGAACACTGCAGAAAGTGAACAGATGCTATATAATAAAATGCTTGAAAAGATTGAACATTCTGACACACACAATATAAAAACTCTAGTCAATTCAGATGCTTTCATTATTTACACAAGTGAAAGAATTGTGAATGTCATTGAAGCAGAAAAAATTTTAGAAAATAAAATTATGAAATTTTCAAACAGTCAGTATATGACATTATTTGCTTGAATTTAATGAAATCTTCAAATCAGCATTTTTAAATGCAAGATTGAAGCAAGAGTTCTTGACAATCTCAATTATGATATTATACTTGATTAATTTTGATTTAAGCAATGAAATTCACAAATCTGCTGAAAAACATCTTGCATGATGATAACAAATTAGAAACAAAAAATACACATTATATTATTTCCTGATATGTAATGACAAATTTTGAAAATTGAAACAGAATTTAATCTCATGACAGAATATTAGCTTTCACAAATTTTATGTTGACAAAAAACAAAATGTTTTTTTTATATGTTATGAGCAGCATCAAAAAAAAAAAAAAAATTCTGATGAAAACTCAAAACTGAAAAAATTTCTTAATAAATATAAAAATATTTTCTGCATTAAATTGTCTTCAGAATTATTTTTTGATAAATTATTCAAACATAATATTAACACAAATGATGCAAAACTTATTAACATGCATTCATACTCTTTATCACAAATGCATCTTGAAAAACAGAAGCATCAAATTACAAAATTGTTGAAACAGAATTTGATTAAGTCATTTTTAAATGCATGAGAATTTTCAATTTTTTTCATCAAAAAGTTTGATGATGCTTGACAAATGTGCATTAATTATCAAGTATTTAATAAAATTACAGTGAAAAATAAATACTCATTATCAAAAATACAAAATCTAATAAATGTCATCAGAACAGCATGAATTTTTTCAAAAATTAATTTTACTACTGAGTTTTAACAAATTTAAATTAAAAAATTTTTAATGAAAAAAATAATTTTCAATATTTAATGAAGCAAGTTCAAGTTTTTTGTTATGTTTTTCAGACTCTGTAATGCTTCATCAATTTTTCAAATAATGATGAATGTTGTGTTAGCAGAACATATTGACATTTTTTATTTTATATATTTAAACAATATTTTTGTGTTCTCTCAGTTGAAAGATGAACACTTTAAGCATTTGAATAAATTTTTTTAGAAGCTTCATGAGCACATATTATACATTAAAATCTTAAAGTGTATGTTTATAAAGAAAGAGCTTGAATATTGCAGTCACATTATTGATTAAAATGTGATTAAATTTGTCTCAGCAAAAATTGATGTGATTGAAAGCTGATCACAATCAAAAAATGTACATAAAGTTTGACAATTTTTAAATCTGATTACATTTTACAAATGATTCATAAAAAATTTTGTGAAAATCATCACTTCATTATCAGATCTGCTGAAAAAATTCAATAAGAAGTTAAGAAAAAAAAAATTCACTTAATTGTTTGAAATGTTTCTTGTCAACTGACATTTCTAGAATTACACAAACAAATGACAAAAAACTTTGTCATAATTCAATCAGACAGAAACAAATTTTATATCATTGAAACAAATGTTTCTGAATGAATCATTAATTGCACACTTTATCAAAAAAAAAAATAACAAATTTCATTCAGTAACATTTGATGAACAGAAGCTTTCTGAAGTGAAATTGAATTATCTGATTTATAAAAAAAAACTTTTATTAATTAAGCATACTCTCAAAGTGTTTGATTAATATATTAATAATAAAACTCAGACAACAATTATAACAAATTATAAAAATTTTCAATATTTTCAAACAATTCAGAAATTATTGAAACAGCTCATTAGATGAGTTGCTGACTTTCAGAAATACAATTTAATGATTAAATATTGTCTGAAAAAAAAATCAGTAATTTTAAACACAATTAATCAACATTCAAATTTTATAAAAATTGATTTTTAGAACTTGACAAAAGTCATCAAAATTTTTTTTGCTTTAAAAAATTGTGATGAAGATGAATGATATAATGTCATAATTCAATATTTTCAAAACAAAAAATTGCTATCTGATGAGACACTACAGCAAGTTATTCAGAAAATGAAATACATATTTAGATGAGACAAGTTAACTTCAGAAAATGAGCAAGAGAAGATATTTATTAGAATTGTTGACAAAAATATAAAAATACTTTATATTGAGAAAGCTTTTCAGAATGATTTAATTAAATGAATGCACTCAGAGTTTGATTATTTTGATTCATCAAAATTTTTAGAAGTTCTACAATTTTGTGAATACTGATTAAATATGAAAAAAAATATTCAAGCTGTAATTTATTTGTGTTCAAATTGTTAAATTGCAAAAAATTCAAATCTTAATCTGAAATACAAAAAAATTCAATACATGATAAATAAATGAATTAAATTTTTTGAACAGTGAAAAATTAATTTTATCAAATTGTTGCTGACAACTTCAAACAAAAACTGTTGAATCATTACAGTAATTGATTATGCAATGAAATGATTTTTGATCAAACTGTTGAAGAAGACAACAAATGTTAAAATCACAAAATTCATTCACAAGAAAATTTATGTTAATTACAAAGCATCACAGAAACTGATATTGAACAATGATTGAAATTTTTTGTCAGCTGTTATGAAATATTATGTCACACAAATGCAGATACAGCATCATATGACAACATCATATCATTCACAAATTAATAAAAAAATTGAAAATTTCAACAAAGTAATGAAACAAATGTTAACAAAATATCTTTTTGAGAAGTCAACACATTTATGAAATGAATATTTATCACAAGTTTTATTTGCTGCATAAATACAAATACACATCACAAGTAAACAAAGTTTTTTTGGTTTGCTTTATGACATACATTCTCATATTTTATTGAATGAAAATGTACTGATACAAAATGATGCAAAAGTTGAAAACTCTGACAAAAAATTAAAAAAAATCAGTCATGTGAAATTGTTGACAAATGAATTTTCTTTCAATCAAATTATTAAATTCAAATGCATTAGAGATGAAATGATTCAAGAAACAGATTTTGAAGTTGAAAATTGAGTTTTTATAAAAAATGAAGAATCTGAGAAGTTTCAACTGAAGTGATTTGATTCATACAAAGTGATTAAATCACATTCATTAAAAACATATGTGTTGAAAGAATCTAGTGATAAAGTTCTCAAAAATCTGATTAACAAATTGCAGTTGATCAAGATTAATATGAAGAATTTAGAAGAACTTTGATCTTTGTCTGCAGTGAATTGAATTTTAAAACAAAAAAAATTGTTTATTGAGAGCTTTGTTGAGATCTGACACATAGTTGATGTTTATGAAAATGATGTTGCTTTTTATTTGAAGCTCTCAGTCATCACAAAGAAAATGTGAAAGAAATTTAAGAAAAATGCAAAAAAAATTAACTTCAGAAAAAGAAAAGAAAGTGATCATCAGAAGTGTTATGAAACAACCTAAATCAGAACAAACAACACAAAATGATAATTAAATTTTTCACAGCAAAAGTAAAAAACATAAAATTTAAAACTGCAAAAAAAAATAAATTGAAATTTTCATCAGAACATAACAATAATGAACAATCAAATAAACAAAAAAATACTTTTGAATCTAAGTTTTCTGACAAGAAAAACACTTCATGTTGAATCAGAATTTCATTTGATACTTTTATTGCTGTTGTAATTTAATTTTATTTATAATTTAGTTTAGAAACATTTTAGTTCAATATTACAAAAATGAAATTAACACAAACAGAACTTTCAATTCATTTTGAAAAATTACTAATTAGATTTGCTATGATACAAAAATTAATAATTTAGAGTTTAAAACAACATTTTATTGTACAAATTTTTCAGTTTTTGATCATCATGACAAACAAAAGAAAAAAAAAATAAAAAAATGCAATTGAATTTACTTCAACTTGTATTGCTTTCACTCATCACTGCTAAATTTTTTTTTACTTTTCTCATTTTCTGAATTGATAAAATCTTCAATTCACTTATCTAAAATAGCAACAATCTTGACAGCAGCTTCACAAGCAGCATAAACAGTTTTTTTATCATTAATAAAAGAGCAAAGATTCTTCAGAAAGAACTTCAACACAAAAAATTTGAAAAATTTTTTAACAACGGATTTTTTACTTTTTTCAA
Organism: Emydomyces testavorans; assembly: GCA_029449355.1. Taxonomy (NCBI): domain Eukaryota; kingdom Fungi; phylum Ascomycota; class Eurotiomycetes; order Onygenales; family Nannizziopsiaceae; genus Emydomyces; species Emydomyces testavorans. The sequence goes on from CP120628.1 coordinate 6,091,246, forward strand.
TTTTCTTGAAAATGAAAAACTTTTTGACACTTTTCTTCAACAAACAGATGCAAGTAATTTTTAAGAATGATGAAACAGTTTTCTCTAACTCTGCATAATCAGAGCAAAGTGTGCAACATTTTAAAACTTTTTTTTAAAAATAATTGACATATGCTTTCTTTCTGATGAATTTATCACTCAAAATCACAGTAATTATGCACTCAGTAAATAAATTGTGCAACTTTGCACAAAGTTTGCAAAGTTTTTTTTGAATTTTATTACAGCACTGAGTGATGACTGCATTGTAAAATACTTTTCTCATAAGCAAATAAAAATTGATAAAATTCAAAGAAACATGTCAGCACAGAAAACAAATAAAAAACAATATATTAATTTTTTTAACAACTTGCATAAAAAATTCAATAAAAAAACAGCAAACAACAAATTCATCAATTATCATTTTCTCAAACATCACAGCATGATTAACATTGTCAAAATCATTATTTATAACAAAATAACACATTAGCAAATTGCTGTGTTAAAAAAAAACTGAAAAAGAAATTTTACATTCAGAAAGAATCTGAATATAAAATTTAAACATAACAACAAAAATTTTTATATTTCATTCAAAAAGATTTGAGATCAGCTCATTGTCAGAAACACTCAACATGAAAATAATAACAATGCTTAACTGTTGAGCAAACAGTGACATGATCATATATGAAATTTCTAACATTCTGAAAATTTGTATGAAGGCAGAAGAAACTTGAGCAGAACAAAAAATAAATAAAAAAGCAGAAACAAAATTAATTTTCATATCATTCATGATAAAAAAATTCTTCAGACTGATTAATTTGAAAGAAAAAACAACACAAATTTTTATGTTTGTTTTTTCAGTACTTGCTTTCACATAAAGCTTTGGTTTTTTGACCAGCAGAGAAGAAACAGAGTTTTTATCACTTTTCTTCACAGTAAGAAAAAACTCACAAAAACATTTTGAATGAAACAAATGTTCAGACAAGCTGAATGAAAGAGAAATTGTAGATACATCAATTCATAACAAGAAAAACTTGTTATAAAATTCAAAAATTTATTTTTTGAATTATTTGAAGTTTTTAGAAATTTGAATTCATACTTTTTGAAATTTTTGTTCAGAGTTTTCATATTAATGCAAAAAAACACAATGCAGAAGATTGTTCAGACACAAAAAAAAATTGCTTGAAGAGTTTAGCTGATGCTGTTAGAACTGCTTTTTTTCTTCTAGAATTCTGATATTGATAAGAAACAACAACTAGAAACTCACAACACACAAACTGATTTTTGTGAACAAAATTATCAACATCATTTGATTAAATAAAAAGTTCAAGAATGAAAAAGAAAACTGACAAAGTGAGAAATTCAAAAAGAAAATTGTTGTGTGCCAAACTGATTGTTATAATGAAGAATCACACTAGTGAACAATTAAAATTTATTAGTGTGAAAGAACTACATTTAAAAAACAGACTACATTACTCTATATTGAGACACAATACTTTATAATCACAGTCTTTGCAAACAAAGTTTGATTTAGTGAGGGAGAATGTGATTCTTTAGATTTAGTCTATGCTCTTATCATATTTTTTATTTTCTAGTTGCATATATCAGAACACCACTCAGAATGTTTAGACTCATTTGTATTCAATATAATGTGATATATAATTGGCAGTAGCTGCTAGTCTTAGATAAACAATCAACTATCTTATTCCATATCACAGAATTATAAACTGATATTTAAACATATTTAATTTTATATTTTTTTAACAATTTTCCAGTGATTTTTTTGTTTTCAGAATCTTCATCAACAACAATTTTGTTTAAAAACTCTCATTGACAAAAAATATTCTCATATATAAACTGAGCAATTGCATCAGCTGTGACTTTTGCAAGAAATTTGAGTTCAAATTAATCAGAAAAATCACATTGAGCAATAACAAAAAAAAATTTTTCTTCATCAGATGACATATAAACAATGTCAATGACAATTTTAATTCAAACAGTCAATACTCAAGTTGAGTGCAAAGTTTTTTTAATATGTGTTGAATCTCTCTGTTGACATTCTCTGCAGATCTGAACATATTGCTTGACATTAAAATATATTTTTTTTCATCAGTATTGATTTAACAACAGTTTATAAATTTTTTTTTTTTCAATGCTCAAATTCATTATATAAGATTTTGATTATTTCTGTTTGCTTTTCAGAATCATTGATAACACATTAGAGAAATATATTTTTGTTAATGCATTGAAACAAATAATTTTCTTCAACTGCAAACTTCAAAATTTTTTTTAAAATGCAATAAAATTTTTTATCAAGTTTTTTGAATGATGAAGTGATGTCAAATATTGTACAATCATTTCAAATTCATTAGAATAAAATTTATCAAGAATTCACAAATTAACTGATTCATTTTCAATTTTTGTGACATTAATTCAAGTATAGAGATGTCTCAATTTTGCATCAATAAAGTTTTTAACATTTTGAGCATCTTCATCACTTTCATTGTTTTCAGCTTTTGAATGTTTTGACAAAATGTCAGCAGCAGTGTGCTTTGAACTGAATATGTATTTAACATCAAAATTAAAAAAATGTATTCAAGCTAATCAACTGATGACAAGAACTTCAGAAAGATTTGTAGTTGTTTAATTCAGTTAAGCAACAAAAGTTCTGACATCAACTTTCAGAGTGAAATGAACTTCATAAATTTAATATTAAAACTTTTTCAAAACTTTCAATACAGCATAACATTTTCATTTTTCTGCATTATAATTTTTTTCAGATTCTGATCAGATTTCAGAGTCAAATCAGACTGAATGATGTGCATTTTGTTGAAACTGCATGAAAATTGCATTTCATTCATGTTTACTTGCATTAACAGTAATAATAATTTTCAGCAGATTGACAGTATAATTAAAAAAAAAATTGTTGAAAAAATACTTAATTTCTTCTTAAAAATGTTGAAAGCATTATTTTGTGTTTTTTCTCAATCTCATCAAATATTTATGTGAAGCAGTTAATACAATGATTCAGCAATTCAGTCATAATGTTCAATACATGCTTGATAATATCTGATAAGATCAAGAAATTCTCTCATTTTTGAAGTGTTCATTAATGTTGATCAGTTGATAATTTTTACAATTTTTTTTTGTCAGATTTTTAATCATTATAATCACATATTCAATCAATAATTTGAATTTCAGACATCACAAATTGAGATTTTTCAGTCAAAGCAATTTCTTCAGTCATTTCACAATATCAAATTGTTGTGTTAAGATTCTGAAAATGTTTTATGATATATTGATGAATTTCAGAAACAATTTCTTTATCATTATATTAAATTTTTAATTTTGAAACATCAATATCATTTATGAATACATGAGCAATTTTTGATATTAAGCTGCTGAAAATTTTTGTCATCATGTGAACAAATTAAGTGACTGAGTTGATTGCTTCTTGAAACACAGTTGTTTGTTAAAAAAAATCAAGTAATGTCATTATGACAATCATATTTTGATTTTCTGAATGTAATTTCAAGTGATTATAATCAGAAAAAAAGTGAATAAAACTAGTAATAATCATATCAGCAAAATTTTTGACAAACTCATTAACATTTGAAGACAAGTTGATGTCTTGAATTGTTTGTTGATTTATAAAAATTGCAGAATTTATAAGTTGATAATCTAATGACTTTTTTTGACAACAAATCATGAACTGTGATAAAGTTTGTAGCAAGATTCAAGAATTTTAGCAGCAATTTGATATTTTAATATATTAATAATTTTTTCTTCTAGTGCATGAAGAATTTGATAATCAGAAGCTTGTCAAGTTGTATGCTTGACTGTGTGAATTTGTTGTAAAAATGTAATTTCTGAATGTATTTTTTTCATATTGACAAAACTTCAAGCTATATTTTCTTCTCAATAAAGCAAAACTGTCAATAAGACTTTCTTTTCTTGTGATGTCAAATTTGATTTGCAAACAATCTTATCAATTTTTTCAGATATCAATTTAGTTCAGTGTGCAAAATCTGCAAAATGAAATTAAAAAAACTTGAAGTACTTAGTGAATTTTTGTTGATTAAAGTTTTTTTCATCATATTCATTCTTGTGATATTTGAAAAAACAAGTTTTAATTCAATTGATAAGATTTTCAGATTTAACTTCATTGAATTCACTTAAGTCAATGAACTTCATCTTGTCTGCTTTATCTTTTCTCATTATTTTAATCTTGAACTTGTGATAGAATTTATCAATTTGACTAGCTCATTTGTCTGATTTGAGATTTTTTGATCATTTTGATGTTTTATACTCAATATCATCATTTTTCAGTCTTTCTATGAACTTTGACATTTTTTTCATTTTTTGTCTAGCTTCATGTGTGAGAAATATCTGAGTTCATATGTCACAAAACTTGTTAAAAACTTTTTTTAATTTTTTAAAGTTGTCATAAATGTTTTTTTTATTGTCATCTGATTCAATTTCAGAATTTTTTGATTTTTTCTTGTTGACAGCAGATGTATATTTTAATTGTATACATTTGCTTTTTAATTTAAGAATTCTAATTGTCAGACTTCATCTTGATGCTATTGAGTAGAATTTGTTGCAATAAAAATTTTAAATTGAATTATTTGTTTTTATTAAGTAAGTAAATATGACTCATCACATTTTTTTTTTCATCAGTTTCACAGTTTTAATTTGTTGATGTTTGTCATGACTGTCTCAGAATAAAATTCTGATTTTTTTCATTAAAAATTAGCAATGAGTAATGAATAATTACAGTTAGAATCCACCTTTGACCATATCAACAGCTGGTTTTGGCATGGCAGGGACACTGCTTTTGATCATCTCACTGATATCACAGCAGTATTGTGCACAGACCATTTTTTCTGATTCAGTCTGGCCTCCCAGCTGCTTTTGCAGCACTGTTTTTCTTGACAGAGTGATAACAGCTTCATTCAGATTTACATTTCTGACAGCTCATCATGAAGCTCATGCAGAGCTCACTCTCAGCAGTTGTGATTGAGTCACTCACCATCATTCTCTCTTTTCTGTGGTTCTCTGAACAAGCAATAATTACTGCTGCCACTTTGCTTAATTTAGAATGAATTTTTCTGCTTGATGAAAGAGTCAATCTGAACTTCTTTACTGCTGCTCTGTCAAGTCAATGACTGATGTGCTTGTTCACTCAGATTGCTCAGTCACTCAGCCACTCACTGTTGAGTGGCTTCAAAATCAGCTTGCACCCCTCATTTCTGATTAAAGTCATTTTATAAAAATTCAGATTCTTTCTCATTCCAGAAAGAATCTTTCTTTGTTCATTTTCTCATTTTCTTTTCTCTTCTTCTTCTCATTTCTTTCTCCTTCACTGTTAAATCTTCTTATAAATTCATTCAAGATCTAGTTTTGACTCTTGTGCTTTTCTGTTCATCATTCTCAACTTTCATCTTCAGTTCAGTGATCTGTTGACAATCTTTGTTCATGACAATTCACAATGACTGTTGTAAAGTTCAAGCATGCTGCTGTCAGCAGTGATCATCATCTGAGACTCACATTAACAAATATCAATTTTATACAACAAGTGAAGAAGCATGAGACAGCCAGCCATATCAAGAAAAAGCATAAAAATAACATCAAGAGAGGCACATGAACAGTCTGAAGAAAACTGAAGATGTGAGTCAGTTCATTCAGCCAACAGAACACAAACATGATAACACATACATACATAATCAGTTTCTGCCTCAAGAAACTCAAAATCACCCTCTGCCAGTTTCTTCAGACATTCAGCTTCTTCATCTTCAAGGCATTTCTCAACTGGCTCAAGAAGATCCATCACCAATGAATCCACACCAACAAGATCATCTGATCATATTGACATTAAATAAAAATGCTGTATGTAGTCCAGCATGAGGGCAAAGTGATGAATGATTATATCAGAAGAAATTGTGTTAATGTGAGATCAATCTGTTTATTTTATCTGACATCTGTATATAGCTAATTCAAGCAGTATATCTGAGTTGTGATCAATCAATGAGAAGCAAGATGAGGGCTTAGACAGCATGTTCTTCATCATGAGAGTGACAGCAAGAATGACATTTATCAGTTTCTGTGTGCCAACTGAAAGTGATGCACAAAAATATATGCTGATGAAAGACAGCAACTGCAGAACTCTGCAGGCATTTTTCTGTCATATCTTTCTGACTTTCAGCTGATTTTTCTGTTTGAAACATCAGCAAGAGCAGATTCACTCATTGAAGAGAAGTCATGATACAACAAAGAAGATGCTAGACTCTCTCTAACTTCAGATGCAGCAGATTTCACTGTCAACAGTGAAGAACAAATGTCACCTGAATGTTTAAAGCACAAAATGTCTCAGAAGCCAACCAGCCAGAAGATGAAGTCATGACTGGCAGAGCAGAATGCCCACCAGCATCAAGCAGCTAAGAAAAGATTCAGTCTTGCCAGAAATGTCATGATTGATGTCTTTGAAGATGAGATCAACAGTGATACAGACCACCAGATCAACTCTAGTTTTGTGAATAGTGAGAATGATTCAGCTTTCAGCAAAACAGTGAGTCTGAACACTCAAATCAATACAGATTATGAGACAAACAGAAGTCTTGAAAGTCTGAAGAGCTTTCACAACAGTGCTGATGAGATGTCTGAAATCAATAATGAAGATAGTGATTCAATTTTCAGCAAGGCAGTGAGTCTGAATTCTGACTCTAGTATCATGTCTGCAAAAAAAATCAACATCATTGATGCTAACACTAATGTTGAGAATACTTTTGATCTCTTTGATTCCAGCAATTTCATCAGAAACAATGAATTTATCATTACTGATGATGAATGCTTTGCAGAAGATCAGATCAAGAGCTCATTTCTATGACAGCATGTTCAGTTCTACATTGTCTGCAGTGAGACTTCAGGGCAGTCTAACACACTGCTGGCTAAAATAACATTGATTCACACCAAAAATGAAGACAAGAAGCCACAAACATAAGAGATTCTGATCTTCATTGCCTACTGATGACTAACAAATTTTTAATAAAAAGATATTTGTCATCATGCACAACTGCAAGCCAATCTTTGATCTTCTTGAAAATCTTGTGGTCATGACTTTGAAAGATGAGGCATTTGCAGTCAAGTTTAAGTGCCTCAAAAACATATACTGGCAGTCAATTCTGCCACACCAGCATGAAATGACTGTTAAAATCAAGACTGACAAACTGAACATGTCTGTCTTCCAGAAGCTCAAGCAAACTGTCAATGGCCTCTGCATCTCAAAAACAAAGTTTTTGAAAAAATCAACATGAAATCACAATCTCAAGCACATTGAAATCATCAGCAGACTGAAATGCCTCTTTAGTCAGTATGTACTTCAACAATCTCTCATCAATCTCATCAACAATAAGTCAGGTTTCATTGTCTCTCTCTTTTTCTGATGATTATTTTCAGTTTTTGATTGCTTGATCAATATTTTGATATCATCTATTGCTTACATTTTTTTGACATATAAATAATGTGTCAGCTTTTGTTCAAAATCAGATTGCTGATCATGATTCTAATGCAGTCAAGTATTATCTGAATGAAGTTGTGTGTGCAGATGTCAAAACAATTGTTATGAAACTTTCATTCAGAGCAGTTGTACAGAATGTGACACACTCACTGAGACTAGACACAGATCTTGCTGCATCTTACCAGCTGACACATGAGCAGCTGCAACAGATTGCAAATCATTCAGAGATGAGAAGTCTTTCTGAATTAAACATTAAATTAATCACTAGAATTCAGATGATGAGCTATAATTCTCTGGCAGCTGCCACAGAAACCCTTCTCTATGTGAGAAAGATAAAAATTCAAGCACAACTGAACAGTGTCAAGAAGTTTCTTCAGAATCATTATCAGATCAAGAACCAAAGACAACATTTTTGGCATGCTGACACTGAGCATTTTAATCATCACATCAATGATCACAACAATCAAGAATCTGTCTGGCTTGCATCATTTATACCTTCTAAGCTACTGATCAAGAAGCAGAGAGAGATTGTCAAACTGATATGCAGAGATCAATTCAGACTAACAGATGAGAAGATTTTTCAGCAGCACTGTGTCTTCATCATTTTATAATTTCATCTTCAAAGAAAGAAAAAGTCACATTCTCTAGACTGACATAAGCAGCAATGCTTAGCTGAGCAGAATATGTTCTCACAATTACTCAGCTCTGATTTACTGTTCATTGTTTTTCAAAAACTTACAAAGTGAAAGTGCTCATTCTGCATCTGCAATACATCACTTTCTGTACAACAAAAAAAGAAAAAATGAAAGAACAACAATACATTCTGAAATCATGTTGAGAAAAATGTTCATCATCATGAGCTCAAGACATACTCATCTGGTAAGAAGAAATGCAGAATATATCAAGAGCATGAAATTGACTTTGTTTCTGAGAGTATCATGCATTTTAAAGCTCACACTTTCCATTAACATGGCAGAAAGCTTCATGTATGATAATACTTAGATGCATCTCACTGAACTGTTATCAGATTTGCTTTCTTTGTGTTGAAAATATCAATTGTTCATTGACATTGAAAAATCAGATTGTGCAGTACCCAACATCTGATTCACTCACAAGACACTCTCTACAAAAGCATGTGTATCATAATAAATTCTAGACTAAGACAATTTCAGCTTGATTGAATATTTCACATTCTTGCTCACTAGATTCTAACTGCTTATATTCACTAGCTACTGTATCTGCTCAGAACAGCTGTCAATTTATGCTCAGGTTCACATTGTGCAGATCACTTTTTTGTGTTTGACTATTTGACTGTTGTGATGGGATTGACTCAGAGAAAACAGATATCAATAAGAATGATTTTTGATTCTGATGAAAAGCAAAGTCATAAATTTTGCTTGACACTACTTTCACCAAATCATTCAGATGAATGGCAAAAACAACAAGATTCAGAGCATTTGAAAGAACCTACTGATAGAGGTTTCTACTGTGTATGTCAAAATTCAGACAGGGTAGCTTGCAGGTGGCTCTGAAAAGAAGTGCATTCAACAAATGTCATGCCAGCTGAAGCAGCATCATCAGGCAAAAACAGTTTTCTGATTGTGTGAACCCAGTGCTTGTTGATATCACTGAAAAAAACTTCTTTCTCTTTGACATTCAGCACAGTTGATAAGCATGTCATCAAGAAGTCACTGATTATATAAAGAGTTATTAAAGAGGAGATTGATGAATTTTATCTCATTCTGTTTTGTTTATGTTCTAGTTGGTGTTTCCTCATATAGAAGCAATTAATCTAATACATTTGTATGCTATGCTAGCATTTTAGGTTCTCATCAATCACATGTTCCAGATGGTTGATAATTCACTGCTCAAGATGCAGTCAACAATGATTTCACAGATGCTGAAGAAGAGAATTCAGTCACTTTCTCTCAAACAACTTGTACAAAAACTTCAGCTCATCATTCAGTCACTGCTGTACAATGATTCTTCATGCTTTCTTCTTCAGTTCAGTTTCTTTCATCACAACATCAAGTCAGTGCTTCACTTCTGTGATTGCTCAGAAACTTTGTTCAGCAGATGATTCAGTTTATCAAGATTTTCTAGCAGCAGGTCATTCAAGTGTAGTAGATCATTTCAGTGATTCTTGCATATAGATATGTTTCAAGAGACTCTCATCATACAATAGTCAGCTTGAAGGCCCATCACTGTTGTGAGTTACACTTATCTGATTCAAATATTCAAATGCTCCCAAAAATCACTGTGTGCCTGAAATCATTCATGATACTTCTTTTTCTTTCTGAATAATGCAGTCACAGTAAAAATCATTCAGAAGCACTCTCAGCTGTCTTTCATCATCTTTCTTGAATATTGATTCTTTGAACAGCAGAGACCTGTTGACTTGTTCCATATGTTTCTCAAGATCTATGTGTTTAAGAAAGTCTTCTGATGTTGCCTTATAGGTGGGTAGTCTTTCAAAGCATTTCTTCAAATCAGTATCAGAAACCAAGCTGCAGAGAATGATCATATTTGTCAAAAGCAAGAACATATCTAGTGAAAGCTCATCATCAGTAAGATGTTTCAAAAGCTCTTTCTGCTGCTGTAGCAGCTTCATTTTGTGAAAGAAGAAGCTTTTAAATGCCTCTGAAAGTCTTCTGGCAAAAGAATCAATGTCATGTAAAATTTGCAAAGACTTGACATTGCTTCTTCATTCATCCCCACTTCATCCAACCAGCTCTTTTCTCCAGCATGACACAATAAGCAAGAGCTGTAGAAGAGATTGACAAACTCAGTCACTCTACAAGCTGAATTAAAAAATGAAAAACTCTTCAGAACGGAAACATATCAGTTCTGATCTTTCAGCAGAAATATTCATCTGAAAACTGATGAGAAACATTGCAAAGCATGTTGTATGGCAAGAAGCTTGTTTTGTTGAGACAGAGAACTGCTGTGAAGAATTTCTGATGATGATAAAGAAAACATTGATGTATGAGTGCTGTGGCATGAACAGAAAAGCATGATATTGAAACTTGCCAGCATCATCAATCAAAATATAGCTGGAGAGTGCTTGCTAATAGACACTTCATTTTTAGAATCAATTTGGCAGTGCTCAATGAACAAGAGCTAGCAACTTCTATCTGCTGTGCTAACCATGCCAGATCAAGCACTGAATGGCATAAAGTGAGCTAAGATGAGCAGTCAAGAACAAAGTTTGAACCAAATGTGTAATTATCAACTGATCTTCACAAAATCAGTTTTGTGCATGATCAGATTTGTCATGCATCAATCCAGAAAAGTTGATTTGAGATTGATGTACATACAATGAGACTGAAAAAAAAGAAGCAGAAAGTGAAGTGAAAATCAAGCTGTTTCACACATGCAATTTCTAGAAATCACAATCAGATGATGTGATGTTTTGCCTAGACTGACTTTCAAAACAAATCAAAGAGTGAACTTTGCAGCACCACAGAACCATCTTGTCACTCAGAACTTTCTCACCTCAACTTCAACATTGATGATGAATTTTCAGCTCTCTTCATTTGATATTTCATCATCATGCTATCTTCACTCACAATGCATATATCTATGTTCTTCAGATTTGGAAAGCAACACATTGAATGAAAAGTTTGCTTTTGCAGAGGCTGGAGTGGCTTTTATTCACTTTGTTTTCAGTGTTAGAGATCATCACATCTGCATTCAGATTGTGACTTCTTTTCACCACTTTTTCAAGTATTCTGGCCAGTTTTTTTATTCTTTTCATGTCTGCTATCAATGATGTTGTAGAAATGTAGAAAAGTCAGACTATGAGAAAGCATTGAAGACATCAGTTCAGTTTGTCTATGATTCTCTATATTTCTTTCAAAAGTGAAACTTTGACCTTTCTGAGTACTTGTAAGTATCTGAATGAAGAATATCTGAGCTTGACTAAAAATTCTTCAGCACTGAAGATGATGTTTTAGTGATTGATGCTGCTAATGTTTTTTGCATTCAGCAAGCAACAGAGCATATTCTGCAATATTTGTCAGAAGCTGAAAAGCAACTCTCAGAGCATGAGAACAGACAAGAAAATGCTTCTGATGAAGAGCACAGCAAAGAAACTGAGAAAGCTGAAGAAAGACACAGCAAAGTCAATAAACAAGAGAACATTCATAATACAGGCAGTCAGCAGATCAAGCATTAAAAAATCAAAACTCTAAGTTCATTCTTTGTCAAAAACTTCAAAAGCATTGTTTCTAACCCAGTTGAAAGACATCTTGACCTGAAAAAACCACAAGTGGATGAAAGCAATGAGATTCATACAAAAGCATTCATGTTATCCTCTATACTCCAAAAAAGAGCATTTCAATGTCAAAGTGCCTCAAAACATATTTCATTTCTTGCATTTTGTTTCTTTCTTGTTGTGGAATATTTGATGCAGCAGAATCAAATGAAAAAAAAAAACACAATTCAGGTGAATGAAGTCACAAGAAAACATGAATGAAAATATACATCCACATCTTTGCAAAATTTACACAATGAGGTTAAACTAATTAATAGTCTTGCTGCATCTCTTCATAAGTCTTGAGATTCAAATGTTTATCTGATTTATGATGTTGTCTTCAGTGAGTCCACTATTCTTTAAACTATGAGTCAGACTAATAAATTAGATGACATAGTGTACCCACATCTTCAAGCAATTAGTCAATTATCAAAGAAGACACAGAATCTCATCATTCAGAAGATATACAACAGACTTCATCTCTGAAATGAGTTTTTTGGTTCATGTCATTCTTTCAATCCTGTGAGAATAATGACAGAATTTCTTGAATGCTCATTTATTTCCTTCAAAATAAGTTTGGTTATTGAGTTTATCTCCCTCATTGAAGAATCTCTCAGTGATGAGAGTGAGTATTCTAAAAATCACAACAACAACAATCATGCTGATGACAGCCAACAATGATTTGAAGAATTCACATCAGATTTCTCAAGTGCAACTGATTCTACTTCAGATACAGACTCAGCTGCTTTCATTGATGAAGCAGCAGTTGCATCAATCAAGCAGCAGTCAAGCAGCAGTAAAATACTAGTTCTCACTATCACAACTCTGAATAATGCAAGCTATCAGCAGTTCTTCACTGCACTCTCCAGTCTGTTAAAGTTTATCAAATGTGAAGATACTAGATATCACAATGAATCACACACATCAAACAAGACAGTTGACTATGAGAAACTGGCAACAACAGAGGTTCTGGCTAGCTTACTCTTATATACTCATTGCTCAGTTAATGAAGAAAACTCATCCATCACAGTTCCTGCAATGGGCTATGGCACAATGATCCTGCCAAGACCTACTCCAGAAATCAACTCAACAGCATCATACTCACTGCACAACTTCTTCAGCTATATTTCAACACCAACAGCTGCAGAACCAGTGCAAGAGATAGACTCTGATGACTTGCAGAAAACTGCAGATGAGGTTATTAGCAAATCTGAGCAAGTCATCACAATGCAGCAGAGTAATTCATTCAGATTCACAACAGTCATTTCTCATTCACCCAATAACCAAGAGTCAGCTGCAGCTTTCACTAATTCCACAAAACATGTCAGCAACAACACTTCAAAACACTCTTATACAGAAAATAATGCTCATGAAAACTTGAAACAAAAACAATTATCAGTCTGTGACTGTGAGTATTTGTAATCCAAGCTCAATTACTACATGACTAATGAATTTATAAATGATGATTTCTCAACAAGAAGTACTTCTGCTTCTGAATTGAAGTATGAGAAATCAGCTGTCACAACAAGCATTGAGAGTAATTCTAACTCTCAGAAAGTTTCATCACTATCTCAGTGATGTAGCTCTAAGAAGCAATACTGTGTGAAAATTGACAGCAACAATAATGAATGATCAAGCAGACAAATACACTTGATCAGTGATGATTTCATTTTGCATGCAGTAGAGCAACCACCTACATCACACTGAACACCTCAGATTTGTAGTTTCAATTCTATTTCAAGTCTTGCTGCTCAAGTCAATGATTCAGGCAGTTCAGCTGAAGACACTGATATTGTGACCAACATCAATACTAGAAACAACATAAGCAGAGAGAGAAGATTTCATCATATGTTGAATTCACTTGAAGATACACAATAAGAGTATTTATCACACTTCATGCAATGCATAGATGCATCATAAGTTAATTCTCAATCTAGATACATTATTGCAGAATGATGATGTTCTGATTGAGTACCCTCAATCTTCACTGTTGCTTAGGCAGGGATCTATTGAAAGCTCAATATTTAATGAGATTTCATCTCTCTTTTCTGAACTTTCTCATTTATTTGAGAATCAGAACAATGCAGTTCAGTAGAATCATAGCAGTGCATCTTCATTTTTTTCACTTCATGATTGTTGCAGATTTTTTCTGAAGTGTAACACTTCTCTGGCTTTCAGTTTAAAGTGTCAGCATTTCTTTCTCAAATTCAGTAACTCATTGAAGCTGTCTAGATTTCTCAATGCTAAGATATTATATATTCAATCTGTTCTTAACAATTTCTGTTGTCACTTCTTCTCAAGTTTGTTGCAGACACAAAGTTCAGAGCCTCAGAAGCATTTTGATACATCAGATGATTGAACTTGAAGTAGTTTGACAAGCTCTGGCTTCTCAGGATTCTGTGATCACATTAGCAGCAGTTAAATACTGTAGAATGACCTTACATTTAAAAAGACATTCAAAGTCATCCTACTGCTATCATTGTGTTCTAGAAACTGAACCAGTTCTGTCATAAATGTTATTTTTGTGTAGTCTAACAAAGCATCCTTCTTCACTGCCACTGCAACATCATTGAAAATATCATGTTGAATAGCATAAGACACAAAGCCTTGGTTCATGTTCAAGGTGTTGTATGTGGCATTTTCTTTATTTTTATTATTATTATTTTTTTTTTCTCTTTTACCCTCTTTGGCTTCTGCAGAGTTTTGTTGAGATTTGCATATTTTTAAAGTGTGGCTTCATTTCTGTCCTGCTTTCTTAAAGGGGCTGTTTTGATCATGTGACAAATGAAACTCAACTTCATATTACTTTGTCTGCCCCACTGCTCATGATAAAATAAAACAAGTGTCTTCAACTTTCTTGAGAGCCAGTCAACCAGCAACTTTTCTCAATGACTACTCCAGAAGATATTGCAATGCAAATAAACTGACTCAATGAACACATTTGTGAGATTGATTTGAATGGCTTCACATTCAGCAAACTCAAGAACAAAATCATACATTTATCAGCCAGAACTGTGATCTTTCATTCATTGCAAGGCTCTGCCCAGCAGCTGCAAAACATCTTTTTTCTTCTTCACACTCATGAAAGACTCACCAGATTTCTTGAAGTTCTGTACAGAAGATAAACAAAAGTTAACTCAGAGCATGAATTACAATGACAAAAAATATGCAGTCTATCATGTGAGGCTTTGCTACTCATCAGTGTAGCCTACAGCCAACTGAATATCACAAAAATGAATCATATCAAGTTTGAATGTTTGATGAATCACACAAAACCATACCTAAACTTGAGGCTTTTGTTCAAGAAATGAATATTTCATAGAGAGATTCAGATGGCAATCACAGCAAGCTTCAATTTGAAAAATATAGCTGAGTTCAGAAAACATGCAGCTCTGAGTTCACTCTCTTGAGAAATAGACTGACAAAGTTAGAATACTTCACACCTGAGTTCAACACCAGATTTGAGATCTATAAGCATCATAGAAAACAACATCTCAATGATTCATCTCTGCTAGATGAGACATCATACAGCCAAACAAACAACAGTTCTGATTCAGAATTGCATTTACATCATGGCAGAATGATGTGAAGTACAGAGGCATGCATATCAGATTATCAAAACTACCTGCACAATCCAGAAGCTGAATCTCAATCATCAAGCAATGTAGTGAAGGCACAGAACATGCAGACATGTATGTACTGTCTTGTGCAGTGATTGATGTGCATGTTGAAGAGTCAGTGACTGCCCACATGCTTTCTGTTGCATCTTTTCTTCATCAGATTGATCTGGTACACAGAGAATTTCTCAGAGGCCTTTATAAACATGTGAATACACAGCATGATCTGATTTAGAAGTGCAAGTTTGCAGATGTTCTTGAGTGAACACACATTCTATATCAAGTCAGACACAATTTTTGCAACAGCAATTCTGAAAGACACTGAAAATGAAGCATCAGATCTACAGCAAAAGTGTTATTAGATACTTGCTCCATTCTCAAAGAATTATTATGAGACTATCTACCCTGCACTTGTGACAGAAATTACATGCAACAGTGACTTGCAGTCATTTAATGACAGATTGCAGAATGACAACTTGCTGTCTCAAGCTGGCATTGTGAGCTTCACATTCTTCTGAAGTTGTGGGATCTTCTGATTCACTGAGAACTTGATAAACAGATGTTCTTGTCAATCTTGTGATAAATTTCACAGAGAGAAGCTTCAGATCAGAATTGTTCAGAGGGATAGAAGCTTGCATTGTGACAAACAAAAAACTTGTTTGCAGTAAACTAACAGAAGGCAGATTAAGAACAGTTTTCCTCATATAAGTGAAGCCTGAGTAGAATAGTAGTTATGAGTGATTATTTCTTGTGAAAAATCATCATTTCTTATATGCTGTTCATGAAAAAGCATCTCAGTTCTTGCTTCTTTCCATCTTTCACTTCTTCTTCAAAGATCATTATTATGACTTTGAATGTAAACATTAATAATGTGCTGTCAAAACTGACTGCTTCTTAAAAAACAATGAACATGCATGCAGAAAAATGCCAGCACTGATCTTCAGTTCAGTCAAAATTTTATCTTTTCTGCTGAAGCACAAGCAGTTGTCCACTGATGTGGTAAATGATGTGAAAGTGATGTGAAAGAATGAGTAAATAAGAAATTGAAGAAACAATTCTGAAGCATAACTACAAAGTATCAGATTTATTTCTCTCACTTGTCTCTGACTCAGAATAGACATTCTGCACATGACTCATGCCTGCAATTTTCACATTTCATTTCTCAATATTCTGTTTGAGCATGACATCTGCAGCAATATCTTCTGCAAATCTGACAGAGTCATCAGTCAACATAATTCACTTCTGTTTTGTATTTTGTTTGATGTCATATCTGATTCAGCATTTTTCTTAAACATCTTTCATGCTTGATCTGATCAGATTTTTCACATTTTTTTGACTTTTTGTTTTCTCAAATTGCTTGAGTACTTGTTCTTTTTCAAAGCAGCTGTGGCTCATTTGGATTCAACTGCTGGCTGAAGTTCATCTTCTTTGCCAGAGTGACATGTTAGCTAGAGATTCTGAGAGAGACATGACTGTTTATTTTATCATTGAATGACAGTTTTCTTCAGTGTAGAAATGCCCCCTCATTCAGTTCATGAAGAATCTTCTCCTAAGGAATAGGCCAGATTCACCAGCAAGATCAACAGAATTAATATTCAAGATAGTGACTGAATCATCACTTGAATCATTTCTTGAATCATTTCTTGCTTTTCATGTATTGCTCTTTGACATCAGGCCATGCAGGCCCAGCTGCTTCTTGAGCATTAGGCATTCTTTGAAAAATTGATCATCTCATTCTCACAGCAATTGTGGAGTCTGGCTCAGTGATGTCTTTAGACTGACTCTCAAATCTTGCTTTAGTCAACACTTCAAGTGTGCTGTAATCTGCACTTTATGTAAGTGCATCAAATTACTCAATGCAGTCAATGCTCACTTGTTTCTTTTCCTGTTGTTGTTCTGTAATTCATTCAATGTATGATTTGTCATATCATGTGCAGTGCATGGACACAGAACAGTAGTGAGATTTGTGATCAGTCATGCATAAAATGTATGAAACATCAGAGCAGATTTCAAGCAGAAAGAATAGTATAGTCTGCAAGACTGAATTATCAAAATGCAGAAGAAAAAGAATGAATAATCAACTTCATTTTGATTACTGTAATTAGAAATGTAGTGATATAAGTAATTGACAGAAATCAAATCATGATTATCAAAACAACTGTGCTTTCAGAGAAAATGAATTTATCAAAATCTGTGTCTACTCTTTCTCAAGATACAGCTATCATTTTCACAACAAATTTCTATTCAGATCCACAACACCCCAGAAGTGAAAGTCAAAGTGAAGATGACTGAATCAATGAGTGCACAATAAATGATAGATCAAATCTTGAGAGCAATATGCTGCTCTTCCAGAAAAAGTCATATCTTGAACAAGCTTTGAAGAAGCTCAAGAAGCAGTCATACAGTTCAAATGAAAAAAAAATGTTCACATTGTCTAAAAAAATTCAAATCATCTCATGTCCTGAAAATGTCTGACAGCTCAATGACAAAGAAACACATCAAGAGATGATTGAAAAGAAACTTGAATGCATGGGTAACATACTTCTTCACAAATGACTTTGCAATCAAAGTGCATACAAAATGCATCCACAATCACTGATCAGCAAAGCACAAGCTTCATACTCAGCAGAAGCTACTCAATCACATCTCAATGCAGAAGATTTCAAGAAATCAAAAACAGTGACTGAAGTGCATGGCTGTATCAGCTGCAACATGATTGAAGACAAGAAGAAGAAGTTGCATAAACAGCATCAATCTCAAATGAAGAGTCAAGCAGATGAAGATTGAGATGAGTTTCTGAATCTATTTTGTGCCTGATAGATAGACTCTGATGTTGTTGGCTTTTCTAGCCATGGTGACTTTAATTTCTTGTCATTAGACAAGCAGTATGGGCAATTGAGCAGTCTGATCAATCTGTTCAGCATGAGTTCTGCATTTGGTAAAACAATATACATTCATTAATAGATTTGTATATAGTCTTCTTGTCAAGTAGATATTTTCATAAGAGAAGCTTGCAATCTGCCTGCAGATTAATCCAAGCAGAAGGGAAAATAAAGATCAAGTTCACAGGCTGAGACAGGCAGTCAAGAACAAAGTTTGAATCAAATGTGGGCACAAGCAAAGGCTGTAGCAGGAGTGTATGTCTTTCTTTAATCTAAGATCAACACAGAAATCTACATTCATAGCTGAAGTGCATTCATGAGCTTTAACATTCTTTAATGATCACTGTCTAGCTTCTGCCTGATTGCTGGCTGTGCTGATGCTTCTACTACTAGAGTTCTTTCAAACAGCACATCTGAAACAGATCATCAAGCAGTGATTCATTTTCAAGACAGGAAAGCAGTGAGATACAAAATGAACTTTTAAATTCAATTCACTTCTAGCTCAAGATTCATCAGTGCCAATCTCTGATGCATTGCATGAACATAGAAAGCTTCAATCTCTGTGTAGTACAAGATTCAATCATGAATAGGCTTGTTCCATTTCAGGTAAAAGTCTTGTTTTCAAGAGAGTCTTGAGCTTCTTAATGGTGTGCTTGAGAGCTCAAAGCTTGCTGAGGCTGTGGGCAAGCTCATCATGCTTCTCAAAAAATATTATGTTCAAGTGGTGGTTCACAACCTCAAATCATGCTGATGTCTGATCAAGTTTTGTTTTTTTTAAGCTGAATGTAAAGTAAGATTCTTGCAGAATCAGTTGCCAGAGCTTGAAATGACATTCAGTTTCATCTTGAATGCAATTCAAAATATCATAAAAAATCAACATCAGTCAATCAACAAATTTTCTGTACAAGAATAATTCTTCAGAGAATTATTCTTGTACAGAAAATGTATAGTCATGTGACTCATGTGAATGACACAGCTGGGGCATTCAAATTGCCTCTTGAAACTGAGTTTTTCACATCATCAATCCACTGTCTTGCAATGATTCAAATGGTCAGGATGAAGAATGAGATTAGTTCACAGATGAAGATGCCATTATATTCTTCATTGAAATACTAACATGTTTACAGGCTGCCAACAATCTTGAAGTCAGAGCAAAGTTATTCAAGATGAGAAGCATTTTGTCAAGATTGAGTGATCAAGTGCATTTCAGCTCAAATCAGCTTCTTCTGATGCTAACACATTTTACAGAATGTAGAACAGCATCTGCAGAAGGCTAGCACTTCTTCAGGCAACAAAGCTTCACTTTTTAAGATCATTGTGGTGAAACTGTGCCCTGCACAGGCTGCACAGCAGAGTAATGACAACATATTTTAGTTCTTCAAGAAATTCAGGTTTCAACTTAATAAAAAAGTGTCTGAAAAGAAGCTAAGTGAAAAGCAGATATTTACTCTGACTCTTATCACTCAGAAATGAAAGTCTAGCAATGAGAAACTTGAGAAGTTGAAGAAGATAGCCTGAAAGTGAAAGCACAATTCAAAGCTGTTTTTCAACTGTCAAAAGACAACACCACAAGAGAAGGTTCCTTCACTTCAATGTGGTCTCATTCAATTTTGTTTCAGTGACATTGAGCACATTGAGGGCACAGGCCCAACACAACAGAAGATGAATCATGTTTTTCTTGCCAGATTCATCACAGCCAAAATTAAGAAGCAGCATTCAACACAAAAGAGAAGATATCAGTACATCAATGAAGATCAGAAATCATCTCTAAAGCTCAGCTCACAAGTACTATCTGGCATAATCAAAAATGAGTTTGATGAGCCTCTGCCAGACAGGACAACTTCAAAGAAGCAGAAGACACTGAAAAAGCAATATACTGAGAGAAGAAAATGAGGTCAGATCAGACATTTGTGGATACTGCTCACTCTGAACAACATAATCACAAAAACATATGATTGTTTCCAGAATCAAAAATAAGTGTTTATGAACTAATCAGTTCTAGATATGAGAAGAGAAAGTGAGTGGACATCAAGATTGAGGCAATAAATTGTCTTCTCAAAAAAATTTACAGAGTCATAGAAAACATACTATCAGATGCTTTTCTAGCTGTTCTGACAGAATATGAGTGTCACTCTAGAGATAAATTCAGCATTCTGCAAGAAATTCACAAGTTTATGAAATTTCAAAGAAAGTTTCTATCACTACAGAGTGATTCAGAGAACACAATCACAGCTTCTGCAAGACAAAGTTCTGTTACTTTCTTTACTAATACACTCAATAGCAGTTATGATGTACATTTCTCTGATGATAACTGTGCTGGTGAGTGTCTTCTTGATCTAAAATTCAAAACACTAGCTTACAATTGATAGCATCAACCATCAGAGAGTCAGATTTTCTTCACAGAAATCAGGCACACATTCTTGAGTCTTCTTCATCTAAGAGAATAAGAATTGACAAACAAAGTCACTTTGTGCAGGCATCAAGCACTGCAAATTGCCAGAATGCAGATCTGACAAACACTTCAGTCTTTCAGAAGACTTTCAGCAGACTCACCAGTCTTCATGAGAACTCAGAGAGTCATAATCAGCAAGAACCAATCCTCAATCATATCACTAATCAAGAGAGAGAAACCTCAACACAGCAGCAATTTACATATCAGTCTAGTTTAACAACCAGCTTAACAACTGGTGGCAATAGATCTACTCAAATCACAAGTTCACATCTCTTCATTCAACTAGAAGAGCATGTTCTATCAGCTCAGACTTCAAGTTTCATCATATATTCTTCTTCAGAGCAACCACCAGCATACACTCAAGATTAGTGTCATTCATGTGTTGTTTGACATTAATATTATAGATTAAACTAATCAATAGATAAAGTCATTAACCAGTCAAATACACCACACATGGTTGGAGATCATGGCTCAGATTTCAGCTTCAATGATTTCTCAAATCTCTTGATTAATGTTTCCACAAATGACTCTGAGAATGAGCAGCAACATTGCTTGAGCCAATCTGTGAGAAATAATGTTGCTGAAGCCTTTGGCTATACATGGCTCAATGTCAATACAAGCAAAAGTAGCCCTGCATTTGGCTGGCATAACCTTTCCAACTTTCTTAGCACTGATTTTCATTTTATGATGGCTGAGTGCAACTGAAGCAGCCTTCCAAACTCATTGATTTTCACAGTTCATCATGAAGTGATGTCTTTCAACTGGCAGAATCTTTCAAACCTCCTCAGCACTTTCAATCAATAACTGACAAGCTATTATTCAGATGATGTTCAGAATTTTCATGAATTCATTCATACTTGAAAGAGATAATTAAAGATGTCTTTACAGTATCTTGACATTCACAAGCAAATTTATATATTTAATAGCAATAAAATTGCCAAATCTTCTCCACTTCTGGAAAACATTATAGGCTTCCCACCACTGAAAACAACATCTTGTCCATTATTCATCTCAGCATTCTCACTCAAAAAAAGCTCATTTGAATGTGAAAGCTTTTCCAGAGCAATGATAACAGCCACTTTTTTCTTTTTCAGATCTATATCTCATAAGATTTCTGGCTGAGGCATAGAGTTGATGACAATCAAATATCACACAGATAGAAAATTCATTCACTCAACTGCAATGCTGAATCTCATCTTGACTCTCTCAATGTTCAATTTATGCTTTGTGAACATTAATAGTTGAAATTAAATACAGTAGCATAAAGGTCATACCTTCATTCAAGTGTCAACAACTTTATTGGCAGCAGACACTCTTTTTAAGATTCAAAAAGGGTAATACAGTTCTGAAGCTGATGCTTGAGCAGAATTGAAAGTCAATGTGTGATATAATTTTTTTGCTGCACTATCTGCAATAGAAATGTTCATCACCAGATATATTTTTCATTCTTGTCATGCTGTGACTGTTGCTTCAGTGAAGCTCTGAGATTTCATCAACTGCTGAATTTCTTCTTCTTTCAACATGTTCACTCATCATGTCATAAAGAGATCTCAATAAATTCAGTCAGAAGAGCACATATGTACTTTAAAGTGAGGCTGGGGAATTATTCAGAATGAAAAATAAACAGCTCATCACATCACATCTGAAAAAATCAGTGTGAAATCACTTCTTCACACATTCTGAAGAGAACACTTTTTATCTGCTTCTTCAATTTGAAGAAGTCATCTGATAGTGAGTTTCAGAAAATTATTAATGCTCAATCTATACATGACAGAAGCTTGAGTGTAACATCATGTTTTGCAGAAAATCACTTTCACTGATGCAGTCACCATTCTTGAATTCACTCAATGAATCTCTTGACATTATTAGACATCAATGCATCAGTGAGAGTGGAAGTTGCACTGCATTGCATCTCTCCTCAGAATCAGCCTATCATATCAACACAACAGCAGCACAACACATGATATTCATGAGCTGCTTCATTGACAAATGCACTGCAATGACTTTTACAAAGCCATTCTGTTGACTGATTTTCATTGACAAGTCAACTCACAGAATTTCTCTTTCTTGATTGTCAGCTCAAGTGTCAAGAATCTCACAAGCCATCTCACCCAATTCTGAACAGTGGCTCAGGGACTTTTCCAGCAGAAGATGCCTGATGTCAAAGCTACACATCAGTCATGAACTACTGATGGTTGAGAAAACAAGCAAAACTATATCAGTTTTTAACAAATATATTGTCTACTGCTCTTTGACCTCATGCCAGACAAGGTTGTACCTTATCATTCATCAAAAGATTATCTCATCACACTGAGAAACAGTCAACCAAATGCATGATTATTAATCACTTCACAAATTCTCACCATGAGTTGGCATCAGTTCCCATTGACTTATATAAAAGTCTGATCTCAATTGAAATGTTGAATAATGATTCACCAGATTACAGAGCTCTCTTTCACAGGGCAGAGAAGTTATGAAACCAGGCAGAGAATCAAGAGACAGGAAAGGGCTCAAAACCAACCAACAACATTTGAAGAGTTCATCAAAACTTGTCATGATTTACTCTCTCAGTCTTTGAAAATCAGCACACCATCTCACTCTATAAGACAAAAGATCTCACTGCTCAAAGAAAAACACTGTTCAAACAAAGAAGACTGCTTGACCTCAGCCATCAATCAAGAACTGTCAAAGAGACAAAATTCTGGTTTAGTCACAAGTTTACCATCAAATAACAAGAATTTCTTGACAGCTGGCTTAGAATCTTCAAATAAAGACAATTTCACAGTTGCTGATTTTAAGTCTTCTCAAAGTGTAAATCTGACTTCAGCTGCTGGTGTAGAATTCTCAGAAAATGAGAAACTCAGAACCTCAATCATGTCAACATCAGATTTCTCAGCAAGAGTGCTTTCATCAATTCATGTTTTGTGATGCTCCATTATGAATAAGAAATGAAGCATTGTGGAATCTCTAGAAATTGAGAAATCTAGAGATTGTGGAATTGTGGAATCCCACAGAGAGTAGATTTATGTTGCACATCAAAAACTTCTTGAGTGTTGAAGTTTTACTTTGACCTTGATGAAATCTTGATGATGAGCTTTCTCTCTTGACACACAATGTTGATGACTCTGTACAAGAGGAGGATTCTGCACCAGTGTCAGATGAAAGTCTCATACAAAGACATGCTTTCAAATACTGCAGCATATGTCAAGCACTTGAGCAGACTGCTCATACATGCTCTGATTGTGGTTAGCTCTGTATGAAGTGTTACTGTACCCTGTACATACATAGTGAATAGACTAGTCTGTTTGAGAATCTCACATCATTTTTCTTCTCTTTCTTTCTCTCTTTTCTTTCTTCTCTTTCTCTCTTTTCTTTCTTCTCTTCTTCTTCTCTTCTTCAGCCCATCATTACATCAACCATGTGCATATGAGACTCAGATAAGTTAATTCATCAAGAGAACATCAAGCTAATTTTTTTCTTGTACAATGAAGCACTTTCTGTTCTTAGCCTCTCTGGCCCTCAGGGCCATCATCAAATTCTTTACATTGCTGGTCATTAATTAAGTTTCTTTGCTTGTAGTCCTCAGGCAAGAGCAGTTCTGGCTCTACCAGGGCAGGATGTTTTATTCATACACAGCACTATGAATGAGCATCAGGTATTGAGTCACTGATCTTTGTACATAAATGTCATTCTCATTCAATCTCAAGAACAAGTGAAGATGCAGGTCTGTACTGCTTGTCACAGTGGTTCAGGTCTTCATTCATTTTCAGAGTGCTGTCAGTTATCAGGCCACTTTGGCAGAGCATGTGTAACTGCAAATGGCAGGATCACACCAGTCACTGTTTCATACAAAATGATGAGAATGCAGTGAAGATGATTGAGATTGTTGACACAGGCAAAGAGAATGACTCTCAACAACCAGATGAGCAGTCTAGAGCCTTAATACAGATGGTTCAACATCATCTTTTGCAATTGCTATTGACTAGCTTTTGATACATACAATTTTCTTTTCTGTTTCTGTTTCTGCCTTGCTTTGAGGCACCAGATATGTATAATTTCATTTCCTTCAGTTGTACAGAGCCTGTGTATGACACTCAGGCATGGCTTACATCTTTACATGATGTCTGGAGCCAGTAGTCTGTACATTGTACAGTGAAGTCAAGCAAGCCAGAAGATAGAGCAATTTAAACTCATATATCACATGAACAAACAATCAATCTCAAATGCAGTGTGACTGAGTTACTGGTGAATTACATTAGAACTTGCAGAACTCTTGACTTTCAAACTACACTGTGAACAAGACTGCTTTATAAATATGTGCTTCTTCTTTGTTCATGAGATTCAGATTTTTACTCAATAGAGCCTCTGTACAGGTTAAAGAGATGAGGAAAGTGAAACAGACACATCATTTTCATTGTGCCAAGGTTGAAGCTACACACCCAGTCACTTTTTGAATATAAGATCAACTGTTCACTCACTTCACATTTTGAAATCAAGTCATCTACAGTTTCTATGCCATATGTCTTGCCCAGTCTTCCTAAAACCTTCTCACAAACAACAGAAGCTCAATGATTATCTCAATCAATCACAATCTCAATCAAAAAGATTGAAGCTTGATCAGATCACTTCAGCATATTGAGATAATTTGTCAAAAATCTGATTGACAAGAAACACTCTCAAGAAGTTGAATCAACAAAACAAGCCTTCTGACAGCATACCAGAGTCACTATACTTTCATCATCAGCCATTCACTCAACAATTTCAGGCAAGACTAAAGCATCACTACCAGACACTTGTTCTCAACTCTCTACTCAGCTGCAAGTCTGAAAGCCTGAACAAGATTAAAAGATTCTTCAGACAAGGCAGACCTGATCTGTCTGACCTCAGAAATGTATGTAATTTTTGCAACATGCTAGTTCTCATGCTGATCTTGATTCAGTTTTCAGATTCTCACATTCTCTGTTATCAATCAATGAGCACAAATAGTTTGAGTTGCCAGAAGCAACATGTGGGAACTTCTCCAGATAATAGCAACAACAAGATCACAAAGACCACAAGCACTACTGTCTATAATCAGAACTTTGAGCAAAAGTTGATTGATTACAGAATTTATTCTCTGAAGTATAAGTATTCAGACAGCCAGAAATCATCAAAACCAGATAACTGAATGAAGATTCATGAAAGATTGACACAGTCACAAGTTTCTCTTTCTTTCTCAAAATTCTCTGAAAAATGCTTTGAGAACTTCAGAGAAGCAGATGCTCATGCATTCAAAGAGAGACCAGTGACAACTTCTGTCATTTCAATTATTGACAGCAATATTAATGACTCTAAATGCATTGAAGAAGACTACCTATTCAGCAATCTTGCTCCTCTAACAGATGACTCACTGATCAATGCAAAATCAGATCATTTCTTTGATGCTCATTCTGAGCAGCTTCATCCTGAAATTCACAAGAAACTTAATGATGTTATCATTTCATCAACACAAAACTTTCTGCTGATGGCTCTCAACTTCTTTCTAGAGGCAAAAAACCCCAACAGATCATCTGCTGTGGCCACAAGACAAGCTTGTTACAATGAGGCACTGGGGGCTCAAGAAATACATAAACTTCAGTCATACAAGCAGGATGAGCCTGTCTTCAATAATAAAGCCTACACAATAACATCAACTTATCAAGCTGGTCAACTCAAGCTTTACACAACACATCTCACCACTTCTCAGGAAAGCAATAGCCATTCTGAATACATTATGAGTCAACTCAAAGATTGATCAATGACTAGTGATTCTGAAACATTTCAGAATGAAGCAACTGCATATCAAAATGCACAGAATTGAGCAAAAAAACAGCAAGATGAGTTTATCAAATCTGCAAATGAGAGACACACACAAGCTCAATCTGAACTTCTCTCATCTGAATGTGAGGCAACTTCTAAGTCAACTGTCATTCTAGAGAACTCTGATATGTCAGTCACATCTGATGAAGTCAAGTTTCACAATGCCATCTGAAGTTTTGCACAACCAAATGACAGCATCAAGAATTTCAAGACTTCAAACAAAAATACTAAAAGAGCAAGAGCCCAAGCCAACAGTGCTAGCAACAAGTTTCTTTCATATTAAATCTTTAACTCTTTGTACATAATTCAATATTATCAAAGCATTGAATTTTTTTATATCTATTTTTTCTTTTTTTTTTTTCTTCCACTTCCTCCCCTGCTAGATTTCCATAGAACATAGATACTTGAACAAGCTGCCAGACAGTAATTGAAGACCCCACACTTGTGGAATATCAGCAGTCTCATCAACTCATCAGAGCTTTGAAGAGATATTGATTCTGTTCTGAAAAAGAAACTGCTAGAACAACTTCATGATGACACTCCAGAATTCTATGCTGTGTATTTCAATGATGTCAAGAAACTCAGCTCAATCACACAGACTGTGTTCAAGAGCTGCAAGATCAGTGATAATCTTCTCTATCATGAAGAGAGCAGATGACAGAATTGGTCTGACAATGCAGACAAAAAACTTGTACTGAATTGATTGACTACAGTCATTGACCAGCTTGTACAGCTTGCAGAACTTCATGATTCATCTTGAAAAACTATTCATCAGCTTCTGGCTCAGCCTGCTCTGATTGATGAATTCATCACAAAGCAAAAACTCAACATAAACTTCATGAACAACTCACATGCCACACCAGACAAAACATACAATTGATCACAGATTCTGATGCTGAAAGAGCTGAAGAATGACAGGCTATCTCTTCAGAGATGAGGCTCAATCTGACAAGATATGCTCACAAGGTGTTATCCACACAGGATGGCTGATGATTCATTCTTGAGTTTATGTTGTGTGGCTTTTTTCTGCACATCTGAAAGTTTGACTGTTGCAGACAAACAGTACAAATGGTTACAGATTCTGATGCCTGAAGAACTGAAAAATGACATGATAATTCTTCAAAGACACAGCTTGACCTGATCTGAGAGATGCTATCTGCTCAGAACAGCCACTGATTCATGCTTGAGTTCACACTGTGCAGACCACTTCTTTGTGCTTGACTATTTGACTGTTGCAGCAGAATTGACTCAGAGAAGACAGATATCAATAAGAATGATTTTTGATTTATCATGATGATTCTTGAGTTTCTTCTCACAGACTGACAGCAGTTTAGCTTTGATCTGATCATTGTCACAGTCAACAGCTGATGCTGCATTGAAATTGAGTGTGATGATCAGAAGAAGTGTCTGATGCTGGACAGAAGCATGTTGCATTGCAGACTGAGTCATCACATGCTGAATAGCACATCTCAAGAGTAATCAGTCATAGTCTTTGATGGTCAAGAACTTCTGGCAGTATTCAGAGCATGATGAGAAAGGAAAATTGTTGCACAAAGTGATGAAAAGCAGAGTCATGAATTTTGCTTGACACTACTTTCACCAAATCATTCAGGTGAATGGCAAAAACAACAAGGTTCAAAGCATTTGAAAGAATCTAAAGATTTTTATGTCAAAACTCAGGCAGAGTAGCTTGCAGGTGACTCTGAAAAGAAGTGCATTCAACAAATGTCATGTCAGTCAAAGCAGCATCATCAGATGAAAACAGTTTTCTGATTGTGTGAACTCAGTGCTTTTTCCACTCAGCAAGCACATTCAGTTCAGCTCACTGACAAAGCATGCCACAGACAGATCATCAAATTGTGTGCATCATCACATCATTGTTCAAGACTACAGAAAGTTCATCTATAAAAGCAGCTTCAGAGTGGCTCTACTCATAGAAATGAAGAGCTGCATTGCAGAATACAAATTTTTGTACTTCAAGATCAGATTACTTCAGAGCAATATCTCACCATAAAATCTTTTGATCAATGAATTTAATATTAACTACATATTGTCAGAGCTAAAATCACTTTGATGTAGAGTATGAGTTTCACACAGACATTTTTCAAACAAACAAAAAAAACTTTCAACAAATACAGAACTCTAAATACACATCAGATGTACATGTTGAAGATGTGAATGTCTCTGCTATTAAAACTTTCCAGCTGTTATTTATCATCAAGTTCACAGATAGCTTCATGAAAGTTATTTTCACTCAATTTTCTATCTTCTTCTAGATTTTCATTCTTATCATTCAAAGTTTCTTCTTGTTCTGGATTGAACTCTGCTTTCTTGCAGCATGAGGAACAGAGCTTGCTGAAATTAAATCAATCTAAGTTGATGAAACAATGAGAGTACTCTCACCTGTACTCATCAATCATTCTTTCACAGTCACAGTGATAATATGCTCTGTGTTTGCTATTCATGAATTTAAAACTTGAGAAAGCCTTCTTGGCAGACCAACAGCTGCACTCACACAGGAAGTCTGCAGACAATGTTGAAACAAATGTGATATTGGCAGAAGCTTTTTCAAGCCACTTCACTGTGCTGCTGTTCTGTGTCTCTGTCTCATGAAACTGCAGACTTTGCTCAGCAGAAGATTCCATGAAGATTTGCTAAAATGAAATTTGTCAGATTATGATTATTTTTATCTCAGAGAACTCATCAGCTACAAAACATACCAAAGTTCTCTGCTAGAAGAATGTTTGAACTGTGAAAAGAATGCAACACATTCAGAAGAGTGATCAGACTCTTTTCTTCTGCAAACACTCTCAAAGCTGAAGTGAATGCTGACAATGCACTCTGAGATTTATCTCAGCTTGAAAGATTCACAAGGCTTTGAGACTCAGAAACTGAGAACAGAAAAAAGCAAATATGCTGAAAAAGTTGCTATTCTGAAAAACTCATCAGCAAATCACAAAGATGTATATTTCTCTGCTTAAATTAATGCCTGAGATTACAAAAGAAATCACATCAGTGAGGGAGTAAAATGAGAAATTGCAATGAAAAAACACCAGTCATACACTTTTCTTCTCATTTCAAAAAATGATGATCATTCTTATATGCTCTCATCATGCTTCCATCAACTGCAAATAGACCAGAGAACTTACTTGAGTCACTGAATATTCTAGAAGAAGCATCTCACAGCAGATCATCTAGAAATTTCCAGAATCTTCTTCACTGCATTAAGTTCTATAGTTGACATTCTCACCACAATCTTCTGAACTGAAGGTGTCAACACAATCTAGCCACAGATATGAACTATAAGCTGACACACTGAAGCTGCAACATTGGAAGATAGTACAGAAAAACAAAAACACTCTGCACTATTCACAGTGTAACTTCAAGAAATCATAAGAAATTCAACAACAAGCTTGTCAGAATTTAATTAAGCAGATCAGGCAATAAAAAGCACAAGCAATGCATGTCTGGCTCAGACAGTGACAGAGATAGATGTGGAAACACACAATTGTGGCACAGTTGAATTCCAAAAGTGAGAGTGGGGGAAAAGAAAATGGTGCACAGAAAGGAGATGTAGAGCACAAGAAGAAAGAAAAAAATCAGAATAATGGTGGAAGAACAGTCAGACAGCAGAAAAAAGAGAACTTTATATCATGATAAAGCAGTGAGAGTGTGCCTTATCTGAATAGAAACACTAAACTGAAACAGAAAATTCAGTGAGGCAGGACTGAGAGTACAGAGTACTTGTAAGTGAAAACTTCAATGATGTAAATTTCTATTCTTGAGCAGAGGCACATAACTACATGTACATAGCAACTCAAAAAGTAGAAAATGTCATGACAAAATTAAATAAATAAAATTAAACAAGAGATGATAATTTGTATTCTGTGTCTTTCTGAGTCATTAGATAGAGACAATATGAGAGATTTGACTTCTGTATTTGAACACTATTTCATCTGTAGCAGACAAGCTGCAATTGATTCATGTTTCACATAATATTTCTTGATTCAGGTCAAAGTCACCTTTCTCACTGACAGTGGAAGAGCATCAATGGAGGTATCAATGAAGCATCAAAATGTGATATGAAAGATGATTTAATATCATGTCTTTCTAAAGTATTTGTCAGAATGTTTTAGAAGTCATGACCTGAGAAGTTCTTATAAAATAAGAGAGACTGTTGACTTCACTGCTTTTGCACTCAATTTGAAGAGCAGTGCAGAATCTCTCTTTTAAATATTCATCAAAGCATGTGGCATTGTTGAAAAATTATCTGATTTTTTTGAGTAAAGATGACAAAATATTTTATTTTTGAGTCTTGGCTTTGCATTCAGCTTTCTGAAGCTAGGTTTCAATAATCACTCAGCATCTGATTGAATGACTTCAAAGAATCAAAGATTTTTGAATTCAATTTCTGTAAAGAAATGTAGAAGAAGTTAATGATAAACTGATTATCATGCTTGCTGCTTGATCAGCTCAAACTCAGCAGAAGACTTCATCATGATATAAGCAGCTGTTTTTCTGAAGACAAAATGAAAAGCCATTCTCAGACTTCAGTAGAAGATTGTTTCAGATTTTTCAGTCTTTTTCACTGTCTTTTAAGATTTATAAAGTTTATTCTGAATTCAGTATCTTCTTTCTGTTTTCATTTGCAAGTAAGCAGTTTCCATCTTATTCAAGGTTGATAAAGGTATAATCATGGCAAAGAGAAACTTCTTGAGTCTTTGTGCTTGAAGTCTGAAAGTATAATGTATATGTGTATATGCTGATCTTCTGTTCTCACAAATTGAAAAGGTCATAACATTCTTTGAATCATTAGTTGAGAAGTAGTATCTTGACTGCAAGCTCATCTGCAATCAGATCCATTCTCAGCTGATGAGATCTTAGCTAAGTCTATGTCAATGATCTTCTGATGTAGGGTGGCAGGGGCAGATAGCAGGTTGCAGACCTGAATAGTGTCATATGCCAGAATCAAGCTGTCTTTCAGATGCATCTCTTTTTCCACAAGCTGCAACAGTCAATGCTTTGCTGAATGATAAGATTCTTAGTAATATTGTAAGCATGATGGAAGATCTAGCTAAATCATAAGCAATGCATCACAATTGCATGATTTGCATTTTTCAAAAGTGACAATAAGAGTTTTAGAATGAGGCTGAAACTCTGTCTTCTTATAGCTGTTCAGTTTCAGATATCTTCCCATCTCATTTCAAAGATGTAAAGTTCACTTTGATTTTCAAGCTTGACTTTGATCTTGCATGCATGCATGCAGCAGACTCAGATTTGACAAACAGATTACCATTATTATTTCAATATAATGCCACTTTTTAATTGAGATTTCATCTTTCATCTTCAGAAGACATGCTGAAGATACTAGAGATTGTTTATAACTGTCACATTTGATTTTGAAAATTAAAACTTTACTGCAGATGTTGAGAAGTGAAGCTTCAGCATGATGATTGTGATTGACTCTGGTCAGTGCTTTGTGCATGATGCATCATGTTTATGTCAAAATACTGAAAAGAGCATTGTAAGTCACCTGGTCACATATGAGAATAAACATGAATGTTCAAAAGCCACAGAATGGATTGATTTTCAATGTTCATTCTCAAGAAAAATGTATATTTAACTGAGCAGGCTGCAGCTTGTGCTTTTGAGAAGACACCTGCAAAAGTAAATGACTTGAAGATTTCAAATTTTTGATATCATAATTCTTATCAGCTTGACAGTAATATTCTTTCAAAATTGAATTAAAAAACTGCAAAATAATAATCTTGAGGATGCTCTGGCAGCCCTGCTCAATTTTAGTATGTGTATCAGACAAAATTCATGAATTTTTTCAAGAAGTGACACTGAGGTGGTTCATGGCTTTCACTGTCTGTGGGTTTTCAAGTTCATGAACAGCAACTGACTTATACATTATATTGTGAAAAAGAGAAAGCAGTCACTCATTAATAATAGCCTCAGGTAAAGATTCTAAAGAACAAAAATCTTAATGGCATAGCTTTGCTGCTTCAGCAAGATATGATGTTGTGAAGAAAATAAAAAGAAGAAGAAAAGTGAAGAAGTGAAAAAGAAAGAAAAAAACAAGTTTATTTAATGTGAACATCTTTCTGGTTGCTTTCAGTGTAGATTTTTCTCTTTTTCTGATGATTTGTGCTGTGATTTTCTTTTCAGTTTGGTTTCACTAATGCTTTCAGTTTGAGAGCTTTATTCAACTTTTCTTGAAGATTTGTGCTGTTCATTTCAGTTTGATCTGACACTTTCAATGAGAGATTCTTTTCTCTTTTTGTACAGATTCATTGTACAGCTGCTACAGCAAGCTCATACATTGAATCAGTGCAGCATTCATGCTGTATTGCCACAGCTTCACAATTAGTAGAGGAGTTGATCTTATCAGCAGCTGCAAGATCTGATGATTATTGTTTTTATATTGTCAGAAGAAAATAATAAGAGTCTTCTGTAAAACATGCTAGAAAGTCTAGACAAATCAAAATTCAGCAATTCATCTGTAGAATATTGAATCTCTCCTGATCATAAAAGTGAGGTTTTGACATATCCAGCCTGAACACCACTTGTCTATACTCAGAGTGATCAGAAAAGCATATTTGAAGATAGCACCATGATTGCAACATATAACTGTTGAAACAATCAAAGATCAGTCTATCATGTATATAACTTGTCTTCTTGATCAAACTGGAGACATCCCAGAGAAGGTGAAGCTTCATTCAATAAGAAAGTCTGCTTGTATCAAATCTCACCTCAACATCTTACTCTCTCATTCCATATTTCAACACCACTTTGGCCAGCAAATGAAAATACTGACCAAAGAACTCCAAACCCTCTGTTATGCATTAGCAAGCCTCATTAAATGTGGAATATAGACCTGTTGCAATTCTTCACCCAACAAAAAAGATCAGAATACATCATGAAACATCAGAACACTTCATCAACACATTCTGACAATGAAAACATGAATCAAGACAATATGTATTCAGTCTCTCAGTGAATTTCAGTGAATCAACAGACAAGCATGACATTTCTTCAAGACAGTCACACTGAATTGAGCTCCTCAGCTGTTGATGCATTTCAATTAAGCAGCATTCACTCAATCACCCAGCTGTCTAGCAGTACTGAATGCAAAGTCAACATGGTCTTTCTTGAAGGCAACAAGACTTCTGAGTCTACTTCTGCATCAAACACCAAAATGGGACATTCTGAATGAAAACAGACACATTCTATTGCCACAGTTGAATCAACCAGCTTTTCTCAACCAACCAAAAGAACTTTCAAGATCACCACAAAACAACTGAGCAGCAAAGGCAAGCTCAATTGAGAAGCTTTCTTCAAAGACAAGTGATTTTCCCCAAAAAGCAAAGAAGAATGGAACACCTACAACCAAAAGACCAAAGTGACTCTCTTTCACATCATCAAAGACAAAGACAGTGCCCTGTTGGTTTCCAGTTGCCAGTCATGCATCAAACACAGTTGGAAATGCTGCATATACAAGAACTTTATCATATCAACCAAGAGACATACTGAAGTCTGCTGTTTGTGCTGTCAGAAGAATTCATCAAGTGCAGATCTGAAATTATGATTGTGACTGAGTGTTATACAAGAAGTAAATGAAAGCTTTTAACAAGCTGAACCAGTGGATGAAGGCAACAATCTGCAAGAACTATAAATTTAAATGCTGCAAATCTGAAGATTCATTTGCAATTCAATATAACAAGCTGAAAACAAGAGTACAGAACAGAATTGCAAGAGTTGATGATGAACTAAAGAACTACTTTGAGTACATTTGCAATCCAAAAGTGACTGTCAAAGATTGGGCAAAATGAGTAGATGTATTTGAATCAACATTGTTTCATATGAAATCCAAAGAACTATGAATTGCAGACAGTAGTGAAGATTGATTTAAGCTGCTGGGAAGACAGCTGCAGCAAGACTCTGCACATGCAAATTGAATAGATTCCTATAGAATACACTATAGAAATCAAATCAACACTGGAAACCTCAATTTCCACAAGCTAGCTGCTCATTTCCATCAACATCTGAGGTCAGTACTAGTGAAATCTCAGAGATGTGAAGCAGTTATGAAGAATG
Organism: Emydomyces testavorans; assembly: GCA_029449355.1. Classification (NCBI taxonomy): domain Eukaryota; kingdom Fungi; phylum Ascomycota; class Eurotiomycetes; order Onygenales; family Nannizziopsiaceae; genus Emydomyces; species Emydomyces testavorans. Next base: position 6,125,921 of record CP120628.1, read on the forward strand.
CCTTCATCATGTGGTTTGTGGGTGATTCAGAAGCTTTCAAGCTTCTGAACAAGAACACTTCTAGAAAAGAATCATCTGTAGAAAGAAAATCAAAAAGTGAAAACAAGAATAAGACATTCACTCACAAAAGAAAGCAACAAGACAGAGGCTCAGTCTTCAATGATCTGCAGCAGCCAGCAGTCAAATCATGAACCACAAACCCAGACAGCTGCAAAGTGTGCAGAACAGTTAGACATGAACTGAAAGCATGCTGGATCATCTTCTCAAAGCTTGCACTCAAATGATTTAAGTCAATGAAGATGCAGAAGGAGATCCTGAAGGGCCATCAGGTTTAACTTAGAAGAAGATTAAGAAGTTACAAACAAATCAAGAGAAGCAGAAAAAGCAAGAACAGGCCACAATGCATGCAAAAGAGCAGAAAGCTTCAGAATGACTAGACTACCACCAAGCATCATTCAGAGTTGAAAATTATTCACTGAAGAACTCATCAATACTGGATTTTGGCTCTACACTTCATGTTTTTAACAAAATATCTCAATTTATACATTTTCAGATCACTTCAACTGGGGATAATCTAATTGTAGGCAAAGCAGTTATTTCTATAAGAGGCTACAGCAATGTCAATATAAACATTCACTACCAAAGAAAGAGCAAAGAAAGTTGAAGAATTCTAAGACTCTACAATATCACATATTGTGAAGATTTTGCAACAAATCTGATGTCTCTACAAATCAGGCTGCTGATGAGACACAGCAAGAGAAGTCCAGAAATTCACCACAGCAGAAACAGTATGAGACTTCTCTTGTGGCAGCAGAAGAGCCTCAGAAAGAGACAAGAATTCAAGATGATGAGATATTTGATTTTTTTTTAGACATTATGAATTCTACAGACAGCTTTACTGACATAGAAAATTTCTCTTTCATAGCTTAGCAAGCTCTTCTCAAGATGAATCTTTGCAGTTCATGTTTTACACCTCCAGAGACATCTGAAACAAGTTTTCTAACAGTCATGTGGTTGGAGCAACAACACAAAGAAGAGATCTATTGCTTTGATCAATTCTTCAAATCCTGAAAGACCACATTTGCAGCTGGAAGGAAGATACAACAGATAAAATGTGTAGGGAATAAAACAGTTACAAGAGCAGATGTGGAGCATCTAATAAGATGCAACTCAAGAAATCTACATGCCCTGCATCACAAGGATCTTTCAGACACCTCAACCCATCAAAATGAAGTGCAAGACAACTTGTTAGTTTAAACAGATCAAAGAGAAACAAAGCCATAGACTGACCAATTTGTGATCATCACTTAAGAAGAAGAAGGCATATGGCAGCAAAGTTCTTGATTGCATGTGGATATACATCAACATCTCAAGAGGAAAAAATCTTCAATGATTCTTGAGAATAAAAATTATACAAGATAGAGCTGCAGGCAAAATTTGGCTGAGCCAGACATCATATATTGACAAGATATCCAAGCTTGCAGACAATTATCCACATCAAATGACACCTCAATAAGCAAAGACAAAGTGTTTCCAGACATGCAAGCTTCTCAATCATTTATTACAAAAGACTTCTTTTTGCTTCTTTTTGCTTCTCATATCTTTCTAGTTCACATTCATTCAAACATCTTGTCTGACAGATCTGCTGGGATAATAGATGTTGAAGAATTCACAGATTGAGCTGAAGCTGCTGGACATATTTTATACCATGACTTGTGTCAGCTGATATATCTTGTGCTCTGATATATATCAGCAACTGATACATGCTAGCTGGACATATTTTACACCATGACTTGTGTCAGCTGGTATATATCTCTGAAGAGGCATGTGAAATCTGATCTTGTCAAGTCAGGATAAAAAATATGTTCAGCTTAGAAAATTCAAGAATGTTTACTTTTCAGTAGTAAACTCACAATATTCATCTATTGAGCTTGTGATCACCTATCTAATAATCTAATAACATGTAAATCACAAGTTAAGAAGCAAATAACATTTCCAGAGTTAGATTTGGTCAGAACAGTCAGTCAAGTCTGACTCACAAGAACTGTGTCTCTGCTTTTTGACTCTCAATGTCATCAAGCCACTGAGTGATGTGCCTCTGAGGCCACACATCATCACAGAAACAAACAGCAATGTAGATGTTTCATTTCATGACTGATGACTGATGAATCTTAGTTCATGCTGGTTTCAGGCATTTCATCTTCTCAAGAAAATAGCAACATAATTCAGTCTGCTCATACTCAAGCAAATGATTTTAATAATGAGTATTGAAATCATCAGCACACTCTTTGATCACATCAGATAGATTATTTCTAGAGAAATCTTTCAGAAATTCAGAAAAGTCACACACCATTCATAATGACAATGCCAAAACACATTCTCAGTTCACCACTTCAGTTAAAACATCTTTCTCATCTATCAGAATGTTGCTGCAGCTGAGATCATCATGAAAAAGCATCAAACACTCAATTTTGTGATTATCAGAAAAGTGTTGCTGCACTAAATTCTGAAGTTTATTGATATTTGATAATATCATCTTTGCATGTTCTAAATTCAGCTTTGCTTCTTCACTCAAGTTGTTTTTTATGTGCTTTTGAAGAATAGAGTTGCAGCTGTTTTTTACAAGCTGCAAGCTTGCAAGTAATCAACACTTGCTTGAGCAGAATGATTCTCTTGAAATTTTTTGCAGAATGCAACTTTTTCAGAAGAAATGTTTTGACACAAGACAACTCAAAGATGAAGAAATATTGCTGGCTGACAATGAATATGAATATATGTTTCCAATCTCATGAAATTGATGTTGAAAGAAAGTCAAGAAGAGAACTGCAATTTGTCATACAAGATTCTTCTTTGCTGTATATGGCATGAATTTTCACAAACTTGCCAGAGGTTTTCCAGCTATCTTCTTCATAAGAATCCACTCAAAATCCAGCCAATTATCTCAGCTCAAACAATAAGCAAGAACACACAGCACTGGTAGAGATATATTCTGCTGTATTCAATTGATCATAGCAACCTCACTCAGAATCTTGAGTTTTGAATCAACTGGTAAGGATATCTGCATCACCATCTGCTGTCAGTCAATTTGTACATCATAAAGTTTGTTGAAGGCACTCTCAGCTAGAAAGCTAACAACAATTGATGTGCTCATAAGTATCTCTTCAAGAGTTTTCTTGATAGCTTCAAGATGCAATTCAGTCATTCAATGTGATCAGAGTGAAAAGCATTTCTGCATTCAATCAAGATCTTCAAATTGTTTAGTTGAGTCTTCAAGCATGATTGAATCAAATGCAAAAGAACTTGCCATTAACAGATTTTCCAACTCAACCTGAGCAGATGCATAAATCTTGATGAATGATCAGATGTAGTACTGCAGATTTTAAGCTAAAATTGTCAATGAAAAATTCTGTATCAGGCTTGAAATCACATACCCAAAAAGAAATCACAGCTACAAAATAAGATTTCTGTCCCAGAAGACAATCACAATCTGATTCTAGTGCTAGAGAAATAATCATATTCTGATATGAAGTTTGAAATAGCTTCATTGTTATGTTTCACTTACATATTTATCACTTTGATCAAATTCAGTCTGTTTTTTGCCTAGTTACAGTTTAAGATTGGCTCTTCATCATGAGTATCATCAAGTAAGTTCATCTTTCTTCACAAGAATTTTCTTCTTCTAATTCATTCTTCAAGTGGTGAGGTATTTCCCTGGGATCACTTTAAGAGGGAGCAGCTTTTGTTGACTGCAGAAAACAAATCATCTCATGCTCTTGAGGCACTCTTGAATGATTTCTACAGAGAAAAAGTTGATGAGAAGAACTATTCAGGCAGAACAGCACTTTCATGGGCAGCTGAAGCCAGCCAGGCTGACAATGTCAAAATCATTCTTAAATATGAGGTGAATCTGAATCAACAAGACAATAATGAAAAATCTTCATTAAGCTGAGCAGCCAAGAGAGAAGATCTCAGAATCACAGAGTTACTCATTGCAAGAAAAGCAAATGTGAACTTGAAAGATAGTTCAGAACTCACACCACTCATCTACACACATAAGATCAGACACAGCAACACCAGAGCAATGAAGCATCTTTTACAAGATCATGATGCTAGCAGGCTAAAGCAAATCTGGCTGAATGACTTGAAGCTGATTTGAAGCAATATCATTGAAACTTTCAAGAAAATTAGAAGACATCTAGATGAATTTCTGATAAAGTGATGAGATGGAAGTGAAGAGAATCTGTCTGAGTTTGAAACATCTCAATGAAATCAAACTTGAAAGCTAAAACAATGCTTAAAGATTGATCAACTGACAGCTTTAGTTTATAATATGCTTATGGCCTTTGCTGCAACAGTCATTGAGATGGACAATCTTGTTGGATTTTGAGCTGATCACCAAAAGCATTTGTTTCAAAGATACTTACTGTGTCATCTTTGGCTTATCATGTTTCAGTCTGATTTGCTACTATTTTGGTAATTTCTTGAAAATGAACTCAAAGGTATATATCCAAATAGTTTAGAAAGTCAGGCATTTCTTATGAATATATGAGTCACATTAAAAAAATCCAACAGATCTGCTATATCAATTGGCCTTCTGACTTCTCTTGTGAGTATGTATTTGGGGAAGGTCATTCAACTGAGAAACTAACTGTTTAATTTCTAGCATTATCAATACATGCAGCCTATCATCAATAATGTCTGGGCATATCATTGGTCTCAACCCATCAAGCCTCTTGCCAAACTAAAACCAAAAAATGTGACCATTGTTATACCCAGTTGACCCTTTTTTTTCTCTAAAAAACATCATTTCATCAGTAATAAGCAAAGACAATTCATTCTGGCAACTATGGAAGAGAGGTTTCACAAGACTGAAGCAATCATGAGGGAATACCATCAGCATGTGCTTGTGGTGAGAAACACCAGCAAAAGAAAACAAATGATCATTCAGGAGATCAAGATCATCATCACAATGCTCACAGATGATGATGTGCACTGTACCACAAACTGAGAAGGTACAGACTAAACAAGTTACACATAATTGATTATTCTCATGTTCAAATGTCTTAGCAGTTCTGATCATTTCAATGCAAAATGTTTTGCAGATATAACTCAAAGCAAAAAATTCAAAATGTTTCAGACTTGAGCAGCATGACAGAGTTCAGATTATACTTAATTAACTTATTTTTTCTATTCATCAATATTTTTCAGAACTCTTCTGAAATGAATTCTTTCATTATTTGAGCAAGAAAGAATGAATGATGTTGCAATCTGTGAGCATCTTCTCTGCTATAATTAATGAAGTTTTTCTCAAAAGTTCTGAGGTTTCCTCAGCACAATGCAAGCTTAGAAACTTTGACTGCCACAACAAATAGTATGAATGAAGTCACACCATGTCTTTCTGGTGGTAAGCATGCTTGACAATCATCTTAGCACATTTCTAATTTCCAACACAGACCACATGGGGAGGCCAGAATGAGCATCTTCTTGGCCAAAACAGAAGACAACAGATTGATAGTTGAAGTGTATGTGTAATCATTCAAGTTCACTCAAAGAGAGTGAAGCTATCAAGCTGGCCAGACTGCCAGAAAAGAACAATCAGCTGAGAATCAACACTAGAGAATCATTGATTTGAGATGACTGATAATTAGAATCTTTCTTTATTTGAGTAATTTTTTCATGTGATTCAAATTGAAGGTGGGTAGAATTTTTTCTGCTGAAGAGTGAATATTTTGAAATAGAAAAAATGCAAGAAGACATACCAGACAAGTCTCAGAAGAAGAAAATGTTTCTCTTGAGTTAGCAGATTTGAGTGAAAATCTTCAGCAGACTTCACACCACTTGTCATTAGTTTCTGTCTGATGAAGTTCTAGTTCAGACACAGTGACAGAAAAGTCACAATGACAGATTCTGCTGTAGCTTTGCAACATGTGTGCAAGAGTTTTTTTTCAATTCTTTCACATCTTTTGTATGCTCTGGTAATTTTGCTCTGATTGTTGAGCTGCTGAAAATTCAATTATCAAGTACTTGATCACTTGTTTTGATGATGCAAAATCATATTCAGCAATTAGCAGAGTCACCTTGCTGTAGCAGTCATTGCAAAAGAGAAAAAGTTTATTCAATAAACTTTTCATTCTCCATCATCACATTTGTTGAATACACTGACAATTGAGCTCTGAAGTTTCCATCTCTGGCAACTGCAAATCAACAATACAATCATTCTGGTCTGGGTGATGATTCTTGAGTGACAGCTCTAACCTGGCTCTTTCAAGGTGAGAAAGAGTGACAGAGAATTAGTTAGTTACTTGAGACAACACTTTGAACTTTTTGCTTTTTTGAATTCTGATTGCTTTGACTCACTGTTGTGAATTGGGTGCACAATGCTTGTAAGATGTATGTTTGTAGTACTATCTACATACAAGTAGCTGGATGAGGGGCTGTGCTAGACAAGCACTAAGAGCTTGTGATTTTATGTGAAGTCTCTTCACATCTCATCTTCTTGGGGCCTAGACTTTTATTTTTGTGGTATTGCATATCATTGATGTCTCAGAACACACTTACTTTTGTGGTCTTGTGTAGCTTGCCTGTGTTGTCATAGACTGCCACAGTGCTTCTTCATGTCTTTGCAAATCAGCTGAGATCACCATGGCTGGAAAGTGAATAACAGATGAGTGTCTTCAAATGAAGTCACATGTTTGAAATGGTGTCTCTGTGCTTGAATCAGACTGCAAGACAAATCAGACTGCAAAACAAATTGAATTTTCAGCAGTCAAATAATTCTTGTCAAGTCTCTGTGAATACAGAAATTTGGAGAATTACTCATATTTTCACTGAATTGTGAATTGTGGCCAAACATTGCATAATCAATGCTCAGCTTGAATTCTGCTTGCATTAGTATGTTACACAGTAGTATTTAGATGTTGTGCCCCACAACTGATGAGAATTTGAACTTAAAGTAACATGTTGGTCTGTGGTTTCCAATTCAGATTCACAGCAATCTTAAAGCTTTAAAATATGTACTAATGAAGATTGTGGCCTGAAGAACTGATAACAGACTTAAATTAAGTTTTCTGATTGATTGTTCTTGAGTGAATTATTGTGAACATCATCATACACAACATAGCAGAGACAGGAACAGAATCAGCATTCAGACTCAAACACAACAGTATCAAGCTGTGGCTTTCAAAAGAATTGACTTGCCAGAACAATACTTTTTTCAAGCACATGAGAGTGAAAAAAACACAAAAAGTGAGTGCCTGCAAGATGTGGTTTAAGTTTCTGTCAGATTTCATTGTCATTCTCACTCAGCTGCAAGAATATTATGAATTTTCAGGCTTTGAAGATCAGTTGAGAGTTTTAGTCAATGTCTTACAACAGTAAAAATTTTCTGTTCTTAGCAAGTGTCTCTTGCCTGTTGCCCCTGTTGCTGTTCATTCTTTTCAAATAACTCAGATCTCTTAGACATTACAAGATTTGATGCTTCAGATATTACCACTTTCAGTTTTTGTGTCTTTGATCTTAGTTGTGTGGCAACTTTTCTTCTCTTTTCCAGAATCACTAATTTCTGCTTATGTGACACTTCAAACTCTTTTAAATTGTCATTCATCCTTTCAAGATTTGGATATATGTGGTCCTTGATGGTATGAGCATAGTTTTAATATGAGTTGGGAGCAAAACATACCACTTCTGAGACTGGCAGCAGCCAGTTCTCAGATTCTATCAAACAAGCTTTACTTTTTTCAGTGCTCAATAAATCTTCTTCATTCTGAAGAGCCTGTTTTTCCAAATTGTACTCATAAGCATCATGTGAGTGTACTATCAGCACATACACTTTGGCATCAGACTTTGCAGCAAGCTTCATCAATTTTTCCAGAACAGTTGTGAAATGTTTATTGAAGCATTGATGCTCAGAATGATGAGAATCAGGTTCAGTCATTTTGAAAAATTGATTTGCTCTAGAATCATGTATTGAAGCTTTGTGAGAGTTAATAAAACATGAATATTAAAACAAACAAGAAAGAGAGCTGTTTAAATACCCACACCAGGATGCTAAACAGTCAGGTGATAAATGATTAACTAGATAAATCTAGCTGCTGCCCTGCAGGATTGAACCCCAGCCAGAAACTGGCACACAAAAGCTCATGAAGACAACTTCAAATACTCCCACATTTGTTCATTACAAGAAATCAGACTGTTTTGAACATTTAATCTCTACTGCATAAAGCTGCTCTCAGAACTCTTTCTGAAATTCAGTTTTCTGAGCATTTTGCAATGTTTCCTGAGCAGATGCTTTTTCTTTTCTTTTTTTTTCTTTTTTAAATCAATCTGTGGGCATGTTGGAAAGACTTGAAACTGCTGGCTGTCATTAAATTCTCTGTAATTGTTCAGTCAGCATTGCATGTTTAATCTGGCTTGTGTATTGCCAATTCAGTATTACCAGTCATGATTGTGCAAAAAGAATACACCAATATTGACTTTAAAGTTTAGACAAAGTAGCCATCAGGTGCTTTTGAATTAGAAATCTTCCTCTTCAATGTCACAACATCAATTCACCTCACACTGAGTAATGTCTAGCTCTCAAAATGGTAATCCACACCATTCACTCACATGTGGCAATTGGCAGAAAATTATTATCATGAACTAGAGGCTTCTGAAACTTACAATTGCAGCTGATTTTCATTTCTTGCAGATGTTCAACACTCTGTCATGCAGAGAACTCTTCTCTTGATAATGTTGGCTAATGTAAATCATTCTGTAAGTGTGAGCAGCTTGTAAAAGCAGTCAGTGTCAGAGATTTTGAGAGAGTCATTCAGTTCAAATGATGGCTACATGATTGAGTCAGAAAAGCTTGAGCTACACTTTGAAAATGACTGCATTTTTTTTTTTTGAGATTCACACATACAATGTAGTTATTTGAGTGCTGAAACTCTCTCTGAGAAAAAGCATTTTTGATTGCATTCTTGAACTAGAATTTTTCAGCACAAGCTTAAAAAGTTACTGCAGTAGAGTACATAATTACTCAGAATATTGTAGAACTGAGCAATCTAAATTCTGTAAAGCAACAGTTGAATCTTGATCATGCATTGCCAGAGAATCAACTGTTTCTCCACAATGTATGATCAACCATTGCTTGGATGTTTTCTACAAAAACCCACTATGATATTATTGCAAAACTGTGGATACTATGTACTGTACAATGTATGTACATTCAATCATTCTCAATCTTCTCATTTCATTTCTGGCCTTTCAAGATTCTCACTTTAACTAGTTATTTGATTGATTCTCATGCAGTGGAGTCATGCAGAGAGTTGGAATTCACAAACTGATCAAAGGCCATGATGATGTCTTGTGCTCATTTAAATATCTGCACCAGATTTTCATGCTGATCTTGCAACTGTCTGAAAAAGAAGATTGGCTTAGTTTCATGAAAATTCAAGGAATTAGTTAACATACTCAGCTAACTCATTGATTCTAGAAATGTGATCTTAGCATTGCAACTCAAGCAAAATTTCTTATTATGATACTCACTGATTCTCCATCTGTTGCATTTTTTCCTTTTCTCTGCAATCATGTGAGTAAAACTCAATCATTAAAGCAAGATTGGTTTGTTGGGAAATGAAGCTGGCATTTGAAAACTGTGATACATCCCCAAAGGATGAAAGAAGGTTTGCAGACTGAAAAGTTGAATCTGAGCTGAATGAAAAGATGTTTGTTTCACTTGAGTTATGAATTTGACTGATGTCAGCAAAAGTCAAGTGGTCTTTCTTGATAAGTCTGCAGAGTGTGTTGATCTTTGCCACAAGAGCATTTCAGTTCTTCTTTGAAGTATTCATTTTGCAAATGTGATGAAGGAAAGATGAATTGATGGTCAGCACTTGTGTTTATATAACTAACTGCTCATCTCATGCTCATTGATGATGTTCCTGAGCAGTAAAACTTGATTTCATGAGTCTGATAAGCTAAAAAACATTCAGTATTCTGTCAGAGAAGTCTACTTCTGAAAACCTTTCTGATCACTTCTTGAGAAACATGTCTTATCTTGAGTGATGATTGCAGGGGTTAGGTGGTCATGAAGAAACATGTCAGCACCAATCATCATTCAAAGTGAGTGCAGCAACTCAAATCTCATTATAGAGTATATAATCATCTGTCCATTCACTCAGAGGCACCTCTTCAATTTATTGATTTTCAACTCACAGCTGCCAAAACTATTACAGTCAATCTTTGAAATGATAGAAACATCAGCTTCTTCTTCACCACTGATAAGCCTAGCTCTTCTTAATATCTGAAATTCAACTAATTCAGTGTTCAAAGCCATTTCATGTCTGCACTTCAGACAGTAGCTGTGATACTTCTATTTCACATCTGTACTTTCAGCTGATTCTAGGCTCATATCTCAATCAAGAGTTGCATGGTCAGCATCAAAATCAGAATGAGATGACTTTTCAAGATGCACTTGATCATTGCAGCAAACTTGAAGATGTTGTGCAAGCATTGAGTTCTCAATGTGATGCTCTTCAGACTGCACTGCATGAGGCTAGATCTCAGCAAGCTGTGCTACATCACAATCTTCTCACAGAAAGAGTCAAGTACACTACAAGAAAGAATGCTGTGTTGGCTTTCTTGCATGCTGAGAACCAGACATTATGGCAATTGATCAACAAGATGCTCTCAATTCAATCAACTCTCAGTCAGCCAAAGACAGTCCAAGAGCTCTTTTACATGTCACAAGAGCAAAGTGCTCTTATTGAAAAACTAATGCCAATGCTTGATCAATGCAACAAGCATATTCAGTATTTGAAACAGTTTCAACAAATGACTTCAGACACCTGAAATAAAGAAAGAAATCAAGATATTCAGGGTAGATCTGATACAGTCAAGCCCAGATGAAGTGAAAATTTTGTCAAATCAGAATGGCAGAATAACTTATCATAGCTTCTAATCTCATTTTGTTAGCTGAAGAGATTTTGAGGGTGATTAAAAAGTTCAGTCTTGCAAATAAATCAATTGATAACTAAGTAAACTTATATGAACTGAATCAGAAGTTTCATGCTGACTTTTCAGCCTGAGAGATGCAAGCTAGTAAATTGATGAGAACCAACCCAACTCTCTTATCTGAATACAGAAGTTTCTTTATATACATTTGAGCTCATCTTCTGAAAATCACCAGATCAGGCAAAAACATGATAAGCAAAAGATGACACATGATTAGAAATTAAGTATCTCAGAAACACATATGGCAATAAATTCTGAGTTCAATGACTTGATGAAGTGCTCTAAAACTCACTGCTGCTTTCTCTTCTGTTTGCTTCAATATCACAAAGCTTCAAGTAGTTGTGGTCTGCTTTCTGCAAGCATCAATCTGCTTCATTCAGAATATTTTTCATCATTTCAAACATGTGAGTCACTCTGCTTCTAAGATTAAGCAGTGCACAGCAGTAATTCTCATGCAAGAAGATTTCTTCTTTGAGGTAAGAATTCTTGTAGACAAGCTTCTTGACCTGATCCTCTAGATACACAGATGAACTTTTTTTTTTATGAAACTGCATTCATGATGAAAGCTGCTCAAGATTTGAATTGGTATCTTCATGAAGAAGAATTTGATGGTCTAGAGATAAGATTTCTGAAATGCTGAGCAATGAAGATTGAAATGATTGTTTCAGTAGATTAACTTTGGTAGAATTGAAATCTGAGATTTTATCACTTGAAGCATTTGATCTGCTTGAGTCTTGTTTCATTTTTTTAATGAAGAGATCAATGTCTGAGATTTCAAATGTTTGACATATGAACAGATATGTACACTTTAGGGTCTTACAGATTTCTTAAAGCCAGCATTTGTGTTGATAAAGTGCATGCAAATTCAGAATGTGCAAATGAGTCTGAAATTATCCAGTATACTTGTAGATGGCTAACTAGTTGATTGGCTTAATTCTCTAACAGAGTTGAGAAAATGTTTCTGAAAGCATCTGACAGCACTGCAATGCATTTGTCTGAAGATTCTGAGCAATGGCTTTTCACTGTTTAACATTCTTCTTCAGCAGCAAGACTTTTATCTCAAAATCATTTTGATATTGTTGCATCTCTGCAATCTTCTCATTTGCTTGCATGTTGGCTGTCACTTCTGTAGCTACTTTCAATTTCAATTCATTCAGCTTCTCAATAAGTGCTCTGTTCTCTGTCTCTAGATCTTTAAAGATTTGAGTTTGTGGCAAAAAATTTGTCTATGCATGTCAGTTCACAGAAGTGTCAGGTGGGGGGGATTGAGAAAGATTCTCACCATTGTCAATGATAGTGCAGAAACTGTCTAAAAGAGTTTATCAACTTCATCTGTCAAGCACTTATATGCACCAATTGAGTGTTTACTCAGTTGTTTCTCAAAAAGATGCTCAACTGATGGGAAGATATCCCAGGCATAGAGATCTCTTACATCTGGAATCAACTTGACCTCAAGCAGATTGATGGAAATTCCCAATTGGTTATCTCAATATTCAGTTATTTTCTAGACTTGACACAATGAATGAATGTAGATATCTTACAAATATGTTCAAAGAGCACTTTTCAACAGTGTACTCTTCATTCTGTGCAATTCTTATTGCTTGACATATTGTAGAGTTGTGAATATGAAAGAACTGCACACATGCAGGTCTTGCTGAAGTTACATACTAAACTATTAAGAGTTACTTCTAGAAGTGAAAATGCACTTGAACTTGTCAGTCATTTTAAGAATGCAAGCCCTGTTCAAATCCACAAAAACTTTCTCATTTATTAGCAGCTGATTATTATTCTCAGCAAATTTGTGGAGATCTTCACAAGACACATTTTACCATGAATTTCATTAAAATATATGCAATAGCTATTGGTGGTCTTGTCACAAGTCTTGTTTTTGCTCACTTTTTTGCTTATCTGAAGGATTCAACAAGTATATTACCTCAACTATATCTTATCAATCCAACAGGCTTGCTCTTTCATTCTTTTGTGTGATATCTCACTTATCCATACCTTCTTTGCTGCCATCAGTTGTTAGATTCATGAAGAGCCTTTCATGTTGTCTTACATTTGTTATATGTGATTGCAAACATGTGTTGTCTGTGGTTTCCACACTCAGAAGCACTCAGAGATATATGTCATCAAGCAGCAACACTCTTTCTGGTCAACATGAGATTTTTGTCAAGTGGAATACATTTGAGTTTTTTAGCTAATATTATGAGAATATATCACTGTACTTGCTGAAAAATACTCACAACAATAAGCTGAGTTGCTGTTGTGATGATTACATTGCATGTCATCACTGCAAGAGCTATTGATTGAAAAACATCATTCACTGAGCCTAAAATTATTTTCAGACTCATTGCAAGTATCTCAGAACTCTTGTAAATTATTGATTTGTACTAACAAGACTAGAGTGTGATAATTTCTTGAATTTTGATATTGCTTTTCTTACCATTTTTCAATCACATTTTATTCATGTTGTCTTCATGAATATCTCACAGTCTCTGTTGGGTGATTTTTTTTGTGATCTGGTGGCACATTTCAGAACACAAGTTCTTCAATCAGATGTATTTGTATGCACAGTTTGCAATGTTTGCATTAATGTCTGTTATTCAATCTGCAGTGTTTCTTCACCAGAATGCTGTTTTTTTTTCTGATGAGTGTTCTAAAGTTCTTGTAAAGTATGCAGCCAAAAAAATTCACAAAGATGACCTGCAGGAGAGAGTAATCACTGCTATCAAAATTCAGATGATATTGTCACAATCTTTGAATGTACAGTCAGGACAGATTATCAGTCTCCAGATAAAATTGCTGAGCACATAATCTTTACTTCAAAGCTACTCTGTGATGGTGACATTCTATCTTCTGGAAAAACAGACTGAATTGAAGTTATTTCTCCACTCTCAACATCACTTGTCAATGGCTTTGGCAAGTCATACTTCAGAGAATCTTGACAAGCAGCTTTCTTTTCCTGCTTTCTTCAGTGACTCATACAGCATCAGTGAGTCAACAGAAAGCTACAAGATCATTGTCATGATGACAACTGAATTTCAAATTTCTGCAGTACTTCTGTATCTCAGACAACAGCTTCATAGCCACAAAAAGAATAGTTCTCAGATTCAGCAAGTACATTTTGTGTGGCAGCTACAAACAATTGATGAGCTTAATTTATGTCAAGCAACTTCCTGACTAATTTGAGTAGATTCTGCTATAGCTGCAGAGCCATTGCTTAACAAATTACTGCTGGATGACAGCTTGCATGATAACTATGTGTGTATGAAATCTGCTTAATCTGATGTTTTAACTAACTCTTAGAAAGATTCTTACTATTTTCATTTACTCTGCATCTGGTTTTGAGCATTCAATCTACTTTGCATTTAGTGTTGAGCATTCTGTGCTCAGTAGAACTTTACCTCTTGAAAAGCATGATCATGCATTTCTATATCATGAAAGTGCAGATTTTCTTCAAATCTTGAATGAAGAGATTTCAGAAAAGTCTGTTAAACAGCTTTCAGCATGAGATGATCAGTTGAATGTACTAATTATGAGTGAGTAGTCATTTTCACATTGAAGATTCTAGGTTCAAAATGCTGATTTGCTCAGTTTTGGCTTTAGTGAAGTTGTATGATCATTTGTGTAGCATTCTGTGATATCATTTACATAATAGAGTAAGATTGATGGAACTTGAATCTCAGTCAGAGAAGTAGAAGTCTTAAGATTGAATTCACTGAATTTGCTGATTCAATGCTGCTGTACATTTTGTCACCTTCTCAGATACATACATAAGTAGTGATGTTTGCTTATCATATAATTATGACAAGTCTTGACAAACTCATTTCTGACAAACACTAAGCATCTGACAGCTTGTCTTCAGCAAACTGTCTAAAATACTGCTTATTTTTTTATGTACAGATGAGATTTACTGCAGATCAGGAATGTATAGAAATTAGAGTCATATTCTGAATTTCTGATAATGCAGTGATTTGATCAAAAGCAGCAAAAATTAGAGCAGCAGAAAAAGCTCTGCTCTCATGATCACATAAGTTCTAAAAGTTGTTTTAATTTTTTAATAATCTGATATTAAGTTCAACATTGGGCAAACAGGTGAAGATATGAAACTCAGATATAATTAGAATAAAAATTCTGTGTGAACATTAGAGCAAAAATGATCAGCTTCTTGAGATATTTGACATTTCAGCTCTGTTTTGCCAGAAATGAATGTTATCAATCATTAAACTTAAAGTGATGATGAATTGTAAGAACTCACTTTCTTCAAGTCATTCAAAGTATCTACAGCAGTGATTGCTGATAGAAATGACACTGCATCTGAATCTGATGACCAGTGCTGAAGATCATTTACATCAATTGTTTCATTGTCTTTTGCATTCTTCTTCATCAGTTGCATCATGACAGCATTCAATGCTCAGATCTCTTGAGTGAACTGTTTTGAGAAATGCATTCATCAGCTTTGAGAATTTGCTAGAATCTATCAGATACAAGCTGATCAGAGAAAATCATGAATACATATGTATGTATCAATTTTCACAGAACCATTCAGATCAACTAAAATATCAGCACAGATCAGAAAATTCAATTTTAGATTGTGAGCAACAAGATAAATCAATTCATCAAAAAGCTATCAACTGTTAAAACTCATCAACAAGTGGGTCAGAGTGTTGATTATCTGGTCAATGACAGAGGCAAGTTTAATTGCATCAAACCATTTTTGTGAGAGAACAAGATGTTTTAATGAAGTTGGTTGATACTTAAAGATAAGATAAAGTGAATCTTCAAACTGGAAGCTCTTTAAAGGTGAGATGATATTTTCATGTTGCACTTCACTTAGAATTGATAGAATACTGTTTTTGGCTATTGAAAACTGCCTAAGAGCAAATATGTTAGAAAATGCAATTTGAAATCACACTACTGTGAAGTTGTTGTCAAGCTCACAG
This sequence comes from Emydomyces testavorans, assembly GCA_029449355.1. NCBI lineage: Eukaryota > Fungi > Ascomycota > Eurotiomycetes > Onygenales > Nannizziopsiaceae > Emydomyces > Emydomyces testavorans. The sequence goes on from CP120628.1 coordinate 6,141,859, forward strand.
TTCCAGAGTGTGGTGTAAGTGAGCCAAGAAGACTCTTTTCTAATGACTATTGTTTCACTTGATTGCTTTTCAAATCTTACCATATCAGGAAGAGCAAGATTTCTTGATTAAAATCAGATTCTTGATTGAACATAATGCTGCTGTGAGAAATCTGAATCATTGTTCTGAAAGTGAACTTGCTTTATTTTCTGAATAGAAGAACTTGAGCAATGTGAGTCTTGAGAATGTCTTGTGTCTTGTAGAGGTGCAAGATTAAACTAAGTTGTGTGTTTTTCTTTCTTGTATGACATTGTACAATGTATGATATTTTTTGAAACAAGTGTATTTCAAGGAAGTTTTCCACAATCTCAAGTTCTTGATCTTGTCAGTAAAAACATAAAAAAAATTGAAAGAAAGTGTGCAGAATGATATGAATTCACAGATAGAATGTTGCTCAGCATTTTCTTACATAATAAAAATAAAGTCAAATTTGTTTGAAATCTTCTTACCCTCTCCTCATTGAGCAAAATGTCAAGAAATTTGTTCACTCAAGCAGAAAAACAGCTGGCAGCAGAGCAGTGTCTTAAGTTTCAGAGCACAGCACAGATAAATGTGAATCATATTCATGTGCCTGCTGTGAAGAATACAAAGAAGTATGAAAGACTTCATCAAATTTTGCTTAAGAAGTGCTGTCTCCACCTGAAGCCACAGAATCATGTTGTCTGTATAGTTTCTCAAACTTCTTTGAATGAATTTCTTCAGAAAGCAGAAGTTTGTTTGAAATCTCTAAAAATCAATTTCACTGGAATTTACTCACTGCTTTCTTTTTTCTTCAAGAAGTTGAAGTGCTTGCATGAAGCACATCATGTTCTTGTTGCACATGAAATTTTTTCTTTCAGTGATCATTGGTGAACTGTTGATATATTTCTTGATGATGCAAAAAATTCAGTCTTAGAACTCTTTCAGTCTGGCTAACAGTAGCACAGATATTGAAAAATCTTTATGCATCTCTCTCATTGAAGAGTACTGCAACAAGTATAAGCTCACTGATGAAGAAATATACCACAAGATTTGACAGTATCAGCAGGAAGGAAACATCTATTCAGAGAACAGATGATGATCATGATTGTTCTCTAATAAATTCAATAACAAAGATGACTTGCTTCAACATCTTTTCAATCACAATTCACTCAAAACTGCATTTGACAATCTTCTGGACATCCCTGATCTCTGAGAAGGGCTGAAAATTAGTATGTTAGATAGAGTGATCAATTTCAAATGTGATGAAGTGAGTTCTTTCATTCTTGAACTGATCTCAATTGTTTCTTACAAGAATAAAAGATCATTAACTATCTGAGCAGTATAAAAAAGAATTTCTCATCTCTAGTAAAAAATGATCAATCATTGATGGCCAAGATTAATCAGCATGATGTGAAGACACTACAGTCAAGAGCATCAGCTGCCTCAGAGGCTGACTTTCAGTTCATCAAAGATAAAGTTCTGAGTGGCAAGATTTTTGATGAATTTACTGAGCAAGAACATGATGTGATTTGGAAGCAATTACAAATTTGTAAACATCTAATTCTTTCTTTCTTCACATTTTTTGAAGACTTCAAGTACTTGAAAATTTGTGCAGACACCATGAAGCATCTCTTTTCAATATCAGACATCAATCAGATCATTCAGCAGGCAGCAGTGTCAGATTTCAAAGACTTCAATGAGAGCAACAATTATATCTTTGTTCAAATTTTCAACAGAAATATTCAGAAAAGAGCTGGGAGCACTGAGAGCTGTTTGAAACTTTATTATCATCAACTCTGACTGTACATCATGCATGAGTATCTCAATCTACCAAAAGAAACAAAGAAAAGCAATAAACTGCTAGCAAAAACTTCTATGAAGATCAACAAAGAGATTCTTCATAAGTTGGCAGTTCTTGCATGCATATTTGACTTTGAATCAACACAAATCAACACTTTGATTGAGAATCATTCAGATCATTTGATTGTGCATGCTGCTCTACTCAAAACTCAAAAGCCAGATCAATATCATTACAATTAAATTGAATATTTAATTGATGTGATTGGCCACTGCTTCTCCACAGCTGAAAGCTATCACATCAAGTTCAAACATGAACATATTCTCATTACAACACTCAGCTCTCACTGTGAAATACCAACAAATGAGACTCATCAACAGAACAAATCATCTCTCTTTCTGAATATATTACATGCAGATGACACACATATGAAGAAGCATCTTACAACTCTCTTTGTTTGCAAATGTGTGTATTTTGCATTTTTTGATCACATGTATTTTTCAGAAAGTACAGATGCAGTCTCAGTCACTGATGAAATGATGTTGAATGAAGGCTGTTCTGAAGAAATACTGAATCAGTTAGAAGAACACAGCTGTGAGGCTGGGACTGATCAAGCCTGTCAATTACACCTGAAACTAAAAATTGAAAACAATCAATTGCAGAAAGAACTTAATGAAGTGAGACAGCAGAAAGAAATAGAACAAGTCATGTTGAAAAAGTGTCAAAAGAAAGTTGAAAACATTCAACAGCAAAAAAAAAAAAAGCAAGTTATGTTGAAACAACTACAGACAGAGTTAAGACAAGCTGCAATGTAATCAGAAAAAGAAAAAAAGAACTGCAATCTTCAAAAAGAAAGAAAACAAGCCACACTGACTCTGCAGAACTATGCTGAACATTTTCAACAACAATCAGAATTAGAAAAACTGAAGTTAAAAGAACTGCAGAACAAGATCAGAAGTATTGAAGAGCAAAAAAAAAAGAAGCAGATTATAATGAATAATTTGCATGAAGAAGCTGAAATCTTTTAACAAAAAGTGAATTCTGAGAAATTAAAACTGAGTCAAATACAGAATGATGCTGAGAATTTGAGAAGACAAATGCAGAGAGATCAAGCCATACTAAAGAGATTGCATGAAGATATTGGTAACATTCAACAACAGCTTAAAATGAAAAAGACAAAGTTGAAACACTTGTTGCCAGCAACAGCTAATTCAGGAAATGTCTTAGAAAATGTTGAACAATGCAATCTTGAACAAAAAGAACAACTGAGAGATGAGAAGAATTTGTTTGAGGCAGACAATGACTGAAAAGACTTACAACTGAAGTCTACAGAAAAAACACATCAGCAAACAAAAAACAAAATGAATCTGACTCAGTCTGCTGTGAAATGCTCTGAAACAAGAAACACTCAATCTGAGATGTTGAAGCTCAAGAAAATTGTGTTTAAAATATTTAATGAAAAGAACTGGAAAACAATGAAAGAGCACAAATTTGATTCATCACACATGGCATGTGTGGTCAAAAAATACATGATGAAGAACTATTTTTCTTGTGATCAGATGAAACAAGTCATTGAGCCTTCAGAATGACTTCAAGTCACAATTCAGAATGAAAAGAATGAAGTTTTATTTACTAAAAATTCAGACAATTTGACTCATGTGATGAATGAAGAGATCACTTCAATGCAAATGATAAGAGAGCAATCAGAGAAAAACAATCTCTCAGCCAAAAAAATACAAGTCTCAATTGATGATGATGAATTATGAGTACTGATGATGTTTAGAGATTTTTTGTGTTTTTACCAGATTGATCAGTCAATCAAGAATAGATTATAGAGAAAGCTCTGGTGGAAAAGAAGCAATATGTATTGTGTAGAGCTTGATTATATATGTATGTAGATATAAACCACTGAAATAGCATATAAAGCTCAAATGAGTAAACCCCCTAGAGAGCAAGAAGTGGCAAGCATGGGTTTGATTCTCTAGGCCAGTTCTTGGTGGCAAAGCATTTTCTTGCCAGAAGAAGAAACCTTCCTAACCAAATAAACAACTTCACACTGGAGTAAAGCCCCTAGAAAAGCTGGAAAACCTCTAATTCTAAACAACACATTTTGATTGGGACATCAACACATTTGGAATTCCATAATAACAAATCTTTCACACAAATCTCACCTTCTTCCTTTGTGGTTTCAGAATTTTTGCCTGCCTCCTCCCCCCAAAGAGATATGACATTGATTCACATGTAAGGCAAACATATTGAATAGCTCTGTAAGCAATAGATATTGATTAACATATGCAGATCAAGATGCCCATCACAAGAAAGAGTGCCCACTTCAAATTCTTGTCTGGAGGAACAGAAAACTTGCCTGTCTTGTCTTTCATCTCCACAACTAAACATGTCTGAAAGAGTGAGAGCAAGCCAATCTTGTGTTGAAACTGCATCAATTGAGTATACATTTCATCTTAACAAGCCCTGCAATCACCAGCAGGAAACTAATAAGACTTGTTTGAATTGTTTGACAAGCAAGAAGGTTTGTGTTGCTATTGACAGACAATATCATGTCTAATTATGAAGCTCCTGGGCCTCCATAAAGAATATGCTGAAGTTCAAAATGACTTTGTGAAGAAGTCATATCTCAAGAAGTTTGATCATGTGTCATCTGCTTTTCTGAATGCAGAAGATTGCTTCTGGGACACAAGTTGTATGCAATTTGAAATTTCAAGACAAATCATCAAATATACTGACATATAATATATAGCACAAAAGAAAAGCCAACTTGTCACCTTCTTCTGAGATGCCAGTAAAACATTCTCATATGCTTTTTCTCATCTTCAACATTTCATCACCTCAGCATTCTCAGTTTGGTATGGCCTCACAGTTTCTCCAAGTCTCTGAAATGTCTACTACTGGCTTCAGCCAGTTGGGTGTTCATGTTGGCCCCATTGCAAACTTTTTTGCCCAAATTCCATTTGCATAGCAAGCAAGCAAGTATTCAAGAATAAGTTGAAATTGATTTGAGATGCAGCACACTTTGTTTGTGGTGATAACACTACACTGCTTCTTGGTGACAGAGGGTTCAATCAAGAAGGATGAACAGCAATCATTGGAATAGAAATTTGCACACAAGGCAGCACAATTTTCTTGTTCTTTTCAATATCAGTTTGGATAGCAAAAAAGACAGTCTCTGTGATAATCATAAGATAATGACTAGACACTTCAGTTTGCAACTCATCTTGACTTTTTGTTTCAATGATAAGCACATCTGTTGTTTGAGATGAAGAAGATGTTGACATAAAAGCAGTTGTTATGATGCTGCTATTCATCATTTCATAGAAATTTGTTGCATCTTTGAGACTGAATTCACACTCTTGAGTCAAGTCAGGTTCTGAGACTGTTGTGCAGAAATTGAGTAATTTGACTGCATTGACTGTACATTCAAATTACTTTTTTGAAGTTGAGATAAATAATCATATTACTGGTGGAGTTCAGATATGACTGTGGATCTCATGATACATAGTAAGTTGTATTATGTAACAGATTTTAGCTTTATAAAAAGATACATAATCTGCTACAAATCTTTCTCTTTCTCTTTTTTTCACTCTCTCAAATTTTTCTTCTTTTTCATTTTCTTCACAGCAGGCTCAGTCAATTGCTAGTCTAGACTGGTGTGGTTGATTTCTACTTTTTTCAGTCACAATCACTGATGCATTGATTTTGTTCTAATCTGCATCATCTCAAAATCAGCATCAAAATCAATCAGACTGAATCTCTTCTGGCCTCTAGTTATCAAGCAACAGAGTTTACAATATATGAAGAAATGATTACTACATGGTATATTTCATTCTGATTTTCTCAACTCTCATTCAAGATTCTGACAGAATTTTGGCTGAAACACATCTTTTAGAACATGATATCAAATCATTTTTCTTCATTGGCATTCTTTCACCTCCAAGTGGAATGCTATCTTTGAAATTTCATCTTTTAGTGACATCTGGATTTTTGCTGCTGTTGATATTCTAAAATCAACTTTCTGAGCCAAATAATTTTTGCTGATTAATTCTATTCAGATATATGATCCACTTGCTCTCTCTGTTTGACTATGCTCTTTCAAATCTCAACTAATTATAAGTCTTTTAGAATAGAAGATCACTGAAAACACAACTGACAAGACAGATTTCTGTCAACAGATCACTACTTCTTGAAAATCTTTGTGCCAAATCAAGCTTCTCAAGAAACTCACAGCTGAGCTTGCAGTCAAGATTGCTAAGAAATAGCACTTTCTGATGATTCAAAGAATATTATGATTCATGTCAGATTTTTTCATATGTGAAAACAATTGCTGTATGAAAGAAACTTCCAAACTTCAAGAGAGGCATAAAGAGTTTCTCTATGCCACAATATATACTTTTTATCAATCTTGACTATTCAATAAGATGGAAACTACTTGCTTGCAAATGGGGAAGAAGATACTGGAATTCAGAATAAAACCCATGAATCTCAAAAAACAGTAAAAAAAAGTTAAGAAATCTCAATCTTGACATTCACAGCACAAACTCACAAGAAAGATTGAATAAAGCTCTCTGAAAGCATTAAAGCAAAGACAATTTCAAGTGCACAAAGCAAATGATGCTGACAATACTTAGAAAGCATCCAAAAATAGAAAACAGAAATGATATTTGGCACACTTAGTGCTTCTTCAACTCAACATCTTGATACTCTCATTCTGCTTTTATGAACCTTAAAGCCTACTCACAGAGAGAAAAATTCTGATTGCAAAATTCAGAGCAGCTACTAGTATCTTGCAATCTATCTCTCTGATCATCAGCTAGCTCTTAGCACAATAGAAAATTCAATAGAATGAGCATGATCAGGCTACAAAAGAACAACAGCTTATACTCTACATCAGTGCCTCTTTGTCATTCTTATATGCAATCTTGTGATTTCTTCTTCAGTCATTGAGTATATATATGATCTTCCTCCCCCTCTGATCCATCTTTCTTTCAATTTCTTTTCCACCTTCAAATCTACCACCACAATGATCTAAAGATCTAACATATCAGTGTCTAAGACATTCACCCTCTGGTGTGATCTGACATTATTTTTCTTCATTTATTTATAACATTCAATCTGGGGCTTCTGCAGATGTGAGCTTTCAGAGTTGTCAGTCATGACTTCTGCTGAATCTGAACCATGCAACATCATTGTCATTGACAATGATACAGATACAGAGACAGGCACATCTCAGTCCCCAACTTGAGAGCTGTGGAGAAAGAGACATCTTACAGACTATAGCTTCTCAGAGTATGAGAATCTATTTGATTATTCAGCACTTTCTGATGTCTCTGCATCCACAACATCACAGCCACTGAAGAAACATAAAATTTTCAACTTGAAAACAGTCTTGATAAGATTTTTCTTTCAGCTGAACTTGTTCTTTGCTGATATTGAGATAGACAACTGTGAATCAGAAAATTCATGCAGTATTTGAAGCAAAGTTCATGAAGATCAAAATGCTACAGAAAGAAATGCAGCACCTGAAGAAGCAGAATGCTGAGCTAGAAAAAAAGCATCATGCAGAGCTGATTGAAAAGAACAAGAAGATTGACAAGCTTGAGACTGAGATCAGAGAGCTGAAGCACTGATGTCAATGTTCAATATGTTATACCATTCTCTCTGAGTGGAGAACTCTCATGTGTGGACATAAATTTTGCCAGAAATGCCTCTCTGCCAACTCAAAGATCTGTGAATTGTGTCATCAAGATTTCTGAAGTTATATAATGAGTTATTAGATGATAAAATGCTTCTGAGATTCAGTGTGTGGGTGGAGAAGAAAAGAAGGGACCTACAACCAGTGCTGGTGAACAACACTTTAAGAACATTTGACAAATTTCACACTCATCAATGCACATTCAAGCAATGATTACATATTATCAGCACAGTGAAAAAGTTACAACAGACAAATCTACACTTCACAGACAGCTTTCAACTCAAGATTCAAGACTCAGACTCACATGATTTTCTTCTTCTTCTCATCTCTCTCAAATGATGGTGGGCTGATATTTCAATAATTGATTTTGTGCCAGCTTGATTCTCATCCTGCCTGCTGAATAATCACTTCACACTTGATGAAAAGCATGTTTCTGCTTTGAGGCTGCAATGTTCTGATGAAACTCTGTAAGGCTTTCAAGAGCTGACAGAAATGGAAACAAAGCACATATGTATTCAGTGATTGGTTTAGTTATTTAGTCACTGGCTTGATGCTCATGTCACATGAAAGACTCTGTTTTGATGCTGCAATTGTGCTGTCTCAAAATATGTCTTATTGTGTAGAAGATGAATTGCTGTTGAACACTCTACTGTGTTCACTGCTAAGAGACACAACCTTCAGCTGCACCCTTCTCTTCTTCTATCTCCCCACTGCTCTCATCTTGCCTTCATGAAGCCTGTAACTTCTGTGTAAAGTGATGAGCTTCACATGACAGCTGTCAGGCACATAATCAAAACTCTAATGATTGATCTTGGCCAGCCAATCAGAGCACATAACTTCAACTAATCAATGCACAGATTTTAGAGTTTCTTGACATTTCTTGAGACTACATCATCAGTGGTGATCTCACATGGATATTTATGTCAGGACAATGACTCAGGAAAAGAAAATCACACACATTGTGCATACATACATATGCAATGATGGCCTGCAGTGTTGATTCAGTCTTTGTGTCATCACAATTTTGCTGGCCACAGCTTAGATTGAGCTTTTGAAGGCAATCTGAAAACAAAATATTATTTCAGATCACTGATGCACCAGCAGAATCCATGAAATCAAGTAAAATATTTTCAGTAAGTCTCATTCAATAACCCACACAGAGAATCAGAATGGAGGGACAAACAGTCATAGAAGCTGTAAACAATTGAACTTCATCATTTGAGCAGCAATGCAGGTCTGATGAGAAAGTGATGTCAAGACTGCATAAAAGTTCAATCAACATCAGCTCATATCTCTGAAATTCATTACAGTCATTCAGTGGATAAAACAAGAACTGTGCCCTCATAAAGACAGCCAGATGATAGAGAAGAAAGAGAAATCAAAAAAGCACTCAGATTATCAAGCCATTTGAAGTCATCACAGTTTCCTTCACAAGTCTTCAATTTTGCTAACTGTTGATGAGCCCTTTCTCATCAAGCTTGCATATATATATGCAGCCTCAAAAACAATTCTGATGTATGATATATCTACAGACAACTATCTGTTGGCTTGTGTACAAAGCACAACAAGTTTGGTCATGCAGGCAATCATATCATATCTAATTGAATATGTGTCAGTTGGGTGTGATAGGCCCAATAACATAGTATCTTATATCATGAACATCATTTTGCCAAGAAGCCTTGAAGCCTCAATGAGGGGAAGAAGGGACTTTTCAATCTCTACATCATATTTTCTCAAAAGATCATCATTATTCAAGAGTGTAGGTATATATGAATCAGTCTAAACTTGAAATTTTCAATACCATACCTAACTACTTATTAAAGACTTTATCAAGTTTCTTATTACAATGACTGTTATTCAGATCTCATCAACTGATAAGATCTCACAGCAACATGAAGCAGCCTGAACCTCAGTCAAAGATACTTGCAAACAAATACTCTTTCTTGAAAACATTCAAAGCTTGAAATTCTTTCAGCCTACAACAGAATGTGGCCTTTTGGTTCACTACACCACTGAGGAATACCCTCAAAAGATGAAAAGCTTATAATTCTTCATATTTACTTGCTGCTAATCATTGTGCTAGATGACATCTTCTACCCTGTATGCTGGGAAACCACAAAAAATATCAAATTATTTGCATGTCAGATTCATGTACTTTCCAGAAGAGATGATTATCAAGTCTTTCACTGTTCTCATACCACTTCATGTTTCAGAGCAGATAAAAATTGAAGACATAGCTGTGAATGAAGAAAATTATTACCACATTCTGAAAACTGTGGTTCTCCATGTCATGCCCAACAGTAGAATGAAAGCTCTCACTATTTTGAAAATTCAATAGAGTGAGAAATGCAGAACATGATATTGAAAGAATTGATGTTATGATGGGCTGCTTTTGACATGTTTCAGTGCATCAGTCTTAGATTTTTAGCCAGAAGCCCAGATTTGCAGTCTTATGTGATGGCTAGATATGATTGAATGTCACAGATGCTCTGTAATTTCTTTCTGATATTGTAATTATCTCTTCATCATGATTTCATGTGGATGTAACAAGCAGCAGTATTCCAAGTTGGCCCACTGCTTCATCATGATTTCATGTGGGTGGAACAAAGAGCAGCACCCCAAGCTGCCCTATTGCTTCATCATGGGTATACTGAGATTGAATATGCTCTGTGTTTAAGTTTTTAGTATAAGATTGCATCTGAATTCACAGTAGACTTTATCATCATGAGTCTGAATGCCAGAAGTATCATAATTTGAGAATGAATGACTGACTGATGAAGAAGCCATCAAAACACTGAAGATCAGAGTGAAATTGCATGTGAACAATGCATTTTGTGTATCATGAAGACTCATGCTTGAATTGCTGATGGCAGAATCATTATTTGAGAATAAGCTCAGAGTGCTTCTCATCATTGCTTCAGATGTGCTGAATGCATTCAATTCTTCTGATGAGACTCATGATGCATTTTCCTGAATGATCAAAAAATGTCAACCTGTAGGTGCATCAGCTGTTAAGAGCTTGTCAATTGTGACAGCTTTGTTGAGCTTACTAACCACTTTCAACTGAGCTTGTTCTCTGATCATCTGTTTCATTCAAAGTCACAGCATGCAGATTGATCACTGTCATGCCATAATGTGCCAATTCTGAAAACACAAATTGATCATTTGATCCAGAAGCTTCAGCACTCAAACTGTGTTCTGTTATCATGTTATCTGATATCAGAGAAGAACAGTCAGTGAAACTGTTTGATTGTGCCTGATCAAAGACACTATGATTTGCAAGTCTTGCTGATCAAGTAATGATCATAGCACCAGATGTGAGAGCTGGAAGAAACCACAGTGTCAACATAGACCAATCATTGAAACAGAAGTTTGAACTCATATTGCTGAAGACAAATCCCCCAAAGTGACTCAAAGAGCCTGAAGTGTTACTCAACATCTCTTCTGAAATTGCATCTGTCTCTATATTTTGATTATCTCTTGATGTGCTGAAAATAACTGATACTATTGATGACAGCTGCAGGCCATTTTCCAGAGAAATGAGTGCCAGTCTGTTTTCTTGCTCATGAATCAAAATGTTTGGCTGACCTGTAATGTGTGCAGATTAGCTTCTCTTTTCTGTTTCAAGTTACCACATTGAGTTTACTCAGACTGTTGCCATTCAACATTCCACTTCTGCTTTCAGCCACTGCCAGGTTTGGTATCTCAAGATCATGCATGTGGATCATCTCATGTGCATCATGTCTGTTGCCTGTGATGTTTAGCTCATGATTCTTTCTCTGCACAGCATTATCATATCTTGGCCTGTGAAACTCTGAGCAAATGCATATTCATGAATCAGTTCACACTCTGCTATCACATTGTCAATTCTTTGACTCTGATTGTCTACCATACTTACTTGTGAACTGCAGTTTGAAGCCAAGCAACATCTGTCATCAATCAGACAAAACACTGTCAGAACTGTGATGTGAAAAGAATTGCTGGCAGATGACTGTTGTTGAATGTGCAAAGCAGATTTCTCAAGCTGCACAGTTCATGTTGCTGTTGATTCAGTCACAACAGATGGCATTCTGAAACACTGCTTTCTACTTATGAGCTCATTTGCAACATCTTTGTGGTTTCTGATATCAGATGATCCTCTTTGCCATGATCAGATCTTGCATTGATGCTTTTCACCACAACTCAACTGCTTAATAGACACAACTCAGATGTGATCAACAATGCCTGCTTGTGAGATTAACATCTGCCACCTCCTGTTGATCTCTCTCACAAATATTGTGAACCCATCATCATACAATTTTTGATCATTTGAAATGATTTCAGAAAAAGACAGCACTAGTTTCTTCAGTGTGATGTGATCTTCACTGTTCAGAAGCAGGCTCACCAGATCCACTAGAACTGCAAATGATAGGCTGCAAACTCTGAAGTAAATGAATGGCACCAGCATCAAGACACCAGCACATTCAATTTTTCTTTTCAGAAAGAGAATTCTGATGAAAAATTGAATTGTCTTCTTGCTTGAGAAATCATTCAGTTTTTTCTCTGTTATGAATTTCTTGATGTGCCTGTTCTTGATTTTGACCTTGTGTGTGTCAGCAGCCAACTCATCTACTCATGAACAAAGTTCTTGAGCACACAGATAGACATCATACTTCTTGTCAAGAGAACAGTAGGCAAAAAGCATTCAGATACAGAATGAAATATCATTTTCCAGAAACTGTACAGCAGAGATATGCTGAAATCAAATGTTCACATTCTCCTCTGCAATTGAAGTGAGAGCTCTGAAGATGCCAGTTTTTTCAAGTTCTTCAATTTTCTTTTTTTGCTTCAATATGAATTCAAGCACTTTCATGCAGTGGTTAATTGCTAATGCCAGCTGCTTTCTCAGTCTGACAAGCATCATCAACACTTCTTCTCTCATCTCCAGAAGAACATCATTTAAAGTGTGTGACAAAATTCACAGAGCAGATCTGACATCTTCAGAGTCATAGAACATTGTTGCAGCAGCAAAAGAGCTTCTGCACATAAGATGAAAAAATTCACTTTCTTCAGCTTCACCTGAACTCTTCACTGCTTCTGAAAGATTCATGCATGATCAGTGATTGATTCAGCACTGAACAAGTTGTTCAACACTGAATCAATTACTGTCAGAAAATCAAGAAGCAAAACAGTTTCAAATCTGAAATTGTGCCAACACTATCTCTGATCAAGCTGAATCAATGTGAATTTTGATGAAACAGCACTGCAGCCTGAGCCTCAATTCTCATACTTGATATGCACAAGTATTTCAAGAAGTAGCTGAACTAAGTCATGAGCAAGGCTGAAATTTGTTTTTGATCAAGATTGATCTCTCTGTAGCTGATATAATCTTTGAAAATTGTGAAAAAAATGAGATCAATTCATTCTTGTTTTGCATGTTTTGTTTTCAGCCATTGCAAAAACAGAGCAATGAGTACTTCATAGCATGGTCAGAGAAATCAATGAGTTTCTGCACAAATGAAAGTGGATGCTCTTAGAACAAAACTCAATGTACTCTGTAACTACATATCTATGACATTCTTCATTGCATCAAAACAAGCTACAACAAGATTTGCACATACCAAATTGAAAAAATGTTCATGTCACTTCCAGCAGACAAGCCAACATGCAAAGATGTTAATTGAATTAAAATTGCATGAATCAGATTCATCATCAGACTGAATCATGAAAGAGTTGTGTGTTTATGCTGCAGTCTTGCCAGAATATGTTGAAGTAACTTCTCTAGTAGTAGAAAACAACAAACTCTGGTCTCAAAATGCAGTTCACAGATTGATAAGATTTTGTACTAATCTTACTGTGCTTGAGATCTGGCTCATGCTTTCTCTGCCTTGAATGTGAACAGAATGTGATTTGGAAGAGCACTTCACAAGAATGTGATAAGCTTCACACTTCAAGGCAGAAAGCTTGAGTTCTTAATGCTAGCATTTCATCTCCCACTCAGTTCCCATAATAATGTGAGAAAGCTTACAGTTCTAAACATGAAGATTGTGTTATTGCTAATGTGGTGTATCTGAAGATGCTATGAGCTTTTCAGAACTGCTTATAGTTTCAGTCTGATAAAAAGCCTGGTCCTGCATGCTTTGATGGCAGCTGTGGTTATAGTGTGCTTTCAGAAATATATATATTAGTATATGAAGAATGATTTCCAGAAACCCCTTTCACAGTGTCAAGACTATTATGAAATGTATCACAACTACTCAGCAATCACTAAATAGCCAAAATGATTTGTTTCCAATTCTACAGAGCAGATATGAAGAGCTAACATTCTCTAGAATAAGATTTCATCAGATACCACTCATAACAATCTCAAGATAAGCATTTATGAAGTTTCATAATGTGCAGATGTTGAGTCATGCAGAAATCAATTCAGATGCAAGTTAGCAATCAGTCAGTGATGTGAATTTGGGTCCAGTGATCAATCAAAATCAAGACTCTCAATTCACTTTTCATACATAAGAGATTCAGAATCTTGACCATTTCTGTAATCATTTCACTGAAATATGAGCTTGTCAATGTTGCAGTTGGAGAAGACACATTCATCAGATTTAAAGCCAAATGTCAGCATTTGATACAGAAGCATCTTACTGAGAGTGATCATTTGGTTAATATTCAAGACTTTCACAGCACTGTTCTATATATCACTCAATAGTTTATGAACACAAAGAGAGGCTGTTTTTGAAATGAACAGAAACAGTACCTGAAAGAGAAAATTCAATGGTTGCAGACTGTAAATCAGTACAGATCAGAGCAACATTCCCTTCACATCATACTTATATTCTAGATAAACTAAAATGCAGACTGTACATCATTCATGATCTCAAGCATGTTAGACACATTGAAACATATCTGAAATGCACATACAGCACAATCACAAGTCAGAAATCATTCATTTGCATGTATGTCAAGATAGTATTTTCTGACAAGAGTGAAGATACTCTGCAGTCTTGTTTACAATTCAGTGAAAGATGAAGCTCAAGAACAGAAATGATTGAAAGTTCACAGAATGAAAGTATTCTGATACACAATACTAGAGATAACTGAAATGATACATACAGAGTACACAGATGAAATTGAATACTTTTTCATGTCTTCTTGAAAGTGTGGCTGGCTTGGTCTTCTATAGTTCTTCATCTTCTTTCTCTTCTTCTCTCATCAGTGGTCTTCATATTCCAACCCCCTGCTAATAAATAAAGCAGAAGCCCATTCAGATGCTAAGCAAATAACTTTCTACAAAAAACACATGAAACAGACACTTGATCAGACTACAAATTTTTATTAATTCTTTCAAGCATGACAATTGCAGTGCTTTCACTGAAATGTCAAGCTTCTGTGCCTTCATTCTTTCTCATGACACTTCTGAATATTTTGGTAACAGTCAAAGAACACATTGAAATCATTGAATGCTTAGAAAGAATGTATCATCATGATGTCAAAATCCTTACAGACAGAATCAATGAACTATTCAGCAATCTTCAATCAGCAACAGAGAACAACAGTCATTTGAAAAGAACCTTGAATGAAATAAAAGGCTTCTTTGACAATATGCACCAGAATTTCATGAGAGGAAAAGAGGAAGTGCAAAACCAGTGCAAGAGGAATAGCAATTTGCATCAAGAACTCTTTGATTCCAACACACACCAAATGAAGCTTCAAGAAGTCAATAGATTGATTTTACACCAAGTGCAGAATTATAAGAAAACATTAACTCATCTATGCCAGAAGAACAAACTCAACATCAAGAAGATAATCAGATTCAGAAACAAATCTCAGTGAAGCAATCAGATTTTTGAGAATTTAGGCTTGTCAATGCACTTGGCTGTGTTATTTATTTCCAGAACTGTAGTTATGTAACAGCTTGTTTGGCTAGCAGAAATGTATTTTGATTGAACTTTTTGTGTGACAAATGAAAGATCACAAAATCCCTCAAAAAATTCTCAACTTTTCTGCTGCACACACAACATAGGCAGTGGTCACAGGGGGGAACTATTTTGTATATTAATATATCTACAATGTAGAGAGCCATTCATGCAAACTTCATTTTGACTGCTGTTCCTCACAGAGAGAGCACAGATTGATGAGAGACAACACTAAACAGATTTCTGCCATTCTTTGCACCAGGGTTGACTAGTATCAGTGAATTTTTAATATTAGCTAGCTACTAATGTATGCCATTCAGGCATGATATATTGATTTCAGCTTTTTTATATGCTTCAAATTTACTCAGATGAGCTTTTGAGATCTATTATATAACTGCTTAACTATCTAACCATTCAAAATGTTCTGTTCCAATTTCTGACAGGCAAAAATATATGCTCTACTTGCTTCAATTGCTTCAACTGTTTCAGCACACAGCACTCCCACAGGCATACAGCCTTGAGATCTATCAATATGTGAAAAACTACATCACTCAATTGAATCAGAAATATCATCAGGTCATTCTAATGATTACATCAGTTTTCAATGACAGTGATTGCTGATAATCATATTTGCTTTGACAATATACTAATTATAAATGCAGCTGACTTTAAAAACTAATGACAATCTCTCAGACTCCAATGAATACATCAAAGTTCATCAAATCTTTGAAAAAGCTGCAGCAGATGCTGAAGCAGATGTCAGAACTCATAAAACCTAAAGCTGATGAAAGACAAGCAGCAGACTTCTTTCACTGATGATAGATTCATTGCTGTTCAGTTTCAGTGATGTATCTATTTCATTTCAAAAGATGTAAAATGCACTTTGATTTTTAAGCTTGACTTTGATCTTGCATGCATGCATAGTTAGAAGCTCAGATTTGACAAACAGATCATCATTATCATCATCATCATTCAACATGATACAACTCTTGACTGACATTTGTATTACTGAAGTTTGTTTGTAACTCTTTAGTCATTTGATTTTGAAACTTCAGAGTTCACTGTGAGTGTTGATTTGGGAAGTGAAGCTTCAGCATGCAGTTATGATTAACTTCAGTCAGTGTCTCTTTATGCATAGTGCAGCAATTTTATGACAAGACTGACTTGTGATTCACAGTATGTTGGGAATGTCACAACTGGACACTGTAATAAATATACAGCATTTTGTTAATGATTTTGTTTAACATTAGTTTTCTTTTTAGTGGACATGAATCTCTAAGGGCTGTTGGAGTTAGCATCCTTTATATAATATGTATGTAACTATGTAAAGTTGTGATTGCTTGAGACAGCACAAGTACAAAGAATGTCAAGATTGTTCCAGATTTCTTAATCTTTTTCACTGTTTTTTGAGGTTCATGAGTCTTATTCTGAATTTCAGTATCCTGTTTTCATTTGCAAGCAAGTAGTTCCCATCTTATTGAAATAAAAGTATATATGTATTGTGGCATAGAGAAACTCTTTATGCCTCTTGAAGTCTTTCATACAGCAACTGTTTTCACAGATGAAAAAATCTGGCATGAATCATAATATTCTTTGAATCACTAGTCAAAAAGTGCTATTTCTTAGCAATCTTGACTGCAAGCTCAGCTGCAAGTTTCTTGGGAAGCTTGATTTTGCACAAAAGATTTTCAAAATCAAGACAATAACCTGTTGTTCTGACAGAAATTCATCTTGATCTCAGTTGTGTTTTCAGTTCTAGTCTAAAAAGAATCACATAATTGCTGAGATTTGAAAGAGTTGAAGAGAGCAAGTGGATCATATACTCAGAGCTAATAATCAGCAAGAACATAAGAAATTCACTATAGTCATGGTCTGAACATTAAGAAACATTTGACTCAGAAAGTTGATTTTTAGAATATCAACAGCAGCAAAGATTCAGGTGTTGTTGAAAGATGAAATTTCAAAGATTGTTAGCATTTCACTTGTAGTGCACAGTGAAAGAGTGTCAATGAAAAAAAATGATTTGATATCATGTTCTGAAAGATGTGTTTCAGCCAAAGTATCTGTCAGAATCTGAAATGAGTGTGATCTTGAGAAGATCAGAATGAAATATGCCAATGCAGTAGTCATTGTAGGCTTCATCCATCAGCATCTCTCTCTGCTCATTGAATAATCAACATGTTGGCTTTGCAATTCTTTTCAGCTTGAGTCATCAGTCTCTGTGTGTCTGCAGAAATTGATTCTTCTGATACAGACTTAATAAAAGGGAACAAGTCACACAATTCAAGTGCTTCTTGCATGTGAGAGGAATTGGGAGAGAAACCTGAGTTTTTTTTTTGTCATTGTTAGCTTCAGCATTATCATCTGAAAATTCAGTATTATCAGCAGAAGTATCTCACAAGATTGATTTTGAATTATTTTGCCTCAGCTTCCAGTTTTCTGCAAATTAGAACAGAATCAATGCATCAGTGATTGTGACTGGAAAAGTCAAAATTGACTTCACCAGAACTGTAGTGGCAACTGACTCATAGTTCATATTATATTGTGAACATTCTCTTTCCAGACAATATAAACTTGCCAAGTAGATATTTCAACTGAGCAATAATAAAAACAATTTCAAAGAGAAGAAGAAAAGAAGGAAGCAAGCTGTTTTTATAATGATATTTTAAAAATCACCATCTTATTAATAGTTTATTTGATAATAGCTTCTCAGTAGAGAACAAAGCAGAGATTGAAGTCTTTCTCAGCAGATGAATTTTTAGCTGAGTCTATGCCAGCTATCTCTTAATGCAGACACATCAAATGTGGCTGCATCATAGCTTCAGAGTGAGACACAATGATTTGATGAGCTGTAAAGAGCAAAGTAAGAAAAAAAAAAGATTTGTTATTCAGAAGTTTATTTTCTTTGTGATGTACTTTGTAGTGAGCTACAAGAAAGAGTGAAGTAAAGAAAGACAAAGTTCTGTTCTCTGTAAAATTTTCTTTTTTTGAAGCAAGTATCTGCTTCTTGTAGATTGATTATTAGAACTGTCATCATCTCTTTCATTTGCTAATATAAATTGCAGCATATTGACAGATTAGCAAAGATGACACAGTACATGCTGCAGCCTGTGGTGAAGAAAATGAAAAAGAAGAACTTGAGTGAAAGAGTGAAAAGAAAGAGAAAGAAAAAGAGAAAGACAAAATTTATAGCAGATTATCTGTAGAGCTAGAATCAAAGCAGCTTACTTCTTCATGTGACATAGTTTGTAAACACATGACACATGATCATTGAACTCTTCAAGTGCTGGCATTGCAGTGTCAATCATGATGATACAGAGTGGGCAATAGGTAGGCCAATAGCTTATGCTGCCAACCATTCAACATTTAGATCATGTTCCTCAGGGATTTGGGCCATATTTGGCTGTTTGATGGTTGGGTTTACAGGCAATTTTACTGCTAAATCTGTGATATATTCCATGGTAAATTTTTTGTTAAATTTGACAAATTTGGGGTCAATGTTGCCATCAAATTGCCAATTTGATTTGCCCCCAGGAATAGCAGGGGAAATCAACAATTCTTTGTTCAATTTCTCATAATTCAACATCCCTAGAGATGATTATCTTTCCAGTCTCAGGGTCCCAAAGACAAAATGTAATTGATCTTGATAGCCCACTAGCTCAAGCTTCTTGGACCTAGGTTTCAATTTGGAAGATTCATTGAGATTCTTCACATAGACATTGCAGCATCAGTGTTTGAGCCATTGAGCTGACAGTTGAACATCTGTCCAAGCTTCAAGCAGCATCAATGACTTTGTATTCTTTCTGCAGCTGTATAGAGATGTAGGTGTAGGCAATAGATTGATCATCATGCTCAGCCTTAACTGTGTTGCCCCAGAGCCACTTTGGAAGGCCTGAATCAATTAGAGCTTCTGATTCATTCAATGATTAATTTAGATCACTCTCTCAAACATTTCATCTTGTTGAGGTGTGTCAGGGCAGATTTCCTGGTGTTAAATCTTCTTCAGCTTGTAGAAAGCTGCAAGGCAATTGCTCTTGAACTTTTTGATGATGCCAATCTTTCTATCTGTTGCAGCCTCAATCATGTTAACTCAGTCAACTATAATCTTGTAGGCTTCAGATTTCTCCTTTAGAAGAAATATCCATTGAAAACATGTGGCATCAGTTATAACAAGGAAATATTTCACACCACCATAGGTAGGAACTTCTTCATCAGTAGGGTCAGAAAGCATCTTTCCACCACCTGCTATATCTATATAGAACTTAGCTGCTGATCTAATTGAACAATTTGCAGGCTGGAAGGAGTTGCAATCTTGCTTTGCCTTCATGCAAGTCTCTCAGAAACCTATCTTCTTGGCATTCTTGCTTCTCATTTCTGTCTTGAATCCTTCACTAGTAGAGTCAAATCATGAGCATTAAGGTGCAACATCTATGCCACCCTAGCATTGTTTCTTCTTGTGATGTAGGCTTCTTTGCTCAGTGGCTAGGAACCAGACTCAATATCCTCTAGGTCTTTGTGTTGATTTTGAAAAATATTGCCTATGTAGACAGACTTCAAATGCTCTTCAGGCAGGCATAGGCCAAAATACTTTGTGTTCTTGAAGCTCATAAAACAAATACATCCTCATCAGAGAGAAGAGCTTCAAAGCTTGTAGTCTTATCTGAAGATTTCATTAGTAAGGCATGCTTGCCTGCATACTCAACTTGCTGAACAGTAAATCCATCTCAAATAAGCTTGCCAAAGCTTAGAAGGTTGACCCATAGATCAGTAATCTTCTTCTATATTTAAGTAAACTGTTGCTAACATCAATTAAAGATCATGCTTATACAGGAAAGCTTTAGACACATCATGTCTCTAATACTGAAAGGTGTTTTCATTGAGTCAGAACCTCTAATCACTAAGACAATCAGGACTCTTAACAATATTCAAATCAACTGTAGTCTGTTGTCAACATTCTGACTTGCTCTTTTGTGTTTCAGTTCATGATCAAAATTATTAATCTCCTGTCATCTAGCATGTGATTCACTCTCTTTCTTACTGTGCAGGAGAAGAATCAAGCTCAGTCTCAGTGCTGCTGATTCAGATCTGTGGCATCTTCATCAGAAGTCTACTCTTTGTGAAGTCAGTTCAAAAAACAACAAATTGTCATGTTCAAATTCCCTCTGCCTCCATCACCAGGAAAAGAGCACAATCAAGGAAAGTCTTTGAAGCTGAATCTTCAGTCTGGCTGTCAAGAATATCATTTTGTGTGGAGTCAATAAAGATGTATTGAAACTGAAGTTGGAAAGAAATCACATACTAATCAGAGTAGCTACTCTGAATCTTGCAAACACAGTCTTTCTCTCTGTGACTTGTGTATGCAAGAGTGGTTTCCCTCTGTACATGCACTTAGATTTAATAAAAATTAAGCTAAGCTCATGAGCAGTCTTGGTGTTTGTGCAAATGCTCATTCTTGAAAAGTATAAGAAATGAAGACTAGAAGTCTTCTATCACAGAAAGTATGTCATCATAATATAATGACTCATGCTGGCATTTAATAGAAATATTCATTGCACTTGAATTCTCAAGAGAAAATGTGATTGAAGATATTTATAAGATGCTTCTATTGCTTACTATAACATTTTTTCATTAAGCAAAGCATCTCCTTTTGGTAGTTGATCTGATGAGTACCAAGATGTTGAGCTTAGGAGCACTAAGTGTGCTTTTGAGTTCTGTTTTCTAAACTCTAGAAGCTTCTAAATATTGAGATTATCAGCATCTTTTCATTTGCTTTGTGAACTTAGACTCATCTTTGATGTCAGTGATGCCTTCAATAAGAGATTTTTTTTTCTTATCATATACATTCATTGTATGACAAGCTGATTACATGTTAGCAGAGCTAACATGCAGTAGCATCATAATTAAATTGAAGTATGAGATGCAAGAGAAAAGAGAGGAAGAAGATTAAGAAAAGCCAAAGAATGCTATGGCATTGATAAGAAATGATATCATTATGACAGCATAGAGGGCTGATCCAGATGGTTAGAAGAGAAGAGAAAGAGTGAAAAAGAAAGTGAGATTTTGTAGTTACAGAACTTGACTTAAAAAAGTGTGGTTCTTCATGTTATGTAGTTAATACAGCTGGGAGCAGCCAAAAAATCAACAGCATCTTGTTTCCCAGTCAATTTGCTGCCAGAAAGCCACATTCACCTTCTTATGTCAAAGCTTGTGAGTAACTGGTTGATTGAACTCAAGAAAAATCAAGCATAGATGAAGCAAGCTCTGATAAACAAATGATTATTTGCTTTCTCTTGCTATCATAGATGCTTTGCTTGTATGTGCTGATAAACATTCTTGAAGCTTTTTCCACAACAAGAACTAGACTTTTTAGAGATTTCTTGTCTCCACACATCATTAAAAATCTTTCATTAATGTTCAAGATTCTTCTGACTTCATGAATGCAATATTATGTTGGAAAATGATGTCTGAACAGAAGTTGCAAATACAATTCAGCTCTTTATCACAGATTTGATGACACTAGTTGCATATTCATCATTCAAAAAGTTCTGAATTGTTTCTTGATATACTTTCAGATCATCATTAAATGTTTTCTTCAGCTGAAACATATATGAAGTGTGAGCAGCAAGACTTCATGCCATTTCATTCAGCTCATCAAGAGACTTAAAGTTCACTCCAATCAGTTCTCCAGATACTGTGATAAATGTTTCATGAATTCAAGCTGATGGCATATAAAGTATCATTGAAGCATCAATCTCAGCCACATATCCTTCTTCAAATTGACTTGAAGTCTTTGTCAGACAGTCACTTTCACCAGAGAGCTCTGTAAATACTTCAAGATTTTGTTCAGTGGGAGAATATAGAAGCCAAATACAACACAAGACATCAATAGACTGTGAAAGAGCATGTTTATTCTGATTTAAGGTTCTTGATCAGTCATTTTAGAAGGGTTTTTAGCAAGGATAAATAACTCATCTATATGAAGATTCACAAAAGTTTGGGCAGGCACAAAATTCATTTCAAGTGAAAGACTTTCATAAGATGCTATTCTCAGCTGACTTTCAAGAGCCTGATTAGAATGTAGCTGCTGATACTTCTTTGATAGCCATATATTCATCAGTGAATATTTATCACTATCATTCTGTTCATTCAAAGACAGCATTGCTTGATATAAAGCTGTGGATATTTCTTCCTCTAATTCTGCTAGATCTACTTCTTGACCATCTTTTAGTACATTGAAATCTGACCTTTGGTGTAAAGTTGAATGCATGGCATGAAATAGTCTTCTTGCAGAGAATTCATTGTTTTAACATTTCTTCAGATTTATCAACACAGATTCTTTTCAATCAAGTCTTTGGCCAGTAGGCAGAAGTTGAAGCTGTTGTAATTCACATTGTGAAAAAGAGCCATCACTTTGCAATCACTCAATCCTTGAAATAAGACTTGTAAGACAGAATCAGTGTGAAACATTGACAACTGTGTCTAAAGATTCACTGATCTTAGCAAAATCCATCTAGCAAAGAAAATGATTTCATATCTTGAAACTGAAATGACTCAGTTGCTTGACATACAGATATCTCTCTACTGTGTGGTATGATTTCTAACATTTCTGAAATTGACCAGTCTAAATGCTGACTGCAGCTTCTGCATTGTTGAACATGTCATTTTAGCTCTTTTGAATGAACTCTTTTTCCACACTGCAGGAGGCATGACTTTTTCTTCAGAAATGCACTGCATGGATGTTGTTTATATTTCTTTATCAATATCAGTAACTTGCAATATGGGCATTTCAGATCTAAATTTTTAGAGATGCATGCCTCCCTCCAATGTCAAGGCAGATTTTTCCATAATATCTCATTTTCACAAAATGGGCATTGCTCCATAATTAAAAAGTTGTCAAATGAGGAGTGGTGGATGAGAAAAGAGAAAGAATGAACAAGATGTGAACAAGAAAATGTGGACAAGAAAATGTGAACAAGAAAATGTGAACAAGAAAATGTGGACAAGAAAATGTGGACAAGAAAATGTGGACAAGAAAAGATGAACAAGAAAAGGTAGCCATTAATGCTGGGTTACATAGGTGGGTTTCATTAAAAATGTATTAACTAATTAAAACATTCAACTTCAGGGCTTTGATGTGCCAAATCATGTTAGAATCTGATGGGCATAATGTATGATTGATATTATGACTACTCCATAGCTGGGAAATCTATCAGAAGGATATGACTGTGGGTCACATGGTACTAGAGCTAGCTGTATTACATAACACCTCCCCATGCAGCAAATCATACCAGAATCCCAGAGATTTGTTGAATCATAAGAATTACATTGACTCAACCCCAATCATAATGTTATTTACTCTCAACCTCAAAAAGATAATTTGAACATAGAGTCAACATACATTGAACATAGCAGCACATAATAACTACAATAAATTGAGAATACATGGAAACACATTTCTACATATAAGAAAACCAGAATGCCAACAGGTTGATTTGATTAGAAGCAGTAAAAAAGGTGTCCACCCACATGCCCAGAGCCCAACATACTAATTCAATTAAAAAAACACTCACCCACCCACCCACTCAAACACAACATTAAAAATGCCTGAAGGCACCACAAACACACAAAATATTAATGAAAAAAAAAAAAAAATCCACCCACCCATCCACCCAAAGGCAACATTTCAATTTGAAGCTTCTGCTTCAGCAGAGTTATTGTTTTCACCCTCTTGAGGCACCAAGATTGGCACTAATGTAACAGGTTCAGGGCCTGAGCTCAAAGACAGCATACACTGACCAGAGTCAGGTGGATGGCCAGAGCCACTTTGATGACTGAAGCCAGAAGATTCATAGTGTTGGCCAAAGTCAGGCAAGAATAGGCCACTGAGGCAAGAAAGAAAAGTTGATGTGGAAAAAAAAAAAGTACAATTGAGCTTCATCAGAGTTCTGGCAGAAAAATCCTCACTTTTTTTTTTTGTCTATATAAAAAATATGGTCAATATTGCTGCTATTCCATTCAGAATTCCATTTACTTATGCCCAAAGACTCACAAAATTCCTTTCACAGAAGACTTATCTCTTCCTTCAGGAAGGCCAAACACTCTTCCTGCCTCTACATGCACAATATTAGTTGATAATATCTAATTGAATTTCATATTTGGAAAATTAAACATATCATCTGAATCCTGAGAAAGACTGACAAGAGATCTCACTGCTTCTGTAAAAGAGCCAGCAATGTGTCCTGGTAAGTCAACAAGCCTACTGTTGTTGCTGGTAGACTTGCAGCAACATTCTCCTCTGAGAAGTCACCTTCCACTGCTTTGCACAATGCTGAAGCTAGTCTTTCAAATTCCTTTTCAAGAGCTTTCTTTATCAGAGCATTTCCATCTGATCAATACTCTTTATGGAGTTTATGAATCTTCAAGATCAGGATGTGGTGACAGCCATCAACCACCACACAACACTTTTTGGCCAAGAAGCAATTTGAGCAGATCTTATTCATTCCCTGCTGGTGATTGCAGAACTTGTCTAGATGCATCATGTAGATTCAGTCAAGACACTCACAGCAAATTGTTGGCTTGTCATCAACAGCTTTTTTGCCCTTGCAGGCCTTTGGAGACACACTAGTGGGTGACAACACAGTGGCACTCTTGCAAGTGGCTGGCATTTTGCAGCAATCACTATATATATCATTAGTTTGCTCTGATTCTATGCAGATCTGCTCAACTTACCAAGAAAAATGATTATACAGAAAGGAGGGGGGGGGGAGAGAGGGGGAGAGGGAAGAACTTGTTGATTGCTTGAAGAAGAAAAAAGAAGAAGATGAGATTTGTGTTCAAGATTTTCTGTTATGAAATCCCAAGTGTTTTTAATTTCCCAATTGGAACACATTGCTGTGGGAATGTGTTTCTCCAGTATCCTATATGATTATCCAGTTGCCTAGCATGTTTACCTGCTTGAGCCTCTATATGCTATTTCATTATGTTGATATCTATATAATTGAGCCTTCCAGAGGCTCTACAAACTGATTTCAATGAATTATGAAGAATAGATGAGCAACTTAAGCATTCTATATTGAGATATCTTTGCTAACAGTCTATTATATTCCAGTTGAATCTGGCTCAAAATCAAGCACATTGAAAATGCAAAACAAAAGCATATTGGAAACACAGAATGAAAACAACTTATACTGCTCAAAACTTTCACTTCTTCCTCTTTGATTTGGAAGCTGCAGCAAGCTCAGCTGCACATTGCTTTTGCTTTTCAATCTCTGCCTCAAAACAGACAAGCCCTGACTCAAAAAATTCCTCTAGGTCAGACTCAGTGCCAGCAGGAGCATTTGCAACAGAAGCATTTGCCTGTTTTGCTGGCATCTCCACTGTCAATATCACATCATCAAGAACTTTATAATCTGCCTGCCTTTTGAAGCAACATTCACCTGAATCATCATGCTGCTGCTCAGCAAAGTCATCAATGTCAACATCACAGAATTCAGATTTTCAGGTAATGATGCTTCAATAAGTACTGAGATATTCATTATCATCAGCCTTCTGATCATCACTTGAAACATCAGTCAAGATCTTGACTCATGCTGCAATATTGTCATATATTTCTATGTGAAATTAACTGCTGACCTTTGTTGATTATAGAGTTGATTCACTTATGCATCAGATACCATTTATCACAGGGTGAGCTGTTCTCAATGTCAAGAACAGGAGTGGCTCAATAGAACATCTTTTTGAAGGAATTCTGATCAAATAAACATGTGAAATAAGCCACAAGTTTGTCTTGTTCTGTACAGTGATGAATCTTCATCTCAGGGTTGTCTGCACAGCTGATCTTCATGAGATATTTTATATGCATCTGTTGACTGTTAGCTAGAGCTATTGCAAATGGCAGAAGAAAAAGAATGCTGATCCTGAACTTCTTTAGATTGTGGCATTTTCAATTCTTCAAGATGTCTCTTACTTGCTTTTCATATTCAACAGTTCAATACTGGATTTCCAATTGCTTATCTAGAGAGCCATATATCTCATTTACAACCTTCAGAATTCCAGAATAATGCAGGAAGAGAAGATACATTCATCAGAGTTTTTTGAAAAGCTTCTTCTCTCTAGCTTTAATCTCTTTGAAGCATTGAGCAGATGAATGCAAAATCACTCCTACATTCTCAGAATTGGAAAAGAATATAACCTCTGTACTTGCACTTTCAAAGAAGATGTCAGCTGGTGGCTTCAGAAGGGGAATATTCTCTTTGTCAGAGTTTGAAGACTCTGAGAAGACAGACATGCTGAAAAGTCAATTTTCAATGTGTATATTGCTATCAAGATGGATAGAAAGCTGGATTTGAACAACTGAAAAACCATGAGTGGCCATGTTGCTTTATGTATTCAGATCAAAAGCTCATCAAGTTGACAACTAACAGGAATCTTTCCAGCAGCTGCCAGATTCCCATTTGCTGTCAACTTAGATGAAAACTCTTATTTGATGGATGAATATTGATATGCTACTGCAGCTACTCTGCATATTCAGGCCAATCAATGCATCTCATTACAGAGAAATCTGCAGATTACAGCAGCATAGTCAATCTTTGTGCTTGAAAGAATTTTCATCTGCAGCTCTTGAGCTATGCCACTCTCACCACAACAAAGGTTTTTGCTTTATAAATATATGAGCAACAGCATTTCTTCTCTCTTTACTCTTTCATTCTGTATTTTCTTTCAAACTTGGTGCAACATGTTGATAATCACTACATTGTTGATTCTCTATTTACAAATTCTGATTTCAATCAATCTATTCTTTACTTACAATTAACCCCCCCTTACATACAATATGCAACACAAAATCCATGCAAGATTTCTGAAATTTCATGCATGAAGTGAGTTACAGGCTCAGCAGTCATCAAATCTGCTGTTTGGGGAACTACCCAATGCTGCCACTGAGATTGATACCAGAACTGTCACTGAAACAGTTGAAACAGTTGATCAAGATTATTATTCTACAGTATGCATGTCCACTCTAGTTGGTTACAGCCTTCTAATCTGTTTCTTTCTTTAACATGCAGGCTACCACTGATTCAGAAGAATCAGATGTCAAATCTGAACCCAAAGAAGCAAGAGTCAAGACAATTGTCAATGAAGCACTCTTGAACAAGCCAGATAACCATGATATTGGCAACACATCTCAACCCAGAATTTCAAACAAACAAAATCAAACTCTCAAAGATTTTTTTACCCTGATTGACAACAAATTCACAAAGATCCTGCATCACCAATCTGAGAGACAAACTCTAAGTCAGTTTGCAACTGCATTTGATCTATGATGTGAGCAGTCAGGAATATCTCATCAGCAGTATACAGCATTGAGAGAGATTCTCAACTCTGTTGAAGACATCAATACTCTTAAGATCTTACTCAATGATCTAAGTGATTTGAAGAAAAAATGCCAATCACAATTCCCTATTCTCTCAATTAGATCAACATCAATTTCTGTTGTCCCCCAACAGCTCCCAATGCTGTCAGCCATGAACAGAAAATCCCTGAAGACATTGAGCCAATTGAACATGTTCTTCCAGAATTCAGTTGCATTACTTGGGGTCCTTGCTCAATCTCCAGCATTCCACCACAAGATCCACATTGACATGGCTGAGCTGATTGATGAGCCAACTGAGTTATGGCAGTCATTCAGTTGAGATAGTTCAATAAGATGCACTTCAGGGGATTTTGCACAATACTCCAACAGAAATTCAATATTTTCTTCCAACATTGTACATCATACCTGCCAAATCACAAACTGCAAATGCCACAGGTCACCAGGTGCACTGCACTATGAAAGAGTTCAATTTGTGGCTCAAGATCAGAGACCTGCCTCATGCAAATCTGGGAGCATTATACTGCATGTTCACCTCATGTTTGAATATAATCCTCTCACAAACAAGACTGTGTTCAAGAATATGGTGCCACCCTTTCATGCTAGAGAGCTGATTGAATGAAAAGATGAAGACCAGAAGCTACTACTTGATGAAAATAATTATGTCTGTTGGGTGAACATTTACCTTAACTACAAATTCAACAGTACACATGATGTATCATCACAAATAAAATCAGATCAGCTGTTTCTCCAACAAGTACTCAGAAATTCAGAAATCTGTATACTATGCCTCAGTACTCCTTTATGTGAAGAGCTAGAGATCTCTCATTTCAGCAGGCATCAGTTAATTCAAATGCTCTGCCCAGGCAACTTGATATGTTGAGTAATCTCCATCTCTTTCCAGCTTTTCATTAACAGATTTGGGTTATACTGCAACATGTATAGAAGTATAACTGATTTTTATTTGATACCTGCAGAGTTGAGTGCTGCAGAAAGAAGAAAAAAAAACAGTCTATACACAATCTCTCTTGGCCCACATGCTACAAACTATCCAGATGTTATTGGTGCACTGACACCAGCATTTCAAACACTGAATGAAGAATTTGATGTTTCAGTCACACATGAAGACACAATAAGAGTTGTTGCACTCTGTATTGCCTTTCTTGAAAACATGTCTCAGCAGAATGACAATGCAGAAATCAAAAAACCTTCTGCAGTACATTCCTGCCAAATCTGCAATGTTGCTGAACCTCAGAGGCATAATATGTTCTTTGATACAGTAGCAGAGGGCCAATACCACTACCAATTACTCAATACCCAATCAGAAATCCTTCTTATAAGAACTGCTGCTGCAAGGGAGAAAGAATGAAAAACATCTGGCATGAATAAGAAAAACTTCCCAATCCTTCAAATGAGCTCATGCATTAATCTAGTAATCTTCTTTTCTTCTGACTCTGCTCACAGTGAACTTTTCAGAATCTTCAAGATGATGCATACTTTGTTGATGACACACATTCTCACAGCAAATGAACAAAAGAAATACTGTCAAAATCTTCAGTGATTTTCATTCCCACAACATTGAGGACAACTACAGTCTTCATTAACCCATCTGAAGTCATATCAGCTCCAGAAGCATGCCCAGACATCTATCACAATTTCAATTATCCTTCAATACACAATGAAACAGAACTGAATTCATTCTGTTATAGAACAATTTCTGTGAAACTTCTTTGGTGACACATTCAACAGCTTAGATATTTCCTGTACACTACTTGCTAAGGCTTTCAGTGCTGTTGCTCAGAGCAATTCCACACTGGTATTCCAGATTCCAGTTCATCCAGACAAACTTCATCAGGTTGTGCTTGAAGATCAAACCATGCTACAGAAGATAATCAATGCAGTAGTAATGACAGCAGAACTAATCAAATCAAAATCTCAAGCAGTGCTAATACTGAGATCACAGCAACTCTCAGTGTCAAGTCATATGTCATTCAGAGAGAATTCTAACAAACAAATTGCTGAAGCTGCACCAAAAGCTGAAAAGAAACTCCAGGCATGAAAGAATCAGTCAAACATGCATATTGGCATTCACTACATGAATCAAGCAAAGAAGTATGCACTTCCCAACAATTGCAACATGCTGGCTGAGAAGAATAAGCATCATGAGTT
The DNA here is from genome assembly GCA_029449355.1 of Emydomyces testavorans. NCBI lineage: Eukaryota > Fungi > Ascomycota > Eurotiomycetes > Onygenales > Nannizziopsiaceae > Emydomyces > Emydomyces testavorans. The sequence goes on from CP120628.1 coordinate 6,171,795, forward strand.
CAAGAACTTGATGCAGAGAACCAACAAACAAGATGTTGAGAAGGTAGTCTTCTTTTATTCCTAACTGAACTGTCACTAATGTTGAAAAAATCTTGCTTGTACAGGAAATCTTTAAACACATTCTGTCCCTAGTACTTGAAGATGCATTTGTTGGATCAGAGTCTTCAATAAGTGAGAAAGTTAAGCTCATTCACAATCAATGCCCTACACTTATCAACAGTCTGCTGTGCACAGATTCTCACAAGAAGAAGACTGAGAATACTGATGAAGAGAATCTCATTCATGATCATATCAAATTTCACATTGCATCCTCAACATCATGCCAATTGCAGACTGAGAAAGAACTATATGCAGTCAGCATTCCAACTATGCACCCCAATAGACTGCCAGCCAATCATAATTTCATGACTGAACTTCAGAGAACTTACAGTGAGGAATATAATATGTGCATGCAGAATCTCAGCTCTACATCCATACAATTTTTTCAAAAGATAACCTTTACATTTCAAGATGATGCCCACCACACCACATTGCTACAAGATGAGCTGGTGGAATACACACATTCATCATGCTCAGAGTTTGGCCAAATTGCAAGCATTTTCAGTCACTATTGAGGAAATCAATGGAGGGTCTTTATTGAAGTGTTTCCTGCCAACAGAATTCAACATGAGAAGGCATTGAATCTGCCAATTCTACAGATGAACAGTACATACTGCACAATCTTCAGTCTCCTGGCATTCTGCAAGCCTAGCCTGCATGCTATACTCATTGTTCTAAACCCTAGAAGGCTTGATCTCAGTGAATCACCAACTACATTTCTCAATTGTACATGGAGGATTTCTGTGCTATAATTTTTGTATGTAGTGTTTATTTCAGGCAATAAAATTTCAATTTCAATCTACTGTGATTCTACCAGTGAAGCAAAGCAACCCCCAGGCAGAATTCCACCAACATAAATCTCTACATTGAATCAGGTCAGCTCCACCTTTTGAGGATTGATTCCACTCAAACAGTCAGCAGAAGATCAGTTCTACACCCTAGTAGGTCAGCAGAAAGTCAATTCCACACTCTAGTAGATCAGCAGAAAGTCAATTCCACACTTCAGTAGGTCAGCAGAAGGTAAAAATTACTCTAGATTAAGTTCTACAAACTGATCAATTCTACTATCAACATATTACAAAGTATGCTGCATCACTACCATAACAGGCAGTCTACATTGAACTGAAATTCCACATCTGTGTTACAATAAGATTACAGTTCAACAAATCTTCAGGATTCTGGGTTGGAACCCACTGAAAACCACATGAACTCCTCAACCAAATTCATCAAAATCTTCAGCCAAAGCTCTCAGAGCCCAAATCTTTCAAAACTGCAATAAAAATAAATTACAGTTAGCAACTTTATTTTCCTATTTGAGATTAGCTCAGGGTACCAATCAATACAATATTTCTCAGTTCCAGCCACCCAAATTCTGTAAATTACCATTTTCCACCATTCCTATCAAACCACACCCACTTGTCAACATAGGCCAACATGTTCAGCCTCAATCAACCCAATTCCTTTCCTAAACACAATATAGGGGTCTTTGGCCAACACCTTTGTGAGGCTGTCAGCTTTGTTGAAGCTCATGGCAACATGTTCAATTGAGATTTCTTCCTTTTGAACCCAATCTCAAAGCAGGTGGTAACATATTTCAATATGCCTAGATTTTCATGTTAAGGCTTCAGCTTTTGCAAGGTCAACTGCCCCCTTGTTGTCAACTTGGAGCTTTGAGCTTCATATCTTCACCAGCCCATCACTAATAATCTTTGCATCCAGTAGCAGGTCATTCAACCAAACCAGCTCACAAGCTGCCTCACTCACACTTATATACTCTGCTTTGGTTGTTGATTTGGAAACAGACATTTGGCATTGGGACCTTCATGCAATTGGGGCCCCATTCATGATAATAAGATAGCCTGAGATAGATTTGTATGCTGGATCTGCCCCAGCCCAATCTGAATCTGCACTGGCAATAGATTTCAATCCATCAGCTTCATTCACTTTGAACACCAAACCTCTAGCCTTTGTGCCTTTCAAATATTGAAGAATTCATTTGCAAGCTGCCCAGGAGTCTCTATTGGGTCTACTGTTGAACTGAGAAAGGTAGTTAACAGCAAAAGCAATGTCAGGATGCATGCACATAACTAGAAACTGTAAGGATTCCATGCCCTTTCTGTAATTAGTAGATGTAAATTCATTATCAAGGCCTGCTGTCTCTGGGGTCTCTTGATCAGGGGCAAACTCAATGTTCAAACCCTTCATCATTGGCAACACAGCTGGGTTACAGCCTTTCATGCCAAAATCAGTCAATAAATCCTCAATATACTGTTCTTGGTTAACAAAAAGGTCCCCATTTGGCTGCCTTTCAACCTTCATGCCTAGGTAGCAGCTCTGATTGGTGACTTCTTTCATCTCAAACCACTTGCCAAGCTCTTTGACCAGCCACTCAATTGCTTTCTCATTAGGACTCATGATTCAGCAGTCATCAACATGTAGATTAATGTATAATTGCTTTCTCTGATGAATAAGCAATCCAGCATCATATGAAGAAATCCTGAATCCTAGGCCTTTCATGTGTTCAGTTACCTCATGGTACCAGAGCCTGGCCGCCTGTTTCAACCCATAGAGGCCTTGCCTCAGTTGAGCCACTAGATTTCCCCATCCATGCTTGTAATCAGTTGGAAGCTTCATATAAACACATTCATCATCCAGAAGGGTCTCATTTAGAAAAGCTGTAACAAAATCAAACACCCTAACCTTCCATTTTTGAGTCATAGCAATCACAAAGAAGGCTCTTGTTGTAGAACCACTAACCACCACTGCATAGATCTTCCTATAGTGTATTTCTTCACATTGTAAGAAGCCTTGTACAACCCAGCAAGCTTTGAACCATATGATGCCACCAGTGTTGTTAACTTTTCTTGTAAATACCCATTTACCCATTAGAACATCCATTTGAGGATCCTTCTCAACTAAAGTTCATGTGTTCTTCTCCTGAAGCTTGTTGACTTCTTTCTGCATAGCTTCATTTCAGTAGGGCCACTTGCTTGACTGTTTAGCAGCTGCAACAGACATAGAAATGTCAGTATTTGTGCTCAGTACTGGAAGTTCAATGCTAGGAGATTCAGTAGACTCAGGGGATTCATTCTCATTAGAATCCTCTAGAATCTCATGCTCTTGGCCTAGATAGACTGGTTCAATGAAACCTTCTAGATCTCCATCCATAAGATGTTTCAACACTTCAGATTTATCTCTTGCTAGATAAATTAGCAGCTTGTGCTGCCAGCCATTTAGCAGGTCTATCATGTCATATTCTTCAGGAATTTGAACTGTATTCATGGCCATAGGTGTAGGCATAGACTGTTTGGTTGTTGAATTTATAGACAATTTCCCTAGTAAATTCATGGTCTTATCCTGTGTTGATTCTGTTGTTAAATTTGACAAATTTGGGGTCAATTTGGCCGCCAAACTTGCAATTGAATTTGCCATAGAAATAGCAGGAGAAATCATCAAATCTTTGTTCAATTTCTCATTGAATTCAACATTCCTCGAGATAGTTATCTTCCCAGTCTCAGAATTCCAGAGGTGATAAATATTATGATCCTGGTAATCAACTAGCTTCAGTTTCCTAGACCTAGGCTCCAATTTGGAAGATTCCTTGAGATTCTTCACATAGGCATCACATCCCCAACATCTAATCCACCTGGCAGACAGCTGGATGCCCATCCAAGCTTCAAATGGTGTCAAAGGCTTTGTGTTCTTCTTGCAATCATATAGAGGTGTAGATGTAGAAGAATGATTGATTATCATGCTCATGACCTTTGCTGCTTCTCCCCAAAGGTGCTTTGAGAGGCCTGAGTCAATCAAAACACTTCTAATCCATTCATCAAAGATTCAGATTGCTCTCTCAGATGATTCATCTTGTTGAGGCATGTCAGAGCAGGTCTCATCATGTAATATTTCTTTCAAATCATAGAAGGCAGTAAGATGTTTGCTTTTGAATTCTTTTGCTCTGTCAGAGAGCATTATGCCAATCTTTCTACCCATTGTGATCTCAATCATGTTAATTCAGTTGATAATTATCTTGCAGGCTTCAGATCTGTTCTTTAGGAGAAATATTCATCAAAAACACATGGCATCATCTGTAATAACAAGAAAGTATTTTGCACTGCCAAGAATAGAAATTTCTTCATCTGTAGAGTCAAGAGTCTTGTCACCATCTGCTATATTCATGTAGAATTTAGCTGCTGGCCTAATTGAACAATTTGCAGATTGAAAGAGATTGCAAGCTTGCTTTGTCTTCATGCAAGTCTCATAGAAACCTATCTTCTTAATGCTCTTAATCTTCATTGCTGTTCTAGAATCCTTTGCTAGTAGAGTTAAATCATGAGCATTGAGATGTTCTCAACATCTATGTCATTCTAGCATTGTCTCTTCTTGTGATGTAGACTCCTTCACTCAATGGCTAGTTGAGAAAACCTCATCACTGCCCCATCTCTTCAGAATATGATTTTTGAGGCCTGCTGTTTGGGCTGAAGTCTGTGATTTGTCAAGTACAAGATGAGAATTTCACCTGCTTCATCAATGATCATGCTGATTCTTGCAGATCTACTGAACACCTCAGATAGTATCTGAGATTCATGATCTGAACCTCTGCTAAAGCTGCAGCTATTGCATATTCTTTGCACTTTGTGAAATCAAGTTTATTCCCCACATTCTTCTCTGCTTTCCCTGGCATAGTCATAACACTTCACATCATTCCAGCCAACAGCAATGATCAATCTGTGAATGAACTCTATGAACTCTATTTCAGTGATAACAAAGTCAGCTCTCACCATCTGAAAAGAGTTTCTTGCATGCTTCAATCTCAATCAATGTCTTTCATTCACTATCAGAAAGCTTGTTTCTTCAGTGTTCAGTTCTCCCCTCCAGCCATGTCATCCAGAATGCAGCATCAGATGTTATTTCAAATTTGCCCACTGCAGAGCACACAGTGACATCAGTGGAGAAACAGTTGCCCTTTCTTTCATTACTACAGCCACAATGACACAATTGAAGATGTGAAACTTTCATTCATCAATCAAAGATCAGCAATCAACATGGCCTCCAAATGATCCAAATACAATATATCTCTGATGAAATATCAACCAAATCATCTTGCCAGCCTTCATCTTTTCTGGCAAACTTCACTCAGTTTTGAACTCTCTGCAGAGGTTTCCAAGCAATCTTTTTCTGAGTGAATTCTTGTGAACTGAATGCATTTGCTGCAGCTGCATCATGCTTTCATAATGACATATTCATCAAGATTGTTCAATGTGTGCTTCATCTTACTGATTGCAATCTCACTGCTGGCTCAAATGAAAATATGCTACAGAGTAACACATTAGAAAGAAATCTTGCTGGAGAAGAAGTTACATCTCAATAGTTTTATTATAGAGTGTGTCTACTCTATGATATCTACAATCTAATCAGACAATATATAAAAGATGACAATCTTCAATGCAATGCTAATGTTCTCAAGTGCAAGAATTCTTTCATCATTTTACTCAAAGAGAATGTGTGACTATACAAAGATTATGTATCAGTGCAGGCATATCTGTTATATTGTGAAGACATGGTGCATAAAATATCAGACAACTGAAATAAGATGTACACTCAATGTTGTAGCTGAGTAAGAAAATGATGATGTCTCTTTTTTGTCTGAGTCTAACACATTTTCAAGAAAAACAAAAAATAATGAATGTGATAACTACATAGATTCCCCATATAGAAATTGATATATCTATAAGTACATCAACCAAAATCAAGCAGCTTCCAATCTCATAGATAGTATGTGAAACTCTTGGCTCTATTCAGAATATAGCTAATGTTGTATAGATTGATTCACCAAAAGAATGTCAAAACTTCAAAGCTAAATTGCTAGGATATCCTAAAAATCATCATTGTATGTAAGCTAATATTAGTTGAAACCTCTTGAAAGTAGATATCAAATACAGCCTGTTGCTCCACATTGTACACACACAAACTATAAGAAATGAAATTGTTAGAGAATGGCAAACTTGATTAAGCAAGTTCAGTTTGATGAGCATGATTGAACAAATTTAGATCAAGAGAAATAGTTTGTCTCTTTGTTTCTTCACAGATCTGACTCAAAATCAGATCATCAAAGTGATGAGATTTTATGTTTATTTCTTCATCACAGAACTTGTTCTCAAGAAAGCTTTTCAATGTTGTAGATCTTGTTACTGTCAGTTTCACTGTCAGTGTTGCTATATGAGAAACTTAAATGAGAATTCAAGAATTTTTCAAGCCAGCAAAGACATTCTTTTAGGAGACAATTCTCTTTCATGAGTTCTGATTCAGAAGATTGACTTGATCAGAACAATGAACTGAATTGACTGAATCAGCCTGATTGATGTGATTGAGAGTGAAGTGAGTATTCACTGAGCACATCACTGTCAAAGTGAACATCTTTTTTGAATGAATCATTCTTGCAACTTGACTTGCTATATTTTTGCTCCCACTTTTTGACAATTGTATAAATTATTCTATCAGCAAGAATCTTGTTTTGTAGCACTCAGTGAAATCTCCCTCAGGTCTTCAAACTTGTTGTATCATTCTTATAACAGATGATAAGTTCAGTTCAAGAATACAGAATCTCAGAGAAAGACACATTGTCTGGTGAATGAATATTTGCAAGAGAATCATCAGCATTTCAGTTGCCTGGCACTTTTCAGACAACTGCAAGAACTTTGTCAATGTGCTCTTCATTAACAAGCCACATTTCATTCTTTTTCTGAAAAAGCTTTCTATCTTCAGTGCTGATTTGAGACACTTTAGCACTGTTAAAATTGTGATAATTGGCAGATTCAATTCTATGATGATGACAGTCATTTCTGATATACTTCATGAAGCAATCTCTTCTATATTTGCTGACTTTCCACCAGTAAAGGATCTTGCAGTTATTCTTTTTCAAATATGTTGATCAAGATCTAGATTTCAAAGATTGAAGATCATCTGATAACTCTTTGTCATTGTCTGAATGAGTATTCAACACACTGTCTGAAGCACTTGTCAATTTTTCAAATTTTTCTTCTGATCAAAGAGGGTTCAAATTTCAGCTCAGTGAAAAACTGTTGAGAGTGTTGTATGTCATGATAATCTTGTGAAAATGAGCATATTTCTTTCAATCATATGTCATGTCTTTCTGCTCTTGAGCTTTCTTCAGCACTGAGATCCACAAATTTTGAAATTCAAAATAAGTTGAAATTGAAATGATTTCAATATTCACTTCAGAATTTTTGTAACTCTTCTGCTCATTTCTTTGTATAATTTTCTTATTCACTGTATCAAGTGCTTTTTCTGCTTTCTCAATCTTCTCTGGTGAGGCATTTGAGAAGATGGCTTGTACAGAATTGCTTGTTGAATTCTGCATAAACTTCTGAATGATGTCATCAACTTATGAGCCTCATGATTTTGCTACTGCCTCATCCACATTCATTGATGAGCCATCATTATCATGAGCATTCTCATCTTGTCTGGATGCAGCATTGTTAGCAGAATCACTTGAAGTGATGTTCTCTCTTTCTTGTTTCTTCATTGTGTTGATTATTTCAAGCTTCAAATTTGTGTTCAGTCACTTGAGTTGTGCTTGATATATAGTATCTTCAGTACTTAATCATGTGTCAGAATGCTCATACAGAAATGTGACTTCTGTCTGATGCAGCATTGAAATTGACTTACTACTATCATAAGATTTCAGGTTATCACATTCAGTTCTGATTCTCAATGAATATGAATAAAATCTGATTCTGTAACACAATGTATAACTATGAGACAGCTACTTCAAATTTGCTTTTGATCTCATGAGGCACAATGTTGCCAAATTTTGCTCAGATTGACTGAACTATTTTGTTGAGTATTTACATATTGAAAATAATTCTTAAGTGTTGTTTTACTGTCATCAGCAACACTGATTAAAATCTCAAGTACAAAGACAGTACAGTAACAAGTGGGAAAATGTAAGATTTTTTAATATGACTGCAAGCTCATATTCATAAAAATTTATTTAGAGACTTCTTTTATCTTTGACAGGCTTTGAGCTCATCTTCAAGAAATTACCAAAACAGTAGCAAATCAGAAACATGATAAGTGAAAGATGACACAATAAGTATCTCTGAAACAACTGCTTGTGATGATCAGTTCAAAATTCAACAGAAAATGACTTGTATCAAGCTGATTCAAAGAGTTCTGGAGTTATAACATTTAATTTTCAACAATCAACTGCAGATTATGCTAAGTTAAGTGCATACAGATATTCTAGTCAAAAATGCACTACATGAGTTATGTAGATAATGATACACTCAAGTTTATCTCATTCAGTAATAGAGTCAATCACTCTTAATCATTTCAAGTCTGATCATTTGACAGTTGTGTTTCTTCTTCACATTCTTTAATTTGAAGAATTGATAAATCCATAGAAGCACAGCAGACACAATAGTAGAGAAATCAGTGATTACAGTTGTAATGACTGCCATTACAAACCAATCATCTTCACAAGCTGTGTAGATGTTAATCAAGATAGTGAGTAAGCTCACAATTGAGTTCAGCAGATTGGACCTACCATTGAGATCAGATTACATCAAAATTTCAGTAAGAGAAAACTCACATAAAGAGACAGTTGATTAGCCAAATATAATTTGACCATCAAGTTCAGCTCAATCAAGTTGTACCAGAAAGTTCTGCCAGAAATAGAAAGCAGGCAATCACTAGCAATGATGAATTCTGAATTGTGTGTAAAACTGTGTGTGAAAGTTCAACTTTGTTAAGATAGTTCTCAAAACTCTTTGATCTTTGAAGTGAGGTGAATGTGCCAGGTAGAACAAGATATTCAGCAAGCATTATTCAGTTAGACAGCCTCACATCAACATTGTGAGTTTAAGAAATATCATCAAGCTCAAGCAACATTCTCATATATTCTGACTTCATTGTAGATAGTTCTGGTACACATGATGCTAGTCAGAGAATTTACATGAGTGCTTTATATTTAAGTGCTCATCTGTGTCTTCATTCAAATGTGATTGCAATGCAAAAATGATGATGCAAAGACAAGATTGTGAGGCAAAAATGAGTTCACAACTTTGATTTTTCAGATAACTAGCTTTAAAAGTTCACATAGTCTTTTGAAAACTGAAACATCACTAACAAAACAACCTCTCACTGGAAACTGAAACATTACTCATCTGTTTCTCAATCTGATTCAAATGCAGCTTTTCATAAGTTTTCTTATTTGGCTTCAATTCACAATTGCCACCTGCTCACCTATAGACACAAATTGAGAAGAAAAATCTTCTGTCACAACATTGCAATCTGCAAATATGATGACAGTAGAGCAATCTTCTGTCAGCTCTTTGTGAGCCACAGACTCAATGATGAAAGAAAAATCTTCTGTCAGCTCTTTGCAGCCCACAGACATGATGATGATGACAATCTCTTCAAAGTTCACAAAACCTTCACAGATTTGTCATGACATTGCTGAAGAAAGATACTTAACTAGAAACACAATAAAAAACATCATTGAGCAGCAATTCTGTTCTGACATTCAGAAGTTCAACATATCAGAAGATGGTGAGATTGTGTGAATATACAATGATGACACTCTCAAAAAAGTCAAGATTTCATTGAACTGAAAGAATTTTACACAGCATATACATTTAAATCTTAGCTTCTGTACATTATATCTTCAAGATAAGCTACTTGACAGGTGTGATGGCAATGACCCAAACAATTTCATGAATTGAAAAGGTGAAGACTTCTTTCAGATTCCAATAAACAATGGCAGAAAGTTGACTTTTCACATTGACCTCATCAGCATACTCCAGCTCACAGCAAAAGAACCTGATGATGATTGCCATGTGACTTTTCATGAAAGTTACCATTCCCTGATCATATGGGGAAGAGGCTGGGCAAAATCTGACTCTGAAAAGAGTTTTAGCAAAAACATGACAGATTGTGAATTGCTACCTGATACTTTCTCTTTCAGATATGAGCAGGGTGACAACCAGTGTGAATGAACTGCAACCATGCTGATATCATTCTCAAAAGACAATTGTGTGATCAGTGCTGCAAAACAAACAGGCACTCAGACTGAATTTGTATGTAACAAGTGACTGCAACTGCTTTGAGATTGTGAGTTTGTGATGTTGAGTTAGAATTCAACTGTATAAGTGAAACAGTACATATGTATTTTTAATGCAAATTATTCTTAGAAAAGAAGCTAGCTCAAATCTGAGAGCTCAAACATTTGCCAGAAGCTCTCACTCTAACACAGTCATGATCATACTCTCTAGCTTGTTCTTGAGTGCAGAAGTCATCAATCTTTTTTTATTTTAGCAGAAATCAAAGTGATGTTGCATGTCTAATTGCATTCACAAGCCTGTTCTTGCAGCAGAAGTATGTAGTTACATTTTAAAGCCTCACTCATCTTATCATACATAGAGTATGTATGTATGTACATACAAGTAGTTGCTAATTGAAGAAAGAAATTCTTTTTTTTGATTGAGTTACTACAAATTTCTGCTAGTGAATGACAGACAATGATGCATGAGATCATTTCTAAAAAATGAAAAACATCTTTGTGCAGTTGTACTCTCATCAGTACTTGTATGTTACTCTTTAGTCAGACTGTCAGACATGATGATTAGATTAATCAATCTGTGAATGTAGATCTGTTGAGATGATTTTGTTCATGTTTTCTGTTTGAAAGAACTCAAGCTCAGATTGAGCACTCAGACTTTTCAGACTATCAGCTTTGCAATGACAATATAAGTGATTTTTTGACAATATCTTTCAGAAAGACTAACATTCATACAGTGCTGTGACTGATTCTGTCTTTCACTTGAGAAATGTCAAGACATACTTCAGGTCATTCAGTGAGGGAGATTGCAATTTCAGTTTCATCTTGAGTCACACTGTTTACAGAACTGATGTGCTTCAATTTGCTGTCTGTGTTGTGCTTTGATTCAGAAGGCAAAGAAAATCAAACATCATTTCAATATTGAAAGAAAAGACTATCAGAGCACTACTGATATGATTTTTTCTTTCTAATGACTCAAGTGGAATGTGTGCAAGCTGTCTTCCAATGTAAATAATGAGCTTTAGACAAAGTGAAACTCATATTTATTGTTTCCCCATGATCAATGAAAAATTGCTAAAATCACATGAGTATCAATCTTCCAATCACTATTGTGCATTGTGATTCAAGATAACATAAAAGTTGATGCTTCTGCTGATGAAAGCTGCTTGCTCACTAAGATTCATGTGATAACTATATGTACTCATTAATATCCACTAGCTAGAAAATCCTCTCTGCATGTTTTCATATCAACTCTCTGAATAGTTCAGTACATTCTCACTTTTTTTCAACTCATCTTCAAATGCTTTCACACTGTCAACAAATGTAGAGATCAGACTTCTGTCACTTTTGATTTCATTTCTCCCACTGCAGTCTTCACTTGCTTCCCACCACACTGTATCCTCAAGATCATGAGAAACAACATACTTAGTCTTCTTCTCAACCATTGACACAGTATCATATGAAATCATAAGACATTTTGCTGAATCATAACTTCAAAAAGCATCTGCATCATCTTGAGTCAAGCTGAAATTCATTTGCTCTGTGACATCTGACTGAAAAAGAATCTTGTAGTTTCAGATGCCAGCCTCCCAACTTCCCTCATTATCACTTTCTTGAAATGATGCATCCAGATCATCTGTATCAGCAAACACTTGGCCATAGAGCAGCATGTCAAGAAGAATCTTGAATGATGAAACTTGATCCTTTCTGATATAGTAGTTCAAAGCAGCTTCAGTGAAGAATGAAGTTGATTTTGAATTCTTTCTTGAGAGTTTGAGATTGGCCTGGTGGCCTGCTACAGTTGACCATTTTCCCACATAATCATAACACATCAGACTGTAAAAGTCCAAATAGAGGGTTATATTCTTGAGCTGCAGTTGTCAATAGTGCTCTTGACCTAGAATGATGATTAACAGACAACCAGACAACTTGATTGATTGACTCATACCTGCAGATACTGCAGCTGTCAGCAAAAACTGACAATTAGGACCAGAAGCATGATTGAGATACTGAGCTTGATCAGCAAGATCATGATATTGAGCACATATGCTATATCTCTCATATAATCTTTAAGAGCTTCACAAAGTCTCTATCCTCATTTTTATCTACAATCTGTCAGCTTGGATACAAATGTTTCAGGAAGTCTCACCTTTGGGATATTTTCAATCAATATTCAAACCTAAAACAAAATGATCAGCTGAATTCAAAAGCACACATCAATCTTCTTTGCAACCATCAAATTCAAAGTCAAGAAGCAGCTGCATGACAATCTGGACAAATCTATTTCTGCCAGCATCAGTGCTTGCAGGTTTCACAAAATTGACTGAGTAAGTTCATTCTTCAATGAATAACAGTATTTTCAAGTGACAGTTGTTCTTCTTCAGTAAAAAAAGCTGCTTGATACAGTCATAAACATTGTTGTCTTGACTGCTTCAAGAATCTTCAGAGAAGTGTTTCTCCACATCCACTCAGCTATCTGAAAAATATCTGAAATAGATTTTGATTAGTTGATGCTGGAACATTCTGAGATGGCACACTGACACTTCACCACTTTCAGAATGAACATTGACAAATGCATATAAAACATGAGTTATTCAATTCACAGGCAAGGCTTGCAGCATGTAATTCCTTCCATAGATGCTCTAGCAGCATTAGTAGATGTTGAAAGCAATGTGTAGTGAGTATACCCAGTTCACAAAGTAAACAGCAGAGTGAATTTCAGCTGCTGAAGAATAGCAATCTTCTTGAATTTCTGAAAAGACAGATACACCCAGCCATTCATGTGGAAATCCAACTCAGGCCAGCAGCAAAAATGGCAAAATGCTGTATTGAACACAATATAAGCTCAGATGAACATTTTTTTGATAAGTCATAATTGTGATGGTTGAAAGAGAACAATTAATGTTATTCTGTTAATATATATATTTAAATGTAGATAGTGTGTCCACAGCCCTCTTAAGATGTCTCTCTCTAAAATCATCATTTTAAAGCAGAACAGAGAGTGCAATTCAAAACAGACATCTCTAGTAAACTGAAGTGCAAATCAGAAGTGAGCTGGTGAAGCAGAAATTTGTCATCAAGTATTTGTACTCTGAAGCAATCACAACCAAGCCTTCTGTAACTATGTAGGAAATTCATCTTTACAACATTGAACAAACTAATAAAACAAAATGTCATGTGACTCTAGATGGCTTGATATTTTTGTGTCAAGTGATGATCATTCTTATCTTTGTGACTATGACCATTTCTCACAAATTGTAAAAGAATTAAATGATTCAAAGCAGCAATACCCATTTGCTGCACTGTTTTTAGGATGAAAAGTGAAAGAAAATGCACTAAAACTATTATTTCCTTACAACAACATCAAATGAACTCAATTCAATGCATTAGTGAATCTTCAGATGGCATCAGGAACAGAAAACTCATCTCAGTCACTTCTCTTTGCAGATAGCAACTCATTGACAACTCTTGAACTGCAAGGCAAACAGTTCAATCAAAGAACTGCATATAAAATTGCATGAACTGAAATAGAAAAAGCAAAGCTTCTCTCTACTCTCTATTCTTGCCTACTCTTTCCTTTCTGTGATTTAATTTGTATATTTGGAGATGATTTTGGAAGTCTCAACAGCATTGCCAATTATCTTGAAGTGACTGCTCAAAATGCAAAAACTGTCTTCACTTTTTCTGATGATGTGAAATCACAAGTTTTGATCATCTTCACCTTCAAGCAATTTCTCAAAGTCATTGAATTGAAAGATCATCTCTTCAGATATTATGCAATTTTTGCAAAGGCTTTCTCAGAGGTGAAGACATTCAATCTGAGACAAAAAGCCATCAGAAAGCATGCCTCAAAAACAGTACATTTTAATTCATTGAAATTCATCATCTGGCAGCAAATGAATAATGTCTTCAAGACTCAATTCACCAATTATGTCAGTTTCTCTGCATTACATTTAAATGCTTTGTTCAAGACAGCATGCAAACATGTTGCATTGACAATCACTGCACCATTCAATCACATTCAAGCAATGAAAGCTGACAATGAGATATCTTCAGAACTGAGCATGTATTGATACAGCTACTTCAAAATTGCTGTTAGAGCTGAAATTCAGATTGATGATCTCATATTCTCATTATCATCAGCAATACTTGCAGACAACTACCCATCTGAAATGCACAGTGAGTACACTTGCATAGCATTGATTGATTTCAGAAAGACTAACACATGCAGTGTTCAATTCTGTGTTGATTTTTGACTCTCTGTATCATGCTCTGCTTCTTTTAGCACTCAATACTGCACATAAGAAAGAATGACTGTCAAAATTTTTTGCATCAGAAGTAATATGTAGATTGACAAAAAGTGAAATGATCACTCACTTTGAAGCTCTTGAGAATGAAGATTGTACTGCATTAGAGCTTCATTGCCAGCAGATGATGTCACAGAGTGCTCTACTCTGTATCTTGAAGTCAAACAGGGTATGTGTGTTGTGTATTACAGGCAGATGGCCACAACATTGACTTTTCTGTGGACACAGCTGGTGTGATACATGTGTTCATAGGTATGGGGAGCTCTCATCTAATCTTGAGTTTCAACTTACTGTTCATCAATGTTATCATTGTCTATCTCAGGCATCTCTTGTTGTCCACCTGCTTCCCTTCACAAAATATGTCAACATTTTGACACTTGACAGTGATGATGTACAGAAAGTGATTACTCTTCAATTTCTGCAACTGCTTCAGAAAAGATTCAGGCAAGTTTCAATTCAGAATTTCTTTCATCTCATTGTTGGCACAAGTTCAGATGCATATGATCTTTTTGTCAAAGAATAGAGCTGAAATGAGATTCAGGTAGATTGATTGAGCAATTCATGAAAAACAGTAGATGGAATCTCACTACATGCTTTCTGATTTTTGAACATTTTGCAACAGAGATTTTCAAAAAGAAACTAGAAGATGGCTCTTCCTGATTATTCTCAATCATTCACTCATCACTTAGATGAATCAAGTGGGTGCTACATGATGAGTGTTACAATCTCAAGATGGCTGAGGCTTACTTAAAAGCAACATACAGTGAAAGAAATCACAGTTTTAATGCCTCAACACTCATCAGTCAAAATAGTCTGATTTCTTGAACAAAGATTGCAGTGATAGCAACAGATATTTCTAAACAAGTTTTCACTTTTGTGTTTGGAAACTTCAACTTTCACTGATTTCATGATAACTCAAAAGATATGTACTAGTTACAGCTGATTAATTTGTAATTATCACAGTGATTCTAATTCTGTCTAGAATTTGAAATTGTGTGGCCAGATAATGATGAAGATGAGTCATTAGTATGAAAGTCATAAGTGGAATGTTGTCTAACTAATATTTTTGAGACTTTACTAAAGTCTTATCCAGCACACATGCAACAGCAGCAGCATCTTTGTAAGTTTTGCTCATTTCACAGACTGATACTTTGCTGATATTTCAGTATATTTTCTGTGGCACATATGAGCAAGATAGAGTCTTTTCAAGATGGAGGACTGAGGCATAACAATTCCAGCAAAATAGCCTGCAAGATCAGTCATCATATTTGATCTCTAAATGGCAGCTCTGCAGTGCTTCTGTTTATTGAAACAGATACAGAACTGAAAGACTTTTCAGAAGACTGAAAGCTTCAAATGAGTGAAGTGCAAGGCCAATTCACATTGCACTTTAGAAATATATTCAAAAATGACATGGCATGATGTGCTCAAGATGCATGGCTTTCCTCTCTCAATGGCAAAGAACAATGGAATCAATTGATTAGCCAGGTAGCCAGAGAAGAGAAAACCAACTATCTTCACCTTAATGTCTGTCTAAAAGAAATTGATGGGGGCATTGACATCATTGAGAAAATGAATGAGTATTGTGATCTTGTCATTCTTCAGAGTGGGATCTCAAAATTGATTCTTGATGCTTTTTTCAAGCTTCTTATCAGCTCTTTCTACTTTGTGCTTGCTCACTGTTCTGTTCAAGAGCAAAGAGGTCTTTTCTTCTGCTGTGATATCATTCACTGTGAACCATTCATTCAGTTGATTCTTCCACTAATCCAAGAGCTTCAAGGACTGAAATCTATGTACTTTGTTATCAACCATGAGGCTCTCAGCCACTTTCTTGATAATGATGACATTTGTATTCTCTGTGGCTGCTACTTCAAGCACATAAAGTTCAATGTGAAATGCCTGAATGAATCTGTCTTCATTTATCTCAAATTCAAGCATCATCAACAGCTGAGAATTAGTGGTTTTGTTGACTTCATGAATGGTTTCATTAAGAATCAAAGTCTTAACTTTAGTTTTGAAAGTGCACATCATGATCAACCAGGCATCAAGCACTGCAATCTCTGCAATGGCATCCCAAGTGTATCTTCTTGTAGGAAATGAACAGCTGAGAATGAGCTGAGATGGGCTTTAAAGAAGCCCAAACACTAACATCTGTCTCACTTTTTATAGAACTATTTCTCTTCATCTTTGTTTTGGAAGGCTTGTCTCAGTTTTAGAGTAATCAAATTCACTTATTTCTGTTTACTGTAACTCAGATTTATCTTTTGTAGAATCTCTACCTCTAGCAGATGATCACATTCAATCTGCATGAGTGTAAGTATGATTTTGGTGATTTTGAAAAATCAAATTCAATCTGAGTATATAGACACATGTGAGAAGAGAAGCCATAGACAAAAAGTGTGAAATTATCTGAGATTTGTCCTTCTCCAGACTCACTGATCTGACATCCCACAATATATCTCTCAAAATGTCATGCAAGCCAGTAGATTTGATATCAACCATAAACTCTCAAGTTCTTCAATCTATTTCAGTATTAGCTGCATTCTCTGAAGGCTTCAGCTCACTTCCCAATGCACATTTGAGCAATGATATATGATTTCTTAATCTCTTTGTGCCCAATCATTGAGTTAAATTCTGATTTCTGAATAAACAAAGTCTTGTTTTTGAAGATAAATTAATCAAACCAGTGTAAACCCAGAACTTGCAAACTAAGTCATACATTGTTTATCTACCTGAAGGCTGAAAAATAAAAAATAACATGATACAACTTCAGTGCTGTAAGCACTGGTTACATGAAGTCTGCTTGTCACAGTTGGTATTAAATGATCAGTGTTTTACTTGTTGGATCTTGCTTTCTTCATTCAATGGTGGTTTTAAGAGACACAGCATAACCAGAAAACTTGGGTGGAAACTCTTTATCCACCAGCTTATATTCATATGACATGAGCACAACTTCAAACAGCACCCCACAAGAGTCATGAATATGAAGTGACTCACACTCATCAGACTCATGAGAATTATAGATGCACTTGATCTTGTTCAGCAGCTGTTTGTGCAGAAGAGTCAAAAATTTAGGCCTGTTGATTCAATGCTGATCAGTTCCATGATTGACCACATTGGGGCACACCTCATCCAATAGCTCTTCTTTGAAAACTCCAAGAAGACACTTGTGGGTACAGTATGGTCTGGACCTATCTTGATTTTTAGAGTATCTCTGCAATGATGGCCAGTCACTGGGGTGGAATGAGACAACAATCATGACATTGGCTGACCAACACAGTGCTTTGCTCAGGAAGTTCATTAAGTCTGTGAAATCATTGTTGCTGCTATTCATCAGATTTCACAACAATGGCTGCAATGAACTGCATGATGATGATTGAAGACATAGAGATTTTTTGAGTCTTGTCACAACAGATGAGCTTCTGATGTATTTCACTCAGTTGTGATGTTCTGGTGTGCATTCCTGCATGATTCATGTTCATGATGAAAAGATGATGACATCATTCTGATATACAATCCTCCACAGCTTCAGCTGGGCCTCTGCCTCTGTTTGCCACATTTGACAATAGAACTCTGCCTGCATTGTCTGAAGAGTGAAGGCAAGCATCTGGTCAATGATTGTCAAATGCAGTCTGTTGGGAGAATCTGTTTGGCCTGTATATTCAGTGATTTTCCCCACATTCTTATCTGAAGTGAAGAGGTAGTAAAATATCATTGTTGAATTCTTGCTCACATGAAGAAAGATGAAGGCCTCTCCAGTGCACACATATTCATATTCAACTCTGAATTTGATCATGTAAGAGAATGCCTGAATGATCACAGCAGCCATCTCACAACAATCTGCAATATTGTCAGACTCATTGAATGTATGCAGAAGCACATCATCAAGATTCATGTCATGCAGCATGAAGTGAATTGTTGACAGCAGCAGCTTGTGCAGAACTTTGAGCTCCACAATATATGCAGATGTATTTTCACCATCTTTTTTGTTATATATGCAGAACTCATCTGCCAGAGAACAAAATGACTGTGATGACTTGAAACTGTGATTTTTTTTCTGTAAAAGTTTGTGTCTTTTCTCATCATTGATATTACAGTTATCTTTGCAGAGTGTTTTTGTTTTTAAATTAAAGCTAAGCATGCTGAACAAGCTTTCAAGAGATTCAACATCTGTAGCAACAGACATTCATTGAAATTGTGGTTTTCAGAATGATGAATTGTGAAAAGCATGATCAAAACTCAAACATGATGAAAGCCAGCTGAAGCCTGTGCCATGAGCCAGCAATGAAGTGAAAGAATGAAGTAGATGATGTCATTCTGTCATTTCTGGAAAGAGTGAAAGTCAACAACTGGATGGTGCCCAGGATTCAAAAGAGTGGAAGTAGAAAATCATTCAAACCACTGAATAAAGATTGGCTAGTATTTTCTCTGTGTTTACAATGTATGTAGCACTCCAGAGATAAGTATATTTCCTGTCAAAAAAAGTAGAGTGACAAACCTGCTACTTTTTTTGAATAACCTGCCATCAGTTCTTCTTTTCATATTTCTTCTTCACTCAGTTTCAATTTTCACCAGCCTTCTGAACTGCTTTCAGAGAGTTCAACACTTGCTCATAAGTTGTCAAACTGCAGTATACATGTGTGCCCCTGAGATGAAAACATGTTCTAGCATAGACTTGAACACAAGATATATTTTCAATTCACATATCATATACAATTTCATAATAGCACTCAACTCACACAATATCATCAGCAGAAAAGTGAGGCCTGTTTGATACTTAGCAACAATAAAAAATATCAACAGAATTAAGCTCACCTTTGGTCAACAATTAGACTGGGGCCTGGCTGTAAGGGGGACTCATAAGAACCAGATAGCATAACTTTTGACAGCAGATTCAGAAGCTCCATTGACTGAATGCTCTTGTAATGCACATTTTGAATCATCTGACAGCAAACACAACTGTGTTTGCTGGGCTGATTAGAGCCTAGCCATTCAAAAAGAATACAAATTCAAAAGATCATGAGAAAGAAGAGAATGCTGTCTATAAGCTGAGATTGATAACATCACAAGACAATCAAAAGACAGTGATCATTTTTATATGATTCTATCTAGTTCAGAGAGCTGAAAGAGCAACAACACAGATCACTGATTGTTGACTGAAACAGATCACATTTAGTGAGAAAGGCAAGATCAGACTGATTGAGGCTGGGATGAGTGATTTGATGAGTTCTATGTTTGATGAAGCAATTTACATTCACTGATAGATTTGTCTGTAATGTAGTTTTCACAAAAGTTGAGAAAAAAAAAGCTTGCAATTCATCTGCAAATCAATCTGAGTGAAAGATAAGATCAGTCAAAAATAAAGTCTGAATCAAATGTGGGGCAAAGTGTCAACCAATCTTCACAGAATCAGTTTTGTGCATCAGGTCATCATTTCAGAGTTCTCATCTTGATCATGACACTTTAGTTTTTGTGGTTGGAGAGCAAACAATAGAGCAAGAGATTTAAAAAGCCATTCCTGACACATTCAGAAGCAATGTTTTGGAATCCATGTACTGTAGAAGCAGAAAGTTAAGTGAAAATCAGAAAACAGATTCCACCCATGCAATTTCTAGAAATCACAATCAGACAATGTGGTGTTTTGCCTGAACTGGCTTCCAAAACAGATCAAAGAGTGAAGTGGTGTGCTTGACAATTTAGCATTTGTCAAGACACCAGTCAAGATTGTCATTGCCACAAATGTACACAGTATGACTTTCAAGCAGAAGATCAAAAAAACATAGACAAAGTAGTGTAACTCTGTACAAGAACATAACAGACAGTTCATCTAGCATTATCATCATTTTTGACTTCTTTTGTGAAGTCAAGCTGTCTTGACAAAATGCCATGCAAGCAATTCTTTCTTTTTTCAGGCTTTGTGAAGGCCTGGGAGTCAGGTATCAAATTTCTGTCAGCAGTCACTAGGTACAAAGTTTCCAGATAAATCATCTAGAACAGAGATCTTTAGAGAGTGTTTCTTCCAGTATATATAGGGAAATTTTCACTTCAAGATGGTGGAATTGTTCAATTTCTATTCTTTGGTTTTATTTATCTTTGTTCAAGATACACACACATTCAGTCACAGCTTGGATTCATCCAGCAATGGCAATCACAGCACAAAAAGTGAAAGCAAGAGTTGAACATTTAAAGAGCACAGAATTAGTTCTGATATGCACTGTCACCCCTACTACTACAGTTCTCTACTCACTGTGTAGATAAATTATTCATCAGATACAGCTGCACCTGTGCCTGATCATCCTCAATTCAGATTACCCTGTTATTCACAAGCTTCAAAAAAAGAAGATAGATGCAGTTTTCTGACAACAAAGCAAATGAGAGAAGAGATGCAGCCAAATCAACAATCTGTCAGATGCTGATTACAAGGGCCTTGCTCATATCTTGAAAGATTATGAACAATTTGAAGACACTGAATTGACAGACAACAAGATAAAAAATCAGATTATGGCTTTAATGACTGAAGTTAGAATGATGGCCAATGAAAAAACAACACTCATTTCATCAAAGAATGATGAATTCAGTGTTGCTGCAAATATCATGATTCTCTGTGCATGTGTTGAGATATTCACCATCAATTTCTTGCTAGAGAACAACATTTACCAGCAAACAAATTTCAAAATCCACACCATCAACCTCAGCCAATCACCTCTGTATAGAAGTAAGAAGGTGACTACAGAGACCATAGCAATTGAGCTTCATCACATTATTCAGTTTTTACAGCCAGAGAGTTTCTTCATCAAAACAAAAAGCTTTCCACAGCCAGTGTATTGACAGTAACTACATTCTTGTACCACAGAAGTTTCTTAAGAGTCATGATGATAACATGACATGTTTGATCATGTACAGATGATCATGTCCTGCAGTCTTTATTGCTGTTAGTTCATCACTGCTTTCTGGGATCCAAAATGCACCCCTCTTCCTCCTCCCCCTCCTTCTTTCCCCACTTTGCATTCTTATCCAGAGTCTGCAGTCTTGCTGGCTGCTGAGCTTCTGATTTGGCTTAAACAGAATGACATGATCATCAAAGAAACCCAACAAATCTTGATCTGTATGGTTATAGATTTCTGTTGCTCATGAAACATGTTGAAGAAGATGAGCCAATATGAGTTGCTCATTAACACATGAGCTCTCTGATATAAAGACTCTCACAGTAAACAATGCTGGGGCAGTATGGCCATTGAAGCATCACTTTCTCAATTCAACACAATATAAGTACATTTGAAGACAGATGTGTTTGTGCAAACAAACAGATGCTGTTTTGTGACATACAGGCCTTCTGAAGTTGTAAACAGATCATGTTCACTACACAACTAGCTGGAGTTGCTGCTGAGTATGCTGAAGAGAAGAAAGAATCATTTTATGATTCAGTTAATACTGAAGAACTTATGTTTCTCATAATGAAGAATGATATGAATCCACAAGACATACATTCAATATCTTGTATTCAACACAAGTTGTAGTCAGGAAATATACTGGTTTGTGTTTGTTCAAGTGTTGTTATTGAATTTAAACACTTTCAAACTGAGCATTGAACACTGATAACAACACTTTAGAAAATATAAAAACTCTCTTCTCTTTCTCCTTCAACTTTCCATCTCTTTGCTTGCACTGTAATCCTCCAAGCTTTCTTTGCTACAGAAATCACTTTGAGTTCTCAAGCCTTTCCACAACTAGATTTGCTTCAAACTCACAAGCCCTGCACATTTAAATAGCCAGGTAGGTATTTTATATCATGCAATTTATCTGTGAGAATAAAAGCTGATCAGAAGCATTGATCAACAGAATGATTGAATATGAGCACATCACTGTCTTGTGTGATGTGGACATTTTTAATCTCTTGAATTTCAACCCACATATTAACTACTCCCCTGAACAAGTTCATCATCAAATTCAAAGACTCAGTCTTCTCCTGCACACAGATCACTTAACCAACATCAGGTGAACACCTTCTGCTGATGTGAATATCATCAACATCAATGCTCTTCATGAAGTCCTGTTCAATTCAAACCAGTTTAATACCACAATTTGGCAAATTATCATGAAGAATGATCAATCAGGTTGGACTAGCACCTGGAATTTCAATTGTATTGCATCTGAACATCTCAATTTTATTTCATTTTTTATTGAAAATTCACCTGCAGCACTGTGAGATTCCTCAATAAACTCAATCAACATTGACAACTTTGATGATGTTTCAGAAATGAAATATGTCAAGCTCTTCTTCAATGAAGAAATGCCCAACTTCAAGTATGATCTCTATGTGTCAGACTTAGACCCTGATTATGAAGAATCAATTTTGTCCTCAAATGAATTCTTGAAGGGGGACACAGCAGATGTGGCAGATGATACAGCCAACTCATCAATTCAAATCAATGATGATGGCAATGATGATGAGATGGTTTTTTTGTGACACACACACATCTTAGACTAGATTTTTTTGTGAGTACTATACCAGTCAGATGATGGTACAGTAAGAAACAGTTGAGTCAGTTATGTGCTTTACAGATGTTAGATTATTTTGAATATCATTAATGCTTTTGGGTGAAACCAAAAGTGATATATGAGTGAAATGAAAGTAAAGTATTAATGAAAAAAAAAGTGAAGTATGACTCCACTGCTTTTGCATTCCAGTATTTGAGAGCAGACATGAATCTCTCTTTTCAGAAGAAATACTCATTGAAAGAATGCAGCATTGTCAGTTATAATAAGGAAATATCTTGCCAGTGTAAGTAGGATCAAAGAGTCTCAAAATTTTGACTCTGATAGTCAGCAAATTTCAACTTATTCAATCTAGATTTCAATTTGAAAGAACCTTTGAGATTCTTCTTAGATGTAGCAGTCCCAATGTTTAAGCCACTTGACATTTGGTTGAATATTCATCCAAACTTCAAAAGGCTTTAGATTCAAGATAACATCAACACAATAACTGTCATCTTAAGGGTCATGTATTAGGGTTCACTAGAGGCAAGCCCTTCATGGCTTGTTATAATAAAATAAAAAATCTAATTATTAAATTATATTATCCCCTCATCTGTAGGCTAGGATCTTTTAGCACCTTGGCATAGGATGAATACCACAAGTAATTTAAAACATGTGCTTATTGGTTGAAAGTTGTATTTTTCAGTATCAATTTGTAATCAAAAGCTTATTTTACATTTCAATGATAAACCTGCCAGCATTCTCCCTTTACACAAAGATAGACATTGCAGATTGAGCACCCTGACCTTAATCTAATGACTCTTTTTGATTTATCTGAGAATGTCCTTTGATTGTATGAGCAAACCACACAAGATTGGTACATTTCAAGATTGATTCAAATGTGAATTAAAGAAGAATTCAATGCTGAAGCCAATGAACTGTTTATTTTATCATCAAATGACAGTTTTCTTCAGTGTAGGAATGCCCCCCTGTCCAGTTCATGAAGATCCTTCTTCTAAGGGATAGGCCAGATTCACCAGCAAGATCAACAGGATTAATATTCAAGACAGTGACCAAACCACCACTTGAACCATTTCTTGAACCATCTCTTGCTTTCCATGTATGAAATTTATGAAATTGTTGACACAAAGAATGAAGAAATCAAAAAGCTAGAGGAACAAGTGCAGCATTTACATGAGAAAATAAGTCAAAAGAATGAGCAGGTCAGCAAACTTGAGGTTGAAGTTCATGAGCTGAGATGTCAATGTCAATGCTCAATCTGCTTCAAAATCTCTTCAGAGTGGAGAATTCTTTTGTGTGAACATAGATTTTGCTCAGAATGTGTTTCCTCTGCTGTAAAGACATGTGAAATGCATCATCATGATAATATCAGTTATATCAAGAGTTACTAGATAGAATATAATTTCTGTTTGAGTATTGATTTCAACTTGAACAGAACCCCTGGAGTGGATTCATCCAAAATTACAGAAGTAAGCTGAAAACAGTGTCACATATCTTCAAACTCTTTATCAAACATCTGGAATAGCATCTCCACCTTCACCAAGATTTCAGGCACACTGCCATATAAACACATAAAAAAATGCCTCATCATGATGATATGTATGGTCAACAGCCATACATGTTCAGCACTGTCTAGCATGTGTGCTTGTTGCAGAACAGCTTCAATGCACATGATGTAGAAAGTTTTTCAGATCAGATGAGAGGCATGAAGAAGCAGCAAGGTTCTCATGACAACACATAAGTCAACTTTTCATATCAACTTTGAATCCTCATCATCATCATGGTGTTGAAGACATAGCATCATGAGTACACTCATTCTTTTTTTTTTCAGCACATTCCATTGAAGAATATATTATCATTAGTTTCTGCTCCACTGCAACTTCATTTTCAAACATCAATCATGCAAGCTTCTGCTCAGCTCAATGATGAAGCAGATAATTGGAGAAAAAGTCTAGCAATCTAAACACTTGACAATCAAAGAGCTTCAATGATGAATTACACCATTGACAAGAAAAGCAATCAGAAGTACATGAAGAAGATGATATCTTCTTTTGTCATGCCTTTGCTAAAGAGCATGGGTCTTCAAGTAGGCCAGACTGGTTCACACTTGACATATCACATTAGCTTATGCACATTTAGAACTTGAGATTTACAATGTGATGGTTCTCAACTCACATTCCTATCCAACCCACACCAGAAATGCAAAAGAAAAAACTATACATCATTTCAATTGCTAAAGTATCAGAGAACCCACAAATCTTTAAAGATGATGAGAAATACAACCTCATTTCTGGTACCTACATAGTAACAGTTGAGAACTGTGAGATTACACCAGAATTTGATTGTTTGTTTGTCAGCAATCTCAGAGAGAAAAATCTTACACCAATGAATAGTTCTACATATGTTCAAAAGAATCAAATGGCAGACTATAAGGCTCATGAAACATAAAGCTAAACAGGTCAAAAGAGGTAAAGAAGATATTGTAAATCTTTGAGATCAAGGCAAAATCATAACTCAGGCAATCACATATCTGTGTTAGTCTAAAAAGCAGTTAGTCTCTTCATCATACACTTTAAAGAATCAATGACATTCATACTTAATGTCATCCCCTGCTATGGCCTTGATGATACATGGAATGGAGTAGAGTATTCATTCTTGTTCAAAAATGGGCACATTTTCATGTCCAAAATGTGTTGTGAACAAATTAAAGCTTGATTTGTTTCAGTTCACAAATCTTCTGTATTGATGAACTGATTGAGCTCCTACAGCGCAGATTAGCAGCATATCAAGATCAATACTCTTGAACAGACAGAAACTCACTCAGTAAAAACAGTTTCCAGCTTTTATAGCTTCATCCCTGCACCAAGAGGTACAATACACAACAGTGTATTCATCAGACACCCAAACAATATCACTTCAGATTTTTACTCTCAGAGTCACTCACATATCAGTGCATCATTCAATCAATCATATCTTTTGAATTGTCAATGTAAAGCAGAACATCACAATAGAAGACTAATATTAACTTCTGATATTTGCTGACCATCACAGCAAATTTTTCAGCAGTTTCACAGCTTCTGAAGAAGTTCTCATATTGACAACTCTTACAAATCATGATCTTTCTGTTCACTGAACAAAGTGTGGAATATTCAGCATGTTCTTTCAGCAAACATATACTGGCAATCAGTCAATCAAGCATAAGCTGAATTGCATTTCTGTTTTCTTTGATGATGAGGAAGCCAGTATCAATCCTGGCTTTGTGCCATGTGCTTGAACTCAGAACAGAGAAGAGAAATTTAACAAGTTGTCATTTTCATTCAGGCTGATCAGCATGTTCTTTTGAAGAACACTGATTGTTCATTTCCTGAGCATTGTACAAAATGAACTGAAAGTGATTCAACTCACAGTTCATAGACACTGGTGACTCACTTTGCTGAGAAACATGAAGTCACCCATCAGAAGACTGATATTTCAGGATAAATCTTTCCAGATACTCAATATACTCAGCATTGCTGCCTTCAAAGTTGAACCACCAGCAGTGGGTTGTCATCATGCTTGGTTTGTTGGTCAGCTTCAATGTGGGATGGTTGCAAGCTTTCATACCCAAAACAGTACCTGCTTAAGCAGGTACCATTTTGGGTTTAGCATAAAAGCTGGCTAGTTCTCAACTCATCAAGAATCCTCACAGCCTCAACAAGCCTTGAAACCTTTCCAACACAAACAATCTCAATTGCTTTACATGCATTTGTGTCTATTTTTGCAGTGGATTTTTTAGAGATGGATTTGCTTTTTCATTCCCAATGAATCCACCAGGGCTGAGGTTCTCTACCATGTGGAAACATGAAAGCAATAATGATACTGATTCAGCTAAATGATTGCTGATAGTGGCAACTTGCTATCTCATTTAAGAAGACATTGACTGACACAAAACACTATGTCATCTTCTACTTGAGCAAATTATTTTCTGCATCATTGCAATGAGAAGAATCTGTGGCCCATTCTCCAACTTATAGAAAACATTGCACCACCATGTGTTCCAGGGGTTGACATCAATGGATCTTGAATTAGAAGTGGATCAGATTTGAAAGTTTATTTTGTATCTTGCTGCTCTCTTGTCTTGAAAATGAATCACTTACTTGGCAATCAATTTCCACTCTTTTCTTAGATGGTTCTCAAACAGGAAGAGGAACTGATGCAGACAGAAGCCATCAAGATGAACAGCAGTGATTCAGTAGCTCTGTACTCATCAAGAATGAGGCCTGTTCCAGCTATAGCTCTTCAATTTCACTGTCTGCTCTTGCATCTTGATGCAATCAAGTGCTTGAGTCTGAGACTTCATTTTTCAGGGGCTTGCAGTCTGCAATGCTGTTGAGGTTAATCTCATTTTTTGAATCTTCTCTTAGCCATCACAGAACAGAGGCTGTTGCTTCTCAATCATGGCTAGGTGTCTCTTTTCTTTCTCTCTTGATCTAAAGAACAAGCTATTTTTCTCTGGTTTGTTTCATCAATCTAATCAGTTTATCAACCAACAATATGCAAGGCTTTTCATCTTTCAGATGCTGAATTATATTATGCATTCTCCTCTGTGCTGAGTTCAAGTTGATTACATATAAAGACAGATTCCACTCTCAGTATTCAGATTGAATTGTGATTGACAGTTTGACTCTCTTGAAGTCAAGTCTCACTAATTCTGATATGATATTCTCTTATTGACTCTGTGAGAATGTCCAGAGGCACATATGACATCACAAAAGTTCTCAAATCTCAAGAACCTTCTAAATCACAGTGAGAAATATTGACATTTTTTTTCTCACCTGATTCACAACTGATTTTCTCTAACATTGCATGTTTCTGCCACATATTTCTGTCAGCTTGTCTTTCACATCTCAGAATCATCAATGACTATCTCTTCTGCCACAATGAATTATTCTTTCTCCTTCTTTGATGAAGAAGTCTTTCCCCAACACTACAACAGTGTAGAGATGCCTGCTCCAACATCTGAATTCATGTTCACTACAGAAAATGCAGCCTGATATGAACATACATGTCTTTCTCTTGTTTCTTCAAAAAGTGGATTCACAGCATCAACTCCAAGCCTTCCACCACTGCCACCACCAGCATCAGGCAAGTCTAATCTTGACACACAAAGAAGCAACATGGAAACAGATGGACATCAATACCAGGCAATGCAAGCTCAGCATCTATCTATTGATCATTTCTCAAGACAAAACACTGCAACAGACATCACCAACCTCAAGCCAGTTGAGAAGGATGTCAAGAACTCCACTTCAATATCTGATGATTTCAAGTTTATAACCTGCTTCCACACCAGATGCTGAACATGTCACTTGTGATGTTAAAAATGCAATGAGAAACATCCCTTCTGCACACCATGCATGACCTGTGAGTTGAAATGTGAGAGATACAAGATGAGATTGAAGTGAAGAAATGAAGTTGCATCAAGAGGGCAGCTGAAGGAGAGGGGTATTTCTGTTGTGAGTGGGGAGGGAAGCAAGAGGAGAGGAAAGGATGGTGGTGGAATGAGGATGTTTGCACCAGAGGGAGGATTGGAAGGTGATGAAAAAGAGAAGTGGCATTATTTATCTCAGAATTAGTTGGTGACTGCAGCTCTTTCTTGCATGATAATCACTGATCTTGACAAACATTCATGCACATGCCAGAAAAATGAATGACCTGATTGTAATCTCAACTACCTCTGCAATCACATGCCACACCTCAAAACTTCTGTTTCTTCAGAAAAACATTCTAGAAATAGCTGATTAGCAAGAGACAAGCTATTTACAATTCTTGGCAGACAGTGTTGCTTTGCACTGTGAACACAATGCTTGTTTTCAGCTCTTTTCTTCAGTATTGCTTTTGGTTCACTTGCAATGAGACTCATTCTTTTATCTTTGAATTTCAGAGATCAATTCAAGAACAAGTTGCCATCTCATCTTGTTATGACTAAAGCATTTGACTGTCCCATGTTAATTCTAGCTTCAAGAATATGATTTTTCATCTCTGATTTGCTGAACTTTCAGACCCTGAATTGATTGAATTGATTTCATTTATATATCTTTTTGCCCTCTGGTTAAGACATATTATCTTGATCTTCTAGCCAGTTTGAATTTCTTAGCAACTTCTTTCCTACTGAGTGCTGCAACTTAATCCTCTACAGTTATGCAAAGATGGTGTGAGAATTTTTCACCCTCAAAAATGATATTCACCTTGAATACCAGCCTGACATGATGTCTTGCTTACATCTTTCAGGATTGAGACTCTGGCTCTGTTTCTTCTGGTGAAAATACAATCAAACCACACTTAGAGATGTTCACAAAAACACAATGAAAACTACAACATATGAGATAATAAGATCAAATACACAACATGATACTTGATCTGTGAAGTGAAAGAGTGAAAAGGATGAGGCTTGCAATTCTAGCAGTCTGGCACTTCACTAATGTATGTATCTCATATCTCATACTTTTACTTTACTATGTAGATGTAGTTTCAAGAAATGCCAAGAAACTCAAAAGCTGCACACTGATTAGTTGGAGTTATGCATTCTGATTGGCTGGCCAAGAACAATCATTAGAGTTTGCCAAGACATATAGTCACTTGCTTTCCAAAAAAACACATAGACAACATTGAGAGTCATGTGTCAGCTTCAACAACATGTAGGCTCAACAACTTGTCTCACATCTTCAATCTTCCAATCTTTCTACATCTTCTATCTAACAGCTTCATCTTTCATCTTATAGCTTCATGCTTGGCTTTGCAGCTCATGTTAATGATTGAGAACATCATTTCTACAGCCATTTGACAGAGATCAGTCTGTGTTTTTCAATCATAAACACAAATTGCAACACCAGCATTGCAGAGTCATGTTATCATCTGCTGAGATCAAATGCTCTAGATGTTCTCATGTGCAGCCAGTTTCAGAATTTCTACAGCCATCTGGATGGAGATTGGTAAATTGTGCTGACTGCTGTGAGAAACATCATGTGGCTCAGAATTGCTGTACTGCTGCTCAACAACCACTTGAGGTTTCAGCTTCAAATCTCAACATTCAGATCCCCCAGCCAGCAAAGAGGCAAAAACTGATCTCAGCAGAGATGAAATGTGCATTTCAACTTCTGCCTACTGTTGCTGACATTTTCCAGTCATTTACACCCACAATTCTACCAATTACACCTGCAGAATCAACCATTTGATGTGTCAATCCAATTCCAATCTCCTATGCCACTATAACATCTATGCCACAACCACCACTGCACTCCATCCTCCCAATTACATCAGTTACACCCATTACACCCTTCCAACACACCTCCAATGACCAAACCAAACCACAAATTGAACCTCCACCAAATTCTTCACCAATTTCTCCACAAGAAGAGCCACCAGAAGAAGCTACATTGAAGATGTTGCCAGATGTTGCAGATGATGATAATGATGATGATAATGATGATGATGAGCATGTTGAGGCATTCCAACCTCCACCACCCTCATTTAAAACTTATCTTGCATACTCTTCATGTGCCAGACACTGAAGGAAACATGAACTTGACTGAATGAATGTTTCATGCTTCAAATGTGGGGCACTGCATTGAATTGAAGAACATGTCTGTGGCTCACCTTTGCAGGCACTCATGTTCAACCATTGTTGCCAGAATGAGACTGTGAAGCTTTCTTCATTGAAGAAATCACCTTCTTACATTCAATTTCTATACTACAGGAATGATCATGATGCTTTGAAGTTTCATAAGAACATCTGAAGCTACAATGACTCTCTTGCATTCACCTTCATGATGTGTAAAAATGCTGAAGAAGTTGAAGATTTTGAAGCTTTGCAAATGCATGATGCTGTGTATCACAAACATGAGCTGCTAGAGATTGCAGAGAGTCAACAGCCTGTTTTTGCTCAGATTTGAATTTATGACCCAGATTATGACTCCAACCTTCCATTATGTTATTGGTCAAATTCACAAGAAACTTGAGGCTGTAGGTGTTTTTCCATCCACTGATATTTTGACTTCATCTAATCTTTGTCTTTGTAGTGCAATCCTTTTGTGCAACAATATTGATTCATCTTTGAGACCTTATGAAAGTGAGAAGACCCATATGCCTGATTGATGTTGCTTGCTGGCTGTGATTGCTGTCATGAAAATCTTCCTACAGCCACTGAGATTGCTGCTATAGTGATTGATTCACCTGCTGATGAGTGTGTCCTGCCTCAGGAAGTTCAATTGTCATTGAGATCTGGAGATTTACAGCTCATCAACACAGGCAGTTCTCTCTATCTCCCCCTTCATTATGTTCTTCTCTTTCCAAAAGGAGACCACAGTTGGAACTGAAAAATATTATTGCAGAACATGAATGATGAGAATGAAGATTAAAATGTTGAGGCTGCTGCAGATGAAGATCATGCAGTTCAAAAGAGTCATGTCTCACACTGAATGTGGTTTGCCTACCATCTGCATCAATGTTCTACATCTTCTGACATTCTGTTCTGTGCTGGGTGTTTGTTTCAGCAGTTTGTTGTTGATGCTTGAGCTGTAATAGATCAGAAGAAGTTGAATTGAGTTTGTCACAATCAGCTTCAGCTATGTTCTGATCTATATAATGATTTTGCAGATCATATGAATGATGATGGCATTGACTCTGACAGTCTTGGCTGTCAGATTATTGTGCCTGCATTGTATGTGGGTGGTGATTGATATCAACAGAAGCTTGCACACAATGTCATGACACTTACACAAAAGTTCAATCATTCTATTCTTTTTATCACCTTTACAGCCAATCCTGCATGGCCAGAAGTCATATGCAAGTTGCTTTTCAATCAAAGATCAATTGATCAATCTGACATTGTGATTTGTGTCTTCCAGCTCAAGATTTGTCAGTTGTTCAGTGATGTATTTGACCACAACTATTTTGATTCCTGCTTTGCCTGAAGTTGAACTGTTGAATACCAGAAGTGAGGCTTGCCACACATACATTTAGTGATCTGGCTGGAGAATCACTGTGATTACATGAAAGAATGCATTGTTGATGAGATCATTAGTGCCTGTATTTCTTCTAAAGAGAAGAATTCAGAGCTTCATGAGTTGATTACAATCCTGATGCTGCATGATCTGTGTGGTGAAGGTGCTCTGAATGCCCTGTGCATGAAAAACAAAAATAGTGACTGAAAGTGTTCCAAATGATTTTCAAAACAATTTTCTGACATCACAGTGACTGAAAATGATGAATACTCAGCTCCAGCACATTCAAATTTGCCTGAGAAGAGATTTGTCAAGACCATTTGCAGCCATGATGTTACATTTGACAATTGTTGAGTGGTGTCTTACAACACCTGTCTCTTAAAGTGATTTAATGCTCACATTAATGTTGAGGTTTGCATCTCTGTGAAATCAATTAAATACCTTCACAAGTATATGTATAAGGGTAGCAATCATACAAGTGTGGAGGTCAGAATGAAACAGTGAGACAAGATGCAAGCTCAATTGAATAACTGTTACATCTCTTTGATTGAAGCCATGTGGTGGTTGTTTGAATATCAAATGCATCAGAAGTATCCAGCCATTGAGATTCTGCCTGTACATCTTGAAGGTGAACAATCTGTCTTCTGGCAGGAAGGAAAAAGCACTCAGAACCTTCACCTGTGCATGAAACACTCATGTTCAAAGCTCATGATCTTTTTTGATTACAACAGCCATCACAAAGACAGCCATCATTTGCTTTACAGCAATTTTTCCAACCACTATGTTTGACATGCAGAATCAAGAAAGTGGTTGCCCCATCAACAATGATTCAAATTGAGTTGTATGCCACATTTCAGTTCTATGATTGGTGAGTGTTATTATTTATGGCTCCTGCTTGCAATCCATTCCAGGCCCACCAGCTTTACAGACATCAGAATGATGAATGAAGTGGTTTGTACAACCTACTGTGATGCCTGCATGCAGCTGAGACTGTTGAAGAATGATGATGAATGGATAAGTGCTCTGAAGAATGCAAAGCATTTTGCTATAACTACAGTTCTATGGTCATTTCTGACAACTGCTTTAATCCATGGCACAGTCTCTGACCCTCTTGATCTTTGATTATGATTCTGTGATTTGTTCTGTGATGATCTACCCCAACATCTGAAGCAGCTTGTCAATATATCTCTGATTTCTGATCCTCACTATGATTACAGGCTCTTTCCAATTGACCACATGCTCTGTGAGTTTCAAAAATCAAATCTGAACTTTGATCTTTCATCTTTCAGCCCCCAGTGGAAGTTTGCTACAGGCACCACTCTGTTTGACAACAAATGTGATTATGACATTGTTGAGACCACAGAGACTGCTGAAACTTTACAGCATCAATTGAATCCTGATCAATGGCATGCCTATGACATCATTCTTGACTGCTTTCAGAATCAACCATTCAAGTGTCAGTTTTACATCCAGAGTCTGGCTGGGACAGGCAAAACATTTTTGTATCATGCACTCTATCACTGTTTGCATGCAATGTTCAAGATTGTAATCTGCATTGCATTCTCTGGAATTGCAGTCATTCTTCTGCCTTGTGGCTGTACAGCCCACTCACAATTCAGAATTCCATTGTTGTTGAATGAGAGATTCATCTTCAACATCTTGACTCATAGTCAGATTGGAAAGCTTCTGGCTGCAGCAGACTTCATTATATGAGATGAGATCCTCATGCAGCATCAGTATTGCTTTGAGATTGTTGATTAACTGCTGAAGAATCTCTGCAAATCAGATGTTGTCTTTGATGACATTTCATTTGTACTGAGTGGAGATTTTGTCCAGACTCTTCCAGTTGTGAGACATGATGATTGTGCAGTCAGTGTGGCTGCTTCTGTTCTCAATTCAAGCATATGAAGCTCTGTAAAGGTCCTTCAGCTTCATCAGAATATGTGTTTACAGTCAGGTGAGAATAATGCAGTGTTTGCTAATTTTATTGCTAGCATGTTCTATTAGTCAGCTCTCAACAGCATCATCAAGCTTTCATCTTACATCTCTATCACCAACTTTCTTGATGATCTCTGTGAACATGTATTTTCAACAAGTGAGCTGGCTGCTGCTGCCACAAATCATGACTTCTTTGCCTGCCAGATGATTCTCTCAATGCAAAATGAGAATGTACAAATCATCAATGACAAGTTAATGAACTGCATTCCAGGTGATTGTCAAACCTACTATGCCTCACATTATATAGAGGATGTTGACAGAGATGAATATGTGAAGAAGTTTCTTGCCAGCTTACAGTCATCTGATCTACCTCCTGCAGCCATGAATCTCTGTGTAGAGACACTGATGATGCTTCTTCACTCACTGTGGCCATTGAAAGATCTTTGCAATGACACCCACATGATGATTACTCAGTTGAAGAGGTGTTTTGTGGAGGCTCATATTCTGACTGATGACTGAAAGGGTAAAGTGCATTTGATCTCTCACATTCATTTGAATTCTACAGAAGAGAACTTTTCATTCATTCTTAGATGTATGCAGCTTCTGTTACTGTTCTGCTTTGCCATGACAGTCAATAAGTCACAAGATCAATTTCTTGATGTTGTAGGTGTGGATCTATGCTATCCAGCCTTTTCTCATGATCAGTTGTATGTTGCTTTGTCACATGTGACAAATGTTTTCAATCTGACAGTCCTTCTTCATGATTCTGCAAATGACTGCACAGAAATTGTATACCCTGAGATTGTTGCATGTTTTGAATAGAATTGAAAAAATTGTTACTTTGAGATTTTTATTGAAGTTTTTACTTGTGAGTGCAAATGTAAATGCTTTTTCAGGTCTTTTGGTCAAGATTTGCATTGATTGAATCTCTAACTACTAATGTAATACAGGCATTGCACCCAGGCAGTCTCTAACTCCTTCAATTGTTTCATTTCAGTTCTTCTACTTCTTCACTCCATTCTCTTGCAGCTCCCTCAACAACTGCTGCTTCACATTTCCAGCAATTTGACCCACAAGGTCATCAAGATTGGGCAGCCCACCAGCAGTCACATCATCAGCACCCCATTCATGTTGATGAACAAGATCTTCAATCACATCATCAGCATCCCCAGCCACCTCCTCTCCCTCATTGTTCAGATCAGCCACCCCAACCCTCTCATCAATTGATTCAACCTCTTCCAACCCCACCTTCTCTGCATATAAGTCAGTAAATGCTGCCATCACAGCCACCAGAGCAGAAGATGCTTTTGCAGCTGCAGTGAACTGCTGATGAGCCAGAATCAGAATCTGAAAGAATGCCTGCTATGTGAACATCAGAAACACTGCAGCCATCATGACTGAGATCATACAGTTGTAAACATGCATGACAGCTCATTTCTTTGAGTTTTTTTCTTCTTTCTTCTCTTCTTCATTGCCTTCTTCCACTGCAGAAGTCTGCTTTCTTTTGTTTCCATGAGTTCACAGCACATAGTCTATTTTACAATGTCAGCTGCTGATTGTATTTGATTTCCAACAGAACTGATATGATACTTACTGACCCAAAACAAGCACTGCTTCATCATGCTATTAACATGACACCCCACACAAGCATCTTCAAAACAACCAGCAATCACCACACAGTCTGTGAATGATTCATAGTCATCTTTGCACTGCTGACATGCCTCTTCTTGCAGTTCCTCACAAGACTGCATCAGCACAGCCTTGTGATTCTCTGGCTGGGTCAGGTTCATCATTTTCATACTCTCATGAAGAACAAAATTCTTCATGAACACAATTGCAGTCAGGTTCTGCATGATCTTGATTAACTTCTTGAACAATTGCTCCACCATCACAACAAGTTCTGACTTCTCTTCAGCCATGGTTATTGAGATTTGTAGATTGTAGTAAGGTTGTAAAATGTTTGCAAGAGAGTAAGCAAGATCTTTGTAAGTTGTTTGATTTTCTACAAACTATGATTCTACAGCTCATATATAAAAATTTTTCAGCATAGCAACACAATGCTCAATAGAGCTTTACAGTCATTCAGCATTGAGATTCAATGATAAATTCTGTATATTGAGGCTGTAATAATTATTTTCTGAGTAATTTTGCAACTTCTAACTAAGGTTTGAACACTTCAAGCAACTGTAGAAGAGCATTGGCCATAAGCTAGTAGTTTCTGATGACAAAGATTTTATCAAACACTTCTTCTTTGAAGCATCTGTAGTGAGTCAACTGCTCTTCAATGTTCTCACACAGATTCAAACAACTGGCAGCTCTATCAGCACATGCAGGAGTAGTGTTGCTGATGTTTCTTGCAAGTTGATGTTGATTGAATGTACAGTTAATGAAAGCAAAAATGAGTATGATCTTCAGCAGTCTGCTGTACAGTCAAAGTGAGAAGATGAGGTACAAGTGAGAAGGTAATGAGGCTGCTGGCTTTGATTGTTGCATTGATGAAGTGGTACTTTCTCCTGAAGAGCACAGTTTGATGTATTCTCTATTGCTGCTTTCCTCAGTGGTAGACTGTGGCAAAATCTGTGTGTAAAACTTTTCTGTGAAATTAGAAACTCTGTTCACAAGCTAGTAGAAGCTAAACAAAAACTCAACATCATAAACAATCAATGCAGAATCACTGTGCCACACAAAGATCACACAACAAGCATTGTCAGAAGCAAGAAGATCAGTTAAGCTTTTCTATCTAGTGAGATTTTCTGTTTTTCATGTTGCTGGCTCACAGCACAGATCTCAGTCAGCTTTCATCATGTTTGAGTTTTGACAATGCTTTTCACAGATTCATCATTCTGAAAACCCCAGTTCCAACAAGCATCTGTTGCTACATATGTTGAATCTCTCAAAAGACATCTTGTCCAGCACAGCAGTCTCTTTCAGATAGAGAACAAGTATTGAGTATTTTGCCAGCCAAATTGACATGATCTTGCATGTTCATCCAGTGTCAGATATTCTCAGAATTCTGTTCAGCAGCCTGCATAGACAATGCATCTGTCATTTTTATATCTTGTTTCTGTTTCACTGCAGCATAGCATCTGTCATCAAAGAATTGTGCTGCTTCATCTGATAAGCATTCATGTTCTGCATGTCTTTCAAGCTCTAGTCCAAATTCCTTTAGAACAAACATCTTTTGCTGTTCATCAAATGCAATTCACACATCCAACTAAATGCAACATGAAGTAAAAGTCAGTACTATACTTAGCATGTGATTCTCACCAACTCACTGATGCAAGTTGATGTTCAAGTCATAAACATCTTTCAGTTCTACATGTGGTAACACTTGAAAGTTTCAAAGATTGCTTCTCAGCATTCTCAAGAGAGAAGCAGTGAAAGAAATCAGAAGAATAGTACAACTGACTTCAGATCATTTCACACATTGAAAAATTCTCTGATAGATGATGTCTCATTTCACTTTCTGA
Source organism: Emydomyces testavorans (assembly GCA_029449355.1). Taxonomy (NCBI): domain Eukaryota; kingdom Fungi; phylum Ascomycota; class Eurotiomycetes; order Onygenales; family Nannizziopsiaceae; genus Emydomyces; species Emydomyces testavorans. Next base: position 6,209,164 of record CP120628.1, read on the forward strand.
GGTAGAAAAAGTTCCCCTTCTTAAATAAGATTTGTTCAAGCCCTGTAAATTTTTTAGTGTGTTTAAAAAAATAATCAAATTGCATCATGATACTTCATTCTGAACATAGGACATTGCTTCAGAAACTAGAGCCAAAGATCAGAGAAAAGTCAATGAAACATGTATATGAGAGAGAACATTTTTATCACTAACATACATTAAAACAAATGCAAGAACATTGAAAGTAAAACAAGATGCATAGAAAATAATTTCAGTTGAGTTTTCAAATGTGTCAAGATCATTAGAGATGAAGGTGAAACAGAGCTGAGAGGTAGAGATAGAGGTAAACATAGATGTAAACTGGTAATACTTTTTGACATTTTCACTGGTAATAGAAGATTCAACAGCTTTTAGAAACATTCTCATGAAGATAAAATCAGCATCATACTCAAAAAAGAAAGCAAAGTTTGCAGATGCAATATAAACTTCTTGCTCTCATCACTTAGCTTTCACACAATCAATCTGGATTTCTAAATGAGACATGAACTCAAGTTCACACTCAAGAAAGAAGAGTATTGACTTATTGCCAAAGAGAATTCCATGAGCTTTCACAAAAGATAGCATCACAGGAGAGTGGATGGTTGACTCTCTTGAGTTCAAAATAGAATTAAATAGAAGAAGAATAAACTCTCTGATATTTGAGAAGAGTTGAACACAGATTAGAGATTTGAAATAGAAGAACAACTGCTGAAGAATGTTGAATCTGGCAAGAACAGCAAGATGATGCTGAATTCTTTCTACCAAAGAAGACTTATCAGCAGCTTTGTTATACCAGTATCTTGCAACTCCAGCTCAAATCTTTCTGTCATGAAGATCAGATTCTTCCACAGCCATTCTGTACTGGGCCAAATCATCTAAGCATTCAATTCATGTATTCTCAAAGCTTGAAACACTCTTGAGTAGCAAGATCATCATGAAATAAACAATATGAATGAAGGCTAGCATATGATCCAATGCTTCAGAAAGTCTGTGTTGCAAAAGTTTCAAAAAGAAATGAATCTCATGTTGCCACATTCTTGCTGGCATTGCATAGTGACTGACCAATTTCTGAAGAGCAGGGCTTGCTGATGAATGCTGAAATGCCAGAAAGAAATCATGATGCTCATGAAGAAGTGTTCTGTATAAAGCTATAAAAGCTTGTCATTGTTTGTTACTCAGGCTTGCAGTGTTGTTGGCTTGCTGATGATCAATTTTCACACACTTTTTCTTTATCAAAACAAGTTCAGCATAAATGATGCAGACTTCATTGATCAATTGTTCTTCTGAGATCTGCAGGATCTCTGGCTGCAAAGTTAATGTATTGACAGATATTTTTTCTGAGAACATGAGTGAATTGACATCATAAAGATATTTTTCAGAAACAGAAGATATCTTGTGGGCTTCATCATTTGAGATGATCTTGAATTGTGATCAAGAGTTTTCTTGTGATAATTTGTCTGAAGTGATGAATTTCTTCTGAAGATGAAGTTTTTCTAAGTGTGGTTCAGAAGGAAATCTTGAATACAATTTCACAGTGTAATTGATAGAGCTTCTATCTGACATGTCAGTGCTCACCAGGCAATAGAAGTTTAAGAGCATTTCTCTCAGGTAGTCAGTCTCATTTTGATTCAATGTTGAAATCACTGCTAGCACCAGCATCAAGATCTTTCAACCCCATCACATGAAACTATGAAGATATACACATGATTTAAATCAGCCCCCATACCAGAATTCCAAATAATTCTTGTATGTAGGGGTTACATTGATCTGCTCTCAATGATAATATTACTTATTCTCAACCTGCTCTCAACTCCAAAAGAAGTCAAGTCAATGTAATAGCTAGTAATAGCTACAATAAATCAGAAATATGTGGAATGACATTTCTACATAGAAGCTGGAATATGTACTTATTGAGACTGTATTTTGCATAACAAAGAAAGTGAAAAAATTTTCATTATGAAGTAATTATTCTTTCTTTCTTTGTTTTCTTCTATTAGAAAATTTCTTCCCTGCCACTCTGTTTTTCATAGATTTCACAAGCTCTTACTATGAGATTCTCATAGATTTCACCAGCTCTTACTATGTAAGAGATTTCATGATTTTCATAGATTTTGCAAGCTCTTACTATGTAGGAGATTCTGCTCTTACTATGAGATTCTCATAGATTTTGTCAGCTCTTACTATGTAGAAGATTTCATGTTTTTCACAGTCTTTGCAGATTCCTACTGTATTATGTATGTATGTTAGTATGTAATGTATTGTAATATACACACTAGAAATGAATAAATTGATTTTACTTTGATAATCAATTTCACATCCTAATAGGTCAGCAGCAAGTTGACATTACCCTATAGTAGAGTGTACTAACTGATGGAATCCACTGTCAATGTACAGCAAAGTGTGCCACACTGTTATTGTAACAGCCAGTCTACATGAAATCAGAATTCCACATAGAGATTATGATAATGCTTATGTACACCAAATATCCCCAATTCTGGTATGGCCAGCAGTGGTCAAAATTTCCAGTCAATGAGAGAGACATCAAGTGAACTTAAAAATAGTGAATGCTTTCATTCAAACTTTGCAATGGCTCTTTTTTTTTTTTTGATCACACTTCTTAATATTAATAGTTCAGGTGCCAGAAAACTTCTGAATGCAGTCTTCATCATTTGAACTGAATTGCAATAATCAGTTCTTCATACATACTTCATTCTCTTTACTGATTCTTGATGATTCATCTAATGTTCTTGCTCAGATCTAGCATGACCACCTGAATTAAAAATGATTTCAGGCAATCACTGTGTGATTATTGAGAATTCTGATATGAAGACTGTGATGATGATAAAAGTCAACAAGCACTCTACTGCATTCATGTAGTTCAAAGCATTTCTCTTTCTGAAAGACACTAATTCTATTCTTATTCATCATTCACTTTCATGAAAATATATACTGACAATAAAATTACAGGCAATCTAAGTTATCACATGAATTATACATCACTTCACCAAACACAGAACTCATCAAACCACTCATCTCAATCTTGATTGGCCTGGCATATCATTCATCCTCAGCCTCTTAGCCATCATCTCTTGTTGCATCAGCATTCATCCAGCATTCCTTGCAATAGCTTTTTCATCATCTCTCTTGTGAGCATACATTGACAGATCTGTGTGACTTGAAGTGTAATGAATGAGCATATCATAAGGTTCTGGCACTTCATGTAATGACATCAGATCTTCCACATCATACTGAGAGGAAAATATGCTCATCAATCTCATCATTGAAATTGAAGCTGAATATTCTCCTGAAAAAAAGTCAGCTGTGTAGTGAAGAGTCAATAAATGATTGCTGGCCAGCTGAAAGTAGCTTCAGAACAAAGTAAACTGTCAGAACAATGATGTGAACAAGCAGAGATTAATAAATGATCAACAAATGCACTCACATTTGATTTGCATTCTGTTGATGCTGCAGCATGCTTCACAGTGAGTGGATTTGAAACAAATCAAGTTTGGCATTCTGAATAGTGAGCAGAGTCAAGAAAAGTGATTTGCTTGTAGCAAGTGAAAGACAATGACCAAGATCAATTCACACAAGAAATTCATCTAATCAAACAGAAATGCTGAGAGTTGACATTCTTCACTGTATGTGAAGAGTAGCATCTCAGTTGAATTCAGTCATCATAAAAAACAACAGATAGAGTCATTGGCTGCTCTGTCAGTGTTTCATGTGCTGTTCTCTATTGCAGAAGTTGTTGAACATGTCACTGTTCAGAAAGTATACAATTCTAGAGTCATCTATTCTGATAAAGAATGAAAGAACACACAATTGCCAGAAATAAAAGATAAAGTCTGCTCAGATCATGATTGACTAAGCAAATAGCATTCAATTTTGAAATACCAGATGCAGAACAGACAAAAGGGTCAGACAGAAACAGATGTCATCACCAGCTGATGTAATAACTAGTTAATGTTCATGTGGTATGTCAAGTCAGCTCCACAACTCAAGTTTACAATGATTTTCAATTGCAGCAGGTGGCTGGTGTCTTGTTCATTTTTGATTGTCTAAAAATGACTATCACACTACAGCTTCATGTCTTGACATTCATCAGATTGATTATGCACTCTCTCAACTAATCTCATTTATCTTTCTGCACACCTGAATTCCTGATGAAATTCCAGATTAAACATGCTGACACTTCAAAAATCCTTTTGAACTTTGATGAATAAAAAGCATGAAGAATAAAAATGAGATGTATAAAGCTGCTAGCCAAACAACAAAGAAAACTGAAAGAATGCATGTGGTCAGTAAGATCTATTCAGTACTCTTCAGAAATTATACTACATTTCTTTCTGAAACCACAACAATGCCATCATAAAATACTTTGTTTGAGCCAAAGTAAAATTGCTGCAGCTGAGATCTCAAAGTTTCACATGAGATAAGCATGTAGCCTCTGATGCTGTGGATAATCAGCCAAAAAAGAATGAAGTGCATGGTAAGATCAATTCTTACAACTTTCAAACCAGCTGGCATTGTTTGACAAGATAGATCAAAAATAACATGAGCTGCATGGCACATTGAATACAGTCTTGGTGACCTTGACTTTTTTGATAATTTCAATCTTGGCAAGAGAAGTATCAAATAGATATTGAAAGTTCAGTTCTTGAGTGGTGGATGTCTTGTTGACAAGCAGATGATCTGAAGATGACACAGTCATGATGCAAGAAGAAAAACTGCAGTGAAAGAACAGTAAGTAGTGGAAAAACTCTGAAGCTTTTCAGACTATTGAAACAATTAATCATCAGTTCTGCAACAGAATGGCAATGTGAGTGAAAGAAGCTGTGCATTGAAAATGAGCTTCATGCAATGAGATATCTCTTATATTTGTCTCATGTATGATCAAATCATCAGCCATCTTTATGCACCTGAGCAATTTGTCATGTAGTAGATTTGAATGTTGGTTTTGGTGGCTTCAAAGTCAATGATTGCTGACTGAGGTTAGTGATCTTCTTAGGTGGCATCAAACCAGCATGCAGCTTCTTATCATTGATGCTGAGAAACAAAAATTTGATTGATTGAAATTTTTCTTCTTCAATTCTTTTGACACCTTTATCACTGTGAAGTCACCTGTGTGATTGCAGCCTGTTTTCATTCAAAAAGCAATGATTTTCAACAGCCAAATTCATTCTTTACTATACAACACTCAGAAGCAGGTGCAATGCCTCATTCTCTGAATGCATTTGAGCTGCTATACATCTTGAGCATTCTTTGTGACACTTCTCATGAATTGCTTCATACTTATCACAATTTGAACTTCTGGAAACAAGCAAAAGCAGTTGTCAACTCTATTATCAACAAGAATGCTGACTTGAAGATACAGTCAACTATTTCAGAAAGCAGCTATTCATCTTGCCTCTCTTTTTCAGCACTGTCAAGCAACAGTTCAACAAACAGCTCATTATCAGATATCATCTTGCTGTCTGCAAGAAATATATCAACCACCAGCTTTCACAAATGTCAGCATGAATCTGAATCTGATCTCAACAAGTTGCTTGATGAGATAAAGAAAGTTTTACTGAAGCTTGTTCAGTTTTCAAATGAGAAACTACAACTACAAAATATACTCAAGAAAACAGAATTTCTCATTGAAAAGCAGATTCAGTTCTTAAGAATTGTTGATGGTAACAGCATCTCTACTGAGCAGAAAATACTTCTAATGAATCTTGCTCAATTTTTGCATGCTTTGAAATTTTTCCTCTGGCAAGTGAACTGGGAACTTCCTCTCAGAGTAGATAAGATTTGCTCAAAATTATCAAAGGTGTCTAAGAGAAATGAAAATATTTCTTGCTATCTTGTCAATGAGAATATTCCTGTTGAGTACCAAAATGTGGTTAGTAGAGACATCAGAGAGGGCCTAAACAAATTTGCATTTGAGAAGCTATTTCATGAGAAGCTTGAAGAATCAATGAAGAATGCTGCTACAGAAATGCTAGCTGTTCTCATCTTGACTTACATGAAATTTTGCAAATTGAAATTCAATCAATACCCTCAGTTTATTGATATTCTACTCATTGGGAATGCTTCTATCATTGGTCCTCTCATAGACTTATCAGACTGGTTTTTAATGCTGAGATTGAACTTTGAGATGCAGTATGAAAGTAAGTACTTTCTGTAAAAATCAAATATTCTTGTCTAACAATTGGTGACTAGAAATTACTGCTGCCAGAAAAATTATTACTCAGAGCATCTCAAATACATCATATACAGTGACCTGATGTCAGGATGATGCTGTTGATTCTGATAAATTGAATGCATTTGAAGAACAGAGTTGTAACACACAATTGTCAAGCTTGCTAAGATCTGGAATATGAACAGCAGATTCAAACAATTTGTACAGCTTGATGATGCATAATGACTTGAATGGTGCTGTAGCATTGGAACTTCTGAGAGAAGAATTCAATATAAGAGATCAGACAGCAACACACATGAATCCAACAGAGTCAGAACAACAAAGTAAGAGAAAAAGACTACATCAGTATCATGAAACATCATCATCTGAATTTAAGAGCAACATGCAACAAAACTTTTCTGAATTCAGAAATATGCTCAATGATTCTGCTCACCTACTGACTGCTGCATGCAGTTCTCCACAAAGTCAGTCACTAGAAGCTGAAAATTATGATTCTTCTCACTCTTTCTTTACTGGTGAGTAAATTTTGAGTTAATTACTCAAATCTGGATTTTGACAATAAGTTCAGAAATGAAGTCAGCTGTGACTTTTCTGTCTCATATCATCTCTCTTGACACAGAATGCAGATCTGACAACAATTAAACTGAACAGCATCAGAATCATTCATTGGAAACAGAACAATATAAAAGCAATGGGGTCTTAGAGCACAACACAAATTCAAGCAATCTCACAGATCAAAATTTCAGAAAGAATACACAACAATTCACTCTGATTCAGTTGCTCTGTGATACAATTGTTGGAGTTGCAAATTTTGCCAGAAATAGTATGATTTTGACAGATTTTCTTCAGTGAATTACAGTGTTTATTCATGTTTAGCAATCAACAGTGAACAAGATACTCATACAGGCTTCAATTTCACAACAAATCAAATTCACAACCATGACCAGATGATCTATGATGAATCACTATTGAATAGTACATCTTGAAATTCTGCATTCTTTGACTCTGCACTTCTTGATTCTGCATTTCTCAACACTGTATTTCACAATCTCAGATTTCATGATTCTGTCTTTCTGAACTATTCATGATGAGTCTGTTGATTCTTCAACACATTATGTAAAAATTCACTATGTATGTTGTCATTGATGTTCTTAGCTTCAGGAATCATGCTGGTGGATGCAATACTCTCATTCAAACATCAACTTTTTCTTCTTCACTCAGATAATCAATTGTCAATGCTGCTGACATAAGCAATATATTGCCTGGTTCAAGGCAAATAAAAATGACTGCTGTCAGGTTGATTTTACCTCTAGTCATCCAATGAGAACCTGGCACAATGTGAAAGAGGCTGTTTCTCTCAGTGAGAGTTTCATTAGTGGCAGTGCAATAGATAAACACTGTACTCAGCAGCCTGACAGGATAACATGAGAGTTGAGAGTTGTTTTTTGATCAGAAAATAATTTCTGAGTTGAATGTCACAGCTTCATCAAAAGTACAGTCAAGAATGAGTGCAAACCAGAAAATATTTGAAAACTACATAATTAGCATCTGCAACTGTTTGTCAATCAGTGAGTTCAACTTACATTCACTTCATGATAAAGAAGAGTTTTGCATGCCTCCCTCTCTTCAACTCATATTGCTCTGATTTTTGCACTTCTTGTTCAAAGTTCTTCAAATTTTTGTTTATCAATGTAGGTCTTCAATGTCTCAAAGAGTCTTTCTGAAGATACTTCATCACATTTGATGATGATGTATTCTGAGTTGTGAGTCATGAGTTTTGTGAATTTTTGTAATTTATTAGATTTTTGAGTTTTGAGCACAGAGTCTGTGGGGCTATCTCTTTTCCTGCAAAAAGTACTCTTTCAGTCAGAAGCCATGTGAACACACAGATTGCATCACTGAAATTATGTCAGGAAACAAACAAACAGTTTAAATTCTGTAGTCCAACTATCTTTTATTTAATAAACTATATCTCAGCTCTACAGAAACTAACTACTTAAATCAAATTACACTAGGTTTAGAACATTTTGTTTTTTTATGCTCATGAAAACCACAGTTGCTACTTAAATTTTTCACTCTCAAACAAAAAATTCTATCATGCATTCAGAGTATGTGGGCAACAATCAACTCAGTCTGTCAGAGAATTTGTGTCATTTTTGATTCAATGTACAGACTCTAACAACTATGTTTGCATGATATATACTTGCAGATTTTCTCAGCCCAATCTGTGAACTTTCTGAAAAGCCCACTTGAATTCATCATCTGTTAGAAATGCATCTGAAAGCAAGTTAGATCACAACTGCTGGAGCAGTTTGCTTTTGATCTGCTTATTTCATTCATTTTTATGACTTTTCATTTTTAAGATGACAGAATTTTAGTAGAGTTGTTCAAGAGAGACTGCAAATTTTGCTTCATTATGACAGTTGCAGGCATTTTGTTTGCTATCATTCAGTTCAGATTTGGTTCATCAGATCATTCAATTAGCACAATGTCAATGATGATGCTTCTCAAAATTCTGTTGTTGATCTATCACCAGGCTCAAACATCATGAAGTTACAGCCTGCTGGCTCAAATGGAAATGTGCTGCAGCTTGACACATTAGAAAAGAATACTTGCCAGAGGAGAAATTACATCTCAATCCAATAGTTTTATCATTAGATCATTTCTACTCTGTGGTTACTCTAACCAGGCAATATATTAAAGGCAGAATCTTCTCAAAAAACAACACTGTTTATTTAATCTTCTCAAGAGCAAGTATTCTTTCATCTTTTTACTTGAGATGAAGAGAATGTGTGACTATACAAAGACTGTGTATCAGTGCCAGCATATTCATTATATTGTGAAGACATGATGCATTATATATCAGAGAACTGAAAGAAGATGTACACTCAATGTTGTAGCTGAGTAAAAACATGATGGCTTCTCTTTTCTGTTCTGAGTCTAACACATTTTCAAGGGAAACAAAGAATGATAATTGTGATAACTAGATTCTCTGTTTAGCATATAAATTGATATGTGCTGCTTAAGTTGAGACTGGTGTCACAGGTGACTGCAAATGAAAAAAAGCCTGCTTCAAACAATCATAGCCAGCTGAAACACACAAGTTAAAAGTCAAGGGGTCCTGTTTTTGTGAGGTGTTATTTTCATCTCTTGAAGAATACAAACCACACTTAGAATACTAGCTTTCTTAAAGTAGAAGGAGACTTGAGTCAAAAAACATGAACACAAATGAAAAATTTGTGGTGGAGCAGAGATTGTACAGTAAACACTGATTGGAATGATTGATGAAGAAAAATCTCTGTGATTGTGTGAGTTCAGTTCTTCATATTGAAGTGCAGTGAACAAGAGTGATTTTTACTCAGAAAACTTTCTTTGAACATCTGAATCATCTTCTGTGAATGATTTTCTGTCTGTGCTGAATGAAATTTTGATAACTGAATTTGTTGATGATGCAAAACAAAGATGATGAAATAGCTGTAGAGAGCCAGGTGATTGTGAGATATACTCATGAGTTTCATTGATGTGATGAGCTTTTGCCACTTTCAGCTTTGTATTATGTAGCATTACAAATGCTATTTCAGACACTCTGCATTTTTACACACACTTGATATGATTTTAGAACAATTTTTCAACTCAAGAACTTTGCAATTTTGTGGATTCAAATAAGTCTGAATGGCTATTATGACACATGACAATACTTGATGCTAGGTTGCCCATGGTTACTGGAAGCCACACCAAACCTCACATGTTTTTGCATCAGTATCAAACACAAAATAAACAAGATCACTATACTGAAATCATATTCCAGCAAAACTCCAGCAGGATGAATGATTTCACACAACTGAGAAAATAGATTGAAGAAGAAAGACAATGTTGAAAGACTGTGAAAGCTCAAGCATTCAAGAAGCAATGGCAACAGAAGGCTGCAGAGATGTTCTTCACTTCAGCAGATTTGAGTGCATATATTTGAAACTGTCATGATTTATTGTTGGCAATCAGCATCACTATCAAGCTCACTGAGACCACACAAGAAGAGATGGCAAAGGCAACTAGATGCTACTATTCTTCATGAATCATTCTCTGGAAGGGATTTATGAACCAGCAGTATTTCATCTGAAATGTGTTTTATAAACACTCTTCATTCATGTCAACAAAACAATTTTCTTCTTGTCATCAGTTGAATTATGTTTGCAAGATCATTTGCAGCAGAGATGAATCTTCAGTATTACAAGCATGATGCAGTGAAGAATCATGTGCAGTTGATTGTGGAGAAAATCTACAGAAATGTTGTGTTGAGACAGGAATTTCAGCTGGCAGAGTCAGTGACATTTGAAAGCCACATCAACCTTGAAGTGTCAAAGTAGAAACAATCACTTGAGAATCAAAGGCAGAGACTGTTTCTTGATTTCAATATCAAATGCTAGAACAGCACACTGATACAGTCAGAATGTGTGGACAGAAAGGTGTTTTTTCAACTCACAGACAAGAACATGAGTTTCAGCCTCTTTTGCAATGTTTTCAAGCAATCAGATGTGCTGAGAAAGAAGAAGAGGCAAGATCAAATGTGATTGAAGAATTATTAATTTTTCATAAAATTGCACCAAGCTGATATTAATTTGTGAGCTCTTATCATTTAAACACAAGTGAGCAAAAGAAATATAGACCTATCTTCTCTAGTTTGAATAGTATTTTAGGAACTAGCTGCTGCACATCTTCATTGAGTCTTCATGTAAAAGTGTCTGGTGGAAAATTTTCCATCAAACTGGTCAATTGATGCAGGTTCTCTTCACATTCAGAAAAATCTCTCACATCAAAGTGTTTGTATTTTTGAACTGACATTTTTGAAAGCTGAAAAATGTGAAGCAGATCAAAATGAAATCTTCTGTCTGAATTTGCATAATGTTCTGTTAGAAAGTTGATTAATGCTGCTGAAATGACTTTTGAAGGAGCAGTCACTTCTCATCATGACAGTAAACATGAGTCTGACATACAGGAAAAATCTAACCCTCATCTTGCAACATTAATATGATAATCATTACTGAACCCAACATTGCTGCTATTTGTGATATAAGTGTCTTCTCATATTCTTCTTTGCTTTTGTTGTTCATCATTTGTCTGTCAAATTTCAAATTAAATTTAAAACAAGCAAATATGATTATTGTATGAACTGAGGAAGAGCTAAGATAAATACAAAATCAATTTAAATAAAAAAGCATTGAAAAAAAAGTGGTGAGTTCTGCAAGACTGTATGTCAAATGATATTTCAAATATGACTGAAACTGCTTCCTGCAAGACTTCATGTAATATGTCTATTTGTCTTTATCAAACACAGTGAGTAACTCTATTTACTTTCAAAAGCAAGATCTGATAGGACTGAAAATCCCCCACTCTTTTTCTGTAACAGTGAGTATATTGCTTTCTACATCTACAGATATCTCATGATGATTGCCCATTGAAGTATGAAAGACATACAGATTATCAATTGACAGATTATTGATTGCAGAAAGATCAGTAACTCTTTCAGTCTTCTGATGAGTTGAAACTTGAATTCTCTGATATTTCTCACAGCTGAGGTTCAGGTTTTCCACTCCTCTAGCTGGCATAAAATACAGTTATGAGAAGTCATAAATATGTACCTCTCATCACTATTGAGTTAGCAGATCTGAGTGAAAATGTCCAATCTTCTTCTTGCCACTTGCTGAGAGAAAGACATTCACCAAGAATGATTCATTAATCATGATTAAAAAAAATAAATCAGTAAGAGGCAGTTGCATGACAAATTTCAATCAAAGCTGAGACACATTGACTCAGCTGGTTCTTTGATTCATTAATCTACATATTTATTGTTCAATCTCAGTCTTTCTTGGCCTGCCCACTTTTCTTCTTGTCATTTTCTTGCAATTCTGCTTCTGCTGCCTCTGCTGCTGATGTTTAGCCTTCTTCATCTTCTTGGCAGAAAAGTTGTTGACTGCTTTCAAGATAAAGTGCCAGACCACACAAACCATCAGAATCTCATTTATCATCTTGTAGCTAATGAGATGTTTGTACTTTCAGACAGAGCCATCTTGATTTTTTTGATCAGCAGACATGCAATATCATTGAGCTGAAGCAGACTGAAACACCATTTGCTGCTTAGATGATCTGAGGCTCTTGGAGATCATTTCAGTGAGATCTACTGTGTTGATTTCTGGCAATGAGAAATGCTTGCACTTGTGTGTTAAGAGATGAGTGCAAGAGAGCACTGTATTTCTGTTGCTGTCATCTGACTGAAATTCTCTTTTCACTGTATGATGAGCAGGTGAGTTTAGTCACTCATCATCATGACTGCATTGCACAGTCTCTCCTGTGCTGTCATCTGGTAAAGAGAATTGCTGTGAAGGCAGGCTCACACCATCATCATCTAGAAGAATCAGAATGTCTAGAATAAATCAGAATCAATGATAGACACAGAATGTGTAAATGATACTCTGAGAATCATCAGTGTGCAAGTTGTGGTTTGTCAGTGAAATCTGCTCATGACATCAAGTAAAATCACTGTCAGATGCATTGCAGTCATTTTCTAAACAGCTGTGCAGTGAGTGATTTTCTGTAGTCTTATTGTTTTTTGAAGAACACATTTCATTCAGTTCACTGAAGATTTTGATATTCAAGAAGTTCAGATCAGCATTATTGTCATCATCATTCTCAGAGAAAAGCTCATGAAGCAGATCTTGCTCTCTGTCAGATGTGTTGCCATCACAGGCCTTCTCTCTCTCTTCATCTCCAGCCTGATTTGATTGCTGCTCCTTGACCACAGTGTGAAGAGGCAAGCATCAAGAAGAGAATGAAAAAGATGAAGCAGATTGTCTTGCAGAAGAGGTATGAAGCACATTTTTGAAATTCAGATGCATTTGATCTGTGCACTTGACACTAGAAGTTGTGGCAGCTGTTAATGTCAATGAAATCACTCTTGAAGGTTTCTGGCTGCACTTCACTGAATTGCACTTGACAAAATGAAGACCTGTCTGAGAAGCAGAAAACAAGCTGAAGAGATTAAAGATCTGAAAACTCATATTGCTCAGTAAATTTAAGTCACACAATGTTGATTGTAGAAATGAGAAACAAATGAAGAATTAGCAGGAAATTGTTCAGAGTTTTAACAAGAATTTTGCACAACAATCTGCATCTCTCTGTGACATGAAAAATTCAATGAGTGCATGAAATCTAGAAAAGTCTATCACTGCTGCTAGTCATTCAGAAGCTATTCTTTCTGTGTGCAGTGGGGGAGAAAGAAGCTGCAGACAGAAGAGCAGAGTAAATCAGACAATTCTTCAATTCAAATGTGTCATCAGCTTTCAAACAACATTTTGTCCTCACTCTCACTGTATTCATGATGAGCTGAGACACTCACATCTCATGTACAAGTGTGTCTTGTGAACTGCAAACTCAAAGATCTTCATGAGCACATGATAGAGAAGTGAGTCAAGAAGTTCTGATGTAATCATAGATCATCACATCCATGAGCACATGCAGGCATTCAGAAGACAAATTCTGTTTGATGAGAACACACAGCTCAGACTGATGAGGGCCACTTTCTTGAATTCAATGCAATCATTGCACTGCATATGCTCACTCCATTTGAAACTGAATCTTGTTGATCTGAGAGGTTGCACTCATTCTTGCCAGCATGTTGTTCTCATGATTGAGCTGAGATTGTAATGTGATCAGAAATTTGCTCTGAAAAGAGTTGCAGTTGTTCTAGAGAAAAAGTCTGTGTCACTCACAGGCTATGCTGCTTAGAAAATCTTGATAGACAATCATTTAATTCAGAAGTCACAGCTCTGCTCAACATGATGGCAAAAGTGATTTTAAAGTGATCAATGAAAATGAGTTTCATGGCTCTGAAACATCATGCAATGAAGATGATGAATCACTGAAAGCAAATGCTGAGGTGCCTGTGTGTAGACACAGCAGAAACAGTTGATCAGTTTGAGAAGTTGGTGACAGAAATGAGAGATTTTCCAAAAAGAGCAAGAGCAAGAAAGAGAAGGCTGAAGGGCATGAAGGCACAGTAGCCAGAAAAGCAAATCACAGCAAATGAGTAGTCACTGTCAATCAGTGAAAAGTGGAAAGATGGAACTGCATTGGCAAGATCTCAAGAGTAAGCAGTAGGCAAGTGCAAGTGACATGGTGATTCAGTCTTGTTTGAAGGAGAGAAGGAAAGAAAAGAAATTGAGAGTGATGGGCAGAAGAGCTTCAGGGGGATTCAGAGTGATTCAAGATGAATTTCTAGTTGAAGCAAGAATGGCTGTCAAGAATGTTGAAAAAAAAAAAAGACAATTGAACAAATGACTGAAATGGCAAGAAAGACAGAGATATTTATAGACATCTAAAAGCAGTGAGGGGCTGATAATAAATGCTAGACCAGATCAGAGACAGCTGTAACTGAATGCAGAAGAGACCACTTCTGGAAGCAGCAACAGTCAAAGATGAATTACATCATTAATCTTCACTGAAACATTGTCAACAACATCAACATATGACATTGAATTTTTAATTTAATCAGTGATAGTAATTTCTTTTTTAGCAAGAACAAACAAGTCTAGTTGTTTTGCAAGCTCAAAATTGATGTAATTGATTTTAAAATCACTGTTAATAATGATCTCAACAATTTCTTCATTGACATTGACAAGAATTTTTAAAACAGTGACAGCATATATTAAATTTGAGTTGCTAATTGAAACTGATTTAAGTTTATTGATTTTTTGATGACTGATTTTGATGTTGAAATTTTTGTTATCATTTTTTTCATTTTTTGCAGTTGATATTAACTCAAAAAAAGCATGATGAACATGATTTAAACTCTTAAGAACTTCTTGCATGATAACATTTGTGACTGAAGTATCAAGCATTTTGTTGATTAAATTTTTAATATTTGTTAATTCTCTCAATTCATTGAACAATTTCTGTCTTAATTGATGAGATGCTTGAGTTTTAACATTTTTCATATTAATATTTTTATTATCAGTTTTTTTTTTAACTGATTCTTCAAATTAAAGATGCTTTGTCTGAAATTCATTAAGATGATTGACAGAAACATAAACTTGCATTTTGAGATTGACAACTTGCTTTAAAATCTCATAATTATCTTGTTGATGTGTTTTAACTGCAAAAATATGTGATTTCTCAACTCTAAACTGCTTGATGTCAGAAACTGCATATGTGACATCAACAAAAACATTATTTTCATCATCAACATTACTGTCAGATCATTTTTCATCAGTGTCATCAACTTCAGTGTTTGTGTTAATATTAAATTTTAATCAAATAACTTGCATTTAAGCTTGAAAATTTGATAATTTTTCTTCATCTTGTTGATTCATTTCAGAAGCTTTTTTTTTGCTTTTTCATTTTAAAAATATAATTAATGAATGACATAAATTTGTGATTTATTTTTTTTAATTTCAATGACAAAATCATTTTTTCTTCATTAATTCACACACAAATGTTTTATTTCTTCATCAAAATGAATTTTATCTTCATTTTAATTTTTCTGAAAGTGAGAACAAGTGTTTTGATGACATTCTTCATTTTCACAATAAAAACATATCATGTTGAATTTTGCTTGTTGAGAAAGAACAAGTGCTTAATGTTGTGTTGATTTTCAAGACATTGAAGCAATTAATTGAAATGAAATGTAGTTATTAATTTTATGAATTTTTTAATTCATCTCATTAACAAAAATCTGAATTAATAATGTTAACATTTTTATTTGCTTTGTGATTTTCTGCAAGTCATTGATGAGATTTTCTGTTCATTTGAAAGTTGATTTATTTTTTTGTTTTTTATTTTGCAAAATTGTTTTTAGTGAATTTGATAAATTATTATCTGAAATTGATGATGTAAACTGATTTTTTAATCTGATTTTTTCTTGAATAAAATTCATGATGTTTTCATAATTTCTGACAATTTTTATCATTTTTTAAAATCAATTTTTTCAGTATGCATGTGATTTTTGTGTTTCTTAATTGTTACAATCTTTTCAACAGTTTTGACAACATTTTTTCAGATGACACTGAGTGAATCTTCTCAATTAATGTCAATATTTTCAAATATTTTGTTATTAAATTTTGATGAAAGTTCTTCAACAAAGTATTGACAATGTGTATACTCATCAATGTGATGATTTTCAAAAATTTTGTTGAAAACAGCAGTGTATTCTTGCATATATTCATGAACAATTTTCAAATTAAATGATTATTTTTGATTTTTTAACATCTCAAAATAAATATAACTGTGCACTTTCTGTTCAATATTCTGATTTTGATATTTTTTTTTGAGCAAAATTTTCAATATGAGTCAACTCTTATTTTTGTATATGTTGATTTCATGTATTCACATTGTAATGTGCATTGAACAGTATTCAGATGCTTTTTTCATTATTTGATAATTATTATTGACAATATTATGATTTTCACACAATTAAGTGAAATTTTAAATAAAATGTGTTACATTTTCTTCTTCAAAATATGAAGTTTTATTAAGTTCAGATAAAGAAAGTGACATCACAATCATGAGCATTTGATTTTATTGATATTAATAATTGATAATCATTGAAGTTGAAGTTTTTTTTATACTTGATGTTAATATAAAATTAATTAATATATCTGATGAACTGAAATTCACATCTGCTATTGTGTCTGAAACAACATCATGTTCTGAAAATACATTTGAGTTTTTTTGTTTAATTATTTTTTTCAGTTTTTGAAAAGTTAATGCAGCATGCTTGTGACTAAAAATTCTTAATACAAATTTCAACATCAAATTCAACAATATTTCTTGAAATAAATAAGTTTTTTGATTTTTGAATAATAAAAATAATTTAAACAAAATCATCTTTTGTGACAATAATAATAACAAATAATGATTTTGAAATAACAAAAATAATGATGAAAGTAAAGTCTTCTTGATGTGTCAACTGATGAACAATTGCATGAGTTTTTTTCTTAAATAAAATTTTTTTTGTTAACACTTGAATTTTTTGCAAATGCATTTGTGATAAAATTTATGTCACTTGAAACACAGTCTTCACAAGTCAAAAACATTCATTGAATACATTGTCATCTTGATTATAAATTTTCAATAGTCTTATCATTTTTCAGTAGCAGAAAAATGATAAGTTTTAACAATCACAAATTGAATCAAACAACAAAGTTTCAGAGTTTGTTAAAGCAATGAAATATTGAAAGCAATGAAATATCAGAAATAATAAAAAATTTTTTCATTTTTCAACTCAATTGATCATTCATCAATTAAGTTTTTTCAGAAATGTCAGAATGAAACAAAAAAATTATATGATTCAGTTGATATAAATGAGTTGAAATGAGTTTAATGTAAGAATAAAAAAACATCACAATCAACATTTTAATAATTGATATTGACAATAACAATCAATCAAAAATTTGTCAACAATCTCATATTGAGTTTTCAAGTATCAACTCTAGAAATCATGATAATATAGTGAACAGAAGTCATATTGAAAGAACAATACATTAATTTATATGTATCAACAACTATCAACAACAAAACAATCAAGTGATCAACAATATATGTATAAGTAATGTCAATATATTGAGAAGTATATGTGAACATGTGTGTTCTCTCAACAATAAATAAATGTTTCTTTTATATATCTTCAGCAATTGATAGAAAAGATACAGCAGAAAGAAATGTGATGTAAGTGATTAACAAAAATAAAATCAATAAGAAAAATGATGAAACAGAAAAACTATATGACTCAGTTAATATGAGCAGATCAGAATGAGTCTAGTGTAAGAAGAAAAAAACACCACAATCAACACATCAATAATTAATATCAGCAATAACAATCAATCAAGAGTCTGTTAACAATCTCATATCAAGTTCTCAAGTATCAATTCTAGAAATCATCATAATATAGTGAACAGAAATCATCTCAAAGAACAATACATTGATTTATATGTATCAACAATTATCAACAACAAAACAGCTAAGTGACAAACAATATATGTATATGTGATATCAATATATTAAGAAGTATATGCAAACATGTATGTTCTTCTCAATAATTAATAAATATTCTTTCTATATATTTCCAGCAACTGATAGAAAAAATATGGCAAAAGAAATGTGATGCAAGTGATTAACAAAAGTAAAATTAATAAGAAAATTGACTAAGAGAATGTCTGTCAACTAGAATGTATCAACATAAAATGTCAATTTAGCTGTATGTATCATGTTGATAGAAAGCACTGAACTTTTCATTACAATTCAACCAAATTCAGTTAATGTCATTCTCTGATATCAACTTAGAAAAAAAATTTCCAGCAAGAATAGAAGCAAAATAAAAAACAAAACAAACAATTTTAGTCAACAGCAGTGTTGTAGAAAACTCAAAAAATATCATAACAAATTTCAATCTAGTAACATAAAAAAAAAACAAAAATTCAGAAGTTGACACATTTCATTTTTCTGATCTTGAATGTGATATCAACTGTAGAAAGAATTGATATCAGTATCATTGTATAGTTGTTCATTCACACTGTATATTTGTGATTTATCAAGAAGCAGATTGCAAAGATCAACACAAAATCAAGTGTAGAAACTAATAAAATTTTTGTATTAATTCAAGTAGATTTTTGTTACTCTGAGTGACAAAAAAAATTTTCACACATGTGAGAAATTGATGATAATATTAATGATTTGTTTCATTGATTTGACATTCAGCTGAGCAACAAGTAAACAAACAATAAATTATAAATTTTCTCACAATTTTTTCAATTTTTCTTTCTTTAATTTTTCTTTCTGTTTCTATTTTCACTTCTCAGAATCAAGTTCAAAACTTGACAATCACTTGTTTTCATCTTGTTAATTTATCATTTATTTGATTTGATCAATTTTTTTTTGTCATAATCAAACAACATGTCTGCATGTCTGATTAAGACTGTGTTGAAAACTTCTAGTGAGTAATTGATTGATATCACTGTTTGACAAATAGCATTAATCACATTTTCAGTCAAGCAAGTTGTCAAAAAAAACACATCATCTTCTTCTTTGACTCAACATTTTCATCATGAGTTTATTATCATATTCTTTCTGACAAACATTCAATTGACATGTTTCTGTAGATCAAGCAGTGTGTAAGATAAAATCAGTTGAGAAAATTCAAATTCTCATCATTGTGAAAACAAGCAACATCATCAAAAAAACATTAAAAAAAATATCTCTACTTTCATTGCTATCAAGAAGACATCTCAGAAAAATGCATCAACTTCAATTGTGATTAAAAAAATAAATAATTCTGTGTCATCAACTTCAACACTTACATTCAAAAATTCAGCATCTGAACAAACAGAAACTTTATTAATTATCATGACTTGAGCTTGCAGTTTTTCTTCTGAAAAATATCAATTGATTTCCAATTTTCTGAAATACATTAATTAGCACTCTGAAATAAATACATTAGAATTTATTTTCAACAGTATTCTGCAGCATATGTCTGATACTGCTGATTTATCATTGATTAATTCTGAATGTAAAATTTTTTTTTATTAATTTTTTTTTTCAGTTATTAACTGACTTTGAATTCAGACAAAAATTTTGAAGATGATGTATTTGTTATCAAAAGGATTTATCATAATGATGAAGAACTTATCATTATAAATTTTGACAAATATTTCATCAATTCTTCTTCAGAAAAATCAAAATTGCTTAATGCTCTCTTCATTGTACAGTCAATTGACTGACATATTGTGTCAGATGTCATCACTTATGATGCACTCAAGTTCATGCATCATCAGAACAGCATTCTTGTTCAAATTCATGAAATTATTTTATCAACTTCATGTGAACATTGTGCAAAAAAAAAAAAAAATTTTTTTGTTATTTGTGTGATTTTTTAGAAAAATTTCATCAGCTCAGACAACAAAGTCTGCAGCAATTATTTGTGAGATGAGCATGAAAGTTCTTGCATCATTCATGAGTAAAATCTTGATCACTTTGCTTGTTCTTCTAATAACTTGTTAATAAAGCTCAAGCAATTTATTCATTTAAAGAAAACAGAAACAGAAACATCAGCTAAAATTACAGAAAATTCTGTCAATTCTTTCTGCAATATAATCAATCTTGAGAAAAAATTTGTCACTATTGTGAAAGCAATTCAGATAAATCAAAAAGTCATCAATGTTTCTGATGAAAATCAGATCATTAGAAGCTCAAAAACTGCTGAAAGTTTTATCAAAAATTTCAATGAGAATCATGTTGACAAATCAATTGATGAGAAAAACTCATCAAGCAATGACAGCAAGAAGAAAAACTCATCAACACTTGAGTCATTCAATAAAAATCTTGAGACTTCTGTGTTTGCAAAAAAGCAATTCAGTATCATTTCTGTCAATGATTTTTTTATTAACAATTCATTCAAAATTCATTGTTTGTTTAAATTGATTCATGACATTTGTTCAACTTCAAAAACTACAAATAATCAGTTTGTGTTCATTAACAATTCTTTAATTTATAAAAATCTCACAAACATCAAACATGCTCTGCAGAAATGTGAAGAAATTTTGTTTACACTGAGAGCACATGTTAATATTCTTCAACACATCAAGTTGTGAGTTTTTTTTTTTTTTTCATGATCATAAAATGCTTGTTAATTTTCTTTTTTTTTATCAAAAGTTTTGTCACTTCATAAATAATTTGTTAAAGTAATTTTTTGCAAGCAATTAAATTCAGTTTTTATTTTCAATTTTCATCAGTTTTTAGCAAGTGTTTTTAATCAATATATCAGTGCTTCTGACAACAAATTATGATATAACAACATCAAAATTTCATTCTGATGAAAGTCATCAACTTTCTTCCTCAGTTGTGTTGTTGTTTATTTTCTCAACTTTTTCATCATTTTTTTTTTACTTAAATTTTCAACTTTTTTCATACTACATGTCATTCTTTTATTTTCATTGATATCAGTCATTTCAACATTCATATTTCTTTCATTTTCAGAAACATTCTTCTCTTGTTCTGCATTATTAATTTCTTAAAAATAAAATTTTTTCAATCAATTTTCTGAAATTGTTTCAGCAATTTTTGTTTCATCAAGTTTCTCAATGCAATAAAAGTTACATTTTTCATTGACTAAAATGATTTAATAAGATTTTAATCATCAAAAACAAAGTTTTTGCACTCTTGACATATTTTTATCATTTTTTGTATGATGAAGAGTCATCAATTCTTCAGCTTTCAAAAATTCATTATGTGTTTGATGTGCATCATCAAATCAATTTTTATTTTGATATTACATTCATTTTATTCAACTGACAGTTTTTTCAACATTCTAATTTCATCATTCAATTTGACACACTCACATTGCTATTAAATTCAAAGTTGATTTCACAGTTTGTCAAAAAAAAGTCACTCATGTTATTATTTTACACTCAATAAAAAAAACTGCTTCTTGACTCATCAACACACAGTAAAGAAACATGTCAGTCATTTGTTTGACAGTGACTCAATCAGCAAGAAAAGCAGTCAGTAAATGCTTTACTCAGCTTTTTTTTGTTCTGTCTGTCATTTTTGACAGTTCATTCTTAATCAGTCAATAATTTTTTTTAATCATGTCATTTGCATGAGAGTTATAAACTGATATTTAAACACATTTAATCTTATATTTTTTCAACAGTTTCTCAGTGATTTTTTTGTTTTCAGAATCTTCATCAACAACAATTTTGTTTGAAAATCTTCATCAACAAAAAATATTTTCATATATAAACTGAGCAACTGGATCAGCTGTGATTTTCACAAGAGATTTGACTTCAGATCAATCAGAAAAATCACATTAAGCAACAGCAAAAAAGAATTTTTCTTCATCAGATGACATATAAACAATGTTGATGATAATCTTGATTCAAACAGTTGATACTTAAATTGAGTGCAAAGCTTTTTTGATACACATTGAATCTCTCAGTTGACATTCTCTGCAAATCTGAACATATTGCTTGACATCAAGATATATTTTTTTTCATTAGTATTAATTTAACAACAGTTTATAAATTTCTTTTTTTTTTATGCTCAAATTCATCATGCAAGACTTTAATCATTTTTGTTCATTTTTCAGAGTCATCAATAACACATTAGAAAGATATATTTTTGTTGACATGTCAAAACAAGTGATTTTCTTCAACTGCAAATTTTAAAATTTTTTTTCAGAATGCAGTGAAATCTTCTATCAAGTTTTTTGAATAATAAAATATTGTCAAATATCACACAATCATTTCAGATTCATTGAAGTAAGATTCATCAAGAATCTGTAAATCAACTGATTCATTTTCAATTTTTGTAACATTAATTCAAGCATAAAAATGTCTCAATTTTGCATCAATAAAATTTTCAACATCTTGAGTGTTTTCATCACTTTCATCATCTTTAATTTTTAATTATCTTGACAAAACATCAGCAGCAGTGTGTTTTGAATCAGACATATGCTTGATATCAAAACTAAAGAAATGTATTCAAGCTAATCAACTGATGACAAAAATTTCAGAAAAATTTGTAGCTGTTTGATTTAATTAAGTTACAAGAATTTTAATGTCAACTTTCAGAGTAAAATGAACTTCATAAACTCAATATTGAAATTTTTTCAAAGCTTTTAACACAGCACAGCATTCTTATTTTTTCACATCATAATTTTTTTCAGATTTCAATCAGACTTCTGAGTCAAATCAGACTGAATGACACACATCTCATTAAAACTGCATGAGAATAACATCTCATTCATGCTTGCTTGCATCAACAGCAATAATGATTTTCAGTGAATCAACAGTATAATCAAAAGAACAAATTATTAAAAAAATACTTAATTTTTTTTTAAGAATATTGAAAACATTATTTTATGTTTTTTTTCAATTTCATCAAATATTTGTGTGAAGCAGTCAATACAACAGTTCAGCAATTCAGTCATAATGTTCAATACATGCTCAATAATATTCAGTAAAATCAAGAAATTCTCTCATCTTTAAAGTGTTCATTGATGTTGATCAGTTGATAACTTTTGCAATTTTTTTTTCATCAGATTTTCAATCATTATAATTACATACTCAATCAACAATTTGAATTTCGGACATCACAAATTGAGATTTTTCAGCTGAAACAATCTCTTCAGTCATCTCACAATATCAAATTATTGTGTCAAAATTCTGAAGATGCTTCATGATATATCAATGAACTTTAGAAACAATTTCTTCATCATTGTATCAGATTTTTGATTTTGAAACATCAATATTGTTCATGAACATCTGAGCAACTTTCAGTATTAAATCATTAAAAATTTTTATCATCACACAAACAAATTGAGTAACAAAGTTGATTGTCTTTTGAAGCACAGTTGTTTGTTGAAAAAAATCAAGTAATGTCATTATGATAATCATATCTCAATTTTTCAAATGCAATTTCAAGTGATCATAATCAGAAAAAAAATCAATAAAACTAGCAATTATCATGCTGGCAAAGTCTTCAGCAAATTCATCAATATTTAAAAACAAGTTGACATCACAAATTGTGTGTTGATTCATAAAAATTGCAGAATTGATAAGCTGATATTCTGATGTTTTCTTTTCAACAACAAATCATGAGTTTTGATAAAATTCATAGCAAGATTCAAGAATTTCAGCAGTAATTTGAGCTTTCAACATATCAGTGATTTTTTTTTCTAATGTACAAGAAATTTGATAATCAGAAGCTTGTCAAACTGTATGTTTGACTGTGCAGATTCATTGCAGAAACATAATTTTTAAATGTATTTTTTTTATATTGACAAAGCTTCAAGTTATATTTTTTTCTTGATGAAGCAAAACTGTCAATAAAACTTTTTTTTTGTGATGTTAAATTTGATCTGCAAACAATCTTATTGATTCTTTCAGACATTAATTTGATTCAGAATGCAAAGTTTGCAAAATGAAATTGAAAAAACTTGAAGTATTCAGTGAACTTTTGTTGATTAAAGTTCTTTTCATCATATTCATTTTTATGATATTTGAAAAAACAAATTTTAACTCAATTGATAAAATCTTCAGTTTTAAATTCATTAAATTCTTTCAAATTGACAGATTTCATCTTGTTCATTTTGCACTTTCTCATTGTTTTGATCTTAAACTTGCAGTAAAATCTATCAACTTGACTAGCTCACTTATTTGATTTGAGATTTTTCAATTATTTTGATGTTTTATACTCAACATTATCATTTTCTAATCTTTCTGCAAACTTCAGCATTTTTTTCATTCTTCATCTGACTTCACATGTGAGAAATATTTAAGTTCATATGTTATAAAACTCATCAAAAACTCTTTTCAATTTTTTGAGATTGTCATAAATACTTCTTCTATCATCATTTAACTCAACTTCAGAATTTTTTGATTTTTTCTCATTAACAGCAGATGCATACTCTAATTATATACATTTGCTTTCTAGTTTAAAAATTCAGATCATCAGACTTCATCTTGATGTCATTGAGTAGAATTTGTCACAGCAAAAATTTTGAATTAAATTATTTATTTTTTATCAAATAAGTAAATATAACTCATCACATTTTTTTTCATTAATTTTACATTTTCAATTTGCTGATGTTTGTCATGATCATCTCAGAATAAAGTTCTGATTTTCTTTATCAAAAATCAGCAATGAACAATGAATAATTACATCATCAATTTTCATCAGAACATCATCACAAACATCAACACATGACATTGAATTTTTAATTTAATCAGTAATAATAATTTCTTTTTTAGCAAGAACAAACAAGTCTAGTTGTTTTGCAAGATCAAAATTGATGCAATTGATCTCAGAATTATTATTGATAATGATTTCAACAACTTTTTCATTGACATTGACAAGAGTTTTCAAAACTGTCACAGTATATATTGAGTTTAAGTCATCAATCAGAACTGATTTAAGCTTATCAATTCTTTAATGATTAATTTTAATGTTGAAATTTTTGTCATCATTCTTTTCACTTTTTGCAGCTGATATTGATTCAAAAAAAACATGATGAACATGATTTGAGCTTTCAAGAACTTCTCACATGATAACATTCACAACTGAGATATCAAGTATTTTGTCAACCAGATTCTTAACATTTGTCAATTCTCTCAATTTATTGAATAATTTCTGCATTGATTGACAAAACATTCAAGTTTTAACATTTTTCATATCAATATTTTCATCAACAGTTTTTTTTTTAACTGATTCTTCAAATTGAACATGCTTTGTCTTCAGTTCATTGATGTGATTGACAGAAACATGAATTTGCACTTTGAAATCAACAACTTGTTTCATTATTTCATAATTGTCTTGTCAACACATTTTGACTGCAGAAATGTATGATTTCTCAATTTTAAATTTTTTAACATCAGAAACTGCATACATGACATCAACAAAAACATCATTATCATCATTAATGTCACTGTCAGATCATTTTTCATCAGTGTCATCAACTTCAATGTTTGCATCAGCATTAAATTCTAATTAAATGATTTGCATCTGAGCTTGAAAACTTGAAGATTTTTTTTCATCTTGTTGATTTATTTCAGAAGCTTTTTCTTTCACTTCTTCATTCTGAAGATATAATTAATGAATGACATAAACTTGTGATTTATTTTTTTTAGTTTCAATAACAGAATCATTTTTTCTTCATTAATCTGCACATAAATATTTTATTTCTTCATTAAAATAAATTTTATCTTCATTTTGATTCTTCTGAAAGTGAAAACAAATGTTTCAACAACATTCTTCATTTTCACAATAAAAGCATATCATGTTAAATTTTGCTTGTTGAGATAAAGCAAGTATCTGATGTTGTGTCAATTTTTGAGATATCAGAACAATCAGTTGAGATGAAATGTAGTTGTTGATTTCATGAATTCTTCAATTCATCTGATTAACAAGAATCTGAATTGATAATGTCAACATTTTTATTTGTTTTGTGATTTTCTGCAAGTCATTGATGAAATTTTTCATTCATTTGAAAATTAACTTGTTTTTTTGTTTTTCATTTTGCAAAATTGTCTTCAGCAGATTTGACAAATTATTATTCAGAGTTAATAATGTAAACTGATTTTTTGATCTGATTTTATCTTGAACAAAGTTCATGATGTTTTCATAATTTCTGACAATTTTTATCATTTTCTTGAAATCAACTTCTTCAGCACACATGTGATTTTTGCATTTTTTAATCATTATAATTTTTTTGATAATTTTGACAACATTCTTTCAGATGACACTGAATGAACTTTTTCAATCAATGTCAATATTTTCAAATATTTTGTCATCAAACTTTGACAGAAGTTCTTCAACAAAGTATTAACAATGTGTATACTCATTAATGTGATGATTTTCAAAAACTTTGTTGAAAACAGCAGTGTATTTTTACATATATTCACAGATAATTTTCAAATCAAATGATTATTTTTGATTTTTCAGCATTTCAAAATAAGTATAACTGTGCACTTTCTGTTTAATGTTCTGATCTCAATATTTTTTTTTTCAGCAAGATTTTCAACATGAGCCAGCTCTTGCTCTTGTATGCATTGATTTCATGTATTCACATTGCAATGCACATTGAACAATATTCAGACATTTGTTTCATCATTTGATAATCATTGTTGACAATATCATGATTCTCACACAATTGAGTGAAATTTCAAATAAAATGTGTCACATTTTCTTCTTCAAAATATGAAATCTCATTGATTTCAGACAAAGAAAGCAGCATCATCATCATGAACATTTAATTTTGTTGATACTGATAGTTGACAATCATTGAAGTCAGAATTTTTTTTATGTCTGAAGTCAATATAAAATCAATTGATGTATCTGATGAACTGAGATTCACACTCATCACTGTGTCTGAAACAACATTATGTTTTGAAAACACATTTAAGTTTTCTTGTTCAGTTATTTTTTTCAGTTCTTGAAGAGTTGATGCAGCACATTTGTAACTAAAAGTTTTTGACACAAATTTCAACATCAAATTCAATAATGTCTCTCAAAATAAACAAATCTCTTGATTTTCAGATAACAAAAGCAATTCAGAAAAAGTCATTTCTTGTGATAACAATAATAACAAATAATAATTTTAAAATAACAAAAATAACAATGAAAGTAAAATCTTCTCAATGTGCTCTTTGACAAGCAATCACATGAGTTTTTCTCTTAAATAAAATTTTTTTTGTTGACACTTGAATTTTTCACAAACACATTTGTGACAAGATTTGTGTCACTTAAAGAACAGTCTTCACAAGTCAAAAACATTCATTGAATACATCATCATCTTGATTATAAACTTTCAATAATCTTATCACTTTTCAGTAGCAGAAAGATGATAAATTCTAACAATCACAAATCAAATCAAACAACAGAGTTTCAAAATTTGTCAGAGCAATGAGATATCAAAAGCAACAAAAATATCAAAAATAATAATTTTTTTTTTTTATTTTTCAACTCAGTCAGTCACTTATCAATTAAGTCTTTTCAGAAACATCAGAATGAAACAAAAAAATTATATGATTCAGTTGATATAAGCAAATCAAAATAAGTCTAGTGTAAGAAGAAGAAAACATCACAATCAACACATTAATAATTAATATCAGCAATAACAATTAATCAAGAGTTTGTCAACAATCTCATATTAAATTTTCAAGTATCAACTTTAGAAATCATCATAATATAGTGAACAGAAATCATCTCAAAGAATAATACATTGATTTATATGTATCAACAATTATCAACAACAAAACAGCTAAGTGACAAACAATATATGTATATGTGATATCAATATATCAAGAAGTATATGCAAACATGTGTGTTCTTCTCAATAATGAATAAATGTTTTTTTTATATATCTTCAGCAACTGATAGAAAAAATATGGCAAAAGAAATGTGATGCAAGTGATCAACAAAAGTAAAGTCAATAAGAAAATTGACTAAGAAAATGTCTGTCAACTAAAGTGTATCAACATAAAGTGTCAATTTAGCTGTATGTGTCATGTTGATAAAAAGCACTGAACTTTTCATTACAATGACTAAAAAAATGTTTGTCAACTACAGTGTATCAACATAAAGTGTTGACTTAGCTGTATGTGTCATGTTGATAAAAAGCACTGAACTTTTCACTACAATAACAATTAATTCAGCATACAACAATTTTTTTTTTGAATTTCTCACTTCATCAGTTTTTTTTTTCATTCTCAAACTTTTTATTTGATTAATTGATGTTGATAATTTCATTCACAAAAATAAATTTTTGTGTTGTGAACTTGTGAGTCTCTAGTTGTTGTTTTTTATCAACATCAGAATTCTAGAAGAAGAAAAGCAGTTTTAACAGCATTAATTAAACTTTTCAAGCAATTTTTTTTCTTCTTGTGTTCAAACAGTTTTTTGTGTTGTGTTTTTTCACATTAATATGAAAATTTTGAACAAAAATCTCAGAAAATATAAATTCAAATTTCTGAAAACTTCAAACAACTTAAAAAATGAATTTTTGAATTTTATAACAAGCTTTTCTTGTTGTGAACTGATGTATCTGCAGCTTTTCTTTCATTCAGCTTGTTTGAATGTTCATTTCACTTAAAATGTTTTTGTGAGCTTTTTCTTACTGCAAAAAAAGCTGATAAAAACATTGTTTTTTCTTCATCAGTTAAAAAAGCAAAGCTTTGTATGAAAGCAAGTATCAAAAAAACAAACATAAAAATTTATATTATTTTTTCTTTCAAATCAATCAATCTGAAGAATTTTTTTATTGTAAATAATATGAAAATTATTTTTATTTTTATTTTTTCATTTATTTTTCATTCTGCTCAAGTCTCTTCTGTCTTTATACAAATTTTTGAAATATTAAAAATTTCATGTATAATCACATCATCATTTGCTCAACAATTAAGCATTGTTATTACTTTCATGTTGAGTGCTTCTAACAACAAGCTGATTTCAAATTTTTTTGAACAAAACATGAAAATTTTTGTTATCATGTTTAAGTTTTATATTCAGATTTTTTCTGAACATAAAATTTCTTTTTGCAGTTTTTTTTTAATACAGTAATTTGCTAATGTGTTATTTTTGTTATAAATAACAATTTTAACAACATTAATCATGTCATGATATTCAAGAATATGATGATTAATGAATTTGTTGTTCATCATTTTTTTGTTGAATTTTTTACACAAATTGCTAAAAAAAATTAATATGTTGTTTTTCATTCATTTTCTGTGCTGATGTTTTTTTTTTGAATTTTATTAATTTTGATTCACTTACAAAAAAAATATTTTACAATGCAGTTATTGCTCAGTGTTACAATGAAATTTAAAAAGATTTTTGCAAATTTTGTGCAGAGTTGCACAGTTCATTTATTAAGTGCATAATTGTTATGATTTCAAGCAGTAAATTCATCAGAAAAAAAGCATGCATTAATTATTTTTAAAAAAAAAATTCAAAACATTGCACACTTTACTTCAATTATGCAAAGTCAGAAAAGATTGTTTCATCATTTTCAAAAATTATTTACATTCATTTGTTGAAAAAAAATATCAAGAAGTTTTTCATTTTCAAAAAAATCAGAAAAAGCAAGAAGTCAGTCATTAAAAAATTTTTTAAATTTCTTATATTGAAATTTTTTCTGAAGAACTTTCATTTTTTTATCAATAATAAAAAAACTGTTTATGTTACTCATGAAGTCATCATCAAAATTGTTGTTATTTTAAATAAATGAATTCAAAATTTCACTGATTCAGAGAATGAGAAAAATGAAAAAAAATCTAGCAGTGATGAGTAAAAGCAATACAAGTTAGAGTAAATTCAGTTGCATTTTTTTTGTTTTTTTTTTATTTGTGATCAAAAATTGAAGAATTTGTACAATAAAACATTATTTTAAACTTTAAATTATTAATTTCTGTATCATAGCAGATTTGATTAATAATTTTTGAAATGAATTGAAAGTTTTATTTATGTTAGTTTCATTTTTGTAACATTCAATCAAAACATTTCTAAATTAAATTATAAGTAAGACTAAATTACAACAGCAATAAAAGTATCAAATGAAATTCTGATTCAACATGAAGTATTTTTTTGTCACAAGATTCAGATTTAGAAGCATTTTTTTGCTCATTTAATTGCTTATTATTATTGCATTTTAATGAAAATTTTAATTTATTTTTTTTCTTGCAGTCTTAAATTTTGTGTTTTTTATTCTTGCTGTGAGAAATTTGATCATTATTTTGTGTTGTTTATTTCAATTCAAATCATTTTGTAATACTTCTGATGATCATTTTTTTTTTCTGAAGCTAATTTTTCTGCATTTTTTTTAATTTTTTTTTATTTTTTTTTGTAATGACTGAGAGCTCTGAATAAAAAGCAACATCATTTTTGTAAGCATTAATTATAGACTTGATCAACAAATCTGCCAAATTCTTGGCCAACTCAATCTGATCTTGCCTGAAACTCAATTAGAACAGGCAAAGCTTTCTAGATTTGATCACTGAAATGAGTAGAATTTGATGTTTGAAGTTTGAAAACTCATCAGATAAATTTGATTCTGATTATATAAAACTTAGCAGATCAATTTGAATTTTGTAGAGTCTGTATAAATTTAAACTTATCACTCAACTCTTTATATTTAGAGTTTATACTTCTATAACTGATGTCTAATCTTTATAATTATCACTTATTATCACATAAACTTTTATAATTACTGCTTATTATTGTGTACTGACTGCTACAGACTGCTTACAGACTGCAATGAGCAGCAGCAGATCTGATTGAGACTTTACACTAAATGTTATTAAGTATAATTTCAGAGAACTTGATGCTGAGCAGATTTAATGAATAAATCTGTGCTCAAACTCACTGACTCACAGAGCAAACAGAGTCTGAAGCTTTAGATTTTAAGAGCTTTAGTGACTGATCAGCACTTCTCATGAGTCTGATCTGACTCTGAAGTTGATCAAGTTTAATTAATTATATATTAAATTTTAATAAATTTCTCAATAAATAATTGTTTCTGTTTCAAAATCTGATTCACTGCAGATGAAGATCAAAGTTTTTTTAAATTTTTTATATTAATTTTGATCAATCACAATTTGTTGATCAGATTTCTGAAAACTTTATCACTAGATTTTTTCAATGCATATATTTCTAGCAGATATGATTTAATCATTTTGTATAAATCAAATCACTTCAGTTGAAACTTTTCAGATTTTTCATTTCTTACAAGAATTCAATTTTCATCTTCAAAGTTTGTTTCTCAGATCATTTCATTTCTAATGCATTTGAATTTAATAACTTGATTAAAAAAAATTTGTTCATCAACAATCTTGCATGACTGATTTTTTTTAATTTTTTATCTAAGTTTTCAACTTTCACATTATTTTGTATTGATTTGTTTTCATCTGATGAAATGTAAGAATGTACATTATAAAGCAAATAAAAAAATTTTTGTTTACTTGTGATGTGTATTCATATTCATGCAGCAAATAAAGTCTGCAATAAATATTCATTTTATAAATGTATTGATTTTTCAAGAAGATATTTTGTTAACATTCATTTTACTACATTATTGAAATTTTCAATTTTTTCATTGATTTGTGAATGATACATCAGCAAATTAGTGTTTCATCTCATATTTTTAGTTTTAATGATTGATAATGCTGATTCACTGAGACAATGCTTGACTCTCATCAAATTTTCAGAGTTGACACTGATATGTCTTCAATAAGAATTCACTTTTAATAATTATAAATTTCATCAATGTTACTGCTTGCAAATCATAATTTTTTTTGAGCTGTCAATGAGCTGATGCTGAGCAGTTGTGTTTTGCTCTGAGCTTGCTCAGAGCATAATTTAGATATTTAATATTTTTTTTAAATTGTATCATCAAACATTAATACATTTCAGTGTCAACTTGAAATATTTTCAGTTCTTCATGCTATTTTTTAGTTTTATTGTCTTCATGAACAAATCTCAGTGCTAGCTCTGTATTTGATTTCATATGCTTATTATTGTGTACATATTATTTATCATCTGATAGCAATGCAATCAAAGTCATTTTCAATCTCACTAGCTAGTAATTACATATTCAAGTACAACAATCAAATTAATTTTTTAATGCAAAAAATTTCACTGATTTGCAAACATGCTTCAAGCAACATGTAGAAGTGTTTTCATTTTCATTCATATCTGCTTTATTCACAAAACACTTTTTTATTGAAGTTTTTTTGACAGCAGCTTGTACAAATGCAACAAAATCAACATTTTTATTCATCACAGTATTGCTCAAGTTAATTGTTTCAGACAGCAAACTTAACTGCTCATTCAACATCTCAATTACAAACTTTGTAGTTATTATTTCAGTTTCAGACTTCAAACTTCAAATTGTCAAGCTTGTAGTTTCTCTTGATCAACTGAAAATCAAACTTGTAACTGATTTATCATTCAATGCTTCATCATTTTCATAATTCACATTAAAGTCATCTTCACTCACTCTTAAAATTGACAATTGCAATTTTCTTTTGAACATTTTTTCAGAATTTAATGCAAACTTTTTCAGAAAAAAATCAAATAGTATTATAACACATAAGTGAAAAATCAGAGATGCATATGCAATTAATAAACTCAATGATTTGATTTGTGTCAACTGAAGAAAAGTTAATTTCAGATTTTTCACATCATTTCAGAAAAGTTTGAAACATTTTTAATCAAGAAATTTTTGCAATATTTCATCAGCACAATTATTTAAATAATTTTCAACATCATTTTTCATGCTCATATCTTCAGAAATTTAATTTTTTTGTTCTGAAATTAAATCTGTAAAAAACTGCAGATTCATTTCTACAAATTATCTTATCATTTTTTTCATACAATTATACTTCACAAAGCAATTAAATGTATTGATATTCAAAATTATTCAAATGTTTTGTAACTTGTGTTGCTTCAAGCAATAAACACAGCTCATAATCTGAAAAATTGTATTATAATTCAGTGTGAGCTCAAGCATAACAACATCAGCATATTTTTAATGAAAATTTAATTCAATGCTGCAAATTATATAAATTGCAACAAAAATCTGCACTGTTGAGTTTTCATCATTGAATTTAAACACAATTACTGAATGTTTCATCATAGATATTTCAGCACAAAATGTTGATATCTCAAAATCAAATAACAGCAAATATGCTTTGACAAAAAATTGACAAGTCAGATATGTTATAAAAACAAATAGATGATGTTTCTGCACAATGATCACATTGCAAACAATTGTCAAAAAAGTACAAAATTTTGACATCATATTGATGATATATTTCACAATTTAAGCTCTATTCAGAGACACTTTTGATATGTGAACATTTTGAATTGTTTAACTTAAAAGTCAGATCAAGTCATCATGAGCAGTTTTTCTTCATTTCACAATATTTGTTGCAAAATTTTTCTTTCTTTTCACAGTGATAGAGCAGTACAAAAATTTGAAATCATAAGCAAGTAATGTGTGACATAAACATTTGTAAATTTGCATATCAAAATGATTTTTAATCTCATTTATTTGTTTTTCAGAGATTTGTGTCTTCACATGCTTCAACAATTCAATCAACATACTATGAATAATGACATATTGCATCAATTAAATCATCATTATGTCACACTTCACAATTTGAATCTGAGATCTAGAAATCTGCAAATCAATAACAATCATCTCAAGATCAGAATCAACATTCATTTGAGAACTCATTGTGTGTTGAAGCTGAATTTCATTCAAAATGTGAGAAATGATTACAAAAGCATCAGCAGTGTCAATAGCATTAAAAAAAAAATTATTTAAACAATGCAAAATACAGAAAATGAAAATCATTATCATTTGTTAACTTGAATAATTTATAAATTTTGATTGTCAATCTCATTTCACAGTAATCAGAAACATTCTTCTCAAAATCATCATTATATAAAAAAAACAACAAATCATGAAGATTCACAAATTTATTCATCATTGACATTGTCATTATAATTCAAGAATGCAGAAACAAAATGATCTTCATCACATAATGTGTGCATGTTCAAGCATTTTTCACAGCATGCTTTTCATCAAAAATTATTTGCTCAAATCAATATTCATCAGATCAGACAGTAAATAAATCAAAATCATTTTCATAATCTTCATTTGTTATTTTTTTAAAATGTTTGTCATTGTCAGCTTCATTCAGATGTGCTGTCTGCTCTAGTTCTGAAAATGAAAACTCATTATCATTAGTCTTATTTGCATGTGCTAGCAACTCTAATTCTGATAATATTGCTGTAATGTCAGGCAAATCTCATTCAGCAATTAGAGACTCATTTACTCAGAGAAAAAAACACTTGTTTCACATCATGTAGCTAAAAAAAATCATGATTTTTAAATTTTCTTGTTTATTTGTGTTCATGATAAGAAATATGTTCAGAAGTTGTTGATATATTTTTGTAAATTGTTTTCAGATAAAATCAAATGTTTCATCTGATTCAACATGTTCATAAAAAAGCATCAGATTAAGATTATTGAAAAAATACTTGTGTATTTCATTGACTCAAGTGTTCATTAATTGAGAAAAAATCAAAATCAATGTCAGAAAAAATGACTTTTTTTTAGTGATTTTGACAATCAGAAGCAAACATTGAATTGTTTTTTTCAAATCAGATTCATCATTAAAAATTTTATTTTTAATATTTCTGATTTTCTGATTCATTATTCAACAAACTTCAGTTATCTGCCACAATTGTAAAGTTAAATTTTCTCATGTAAACTTTTTGAGATCAAGCTCAAGAATTGCACAGCTATCAATATATGATGATGCTGTAGCACTCAAAGAGTTCAGCTAAAATTGTAGTTGCATAAAGTCAGTGCTTGATGAGTTAATTTCAATACTTTTATCATTTTCAATTACAGTCTGTGCAAGTGAAAACACAGCAACAAAATGAGTTGAAGTTGACACATTTAAATCAAAATCATTTTCATTTGTAGATATTTCATAATCTTCACAATCTGCAGTTAGCATTTTAATAAAATCATCACAATTTTGTACTGTCATATGTGAGATTGATAAGTTAACACTCATACTGTTATATTCAGTTTTGATTGTTTTCACTGAGTCAGATTAATCATTTGAATTATTCATTTTTGAATCAGCTTTATCTTTCATGAAATTTGATTCAATGATGAGATCAACAGAAATTTTTTGAAGAATCAGAATCTTCAGCAGTTGTTCAATTTCATTTTCAACTGAAACTGGCAGAAATGTTTCTCAATTATTATCATAATATTTAAGTTTTTTCACAAAATCAGATCATTTCTTATCAATTTTACTTTTTCACAATTTCACTGAAAATTTGCATTCATACTTCAGAATATACAAGATTTTATGTACATTTTCATTGCATTTGAAATTGAAGCAGTCACACACAGTCAGAGTTTCACACATTGGGAAGATATAAGTCAACAGAAATTTTTTTTTTGAAACAAAAATATTATTAATTTTTTTGACATTTGTGATCTTTTTGTGATACAAATTGTTGAGATAGACTTGCATAATTTTGCTGAAGTGAATTACTTTGTCACACTGATGAGTTGAGACAGTAATTTCAAACAATTTCTTGTATTGATTTATAAATTCATTGATGATGCTTTCAACAAATTTGCTCTGTTTTTAGACTCTAAACTTAGCTGTATTTTCAAAGTTAAGATAGCTGGCAAGTGCATCAAGATTGAGATGAAAGTTCTTATTTTTGACATAAATTTTAAGATATTAAAGAAGCATGATCATTTGAGTAATCTTATTTAACTTATTTGCACATGAGTCAGATGACACAACATGCTTAAAGTCAACACAATGCAGTTTCAATGCAAAATTGAGAGAGAAAAAAGTTTGAAAAAGTTGAGTCAACATTTTGCTGAAAATCTCAACAAAAAAGTAGTAAAAAATTGTACAAATAAAAATTTCAGTTGTTTTTATTTGCAAACTCTGAAAGAAATGAATTCAATGAGAAATTTGAAAAACAGAAAACAAGCAACAAAATACTCAGACTGAAAACAGAAAAAGTCAACTGAAACATGTAGAAAAAAAAAATCAGAAAAGCTCAGTTAAGCTGATATATCTTCAATTTCACTTGAACTTAATTGAGAAACACAAGCAAGAGTGATGAGATGTTCAGCAGCATATTTCATCATGAAAACTCAGAAAGAGAAAGACTTGATTAAATAATTTTTAAGAAATTTTCTTAATCAAATTAGAAAATTGAAAAACACATTTGATGCAAATCAAGAATTTCATGTGCTAATTCAAATCATGCAAGAATTATATTTTCTGAATCTAGCAAAATTCATTCATAAAAAATATCTTCACATAAATAAAAACAGTGAATCAGTAGTATCAAAAATTTTATATTCATTCTGATTTAAGTTTGCTTTTATATTGTTTTATCTAAACAATATATTTTCTGCATGCAAGTTTCATTTGAAATAAACATATCTGCATTATCATTGCAGTCTGTAATCAATTTATAACTAGCAGTCAACCTTTTTAATGTATTGCTTATTTATTCAGAACATTATAATATTTGATATATTAATAATGTGTGCTGTTAAATTCATTCAAGTTAGATTCATTGTATGAATCTCAGCATCACAATTTGATTCATTACAAAAATCTTGAGAGAAATAAATAAATTGCAGATTGTGACAACTCAGTTGTATGTTGACACAAATGCTTAAAAATCACAATAGCTGTTCAACTGTCAGTATGAATTAGCAAATGATGATAACAACAAATTGAACTGCTTTTTGCATACAAAATACATTTTGATGCTCACTAAAAATCAACTGTTCAAGATCAGCTCAACATCATACAAAAATGCTTAAGTTTTCATCAAGTGTGAATGAATTTTAAATTCTATGAACTTCATCTGCAAGTTGTTTTGTAGCTAGAGTCATTTACATAAAATATATTGAGAAGCAGTTTATAATCATAAAATCATTCATAAATCAGATTATTTTTAATTTTATCAAGCTTCATTTGAATAAATTTTAGTAATTTCACATTTTTAATATTTTCTGATCAGAATAATGAAGATTGTTCATCATTAAATAATAAAAATCACATTTTCTTAAAGTGTCTTCAGTCACTCTTTTCACATTACATACACTCACATGATCACTCATTGCACATAAAAAACTTATAAAAAATGATTTTTATTGATACTGAACTTTTTCTGCAAGATATTTCTGATATTTTTAATTATTATTTGAAAATGCTCTGATGACATATCAGTTTTCTGCATTTTAACAAAGCTC
Source organism: Emydomyces testavorans (assembly GCA_029449355.1). Taxonomy (NCBI): domain Eukaryota; kingdom Fungi; phylum Ascomycota; class Eurotiomycetes; order Onygenales; family Nannizziopsiaceae; genus Emydomyces; species Emydomyces testavorans. The sequence continues at coordinate 6,246,729 of CP120628.1, forward strand.
ATCTTTCTTTTCTTCTCAAACTGATTTCTTATTGTTTAAAGCAATTTCTTTCACTTCAAAGTATTGAAGTGACAGAGAAGCAGAGTTGATAATTATTATTATTATTGAAATTATTGCTGATTTATCAGCTTATAATTAAAATTATTAACAATTTATTAAATTATTTTGATATCACAATATTGTAGAATTTGTGACTTTGAAGATTGTAAAGAAAAAAAAAATGAAATAAAAAAAAATGAACAGCAATTTATATAGTAGATGCAAGCACAATCAAGATTACACAAATGAAGTGAGTTGAATCTAGTATCTTGATCAGTGTCAAGTCACAAGCCATAAAGTGAGTCATTCAGTGACTTGAGACTAGTAAGTGAATACTGTACAAGTAGTATCAAAATGTCACTAATCAAGTAAGATTAGCATGATGAAAATTGTCATGTCAGTTTCTCTCATTCTAGCACAAGATTTTAACATCAGAAATATTGAAGAGTAAGTTGGTATTGATCAGACACAAAAAAAAAACAAGTTTCAAGAACAATAAAATCAAAATTCTAACATTAAAAACATTGAACTGCAAGTTGCTATTGATTTAGCACAAGAAAAAAAACAAGTTTTGAGAATGATAAAATCAAGATTTTAACATCAGAAACATTAAACTGCAAGTTACTATTAATTTAGCACAAGAAAAAAAACAAGTTTCAAAAATGATAAAATCAAGATTCTAACACTGAAAACATTGAACTGCAAGTTGCTATCAGTTTAGCACAAAAAAAAACAAGTTTTGAGAATAATAAAATCAAGATTCTAACACTGAGCACATTAAACTGCAAGTTGTTATTGATCTAGCACAAGAAAAAAAATGAATTTCAAAAGTGAAAGCAATGAGCACTTGAGCACAAAAACAACAAAAATTTGAATACAAGAGCAATCAGAATTTTCATTAGCACAAACAGCATTTTCAAAGTATTAACATCTGAAACTGAATTAATAAAAACAATTACATGACACAATTATTCTTATTATTAGAAAAGAATGCACAATCTGAGTGATTTAACTTAATATTCAAAGTTTTGTCAGAAAAAAAAAATATTTGAAAAAACAGCATAAACTTGATTTTGCTTTGCAAACATTTTTGTTACTTCTGAGCAAGATCAACATTAAATTATTGTTTTTACTAACTTTCATGAAGATATCAGAAGTCAATACAAACAATAAATTTGATAAAAATATGATTGATATTTTTAATGATGCATTAGAAATGCACATTGCAGATAATGCTGTGTTTATTTTGCTAAAATTTTCACATGCATCTGAACAGCAATCTGAAGCTATAAAGTTTATGTTTTTTTATATTCATGTGTCATCAGCTAAATTTTCAATCATGATTACAATGTATACTGTAATTTATGAGCAAGAAAAAAAATAATCAGCAAACAAGTTATTTTCAAATTCTGAACACAAAATTATTTTTGACAGCAATTCTGATTTATTATTTTATTCATTCAAAAGCAAGCTTGAGTATGAAATTAATTTATTTTTTATTAATAATTAATTTATCAAAAATGATATTACATTCTTTCTTCAGAGTTTCTGACTACAGTTCATTAATCAACAACTCAGTTTTAAAAATGCATTACAGTTTCTTGATCTTTTGCAGAAAACTTTGCAAAAACATAATGTAGTTGTATGAAATTAAAGAACAATCACTATCAAATCAGACATTACTGATGTTAGTGCTGACACATACAAATTGTGCTTTCAGAAAATTGATAAGATTATGAAACAAATGCTTAATCATATATTCTACAAGAATTATTTAAAATATATTTCAATTCAACAATTCTCAATCATCAACAAATGCATTTACACTGAGATGTACATCTGTGATTGATGATGATTTGTTCAAAATGGGCTCTCAAATGACACAACACTAATTTTGCTTTTAATTGCATTGAACAAGATTCAACTCATCAATCATCATGAAGATTTGATTTTATAATTTATGTATCTCACATTGAGAAATTTTAGTCATTCTGCACAAAAATCACAGAAGCTGAATGATATTAAATTTATTATTTTTTTTTTCATTTTTGAAGAATTTGAATTTAGCAATTGAAGCTGAGATGTATCATGAGATGATGCACATTATATTGAAATGTAAGTTTTACATCAGATGACAGATTTTGAATATTATTTGTGAATAATGACATTTTGTTCATGTTCTGACAGCTTTTTATAATATAGCAATTGAATGATTGACTCATGATGAAATAATTATCAAATGTGCTAATGACAACATGCAAAAATGTTTTTCAGTTCTGACTGACATGATGATAAATTATGAGAAACAAATGTTGATTATCAAAGTTAAAAACAGTTGACATTATATCATTTGTACAGTATCACTCAACAAGCAGAAATTCTTAATGAAAAGTTGATTTTTATGCACTCATCATTTTATGCAGAAATTGATTCAGAAGCAAATTACATATGAAGCTGATGAATTTTTATCAAGAATTTCAAAAAAAATGTAAATACATAAAGTTAATAATTTCACATGACAGTATCAGTTTATAAATATTCACAATAAAATGATGATTAACATTCTTCATCAATTGTTTAAAAGTTTGATGCAATATCTGATAACTTAATTGAGACAAATGATTTTCAATGTATATGTACAGAAATAACAAAATAAAAACATTTTGTTCAATTTTCTTGAGACTGCAGATGAAAAGTGTTTGAATGAAAGATTTTATTTTATATTTAAATATTCAAATCTCAAGCATTTTGAAAGCTTTAGTTTTGTATCACAGTGAACTGATGTGAAGCAAAAAATTGTTTCTTATTAGCTTATTGCAATTGTAGTTTTTTTGCTGACAAAAACTTAATCAGCAGCAGTGCTTTATGCAAAAGCAGTGATTGATTTTTTTCTTCTAACTTAATATTACTCACATGATGAAGATACTTTTTTTTATTTTAATAATGCATTATATCAAATTGACAAACTTAAATGAATTTTCAGTAATTATCATTCAAATAAACAAAATTCAAAAAATACTGATCACTTCTATTTTTTCAAATTTCATGTTTTTGCACATTATGCAAACTTTGTGCATTAGTATGAAACAAATGATGATGTGAACACTGCACATTCAGAGAAAGCATATAAATGATTAGTAAAAAAGTCATTTTCACACCTCAACAAACAAATGAAATTTGAAGAATAAATTATCAATCATAACACACATCATGTTAATATGATGTCTGCAGAACACATTATATTTCATTAACAAATTTGAAATATTGAATCAGTTGATGTTAAGCATAATTTACAAGCATATGTCACTACATCATCACATGCAATTTTCTTGAAAGCATGAAAGACACATTCAGTATTAAGTTTTTTCATTGATCATGCAACAGCTGCAAAAATTGCATTCACATTAACTTTATCACTGAGTGATGATTTTCTCAAAACACTTGCTGTGTTTGTTCAAAAAATACACAAAAATAATACAAATGTTAATACATCAGCAATCAATCAACATAAGGTGAATTAATCATGAATTAAAAATTATACAATTCAAGTTCACAATTTCATTGCAATTTGAAAATCTGATGACAAAAATTCTGATAATTCAGATCAATTAATGAAGAAAATGCTGCAATGCAGTTTAAACTGACAGAAAAACAATATGTAATGAAGAAATTATGTTTGAATAAAAAAATCAAGAGCAAATACAAAAAATTCAGTGATGAATGACAAAATGATTGATCAACTGCTCATTATTGTGACTGTTTATGACAAAAAAATTACAGTATTACAAGAAAAAAAAAACTAAATTATTGACTAAAAAATATAAATCTTACTGTGAGATTATGATAAATGTCTTGAAGTCACAGATTGATAAATCTTATGAAATTCATGAAATGATTGAAATTAAGTTTGATTTAAAAACTCAGACAATGAACTGACACAATATTGAAAGTCATTAGTTTTATTCAATGAACTGCATACTCATAAAAGCACATGTTGTTTTTGTAAAAAATAAATTAATGCACATGACATCTGAGAAGCAGATTTTTTATATCAACAATTATATTGACTGAAATCAATATAACATTTTGTACAATGAAGATTTTTTCTGAACTGAAAAACAGCTGACAAATAAATGATTAAAATAATTTCAGCAAAAAAAAATGCTGCAAAATGAAAACAGATTAACAGTAAGAATGATTTTAATTCAAACTCTAGTGATTAAATTGTATTAAAAACATGTCAGTATTGTATTAGTTATATTACTTTATGATATCATTTCACAGATTTTTGATGTAAAATGCTAGTTTTGTAAAAATTCAGATCTTTCTCATATGTGATCAAAACTAGAAGAATGCACAGTGATAATTTAAAGCAGATGCTCAAGACAGCAGATGCTAAAATAATAATTAATATTGCATTAAAAATACTCAGAACAAATTCAGAGCTAGCTCTGAGCTTGCTCAAAATTGATCACAAAATAGCAGATGCTATAATAACAATTAACATTGCACTAAAATTGCTTCAAACTGACTCAGAATTGACTCAGAGTCAGTTTAAAATAAATCAAGCACAAGTTGAGTTAATGTCAGCAAACACAGTTTTTATTTTAATTTGAGTATTACAACATGAAAGTTGATGTTATAAAAATAATAAATTAATGAGATGATATGTAGATATCATTGACTGTTATTTATCATATATTAAAATATAATATATAATGTATACAGCACAAAAGCTGTACTGTGTTGTATAATTAACAAAAATAATCTTAAAGTTGTCAACATAAGTTGATTGAGATCATAAATCAACTCTACAGTAGCTACAAAATTCAGAAGATATAATGAACAAACTAAATCAATAAAATTTATATTATACATTCTGTTGAATTGCTGTTTTTCAAGAACAAGAACTGTTTTTCATACATTTTGTTGAGTTGCTCTCTTTCAAGAAGAAGATTCTAAAATGAAAGCTGCTTGCATTGCATGTTCTTGTGCTATATTTTGTTAAGTTGTTTTTTTTTGAGAATTGAGAGCTGTTTCTCATACATTTTGTTGAGTTGCTTTTTTTGAAAAAAAGATTCTAGAACAAGAGCTGCTTGCATTGCATGCTTTCATGCTACATTTTGTCAGATTGCTTTTTTTTGAAAACTGAGAGCTGTTTCTTGTACATTTTGTTGAATTATTTTTTTTTTGAAAAAAAGATTTTTAAATAAAAACTGCTTGCATTGCATGCTTTTGTGCTACACTCTGTCAGATTACTTTTTTTTGAGAACTGAAAGCTGTTTTTTGTACACTTTGTTGAGTTACTCTTTTTTCAAAAAGAAGATTCTAGAATGAAAGCTGCTTGCATTGCATATTTTTGTGCTAATTATATATTTCAGTGCTATGCTCAGATGAATTACTTTTATAACTTTTTCAACTGCATAAGCAAGTTTAATTCAGTTATATTATTCATGTTTTTTAATGAATAAATGTGCTTTAGCTTTGATTTATTGCTTATATCAGCCTGCTATAATTTAAAATCATGTGTTTTTTGTACATCAGATTATTTATACTTATGTAACTAGATCACAACTATGAAGTAGTTAGACATAATCAGAGTTTAGAGTTTAAATTTTTAAATACATCAGAAATTTTATTAAAACAACACATCAATTTTTTAATCATTTTTTACTTTTGCCATCAATGTTTTTTTTATTCTTCATGTTGAAACACTGATTGTCAATTTTTTTCAACATTTATCAGTTTTAAATTGCTTTATTGTTGACAAATATACAAATAAGTAAAATTGCATTTACACTTGCTACATTACTGACATATTTTGTACAAATTGTGTGATTTCAACTCTGATTTAAATAAAAATGTTTAATGCTGCAAGATCAGTTCAAACTTTAAAATGATCACAAACTGCTGCAAATAAATTTAATTATAATTTAAATGCTACATCATATCAGATGCTGCAGCATTTCAGTTAGAATTTGAATTCAAAAATATGTACTTCATAATTCACTTCACATCATAATGAAGTTGATTACTTACATAATTGACAATCAAAAATGTCATTGCAGTCACAAACAGTGAATGAAATGACACTATTGCAATCATCAAAAGTTTTTTAAACTCAAGATATTCAATATAAGTTTGAAATTAATTTAAAGTTAATGAATTTTGATGCATCATCACAAGTTATTTATTCAAATAATTGTGTTGATGTTACTCACAAATCTGTATGTTTTTCAAAATTAATACTTGAAATTTAACTGACAATGATGTCTACATTGTTACTAGAATTCATGTACACAATCACATGCAAAGCATCAGTAATCAAATATATTAAATGCAGATGAAAATTCTGACATTTATTTTTTATCATCTTTGATCAGTTCAAGTGATACATTTTTGAACTCAACAAATTTGAATTGAATTTTTTGAGATGATGTTTAATGCTGTACAAAAATCAACTCTTCTCTGATAAATAATGAAATGATAAAAAATGTCATGATTTTGTTGTGAGATCATTGTTTTACTGCTATCAATGTAAGTGATCAAATCAATCACAACTTGACTTCATGATCAGAAACAATGATGAGAATTGATCAGATAAAGTACAGTAAATTGATAGCAAAAACATAAAAAAAAATTATAAAAAAATATAAAAAATCAATTGTGAATGAATTTCAGCCAGATGCAGTGTCATCAATAATGTTTTTTACTTCAAAAAAAGCTTAAAGAGTAAATATCATTTATACTAAAAATATGATATTTTACTGTTAACACTGCTTAAATAACTTCAGAACTTTGTCAGTGATATATATAATCATTTTATGAAGAAATTACAAGAACTTGTTGCAAGTTACTTTAATTTTCAAATCATAGAAAATACATCATTATTGATAAACAAGCTTTTCAAAAATGATTTATTTATTTATGCTGTCTGAAAAAAATTAGTAAGTGTATTTTGAATAACTGAATTTTGATTTAAATAACTAATTTCTTACAGTTAAGTGAAGATGAATTTACTGCATCTGTCATCATTAAAAACATTGCTTTGTGTTTTTTTGATGAGCAAAGCTTTAAACTTGCAGAAGATGATTACACTGCAAAATTATTTAAGAATAAGATATTTGTTAAAACTTTGTTTTTGATGGCAACAGAATTGTGTCACTGTATTGAAGAGTATGTTGAAGATTCATAATAAATTCACAAGTTTAAAAATACAAAAACAACAAATAAATTTTCATTTCTAGAAATTTATTTGAGTAGAATTAATATATTACTTCAGAGATTTACAATCACTTAAAATGCTGATGATATAAACTCAATTGAAAGCAACAAAAATTGATTCAGATTATGCTGGTGAAAACTGCACAAAAACAAATTGAATGAAATTTACAGCAACAGTATTTAGTGAAAAAATCTTCTGAAAATTTTTATGCTAATAATTATAAAAATCTGAGAGATTTTTCAAAGTTTGAGAAAGCAATAAAAACAATTGATGACTTCAATGCAAAAAATGAAGCTTTGATGTTTTTTGAAACTTTGATAGATGAGAAAGAAAAAAGTTTTGTAAACAAAGTTAATGTGAACAGTGATATTGCAGATGACAACAGTAATGCTCATGATGAAAATATTGAAAAAAATAATGTGAAAAAGCAGTGAAGATAATAAAAAATGAACAATTACAATGTCTGAAATCTGAAATTTAGTAAGTTTTTTGTGTTTCTTATGTGAGTAAAAAATTACAACTAATCAGTGTTTTACAAAAAACTGATTTGAAGTGATTTACATTTCTTGTGCTAACATTATAGCAAAATCAATTATGCATGTTTTACAGAAGACTTGCTTGAAAATTCAGAAGTTGTTTATGTGTTTTGTGCTAGCATTATGTGTTTTAGATATTTAAAGTCAGATGTTGTTACTGTTCTAAACAAGTGCTGAATTGTGTATTTCTGATAGCATTGACTCAATTTTAATATAAATATACAGCTTTATATGATATATGCTTCTTGAATTGCTAGAATTTCAGAAGCAATAACACATCAGTATTGTAAAAATGAACATTGAATGTTGTCATGTTGATAACTTTAACAGTATCATCACTTATAGTATTAGTACTTGGGTTTCAGCAGATGAGAAGGCATACAATGTTGACAGTGTTATTATTAGTGACAACTGTCACATTGTTTACAAAATTACAACATTTATCACTTGTACTGCTGTTATAATTTCTGCAGTTTCTTACAAGTTTAACATTAACAAAAAAATAATTATTTATAACAAAAATATCATCAGTAAGAATTGTACAAATGTTGAAATTGTTGATAATTTTATTGTGAGTATTGAAGATGAAATAATTAATAAAATCATTCACTTTATCAGCAGTATCTGTGATGAAATTGCTGCTGAAGATGAAGTTTAAAGTGTTTTTGTGATGAATATTAAAAATAAAATAAATATTTGAAATTGTGTCAGTAGCTTAAAGCAATGTCATTAATTTGAAAAAGCACAAAGCAGTTTCTGAACAGTTAAAATAACTCAGAACTAGTTCAGAATTAATTCAGAAAAAAAATTTAAAATCAGCAGCTCAGTCAGCTCAGACAGCTCAGAGCTAATCTGAAATCACTTTTCAAATTGCTGATGTATGATGTCATCATACAATGCTGTGTCTGGATTTACATGACATAATGTTTTACAGCAATTAATAAAAAATTTCAACTGTTGTTTGATATCAGTTTTCTTGATGCTTTGTAATTAACATAGATTTTTTTGTGAATGAATTTTGCAATTTCAACATTTGTTGTCTTCTTCAACAGTTTGACTAAAAATTATTTTATTGTGTAATCAATCATTGTAATGATTCAACAGTTCTCATTTGAAGTTGTCAGCAACAATTTAATAAAATTAATTTTTCATCATTCAAAAAATTTGATTCACTTATTCATCATATATTAAGCTTTTTTGTGTTTCAGATTCAATTTTGAGTTTTTTGTGACTTGACAATTTAAACACAAATGAATTGCAGCTTGAATATTTTTTTTCATGTTTAATCAGTATTTATGAAATTGTAGAATTTTTAAAAGTTTTGATGAATCAAAATAATTAAACATCAAGTGCATTTATTTGATTAAATCATTTCAAAAAGCTTTCTTAATATAAAGTGCTTTCATATTTTTGTCAACAATTTTAATGAGCATTTTTTCTTACTCATTTTTCAGAGTTAACTTGCTTCATCTAAACATGTATCATATTTTCTAAATAACTTACTGTAGTGTGTCATCAGACAGCAATTTTTTGTTTTGAAAATATCAGATTATGATGTCATATCATTTGTTTTTATCACAATTTTTTAAAACAAAAAGAGTTTCAGTGACTTTCATCAAGTTTTGAAAATCAGTTTTCATGAAATCTGAGTCTTAACTAATTGTGTTTGAAATTACTACTTTTTTTTCAAATAATATTTAATCATCAAATCATATTTCTGAAAGTCAGCAATTCATCTGATAAGTTGTTTGAACAATTTTCAAATTGTTTGAAGATATTGAAAACTTTTATGATTCATTATAATTATTGTCTGAGTTTCATTATTAATATATCAATCAAACATTTTGAGAGCATGCTTGATTAATAAAAACTTTTTTTCATGAATTAAATAATTCAATTTCACTTCTGAGAGCTTTCATCTGTCAAATGTCACTGAGTGAAATTTATTATTTTTTTTTATCTGAAAAAATGCACAATTAATGATTCATTCAGAGATTTTTGTTTTAATAATATAAAATTTATTTTTGTCTGATTAAATTATGACAGAGTTCTTCATCATTCATTCACATAATTCTAGAAATGCCAGTTGACAAGAGGCATTTCAGATAATTAAGCAAAAAAAATTTTTTTTAGCTTTTCATTGAATTTCTTCACTAAATTCAACAACAGAACAGCAATTCTTGCAAAATTTTTTATGAACTATTTGTAAAACATGATTAAATTTAAGAATTATCAAACTTTATGTACATTTTTTAATTGTGATCAGCTTTCAATTGCATCAATTTTTGCTAAAATAAGTTTAATCACATTTCAATTAATAATGTGATCACAATATTCAAGCTCTTTCTTCACAAACATATATTTTAAGATTTTAGTATACAATGTGTGCTCATGAAGCTTCTAAAAATTTTTATTTAGATGCTCAAAGTGTTCATCTTTCAATTGAGAAAACACAAAAATATCATTTAAATACATGAAACAAAAAATGTTAATGTGTTTCACTAACACAACATTCATCATTGTTTGAAATGTTGATGAAGCATTGCAAAATCTGAAGAACATAACAAGAAACTCAAATTTGTTTCATTAAATATTGAAAATTATTTTTTTTGTTGAGAGTTTTTCAATTTGAATTTGTCAGAATTCAGCAACAAAATCAATTTTTGAAAAAATTTATGCTGTTTCAATGACATTTATCAGATTTTGTATTTTTGATAATGAATATTTGTTTTTCATCATAATTTTGTTGAGTGCTTGATAATTAATACACATTCATCAAGCATCATCAGATTTTTTGACAAAAAGAATTGAAAATTCTCATGCACTTAAAAATAACTTAATCAAATTTCATTTCAACAATTTTGTAATCCGATATTTTTATTCTTCAAGATGCATCTGTGACAAAAAGTATGAACACATGTTAATGAGTTTCACATTACTCATGTCAATGTTATATTTAAACAGTTTATCAAAAAATAATTCTGAAGATAATTTAATGCAGAAAATATTTTTATATTTATTAAAAAAAAATTTTAACTTTAAGTTTTCATCAGAATTTTTCTTTTCTTTTTTCTTCTTCAATGCTGCTCATAACACATAAAAAAAGCACTTTGTTTTTTGTCAACACAAAACTTCTGAAAGCTGATGTTTTATCATGAGATTAAGTTTTGTCTCAATCTTCAAAATTCATCATCAGATATCAGCAGACAGTATAGTGTGTATCTGTCATTTTTAATTCATTATTATCATACAAAACATTTTTCAGCAGATTTGTGAATTTCATTGCTTGAGTCAAGATTAATCAAGTATAATATCATAATGAAGATTGTCAAAAACTCTTGCTTCAATTTTGCATTTAAAAATACTGATTTGAAAATTTAATCAAACTCAAGCAAACAATGTTATGTACTGACTGTTTGAAAGTTTCATAATTTTGTTTTTTGAGATTTTTTCTGCTTCAACAGCATTCACAATTCTTTTACTTGCATAAATAATAAAAACATCTGAGTCAGCTAAAATTTTTATATTGTGTGTATCAGAGCATTCAATTTTCTCAAGCATTTTATTATATAACATTTGTTCATGTTCTGCAGTATTCAAATGCTTAACATTTGACAGTGTGTCAAAAATTTTGTTTTTCTTGAAAAATTTCAATGAGTTCAGAAAATCAGATAATTCAGACAAGTTATTAACTGTGAAGACTTTATATAATAAATCAGTAAGAATTTTCATGTTTACTGATTTAATTTATTTTTTGATTTTTCTGAGCTCTAAAATCATCATTTTTCTTATCTTTATTTTTTTTGTGAATATTTTTAGAATTTGTAATTTTTTGTACTGCAATTGAAACAAGTTTTGTTGCAATGATATTATTTTTTTCATGCTTATGTTTTTTATTTAAAAAAATTCTTTGCTCACATCATTGCATTGATTTTTTTCAAATTCTTTTCTGTCAAATCAGAAGAAAAATCATTGTTGTTAAGCTTTAACACACTGAAATTCATCATATCTGAGTTTGTCAGAAGTATATAATTGTTACTGTAATACATTTTCATTAATTTTAGAAATTGTTTGATGTTTTTCAGCACTTACATAATTTTTTTCAATGTTGTTGATTTTTTATGTTTGTGTTTTCACTCAGTTAGAATATCATTCTTCACACTGACAAAAACAATTTGAAATCAAGTTACTTCAAATAACTGAAATTTCAATTCAACATACACTTAATTCAGTTCAGTAAAGTAAAATTGTACATTGATTTTTTGTTGAATTTCAGCATAACATGATCAATGTTTTTGTTCAGCATTGAGCTTGCTGTAGCATTGTGTGATTCATTTTTTAAATTATTTTCAAGTTTTCAGTATATTATAATTTATCAAATTTTTTTTGATTAGTTTTTTTTCTGCTGCTCAGCATTTTAAAACATTTTTTGTAAGTTAAAACAACATAAAAATAATTTTTTAATATTTTGTTGCAGTTTTTTTTATGAACATAAGTTTTTTTTTTTCAATAAAATTAACATTGAGTCAGTCATTTAAAAGTCACTTCATTTTTAATTATTTCATTATAATTTTTTGATTTATTAAGTTTCAAAACTTTTCACAAAAAAGTGCATCTGATGTTGACAGCTGCTTGTTGTTGTTGTAATAACAGTTATGTGTTTTTAATATATAAATTTTCAATTTTATAATTTTGTAGTATTTGTTGTAAAACTGCAAATTGTTGATTTTGATTTTAAAATTATTTGTTAAAACTCTGAATTTGTTTTTTCATCATTGTTCACAAATTATCAAACTTTGCTTTAACAAGTTAATGCTCAATGTGATAAAATTTCACAATTTCTTGTTGAATTTATTTTTCAATTTGTGTAATAAATTTTACAGCTGTCACATCATAATCTGCTCAGTTCTAAAGCTGTTTGATTAAAATTGTCACACTAAATATAAATTAAAGAAATAAATTTTATGATGATTTTGAAGTATTTGTTATCAGAATATTGTATGAATTTAAGATAAACATGATAATGACAAGTAATGATTATTAACATGAATAATTTTTGCATAAGTAATAATAAAAGTAATATGAAGTGTAAAATAAACAATAATGTTTGTTTCTGAGAAGAATTTTCTAAAATCTCAATGAAAAAAAAAATATAAATAAATTTAAAAGTGATAATTTCTTTTTTCATTCAGTGAGAAGCTAGCATGAAAATTTTTTCATCATCAATCTCAACAAAATTCATCTGAACTCAATCAAATTTTCAATATTAATAATTAAATTAAGTCATCTCAATGAGGCATTTTATCAAAAACTTTGTGCCTCATCAGAAAACTTAACTTGACATGCTATCAGATGTGATATGAAATAAAATAACTGATTATTTATTCAAGACTAGCAGCTACTGTTAATTATATATCACATTATATTGAATACAAACAGATTTAAACATTCTGAGTGATGTTCTGATATATGCAATTAAAAAATAAAAGATACAATAAGAGCATAAACTAAATCTAAAAAATCACTCTGATATTGTGAGATAACTGAAAAAATTGTTTTGACTGAAAAATCTCAATTTGTGATACTCAAAATTCAAATTGTTGATTGAGTATGTGATTATAATAATTGAAAATTTGATGAAAAAAAAATTGCAAAAGTTATCAACTGACTGACATCAATGAATGTTTTGAAGATGAGAAAATTTCTTGATTTTACTGAATATTATTGAGCATGTATTAAACATTATGACTGAATTGCTGAACTGTTGTATCAACTGCTCTGTACAAATATTCAATGAAATTAAAAAAAATGCAAAATGATGCTTTCAACATTTTTAAAAAAAAATGAAGCATTTTTTCAACAATTTTTTTTTAATTATACTGTTGATTTGCTGAAAATTATTATTGTTGTTGATGTAAGCAAACATGAATGAAATGCAATTCTCATGCAGTTTCAATGAAATGTGTGTCACTCAATCTGATTTGACTTTGAAATTTGATTAAAATTTGAAAGAAATTATGATGTGAAAAAATGAGAATGCTGTACTGTGTTGAAAGCTTTGAAGAAATTTTGATATTGAATTTATGAAATTCATTTCACTTTAAAAATTGACATCAGAACTTTTATTGCTCAACTGAATTGAATGATTATAAATTTTTCTGAAGTTCTTGTCATCAGTTGATTAGCTTGAATATAATTTTTTAGTTTTGATATTCAACATGTATCTGATTTAAAGCACACTGCTGCTAATGTTTTATCAAGATGTTCAAAAGCTGAAGATGATGAAAGTAATGAAAATGCTCAAGATGTTGAAGATTTTATTAATGCAAAATTGAGATATTTCTATACTTGTGTTGATGTCACAAGAATTGAAAATAAATTAATTGATTTGTTAATTTTTAATAAATTTTATTCTGATAAATCTCAAATGATTATCTGATATTTGACATCATTTTGTTATTTAAAAAATTTAATAAAAAATTTTGCTGCATTCTGAAAAAAAGTCTTAAAATTTGCAGTTGAAGAAAATTACTTGTTTTAATGTGTCAACAAAAATATATCTTTCTGATGTGTTATTAATTATTCTGAAAAGTGAACAAAAGTGATTAAAATTTTGCATAATAAATTTAAACATTGAGAAAAAAAAAATTTATAAACTGTTGTTAAATTAATACTGATTAAAAAAATATATTTTAATGTCAACTAATATGTTTAAATTTGCAGAAAATATCAACTCAAAAATCTGATCTGCACTGAAGAAACTTTGCATTCAACTTAAATATTGATTGTTTAAATCAAAATTGTCATTAAAATTGTTTATATGTCATCAGATGAAGAAAAAACTTTTTTTACTGTTGCTTGATGTGATTTTTCTGAATGATTTGAAATTAAATTTTTTGTGAAAATCACAGCTGATGTAGTTGCTCAGTTTATATATGAAAATATTTTTTGTTGATGAGAATTTTCAAATAAAATTATTGTTGATGAAGATTCTAAAAACAAAAAAATCACTGAAAAACTGTTGAAAAAATATATTGTCAAAAATGACAAATGAAACAAAAAAAAGTAAGTAAAGCATTTATCAGCTGTTTTTTTTGCTGATTGAATTACTGTTAAACAAATAACAAACTTGTTTTTTTATTGTGTGTTGATGAATCAAGAAGCAGTTTTTTTTATTAAATGTAAAATAATAACATAAGTGACTCTTCTCTGACAAACTGTGAGATCAACTTTGAATTTAATAACAATGGGAGCATGTCAAATTGAATGTTGAGATCAAGATGTTGAGAAAGTTGCTAGTTGAATGAAAAGAATGTAATGTTAAAACAAGAATTAATTTGATGATGCACATCAAATATGTAATGAATTTTTGAAAACTGAAGAATTGATGACTCTTCATCACATTAAAAATAATAAAAATATATCAAGAATGTAAAAATTTTATTTTTAATGATTAAAATTTTATTGAATCACTTCAGTCAATGAAAAATGTGACTTTTATTGCATTGAGAAACTTGATGAAACAAAAATTGCTGAAACAATTTTAGAAAATTAATTGAAAAAATTTTATTTTTGAAAAATTAAGAATACTAAACAAGAGAAAAATGTTTCTGAGACTGAAAGAAATATGAATATTGAAATGACTGATATTGATGAAAATAAAAAAGTAATGTGTAGTATGAAAAAAATTGAGAATTTGAATAAAAAAAATAATGAAAAAGCTAATGACTTTCATCTAAACTTGATCAACTTCAGAATTGAATCAGATCTGTGAAGAATGCTGGCCAGCCACTAGAGCTTTTAGAGTCTAAAGCTTCAGGCTCTGTCTGCTTCACAGATCAGTAGATTTGAGCATGAATTTATTTGTTAAATCTGCTCAGCATCAAGCCCTCTGAAACTATACTTAATAGCATTTAGTGTAGAGTCTCAATCAGGCCTGCTGCTGCCTGTTGCAGCCTGTAAGCAGCCTGTAGCAGTCAGTATGCAATAATAAGCAGTAATTATAGAAGTTTACACAATAATAAGTGATAATTATAAAGGTTAGGCACCAGTTATAGGGGTATAGGCCCTAAATATAGAGGGTTGAGTGATAATTTTAGGCCTATACAAATCTTACAAAGTCTAAATCAATCTGCTAAGTCTTATATAATCAGAATTGGGTTTATTCAGCAGATTTTCAGACTTCAGACACCAAACTCTACCTGTTCTGACAGTCAAATCTAGGGAGCTTTGCCTGTTCTAAACAGGTTTTGGGCAGGGTTGGGTTGGGCTGATCAAGAGTTTGGCAGGTTTGTTGATCAAATCTACTTTCATCAGAATGAAATTTTAATGTTATTATATTATAATTTACTGTCTGAAGCACTGATATATTGATCAAAAACACTTGTTAAAAACTGATGAAAATTGAAAATAAAAACTGAATTCAATTGCTTGCAAAAGGTTACTCTAATAAATTATTTAGAAAGTGACAAAATTTTTGATAAAAAAAACAATCAACAAACATTTTGTGATCATAAAAAAAAAAACTCACAGCTCAGCACATTTGAAAAAGTTAATATATAATTTTAATGTATACAAAATACTTTTGCACTTTTGCAGAGCATGTCTGACATTCTGAAAATTGTCATAAATTAAAAAACTGTTAATAAAAACAAACTGGTTGTCAACAGTTTTTGAAGTTGAACAAATACTGTGAGACAACTTAGATGAATGATGAGTTTTTGATTAATTATTGATGAATGAATCATTAACTGAAATAAAGCTGAAAGATTTTTTTGTGTATATAAAAATTTTAAATTTTTTATTGATTGACTCAAAAACTGATAAATTATCATCTTTATTTTCACTGCTGAATGAATATTTTTATGTTTATCAATTATTTCATTGTTTCTGCTTACTGACTGATCAACAAACTTATCATTTAGTTTAGCAATTAACTTGTTAATTGAATTCTTGAAAAAATCATTAATTGAGGTTTTGATAATTTTTGAATTTTTAATAATTTGATTTTCTTCAGAAAAATTGACAATTTTTTTGTTTATCTGAATTATCTTTACTGAGACAACAAATTTTTTATTGAGATTTATGATGTTGCTTGAAGAATTAACAGAATTATTTACTGTCTTGTTAATAAATGTTTTTAATTTTTTTTAAATGAATAAATTGCTCAGAATTTATTGTCAGAATTATTAAAAAAAAATAAAAAACAAGTTGATTAAAATTTTACTTATAAATAATGCAAAAACTTCTGCATTTATTTCACAAACAATTGCTGCAAACTTCATTATCTAAACTGATGAAATTTTTTTGATAAATTATGCAGATTACAAAAAAAAAATTTTCTTCTTCTCACAATAATTGCATGAAATTGATAAAATTGCTTTGTAAGTTTGAACAAAAATGTTATTTTGATAATGCACAAAGTTAAGTGCACTGTAGACAATAATACTTAACATAATATGTTAATTGATTAACTGCACAATAAAAAGTGCATCAAGCAACTTTAATTTTTTCAATGAAGATTTAACAAGAAATTTAACAAAATTGAGCATAATAAAATTTTTGTTGTTGTGATAAATGTTTTCAACAATGAGTGAACTGTCTTCAAAGTTTACTTTTATATTAAATGTTAATTAATAACTAAAGAAGAAAAGAAATTAATAAAAAAAAGTTTATATTCAGAATTAATCAATGACAAATCAACAGTATTAAATATATGCTGCAGAATATTGTTGAAAACAAATTTTAAAAAATTTGTTTCAAAATGCCATTGTTGAACATATTGTAAGAAATTAAAAATTAAATCATTTTTTTTGAATGAAAAATTGCAAATTCAAATTATAACAACTGATAAACTTTCTGCTTGCTTGAGTACTGAATTTTTAAATACAAAAATAAAAATTAATGACACAGCATTGTCAGTTTTTTTAACTGCAGTTGAAGTTGATACATTTTTCTGAAGTATTTTTTTAATAATGATAAAAGTAAAAATATTTTTTTTGAATTTTTCTTTGATGATGTTGCTTGTTTTCATGATGATGACAATTTGAATTTTCTCAATTGATTTTGTCTTGCTAGCTGCTTGATCTGCAAGAACATATTGATTAAATGTTTGTCAAAAAAAATAAAAATAAACTCATAATGAAAATGTTAAGTAAAAAAAAATGATGCTTTTTTTTCAGCAACTTGCTTGACTAAAAACATGATCAACACTACTTGTCAGACAGTAATATTGATCAGCTACTCACTGAAAGTTTTTGACATATTTTTTATTGAGCACACAGGCATTTTGTTTGATTGTGGCAAGAAAAATTGATTGAAATAAATAAACACTGAAATAACAAGATGAGAGCAAATAAATTGTCAATTGTTAAACTTAACTCTGAGAAATGAAGATATGAATGACAAGAAAAGTTGAAGAAAAAAAATTAATAAAGTTGAAAGAAAATTTATACTTTGCTGTTTGTTTATTTGACACTCAAACTGAATATTAAATCAATGAGACAATTTGTCAATACTGTCATCAATTTTTTACATGTGTAAAAAATTTTCTTGTTGCTCAAAATAACAAAAATTTACTTAAATTAATACAAAAATTTTATCAATTTCTACATTTAATTTTGTATTGATTTTTGTAATTCACTTCTTGATAAATCATAAATATACAGTGTGAATGAACAATTATACAATAATATTAATATCAACATTCTACAGCTCATATTACTTTAAAAATTAAAAATTAAAGTATATTGACTTCTGAATTTTTATTTTTTTTTCTATATTGCTAAATTGAAACTTATTTTAATACTTGTTTTTAGTTTCTTATAATACTGTTGCTAACTCAAACTGTCTTGAAAATTTGTTTTATTTTTTGTTTTGCTCATGTTTTTGATTGAAAATTTTTTTTTAAGTTTATATCAAGAAATAATACTAACTAAATCTGATTGAATTGTAATGAAAGATTCAGTGCTTTCTATCAACATAACACATACAGTTAAGTCAACACTTTATATTGATACATTTTAATTGACAAACATTTTTTTAGTTAATTTTTTTATCAATCTTGCTTCTGTTGATTTTATATCACATTTTTTTCTGCTATATTTTTTCTATCAGTTGTCAGAAATATATATGAAAAACATTTATTTATTGTTGAGAAAAACACATGTTGACATATACTTCTTGATATATTTTTGACATTACTTATATATATATATTGTTTGTCACTTGATTGTTTTGTTGTTAATAATTGTTAATATATATAAATCAATGTATTGTTCTTCTGATATGACTTCTGTTCACTATATTATCATGATTTTTAAAGTTAATACTGTAATGAAAAGTCCAGTGCTTTCTATCAACATGACACATACAGCTAAGTCAACATTCTATGTTGATACACTCTAGTTGACAGACATTCTCTTAGTCAATTTTCTTATCAACTTTACCCCTGTTGATCACTTGCATCACATTTCTTTTGTCATATCTTTTCTATCAATTGCTGGAGATATATAAAAAGAACATTTATTAATCATTGAGAAGAACACACATGTTTGCATATACTTCTTGATATATTGATATCACATATACATATATTGTTTGTCACTTAGCTGTTTTGTTGTTGATAGTTGTTAATACATATAAATCAATGTATTGTTCTTTGAGATGATTTCTGTTCACTATATTACAATGATTTCTAGAGTTGATACTTGAGAACTCAATATGAGATTCTTGACAAACTTTTGATTGATTGTTATTGCTGATATTGATTATTGATGTGTTGATTGTGATGTTTTCTTCTTCTTACACTAAACTCATTCTGATCTGCTCATATCAACTGAGCCATATAGTTTTTCTGTTTCAATACTTAAGAACTTGATATGAGATTGTTGACAGACTCTTGATTGATTGTTATTGCTGATATTAATTATTGATGTGTTGATTGTGATGATTTCTTCTTCTTACACTAGATTCATTTCAACTCACTCATATCAACTGAGTCATATAATTTTTCTGTTTCAATACATGTAAATGTGCATATTGAAACTTTTTTTCTTTAATCTCAGTATTTTTTTTGCATGAAATTCATGTGTAAAAACAATTGTAAGAAATTTTTCAGTCATATATTCATTTTGAAATTTAATTGTACAAATATACAATTATTTAGTTTATTTCAGTTTTTTCAAATCACAACTTGTCTGACAATCTGACTGTTTTTCTTATTGCACACAATTTTTTTATTATTATTGCATTTAATCATTTTACAATTTCATTAAAATCTTGTGTGTGAAATAAAAATAATTTTTTTGTTATATTTTTTTCATTAAAAAAATTGTTGATAATTTGTCTGTTAAATATTTCATTATCAAATTTAATAATTCATACTTTAAAGCTGTGAGCTTTCATGAGTGTCAGTCAATGTTTCAAAGCTGTTAAAACTTTTATATGTTTGTGCAAAAATAAGTAATAATTTCAAGCAAAGTTTGATCAACAATTTATTATAATTATCATTTATTTCATGTTTCAGATTTTCAGTTTATAATTATAAAGATTTATTGCTATTTTCATTTTCAAAACTGACAGAAATTTTTTAAATTTTTTTTAAATTTATTATTTTATTTTTGAGCAGCTGCAATTATCATATTTTACAATTTTAAAATTTTAAATTTAAGTGTTTGTAACACATTTAACAAGCTGTTTCAATTATTTCAAGTTGATATGTTCAGTGTATAAATGTCAGTATAATGTGTTTTTGCTTAAAAGTTTTTAATTCATTTAAATATTGTAAAGATTTTTGCAAATAAAAAACATTTACTTAAAATATGAATAATCTGCAAATATGTTTTTTAAAATGTATTAATTATACATTTTTGTTAAAATTGTTATTTTTTCATCAATTAACTTTTTTCTAATGCAGTTGAACTTTCAACATATATTTCATTAGTAATTTACTAATTTGATTATTAAAGTTTTCATAAAAATATTAAATTTATTGCAAAATTTTTACAATACATGATATTATAAAGTTTTAAAGTTTTTCATTTTTTTTACTTTTTTTTTTATAGCAAACATTTATATTAATATTATTATAATTTTTTATAAAAATAATTGCTTTGTCTGCAATTTAATTATTTTTAATTGAAGTAATTTGAAAATGTATAAATCAAAATATTTCATTAAAAACATGAAGTGTAAAGCTTAAATTCAGTATTAATAAATTTTTCAGTAAATAATTTTTAATCTCAAATGATACTTGATAATTTAGTAAAAAAATTAATGTCCAAACTTTCACATTTTTTATCAGCTTTTCATTTAATTTATTAAAAATTTTATGAGAAAGTTTGAAATTTCTTAAATTTATGTTTTTAATATTCTTCATTTTCATATTTTTCAACTGAAGTAAATTTAATTATTTTAAAATTTTTTGCTTATTGATATTCATTGCAGTTTGTTTTTGCTTTTTTTTTCTTGTTTCAATTTGTTCATATTTTTTTATTTTTTCTTTTATCTGAATGATTTTTCAGAATTTTTTTCTGCATTTTTCTTAATGTAAATTATTTAAATATAAATTTTGAAAAAAAATTCAACATGTTTTTAATTCATGTTTGATTATTTCACATTTTTTGCAATTATGTCATTTTGCAGTTTGTAATTTAACTGTTGACTGCTGCAGATCATTGAAAACTGAATTTTTATTTTATTGTTTTTTTTGTGAGTAAATATTTTATTTTTATTTTTGCTTTTTGATATTTTTTTCACAAATGATTTTTTTTAAAAAATATTTTTTTTAAAAAATTTAAAAGCTTCTGAATCATCTGCAAATCACATAATGAAAATATTTTTTATAACAGTTTTACATTTTTAAAATTTCACTAGTACTGACTTCAGATGTTGACAAAAATGAGCAATTAGCTTGCAAAAATTGAAATTTTCAGTGTTAATTTAATTTTTGTAATATATTTTATAAAAATTTATTCAATTTGCATGTGCAGAGTTTTGTTGCAATTATTTTTTTAACAACTAAAATCAGTTTTTGCTGTTTATTATAATTTGTAATTTTTTGAATTTCATACAAAACATTATTAAGCTAAATATATCAACTCATTTTGCTTAATTTTTAACAATTATTTTTGAATTGCAAATGTACTTAAAAGAATTTTTTAATTCATTATCAATTTTCACAATTTTATTTTGTACTTTGATTTTTAATTTTAAATATTGACTTGCAAATAAATTTTCAAATTTACAATATTTAAATTTATAATTTTTGCAAATTATTATTTTTATTCATGTATTCAGCTTGTTAAACATATTTATTTATTTTTCATATTTTATTAAGTTACATTTATATTTATAAGCTTGCAATTAATGAGTTTAATGTTTTAAATTTTAAATTTTGTATTTTTTATCAAATATTTTGTTTATTAAATTTTTTAAAATAATTCTCACAAATGTTTGTGAGTTGATAACAGAAATATTAATTATAAAAAAATTTTTAAATATTTTTTGTCAGCAAGTTATATTCAGTAATTTATTTTGTTTTATTAATATAATTTAAAATAATCAAAATTTTTGTAATTGCTTTTTAAAATTTCTGCAGTGATAAAACATTATTAAAAATTTAATTTTTTAGTTTTAAAATTTTTATTTTATATTTGAAATTGCTTTTTCAAAAATTTCAATTATATAAACTGCTTAAAATTACTTCAGTTTTTTAATTATCAGATATTATGTTGCTTTAAAAATAAATTTCAAATAATTGTAATAATGTTAATTTTGAATTTTTAAATTAATAAACAAAATAAATAAATAATAAAAATTTCAAGTAATGCAAAACTAGTGATAGATTTTTTGAATTTTATAATTTTTAATTATTACAATTTGTAAGATTTCAGCTGTAAGCTTCATGAAAGCTAACACTGCTTCTTTTCTCAAATGTAACTAGTCTTAATTTGATTAGCTTTAGCAAGCATAATACACATATAAATAACACACTGATTTTTCTCTTCATTGGAAAAATTAGTGACAATCTCTTTTGCCTAACAACTATATTCTTTGCTTATTGATTTTTTATTGATTAAGTGAATAATAGTCATCTTACATTTATTTATACATCAACTGAATAAATTTCTTTACTTTATTTTTATATTTTGTCATTTTATTTGAAAATACATTCAAAATAACTCTCAAAAATAAAAAGAAATCATTTGTTTTTTTATTTTTTATGAAAATTTCTGTGAAGAATTTTCATCATTTGTCAACTTTCAAATGAAAGTGATTTCAGAAATGTTTCACAAAGCAGCAAAATTTTTTCACAAAAAAATATTTTTTACTTAAAGCATAAAGTTAGAAAATTTTGAATTTATTCATGAAAAATTTATCAATACATTTTTTACACTTCACAAACATCTCATCATTGAAATCATGTTTCTTGAGAAGCTTCACAAACAAAATTATTCTTTAGAGAACATAATTTCATTTTTAAAACAATTGAAAATTGATCTAAAAAAACACATTCAATTAAAGTTTTCAAACATGTTTACTCAACAAGAAAACTCAGTCAAGAGAATTAGATGATATAAATTGTTAGAACTGAAGTTTAACTACAAAATAATTATTTTTATCAAGCTTTACAAATTTTTTTTCAAAATTGAATTCTCAACTGAATTCACAAAAATTGAAGATTTTCAGAAAGTGAATTATGCAAAAATTAAATTTTATTATACATTTCAAGAAAAATAAAAAAATTTTGTGAAGAAAAATTTAACAAAAAACATTTTAAAAAAATGAAGATTTTTTATTTTTTGATTTAAATGATTTACAAAATATCATCAAAAACTCATGATAATTTTTTTTTATCTGCAAAAAAATGACAATGAAACTGACAATGAATTTCACACTTGATTTAAATAAAAACTTCACAAAATAAATGACAGAATTAAAAATCATGCTGAATAAATGAAATATTTATTTTTGTGAGTTATAAATAAATTAATGAATTTTAAATTTAATAAACAAAAAAAAACTTTTAGACACTTTTCATGAAATAATTATTATTGTCACACAATTGCATTTTACTTTCATTCTCAAAATCTCAAGAAAGAAAATGAAAACTTTGCAAAAACTTTTACAAATAAATCTTAACAAAACTGATTTAAGAAAAAATCTAAAAAAAAACAAAAAATTTTGTGAAAAATAAAAAAACAAATTTAATAGCAAAATTAATTTTGTGAACATTACTTGCTACAGTTGTGATGAAAAAAAATATAAATTTTCTGATTGTTTCAAAAAAAATAATAATTTAAAAATTTAAAAAAAAAATAATTTAAAAATAATGCAATGGTCTGATGTCAATTTTTTGTTTATGTTTTTTATTTAATTAAATACATTTTCTGTAAAATCATTTACTGAACATAAATGATTAATTTATGTGAATTTTTATTGCATTTTTTTCATCATCAGTTCTGATCTCACAAAGTCACTAAAACTGAAAATACATTTAATAAAAAATTTTTTTAAAATTGCTGAAAAAAATCAAGTATTTTTTGATGTTGAAAATGTTACAAACATTATTTTCAAATATTGAAATTTTCAAAATCAAACACAAATTTTTCACAAGCAAGTCATTGTTGTCAATATAAATAATGATATAATTTTAAATATAACTTGACTTTTGCAACATAATTTCATCATTTCATGAAAAAATCATTTAATTTATTTTCAAAAAACTTCACATAATCTGCTTGCAGTGATTTAATCAGTTGATGTGAAGAATTTAATGCAAAAAAAAATTATTTATGTGATGACATGCTGTGAAATTAAAAAAATAATCATTATGAATTATGATTTTTAAATATTTAAAATATATAAAAATCTCACAAAAGCTTTCAGTGAACAAAAAGCTTAAAAACTGACTTTTCATCAGAAAAAAAACTTGATTATTGAACTTAAATTTGAAAAAAAATTCATTTTTGATTTTATTTATTAACTTTCAGAAAATAAAACTCAAATGCTTTGTGAATATCTCAACAATACAATTGTTTATGATTTTATTTGCTTTTTTAAATTTTTCACAAAAACATTAATTATATTTGTTTTCAAAAAAAATAATCATTTACAAATGTGTGTAAATTATTGCAACTTGAACTTCAAAATTGTGAAAAATCATTATTTATTATCAATGATTGAGAAGCTTTTGAGATGTCTCACAGATGCTAAAATTTTCACTTATTTTGATATCAGAAATGTTTATCATCATTTTCACATCTGAAAAAAAAATGAATGAAAAATTGTTTTTTACATATTTTTAAAATTTTTTGAATATTGTGTGATTTTTTTTAATCTGTCAAATGCTTCAGCTGCTTTTCAGTTTTATATAAACAAAATCTTTTACAATTGTAATGCTTTTATAATAATTTATCTGAATGATGTTGTGATATATTATACAAATGAAAAACATCATGTTTAACATGTTTGTCAAATCTTGAACATACTCATGATGACAAATTTTTACTGCAAATTTTTCAAATGTTATTTTAGTATTCACAAAATAAATTTTTTTTCAAATATATTGTATCAGCTGATGAAATATTTATAAAAAAAAATTATATATAAAAATCATTTTGATCTGATCAAAATTCAACTCACAAAAAAATATTTAAGTATTTTTAAAATTTGTGAATTTTTATCATTATTTTATTTTAAAATTCTCAAAAATTGTTTTAAATCTGACTAATATGCTGAAAAGTGAAGAACAAAATAAAAAAAAATCAGATATCACAAAAAATGAAAATTGAATAAAAAAAATAAAAAAAATTTTTTTACAGAAAAAACTTATGAAATTTTTTATGTTTTGAAAAAAATTTTATAAATATTATTATGCTTCATCACTTCAATTTTAATTGTTAAATACATTTTGAAATTAATGTTTCTGATTTTGTCATATCTGAAATCATTACTCAATTGAATGATTTCTGAAATTGAATATTTGTAATTGTGTATTCACAAAAAATAAAATTCACAAAACACAATTATGATATTCATGATTAAGAATTTTTAATTATTGTTAAATTTTTTAAACACTGATGTTATTAACCAAAAAACTTGCAAAAATTTATTTTAATAATGATAAATCATGATAATTTTTGTTACTTCACAACAGCAAAAAACTTATTTAGATAATAAATTTGTTAAGCTCAAAAATTAATAATTTTTTAATTTATTGTGAAACATCAGAAAAAAAAAATTCAGCTAATGAATTTTCATGATGATTAAATTATGTGAAAAAAGCAAATTATAAAAACACTTAAAAGCATAAGATCTCAGACTACAAATCAGCTCTGTATTATGCTTTTTTTTAAAAAAAACAAATTGTGCTGACAAAAAACTTAAGCTGATAAATGCTTCACTCAAGTTTCTTAAAAAAAAAAATGATGTGCAATTTTTTTCTGTAAAGTTTATAATACAAATCAAAAAATTACTCATGAAAATTTTCTCAAACAAAATATATTAGAATAAAAAATTTGAATTAAAAATTATAAATGTTTACAAATTAATTTATGATGAAAATTTTTATAATATTGAAAATTTTCACAAAATAAATAAAACATTCTGCAATTTTATTTCAATATTATCTGAACTGCTAAATGCTAATGAGCATGTAGCAAAAATTAAAAAAAATGAAATTTTATTTTTGATTTGTGAAAAAATAAATTTTTAATGAAAACATGTTGTTTTACAATGATTGTTTATACATTTCAATCAATGAAACTTTATAATTAAAATTATGATTCAAACTATTGCATTTCATAATGAAGTTAATTTATCAAAATTTGATTCTGCTTATGAAAAGCAGTAAAGTTGATTAAATTTTGTTCACAAACAAAATTCATTAAAATCTGATTACAAAAATTTGTTAATTTTATCAAAATCAATTGCTAATTTTGAGTCAAAAAATACTTACTCAAAAAAAAAAACATTAAAATTAATTTTTTATATAAATTAAAAATTTTTGAAACATGCATTCAGATTTTAAAAACTTGTTGTGAAGAAAAAAATTATTAAATTATTAGCATGAAAGCTTATGAAGAATGTTTGTTAAGCAAGTTTTGCTAAAATTGTATAATCATTTTTTGCAAAAATTAATATTCAATAATATTTTAACATCAGAGTTCTCAGTATTCAAGAAAACAAATGATTGAAATTGACTGTCATTTGACATATTTAAATAAAAAAACATTGTGAAAAAAATTAATATTAAAATTATTGAAAAACATAATCAATAATTATTATTATATTTTTATTAATCTAGTTTATTTTATACAATCAGCTGCAAAAGCTTCTAATTGCTGATGAGAATTTACAAAACTGATAACTCACAAAACTAATTGCTTGTGAAGTTGATATAAGCTTGTGAAGTTTTAATATTGTTATAAAATGATATAAATTTCTTGCAAAAATTTTTTTTGATGAAATTAATAAATCTGACATTAAAAAATTATATTTACTGAAAATGAATTTTGATTTAATTGAAAAAAAAAATTAAGTTGCTAAAAATTATTGTTATCATTTTTGTGAAGTCAAATTATATTTAATTAAGAAAAATTCATTTTTATAAATGAAAAATAAATTTTTACAAATCAAAACAAAAAAATACAGCAATAATTATCTGATTAACACAGTTGTATTACATACAACTGCAATAATAAAAATTATGAATTTAAATTTCATCATAATTATTAAAATCATTATGCATTTTTTAATTAAAATACATAACATTTTTTCAAAATTATGCACAATTGAGTGATTTTAATAAATTTTTTTTTGCTTCACAAATCAGCAACTGTTTTTGCAAAAATATTTTACAAAATTAAAATAATGAAAATCAGTACTTACATCATCAGATTTAATTCATGAAAATTTAGTAAATGATAAAATTGTTGTAATAAAATTTAATATAACTGATATTATTTGTACTGCAAAATTTTTTTACTAGCTAAAAAAATATTTTTTTTTTTACAAAATTTTTTAATTTTTGTGAAGATTTTTTATTAAAATTTTAATAATTATTAAGCTTATATGCTTTGAAAAAATTAAAATTTTCACAAAGCAGAAAAAACTGTAAGATTTCAGCTATAAGCTTCATAAAAACTAACATTGCTTTTTTTCTTAAATGTAACTAGTCTTAATTTGATTAGCTTTAGTGAGCATAACACACATATAAATAACACACTGATTTCCCTCTTCATTGAGAAAATCAGTGACAATCTCTTTTGCCTAACAACTATATCCTTTGCTTATTGATTTCTTATTGATTAAGTGAATAGTAGTCATCTCACACCTACTTATACACCAACTGGATAGATCTCTTTACCCTATTCTTATAAAATCTTTACTGTAAATTGACTCTGAATCTTGTTTGTATTTGTCTGATTTACAGATTCTGATTATAACTTGCTTATTTACATGCAGAGATTTTTCCTTAGCACCCCTCTACACATGACTATGTTTCCAACCAATCAGGAGCCATGGTTTTGAGCCTCTATTTTCCAACAGATAATGACCTAGAGCTCACAGTAAAGTAATGCTAGTCCCAAGCAAGGAATTAATAACGCCTTCTGTCTTCCCTTCTCATCTTTCCGCATTAATCAACCTGATTCTCCGCATATAACAGTCACCACGCCCGAGCCAGAAGAAGGAGAGTGCACAGCATCGCAATAGTAGCAACGCAAACCGCAGGCAACTTTGAGATAAGGGAGACCTTGTTCAGCACGGCTGCTGAATGGTACTTGTGATTTCGCGGAGTGTATAACAAGAATGTGGGGGATAGCGACGTGCATTCATTCGAGGATGATGATCATGGCTTGATGAGAAGTTGATTTGATTTCCATGGCGATATGTTTTGCTGGCTTAGTAGAAGGGAGAACATGCTGAAAAGGATCTGACGAGTAACACGGAAGAAGGGGGCAAAGAGGTGCAAGCTGGTCATGATTTGGACGAGGGAGAAAAGAGTCTGATGAACGTGGGAAACGACATAGTTATGCGTTGCGAAACCAGTTTGCGTATGCTCTATACACTATTTGCATCGCAAATAAGTAAGATTTTTTTTTTAAAAAAGAAATAAAAATATATTACATCCGCTCAAGCAATCTGAATGTACGAGTCTTGGTATCAATAAAAATCAAAAAACCACTATACCCAATTTCTTCGGGCAAAGGTAAGTCAAAGCGAAATATCCAAAACAATCCTAAGGGCCCCCAAAAACATCATAATAATAATCTTCATCTAGCCCTTCCCGGCTTGGAATCTCCGGGCACTCCCCAGCGAAGGTGGCATCATCAAATCGTACATTCAACAAGCGAATCTTTAATCCGTAGTTGCTCACTAAATTTATCAGCTTATTCGTCTCAGCAGTTATCGGTTGTTGATTGAGCAGCATGAGCAGTCCGTCCAGCCATTCGGATGCAATGCTGTGGGATTGGGGATGAAGAGTTAAGAGAACAATTTCCTTTTGGCTTTGGTTCGTTTTTGTAGTGTTTGAGCGCTTGCGATTGATATCCTCGCTGTGAAGGTCAGATGATGGTTTAGTGTTCTTCGTTGAGGCAGACGGGTTCTGTGCGTAGCCGTGAATTGTGATTCTCGTGGAGGAAGAAGGATGTGGAAGAGTTTTGATAGTCGACCCAGACGAGTCGTCAGATGAGGCTGAGACGTTGGAAACGACGGAGGAAACGGTGTTCAGGTCGACTATAAGCTATTAGCATCTGCGAAAGTCTTTTTTTGAGGGATAAGAGACTGTACTTTTATGTGTAAGGGTATCTATATCAGGGATATCGTTATCCATAGAGACGAAATCAGCATAGTGGAGAAATCGCCGATTATGTGACAGCTGCGCATATCGATATGAAGTCGGATTGGTCCGCTTCGTATCTGGTCTTAATGAAGCTCCATTTTCACCTCTGGAATTGGCTTCCATCGGGAACCAAGCGCCTTGCAGCAAGCATCGAATGCGCTGTTCCTTTACAAATTGCAACGCTTCGTGATGCAACTCTTCTCGAACTTGATGAAGATGCTGACCCCAAACGTCTTCGTACGTTAGCTCTAGCAATTCCATCTGCAACTCCCTAAGTCTCTGGTATTCGAAATTGGCCATTTCTTCCTCAATGTCATGCATATCCTTTATCCTTGTAGCTCCACCAACAACAGATTCGACAAGGATCCGTACTAGTTCTGCAATTTTTAAGAAATCCTCCACTTCAGCTCCAGTTGCTTTCCATAACCGGAAAAACGCATGCAAACCCGCAACATGCAGTCGAGGCCAATGGAGAAGCAGTGGTTTGAACACCTTATCAAAATTCGACCTCGATTCAAGGACCAGGTAGCTTTTCGGGTCTTCCAGGTCAGCTTTATCAATTTCGAAATGTTCGTATAAAATCGCTGTTACAGCCAACGACGCTCTAGCAATTGGACATCTATATTCTGCTGGCTTTGTCGACTGTTCTAACAGCATCTTGTGGAATTGATCTTGATACCTTCTAACGAAGTCAGTCAAATCCATCATGCCTAGAAAGCCCATTTCTTGAAAATCCCATTGCGGGCTCTCGGTCTCAAAACCAAGTCTTCTCCACTTATGTGGGTTATGTTTTCTTGAACCCGTCTTTTCGCCCTCCTGCGGCGGCTTTTCAGGGTTACTCGCAAGATGGATGCTCTTTAAAGCTCGGCGGTGGTCTGACTTTTCCAATTCCACTGGAACGTCTCTCCATTTTTTCAATAACACTTTTGTGAGAGACTGGAATTCTAGAAGCGGTTGCGCCAAGTCTTGCAGCGCGGAACCCTGCATAAGCACGTATACAGCCCGAATCACACCTAAATCTTGTAGACGCTTGATGAATTTGGGCCATTCAGCCTCGCCTTCAGACATTATCGAGTCTCTCATCAAACTATTAATCAGCTGAAGGGCATTAGCGCACAGAGCATGATCCGCGGAGGATAATCTGCTGACGAGCATTTCGAGAAATTGTGAGTGAATCGCAATCGCTGGTTTAAGCGCCTGAAACCCGAAGAGACCAGAATGGCTGTGGGCGTGGCCCGAGCTATGGGGATGTGAAACAATTGACACGAGGATAGACATGGCACCGCGCAGGATATTAACAAGGGGATGGATAACAATAAGTTGGACAATCTGTATCAGCCATCAGAGCGAATTTCTTACAGGCAAGGAACTAACCATGCCTTTCAATTAACGACACATCACGCACCCTCTCAATAAACTCCTTGTCCACAACCTCCCATCCCTTATCAACTTCCAGCAGTCTCGCAAACGATGTCAGGCTATATGCTAATGTATTCCCCGTCGCGGTCATAGCGAGGTGCTTCAGTTTAACCAGTCCGCCTTCCGAAATAAAAACGTCTGCAAAGGAAGGGTCTCCGATATTCGACTGCAGCTTGAACACTGCCATTTTACGAACGGCGTCTTCATCGCTGCCCAGTCGCTCCACTAATTCAGATACATTGATATTCTCCATGGTAAAATTCGGCTTTATCAACCACGGAACGGGGGAATGTAGGGAGATATTCGCATTTAAGGGAGCGATTGAATAGGCCGCACTGGTATCTTTCAGAGCTCGTTTGCTTCGTTACTCGGAGTAGGACGTAGTTATCGCCGGTCCAGCAGTCTTTAATATATCTCCAGCGACAGCTAAGTGGGCGGAAAATCTCCTAAGCCAAATGATGCATTCAGTTTCCTTACGCAAAGTATACCATTAGCTAGGCGGTGGTTGGTGAGTGTAGCTAAATGAATGACAAAAAGGCATGGTATGAATTCGTAGTCAACAGCAAAAGAACAAATGATAATGGCAGTGTAATTGGACTCAACTGGCCAGCTGAACGATAGTCAATTGGGATGATATAACTCAACTGTGCTTCTAACTGCTCACTTCACTCAGCTCCAAGGTGAATTGATGGAGAGTGAACATTCAATGTGTTGATATGGATCCTCCATCTCAGAATCACATGATAACTAACTACTTAAAGGGCTATTACACACTTTCACCTTCAAAACTTCTGAAAGCTGCATGAGCATTGAATGATATCAAGGGATCATTAAAAGATAGAACTGATTAAATCTAGATTAACTATAAAGTGTTTAGCAGTCTGTATGGAGAAGTTGGCTCACAAGCTCTTTACTGAAAGGCTGTGCTTTGCTGCTTGAATTGCCTAATTTCAAGACAGCTTCACATCTTCTCCAAGTATGTAACAAAAATGCAGAGTGTCAATTGCTGTGCATCTTGTGGCTTTGGATAGAAGCTACCCTTTTGAACCTCCACAACAGACCATATTGCCCTCAAGAATCCATGCGTGTGAATTAAACCTATCAACGCCGTGATACCACCATGGTTAAAACACCACCACCAACCCCTTATGATTGTCACCCAAATGCTTCTTTTCTTTTCTCTTTTCCCCCATGTTCAAGTACAGATAGGAACACAACTTTTATGAGACAAACAAAACAACAATGATGCAGTAGGAAATAGATGGAAATACCACCCAGAAGCCGCTCAAATATTCCACTCAGATAGTATTGTCTGATATACAGGAGAAAAGATGGTATTGGCCTGGGCCAAAAGAATAATTTCGGATCGATTATGCTAAAACAGGTGGTTTGCTCCGTAATCTAAGATACGACCAACTTCTTTGCTGGCCGTTATGGCCTCCAGCCAACGTTCCAGAGAACATGAGCGATGTCCCGGAAGGTATTGACAATATTGACGACTTTGCCAATCAGGTCGGGGTTCGCAGAGGAACCGTCCTCGAAATTTTCATCCA
Organism: Emydomyces testavorans; assembly: GCA_029449355.1. Taxonomy (NCBI): domain Eukaryota; kingdom Fungi; phylum Ascomycota; class Eurotiomycetes; order Onygenales; family Nannizziopsiaceae; genus Emydomyces; species Emydomyces testavorans. Next base: position 6,279,348 of record CP120628.1, read on the forward strand.
CCTCTTCGTCACCATGCACGAATGGCATGAAAACTCCTGACGACGACAAATATTGCGATTCATCATCGTACTTCACAGATGATGATGTGTTTTCGCGCGAGATTGTGGATCTTGGGGAAGGGGTCGCGACATCCACGGGTGTGCTTTTCTCAGGCCTGTCGCCGTCACTATGGGGCTCGACATCTTTGATATGCTCACTCGGACCAAAAAGCTTAAAGCTGTCTTCGATCGCTCCAAATAGTTGACTACCACTGTTATATCTGGCATACTCAAGATGCTCACTCGAAGCAAATTCTCCGCTAACCTCTTCGAAGAGTCGATCCGTCGAGCCCGATCGAGCCAGAGGTGCACGATTTTTACTCCAGCGCAGGTATCGAACTTCATCTTCGGCCTCAGAATCGCTATCATACTTCAATGTGGTTGGAGGCAAATGCGCGATGATTGTTCTAGTATCGCTGCTGAAACTGCTTCTTGGTGTGCTGCTGCTGCTTAATGAGGGCCGTGGACGTAGTTGTTTCATCGTCACTAGAGTGGTGTCGGACGAGTCGTCATCGTCCAATAGGCAATATTCCCCCGAGAAATCATAATTCTCTTCTTCATTTTCGTCGTCGTCGTCTTCGCTGCCCACGGCAACAACTTGCGCAACTACTCGGTTAAAAGAAATGTGACGTCGACTACTAGAGCATGTCATTCCGGAGGCTGTAGTCGATTTAGTCTTCTCGTGTCGTAAGGAACTAGCAAGGTGAGCAGCGGGAACGACTGTGTCTGAGGCCGTCCTTCCAAACCCTGACCGGCAATTACCATTCTGGGGTCTGAAGCGACTGCTGGCCTTTTGAAGGAGAGAGCTGGTTGAAATAGAGTGCTGTAGAATGGGCTGTGGTGTCCCCGTTTTCTTTAGAATAGGTTTCGTTTTGAGAAAGGAGCTAGAAGTAGGGGAATCAATAGGCGAGGAAGGACGATTGGATGGACAGCAGTCGTCATCCACTTGTAGAGGGCCAAACAGCCAGGTCACGTCGGCATCTTTTAGCCTGCCAGACGTCAGTATTATGCGTTCAACATGGGATTTTGGTGGCCTGGATACGGCAGCTTACCAATTCAAAGACTCTGGCGTAACTGTTTTCAGGCGGTATTTAGTTTTGAGCCACGACCTCCATACAGCATTTTCTAATCTGTCACCATTCCGGTAGGAATCTTGGTTGCGTGTTATATACCGCCATGAACGCCAAATCTCCTCCTGTTTCCAGCTATGAGTCAGATAATCAACTTGTCTTGTGGGAGCTCTTTCTATGCAACTGTCATCACCGGGCGGCCTTGGCATATTTAGGGGAACAGAAGAACGGTCACCATCATCCTCGCCAGGTGAAGATTGTGGGGAAAAAGTTGGTTCGTTGGGCATCTTGTTCGTCTGCGTTGAGTAACAGCCAGCGTCGTAATCTGGCAGGGTCAACGGCCCATCATCAGGGTGGGGTTCATAGTCGAGGAGGCTCCGTTTCGGTACTGGGCACTCCCTGGAGATTGAAACCTGTGAAGATGCACTGCTGGCGTTGGGAATCCAGGAATTCCGAGTCGTACAATAGGGAAATGAGTTGATGCGAGTCACGGGAACACTCTGCAATTTGCGGGAGGCATGCCCAAAGCGAGTTCGTGAGGAGTAAATCTGGGAGTGGTCCCCGTGCCGAGAGTCCGGAGATATCTGGCGAAAATGGCGATATGGGGGCGCCAGCACGTCTGCCATTTTTTTCTTCTTTTTTTTTCTCAAACGGAATTTGGCACTTGGTTTCTTTCCTCACTAACTCTTTTTCTCGCGTCGAGAACCGAGAGCTGCGCGTGTCCGACTGAAGAAAGATCTGGCACACGAAGGAGGACGTTCTTCGGGCCGAACATGCAGACGCAACAGGCAAAAAATCCACCCGGTATGTAGCTGAAAGGCGTTCAAACAATCAAACAGTGATGTATTCAAGCTGGAATGAGAGCTTTCCGAGCTCAGAGACGTTGAAATCCAGTCGGTCAAAACAAAAGTCGAATATGAAACACCCGTGAAAGAGTAAAATGGAGATTATCGCTCCCGATTCAAATGAAAGAATTGCCACAGTCTAGAGAAGATCTGTTATGTAGTATGGATAGCAAACGATATCGGGAAACTATTCTCTAATCTAGCAGCTCTTTTATCAACGCAGCAGCGAATCCACTACTACTGCGCTTCCGGTAAGAAGCCCACCTTCGGGATCTTCGGGGCAATTCAGTGACTAGATCTAGGGTTAACTATGTAGTTATCGATAAGGCAGGGCTCTAAGCAAGCAAGCATCAGGGCAGCAGCATACCTAGGGAGGTAGATAACAATAGGAAGTTGAGGATCTCCTCTCGTATTTGCTATCTTCTTTTTTCTTCTCAAATGCACTTTTTTTTTGCGGGCCAGCTCTCTATTTTATTTTATTTCATTTTTATTCTAATTTTTTTTTTTAAATTTTCCCCCTTCAAGCGGGTTTGCAGGGTATTGAAGACTCAAGAGTGGCGGTGGAGAACAAGCAGTTAGGGAGGTGGTCGCGGCCTTCGATGAGCGACACGCTAATAACACTGTAACTTATCACCAAGACTAGGTCAGGATGGGTCGACTTTGAACGCCACTGGTGCTTGAGGGGAAACGTGCCTTGGAATGGACTCGAGAATTGACCCTGCTGTGTATCTGCGGCCTAGGGTTGATCGTTGGAGATATCCTTATCGGCGGGAAGTCGTGCGGGACAAAGCAGGCATTGAACATGGACGATGGAGTCATTCAATGTGAAACGAGTCGAATGTCCGCCACCAGCTAGCCTCTCAATGCGTGAAGCGAAGCCATTGAAAAAAAAATTTAAAAGGAAAAAAGGTGAGAGAGGAGAAAGAGGAGAGGTGTGTCTGTGGAAGCTAAGCGGGAAGACCAAACGGTGCGGACAAGAACCAACAATCATGAATCATATAGAGGACATCACTACCATCATTACCACCACCACCACCACCCGCAACCCCGAGGAATCTCGCGGAGCAGAAAGTTGGCCGACCCCTCTCCCGTGTTGAAAACTCAAATCGATTCTACAGAAGAGTACACACAAGTCTAACTACGGAGTACACTTTGAGCGAACCGAAATTCCAAAAAGAAGCTCTCCCACATCTGGATGAGGTGATAGATACGAATTCACCTCGTCAATTCCCCAGACTCGTTAGTTGACTCACTAACTATCTACTAGCACTCCGACCTCGAAATTCTACGGAACTCTAATCCACTCCTCACTCTCCGATAACTATACTATACCTTGGGAGGAACGAAACTTTGATAGTGAAACAGGTTGGCAAATCCGTGGAGACCCAGCATCATAGCATCACATACCTATCCTACCAGAAAGACTGGTCGAGACTGCGACGCGCGACCAAGACATGATGCACTCGCAGATGTCGGTAGAACCCGACGGCCCAGCTGCTACTGAAAACAGGTCACATCCAATCAGGTTGGTGCCGACTCACTGTTCTCAACTCCCTGGATCCCGGGCAATCAGCGCTTTCATGGAAATCTTGGAAGTGCTTCCAAGCGGATGCCCAGCGTAAGCGGCACACCCACCGAACCTTGTGCTTTTCTCTAACGAATGATAGCAACACACTGGTACGCTTCAGTACTGTGGTACATACTCGAAAATCTTTTTTAACGGCCCTCAAACCCGCCAAATGCCTTCGGGAGTGAATGTTGTGGAACTAGTCTCCAGACGCTGGCCTCCCGCAATCAGGAGAAACCTGGTCAAACACTCGATATTATTTCAACTTTCAATGCAAAGCATGTTGGTCATACATACGTACGTGCATCAATTAGTGATTTTATCGTCCACGGACAACAGAGCCCCGTCCTGTTTAATAGCTTACCAGCTGTGAGACTCCACGAATAGGGTGACTTTCTGAGGTATCAGCTTCGCTTTTCTGTTGTTCCTGGCTATGTTTCCTATCAACTGCCATCATATCCTGATCATCGATACCTTCTTGAGATCCAGGGTACCATCGTTATCCCCGTAGAGTCTGGAGAAGCCATGCGTAGAGCTGATACTGACCCATTGATGCCAGATCAGAACATCCACATTTTGGGCCACCTGGTTCCGACAATTTGGTAGGGAATGGAGCAGCAAAAAGATGCACTTCTGATCTTCAGATATAGTTATATATTGTATTAGTATTTAACTGGGCAACGTTCACCCTGCCTTACTGTGTATCGCCAATGTCCCTTGCATTCTCTGCCTCCAACGCTGTCGCATTGCAGCTGCATATGTGGGCATACCAGCACAATCCGCCGTCATTTATATTAACAACGTCCTACCTTCAGTTCAGTTTCGCATCGTCGCGCCTTTTGAGAGCAGATGTTGTGACGTCAAGAAGATGAGATGAGATGACTGCTTCCACGCCAAGACCCACATTGCTACGTACACGACGGAATTGTATGAGCTGTGATTGGCTGGGTGCGTCACCCAATGGCAGCACGATCTGATAGACTTTGGATGATCCAATGATGAGTCAGGATGAGACGAGATGGTTTCTGCTGTATCTACACAGTATCTGTTGGGAGTCAATTTAACGCGAGAAGACAATTGCATCTCAGAGTCGTCTATTCTGAAGATTGAGGCTTTGATGTTGTATTAACTACTGCGGAGAAATGTGCCACAGATCGACTTCGAGTTACTTAAGATGGAGTGCGAGGTTCGTATGGGACTAACTACATGTTGTACTTAGCCGTGTTCTCTGAGGGAAATGTGAACTGCGCAGTCCTGTTCACCTGAGGGTTCGCACTCCTAGCTTCGTACGGGCATTCTTTCAACTCAAACCCGCAGTTCACCGACAATTGAAGCCATGAGCTGTTTGGACGCTCTAGATGCATCCTTATAATATATGCCAACAATAGAGTGTCTACGCCCACGACTCCTCAATACATAGTGTTGAGCAGCGGGGGAGCAACTTTCAGAGCTTCCCACGACCAACCTCATGGATCGACAGGGAATCCCAGCTTGTTGTGATTAACTAACTGCATTGCCAAGCCGCCTCACAGAGAATGCAGTTCTCCTGCAAATGTGGTGGGCTATGTATGTTCGTACGTAGGTAGGTTGGGAGTTTTATGTATGTGATATTAAACAGTTCCTTCGGTGTCTGGAACTTGAAGAGACCTCGGCATTCCTCCTCTCATCCTCTTCAGGATTACAATAACTACAGACGGAGGGGCTTTCAGTTTGACGGTTGATCAACATAGGAGCCGCTTGCCGAAGCGACTGGCCAAGATGTCGTCCCAGGCATTTTCTGCTTCTGGTCCCACTAAGGAGAATGTCCATCTCTCTGAGATATCGGTGAAGGATAGTGCGCGTGAAGCCGCAGAACGAGGCCACGTTGCGACTGATAAGTATGAAGGTGGATAAGTCTGATCAAAACGGCCTTCGTTTCTGAAGCATTATTTCGCAGATACGGGAATCCTATTGTGCAATTTGACCGTGCCGCTGAGCGCAAACTTCGCCATAAGCTTGATATATATATTGTGCCAACGGTCTCGCTGCTCTATTTGTTTTGCTTTATTGATAGAGCTAATATTGGTCAGTTTTGGAACAAGCCTCTTTTGGGTCTACTGACCTTTTATGTTTTCTCAGCCGAAGAATGTCTCAGTGATGAATGTTAAGCTTTTCTTCAGGTAATGCGAGACTTGCTGGCCTTGAAAAAGACCTCCATTTACGGGGTTACGACTACAATGCCGTACTTAGCGTCTTCTATATCTCATATATTGTTTTCGAGATCCCTTCCAACATGCTCTGCAAATGGATCGGCCCAGGCTGGTACCTCCCCGCCATCAGTCTCGGATTTGGCATCTGTTCCGTAGGTACCGCCTTTGTTCACAATAGAGCCACCGTGAGTGGCGTTCGCTTCCTCCTTGGTGTCTTTGAAGCAGGCATGCTCCCTGGTGTTGCTTATTACATGTCCAGATGGTACAGAAGGAGTGAACTTGCCTTTCGCCTGTCTCTTTACATCGCCATGGCACCACTAGCTGGCTGCTTTGGTGGACTTCTAGCGTCCGGCATTTTGAAACTTCCCAGTTTCGGAAACCTGCATCGTTGGCGGATGATATTTGCCATTGAGGGAATCATCACCATAGGCTTGTCGCTCATCAGTTTTTTCACATTGACCGATCGACCAGAAACGGCCACTTGGCTCACTGAAGAAGAAAAGTATTTGGCAATTGCACGTCTCAAATCGGAGCGGGTGGGCACCACAGAAGTGTTGGACAAGGTCGACAGGACTAAAGTAATGAAGGGTCTGTTTAGTCCTGTCACTATTGCAACCGCCTTTATTTTTCTCTTCAACAATATCACCGTTCAAGCCCTAGCCTTCTTCCTGCCGACAATCATTCGTGCCATTTATCCAAGCTACTCGGTAGTGAAACAGCAGCTGCAGACTGTGCCTCCCTATACCGTGGGAAGCTTCTTTACTGTGTTTATCCCGCTCCTTAGCTGGCGACTTGATAAGCGAAACATCCTCATGGTCGTGTGTGCTCCTTTGGTGATGGTTGGATATATCCTGTTCCTTGCATCTACAAATGCACGCGTTCGCTATGGCGCCACATTCCTAATCACCAGTGGAGCTTTTTCTTTTGCACCACTCTGCAATGCACAGGTTTCTGCAAATGTGGTGTCAGATACTGCACGATCTGCTGCGATTGGCATGACAGTGATGGGTGGAAATATCGGCGGGTTGATCTCAACTTGGGCTTTCCTGCCTTACGACGGCCCAGACTATCATATCGGGAATGGGCTCAATCTGGCTGCGAATGGAATAATATTGGTTCTAACAATCCTCCTGCACGTCTGGGTGAAGAGGGACAATGGTAAAAGGGAACAGAAGGACCTCGATGCTGAGTTAGAGGGTCTGGATCAGAATGCTATTCAGGATCTTGATTGGGGTCATCCTGGGTTCAGATGGAGACTCTAAAGCTCTGCGACCTCCTTTTACAGATTTTATTTTGATGCTATACTCTATTTACTATACATTCGACCTCCCCAATAACCTCTAGTTATGTCTAATGGGTGAAATTCTCATAGCCAGAGGCTCCAGGTTCTGTAAGATTTAAAGAGAGCCGTGCTGAAGAAAAAAAAAAACATCTCAGTCTTACGGGGTGCTAGTAGTAGCTACTATATACTACATAAGACTTCGAGTAAAGATTTAATATCCAGCTGCATGTCACACTCTTCGCCTGCATACAAGTACATACATACACATGTAAGCCGCCGTGCCTTCTTGTTGGTACCAGCTGTCTTGGCAGGTTTGGCCAAGACTCCGCTGCTTACCCCGCAATTCCCCCAGTGACGGAGATCCGGGAGAGGTGGAGTTGTTAATACCAAGGATGTCTCGCCAGACTGATGAGTGGATGATCTCATCAAAAGAACACTGTTGGCTAGGGATTTACTGCCAAGACTTTCCGCCGCTTCTTAGATCACATGATTTGAGACATAGGTAACATACCGGTAATCGCAGTACAATAATTACATATTATAACCCCACCGAAGCAATCCGTACAGACTGTCACTGTGTCCACAGGAATCATACATAGACAAACATTCGACCTCTGTCGAGATAGTAAGTAGAACAGCATGGCGGAATCAGCAGAGACAGAGGCCCAGATAGCTTCTCTTGAGCCACAGGCCAGGCATGTTGTTTATTGCGGAGGTAAACCCACTCCTTTGCGTCTCTGCCACCCCGCCAGCACCTACAGAGGGACATCTTTTGAGCTGACTTCGTATGAATATACCAATGGCAGTATGTTCGCTTCCACCTGAGGTATGCAGTCATTCTCTGCCCCCTATTCCGCTCGACTCCCGAAACCTCGAGCCCTACAAACCATGGGGAACATTTCTACAAAACCGTCCACTAATCATCCATTCCCGGCTCTTTGCCGGAATCCGGACGAACGTTATATAGTACTGCGAATTCGGCGGCACAGTAAAGAAATGCGAAGAATGGCTACACAAATCCCATCCGGACATGCACCAAAAACTATACTCAGAGGGTTTTATATCCCCATTCCCCCTTCCTTCGCCATTCCCCCAAGGCTTTTTATTCTAACCCCCCTCCCACCATTTCCCAGAAACCATCGCTGCCAATCTCTCCACGCTCTCCATCGCAGCCCGCGAACGCGCAGCCAAAGACGCCGCTAAAAAGGAAGCCAAAGCCGCGCTCGCCGAATCCCGCAACCAAGAACGCAAAGCCGCCGCCAAGGTGCAGATCAAGCGCGTGGAGCGCAATAAGCGGAAATTCGTGACCGTCATCGCGGGGCTAGAGGCTCATGGGCTGGATAATAAGAAAGTGGCCAAGGAGCTGGGGAAGAAGTTTGCTACGGGGTCGTCGGTGACGAAAAATCCAGCTGGCGGGGAGGAAATTACGGTGCAGGGAGACGTGTGTGAGGATGTGTTGGAGTGGTTGGTGGATGTGCATGGCGAGGAGGTGCCGGAGGATAATTTGGAGATTGTGGAGGATAAGAAGAAGAAGAAGGGAGCAGTTGAGTGAAAGTGGATTGAGCCCGGAACTACTTATCAAAGATGATTTTGTTTGGGGCTGGCGCTTGGCGACATATATGATGCTATGAGGATACATTTTTGGCGTGCTGATATACGAAAACTTGACAAATTGATGAAACTTGGCCAATGAGTTGATAACGTATTGGGGGTATCAAGGACTTATCATACATATGGCATCACTGCCTCGAGCACAACATTCACAATTCATCAAGAACCCTCCGTATCTTCTCCTCTGGGTCCTTCTGTCGGGATGCCCCGCTCGGAACTCTAGATTCACTATTTGGACATAAATCTCCTGTATCCAAGTCAAGGAGAGGTCGGGCTAGCGTCTTATTTCGGGCTTTAACATCCAAAAACGACGCCCCAGCCGGGCACCTTGTCACGTTTCCAGTAGACCCGTCACCAACCACATTTGAACGCTCAACGGCTTCCGTCCTCTCCATGGACACCAAGCTTGGTTTAAACCGCTCCACCAAGCCCACCGCAGCAACGAGCAATAAAACAGTCCCCATGACAGCCCACAAAATCCTTAATCTCCGACTCACGCTCCGCTGCCACTCCACTTCCTTCCGATCCCACGCCTCAATCTGCTCTCGCACGGTCTCGAGCCGCTTATCCAGCTGCAGGGCGGTCTCACGACAACTGTTCATTCTGCGCTCCAGGGCTTCGATTTTACGGATTTGAGGGGCGAAGGCTTGGAAATCGGTGATCTGTCTGCGGGTGTCTTGCACGAGGTTGGTGGCTTCGCGGTTGAAGTCAGTGTTGAGGTTTGTGGTGAGGGTGCGGAGGTTGTGGAAGGAGTGGATGGTGGAACGGATGCTGGAGAGTCGGTCGAGGAGGTTGTAATACGTCGTATCGAGACGTTGGGAGAAGGCGACGGAGCGGTCGGCGATGGAGGAGAGGGCAAGGGAGTTGGATCTTGAAAAATAAACAATATTGTCAGTCTTACATATCTTTTGGCTTAGCAGGGGGACACAACCATGTGGATTGATTGTAACATACTTCTCCGCTTGTTTTCTGATCTCCCTCCTTTTCTCGACATCTTCCTGACGAATGTACTCCTTGCGTCGAACAAACGGCAATCGAATCACATTATCCATTTCGAACTCGTTGCCTATACCCTGAGTAGTATCTTCTTCCAGAGACGGAGTTTCCGCTTCAAGCCCCTCATTCTCCAGCGAAACCACACGAGGCTCCTCAACCTGCACCTCGGTTCTGCGCGAACGGCCCGCCAGCCGCCCATCGTGCGATCTGTGCCTCCGATGTGGACGTAGCCTTCGATACTTCTCCACTACTGGCCCATCTAGGTTTGCGCCTAGATCACGTTGCTCTTTGTAGGGACCCGCTCTTGCTGTCAAGTGACCAGGCTGAAGCCATACTTCTTCCGGTGCATACAGACTGTGGTGGAAAGGAGTGTGGAGATAGGCACGGTGGGAGTGATGCCGATGGTGTTTGGGTTTGTCGCTTGCTGCCGTTGGGTTTGGGGTTTGTCGGGTCCCGGAGCGGTGGATTGGAGAGAAGGTTGGGAGTTTCTGAGTCTCTGGCTGTGGAGGGTCCATTATTAGTATCTTTGGTGTAGAAGACGTTGGGGTTCTATTTATGAATAAGCTGCGCTTGAAGTGTAAGGCATGATTGAGTATTGCTGATTAACTTGAAGGATGGGATACTCCGTCAGGGATGTCTTCACTCTGATGTTAGGGAGGAGGAACAAGCTCAGAAAGAAGCTTTCTTAGTGATTCTACAGGGTACTTTGATCACCAAAGCTCCGGTGATGGCCCATGGGCTATACAATTCAAGAGACTGTTTCACAATTGTGCTATCAGTGTTTCGAAATATTCTTAAAGAATTACAGGCTGAGCAATGTAAGTGCTTGATTCCCAGCATATTCTGTCAATCCATTAGCTGCAATGGACATGCTTTACAGATAGTATTCCTATATTATCTTGAAAAGGGAGCCGAAAAATTGCCCCTTGACAGCAATAGCTGCACGTATATACATGTAACACACGACTGGTCAAGTTAGGATAGGCTGATCACAATATGACAGGATATGTAGCATACAGCACATTTCGTGAAGTGCCTTGCGGGCTAAGGAATAGATGCACACTGTGTATGGCCACAGGTTTCCTTTTCCTGTAATGCGAGATCAGCAGCTATGTTTGTCTGGTATAAGTCAGAACATCCTTCGAAAGGGCGAACAAGATGGCTGGTAGGCAAGGTCCAGTGATCTGTTCTGTCAAGGGACGACCATTTTGAAAGGACATATAATCCGCATCATGTCGGTGAAGTCATCAAATGTGACCAGTTTGTGTCGTGAACTCTGATAATTATGCTCATGAATTAAGCAGCTTGTTTCTCTTTTCTCTTCTTTTCCGTCTTTCAACTCGCTTGCGGTGCATTGTTTCTGCCATCTTTTCATACCGCTCCTTTTCTTCCTTCGCAGCTCGTCTATCCTTGATTGCCTGAATGCGTCGCTATGAACTCACAAAATCATTAGGAAAATCACAACAAATGTGCTTCTCAGCAAGAGGCCATGAGTCTCATAGTAACACACCTGTCTTTCAGCTTCCTTCTCTTCCTTCATCTCCCTTTCCTTTTCTTTAAGGGCAACCATTGCTTTTCGCTCTTCGAGTCGTCGTGCATACGAGGTCTGGCCTTTTGTCGGACGGAAAGGAGCTTTTGCATCATGCCAGTTCTTACCTATAAATCAGTGAGCCATAGGGCACCCCAACAACGAAATTAAAAAGAGACTCACCATTTTTCCGCATTCCTTTGGGCGGCACAGCTGGCACTGGCGCAACGACGGGAGCAGTCTCAGGCGAAGACATAGCCAGCGATTCCAAGCAGTAGGGCAGCACTTTCGATAATGTCTGTTCATCGATAGGTACATAATCATCATCGGGAATCGCTTTTTTCGCTTTCAATTTTCGTGAAAAAGCCGCCAAGAGCAACGTTAAACTGCTGGGCCAATCATCTTCCGACATTCAATCTTCGCTTATCTTATCTCCCGGATCTCGGCGATTGCTTTTTCCCGAGGCAGTTTCAGACGAAATCCCTCATAAATCCATCTGAAGTTTGAAACAGAAACGGAGAATCTCTCTCTCGCTGTAACCCTCCATGGCCTCTGACTTTGTCCATTCATTCCGTCTTGCGCACTTTTGTTTCTAGCTGCTCTGCACTGCTCTCCTGTCTCATTCTGCAAGTCCTCTCATCGTTCTCTTCTCCCACCCAGAAACCTCCCGCTAAAACAGCCTTGGGAGCCCAAAATGGTTCTGTTCCCTGGATAACACAGATAGCCGGTGCTTTTTATTCAGTGCCAACTGCTAGTCGAGTGATGTGATATCCACTCACTGCCCGCAGATTCCTCCTACAATGTTTGTGCGATAGCAGAAACTAGGGTTTGTTTTTTCTGTCTCAGTGAAAATCACCAGCAACCAATCCATAAGACCTCCAAATGTCGACTGGGGAAGCCGGCTCACCGATCTCGCTGTCCACAACGGACATCGCGATGGAGCTCCCAGACCTACAGCATAAAGCCCAAGACCAGGGGAAGGAGGCGTTCAAAGACGTCGCCTTTGGCTCTGTAAGTTGATAACTCTGCTTTTCTTCTATTCTCCTCATCCACTTGCTTACTATTCTCGAGCTTGCTGGAATTGTAGGGAAATACATCGAGTACCCTTTCGATACCGTCAAAGTCCGGCTCCAGTCCCAACCCGACAGTCTTCCTCTTCGATATCAAGGTCCCATCGATTGTTTCCGCCAATCTTTCCATGCTGATGGAATACGAGGGCTTTATCGTGGCATAAGTGCCCCTCTATTTGGGGCGGCGGTGGAAACTAGCAGCTTGTTTTTCAGTTATCGAGTGGCACAAGAGGCTTTGCAATCGGCTTTCTATTCTCCATCGGAAGAATTACCTTTTTCCGCATTGTTGGCTTGCGGTGCTGTTTCAGGGGCTTTTACGTCGCTGCTGCTTACGCCCATCGAGCTCATCAAATGCAAAATGCAAGTGCCTGTTAACAGCGAAGCCGGATTTAAGCCTCCTGGACCGTTGAGTTTGATTGTGTCTGTTTTCAAACACGATGGAATGCTTGGTTTTTGGCGTGGGCAAATGGGGACGTTGATACGAGAAACAGGTGGTTCTGCAGCATGGTTTGGAGGTTATGAAGGCGTCTCTGCGCTCCTGCGGAAGTGCAATGGACCAAACCCCTCTACTTCTTCTCGTGATAAATTACCACCGCCACTGCCGTTGTACCAGCAGATGCTTGCTGGTGCTGCCGCTGGCGTCAGCTACAATTTCATTTTCTACCCTGCGGACACAATCAAATCTCGCATTCAGACCGAGAATCCCGCCCTTTTGGCTGTCAATGCTCGCAAGCCGACCTTCTGGGAAGTGGGGAAAGTCTTATGGAGATCTCATGGTATAGCTGGGCTGTATCGCGGATGTGGGATTACATGTGCCCGGTCGGCACCCAGCTCCGCGTTTATTTTCTCGATTTACGAAGGTCTACGATATTATTTTGGTTAAGAAAGATGCCTCTTCATTTGCCACTTGCCTTTAAATGTGTTGTTGACTACTATACACTTAACCTTTTAGACCAAATAAGATGAGATGGCGTTTTGATCAAAAGGGCTGATGCATATTTGTCATGATAGTTATGGCTTCCCGTCTGTGGAGTATCTTCAATGTTTATGGATATGTGAAAAATCCAGAACAATCAAGCACAACAAAAATACCTCCAGCAGTGCATTGCTGCATTTCTTCTACTTCATCTCTGCTTGCATAAGGAGAGGCTTTGCATGCACCGTGACATACAGCGTTTGCTATTGATTTTAAAGGCAACACTGCTGGTATACAGCTTACATGTTACTTTAGAGACATTTAGTGAGTTCAGCCTAGTGGGCTCCCCTTGATTCATATCATTTTGCTTGGAAAATGGAGAAGAGAAGTCTTTAACATACATGAGAAGAGAGGCGGATAGGTCGCTAAAAATACACAAAGGGACTCCGTACTATACATCGAATCATTCCACAATGATGGAACATATGCGCTTACTTATAGCGTCTCCCACCGATCATCCACTTGGTCTAAATACTGATTTCGCTTATTCCACTTATCAACAAAAGGCTCGATTAAAATGTCACGCTCCTGGGCCGCGTCGTATAGCTCTTCGCAAGCTGCCTTCGCCTTGCGAATCCTCTCGTCCGTCGGCTTGATCTTCTTCCTTCGCGGAGTAGACGAAGGGTTATCCTCTCCATAATCCAAATCGAGCACAAAACTCAACGTCTTGAGATTAGGCAGGTATTCAAGAGAACGGAAAGACTCCACCCATCGATGCCAGTGTTCGGATGTAACGAGCGAGACTGGGCCTCTGAATCGAAGCGTGGTCAGATTCGGAGGGAAAAACTTGTATAGCTGAAATGGTAGCTCGTCTTCGCCATCGCCATCGAAAACTTCGCCGACACTCAGTACGAGTGTGTGCAAGGCTTCGAGATCAGTCAAGATTGATGAAAACATCTTTGGAGCTGTGTAATTGAAGTCCAGCCCTTCCGTTGAACGGATGTTTAGAGTGCGAAGAGTGAAAATGACATCCGACATAGGGATCGCCATGCGGTTAAACGTGTCAATTGCGTCGTTTTCTATGATCTCAAGAAGCTTTGTATTTGTCTGCTTTGGCGGCGGCAGCTGCACCTCTCCGGATTGTCCAATGTGCTTCGTCATCCACTGCGACGCCAGTTCAGGAATATAAATAAATTCAATTTTCCGCCCTTCAGGATTGTCACCTGTGACATTCAAGTGTTTTGGTTCTTTCTCCCCTTTAGCAACCGCCTCTTTATGCGCAGCTAATAAGTCTGCATTCGTTGGAAGCGGAGTCCGTGAGTCAAGTACAAACTCAGATGCTCAACTTTTCCCTCCAGGATAAACGGACTACGGACGAGTTCTCCGCAGGCCGAAGCAACCTCGTAGCGCTTTAGGGGCCAATGCAATGGCATTTTTGCATCATTGAGCGCCTCATCGAAACCAGTGTCCATCTCTAGCTCTGTCACAGAGGTGAAATGATCACCAAGGATCGCCCACTCCGTGTCTGACGGAGTATCTTCGATAATCCTGAGAAATTTAACATCCTTAGGGATTGTTTCGAGTTGCGAAAGGAGCTTTTGCCGACGATCATCCGCATCTTCGTTGTGAGGCCCTTCGACCTTAACGGTGTAGGCGTTGGAAGCAACTTCAGGCGCTGTGGACATTGAAGTCAATGGAGAAGCGTGCAACGATGAAAAACCTGTCACCTGAGAACAGGATGAGGGCAGTTGTGAGTGGAAGTCAGGAAATTGGAGAGAGTATCCGCGCCTTGGGACACCACGAAGTAGATCTCGTCTGAGGCCAAAAAGGGCATTAAAACGAGATAAGCGAAAATTGAAAAGCGCTCGGAAGCAAGCAGTACGATTCATCTAGTCAGATTCACCTGGCCTTTTGTTCCGAGTCTTCAGAATTGATAGTCAAAAACTGAGAAACACACCACCACACTGCGAATCATCGTCGTTGACCTAACTGCAAACAACAAGGATGGTGTGACTGCTGCCTAAACTGCAAGTTGATCCCTAATTCGTGTCTTGCGGTGTGAGTGAAAAGGGGAGCGTCACATCTGGCAGAGCTTTAAGAAAATCAGGCACATCATTGCGTCCATTTGAAATGTACATATTCCTGTAGACTGTAGCTGTAGGGAACTGAGTTTATTGTATGAGGCTGAATGACGCCAATTGACGACAAGGAACGCAAGAAACCGACTGTATCGGCCCATCAAACATCTCAACAACCAACGCCTCCTTATATACAAGTTCAATAACTACGAGGCTAAACTTCCTGCCTAGATTATCCCTAAGATTCTTCAAGTTGAAGAAGAAGAGTATCAAGGACAAGCAGCTGCAAACATGAGCTCTGGCCCCCTCACAGAGTCTGAATTATCCACCTTGTCCACCAAGGCCATTGCTGCAAAGGAAGCTTCCTATTGTGCGTCTGACCCAAGTTCTCCCCGTTAATGGCCCTGGGTTCTCTATCCAACCAAAGACTTGCAACAGACTTATGGGAAATCCTCGCCCCAAATCTCACTTATAGTTCACATAAGAACCCAAGGCCATACGTGCAGAAATACATACTAAATTCATGCACTTCTAGGTCCATACTCCAAATTTCGAGTTGGTGCCAGCCTCCTCACCGAGGATGGCAAGTATTTCATAGGAGCGAATGTTGAGAACGCGAGCTATCCCGTGGGAATCTGTGCTGAGAAATGTGTCGTTGGCACTGCAGTGGTATGTTTTTGTTTCACTACAGTATCCTGTTATTGATTACTGTCATCCATTAATCGGTTGTATAAAACTCTCCCTGTCCACTTGCTTTTAAAAGAGCTACTTCACAGGATCGTGGCGGAGCGGAGCGGAGTGGAGTTGTCCAATCGTCCCGCTCGCATTGATATGCCCCACTCTCTCCGCAGCTAGCTTCAAACCCTCCGCGTTTCTCCAAAAACTAAGTACCTTGCCAGCCCAATCTAGCCTACTGACATCCCTCACCAGGCTGCAGGTTATCGAAAATTCAAAGCCATTGCTGTAGCTACAGATATCTCCCCTCCCGCAACCCCCTGTGGGAACTGTAGGCAATTGTAAGTGGTGTACTCCACAACAACTACTCGCCCGTATGTGTACTCAGTGCAAAGATTTCAACCATACTGACATCCCCAATAGTATTCGCGAATTCTGCGCTCCATCAGTTCCTATATACATGTACGACAAAGATGGCAACTTCGTCGTGCAGACCATCGGAGAAGTAAGTTCCGCTCCGCTCCGCTCCGCTCCACCGTGTTTCAACCTCAACAAACTAATTCGAATGATTGTTATCTTTTTAATATAGCTGCTTCCTGGCGCATTTGGACCCAGTGACATGACACACTGTTAAAAAAATTCTCGCCTGTCGGCAGCTTGAATAACTAGAAGCTGTATATGTATGTATGTATTTGCTGACAAGCAGAAAAGCTTAACTCAAGTTAAGACTGGTGTGAGAATTCAGGGCCATGGTGCAATTTTTTCAAGATGTCAGTCACTTTCAACTTACAGTGCAGCTGCCAACTGAGCTTGAGTCTTCATATATTAGTATGTATGTATTGGAATATGACTTCATTCCCTGTCATTTCAGGGGTCCACACCGGTAAATTACTCACATTAGATATAAGTAGAAATTGGAGAAATATGCCAGTGTCATTTATTTATATGAATCTTTATCAGCATCCAAATTCTTAACAACAGGAAAAAAAAATTCACAAACACCGAAAACTTTCGCCAAGTGTAAATGCAAACATCTGCAAAAAAAAAAAAAGGAAAGTAAGAAAGAAATCAAATCTAACTCCTTTGCAATAGAATAGTAAATAGGGCATAAAAAAGACATCGCGTGCAAAGAAGAGCCCATAATATTTCGTATCCTACATACTCGCGATTAACTGTATATATAATTTTTTTTTTTTGAACCGTAGATCAAGCTTCTTCGTCCTCATCACCTTCAAAGTCTTCCACACCCAGTAACTCATCCTCATCCTCCACAACGCCAACATAATCTCCTCTTCTCGCCGCAAACGCGCCGCGAGACGAGTATGGCCTTGAAGGACCACGGCCAACAGGCGTCCAGCCACGCAAGCTTCTCCATAAACTTGTCGCAAGCAACGGCAAGGCCGAAATAACAGCAACGGTGGCAGCAATAATAGTGACCGGTATGGCAATAAGCGGCGAGTCTCGAGAGAGCCAATCTCCCGAAGTGCGCGTCTCTCCGAGTCGAATATGGCCGAATTTTCCCTCCCATCGGGTATATACATAATAACCCACAGCTCCAGCAGCAGCAATGGGCAGGACAATGACAAAGAATAAGCCAATGCCGTGGAGTCCTGGATGTTTCTTTTTAAATTCCTTTTCTTTATTGGGGCAGGGGTGCGCCACACGACCGTCTAGTTTTACTCCACCTTCGCAAGTTGTCAGTGGAATTCGACGGTATCCTGTCGGTTCAAAGTATTCTACTGCGTTTGGATCCTCTGTGCAGATCCGCTTAGGATCTAATGGCTCAAGCCCTGCTACAAGAGCACAGGACCCATCAGACTGGCGTTCATAGTTGTAGTCACTATAAGTAAAGCAAGTAAGTACCACGACATCGCACCGAAGAATAACCTGGGTGACTTACCATTCATAATCTTGCCGAGTACATTCGCAGTTAGTAGAAACATTATGCAACCGCTCAAAGTCTCCACCATTGAAACACTGAGCCTCAGGCTTTTTCCGATGATACCGGGCAATATGACCAAACAAGCAGTTATCTTCCAATAATGGATGCTTCGGTTCCCAGATATAGTAGTCATCGGCTTCAGGCTTCTCCTCTTTTAGCACGCATTTCTTTGAGCGCTCTTTCAGGCCCGAAAAGTCGAGATTAATAGTGGCAAATCCAGGTTTCCCACCCGAACCCACTTCTTTGCCCCAAAGGAGGAAATTCCGCGACGTATCAGACGGCACTGTGGAGATGTCAAAAATCTGCATCTTCACGTCCGTGAATTTGAACTCTGTCCACGATTTCCCTTCATCGAGAGTATAAAAGATCGATTGTGTGGGCTTAGATTCGGGCACGATAACAATGATAGACCCCTGGTCCCCATACTCCCAGATGAAATTTCCTTTCTTGACCGAGTGCCATTCGATACCACCATCCCGCGTTATAAAGGTATCACCTTCGCTCTTAAGTGTGAGGTGATCGCCCACATTTCCAACTCCAAGCATCAAACCGACAGCGGAGGGCGAGGAATACGTATCACGAAAATCACGTCGTTCTGTATAGGAGTGAAGATGTAACGCACAGTCTGCTGTTCCCTTTTTCCCTGGAGAGCAACCATAACTGCGTCCTTCAACATCGTTCGCTGGTGCTGGAATATAAGCCCATTCAGCACCATCATTATGGGTGATCATGCTCCTCAACTTCTTGGCCGCTCCCTTGTTCACGTCGTCAATATTAGAAATGATATTGACTAAAGCGACTCCTTCTAAGCCCTGCATCTTCTCAAAATCAACATAATCTGCGTTGTTTCGATTAACGCCGCTCAAGCTCAGAACATAAGAGGTGCCGTTGCTGTTACTCTTGATGATACTGCCATATTGGTGATCCTGGACGTTGTGAACTGTAACGTGTAGCCAGACTGAGTGAGTAGAGCTATCTAAAACCGTATAGGCTTGTTGCGTTTTGACGTCAAAGTTGGGAGGAAACTCGGCGTCCGCAAAGGTCTTGCCGTCAATGCTGGCACCCACCTTGAGTGTGTCTTTTTCTGCACGAGCAGCAACGATAATAAACTCTGACATGGTCCTGAAGTCCAAGATGTCCTTGTAATGGACCGTCTTGTGAGTGAACCAGTCTTCTGAGGATAGAAGCCGAAAATGCTTGTTTTTGGGGTCCTCGTTTTCATGTTGAGCGCAAAATACAAATTCATCGGTTTTGCGATTGCCATCTTTGCCGATGAACTCACATCTTCCGACATACCGCATCAATGTGTGCCATTCATCACCGCCGTCAGTAGAGTAATGAGCCACCGAATGGCAGTCTCCACCACGACCGCAATTATCCGCTCCTGTCCAGATAAGCCATTCTGATCGTTCCGGATCAGGATGAAATGAGAGAATGGGCAAACGGTCCCGATTTGGTGGGAGTTTCGTCCTGAACTCACGGAAAGATTCTCCACGGTTTTTTGACACATAGACACGCTTGGTGCCGGTGATAAAGTACATGATATCATTGTTATACGCGTGCGGCCAAAGCTTTGCGACGTGTTTACCTGCAAGAATTTCTTTCCATGATTTCCCATGATCCTTCGTGATGAACACCTCTAACTTGTCAGTGAGCAAGACAATAGTCTCGTCCTTATCCTTGCTCAACGCCGGGCGTTCCATATAATAGTATTCTCGAGGCTCGTTCGCACTGAAAAAATGCTTTTTGACACCTATCTCTCCACTAACGGGTTCTTTGGCAGTGTCTGTGCAGGGTCGCTCCTTTGGTTTGTCAAGTTCAAGACCGCCTTCCTTGATGCAATCGTCTCCAGGGATCAGTCTAAACCCAGAGCTGCCACGATACTTGTCCTCTGGCTTTTTACACTGACCCTCCGGGACAGGAAGTGCCCTAGCGGGGACACATTCCTTCTTATCCTCGCTTCGAACAAAGTTGAAGTCACACTCGTAATCTTCTTCAGTGCACTTGCAACGCTCCAATTCCGGAACCGGATCCTTAAATTCTTCGCCAATGAAGCAATCCGCTTTGGGCTTTCTCCTTCTGTAGAATTGCTTGTGGCCCATCAAGCAATCTGGCTCGTTTTTCTCATTCAATCTCGCCGGCCATCGCTCAAAATCATCTTTGCCGCATTTGCGTTCATGAAGGTCATTGAAGTCGAGGGCCATTACATAATGGTCTAAGCCAGAGTCCGACTTTGACGTTCCAAGTAGTAGAAACTTCAGGCTCGTGGAATCAGGAGTTGTGGTGAGCTGTCTCGCGCGAATCTTGTGTGGTAGCTCTGCACTTTTCCAATCCTTTCCATGGTTAATGGAATATGATACTTTACTTGTCAAGCCTTCGTCGTAAACGGCTACAAGGATAGAGCCCTGGTCTCCAAATTCATATTTATGCGCATCATCGAGAGCTTTCCACCAGGTAATGCCAGCATTATCGGACACGTATAGATCACCGTCCTCGTACTGTTGTAAATACTCCCCAGTATTGCCTACACCCATAACCAGCCCGGGTGCTGGACTCGAAAACACGCGGCCACTGTTTTTAATATGCGTAACAGAGTGCAGGTGGAGTTTCTTATCGCCGGCCTTTATATCATTAAAGGTCCTCCCGTCATCAAAGGAGATTTGGCTGACGAGCTTTTTCTTAGCTCTGTGGTTCTTTTCAATATCTTCCCAATTGCTGACAGAGTTAACTAAGAAAATGCCTTGAATGCCAGCGATTTTCTCAAAATCAATATAACCAAGATGATTGGAGTTTACGTGCTCAGTATTGCGGGTAAAGTAGGTTCCATTGGAGTTAGACGTGAACAAAGCGCTCATGGAGTTGAATCCACCCGTCGTCTTTGCCCCGATTTGGATACTATAGTTCGTGGACTCGAGAACAGTATATGCATTGTTTTCCAGTTTATGACCATCAAACATTGCTTGATGCCACCGCACCGCGTCATCGGTGACGTAAAGTGCTAGTTCGTTTGTTCGAGGTGATTTTGCAGCCGTGAGGAGGAACTTCTTCACTCCAGCCATACTCACGACGTGACTGACTGGGCGACCATTGTTCACAGGAACTTCAATTCCCTTCCCGCCTTCGAAGAAGTCATCGGAGTAGAGTAACCGTTTGTTGGTGCCAAAGGGAGAATGAAGCCCACTGAAAATGCAAAAGGTGCGGCTGTCAACTTTTTCAGGCAGCTCTATTCCCATTCCAAACTCAGGGGTTGTAATCGCCCAGTAGCACCCATGTTGATTCTCAACCAACGTCTTATGACTCTTGAATCCATCCGTTGTGTATAGCGCAGGCATGCGACAGATAAACCCAGCACATTCAATCGTATGCAGAATCACTTTATTCGAATCAGTCCCGTGGAAAGTGAGAGGGTTCCCAGAACGCGGAAGGTCCTTGTCGATCCTAAACTCGCGCCACGACTTCCCCGCGTCATCCGTAGTCCAATGTCTTCGTTCTTGTCCAAGCGCATACGCTTTTTTCCTATCGTACGGATGAGCAAAAATCGCCTTGATTTTGCCCTTCATATTATCATCTGGGCCCTTGATGATATCCCATGATTCACCAGCATTAGTTGATATGTAGGCATCGTACTTATGTTGAAAAACGATCGTATCCGTGTCTTCGAAGTAGAACAAGTGGCGGGGTTCATGGGCGAGTTTGGTAGCTGTAATTTTGGGGCCATCCTTCTTTGCCGTCGTGACAGACGCCAGCAGTAGGCCGCTGGCCAGCAGAAGCCTTCTGAGGATCATATTCACTGTTGAACGAATCGCCGCGACATCTGTAGAGATATGGAAAGAAAATGAAAAAGGACCTAAAAGGCAAGCTAGTATGGGTGTTAAAATGGTCAAAAAGCCCAGATCACAGTCTGTATAGTAAGTTCGCTGGCATCTAAAATATTATATTGAGCTGGCAACAGCTCCAGTGCACCACACTCAACAGACAATGAACGCCACGAATTCAATGAATGGAAAATAAAAAAGGGTGAAAAATAACGCAGTTTTAGAAATTATAACACCCCCAATCTGAAGATGGGATAGTAGTTAATGCTAAGTGGTTTGTTGGATTCGAATTCGCCTCGGTGGCCTCTCTGCTCAGCTATCAGGTACTGCCTGGTGATTCGCAACCTGGAGGAGCCTTGCCGGAATGAGGCCTAGTTAGCTATATATCACGTGACTGAGTTGTGTCGGAGAGGTATTTTCGAATACACAGCAGCGGAGTGAGGTGTTGTCTGCTGTATCTTGAAGAGAGAAGAACTTCGGACTATTAAGTTATCCGGAATGGTGCTGTCAAATAAGAGTGATTGGAAGAACAGCCTTCCATTTGAATTACTCATCTAGTTGTAAAGCTCCATCTCCAGCACACTGGACTACAACATGCTCTAATAAGCGATGCTCCTCCGCTCTATTCCCCACCTCTTCTCTCTCCGCTCCTCCTTCCGTCACCGCCGAGCTCGCCGCTCCCGCCAACTAACCATGCTCGCCATCCTCACCCTCCTCATCTTCCTCATCACGCCTTTCTACCTCGTCTACAAGCCTCCTCAGTTCCTCATCCGATATCTCCAACGTCGCTGGCCCGATGTCCTCTGGCACGTTCCCACCTCATCCAAAACCGTCGCACTAACGATCGACGATGGACCGTCCCAATACACCTCCGAGATGATGCAAATCCTCAAAGAGAACGGAGCCACAGCGACATGGTTCCTGATCGGGAGCTACGTCCCTGGCCGGGAACAGGTGCTGGAAGCATTGATCCAAAACGGGAACGAGCTATCGAACCATGCGATGCGCGATGAGACCTCCAAGTCGTTAACTAACGATACGCTGCGCAAGCAGATCGCGGCTGTTGAGGGCATGATTCGACGCGCATATGCTGCGATGGGCCGTAATGAGGAATACCCCAAATACTTTCGACCAGGTGGGGGATTTTTCAGTCGAAGGATGCAGGATTTGTTGGTTCGATTAGGTTATCGCTTGATATTAGGTGATATCTATCCCCATGATCCATTTATACCGTATTGGCGCATCAACGCGAAACACATCTTAAGCATGCTGCATCCGGGAGGAATCATTATATGTCACGACGGGCGGAGCTGGACACTTCCAATGTTGCGGAAAGTGCTTCCAGAGGTTCGCCGACGCGGTTATCGTATCGTTACTGTAACGAAACTACTGGAAGAGACAAGAAAGCAATAGCTTCGATATCACACCTTTGTCCCCAGCTCCCTAAGGTCCAATGGGTCTTGTCATTTTTTGACGCCAATTTAGAACTGATTCATTGGCACTTAAGCAGTAATGCCATTGTAAACTAGTAAATATTCAATGTCCTGTCTTGAAGTACCATTTACATGAGCCAAGAGAGATGTGGACAAACAGATCCAGTCAAAGGTATGCGAGGCACAGCAAGGATAATTTTTGACTCAGCAGAACGGACAGGTGCCCAGTGGTAGAACAAATCACATCAAGTTAAACTGTCGCTAAGTGGTGAGAAAAGGAGAAGACAGCATAAAGAAACAGCCATCGTGTGGATAATACGTCGGGCGAAAGCAATAAGAGTGTATATGGAGTATATAGTAGGCCAATATGCAGGAATTCGAAAAGGAGACAAGGGAGATATTGTTGGAAGAAACAAAGAGAATCGCTGTCGCCAATGCTGTTACCCGCCAATGGAAATCATATAAAAAAAAAAAGAATTGTTTCAAAAAGTCGTTTGACTCGTGGCTTCAGGTAAATTCCCAGAATTAAATTGAGAATAACAAAAACTCGGGAAAGAATGTATAAACTCTGTACGAAGCCGAGAACAAGGGAATTTGTGAAGCGGTCAGCAACGTCTTCTTAATTTGCGTAGAAACCTCTTCATTACTCCTTTATCTTGGGGTGGCGTATCCCATATGTGCAGCTTTTCATCGGGAGCAGGAAGATCCGCTAATCGTAATGGATCATCATTCTCCGAACTGCGAGAAGCCATGATTTCAGTTTCGCTGGTGCGTAAATCAGCTCTCGTCAACGTCATTTTCAACGTCATCTCTCGATTTCCGATCATATTTTGGGCGTTGTTGTGTGTTATAGGAACCAATCGAGGTCTAGTGAATTGCTTAGATGTTCTCGACTCTGGTGATCCATTCACGACGGTGGATGCGCTTGAAAACTCGTTGGTGGAGGCAGTGTAGTTCTGTCTGTTCACTGAAGCGTTTGTTTCGTTGAGCGTTTCATCAAGACAGGACTTGCTGTCGTTGTCGAAAAAGGTCCGGCAATCATCGTGAAGCTTCCAATCGCGCTCTATCGATAACCGGGAATTGAAGCCTTCTTTCAACTCTAAGGATGGGAAACCAAACTCCACGGCTTCGTCAAATTTCTGAGGAGACGCTAGATATACGCGTAATTTCAGTCTTGCTTCGGGATCTTGGTAATATTGCGCGGGGTGGTCGATTGACTTCACAGATGGCTGTGATACATGTCTTGACGTCGGGAGAGGTCGAGATACGGAGAGGCGATGCTTTTTCGAAGTAATAGGGTGGGGGCTTGGAGGAACACTGTATGATTGGCTTGTTTGGGGGGGCGCTCCTGATATCGACGACCGGCCTTTTTGCACTGAATTAAAGGAGAATGCACGTCGGAATGATGGTCTTCGGTTGGCAGGTGGTTGTACTTGTGGCGAGGGTTCGATATGAGTATGGTAATCAAAGCTAAGGTCAAGGTCGTCGTCGTCATCTAGCCATCGAAAGCTGTCGTATATGGAGTCATCCATATCAATCGCAGAGTCGGCTTGGTGGGTAGAAGATTCGAGGGTAACAGAGGATGAAGTAAGCACAGTAGGTAGAGACGTTATCGAGTCCAATGATCCTCTTGCTTGATGGCCCAGTTTATAAAGTGCTTTGTCTGCGGAATCAAGTATAAGACTCGATCGCCAGTTACCAAAGCAAGCTTGTTCCTCAGTGCTAAAATGCTTCTGTTGCACTTTGGGCGGTAATGAGCGGAACCACTGAGAATTGGCTTGGGCAGCCAAGTAAGTAGTTTGAAGAGTTTCTGGCTTTCGCAGTATCGGAGGAAAGAAGATGCGATGTTTTGTTAGATGCCGTCGCTTCGCATACTGCTTGGATGCAAAGCGTCGTTTGCAGCCTGCAAGATGAAGATGGTCAGAGAGATTGTCATGGGGGTGCAAGGAAGGAGACCATCAGCAGCTTATGCTCCATCCTGCGGAGAAAGCTTACCATTCACTCTAGCGCCATAAAGGTTAAATTTCGGCCCTCTGCTTCGCGGTGTGGCCTCAGTAATGGTTGAGGCGGGCGACCCAGTTAGACGATGGTGCCAGGCTGGGTTCTGGCTACGCTTCTGCGGATGGGTCTGAGCTAGTCGCATCTGTTCTAACCGGAAGCGTTCTAAATTGGAGAACAGCTGAAGAAACGAACACGCGTTGTGGTTAGCCTTGCCATATCAGGGCGGGTTATAGTCAATGAGAACGAAGCAAGACAGATCAGCTTCTCCAAGACCTGTATGTGATTGCACTGAGAGTCTAGAGAACTCTAGAAACCATAAGAAAAAAAGCACAAAAAAAAAAAAAAAAAAAAGAGTAAAGGACAAATTCACAGGCTGTTTCGAAGCAAAGCGTAACAGTGCTCGACTCAACCCGTCTTCACTAACTAGGGGGTTGACTAGCTTGTTAGCGCCGCAGTCAGCGCGACCAAAAGATGAAGCAGCCATCTCGCCAAGCTACTAGTCAACTCCCCATCATTATTGGTCTTGATCACACAGCGGCCTGTCACCAAGGAGTCAGGGACAAATGGCCGAGAAAGTCGACGTTCTCAAAGTAGTTGAGTGAAGTCGATGCCAGCCAATAGTCTCCGTCCAAATAAGATTGGGATTTCCGACGATCCCTGACCAACACAACCACAGATTCCAGCTCACTCCAAATGTGATCTAGTCAGTGGCTTGATTGGATCCTCAACGCAAATCATTGATTGAGTTGGATCATGTGTGCACCAGCAGCAGGTACAGAGTAGCACTGCTACCGCTGTCGAGGGATAGCGACGGAGAACGTGATTTCCAGGATCAAGCAAGAAATCTCACAAGAAGTTCGAGCAGCAGTTCATAAATCCCGGAGGAAGACATGGCCTCCTTTCAAATCTTAAGAGACATCATGGGGAGGGGCAGGCAAAATCCAAAAAAGTGGGAACGGAGATCTATGCAAGTTGACGAGATGTGAAACGAGAAGACATGTAAGTGATGTCAAAGATGATAGCCTCACATTGGGAAGAAAAAAAAAAGGATTCACACTTACTTTTCGTCTCAAGGCCGGTGGAAGAGCATCGAAATCTTCGGGATGCTGCTCAGCCATTACGATCTCTTTTCGTCCCATGCTTCTTATACTGTCCACATCAACAACACGAGGGAAGATCGCCTGAAGTAGATATGGACAAAGTCCCTGAAGGTCTGACGGACAATATTGAAAGGACGGCAGTTAGGTTCATTCATACATATATATTCCGATCACAAACACAATGTACGGCTGCAGAGAACACATGCATCATACTGCTGCAGCGGTAATGACAGCAGACATAGTTAGGGAACAGAGCATGGGAATAAATCTTATATATGTATTGATGCCGGTATGTGTCTGGGAGTTACTCCGTGAGCTTCCTCCAAGCGCCCACCTTAAGAAGCCCACAAGACCAATGCAAGGCTTCTACCGATTCCAAAGAATAATTGATAATCATTACATACTTATCCGTGCCTATACATGCCTTTCACCTCTGAGAACCTTAACTTATATGCTAATTCGCAATTGTCTCTCAGCCAATGGTCAGCAGAGAAGAAGCCTTAGCGCTTGTTATCTTCCTCAACAGCGGTCAACTAATCAGACACCGGGCATCGATGTTACCGCTTACCGCCAACTGAAAGGCGAAGAACGTGGCTCAATAATAGTATGGCGATGCCATTATTATTATTGACAGTTCCGTATCTGTACAGAGGCCCGAACGTTGCCTGAGCACTTTGTAGTCCCAATCATATGTATGTACTACGCAACAGTACTTACAGATGGCCATGTGTAATAATGCATCCGCCCTGCAAATAAAAAGGGAAAAGGGGCGGGGGGTCCCTTTTTTTTTTTTCTCTCCAGACTGCCTGTGACACAGGAATACTATTGATTGCTCTGCTCTGCATTTATTCGAGACAACAACAAAAACAAATTGAAACCCCCATTGTGTTCCATGTTTTGACAGGGCTGAGCATGTACAGGAACTTCCCTGCTCCATGAATGGGCGCGAAACGCGTATCCGTCATTATCGTACAGGGATTGAGGGGCTGTTAACTTTGGGCTCCCAGAACCTAGAAGCGCCGGAAAGTGCTGCTATTCTTAGGTGAGGGAGGACAGTAAGTACTATACTAACCCACTACTACATAGGCTCAGCATATCCTCTACTCGACATAAAACTATGAATGGTTAGGACCAGTAGTTAACTGGCCTCTCCCTCATGCCAAGTGCAAAAATCTAAAATACGAAAAAGGGAAAAGGGCTGGAACAGCTTCTTTACAGCTGCAACATACTCTTCAAGACTCCATACATATGCTGTGGAACTTCTTTGTTCACCTGTTCAGGGCCGGGTCTAAAGGCTGTGAACAAACCACTTGATGTGCGCAGATAGCGAGAGACGTTGCCACTCCCAATGGCAACAATTGAAAGGAAAAAATTCTCATTCCAAGTTGTCATACTTACATACATACCTAAGTTATGTGATATCACATCCTACCAGAACTTCCAATATTGAAGTCAATAATGCAAGCCCTAACCTTCAATTCGTGATCTGATATCCTATCCGCATCAGGAAAAGCGTTGGCGTACGCAGCTGGATTTGGAAGACTGGCCGCACTGCTCCCAATTCTCAATTTTCGGTAGCTGCCTGTCAAACTGTGTGAGAACACATAACTCAGTGGGGGGAGAATAGAAAAACAGATTTCTACAACATTGTGAGGTTTCCAGGTGTAGCCTCAGGTAGGGAATACCCTGTATATAAATGGATTCCGGAATGTTTCAGCTGGATTTCCCAGAATACCACTCATGAGCCATTTGTTGATTCAGGCTGCTTCTCCGCATCCGTCGGTCAAATGTCGAAATCAAGAGATATCGCCGTGTCGATGGAGGGCCGGAGGCTAACTAACATGGTACGAACATGGGTCGCTCGGTGGGGCGGGGATGACGGAGCGAGGCTTCAACAATCCCCCAGTCCATCTTTGACGATTGCCGGGGGTCTCTGTGTCTCTGTACGAGTCAACAATGTAGCCACGTCTTTAGTGCTCTGGCTGTCATCAACTCCAGACTGCTCTTCAAACATTAAACACTATGCATATCATTCCGGTATGCCACGGAGTACTCCGTGCTCTGCATGTAAATAGGGTTTCTATCGATCAAGATACCCAGGGTCGATTGTTCGAGCCCAGATACCGCAATGGTTGAATGCAAGCAAAAAGGCAGGGTAACAAATCAGAAATCTGTATCTCAGCCTCTGAACTAATTTTTCCCTGCTCACCATCTTTGGTGAATGGCTGGAGCATGGTTCCTGCATGCCAAAATATCCCGATAAGCATGTCCTCCGATTAAAGATGAAGATCATTCAATATACTGCGTATATACGATCCCCCCGTTTTGGAAATCAAATCGCTAGTTAGTTAGTTAGTTACCCCAGAATTCCCGCGCTTGCAGCTATGAAAGTCGACTGATCTCATTCCGGATCTTCAGAAGCATGTTAAAACTTAACTGTCAGCAATTGCAGATCATTGAGTTTAAATTTGGCTTGCGATGTCAGCCATTGAGCCATGGAATGCACCATATCCGAGGCATCAAATTCGCAGTGACAATTGGATTATCTCAACAATATGATATCGGAGGAATGCAAACCACTCTCGTTTAAAAAGATGTCTCATCATAAAAACACTAGTTTGCAACGATCACCCAATGCCTTCAAGTATCACATGTGTAATCTCGTTTTCAGCAGCGTCCCACATGAGTCCATACCCAGTCTCTTCCAGTGGATAAAAAGTTAAAACAGCTCGTTTCAGAGTGTTCACCGCTAGATGTATCGAAGGGCGTTCATGATATAGTTAGTTATGCTGTGGACAAACGAGCAAATACTGCTGTCCTTGCCTGTGCAACTTTCTTTGCATGTGCCTGAAACTCGAGGGGGAACCTGCCAACCTTTTTCCCAAGATATTCTTGAACTCACAAGATGCCAACAGTCCTCACCACAAGCCTGGCCGTAGTTACCCCCTCTTACAGAAACTTGAATAGATTTGGTGATTTCGGTCCCCAAGGATCTCTGTTCCTTCGAAAGAGCGCGTGAACAGTATTCGAGAGCAAGAGATCCTAGTAGGAAGGGGTCTCGGTTTGTGGCCGTTCGATAAGCTGACCCGAGGCTCTCGCCAATACCCGATGAAGTCAAGATGAAGGCGAGGGGAAATGGCATCAACTGTGTGTAACAGTAAAGCAAAGCTCACCCCTGGCTCAAAACCTGCGAGATGCTTCATACTGCACTTTCTCCCCTGTGCTATGCATATATGTATATGGATTGGCCCAGTTTGCACTCGAAATGTCGAACGGATCCATGTAGTAACTAAGGGTGCTGCTTTGTAAAACAAATACCAAATAAAGGTACTTGATAATTTCATAAATGGCGATTGTCGTGTAAGCATATACAGGATTCAATCGCAGAATACATACTTTCAAGTTAGCTGTTTCTTCTTCGTCTGCTATTTCTGTTCACAGCAAAGTTCTAAATATTAGGAGCACAATGCAGCTCCTATTGATTTTATCAAAGGCTTCATATGGTTATTGTTCGTGTGGAAAAAAGAAAAGAGAAAAGAAGAAAAGAAGATATTGTTAGTGGCGATATCGGACAGTGAAGAGTTGCTTTTGTTTCTAAAAAATAACAAGTACATAGGGCAATCTATGAGGGCTAGGAAAGTGTTCTCAAAGACATCTTTGATATCATCTTTGGATTCATCTTTGGATATCTTCAAACCTGCCTGCCATTCATTGCAGGCCGCCTCAGTTTAAAAACAGCCATAGGGGACAACATCAACTGCTTTTATAAAAATTGACCTAAAAAGCCCTCATGACTCACAACTCAATCCATTAACCTAAAACACCAGTACGGATTAGTATAAGATCTCACCAGAGGGGCTACGGATCCTTTATTCAATGAGGAGTGTGTGCATTTCCTGATGAAGCCAATTGTCAGGCTTTGGTATAGGACAAAGTGAAAGGCAGCTCTGGTCGATTGCTAGGTTTGTCCTCGATGTTCGTTGAGAAGTTGAACACCAGGTGACCTCTTCAGGATTCAGGATAGGACTGGAAGGACGGAGTACTCTAGGATAAAATTCGCTATCAACAATAGACTCTTGCATGCCTGCTCTTACGTGTCGGCCTTCATTGAGATTTTCCGAGTCTGTAGCCCTTGGTAAACGAGGATCATGGAGGAATTAGCAATGAGACTTCATTATCTCGCTGCAGAGTGAACGCCATTGAGCTATTAACTGTAAGAGTCAAGAAACAGCTGTCGGAAATCCATTTGGTGTATCTGAACCTTGAATAGAGTGTTGGTTCAGCACTCCAAAAGCTGTGAGCAATGACCACTCCCACGTCATCAGGATCGCCGTTCCTCAGGGGAAACATGCTGATCTGGTTTCTATGGAGTATTTGCATGTATAAACCTTAGGAGGTTCTTTGTTTAAAAAAAGAAATACAAGCATTGCCTTTTTGCAACTTTGCAACTTGCATTATTTCCCGATACTTCACGTTGTGCTCTTGGTGGTTGACTTCATCAATATGCAGTTATTCGTGTGAGGCAGAATTTCTGGCAGGCACAGAAATCGAGGTCATGACCTTCATGCAAATTCCACTTGTTGATCACTGCTTCTGTGTGATTATGACTTGACCAGAGAAAACCTTGTGTTCAGGGAATAAGTTGATCGAAATGAAAAAGCTATAAGTTCCAGAAGTAGGGGGGTGTCTTCATAGGTTATATGTCATGTTGTATTGTGAGTTAGTTATCTAACTCACTCTTCTTGAATAGTTCCTGATGGGTTATTCTATGTGGTCCACCCATAGACCATTCTTCAGTGCTGTGCTGCAAGGCTCCATAACATCAAACTGTCTGCAACAGGTATCGCTCAACAGGATCCAAGTAAGAGAGCTTCTAAGGGGAATAGTAAACACCAAAAGCATTGTGTCATCCAATCCATCTTCCATGGGCAGGCATATGCAAAACACACTTCCTGTTCCCAGGATAAGAAATAATGAGCCTGATGATAAGCTTCCCACATTGAAAGCAACAACAAGCGGAAGGGACATCAGACTCGACGGCAATGGCGTTGCATCCTTGATGACTCGAAAACAGACAGGCAGTACTGAACTATTCACGATACAAGATGACAAGATGAGAGGCGGCGGTGATGTTTGGAAGTTGAGATGCCTGATTACTAATCAATTTTGCTCTTGTGACGCCTTACCGAGTTGGGTTAACTAGTTATGCAGTTACTGGTCAATTATGTAATCCATGCCTGGATTGAGCCAAAAGAGGAGATCCGCGACATCGGCTGCTCACTTTCAAATTGCGACGGAGGCTGCCTGACATTGTAACAAGCTCACTTTGAGTATAGCATCAGTCTTTTCCATATTTTCGTGCTTTTTGGGTTCTCCCACTCAGAGTTTGGATGTAGGTAAGTCTGATTTATTGCGCGCCCGTACATGGTCAAGTTGTTGGCGAATTTGCAATCATGTCAAAGCTCAGATTGCGGATTACACGAAGGTTCTCAAGCATGGTGTTCCACGGACTCCCATGGCAATTGATATACCTGGCCGTTCATGATGTGCTGGTCGCTGGGGTTGGGAATTTGTCTCGTCCCGGCAACCTTGCTTTATGCCGACCCCTCCTGATTGATGGGACTGCCAGCGCATTATGGCTTATTGACCTATGTCTCCATTTCGAAATTGATGGCATTTCCCAAGCGAAAATTTAATGGGAGGAACGTCACTGATGCTAATAATGTGGATTCTATAGGAGGCCTTCCGTTTTACCTACTGGCATTCTACGTCATATGCTGCCCCTTCCCATCAATCTTGCGCCCTAATATCTTTCGACCGACCCAACCGCGCACGGCAATTGTTCCTGTCTGGTTATTTCCGCCATCAGTGTAGTCTACTGTTCCAGTTTAGAGGATGGATGCCAAAGAAATAGAAGTCAGGTCGAAGGCACTAAACAAGGCTACAAGCTCCGCAGAGCCCTCCTCGACAATAATTTCACTTCTTAGGGATCTCGAGAATGGTGTTCGACCCACTGAGGATCTTCTGCGTGCGACCAAGATTGGTATCACTGTGAACAGGCTAAAAACTCACAAGCATCCAGACGTTGCCCGCTTAGCGAGCGAAATAGTTCATAAGTGGCGTCACGAAGTCAGCAAGCAAAAGACGGGCGGATCTCCTGTAGGGAGCCAACGTTCGAGCGACTCTCCCAAACGGACCCCCAACGGCACGGCAACACCTACCTCTGGAGCTGACGCATCGGATAAGATGTCGAAATCGACGGTACCTCCGGATAAGAGAAGCTGGAAAGCAGATCAAGTCAATACGGCCCACACTCAAAGCAAAATACGCGACAGCTGTATCGGATTGCTGTATGACGGTCTGTGCCTGAACTCGACGGAGCCGCCTCGCGCAGTCCTTCAAAAATCCATCGAGATCGAAGCTGCAGCGCATAGTGCTTTTGGCCCTGAAACCAAAGAACAATATCGCACCAAGATTCGCAGTCTATATCAAAATCTCAAGAACAAGTCCAATCCAGGTTTACGTGTGCGGGTGCTTAGCCACGAGATCACACCAGAGAAATTTGTTCGCATGACACACGATGAATTAAAGTCCGATGAGCGACGAGAAGAAGATCGCAAGATCCAGAAGGAAAATATGGACAAGGCTATGGTTGCCAAGGCGGAGCGGAGTATCAGTGCAAGCTTGCAGTGCGGAAAATGTGGACAGAGAAAGGTCACATATACTGAAGCGCAGACCAGGAGCGCTGATGAACCGATGACTTTGTTCTGTACTTGCCTTGCTTGTGGTAAATCCTGGCGTCAGTGAAGGAAGAAGAAAAGTAAACGAATGGGAGGCCATTTTGACCAATAACGTCGTTTTACCTTTCCGTTCCTCGGTCCCTTCTTCTTGACAGTTCGGCCGGGGTCAAGGGTGTATTTCTGGGCGCTTTGCGAGGCATTGATCCTGGATATTCTATCGTTCAATGGGTTCTACTTTATTTTAAGGGTGTGGTATTATTATGGACGGCGTCTTGCGTTCATTTTGGAGTGCATATTTTCAAGTCACCTCAATACACACTTCCCTTCATCGATCCAAGCGAAGATCGAGATTTTAACCCCTCGGATGCCCTTGCTTCTCTTCCTTCGAAGGACTTGTCTGCCAAGGCATAATGTCTGTATTTAGATTCGATCCACGGCACTACAGGTTATCGCCGGGTACTGCATTGAATTTGATCTGGCAGCTCGCGTTGCCTAAGTTAATTAAATCGACTGTGTGAAGATACTTATCCTCAGCATTTTGCTTTCTCCCCACCACATCTATCTTAGGAGCCTCCTGTAGAAGAGAGCGTCATACATATAACGCAGTGTAGAGTCAGACGAGGGCAGAAATCTCTCGAACATTCGTTCTGGTTTATCGCCTAAACGGCCTTTCCACTCCTCCGACTCCTTAGGTCCACCAGCTAGCTCCCTTCTCCTCACGAAACGCCTGGAAGAAAGCCAGGCAGCGGCAAGGCTTCTGCTATGAATGGGAGAACGGAGCAGGGAGTCTGGTCCAGCAACATGGGCCGAGGGTTTCCAGCAAAAGGCCCCTTGTGTTTTCATAGCCGTAACGGCTTGAACTGGTGGTTTTATAATATGATTCAATCTTCGAGCCTGCTGAAAGAGTGGAGATGCATTTCAACCCTCTCATGGGTGCTGTTATAAATCAGGTCATCACAGTTGGTCTAGAAGATAGAGTGCAACCCGCATACCATAAGGGTTGAATTGCTGCACAGTTGGTATAATGAGAAGATTGTCGTTATGGTCAGTAAGGGTTATAATGGATACATATGTACGTATGAGGGTTTATATGTATATAAAGACCTGGTGAAAGATTCGGTTTAATATTTAATAGAGGATTATTGCTTTCGTCCTATCTTCTGGCTGGCTGTCTCGATACAAGGGACTTTTCATGTAGAACCGGAAACGCAACAGAATTGGGCTACAGATTGATTAATTGAGTATCATTTTAGGATGTGAAAATGCATGCAAGGTTCCTGTGTGAGCCGCAGCCACCATAGAAAAGAAAGGCTCTTTCATCACAAAAGATTTTGTCTCAAGAATATGAAGCTCTTCCGGATGACTGCCTATTAGTGTGCTCACTAAATAGCTACAGGGTAGGTTTGCTGCCTATATTAGCCTCTGGTTAGCAGCGGCAGCTTACCTAAAGTCCCCATAGTCACAAGGAGCTCCAGGTGGGCCTGTTTGAAACAAAACATGAACAACTTCATCAGCGGAATGTTGCTCAACCTCAAGCTCGTTTGGCAACCACCGTTTGTTAGACAGGGACTTTTGCTCTTCTTGAACGTTCCAATTTCTTTCCTCTCTCTTGAGAGGTCATATCTACTTGTGTGAGATCTTTTATTCTTTTCATATTCAACGAATTCACGACAGACATGTTGGACGGTTCGGTTTCCCCAAGGCAGCAGAATGCCCCTGTGGTTGTGGAGCTCATGGAGACGAGACCTTCGAAGAAACGTACACGAGATGATGAGGTTGGAACGGAGAAATGCAATACGGATCTTTTGTAAATCATTTCTACCCCGACGAGAGCAGTCTCTTACCCTACACAGATCTGTTGCAGTTGAGCTCTGGGATCTAACCTTGAGCAATTGTTAGTGCTCCGGATATATCCAACGATCACTTCGTCAACAGGTTACCGGTTTATCGAGGATACGCAATGGAAACGTCCGAACCATCCATGGTGACCGTCATTTCTCCTCCAACCGCCACCAAGCTTTGTCACGGTTCCCGCATCAATCTCGATATCCGACCACGTCTACGGCCGATACTCGGAAAGAAGAGACGAACGGTGGAACTCAAAGCCGGAGAGATTTTTGGACAGATTCCCTACAGCCCTCCATCAGAAACAACGTCCAAAATCGTTCCCTCTTCACGGCATTCGCCTCCCCACGTCGCCCACGACTCGCAGCATCGACAGCACGCAGACCGACCCGCTCCCACTCCTATACTAACACCTTGTCACATCTGCTACCGTCGTCCGACGATGCATTTCCAGCTCGACGCCTATGCGGATTGCGAGCTATGCGGGAAAAGAACATGCTACATCTGCTTACGGGAATGTGAGGGGCCGGATTGCCGTGCGGGTGTTGTGAATACCTCAAACAATGGCTTGAGTGACTGGGATGCTTCAGGGCGAAAAATGTGCTCCTGGTGTGCGGTGGAAGGAGTAACGGATTCTGGAATCGATGTTGTATGGTGCGTGGATTGCGTGCAGCGTGGAGAAAATGGATGTCAAGACGACGCCTGGATGGGTGGCTGATAGAAATGGGTGGCTGAGCGATGGCCGGTGAAATATGACGACGTATAGTTAAGAGGTGGTCGGTGGGATAAGCATCGAGCCCTGGCATTGCAAAGCCGGTGTGTAAACGTGAATGCATAAGGGTTGTTACCGCTTTGGATGGATATTTTTATCCAGGTGGATTTTGTTGCTCGTTATTTTATTCTTTTTTTTTTCTTCGGAGTTCATCAGAAGGGAGCTTTGCAAAGATGGCGTTCTAGCGGTTCTATGACAAGACTGGGGTATTTTTTTTTTATACGACTTTTATGTATAGGGATTATCTCTTACATATCGGCAAGAGAGACATGCTCCCTCGTTTGCTTTAATGAAGTTTGACATCTGTCGGCTAGAGGTACATGGTCATCAACTTGGACATTCTCTCAAATTTCCAGCTGCACGTAAGGGGCGTCAGGGGTGGTGATGTTGGTGACTGAGACATGTAACTATCAGCTTGGAATTCTACCGGCAAATGTAAGAAAGGCGATAAATGTAGCGAGTATGCGAAATAGACTGGAGCCAAACTCCTCAAGTTCCATGCTATCGTCCAAATCTAAACTCCGCCTTTGCATACTTCCACAACCCGCGCAAAAACCTCTGGTACTCCACCGCCTCCCCGCCATCACCCATAATACTACTGCTATTATCCCCCGTGCAGAAAATTTCCGTCAACCGTATCTGCCACGGCGGATACCCGTCCAATCTCACATACGGACCAAACACAAGGAGCAAGTCCGGTTCGGCTTTCATCACGGGCGCACTCGAGGCCGACTCTCTCTCGACGGTGGTTTCGTCCGTATCGCTGAACTCGACTTCTGTGCCTTCGGGCGGGGGAGAGGTCGGGGTGGTCATCATGTCGGAGAGCTCGGCGTCGATCAGGATCGTGCTGATGTCTTGGGGGGAGATTTTGCCGTTTTGGGCCATTTCTGCGAGGGTCTTGGTGAGGTCGACGAGGGTGTCGCGGCCGTCGGTGGAGGAGAGGAGGAGGACGGTGATGGTGTCGAGATTGGTCTTTGGGGCTGCGGGGGCGGAAGGGATTGGTTGTGGAGTGTAGATGGGATGATGGGGAGCGAAGAGGTGGAGGGTGGGTTGCTGGGAGGGAGGGCCGTAGTAGGAGGAGAGTTTGGTGGTGATGATTTGATGGAGGGCGGGGATGTAGGGCTTTAATACGCCTGCGATTCAAATGGTTAGTATTGATCTGTTGGGTTAGATTTTAAAGGAATTGTTCATACCGGTCTTCTCATATATGCTCAGCATCGGGATGCCCACACAACTACTCCAGGCCACCAACTCCGCAACCTCGTCCATCAGTATCTCCAGGCCTTCTTCATCCTTCCTCATCGTCAACACCACACTCAAGTGTTCCGGCAACCTTCCCAAGTCCCTCACATCCTTCCGGATCAACTCCGGCGTACGATGGTGATAATAGCAGATCGCCAGCACCCGATCCACCACGGCATGGTAGCTCTGTCGCAGACGGATGTAGATGCTGAAACAGATGTGTATCAGGAAATACGCGAGGTAGTAGAGCTTGTTCTTCAGGAATGTGCGAATGGGTTTGGGTCTGGTCTTGCGGGATCGAGAGCGCGTGGGCTGGCTTCGGGGTTCTGGGAGAAGCGGCTTTATGAACCGCTCACGATCAGCGACGGAGGAATGGGGAGAGTGAACTTGGGGATCGGGCCGTAAAGGGTCTGGATTTTTGAAGATAGCCATGCGGAGAAGAGACGAGGGAGTAGGAGGTCAACTGGGGAATTCAAACAAAGATTCTTTACACGGTAGGGCCTTGTTCGGTTCACATTTGCAGTTAAATGTCAGTTGTGATCCCAGTATTCTTAGACAAGGCTCAGATAACTAGTATTTACAACTCATGGTGGATGAGATATGAGATATAAATTTGTTGGATTTTGGTGGAAAAAAATTGTCGACTTCTGGACTCTACACAGGCGGTCACTAGTTAACTATTAAACTAACCCTACACGACCTTCCAAGCTAGAAGTAGTGAGAAATGCCACCGCATTTTATAATCATTCGCATCACTCTAATGTTCGGAACCAGAAGGATTAGTAGCTTACCATCAGCAGTAGCAGACATAACTAATCTTAGCAGGCATGATTCCAGATCAACAAGAATCGATGGCATCTGTAGCTGCTTTCAACACAGCCAAACAACATGGAATTGGCACCTAAGCTATAGGATTGGAATTCCCACAAGAACCCTTGATCGCATTCGCCGTATAGATATATACGCGTTCTACTGGAGAAGATTACACGATAGATAGTGTCCACCTTCCCAACCGACCCGGCAAAAGAGAAAAACAGAGATAGGGAAGTACAGTTATAGTGGGTTATCTGTGAAGTAATTGGCATACGGTAGCAACTCGCATAGCCAGAGATGTGAGACTTGAATGCCAGTTACAGCGAACTGAAGACTGCTGTGTGGTGGAAGCATTTGCGGCATCAGTCGGCAAAGATTCTTAACTTCCTATCCACACCTCCTGTGGCGATAACGCAACGGATCCGTACATCAGAAGTATCTGATTGTAATCCTATATTCAGTACCCCATTGCTTTCACTATTAGCAGCTTGGGTAGAGACCGCAGGGACGTTTCTACCAATTCCCGGGGCCCACCTCAAGCAGGTGATAAAGCGATCATGCGCATCCCTGAGTGTCTTGACGCACTTCCCTCCTTGGCTTAGATCCCAGCATCGTAGCGTCTTGTCGTCTGACACCGAGAGAAGATATTTGCCGCCGGGGTGGAAAGCAAGAGCTCGTACCCAATTATCATGGCCTACCAGCGTTACGAGGCAAGTGCCACGAGCATCCCAGAGCTTGATGGTCTTGTCTCGCGACCCAGTCGCCATGAACTCTGCTGCACTACTTGAAGGTGGGACCTTCAATCCAGTCAAGGTCGCAAGATACTGGTATGAGGCAGGCGGAGCAAGAGCACAGCATTCAATAACATGCTCATGGCCAAGCAGCGTCAGCTTATGGTCTGCATTTGACCCAGATATATCCCATAACCGAGAAGTCATATCATCGCCAGTTGAGAGGAGAAACCGCCCGTCAAATGATGGGTAGACATCTCGTAACCACGCGCTATGGCCGTGTAGTGTCTTCACGCAATACCCAGTGACAACATCCCATATCCTCAGCGTGCTGTCCCTACTAGCGCTGACGAGCAAGTTTCCACCAGACAGTGTCCCAGCAGCTCCAAAGAGTATGAAACGGACAGCACTGACACTGTGATCATGGCCTAGCAGAGTTCGAACGTTTTTATACTCATCTGCAGGATCCCACAGTTTAATGCTCAAATCAGAGCTGCAGGATGCCAGAAGAGTACCACTCCTTGGTCCACCGTAATCAACATCCAGTACCGCCCTTGTGTGACCCTTGACTGTTCTTTCCAGCTCACCCAGTTCCCAACCCCATATCTTAATAGTGCAATCGTCAGAGCAGGAAGCAAGTGACGAGTATATTGGATGGAATGCGATACTGTTGATCGAGTCTCGGTGTGATTCCAATGAATGGCGAGAGGATCTGGGGAGCCAAGCAGTTGGGTCCTGGTGTCGCTTGGAGAGGGCAGTAGGTGTTAGATTATCGAGCTCAGTCTGCAATGCCGTGTTTCGGGATTCGAGGTCTGTTATCTGCAATAGAATGCTGGTGAGAAGCAGCGAGCACACAAGGGAGGATTCACTCTGCAAACCTACATACCTTTTTCTGCAATCGAACTATGCTTGTCCACTTTTTTTCCAGTAGGGTTTCATATTTCTTTGCAGTCGCTGCATCAAACTTCTCTTCATCAAGACCTAGCTCTGCTCTCAGTGTAGACGCTGTATTTGACAAACCGTTGGCAGACAGGTATGCTACAAGTGACTTGTGCCTAGAAACACACCAGATAGATTAGCTATGATGTAGCTATGTATGGTCTGGAGTCTTTTAATGTCAGCAACATAATAAATGAAGCCATCTGCTACCGCAAAAACATACAGCTCTTCAGCTTGCCGACTCGTCAATAGAGAACTCATGCTGGGGGTTCTTCCTGATGATGGCGCATCTGACTTGAATATGTACAGACTTGAAATCTTTGAATGATTTGCTCAACCTCTTTGAAATGATTACAGCTTGAAAAAAGCAATTTTGATTATTTTCTAGTTATTGCAACATGTATTCTGCTTTTCATATTTTGCTACTAGAAGTGTATAATAAGTGTGATGTGACAGCTTTCACTGCCAGAACTGATTGATGAACGAGATGAATTATTAGTATCCAACTCCAGGGTTGGGTCAGACCTGTGGGGGGGGGGGGTTGGCCGTCCGCTAGAGCCCCTAGGGCCTAGTTAAAGCTCCAGGCCCTACCAACGCGAGCCAACCCAATAACTAGAACCGCCATACAAACAGGGAATTATATGTCAAATTGTACTCTAGTAGTCAACTAGTTCTAATGAGGCCAGGTGAAGCAGCAAACACCCCCTACATTCATACATTCATGCAGCCATGATAGTGAGAAGCCGGAGACTGAGAATAGCAAGAAACCCAATGCAGAGGTGATGCACCATTTTATCCTATTTCTCGATGAATTCCTAATGTCGACATTCGCCATCACCTGCTGCTATCATGCCGGACACCACCCTGAATTCACAAAACACCCGACCAACAGCACGCCGATCCATTTTTGACAAAGGACCGACCTTTACTCTTGACACTTTCTCAAATCGTGACTTCATCGTGAAAGATTTCATCGAGTCCCTCTCCGACAGCGCCATCTCATCCACCCAACGCCGATCAGGCGCCCTCGGAAACCAGGCCTTCGACCCCAAACCGCTGATTCGCACTTTCGAACACGCGCAGCGCCGCTTAGTCGAACTATCTGGAGACCTCGAGCTTCGAGAAAATGAGCTGTCTGCAGCTGTCCGGAGAGCGGAAGCGCAGCACTCGCAGAATGTGACAACACTGGGTCGCAAGCTGAACCAGGCGATTGAGTCGTTCCAGAAGCTAGATACTTCCTTCAACGGCCCACGCGGCGTTGGTGGTTCCGGAAGTGGAAATGTTGCTGTGGAGACTGGACGGAGGTTAGAAGAGCTTGATCGTCAGAGACGGAGAGCGCTCGACGCACATTTTCTCATCGAATGCTGGGATGAAGTGAGTAATCGGGGTGAGGTTACGCTTCTCGAAAACATGAGGAGAGCAGGAGGTGGGGAGGGAATGGTTAGATCTGCACATATCGCTCAGCAGTTACTACGAATCAGCCAAAGACTGGATCCTTTGAGCTGGACGGAGACAAATGGGAATGGGGAGGTTCGGATGAATGGCCAGAAGAGACAAAATACAAGAGAGCTTATTGAGAAATTTTCTGAGACCCTAGAAAAGGATCTGTTGAAGCAGTTTGATGACTTCTACCGCAGAGCCAATTTTGATGGAATGAGGGAATGTTCAAAGGTTCTGCATGACTTCAATGGGGGAGCCAGTGTTATTGGCCTCTTCGTCAATCAGCACCAGTTCTTCATTGATCGTAGCCAGCTGATTACTGATGAACTCGTCGGCGATCCAGACACATGGGAGAGACTGGCAGATCCCGATGCAGAACCACCAGGGGTGGAATCTAGCCTTCAGTCGTTGGTTGACGAGGTTAAAGTGGTTGTCCAAGAAGAGTCGGGAATTATAAAACGGACATTTCCATTTTGTGAGCAAGTGTTGGGAACATTTGTACAGAGGGTGTTCCAGCAATCTATACAACAACAGCTTGAACTGGTACTGGATAAGGCTAACAGCGTATCGTCATTGGCGTTTTTGAGGTCTCTACAAACAGCGCGGGCTTATATTAACAGCCTAGTAGATGATTTAAAAGCCCATGGGTTGACTGAACATCCTGACACGATATCCTCTCAGACAGCAACAGTCCTGGACCAGCAGCTGGAAGAACTATTCATTCCTTATCTCACTGGGTATATCGAGCGGGAGAAAGGGAACTTGGAAGAGCAATATACGTCTCTGTTGTTCAAGTTTGCTACTTTTCATGCTCGTCGGAAGAAGACTCCGACCACATTTATATCCTCGCTTGCGAAATCAGGCAGCGAACTGCTGGCCTCCGCTAGAGACGCCTACATAAACCGACTGGATACGTCGGACTTTACACCGACTCAAAGGAAGATGCTTCTTCGCGTTGCTGGGTTAAAAGATACGGATGACCAAAAACAGAATGAAATTGAGCTCACGGACGAAGACGGTCAATTGAACGTGGAATTCGCAAAACGGATGCTCAGATGGCTTGCAGAAGGCGTTGGTCGAGGACTGGAATTAAACGTGGGGACCGAAACTCCCAAGGATGTTTCTGCTTTATTAAGTATGCTTCTTTCCGTGATGGCAGAGGGATACGTTGAAATGGCGCTGGATGCATCTTTGGAGTCTGCTACTGCCCAAGAGTCTGGAAAATCCGAGCCGGAGTTTGGCTACTTAGCTACTTTACGGACAGCAATCAGCATCACTCACTTGATGATGACTTGTATTAACACTGTTTTGATCCCATTGGCGGCATCGAATATCACGATTCGGAGAGACATGGAAAAGAAGACCAACTTCGCCATGAATAGAATTGAGGAAAAGGTCAACGCAATAGAGCAGAAGACTGTAGATGTTGCACTCGCCTGGGTTTCGCGTGTGCTTTCTGGACAAAAGAAGAACGATTTTCGGCCCAAAGAGGGAGTCACGGAAGCTGGTACGGGGTGGCTAGAGATGCTCCAGACTCCGGTATGTTTTAGCTCTTGTTGCGACAGTCGCCCTGGCATGTGCTGTAAACGAGCAACCTGCTGATTTGACCATTATTAGACATGCGCCTCGATCTCCGGTTTCCTCACTCGACTTCACAGCATTACTCTTACTTCTCTCCCCAGCAGTGGCTCCAACATCAAGATCTTCCTCACAGAAATCGCTTTAGGCACCCGTGCGCTTCTTCTAGATCATTTCAAGAAATTCCCCGTCAACGGGCCTGGTGGTCTGATGGTCACTAAAGACATGACTCGATATACAGAGCTACTTCGGTCTTGGGATATTGGCGAGGGAGT
Organism: Emydomyces testavorans; assembly: GCA_029449355.1. Lineage (NCBI taxonomy): Eukaryota > Fungi > Ascomycota > Eurotiomycetes > Onygenales > Nannizziopsiaceae > Emydomyces > Emydomyces testavorans. The sequence continues at coordinate 6,321,880 of CP120628.1, forward strand.
CAAGGGTATCGGTGGAGCTCTTGATGTACTACTGGAAGTGGGCAGTCTGTTTGTCGTTGGCCCCGAAGCTCTGAGAGAAAGAATACGTGCCGGAACTACCGGTGGATCTGGTGGCGGAAGTGGTAGCGGCACTGGTAGCTCGCAAGGCAAATCAAATACTACTTTGAGTGTACAGGAGGTTCGCGCATATGTGCTACGTCGCGAAGATTCTGGAAGTGTTGGGATGCAAAGCGTTCTTAATGCTCTTTGAAAGTTGAACAGGTGATGTTTGCTTCTGTGGCATATGTTAACTCATTGTGCAGGCTTGAATATGCACACTTTCTTTTACTCCTTTTCTGCATTGCATTGCTCTTTCACATATGTTTACGATGCTGCACATAATGTTAACCTTGCTATGGAGTACAGGAAGCTATGGATTGACTTCCTCTTCTTTTTGTTGATACCTTTTCTGATATTCCTGGAACCACTTTCGAGATGCAAATATGAGTCTGTACAGTACTAATACATGTATGTACAACTCTCCTGTTCATCTATTTAAACTCTTCTTGCGTTGATTAAATGTTGCTTTTTGCTGGACTACCCCCAAGCCATCTCGAATTTCTAATTGCACAAACCTGATGCAGAAGGGAAACTGGCTGATACTCCCGTCTGAGTGGAGAAGTTTCTCTGCAACCTTCAAACCCAAGCCCCTTGTGTGGCTCAAACTGGTGATATCACTCTCTGCAAGTTCATTGGCGTGGAGATAACCCAAGACAGAGCCTTGAACGTGAGAGCTGAAGAGGGCGATGTCGCTGTCTTATGTGGCTGGGGTTGGAAGTCCGAAAGACAACCTTAAGCTGATTATGCTCAATTAAGCATTGTTTGATGGAAGTTCTAGAACAAATGCGATTTTTTGTATGACATCACTGTGCTCTCCATGCCTTCCTTGGATTTCAACATCGAGCAACTCTTGGTAACAATTCCGGAGTCTGTGGAGAGAAACGTACGTCCTTTTTGCAGTTGTCAAAGTTGTGATTTTTTCCGGCAAAGACGGTTTCATTTGCTCAACTTTGAATATTCAATCCCTCCTCGTTGTTGTTCGAAGTGGATAGTATTGAGATCTTCAAAATGGCCCACAAGACTATGGATGCGCAGAAAAAGCTCGATTTCGATATTTCGGTGAAGCATTGTCCAGCGACACAGCTTCGACCACCCGCAACTGAGCTTGAGCGTCAGCTTGCAAAGCCCAATGTTCCTCGGGCGAATCTAGCAGTGACACGGGAAACACCGCGTGGAACGGAGGACTACTGCAGAAAATACAGAGATTATGTAGGTTTCATACTGTTCATTGATACACAAATGAGTCCGTAAAGCAGCAGCAAAAAATCTAACCAATTCTCCTTGCTCAACCTGCCAGACTACATTACAACAGCACATTCTGTTCTGGGATAGAAACGGCGATGGCCAGATCGCTCCCTGGGACACTTATGTCGGATTTCGCGAACTGGGATTCAACATTGTATTCAGCCTCCTCGCTGCGATCATTATCAACGGCGGGTTCTCCTATCCGACCCGATTGGCGTATTCCTGGCTTCCAGACCCTCTTTTCCGGATATACGTGGGCAGTATTCATAAAGCAAAGGTCAGCTGAAAAGCCTGAAAAAGCCTGAGAAAAGCGGTCTTCGTAAAAAGAAGCATGCAAAAGCTGACATTTTGTAACATAGCACGGATCCGACAGCGGAGTGTTCGATACGGAAGGCCGTTTCAATCCGCAAATGTTCGAGAACATCTTCTCTGAGCACGACAAAAACGGTGAAGGAAGCCTGACTCTCACTGAACTCTTCAATCTGATGCACGCTCGAAGATGTGCAATGGATCCGTTTGGTGTATGATAAAAAAGATATTCCCCCTTTCCCCTTTCTTTTTACCACTAGAAACGTTTTGGGTGGCTGACTCTGATACTTAAAGTGGGGAGCTGCATTTTTCGAATGGGGAACGACGTGGTTGCTCATCGAGAAGGATGGCAAGATATACAAGGAAGATCTGCGCCAGATATACGATGTAAGTGGAGTCGTTCTCATCCGCCACGACGACTTGTGAGATTAAGCAATTTTTTTTCGTGCCTATAGGGATCTTTGTTTTGGGAGATTCGAGAGCGTCGAGTGAGAGGTGAGTGGAATCAGGGATTCCGTCCGGGTGGTAATGGGTTGTTTGGGAAATTCAAAGAACTATGAGTTCCTGTCCTTGTGAGACTTCCTGGGTTGAAGAATGAAATGTCTAACTGATGGCATTTTCCACATCTTTTTTTAACGATGTTTTGATGGGAGGTCAGGAAGATCATTTCTTGACTCCCACATGGTTATAATTGCTCTGAAGAATTTTCTCTTTTACTGCTATATTCCACAGCTTTCATCCTCCATTTTTCATCTGGTTCATAATTTTCAGTTTCATTTCTAGCTACGGACGCCACATTATTTGAAAATGGCCTCAGTCTCCTTCCCCACATCACAAATATGCTTCCATGATATACTCCTTAGCCCCCTAGGAACCGAAAGGCCCTCCACCGTCCAGCTTGCGATCGCCAGCTCAAACACCCACGCCATCACGGTTTTTCCCCAATGCGCCTGCCTCCCCCACACTGCATCCTCCATGACCGTCCCCACCCCATTTAGAAAAAAGAACGCAGATATGCGCAGCAGGGCGTCAAATGGTAATAACGGTGCCAGGCCATACACATGGAAAAACCCCATCAAGATGAACGAGGCAATTATCCCTATTCCACGCGCAAGAGGAACAGGCATACCGAATATGACTGGAAGATTACGACGAAGAGGACTATAGGCAAGCGAGTGGCAAGGGCTGGCGAAAGCACTATGCCAGGTCTCGCTCCAAAAGGAGCTCAGCGACGTTGCGGTGTAAATTGGGCCGAAAAGAGGAGGGCTGTTTCGGTACCGGAGCACGAGCTGCAAGGATTCCCAGACGATGTAGATTGCGAGAAGGACTTGGACGGCGAGGACGGTCGGGTTAGATTGCGGGAAATGGGTCTGGAGGATGGAGAATAGGAGGATGTTGAGGACCAGATTGGTGGGTTCGGAGAAGTTCAGTTTGGAGAGGAGGGTTTTAAGCTGCGGTTTACTGGCGTCGGAATTTCGTCTTGTTGTTTTGGGGTCTACGGTTTCTGTCATGGACGGTGCAGGCGCTGTGCGAACATGGTTTGGGGTGAAAGATTCATAGCGGAGTTCTGTTAAGTAGAGCAGGGCAATGATTGCATCTGAAGGTCTGTCTTTATAGGCATATTTGGGAGGGTTATGTCTCCGGGCGTAAAAATCCAAGGCTTTCATGGTCCCGATGGCCACTATCCTCAAGAGTCAGTAAAGATGTCAGCAAGCGAATGAAACAAGTTATCTACTCCCGTCTCACGGCGCGTGTTTGCAAGAAAATGAATATACATCGAGTCCATGTAGAGATATTTGACATGAATCAAAAATACCCATCACAGCAGACAGCGTCCGAAACCTTAAGATATAAGAAGGTTGTCCTCACCACAGAAGAGCTGCACGCTTCTAATCGCACTGCATGGCAACACTACTATTATACTGCTCCCGACGAACCCAACCGTAGCTAACATGCTCAACCATCCGAACAACCTGACACGCTGCTTGACTAGGGCGTAAAAGGCAAAGTAAAGCAGCAACGTCGGAACCAGGAGAGAAACAATGCCCTGGCGAATGCTGGACGCAGCTTCAGTCAAAACCTGCCGCGCTTCTGGCGAGAGACTGGGCATCGAGTCCAGCAGCTGCTGAACGAGAGACTTGAATGTCATCGCTCGTCACAGCCACCCACGCGTCGCTTTGAGTTCAAATCCTAATTTTGCGCGTAGAATATTTCTGAAGTATAGAGTGTCGTAATGCAACTCAAGGGAGTATTTTGATCGCATCGACGCGACTGACGGGTCCCATATATCAGAACCAAAAACAATACCTAGGTCTAGGATCCTTTCTTAACGCTCATGCAAGCCAAGTTCCCGATTTCCTAGCTCCAGCTCTCTCTGCAAGATCAATTGCGATTTTTGCCACAAGTTCCTAGGATCACCGCACCGTCATCGTCGATCGCAGGCGTGACGCACAGGCCACTGGAATCCGTTCAAGTATGCAGGTATGCCTGTACAAGCACAGAAGGTATATCGATAGAAGAGAGTGAGGTTCTCGAATTAGTTATACAGCTTGCAACACGATGCGGGAAGCATTAACCTCAAGTAGCTTTTTCCGAAAGTCGCCAGATCAGCAGAAGAATCTCAGCATCCAATGTTCGGCACTGGATCGCTGTGACTCTCAACCAACCAGAGGGAATATCACAGCTCAGGGATGTGTGGTCATCACAGGGATCCAGGGCTTACTGGCCAGCAAATCAAAGTTGGGTCTTTTCAGCAAGTTCTCATCGTTATGGCGAATCATCTCACTGCCTGACATGGGACGCGGATGGTCCCGGGCGACATCCATGTTCTGAATAAAAAGGACGAGGGAAAAGAGAAATAAATGCCGAAATGTCTAGGCACACTGGACAGCTGTTTGCAGAGTGCATCTCGTCAATTTGCTGGTTGAAGTGGCAGATGTAACTGTATCAAAGCACTGTGGGGTTGATAAGGTGAATTGGAAATCTTTTCAGCTAACTAGCAGTTATATTTGTTGTATGCAAAAGACATGGAAATTCTTGGCACATCAAAACAGCAAAAATGCACCACTTTGCGGGTTGAGAATCTTGAGATCAAGATGACAACCTGTGTTTTCTTGACAACCATGCTATTTGAAGGATTCTAGATATTGAATTTCTATACAGTCTGACTCAGGCTTTCTTCTCATAGTAATTTTGTAGTCAATTGATGCAGTTTCAAATTTGAGTATGAAATCAGATTTATGTGAATAAGTGCAGAAAAATGACATATTTGAGTTGTCCTTATCATACACAGACATATCCTCAACTCTGATATAAGCTATATTCTGTGATTGTTGAGAAAACACAGGTTGTTATCTTGACCTCAACCCACAAAGTGGTGCATTTTTGCTGTTTTGATGTGCCAAGAATTTCCACGTCTTTTGCATACGACAAATGTACTATGTATGTACTAATGTATGCATTCTGGATCACATCACAGCCCTGAAATTGACGAAGAGGTGGTATTCGTGTGAGTCTCAATGTCAACTTCATTTCAAATATATCTAATATCTGCGTGTGACTTGCAAGGAGAGTATTAGGGATCATTTTGAAAGAGGAGCCAAAAAAGAAAAAAGCAATTTAGCAAGGAAAATCAGACAAGAAACCAGGCAGATTGTGGTGCAGGCCAAAAGCAAAGAATCTCAACGGCGCTCTCCATCAGAATTAGGACCAAATAGCTCATTCCGCAACTCTGCAATTCCATCGGTCCTTTGAGCCACCATCTCGATTAACTGGCTAGGCGCGTTCATACTTCTACGGAGCGTTGGCCTGGTAAAAGCCGGCGTTTCCATGACTGGAGTGGCGCCTTGGGGAATAGACCGATCTTGATGAATCTGATAATTATATCCAACGATTTCATCTGCCAGCTCACGAGGAAGACGATGGCTCGAATATATAGTCAGCAAGCGTCAAAAGCTGCCCACAAAAATCTCGCAACATACTGAAAAATATCTGACAACTCCCATTGCGCCTCCAAAACTTTGGCTTTTTCGATTCGAGTAGTTTCGGCACAACGTCCAAGTCGTTGTTTCCAGAGCGCTACCCGACTCGCAAGTTTCTGACAATCGAGTTTTGCGTGGTATAGCTTGGAAATCTCGCGGTCATGCGGGATGGTAGTCGCCGAGACTAAAGGAAGCTGGATGGTGAGAAAGGAAAAGGAACAAAGGGGCGTTGACAGTATAACATAGGTGAGAACGAAAGAAGTGGTGAGAATGGACGTAGCTTACGGAGCTCCTCTTTGAGCCTTTTCACAAGATCCTCCGCCTCTGCATACTGTTGCACGATACTCATGTAATAATGGTGGCATTTGATTTCCTCCTGACGAGCAGAATCATATTTGGCTTGAATCGAATCGTCAATTTTTTGAGTCGACGATGCGGAGTTGTGGCAGAGGGAATGGTCGTCATCAGACGCCATAATCATGCAAATAAAGGGGCACGAAGCCCGCTCCAAGTGACTTTGGAAAATATATTGGTTTCGATGAATATGGCGTGGCCTCTAATTCGAGCCCAGTAGATATCTGTTTCCATGCTATATATTTTCAGGATATGGCCGTCCTTTATCTATTCGACGTCGCCTTCATGACTGCCGAAACATTCAGTGTCAACCACAGGTCAGTCAGCCTTGAAGCGATACATCGCTTTCTAGCGTCTCGCAGGATGGCCAGAAAATGTGCCTCTCAGCCTTTGAAATGTAGAAAAACTCGCTGAACCATGACACTTGACGCCAAATCGTAGTAAAGCCAATAAGCATCATTTATTTTCTAGTATCAGTGTCGGAATGAATCTGAACCTGGTCTACCAGCGGCACAGGAGACATTTCAAGCACTATTAAATCAGTAGAAGGCTCTATTCCGCGCTTAAAGGTTTTCGCTGAACAGCCATGGATTTCTGGGAAAGTGTTCTCCGGCGTGTTCAAAAGTAGCAAATCTTATGCGGACCAGTGACTCCAATCAGAAGAGCAGAGCCTAATCCCAAGAAAATTTGTAGATATGACGGATTATTAGCTCCTGAGTGTTCCAAAAGAGCTGCTTGGATATTTGAGATATGAAGTGAACCTCACAAGAAAGGTAGAGCTTGCCGCCTGATGTCTTCCAGGTCTTCAAGCGTTGGCCGTTGGGCAAAGAGCTAAGCGCCGGGCGCTCCCTAAACCAATAGTATGCGGTGGGTTCAATAGCGGTAAGGCGATGCTTTGTGAAACCAACTCGAATGAAACGAAAGAAGCCACAATTACCAGTAGCTCAAGGATGAAAGAGAAATAAAGAAATTCTTAGACTGCTCTCAAGAGGGGGGAGTACATTCCCTTGCTCTTCCACATTAGAAACCTAATGTATACATATTTCAATGGCCAAATCTAGATTATACTGCTCCATACGAACAGTTGCCTGTAACAAATGACGGCAGCGAGGTAGAGCTTTAGTAGTTCCACATTATCAGGCGCAGGTCTGTCTGAAACCTCAGCTATGCGCCTGACCAATATATATTGGCCGTCTGCTGCCGCGAGGGCTACATTGATACTTGGTACTGGAGTGTTTTAAGATTCTTCGTTTCCCAAGGTCACCATATAAGATGTCGGGCGAAGGAAGGTTGCCTCCATCCTCAAAGCACCGTTATCGAGGTGGCTTCAGTCAAGAACTCTCCTTGATTGGTTACATATGCCCTGGAAGTTCCACCACTGATGGCTATGATTCTTCCAACATTTGTGACGCTTGGAGTTTCCGCAGGATGAGGATCACTGGCTTCGTAAGGTTCCTCTAGATGCGACCACGAAATGAGAATGGTTCCAAGTGAGACGTTGGAAGTATCACTGTCAGTGGCTGTGTGCTCCTTCGGATTGAAGTCGACCTCACCATCCGCAATCGTCCCATGCCATAGCTTTTCCTAACAATATCATGAACAACCCAAAAAGTCAGCGGTCGGGGATTTGCTGCCGGCATCGTCACTGTAGCGTATCGCCTAGGGGATTTTAAATTTAGCTTAGGCTTCGCGCGGGTTTCGTTCACGGCTTTCATTCAAGATGTCCAAGCGGCGCATCGGAGGAAGCTTGAACATGGTTTCTGTTTGCCCTATTCCAGTCTCGACGAAACGGCTTCTCTTTGAACGTGCTGGTTAGCTTCCGCCTCTTTGCAACACTATCTGTTTCAGTGTTGCTGTCAAATCCAAAACATTGTCGCTTTCTCATTTGCGTCTCTGTGGTGGTTTCAGCGGCAAAGCGCGCTTCGTTAGTGGGTAAGTTTGGGTCAACTTTCGCAGCAGTCTACTGTGTAGCACTTTCTTCTGCTCTGCAATAGACAGACAGTCCACAGAAAACATTTGCCAATAGAGTGTAAAATAAAGGAATTTGCTAAATAGTAGGGCCTTTCACAGTATGGAATGTAAGCAAAAGCAAGTGGAGTGTTTCGGCTGAGGGTTCTGCCCAAAAACTGTAGGTCACATCACTGGTTGTATTTCCAACTGAACATTCTCATGGATGCTTTGATTACGAGTTAGACAATCAGATACAATACCTTCAAGTGATCTCTGCGAATAGCACATATTAGCATTTCTTGAAAAGGTCTATTTTCATTTATGGGTAGTTAAAGCCTTTAGCTGCCACACAAAACAGCACAGCACGCCACTATCAAATGCAGTGGCTTTGAACACAAGTGCCAAAGGGTGGATAAGTTGCATCCAGCAGCTATCGTCATCCATGGATCAAATCGAGGTACCCTTTAGTTTCTCACTAAGCTCATCCACAGTCTTATCAACATCCTGAGCAACCGGCTCGCTCTCCGCTAGCTCTGCCTCCTCCAAGATCTTCTCAGCTTTCTTCTCCACGTCTTCCTCTGTCTCGCCCTCCTCCTCCTCCTCCTCCTCTTCTTCCTCCTCCTCACTCTCTTCCTCCAGTTCATCAAGTTCATCTAAACCCCATGCCTCTTCATCTTCATCATCTTTACCATTTGCTTTTTTCCGTTCGTCGAGCAGCTCTCTCAACTCAAAAATGCACTCGTCATCTTCATCGAATTTATTTCCATTCAGCTCCACCCGTCTCAGTACGGGGAGGGCAGCTTTTGCAGCGTGGAGTAGTACCTTTAGTCCGGCGGCATTGATATCATTATACGCCAATCTGAGGATCTCAATCTTCTTGTTATTGCCTTTTGCAACCGCATCACCCACTTTCATCCAGCCTCGCCCCTTAAGATAACAGTCTCCCAAAGCAAGCTCGCGAAGACAGGGCCAACCAGTCACTGCATCTGCCAGTATCCGTGCGCCAATAACGGTAAAAGTATTATCCTGCAGATCAAGTATCTCCAAGTCCGGCGCATGTCGCAGGCCGTGATCTAGCAAGAGGGAAATTCCATCTTGGCGAATACCATTCTGCACCATCTTCACAATTCTAAGACCTTTGCCACTATCCTTTATTGCCCGAGCCCAGGCAGCCATACTTCCACTTTCGAGTCTGTTGCGGCCGCACACAATGGTCTCGAGGTAAGGCACTTCATATCCAAGGTCTTGGTTGGATCGAGCCTTGGCCTTTCTGGCACACAGCTCCGTCAGCGCGTCAGCAATAAGTGTTCCTGCCTTTGGCCCCAATCCATTATTGTTCAAGAGCAGATGGCGCAAAGGCACGTGTGCCTGCAAGAATTCGACGAGTGGGGCTTGCGTGTTGAGTCCAAAAGCGTTATCACTCAAGTCGATGGTCTGTAGAGTAGAGACCGCGAGTAACGCGTCTAATAAAAAGGAAAGAGCCTGTGGGATTTCGGAGAGGAGGCGGGAAGTAAAAATATCGGCGAGATTCGCGGTGTGAAGTTTCTTTTGCGTGCGGAGCGCTTTACCTAGCAGTTCGCAAGCGGGGACGCCAAATGTATTCCCTCCGAGGCGGATTTCAGTAATAACATTGTCACTTTCGAAAAGAGGCTTGATATGGGGTTCTAAATCTTCTGCAGTGTCAAACCTCAACCCTTTATCTTGAATTGAGAATACGGTCGATGGAGGGGCCATCGCGGGGCAGGTATTGTCGAGCAAAGAAAGAAAAGATGCACTCTTATAAATAAAAGAGGTAAACTTATAGAATAGGGTATAAGGTAAAGAGCAGCAATTTCATATAAGAGAACTGTTTAAGAAACACGTCAAGTTGTAGGCAATAAAATGGCTCGAGTATTTGGGATTTGTTTGATATCACCCCTTTCTGCCTCACCACGCTTGTTTGGTGGGTTGAAGAACAAAATAAAGGGCTATTCCTGGTTCTCGGCGAAACATATTTTCCGTAACTACTGGTTCGGACTTCTCGGCATCAAACTTATTCCGCCGAATGCTTTGATAGAGATGGTCATCGCTACTTCATCTTCATTAATTAAGTATTCTACCTTCGAAAATTCTCCTTCTCCTGCCTATCAATCAGCAGTATAGGCCAAGGCGCGAGCCAGTGATCTGCCCAAAATGCCATCCGCCGCCCTGTCCACAGTTCCATCCCGTACGCCCCCCAAATCTCAACCCAAGCCAGTACGAAAAAGAATCCTGACCTGACTTTACTCTACCTCTAGTAACTCCACAAACCTCCAATTCCTCTCTCAAATCATCCATCGCGGAAACCGAAAAGCCAAAGGTGCGACTACCCGGCATAAGCTTAATACCCGTGATGCATTTTCTAATGCCTCCTTAGCCGTGCTGTGTTTGCAAACCCGAAAAGACCGCTCGCGATGATTGCATGCTGTTTTCGAACTCTGACGACCCAGCCAAATCGGAATGCCGAACTGTGATTGAGCAGTATCGGAGCTGTATGGCTGCCTATGGATTTAAAGTCTAGAAGGGAGGAATGCGGAGTCTTGCTACTAATGTTGAATTTCGACTCGGGATTTTGGCTATGAAGTTTGGATGAGTGCATATCATTGTATGGCGTTCTGGGATGGGAAATTTTACTGCCAATCTTGTCTGGAACCATCAGTCGAGGCAGGAGAGCGTTTTTGAGTTTGAATGTACTGTACAATACATCACGATTCTGTGTATCAATAGCGGAATGAACAATCCCTCATCCTACATGGATATAATCTATCGTACAGGGTTGTCTCATTTTGTCCATCAATGTAGCTTGGATATGTATGTACACACATATGTGGTAAAGGTCTTTAAACCTTCAAGAATTAGTAAGTCGAGAATCTTGAAATTTGAATTCTAAACTGGGTATCATGTTAAATATCTCGCAAAGGCACATAGAAAAGAGAGAATGAATGAAAGGAAAGACTCAGAAGCTACTGTGTCTTTTTCCTGTCTGTCACTTGATGCCAATGCAATTTGGGGCCTCCTGTTAACAATCGAACTTCCTGAATTAGCTTCACCATGCACCAAAGGTACATTATGCCGAAACCAGCGGTTCCGATCAAGACATTGAGCACAACCCAAAGGTCCGGCTTTGTTGGAGGAGGAGGAACGAAACCTTCAAGGAGATGCCATGAGATGATACAGAAGTAGCACCCAAGGTGCACTAATTTTGTGAGAAAATGTAAGTTGGTAGATCGGCTGGAGCTATCAGATGGCTCTTGCTGGTTCCGATAGAGGTCTAAAGAAGTAGGGGGAAGCCCAAGAAGATATGCCCATAGTAGAACAATAACATAGTACGGGACACGTAACTCTTCTCGTTTGAGCAAGGGAAACAATGTCCATGCTCCGAGTATGTTGGCCAACCCAACCCAAGCTCTTGAATCTTTGCCCAGATTACCATCACCACAAAGAAGTAGAGTCATTGGTAACAAAGGCAGAAGAACGCTTTTCTCATGGACCTGGAACGAACAGAGGAAAAAGCCCCATGCCGTGTTTGCCAAAGCAAGAAGAAGGAGTTCTGGCCGTGGGTGCCATCCGATAGTAATGCATGGTACTAGGATGCTGAGAACTGTCGCACCAAGAGACGCCCTTTGAAGGGCAGAAGAAGGAAAACGGCTTAACTTGTAAAAGGTGTGAGCGGTACACCAAAGGTTTGCAACTTTGTCTTCAAATAACCCACGGGCGAAGGGAAAAATGCGGTGGATAGACTGAGAGAGTTGAAGAATAGGCGCATAAAGCCATGACGTTTCGTTCAGCGATATTGGCAGACGCTGGAAGAGAGGGGGCTGAGAAAGTGGAATGGGAATGCCACGGTAGCTCTCATAGATAGCTCCTCCGATCAACGGCGCGAAAAGGAGAGCAAAGGACATAATGGTGATTAGACTGATGCCGAACAATCTCCCAAGTCTGACCCGGGGAGAAAAGCAAGAGCCCAGCATGTAAGCAAATACGACTGGAGCATAATACAGAGCCATCTGTTTGAAGCCAAGAGCAGCAACAAAGAATACACAGGCCCATAACATCCTTTTCGCCATTATGCTTTCCATCGTCGCCACTACTAGTCCAAGCATCACGGTGTTGTATTGAAAATGGCCATGGTCGATGAGTATGGTAGCTGGTTGCAATAGTATCGCAATAAGCGCAACGGAAGCTGTCCATACATTGACTCTCTGGTCGCGGGCATACCTCCTGATAAATACTACGACTGCCGGAATATAGACAAGGTATTCAGAGACAATCACAGTGGCACGCATGTAGACCTTCAGAAGCTGGTCCTCAATGCCGCGAGATTCATCAAGTGCAAACCAAGAGGGCTCAATCAGCGATCCTCTATTCGTCGTCAGCATTCGTCCGTAGAGATTAGTGCATACACAACATCGCACACTTTACCCAGCAACCAACTATGGTAGGCAGTCAGTGGAGGATAATCAAGCCCCCACCAATCCAAGTCGTAGAAGTACCAGGAGGATATGGGAAGGTGAATTGTGAGCTCCATCCAATGCCGCTGTGCTTCGAAATCACCATATATCGGGGGCATACCGCGACCTACCAACAAGAAACCTTAGCCACAGAAAATTCACCAAACGAATAGGGCCGTGAACGCAAATTTTCGCGAGTGGATTTGAAGCTAACCTGAATACCCCCAAAGTCCTACAGCCCACCGAAACAACCCGACCACCATAAGTATCATCGGAAGAACCAGCCACTGCGAAACGCCAGTTCGTGCTGGCCAGAGAAAGGATACAAGTGGAAAAGCCGGTAACAATTCATTGGTGTCTCCGCTGGTAAATAAGTCCATGTTGGAATGTGAAGAGCTGTTAGTAAGTACCCGCCGCCTTTTTCGCGGCCGGCAGGGGGATGAGTTCGTAGGCTTGGGTGAAGCCATTGTAACAATCAAGGGAAGCCGATAACGTCCATTAGTCGAGTCGCATTTCAGTCTACCGTCCGAATAACAGCCAATTGATCCGCTCAAGACAGTTCGAGGCCGATATGCTTCTGTAAATGCTCAATATGGCCCTGGTGAAATCCGCACATCCAGGAGAGTTGAATTGAAGCTCCAGGAACGCCAAAAGCCACACGATTTGAACTATTCCCAATCTGGCTAGTCTCCCGCTAAGCGTTGAGATTTTCCTTTTCTTCCAGCCTTTCTCTCTCTCTCGCTTATCCTCGAAGATTTTCTTCATCTGTGTCTTCCTTCTTTCATTATTTCGAGGATTCATTCTCGATTTCAAGAGAATCGAGATTGTGAAAACTGGGCTGCTTTCGTTTGACACAGCCTTTTCAACGTTAACGAGAGTTTACAAAGTGAGCTTTTACTGTGGACTTGTACGTACCCTTTATTACTCGTGGGCTTGCCGGGGTTTCTAGACACTGTAAGCTGAGGGCTGAACACTGTGGGCTGTGGGCTGTGGGTTATTGCGATTCTATCTGTGGGACTTGCTCGTGGGTTCTATAGACGGCGCAAGCATCAATTGCCTGTCTGTCAACTGTGGGCTTGAGACTTGAAAGTGGGCTTCCGAGGGCTTTTGTGACTTGAATCTGAGGGTATCTGCTGTTAAATAGGTTCATTATTGGTGTTACTGTGGGCTCAAAGTTGTGTGTGACTGACAAGGTCGGCATAACTGGCAAAGGGTGATATTTTGGTTCAGCCGCACTTGAGAGACTACTGAGGAAACTCAACCAAACAAAACTACTTTTATCCCTCCTATTGTGGGAATTTGTGGGGTAAGATATAGAGCGTTCTCCCTCTGGTGTGTTTTGTTATTGAATCTATATGCTGACTTCTCGTTTGTCAGAAAAATGAAGGCTCCAAAATCCAAGAGCAAGGCTCCGAAAGCTGAAGACAAGGTTCTTACAAAGGTGAAAAATGGAGGTGTGACGAAGCTGTCTGCAACTCCCAAAGCGAAGACCAAAGAGATTGCCAAGAAGGTCGCCTCTGCAGCTGGAAAAGAGTTGCAGAAGAGAAAGAAAAAAGCTCCCACCCCGTCAGAATCCTCTGAATCTGATAGCGATGAGATGATGAAGCAGCCCGACTCCAGCAGCGAGAGCGAGAGCGAAAGTGAAGCCGAGCAGAAGGCCGCTCCCGCTAAAGTGAAATCGGCTAAAGCGGCGATTAAGACAGTGGAGCCTGAATCCGAATCCGAATCATCTTCAGAATCGTCGTCGTCTGAAGACGAGATACCTGCCAAGAACGGTGTCAAGGCAGAGATTGCGGAAAGTGAGAGTGACAGTGAGAGCGAAGAAGAATCCGAGTCTGAAGAAGAGGTGAAAGTTGTCAAGAAAGATGTAAAAGCGAAACCAGTCGAATCGGAATCCGAATCTGAATCCAGTTCTGAGTCTGAATCCGAAGCTGAGATTGAGACGGACGTAAAAGGAAGCATGAAAGCTAAGGCCAATGTCGAAAGCGAGGAATCGGAATCTGAGTCTGAATCCGAATCGGAAGAAGTCCCAGTCAAAGCCAAGAGGGTTAGCAAAGAGGTTTGTGCTGTGTTCCAGCTTAATGGTTGCGCATCCAGCTAACAAATCCTTAGGAATCCGCTTCAGAGGAATCCGAAGGAGAAAGTGTTAATGAAGAGTCTTCCGAAGAGTCCTCCAGCGAGGAAGAGGAAGAGGAACAGAAGCCAGCCAAATCGCAAAAGCGTAAAGCTGAATCCGATGATACTCCAATGACGAAGAAAGCTAAAAAAGAGATGACCGATGAAGCATCTGCTGGAGGTCCCAATCTGTTCGTAGGCAATCTGTCATGGAATGTCGACGAAGAATGGTTGCGTTCCGAGTTCGAAAGTTTTGGTGAACTTTCGGGTGTCCGCATTGTTACTGATCGCGAGTCTGGGCGTTCTCGAGGGTAAGTCTTCCAACGAGGCAACATTGCTTGATGTTAATTTGCTTTTGTAGTTTCGGCTATGTCGAGTTCACGAACGCCGAAGATGCAGCCAAGGCCTTTGAATCTAAAAGGGATGCTGAAATTGACGGACGCAAAATCAACCTCGACTTTGCCAACTCCCGTCAGAATATGGGAGGAGCCAAGGATCGTGCCCAGTCGCGTGCTAAGAACTTCGGTGATCAAACCAGCCCTGAGAGCGACACTCTGTTCATCGGAAATATCTCCTTTGGCGCCGATGAGAACATGATTCAGGAGACGTTCTCGTCACACGGCTCCATTGTTAGTATTCGTTTGCCAACCGATCCCGACTCTGGCCGTCCTAAAGGGTTTGGATACGTTCAGTTCTCATCCGTGGATGAGGCTCGTTCTGCGCTTAATGATCTCCAGGGCAATGATCTTGGTGGCCGTTCCATGCGCCTGGACTTTAGCACTCCACGACAGAACTCGGGTGGCAGTTTTGGCGGCCGTGGTGGTCGCGGAGGCGGTCGCGGAGGTGGTCGTGGCGGAAGAGGGGCTCCCCGAGGCGGTTCGCGCGGAGGCCGTGGAGGGTCCACCAATCGCGGCGGCTTTGGAGATTTCGCAGGAAGGAAGACCACGTTTTAAGTTATTTGAGTGGGCTGAAATGCGAATATGAATGCCGATTCAAGGTAATGTATACTACCCCGTCTCTGCTTTAAAAGTTACTTTTTCCTTTTTTTGTTCTCTTTTCTCTGTTGTTCCTGGATTCCCAATCAAATTGCAATTTCTAGTTCGTTATCAAGATAGCATTAATACATACGGTACATTGAAGGACGAGATGCTATAATTCCAGGTCTTGTTGCTGTCCCCCTTGCCCCCGATTTGAAGCCCTAATGCCGTGCCCTAATCTGATCTCCTCAATGTAGACTAGCGTGCACCGTGGTGATCAAGGCGGGGTAAGGGTCTGACACATCATGTGGCTAGCTCTGGACCAATCGATCCATGCAGTACATTGGTTGAGTCACGCACCATACACACTCTATTTCCACGTCTCTCAACACTTTTCATTTTCCGACAAGTCCAGATCGGGCTGAATGAAATCATTGTGGTGTATTTCCACGGCCATCCAACACCAGTTCTGGAGATAAGAAAACCGTCCGAAGTGGGCTGACGAATCGATAGCATCCATCCACCTCCCTTAACTCCCTTCTTCTCACTCTATGATGGCTTCTCTGACTGTTCAATCCCCCAGAATCGACGACCTTTTGATGCTTGTTGTCGACCTTTGATTGTCCCTTGAGCCAGCCGCATTTCTGTATATACATACGTATTATCATTCGTACCAATCTGCCCCCTTACAGTACGGAGTCCTGCCCTCTATACCCAGTCCCGTGCACCTATCACCTGAGATAAGCAGATTGAAGACACTTGTGTTTTTTTTCTCTTCAAAATCAATCATTTCTTCTGCTAAAAGCAACAGCAGATTCATTCATTTTGCATCGTGATCTCTTCAAGTTCATTGCGATGGTCATCGTTTGATTCTGAGAGTCAAGTTCACCTGTCATTACGTCACCTGCTGCATCGCCAAAGAGAAGCGCTGACCAGTGGTCTACGCACTGCGAACTTCGGTGAAGGGAATGATTCCGTAGCGACTAGAAGGAGCTTTTGAGAGGGAAATTGGGAGGTGTTTTGGTTTGATTGCCTGGTTTAGCGATTCGCTGGCCTACCCTGCCCCTTGTTCTCAGTCAAACCGTTTCTCCCCGGAATAATAAACAGAGGTCGAGTTGTCGAATTGTTCCAGTACGATAAGTTCAAAGCGAGAGACTATGCCAGAATATCGGTCTCAAGCTGTGAGAGGTGATGGAGGCGCGTCACAGGAAACTAGCACAAGACCAGGGGTGACATGTCCCGTTCAGCAACTGAGATCTGAAGGTCGGTAAGCCCTTTTTTTTTCTATTTGCCCTGACCAAGTCTCAATGGTTGTAATATCCTTGAATCATCTTTTGGGCTCAGGAACATGCATCGATGCGCCCAATCACTGTTATAGGAAGCTTTGGTTGCATATTACCACCTCTCTATCCTGCTTTATGTCTGTGGAAGATGTACTCATTCAGTTATTATTTAGATTCATGGATAGAGGTTGCGTCTCAGCCTTCCTCCTCTTCGTTGTCGTCTGCTACAGCAAACGATGAGATCGTTACGACGGGGCTTAGGGTTCAACAACACCGCAATCGCCGTGGCTCTCGCCAACCAATGGCTCCCCAAGAGCTAGATATTACGTATTCCCATCGACAACATTTAGCGAGCGAAAGCAGTCAGGAGGAATATGAAGAAACCGAAAGTGAATCAGATCGCGTTCTAAGCAGCTCCAATGAAGAAATATCCAGGCGCCCACAACCGTCTCTAACACTTCTGCCTGGAAACTTATCCGCATCTGATGTTGCTCTCTCAAGTGATGAAGACGATAACTCGACAGCGCTGGGATTAAGAAATCCTTCCACGTTTACTCCGCAACCAAATGTGTTTTCACATCCTCCAGCCTCACAGACTAACATCCGATCTCGAACAACCTACGCCGCCTCGGGTTACAGCACGGGTCGGATGGAAAATAGGAACAGAAGTCGCCGGAACTCTCGAGCTGGTACACATCCAATGCGTCGAATACGAAGTCAACAGCAACAACATTCTCCCTACAATATGTACTCTCCCTCACATCACGTGGATCATGACGCTGCCCTCCGTGCAAGTTTGTCTACACTTCTGTCGTGCGCTGCTGCTGCTCGAGGACTACCGAAACGCGACAATCAATGTCCAGTCTCTGAAAGATCTAATGCTTCTCGGGCTGCAGAGCCTTCGTCATTCAGACTCGTCCCTGAATCTGTCGCCATGGGCGACGGTCCAGGGGAATATAATACCTTGGGAGAGCCACGCTACCGATCCACAACCCCCCCATCCTCGAAACGATCCCGCTCTCCAGTAACGTCTGCAAACAAAGCAAGGCGAAAAACCAGCCCGTCGAAAGACAGCTCCGTTGGTCCAACGGCCAAGAGAGCGCGATACACTGTTTTAACAGAGACTGGCTCGCTAATCAGCCCTACCGTAATGACGTGGGTTATCAGCGCTGGAGTCGTGGTCTTGTTCTCGGCAATCAGCTTCTCAGCGGGCTACGTGCTAGGCCGAGAAGTCGGCCGAACTGAGGCAGGGCAGGGCCTTTATGGATTGGGAGATGGACTATCAGGCGCAAGAACAAGTGCGGGGTGTGGAAAAGATGCCGTAAATGGCGGGTTGAGACAATTTCGATGGGTGGGTGGGGGTTCTGGCTCTGGAATTACGGCTTAGATTTGGCCTGGCTTTTTGATCAATTTTATATCATACACCCCAGTTTGGTACAGCCTTTTTATTTCCCTGACGAGTTATGCTAATGATCGGTGGGTTTTTGATGGAGTTGGGTGCTCCTGGAGTAGTGGATGTTTTCAACTTGGCTGATTTCTTGAGTTGCTTTTTCACCTACTTTTAATCTTGTTGAATACATATTTCTGCTCTTTTTTGGTCTTCTTCTTTTGATCATTTGCTTGCTCGAAACTACACTGCTAGTCTTTGTCACCTCAGGAATTTCACTCTTGGAAGTGAATGATAATTGTTTCACATGACCTCCTATCTATATCTACTCTGTACATACATTCACCATGCAATCATGGTGTAACTGGTGCAAAATATGCTGATACCATAATCACTCTGGTCTCAGAATAAGCAATGTAGGGTACGCAAAGGGAGCAAAAAAGTCCTATAGTGGACAGGAACCAGATTTAAATATAGAATCAGCTCACAGCGTTGATGGACAAATGTAGACACATATTGTACAAACGAATGGGTACATACAATACTTTGGACATCTCAGAAAAGGCAGTATTCATGTTTCGTCTTCTCTCGCATTGGTCATCTGCGATGTCCGTTGCGTCTCGCCGAGTAATCATAGTACCTATGTGTTATCTGCAAATTCTGACAGTATTCTCGAACGACGAGACCTCATCCAACGTATATTTATTCTGATACTGATCGGGAAGTGAAAGAAGATCCTTCAAATCACCACCGAACGTATATCTAAAATCCGCGAACCCCCAACCAACATCAAAGAAAGCGCAAAGCCACGCTGCTTACAATCCCTTCAAGAAGTTAGCTTCCTTGATACCCTTCCTTCTCGCCACACGAGCGCTCTTCGTGATCGCATTTCTGGCTTCAATACCCGTCGTAGCGACGTCAAAGCTCTTCTCGGCATCAGCAGTCACAGCATCCGCGGGAATGATGTCGATAGTTTGCTCGTGGAGCGGAATGACGGGAGGTCTGGATGCGGCGAGGGCGGCTGCTTTCTTCTCGTAGCGTTTGCGTTGTTTTCTGTTCATTGCTGTTGGATTGAATAGTCAGTAAATCAGATTCGTATCTCTCGCGCCTTTGATGGCAGGGACGCTTTATTTAATTTATTTGTTTTGGCAAACATACATGAAACGTCCACATTCCCAGCACCGCTTTTCGCCGATTTCGCACTCGAATTGTCTAGCAAGTTCCATAACCAGTCCGGATATTCGTTATCGTCCATCGCCAGGACCTCGGGTTTGTTCTTGAGATAGTTCAATCCGAGTAATCGTGTTCCGGCAACAACACTGCTTGTTACTTTTGACGATGCAGCGGGTTTTGTAGCCATCGCTGTGACCGTGGCTTCATTGCCGCTGGCAGGTATCGGTGCAGAGGCGTCAGCTGCTGGTGTTTGTGTGGGGTTTGTAGGCGTGCTGTAAGTTCGGTGTTGGGTTCTTGATATTATTGAAGCGCATCGAGAGGATTGGGGGCTTGATGGAATGTGGAAAAAGGGGAGGCGGGAGAGGAGATGAGTCCGACAGCGGGAACATAGCATTGTGACCGTATCAGGTACAGGACGACACAGCTCAAAGAAAGGTGTTTAACCGTTGGCAAAGCTGTCGAGATAGTTCATGACCTTGAAGCTCGTCGTCGCTCGAAAATTAGGCATTGGGCTAGTCACGTGATGGTTATCTCTCTTTGCAGCACCAACTCGATCACACTCCAGCCAGTCCTGCAGTCTTCGCTGTCACTGAGCATGGTGGCATCGGGCGGTTTTGGAGCAGCCGAACGGATATCAATTGCAATGACAGTGTTGTCATGATTGTTATTTACACTAAAAATAGCTACGTCAACCGTGATACAGAGCAGATGCTACAAGTACCGCGTCTTCATCCGAAAACGCCGAAAATGGATACAGATAACAGGATGTTTGACTACGCGAGTGTCTGCTGAAGATGCAATTTCAGTCAGTTTAACGCTGAAAAGGTCGTTTGTGCTTTCCAAAGCCCTTCCCAGGCAATGTTAATCTAGGTTAAGGACAAGTTTACATGACAATTGGCGGATCTGAAGGATTGATGGGATTCACAACCCCGAGAGACATCACTAGTTTAAGGCGGTGCTTTATTCGATTGATACTCCATAAAACTCGTTACGTGGTCAGTCGCTCCACCCTGATGCTGTTGGCCGTGACTACCCATCAAGTTTGGCGCAAGAACAACCCCTTCGCTTGTTGTTATGCTCAGTGGCTCGTTGCCAGATGAGTCAGGTATTCTCTCGCAGTTTATTCCAATACCGGACACCCTTTGGGACAGTGGAATATTGATCAGCTCTCGCTGAGTGGTCGTGGGAAGTTCTGCCATCCGATTGCAACTGATACCGTCCAGTTCAGCTGGCGCAGGCTGAGGAACTGAACCTGTTAGCTCCATCGGTGCTGTCGTGTCTTTATTCTCACACGGAGAAGTTGGTGGAGTTCTATACAACGTTGGAGAGGACGTCGTTGAAAGAGGGCTGTTGAGAAAGGCTGGGGTTGCTGGTGGAATTAGGGGCCCTGACGAAGGAGATTTCTCCGCGTTGGCTCGTTCACTGTTATTACAACCGGGACCTCCTGCTCAGCCTATTAGTCTCCACATATGAGACGTATGACTCAACTGCAAATTCATTTAGCAGCATTATCGCCTACCTTTTGATTCACCATATAGAAATTGGCGATGACTCAATCGCTTTCCCCATTGGAAAATGCCAATGACTGGGTTCAACATGCTGTTTCTAAAGCGGTTTGGCCTAATTGAAGCGTCATAGAGTGGCCCCTGTTCTTGCTTAAGCTTCCGTCTCCTTCGCCGCCGTTTAAAGCACCAAAGCGCAAGCGTGAGCAAGAAAATGACGACAACAGCTATTGGAACGATTATAGCGATGAGACGCCCTACATCGTTGCTCTCTTCGCTAATAGGAATTACCGAAGAGCTAGGTTTGGCCTCGGTTTTAGCTGGGGTAGAACTGCTGAGCTGAGTCTCGAATGCACTGGTCGTAGTGGCAGTCGTTTTTGACTCCGTCGGAGTATCCCGCGCTGTGGAGGTGGTGATTACCAATGTGATAGCTGAAGGCCTCACTGCAATCGTGAAATCCTATTAGCTTTGGGCCCAATTAAAACTATCTCAAAGGCGACTGGTACTTACCCTTCGACGTCGAGGAATAAGACATACTAGAGGTAACTGGCGGATTTGATGTTGTTGAGCTGGAGGACTCAACAGTGAGAGGCTTGGAACAAATCCCAGTATCACAAGGGTCAACACCACAGCATCCCGTAAAGGGCCCTTTGGAGCATCGATACCATGCATAGCCCGGAGGGCAATTTCCATTCACCTGCCGGCGCAGATTTGTCGACATGTCGAAGTGTTCTGATGCTTCGGAATCCGCAACCCACATAAAGCAACCCACACAACACTCTACTTTGCGCCTGCAGAGGGATAGTAATGGCCGGCTTCAGAAAGTAGCTATGCCTCAGAATGGGCAGGACAAAGAAATGCCCAGCAGCGGGGCATACTATGCATCGACTGTTCTTTGGGTTTTCTCGCTTTGAAGCAATGGAGTGAACCAATTGCGAACTGGAGTTGAAGTAAGTAAGTGTATGCTTGAAAGTGAGGGTAGAGAGAGAGAGAGAGAGAGAGAGAGAGAGCAGTAAAACAGTCCCAATAACATGACGGTCTGCTTCTGTGGTCTGATTCTCAGACCAACCTGTTTGAAATATAGTGGACTTTGGTCATTGGCGACGGCCACAGATGTGTCTTTGTCCTACATGCTGCTGTTGCGCGTTTTTTGTCCTACCTCATCACCAACTACATTAGTTATGCTCGGTAGGGTATGTATATGCTACTGACATCCTGATATCTCTCCTATTAGATACATATCTGTTCCTCTGTTAAGCCGCTAAAGCAAACTCATTCAAGTGCATAAGATTCTAAACACATCAATTGAATCCATAGGAGCTTCTAGGCTGGAGCAGCAGAAGCAGAAGTATGGACTAGTTTGCCCAATTGCGTTCCTGAATGCGGCGCAGCAGAGCAAACTGCACATTATGGATGCAAGTCATAACAAACAGTTGGTAGCCAGTTTTATGCTCTGTTTGTGTCTATCTTCTCTGTTCTACAATATGAGCTCTAAGATCATGGTTGTAGCCTAAAAGCCCAGGGGAAGACCTACTATTTGATAGTGAATACTCCGTAAATGAGCATACATTAGTCCAGCAACTCTCAGACCTCCAGCACTGCCCAAAAATTTACAACCATGTCCCCTCTTCCAGTTGCAATTTGTTTAACAAAGCTGTCCAGGGATAGATTGGAGGGTCTAAGGCTTTTGATTCTGTTAAGCTCTACTGCAATCTGTACTGTGTAACTTTTATGTTTCACTCTTCTTGTCCTTCAAGTGGACATGAATCTCCCCTTTTTTTTCTCCTAATAGTTTTAGTTGTCCGTCCAGTCTGCACTTGTCGCAAATTGATATTTTACTACTAGGTACGGAGTACATATGCAGGTATACAGATGTATGTTTATCTCAATCACCTCAACGTCTCACGGTCCTCATCCGCACGGTGAAGATATCTAGTGGATGCTTTCAGGCATTGGTATATTCAGCATCGCCAGTTAAATGTCTTGATATTTGACACTGAAAGACAAGCCAGATCGATTCCAGCTATCTAATCATCCCTGGTTGGCAACAGAATCTTTCACTGTTAGACCTCAATGGGAGGAAGCTGGTTCACAATCTAAAGGTGGTGTTTGAATATGGAGCTACTAGGTACAGCACAATCAGCCACTTTGACAAAATAGCATTGGCTTGATTGATTACATATTCTATCTTTTTAATTTCTTTTTCAAGAGACAGCTTCACCATGCCAAAAGACTGCATATCGTGTGTCATCTTGCCACCAATGGCAACGAAGCGACTTATTTCGCGGTTTTTGGGAGGGAAACTCTGGCTATGTTTTGACTTATCTTGACAAAGCAATGTCATCAATGCGGAGAATCAACTTCACAGTCTCGGCTGCAAGCTCAACAGCGCTCGTATTCACAAGCAATGGCTGCAAGACTCTCTCATCGGCAATGTTGTCCTTCACCCCTCCACTGCGAATGCTCACGCCAGCGTTCTTCTCTCCCATTGCATGGCGATGACGTAAATCCGTCACAACCTTTATGCTGTTCAGTCCGGCGTTTTCAGCCAGAGTCACTGGGATAACCTCCATGGCATCCGCAAAAGCTTTCCAACATATAGCCTCTGTCCCAGACAATGCACGCGCTTGTTTCGCCAAGGAGTGCGCAATTTCTATTTCGGGGGCACCGCCACCGGCAATAAGAGCCCGTTTCTTGACCAGGCAGCGGACTACACAAAGGGCATCGTGGAGTGAGCGTTCGACCTCATCGAGAACGAGGTTGTTTGCACCGCGAGCAATAATGGAAACTGTCTGGTTTGCGGTTGCTGATCGAACACCTGTTATTTTCACGTATCGTGACCCAGATGAGTGGACTTCTTCCACCAAGTCTGCTGTGCCAAGCTTGTCCTCTGTGAATGACTCAATGTTGGCAATTGGTTTGCATCCAAGACTCTTGCAAATGAATTCTACTTCATCACGTTCAATGTCCTTAACCGCAAGAATCTTTACTCGGGACAGGAAGTTCAGAGAGAGATCATTGACAGCGTCACGAAGGATTGATTTCTGAATCAGTACGACGTTGCATTTCGTCTTAGCGATCTTCCGAATCATGTTGAGAAGATATGTTCGTTCTTCCTTGAGAATCTTGTCCATTTGTCTGTAGTCATTAACAACGATTTGATTTTCCATCTGCCTACATGTTAGCTGTTGGGGTCGGTGAAAGGAAGGAATCAAGGAAGGTCATTACATCTGGTTTTGGCGGGCTAAGTTGAAATTGGATCAAAGCAATGCGCGCTTTTTCAATTCTTGTTGGGCCACCCGCGTTCTTTAGGACCGGCTGATTCAGAACCAGCCCGTCCACCATTTCACTATCCTCTATCGTGCCACCAACCTTTTTGACAATGCGAATATTTCGTAGATCAACATTATCAGATGTCTTTGGATCTATTACTTTAAGAACGGAGTCGACTGCCATCGGTCCAAGAAGACTTGAGTATTGAGAGACAATTTTCGAGGAAAGAGAGGTAGAAGCCGCTTGCAGGAGAGTTGCCCGGTCAGCGAGGGAGATGGGTTGTGACATGTCGTCGAGAATCTGTACAGCCGCAGCAGCAGCTCTCTGGAACGATTCAGAGATGACCGTTGGATGAATTCCTGCTTATATTGTTAAAATTGGACTATGGATACCAGAAGAGGCGAACCTGATAGTACCTTTAGAAAGTAATCGGTCGGCGGCTCCAAGCAGACTCCCTGCGATAACAACGACGGATGTAGTCCCATCACCAGCTTCAACGTCTTGCGCAGCACTCAAATCCACCAACATTTTGGCCGCCGGGTGCATCACACTCATATCTTTCAGCATTGTGTTTCCGTCATTTGTCTAGGCTCGGCATTAGTTGGGAGCTGCCAGATTGAAGGTTCAAGGCAACGCACGATTATAGTCTCGCCCTTTCCGGTTTGAATCTGCATATATCAGCTCGTATTCGAAAAATCATACTAATTAAAAAGCATACCATCTTGTCCATTCCTCGAGGTCCAAGCGACTTGACGATGTTAGCCCCGCTTCTCGAAATGCTCCTTAGTAGCTAGACATACCGTTCTTATAGCATCCGCAACAGCTTCAAGAAAATTTAGCCATGAGTTTTAGCTGTAAACATACTTAGAAGACGTACCTCTAGCAGCCATAATATTCGCAGTGCGAACAGCCATTGGCTTCTCCTTGTCCTAGTAGCTATTAGCATCGAATCGACACGGTTTAAATGAGAAACGCAATGACAGACTTTGAATGCATTTGTTGCAACATTCCCCTGGCTTCCCAGCGCAGCAGACATTTCGAAGTAAAATGTCAAAATGTCTGTAGTGAAAAAGGAGAAAGAAGGTTGACTGGCAGAAAAAGGTGAGATGCAGCATTGACAGGATTTTGATATTTATTGCTTCGATCGAACTAACTCACCAGATGCTTGGCGCGCCTTGCCGCTATAACTAACTACATAACTGCTTCAGTTAGTACTCCGTAATTGACTACCTAATGTATGTAGTTACAGTACTCCGTAGTTCACTGACTAACTAGCGTCCTGGAGCTCTTGCGCTAACAATCACCTCAAGTGTCAAGCTGTTCAAGCAGACCTTCAATCAATAATGGAGACATCAGACAGCTATCATACTAAACTCAACAGCACAACTGTGCTCTGGTTCTGACCATCTAATACTTGGTTTGTGGCTGCTACTATCTTTCAATCTTACTTGCCCTGTCTAGATCTTTGACATTTTGAAACCAACCACCATGCCCAGCGCGACGGGCCAAAATTGGGAGAAGTATAAGAAGAATTTTGCAGACGATGATGAGCCTGAAAAGAAGATAACACCACTTACCGATGAGCATGTTCTCACTCTCCATTTGGCAAGTTCACTTGCTGACGTCTTCTAGGGATATTCAGGTCCTCAAAACGTATGGGGCAGCCCCATATGCAGCCTCTTTAAAAAAGCTTGAGAAGCAGATAAAAGACAAACAAGCAAGCGTAAATGAAAAGATTGGTGTAAAGGTATACGTTCCAACTGCTCTGGGGGTTTTGCACATGCTCATGTAACCGCAGGAGTCCGATACTGGTCTTGCGCCACCTCATCTCTGGGATGTCGCCGCGGATAGACAACGAATGCAGGAAGAGCAGCCTTTACAAGTTGCGCGATGCACAAAGATTATTCCTGACGAGAAGGATCCCGATAAAAGCAAATATGTGATTAACGTGAAACAAATAGCGAAATTCGTTGTGAACTTGGGGGAACGGGTCAGTCCTAC
Source organism: Emydomyces testavorans (assembly GCA_029449355.1). Classification (NCBI taxonomy): domain Eukaryota; kingdom Fungi; phylum Ascomycota; class Eurotiomycetes; order Onygenales; family Nannizziopsiaceae; genus Emydomyces; species Emydomyces testavorans. The sequence goes on from CP120628.1 coordinate 6,347,997, forward strand.
AGATATCGAGGAAGGGATGCGTGTTGGGTAAGAACCATACAAGTCAGAGTACATGTGGCCTTTTGCTAAGACCATTATTTTAGTGTTGATCGGAATAAATACCAAATCCTGTTACCTCTTCCTCCAAAGATCGACCCCAGCGTTACCATGATGACTGTTGAAGACAAACCTGATGTTACGTATGGAGATATCGGAGGCTGCAAGGAACAAATAGAGAAGCTTAGGGAAGTCGTTGAAATGCCACTGCTATCGCCCGAGCGATTCGTCGGACTAGGCATAGACCCACCAAAGGGTGCTTTACTTTATGGTCCTCCTGGAACTGGCAAGACACTATGCGCACGAGCGGTTGCCAATCGAACAGATGCTACGTTTATTCGTGTGATCGGGAGTGAACTAGTTCAAAAGTATGTCGGCGAAGGAGCTCGAATGGTTCGGGAACTCTTCGAAATGGCCCGTACCAAGAAAGCTTGTATCATCTTCTTTGACGAAATTGATGCTATCGGCGGTGCGCGCTTTGACGACGGCGCAGGCGGAGACAACGAGGTTCAGAGAACGATGCTGGAGTTGATCACACAATTAGATGGGTTCGATGCCAGAGGGAACATTAAAGTAATGTTTGCGACTAACAGGCCGTCTACCCTGGACCCTGCTTTGATGAGGCCAGGCCGTATCGACCGCAAGATCGAGTTCTCCCTTCCGGACCTTGAAGGGCGCGCTAACATCTTACGCATTCATGCGAAGAGTATGTCGGTTGAGCGTGACATCAGATGGGAGCTCATATCCAGACTCTGCCCTAATTCGACTGGTGCAGAATTAAGAAGTGTTGCGACCGAAGCTGGAATGTTTGCCATCAGGGCACGCAGAAAAGTTGCCACGGAGAAGGATTTCTTGGCTGCTGTGGATAAAGTGATCAAAGGCAACCTTAAGTTCAATTCCACTGCGACATACATGCAGTACAACTAGGCAGTTGTTTCAGAAAACTAGTAATGCTGATCTTTCCTTTCAGTGTGTTCAACTTATGGAAGTTAGATTGGGTGTTTTTACTTGGAACTGGAATATATGTACTGTATACTCCCTTTTAATGCTATTCAGTAGAGATATTTCCGTCCTCGTCACTACATGCATCTGTTGTATCCTATCCGTACTGCAAAGATGAGACGCAAGACCACACGTGTCTGTCAGCTGTGCGGGCGGGATGTTTCGGAAGAGCTGACCTAAACTCGCCTTCTGATTGGTCGATCGGGGTATTCTGTCAACCTCGGGACCCCCGCTATCCGGCATACTTAGCTAAGCAGGCTTTTCCGTTTGGGGAGTAACCTCTTGTGACTCGAAATGCCACCTACAAGTATGTACAAGTACACATACCTAATTAAACCTGAAGAGTGCGAAGCTAATTGTGTGGCCCAAGAGTCGGCGCTTCTCGGGTTCTCGTCGGAGAGCAACTATAGCCCTTGACCACACTCCCAGCATTCACAACACTCCTCTAGCAACTTGAACCGCCTGCCGACAACCTGCAATTCTGCACGACCAGGGCAATCGGCCATTTGCTGTCCTGCTGCGTCTCTTCAATTGTTATCTTAAGGCCATCATGAGCTTTAACAGTCTGCGGAGCCTTGCTCCAGCTTCGAGAGTATATTTGTCCCGCTTGCCTCCAGCCGTGCTTCGCTTTTAAAGATTGTTCTATCTGACCCTCTCTCATCAGTTCTCCAGGGTCTTACGAAATCCTAGGCGACTGTTCTCGTCTAGCCGACCTGCAGGTATGAGCAAAATTCTCCCCTTGTAGTTTACGTGCAACTGATTAACGGATGGTCCTCCCCAGCTCGAATTATCGCCAGCCAGCCCCTTCGTGCGAAAGAAGCATCGCCATTTCTTACGACGAAATACCCCGTGATTGTATGACTCTTTTCTAGTCCCTATAATAAGTGGATCTTGATCGCGTGCTGAGCAATTTTGATAAAATAGGATCATGAGTACGATGCCGTCGTCGTGGGTGCGGGAGGTTCCGGTCTGCGCGCAGCTTTCGGATTGGCAGAGGCTGGATTCAACACTGCCTGCGTCACAAAACTGTTTCCCACAAGAAGTCACACTGTTGCGGCCCAAGGTGGTATCAACGCTGCTCTTGGAAAGTATGTTTATTACTTCAGGGCCTGAAAAAGGACTTCTAAGCTGGAGGCTAATCGACCAACAGTATGCACGAGGATGACTGGAGATGGCATATGTATGACACGGTAAAAGGCTCCGATTGGCTTGGTGATCAGGATGCTATTCACTACATGACTAGAGAAGCCCCACAAAGTGTCATTGAACTTGAAAGCTATGGCTGTCCCTTCTCTAGAACCGAAGACGGCAAAATCTATCAGCGGGCGTTTGGTGGTCAATCAAAGGAATTTGGTAAGGGTGGTCAAGCGTACCGATGCTGTGCCGCTGCCGACAGAACTGGCCACGCTCTTCTTCACACCTTGTATGGCCAATCTCTCCGCTACAATACGAACTATTTCATTGAATATTTCGCCCTGGATCTTTTGATGGAGAATGGTGAGTGCAAGGGCATTATCGCGTATAACCAGGAGGATGGGACTCTTCACCGCTTTAAAGCGCACCACACCGTCTTAGCCACTGGTGGTTATGGACGTACCTATTTTAGCTGCACTTCCGCCCACACTTGCACAGGTGACGGTATGGCTATGGTTGCCCGTGCCGGGCTTCCCAACCAAGATCTCGAGTTTGTGCAATTTCATCCTACCGGTATTTACGGTGCCGGTTGTCTCATTACTGAAGGGTCCCGAGGTGAGGGCGGTTACCTTCTCAACTCTGAGGGCGAACGTTTTATGGAACGGTATGCACCCACTGCCAAGGACCTTGCCAGTCGAGACGTTGTTTCTCGGAGCATGACCCTTGAAATCCGTAAGGGACATGGTGTTGGTCCGGAAAAAGATCACATTTATCTTCAACTTAGCCATCTTCCCGCCGAGATTTTGCATGAGCGTCTTCCTGGTATTTCTGAGACTGCTTCCATTTTTGCTGGTGTCGATGTCACCAAACAACCAATTCCAGTGCTTCCCACCGTTCACTACAACATGGGTGGTATTCCGACTCGCTACAGTGGTGAAGTCCTAACTGTCGACGAACATGGCAATGACAAGGTTGTTCCTGGTCTATATGCTTGTGGAGAAGCTGCTTGTGTTTCTGTCCATGGTGCTAATCGTCTCGGGGCCAACTCTCTGCTTGACCTTATCGTTTTTGGCCGTGCCGTCTCTCATACAATCCGCGACAAGGCCACACCGCACGCTTCCCATAAGGAAATCAGTGCTGATGCGGGTGCGGAGTCAATCCGTGTCCTTGACAAGGTCAGAACCGCTGATGGTCCCAAATCCACGTTCGAGATCAGAAACGCTATGCAGAAGACTATGCAGGCAGATGTTAGCGTGTTCCGTACTCAGCAGAGCTTGGATGAGGGTGTTCGTAAGATCCATGAAATCGATCAAATGTTTAGTCAAGTTGGAACCAAAGATCGCAGTATGATCTGGAATTCGGACCTCGTGGAGACTCTCGAATTGCGAAATTTGTTGACTTGCGCGTACGTACCCATTTGTAGCTTTCCTCTCCCCATTCCATTTGTATCATATGATATTGACAATACTTAGCACCCAAACCGCTGTTGCTGCTTCGAATCGTAAGGAATCACGAGGTGCTCACGCTCGAGAGGACTATCCTTCTCGTGACGATGAGAACTGGATGAAGCACACCCTCACGTTCCAAAAAGAGCCTCATGGGAAGGTTGACCTGACCTACCGTGCTGTAACACAGACTACACTGGATGAAAATGAGTGCAAATCGGTACCACCATTCCAGCGCACATACTAGACGGTTTCTTTGCTACCAGTTTCTGCCTCAAACCATCATTTAAGCCGGAGTTGTGTCTCAATAAATGACATACGAGCTGATCTTTTTCTTTTTCATGTCTTTTTTTTTTGGATTAAACTGTATATAACCATGATGCATTTGTCTAACAGGAGTCTTGCAACTTTTTTTGCTAGCATCCTTTCTTTATTTGGTGTGCTACAGCAAAACAATGTTCCTTACAATTCAAGGAACAGTGCTCAGTTGCGAATAAACCTGCTTTAGACTGGTGGTTAGGTTAGTTATTGGCCTAAATTGCTGTTTATAGGGGATAACTAGAGTAGCAAATAACAAAATGCTTTTGACAGAAGGACACTTCAATCTCTACAGGTTCTTCACTGTAGGACCACTTATAGAGCTGTTTCATTCACATTTTGAATCCTTTATAGGTTTAACTGATACAATATCTAGTGGGTTTTGTATGGTGTGTCGTCTCTCTCCTTGCCAAGCTTCCTAGTTAAGTTTGGTATCAAACCACTAGATCCAGCATGTTCGTAACCTCGACAGCACGCGATCGCAAGGAGATCATACTGATCCCACGAAATGCAAAGATGAACTCGAATACTATGCGAGGGAGTGTTGTGACCTACACATGTATTTTCTAAATCTTTGAACACCTTGCAGCCTACCGTCAGTTTCCGAATGCGAAGACATTTGAGGCAACGTGCTCTCCGTTCGTTCCCCCGGCGTTGGTGCTATTGACGGCGCCCACATCCTGGATTATGGGTGCCCAAAGGCGGGCTAGTGACGAGGAAGCCCAGCCTCTTACCGGACGTGATGCTGACGGGAGAAACTCCATCGATTCCACGTCGGCTGCGTCGATTTCCTTATTTCTCGTGGACCGGGCAAACGAGCAGGAGGAGAAATACCATGATAATGAAAGGGATCGGGAAGAAGGCAATGTGCTTCCTGCAGGTGGACGGTCGCCTCCGAAGAAAGTGAGCATTGCATTCTGGCTTGTTGTAGTGCTGTGCATTGCAGGATGGCTGGTTGCCTTTTTCGTCTTTATAGGAGGCCATAAGGATTCCGGCAAGGAAGTGATTGTGTCGCAAGAAGAAAGTAATCCCATACCAGGATCGATTTCGGGGGGAGGGAAGAAACTCGATTTGGACGGAGTGCTTACCGGGGGTTGGAAACCTGCTAGCCATGAGATATCATGGTTTCCTGGTCCGAATGGCGAAGACGGGCTGCTGCTGGAACAGGGTGGTGGTATAAATATGGGATACTTGCGTGTGGAGGATATCAGAAGCCGGAAGCCTGGAAATAAGGGAAATGACAAAATTGTGTTAATGCAAGAGGCCTCGTTCAAGGTGGGAGCGCGGACTGTCCACCCAAGGAAGCTCTGGCCAAGTCCAGATTTAAAAACTGTGCTTGTCATGTCCGATCGTCAGAAAAACTGGCGGCATTCGTATACAGGAAACTACTGGCTTTTCAATGTTGAGACGCAAACCGGGGAACCTCTTGATCCTGCGCGTCCCGATGCAAGAGTACAACTTGCATCTTGGTCGCCAAAATCTGATGCTGTTGTCTTTACAAGGGATAACAATATGTTTATTCGAAAGCTGTCTTCCAAAGATGTAAAGCACATTACTACGGACGGAGGAACCAACTTGTTCTATGGCATCCCCGATTGGGTGTACGAGGAGGAAGTGTTCTCTGGGAATAGCGCGACATGGTGGGCTAAGGATGGGAAATTTGTTGCATTTCTTCGAACGAACGAATCGCAAGTCCCTGAGTATCCAGTTCAATATTTCATTCCTAGCCCGGGAAAAGTAACCCATGCTGGAGAGGAACATTACCCTGACGTTCGCAAAATCAAGTATCCGAAAGCAGGAGCATCAAATCCCGTTGTCAGTATCGAGTTCTTTGACGTCGAGAAGGGCGAAGTCTTCTCAGTGGAAGTGAAGGATGAGCTACCTGACGACGATCGCCTTATCATTGAAGTTATCTGGGCATCCAATGGCAACGTCCTAGTTCGAGAAACAAATCGGGAAAGCGATCGACTCACTGTGGTGCTAATTGATGCGGAAAAACGGACAGGCAGGGTCATCAGATTGCAGAATGTATCTGATTTGGATGGTGGATGGATAGAGCCATCCCAGTCTACACAGTTCATACCTGCCGATCCTGCCAACGGACGACCACATGACGGATATATACAAACAATTCCACACAATGGGTTTAATCATCTTGCTTACTTTACACCTCTTGACAATTCGGAGCCCCTTCTACTCACGTCGGGCGACTGGGAGGTAGTGGATGCACCATCAGCGGTGGATTTGAAAAGGGGACTTGTCTATTTTGTTGCTGCAAAAGAGAAGCCAACGGAGCGACATATATACACGGTGAGGCTTGACGGTTCTGATTTACAGCCTATAGTGGATACCAAATCCCCAGCGTACTACTCCATTTCCCTTTCCGCTGGCGCAGGTTATGCCCTATTAAAGTATGAAGGCCCGGAAATTCCCTGGCAGAAAGTCATAAACACTCCCGCAAATGAAGACAAGTATGAAGAAACTATAGAGAAGAATCCACAACTCGCGAACATGGTCAGACAATATGCAATTCCATCACTGTCCTATCAGACGATAATTATCGACGGATATACACTGCAAGTGGTGGAAAGACGACCCCCAAACTTCAACCCAGACAAGAAGTATCCCGTTTTATTTTTTCTATACGGAGGACCTGGATCACAAAATGTCAACAAGAAATTCGCTATCGATTTCCAATCTTACGTTGCGTCTGGGCTTGGATATATTGTGGTGACTGTGGATGGTCGAGGCACTGGCTTCATTGGCCGAAAAGCTCGCTGCGCAGTCCGTGACAACCTGGGCCACTTCGAAACTAGAGATCAGATTGAAACCGCGAAAGCTTGGGGAAGGAGGCCCTATGTAGATGCGAATCGAATGGCAATCTGGGGATGGAGTTATGGCGGATTCCTGACGCTAAAAACGCTAGAGCAAGATGCTGGTCAGACCTTCAAGTATGGAATGGCGGTGGCTCCAGTAACGGATTGGCGATTTTATGGTGAGACTCATTTATTACATCGTTTGGCTCCTTCATCCATATATACTAACCTAGTCTTCAAATTTTCAAGATTCCATCTACACTGAGCGTTACATGCACACTCCCCAAAATAACCCCACGGGCTATAACAACGCTGCCATTTCCAATACAACGGCTCTTCGAGAAAATGTTCGCTTTTTGGTCGTTCACGGCTCTGGGGATGATAACGTACATATCCAAAACACCCTTACTCTCCTGGATAAGCTTGATGTCGACGGCGTGAAGAACTTTGATGTCCATGTTTTTCCTGATTCAGATCACAGTATTTATTTTCATAATGCATATAAGATGGTGCATCAGCGTAGGTCTCGACCTTCGTTTTCAGTTCGATCAGATCTTCTGATTTTTTCTTTGCTAATTTCATCATCCTAGGACTTTCGGATTGGCTCGTTAATGCGTTTAATGGCGAGTGGGTGAAGACACGCGACCCTATCCCTGATAAGTCGCTCCTACGACGAGCGCTTCGTTTCGTCTCACGACTGGGAAGCGACTAGAGAGAACATAGCTCGTTTAGCGGTTTGGGATTTTCTTACTATAATTTGGATTGCTCCAGGAGTCTAAAGGTGTTACATTTAGTACATTCAATTTCGAAGTTGACATGCCATTTCGGTACGCTTTATTTTGGGGAAGGCGTTCTACGGTGGCACATTATATAGAGAATGCCGTAACGGTTATAAATTGACCTATCTTCCTAATACTATCTTTTCTCTAATGTATTTTGTTCCTCCAGAGTCTTTATTTCTCTATCTGATCACTCAAAGCCACGACTTTGAGCTCTTTTGTAGGAATATCCTATCTTCATTGAAGGTCGAAGTCAAATGGAACATTGACACTCGTCACAGTGAATCTGTCATACAAAGGCGTGATATGATGTCGTCATGTGGTGGCAGCACCTTTTAGACGAAATGTGCCAGTTGACCACACAAGCACAACATACTCATGCATTGTGATTTGAAAAGAGACACACTTTCAAAGGATGTATCAGCAGTCTTCCTGAATAAAGAGCATTGTTGGCTGAAGGATTCACCTCTAGCTAGTCCCCTCTTGGCATCGACTGCGCGGTTTTTCACCATTATGTATTCACATTGGCTAGTTGACTGTTGCAGAGTTCACTGAAACGCGCCTCGGAAGGCTGAGTGGAGGGGCAGCGAGCTGAACTGAAACTGAGCAGTTCAAAAAAAACATTTTCAAAACACAATATGAAGCTATAAGAACTCTTGATACAAGGCAGAACACACTTCTTGGTGCTTTTTTCAGACTCTGAACTGTTTTGTTTGGATTTTTGAACCCTACCAAGCCAGCGAACCAACCCTATCACTAGAAACCATGCCCAACAGCAACAAGCCAACATGTTCTTCTTCTTCCTCCGCCCTCCCCGACCAAGTCGACACCTTCAAGCCTGCAGTCCAAGCACATCTCAAGAAGATCTATGAATCGCTGCATCCGCGGAATTCCAACCCAGAAGAAACATCTGATCATTTCCTCTGCGTCGTCCAGCAAGACGATGGTGATGATGGCTGTGATCTGCAAACCAACAACACCATCAGCAGTTGCAGCCGCACCGCGACCACTCCAGTGCCAGTACTCAGCAACCTCGAATCCTTCATGGAATACATGTCTACTGCGACAGCAATTCCACAGGGTGAAAGAGATGAGGATTTATCCCTGCCGATGACCAATTACTTTATAAATTCCAGCCATAACACCTATTTGACTGGGAATCAGTTGTACAGCGAAGCCAGCACCAAGGTGTATAAAGATGTACGTATCCGTTTACTGTCGACTCTTTTCCTGGCTTCCTCATTGTTTGTTGCATCTTTGGTAGTCAATCAATCAATCACAGTATACTGTGCACAACACCTACTGTATTACGCAGATCCGAACAAAAAGGCCAATTGACGGCACTTCTTTTTCCAACTGGTTGCCTAGGATTCTCACTGCTTCAACTGTCAAAGCACTGCTGGCTTTTCTCCGCAGCTTCATGTGTCATATGACATGCAGTGTTTACCTACCTACTCATGCGCCGTTGATCGACAGCGTTACTTAGATTAGGCTACGATTAAGAAGCCTTCTCGACAACGTTGATCTGTCACATTCTTTCGGCTTCGGCGAGAGCCGGATTTGCGTCGCGCATTACTTGCGTTCTTTCCAACATACAGACATATGTAGAATGAGACGCTTTGCACTTCTGTCATTTGCTGATTTCCTGTTTTCGGGCATTCTGTAATGCCCTTCGGCATATGACCCAATATTCAGCAACATGCTTTTTCATCATAACCCTAATATTGTCGCGCCAATTTGGCAATTCATGCATGGATGAAAGCTGCAAGCTTCACCGCAAAATGCAAGGCAGATGCAAAAAGGGGCACAGCTAATCCCTGACAGGTCCTTCTAAAAGGCTGCAGATGCCTCGAAATTGACGTATGGGATGGCGAACTATCGTCCGCCAGCTCATCTGACTCGGACGACGAGTCGAAGAAGAAGAAAAAAGAAAAAACGGATCACAACTTGCCAAGAGTAGATAGCAAACACCGCTTCAACCTTTCGTCACTCTCAGATCGCCTTGATCGACTGAAAAAGGATTCATCTGGAGATGCCACAGCAGCAGCAGCGGCGATGTCAGCGACGGGTGTGGCTGCAGCAGTTACCCTCCGACCCGAACCTCGAGTTCTGCATGGTCATACTCTGACGAAAGAGGTCACTTTTCGAGATGTGTGCTATGCCATCCGTGATACTGCATTCGTCACAAGTGATTTGCCAGTCATTGTGAGTCTAGAGGTCCATGCTAGCCTTAAGCAGCAGGAGACGATAGTGGAGATCATGGAAGAAGCTTGGAAAGGGATGCTGGTGGACCCAACACCAGAACTAGCGGCCGAGTTGGAACGGGGTGACTATAGGCATTTACCCAGCCCTGATTCGCTCCGAAATAAGATCTTGATCAAGGTGAAGTGGGTCTCTGACCCCTCAAAATCAGAGACAGATATACCATCTGTTGAAATTTCTGAAACAGCAGTTGGTGCTACACAGACATCCAAACCTCCAGAGAGTGACGCGAAAGCCGTGGCCGCTCAACCAGCAAAGAAGAAACCTGTAAAAATTCTGCATGCCCTGAGTCGCTTTGCGATATACACTCGGGGTTACACCTTTCGTGAATTCAGGCAACCTGGTAAACAACCCTCTGCGATACGTCGCTTTCCTTTCCAACAAACGGCATGATGATGACAAGGAGGTTGACTTTGAATTGGATCCACAGAAGCAAATATACCGACCCACGTATTCTCTCTTTCGGAAACGGCGGTAAAAGATGCTCACGAGAACCAGCGTCAGGCTCTGTTTAACCACAACAAAAATTTCATGATGCGTGCCTATCCCTCAGGAATGCGAGTTGACTCCTCCAATATTGACCCTGCATTCTTCTGGCGCCAAGGCATCCAGATCGTTGCCTTGAATTGGCAAAATTGCGATAAAGGCATGATGCTCAACAAAGGGATGTTCGCCCGCTCCAAGGGATGGGTGCTGAAACCAGAGGAATACCGGGGAGCGGCATGGACAGAAAGGCGTGACTCGGCTGGAAGCGGTTGTGGCGCAAACCGCCGCCATGCTTTGCACCTGTCAATTCAGATTTATGCAGGCCAGAATATTCCACTCCCGAGAGGAGATGTGCATGATAGAAGCTTCCGTCCCTATCTATCCTGTGAGCTGCACGTTGAGCGACCGAGAGACAGCATCCACCCGAACAATGACAGCAATGATAGCGGAAGTGCAAAATATAAGCGTCGTACTGCGACCTGCAGTGGTGTCGATCCTGATTTTGGTGGCCAGGCATTACAGTTTCCCAGCGCATCTGGGGTGATCGAACAGTTGAGTTTCCTAAGGTCAGTACGAGGTCGATTCAGTCGGCACTCTAATGTCGATTCAATATCTCGCATTACTGCTAGAGACTGCGTTCATCTCCTGCACTCATTGTTCTTTGTCTTGCTTAACGCATGTGTCTAAATTTGGAAAATTCCCACGGAAGTCTAACGAGATGCCACGTCAATGCTCTCTGAGTCGAATTTCCATTGCGAGGCATTCTGTGTAAAGTGGGCTCAGTACAAACTTCGCGCAGACGGCGCTTCTTGTAAATGATGTCATTCAGCCTTGCAGCCAGAAAACATTTACTTTTCTTTGCTCCCTTCTTGCCGGTTCCGTTAAAGGCATCTCCGCAATATCAGATTTTGTTTTGAATGCGCGCTAAGATTGCTGCAGGATCAAAGTAAAGGACGACGAGATTGGCAAAGACGACCTAGCCGCGTGGGCATGCTTGAGACTGGATAACCTACGGCAAGGGTTCCGGTTCATTCGCTTGTTCGATACAGAAGACTCACCGACATCGGGAGTTCTTTTAGTCAAGATCTTGAAACAGGTTACTTAATAGAAATCACTGACCAAGGATACCACATTTCGCTGAGGCCGGCGAATAATCCCTAACTCATGTATGTCATTCGCCACAATATGCGCGTGAAACGGGCAATATTTTTTTTTATCAAATCCAAAATGATTTCCCAAACAGGACCGCTGCGAGATACATACCTCGTGCAGGAACAAGATCGGTAGTCGCTGTAACAGGGATTCCCTTAACGGCCATACACACATACCTGTGTAATTAGACTTTATTATCATCCACTGGCTTTTATCGGGTTGTCAATTCTGCTGCCGCATCGTCGCCAAAACGGGGAACAAACATGCCAACTAGTTTTGTAGCGGCATTAAAGGCAAAGTTCCCAACGCTTCATGCTTGTAAGCAGATATACGTAGCCCGATGTGGTCATTTGGCCCACAGTGACGACTGAGAGAACGTGGACAATATCGATTTGGCCCATACTTACGTACTCCGTATACATGCATACAGGCATAGTATGGATGTACATCGATCATTGACATGTGGGCTGTCAACTGACAGATCTCGTATACTCGAAACGGACACCCACCAGCGGTATCAGCCCTCGTTAGAAAGAAAGAAAGAGAGAGAGAGAAAAAAAAAACAAAAAAAAAAAAAAAAACAACCACAGCCTGAAAATCGACTCCAGTGATAAACTAGATGGGATCTGTTGTTCCAGTAATTTCTTTCCTGATTGAGATAGACAACAGGCGACAATAAAGACTTTTCACGAGGTGCCCCAAGTCACTCATGACTGTGCTCCGTAGCGTACATATGTTCCAATCCCTCGGGTATGAAGCAATCCTTCTGGTTTGAAGGAACGTCGGTGTGGGCGGTCTTTCATTGGAGCACGCTTTCTATTAAAAGCCCAATAGAGAGGCCGCATTTCATCATATCTTAAAATGCTATTTAAACAAGAAATTGATGCATCACATTTCTGCGATCATCGTCCAGTTTGCACCTTTTAGGGTTCCTGTTCGTTGAGCTAAAAGAAAAGAGATTCGAAAATGGCCTGGCCTTGTGATGCACGAACTCTTCATTTGTTGCTCACTTTAGTCTTCTATCGAACCGTTTCACTGCAGATAGAGAACAGTGGATTATTATGTATCTATCGATATGGACATTGACAACTAAAGCACTCCGAATCGTTGTATATGGGTTCCGATGTCAGAAAGTCGAATAGTCGATGCGCATTATTAGGGTCTTTTTCAGCGACGACCGTGCGATACCATTTACATCACTTGGGGATTGCTTTTTTGTTCGCCCCAGTTCCGTAGAAGTTTGGTTAACGGATGCTGTCTAGCGTCGGCACTCAAGATCATCTCAATTGTTTTCTTCAGTTCGATATGGGCCAAACCAAAGGAAATTTGCTTGGCGAAATCAAGATCAATGACTCCGGCATTCAAAGGGAACTGTAGCTCAAGACGCCTGACTGCGGAGATTCCCGAGTGAAATACTGGGATTCATGAGCATGGTTTGGATTGGTGGTGCCACTCCACGGGATTTTGACCCCATTGAAGAAATCTTCTAGTTTTTCAACCAACAAGGAATTGACACCTATAGTCTTCGATCGCTTAGCGATCTGAAATAAGGTTTCCTCAATCGCAAATGACACCAGGGCGCGTTTCCTTGATCCATCACAGATTGACTCCAGAATACGTATGCGGGGTGTAGTTAGAGGATAGTGATTCGTGTTTTGGCGTCATTGGTAGTGCGAATAACAAGCATGGCGTTTTCTTAAGAGATATGATAGAGAATTTTTGGTGTGAGGGAATCACCATGGAAGCGGACCAATCCTTCCAGCCGCGGTAATCACTCTGCGATTTAAGTTTCAAAGTACCAATGCAGACGGGTATGCAATGATATCTTTGACAAAGAGAGCCCAGATGCGGAAATTCAGCGTGGGTTTCCGAAACCAGTGCCCGTCGATCCTGCGCAGAAGCCTTGGAAATCACTGCCACCTACACGTTAGTATACTATAAACAGTAACCAATTCAGTGAACAGCCAGAATGGTGGATTTGCGGAATTGAACCGGGTATTTACTTGCTTTTTTCTCGTCAACATAGAAACAGTAAGAAGGGAGAATGACCCTCTGACAGGATCCTTCATTTATAATGTGCGGTCGCCCCGACTCGTGAATCAACCAAAAGCACAGTTCTGTCGCAAGTTGAAAGTAGATCTCAAGTCCTACCTGATCAAAACATCCCACGAGACAACAGCCATCAAGAGGCATAGAAGAACCATACCAGCAGCCACGATGACCATCTTTGAACCGTCAACGTCAGTTCTTGTCGACGCTGCGAAGGGAGCAACAGAAACAGCCACCAATCACATGTCTCCGGTACGCCCCTTCTCTGATAAAGATACGTTGTCTGAGATACTAATAGTAGCTCAATAGATGCCAGGTGTTCGTTGCCCAAAATGTGCGGACGAGGGTAAAGAAGTTTGGGTGATTCCTGGCAAGTACTGCCACGTTTGTGGTACGGCATGTTGATTGACTAAGTGTATGAATCCCATCATTTTTATATGGTTAAGGAGCGGGCTAACGCGAAAACTAGGGCAACAGCCGGAAAAGATCAAAGGCGCATCACAGCGAAATGATCTGCTAGCATTATCTTCGAATATTTCGGATTTGTCCCGCAGAATACCTTCGGAATGGAAATAATTATCGGTCTAGGAATGAAAGTGAAAAGCGGAGTCGTCGTCTAAACAGCGGAAAATCTCAGCTGGAATAGATTATTTGAAGGCTGGAGGAAAAAGGGACACAAAGCTTCACTTTCCCTGATTTCTTTTCGAAACGCAACCGACTGCTATAAGTCATTCGCTTTCCATGTACTCATTCGTGCACTTCAGTTAGCTTAACGTCAGTCCAATGCCTTAATGAATAGTATCTTGACTTGGAAAGGCAAGTCCAATTGAAAATCACTTCACATCCTCGCGTTCGAGATGCATGTACCGTACTTTTAGGCGAAAGGTCGACTATGTGGAATGGCTATACGCCTTTCAACCGTTCAAGTTGAAGATTGTCTAGCAATGGGACGTTGGACGTTGGATGTGAAGTCAAGGCCCGATGTCCAGCTGCGACCCTAGGAGTTGACTACATACATATCTTCTTGGCGCCTAGTCAGTGCACAGACCCCGTTCTCGAACCAAACCCTGCCAGTCATCGAGAGGAATAATTCAGAATGCCAGAATCCAGGCCCTTCAAGTATTGACAGGCAAGTTCTCCGCAAAGATGTCGAGTCACGGACCGTTCTCGTGGGTCTATCCACGTGGTGGCGTTTTTTCACTCATGGCAGGCCTTTGCATCGGCCAATGCTTCCCATCCAGGCGATTCGAATAGTAGTTAGAGCAGCCTCCATTATGGAGCGCAGAGTGCTGTAACTAACGTCCACGACCACCCAACAATTTTTACCCCCCAATGACAGCAAATTTCAACCCTAACCCTCCAGCTTCCAACTATGATAACATGCCCAATGAAGCAGCTATTGAGTTAGCTATTAAAGATTTACAATCTCAATCTCTTCCAAATTATAGGGCTGCAGCAATTAAATATAAAGTTAACAAATATACATTGATACAGCAGTTCAAAGACAAACAACTGTCTTGCAGCAAAGCTACATTTCTTTATCACAAATTATTAACAGATTCACAAGAAAGATTTCTACTTGATTATATCAATAAGCTTACAGTTTGAGGCTTTTCTTCTATGCCTCAAATTCTTCAAAATCTCATTGAAGAAAAACTCAAAACACAGATTGAAAAGCACTGAATTATGTGCTTTGCTGAAAGACATAAATCTAAAATCAAAAACTTATATTTATGAACAATTAATCAGCAAAAAAAAAATGCAAATAACAATATATTTTATAATCACTTCTTTGAGCTGATAAACATTCAATTTCTTGCTTGTTTGAGATTTCTAAAGTCAGTTTTGTTAATGAGTGTAAGGCTCCAGCTGTAAGCTCCACAAAAGCTAACACTGCCCCTTTTCTCAAATGTAACTAGTCTTAATTTGATTAGCTTTAGTGAGCATAACACACATATAAATAACACACTGATTTTTTTCTTCATTGAGAGAATCAGTGGCAATCTCTTTTGTCTAACAATTATATTCTTTGCTTTTTGCTTTTTGATTTTTATTAATTAAGTGAATAAGTAATCATTTTACATTTATTTATATATCAACTGAGTAAATCTTTTTATTTTATTTTTATATTTTATCATTTTATTTGAAAATATATTTGAAATAATTTTCAAAAACAAAAAAAAATATTTATTTTTTTCATTTTTTATGAAAATTCTTGCAAAAAATTTTCATCATTTGTTAATTTTTAAATGAAAGTAATTTCAAAAATATTTCATGAAGCAGTAAAATTTTTTCATAAAAAAATATTTTTTACTTAAAATACAAATTAAAAAAATTCTCAATTTATTTATAAAAAATTCATCAATACATTTTTTATGCTTCATGAATATTTCATTTTTGAAATTATATTTTTTGAGAAGTTTCACAAACAAAACTGATTTTTAAAAAACATGATCTCACTTTCAGAGCAATTAAAAATTAATTTAAAAAAATATATTTAATTAAAGTTTTTAAATGTGTTTACTTCACAAGAAAATTTAATCAAAAAAATTAAATGATATAAACTGTCAGAATTGAAGTTTGATTACAAAATTATCATTTTTGTCAAGTTTTATAATTTTTTTTTCAAAATTGAATTCTCAACTAAATTCATGAAGATTAAAGATTTTCAGAAAGTAAATTATGTGAAAACTGAATTTCATTATACATTTCAAAAAAATAAAAAAAATTTTATTTTTTAATTTAAATAATTTGCAAAATATCATCAAAAATTTATAATAATTTTTTTTCATCTGCAAAAAAACAATAATGAAACTGACAATAAATTTCATGCTTAATTTAAACAAAAACTTCACAAAATAAGTGATGAAATCAAAAATCATGTTGAATGAATGAAACATTTATTTTTATAAGTTATGAATAAGTTAATGCATTTTAAATTTAATGAACAAGAAAAACTTTCAGATACTTTTCATGAAATAATCATCATCATCACACAATGGCATTTTACTCTCACTTTCAAGAAAAAAAATGAAAATTTTGCAAAAAGTTTCATAAATAAATCTCAATAAAATTAATTCAAAAAAATTTAAAAAAAAACAAAAAATTTCATAAAAAATAAAAAAAATAAATTTAATAACAAGATTAATTTCACAAACATTATTTGCTACAGTTGTGATGAAAAAAAATAAAAATTTAAAAACTTGAAAAAAAAATAATATTAGAGTAATGCAATTATCTGATGTTAATTTTTTATTTATATTTTGTATTTAATTAAATATATTTTTTTGTAAAATCATTTATTGAATATAAATAATCAACTCATGTAAATTTTTATTGCATTTTTTTCATCATCAGTTCTGATTTTACAAAATTACTAGAACTGAAAATACATTTATTAAAAATTTTTCTTAAAATTGCTGAAAAGAATCAAGCATTTTTTGATGCTGAAAATGTCACAAACATTGTTTTTAAATGTTGAAATTTTCAAAATCAAGCATAAATTTTTTGTGAGCAAGTCATTGTTGTCAATATAAATAATAATATAATTTTAAATATGACTTGACTTTTGTAACATAATTTCATCATTTTATGAAAAAATCACTTAATTCATTTTCAGAAAACTTTACATGATTTGCTTACAGTAATTTAATCAGTTGATGTAAGAAATCTAGTGAAAAAGAAAAAATTTATATATATAATATCATGCTGTGAAATTGTAAGATTTCAGCTGTAAGCTTTGCAAAAGCTAACACTGCCTCTTTTCTCAAATGTAACTAGTCTTAATTTGATTAGCTTTAGTGAGCATAACACACATATAAATAACACACTGATTTTTCTCTTCATTGAGAAAATCAGTGACAATTTCTTTTATCTAAAAATTATATTCTTTGCTTATTAATTTTTTTTATTAATTAAGTGAATAGTAGCTATTTCACATCTGCTTATATATCAACTGAATAAATTTTTTTACTTTATATTTATATATTGTCACTTTTTTTGAAAAGTATGCTCAAAATGACTCTCAAAGACAAGAAAAAAATATTTGTTTCTTTCATTTCTCATGAAAATTCTTGCAAAAAATCTTCATCATTTATCAATTCTCAAATGAAAGTGATTTCAGAAACATCTCACAAAACAGCAGAATTTTCTTGCAAAAAAATATTTTTTACTCAAAATACAAAATTAAAAATTTTTAAATTTATTCACAAAAAATTCATCAATACATTTTTTACACTTCATAAACATTTTATCATTAAAATTATGTTTTTTAAGAAGCTTCACAAATGAAACTAACTTCTAAAGAATATGATCTCACTTTCAGAATAACTGAAAATTGATTTAAAAAAATATATTTAAGTAAAGTTTCTAGATGTGTTTACTTAACAAGAAAATTCAGTCAAAAAAACTAAATGATATAAACTATCAGAACTGAAGTCTGACTACAAAACAATTATTTTTGTTAAGCTTTACAATTTTTTTTTCAAAATTAAATTCTGAACTGAACTTGCAAAGATTGAAAATTTTCAAAAAATAAATTACATGAAGATTGAACTTCATTATACACTTCAAGAAAAATGAAAAAATTTTGTAAAAACAAACTCAACAAAAAACATTTGAAAAAAAATGAAGATTTTTTTATTTTTTAATCTAGATGATTTGCAAAATATCATTAAAAATTTATGATGATTTTTTTTCATTTGTGAAAGAATGACAATGAAATTGACAATGAATTTCATGCTCAATTTGAACAAATACTTCACAAAATAAATGATGAAATTAAAAATCATGCTGAATGAATGAAACATTTATTTTTGTAAGTTATAAATAAATTAATATGTTTCAAACTTAACAAACAAGAAAAACTTTCAGATATTGATTACAAAATAGTCATCATCATCACATGATTACACTTTATTTTTTTTCTCAAGAAAGAAAATGAAAACTTTGTGAAAACTTTCACAAATAAATCTCAACAAAATTGATTTAAGAAGAAATCTAAAAAAAAAAACAAAAAATTCTGTAAAGAATAAAAAAACAAATTTAATAATAAAATCAATCTCACAAACATTACTTGCTACAGTTGTGATGAAAAAAAACATAATTCTTTTGATTATCTCAAAAAAAGAAATAAAAATTTAAAAATTTAAAAAAAAAATAATTTTAAAGTAATGCAGTTATCTGATGTCAATTTTTTGTTTATTTTTTTGTATTTAATTAAATGCATTTTTTGTAAAATTATTTACTGAGCATAAATAATCAGCTTATGTGAATTTTTACTGCATTTTTTTCATCATCAGTTCTGATCTTACAAAGTCACTAAAACTGAAAATACATTTAATGAAAATTTCTCTCAAAATTGCTGAAAAAAATCAAGCATTTTTTGATGCTGAAAATGTCACAAATATTGTTTTTAAATGTTGAAATTTTCAAAATCAAGCACAAATTTTTCATGAGCAAGTTATTATTGTTAATATAAATAATGATATGATTTTAAACATGACTTGATTTTTGCAACATGATTTCATCATTTCATGAAAAAATCACTTAATTTATTTTCAGAAAACTCTGCATGATTCACTCGTAATGATTTAATTAATTAATGTGAAAAATCTAGTGCAAGAAAAAAAAATTATTTATGTGATGATATGCTGTAAAATTAAAAATATAGTCACTATGAATTATGATTTTTAAATATCTAAAACATATAAAAATCTTGTGAAAGCTTTTAGTGAACAAAAAGCTTGAAAGCTGACTTCTCATCAAAAAAAACTTGATTATTGAATTTGAGTCTGAAAAAAGCTCATTTTTGATCTCACTTATCAACTTTCAGAAAATGAAACTGAAATGCTTTACAAATATCTCAACAATACAATTGCTTATGATTTCATTCAATTTTTCAAATTTTTCATGAAAACATTTATTATGTTTGCTTTCAAAAAAAATAATAATTTATGAATGTGTGTAGATTATCACAACTTGAGCTTCAAAATTGTAAAAAATCATTATTCACTATCATTAATTGAGAAGCTTTTAAAGTATTTTACAAATGCTAAGATTTTCACTCATCTTGATGTCAAGAATGTTTATCATTATTTTTGCATTCAGAAAAAAAATGAATGAAAAATTGTTTTTTATACATTTCTAAAATTTTTTAAATATTGTATGATTTTTTTTAATTTGTTAAATGCTTCAGCTGCTTTTCAGTTTTATATCAACAAAACTTTTTGTGATTGTGATGCTTTTATGATAATTTATTTAAATAATGTTGTGATATACTTTATAAATGAGGAAAATTATGTTCAACATGTTCATCAAGTTTTAAAAACACTCATAACTGCTGATTTTTATTGCAAAATCTTCAAATATTATTGTAATGTTCACAAAATAAATTTTTTCAGATATATTGTATCAGCTGATGAAATATTTATAAAAAATTATATGTGAAAATCATTTTGATCTGACTGAAACTCAACTTGTGAAGAAATATTCAAGTATTTTTAGAATTTGCAAATTTTTATCATCATTTTATTTTAAAGTTCTCAAAAATCACTTTCAATTTTATTAATATGCTGAAAAATGAAGAACAGAATAAAAAAATCAGACATTACAAGAAATGAAAATTAAATAAAAAAAATGAAAAAAATTTTCTCACGAGAAAAACTTGTAAAATTTTTTATGTTTTGAAAAAAATTTTTGTAAATGTTATCATGCTTTATCACTTCAATTCTGATCATCAAATACATTTTGAAATTAATATTTCTGATTTTGTCATCTCAGAAATTATTACTCAATTAAATGACTTCTGAAATTGAGTATTTGTGACTGTGTATTCACAGAAGATGAAACTCACAAAACATAATTATGATATTTATAATCAAGAACTCTTGATCATTGTTAAATTTTTTAAACACTGATGTTATTAACTAGAAAGCTTGCAAAAATTTGTTTTAGTAATAATAAATCATGATAATTTTTTTTACTTTGCAATAATAAAAAATTTATTTAGACAACAAGTTCATTAAGTTCAGAAGTTAATAATTTTTTGATTTACTGTGAAATATTAAAAAAAGTTAATATTTTTTTGATTTACTGTGAAATATTAGAAAAAAAAAATTCAGCTGATGAATTTTTGCAGTGATCAGATTATGTGAAAGAAATAAATCACAAAAATATTTAAAAACATAAAACTGTAAATCAATTTTGTATCATGTTTTTTTTTTGAAAAAACAAATTGTGCTGATGAAAAACTTAAGCTAATAAATGCTTCATTCAAGTTTTTTGAAAAAAAAAATGATGTGCAATTTTTTTCTGTGAAGTTTATGATACAAATCAAAAAACTACTCATAAAAATTTTTTCATATGAAATATATTAAAATAAAAAATTTGAATTGAAAATTGCAAGTGTTTGTGAATTAATTCATGATAAAAATTTTTATAATACTGAAAATTTTCACAAAACAAATGAAATATTTTGCAATTTTATTTCAGCATTATCTGAACTGCTAAATGCTGACAAGCATATGACAAAAATTTAAAAAAAAAATGAATTTTTAATGAGAACATGTTGTTTTACAATAATTATTTATATATCTCAATCAATAAAGCTTTACAATTAAAGTTAGTCAAACAACATCATGATACATTTTTGACAAATTATTTTGCTACAAAGCAAATTTACAAATTACTTTCACAAAAGTATTATTGATCATGAATGAAAAATATAATTCAGAAATACTATGAAGTTTGTGAAGTATGTATGAGTTTACAAATTATCAGAATTAAATCACATGAAGAACTTAATTCATTATTAATTTTTGTGAATTTTTGAAATCAAATCAGCATGAATGTCATTATTAATTTTTTGCAAAGTAAGAACATTGAGAAAGCTAAGTTTTACTGCATTTTAGTAATTGTTGATTGCTTTAGCAAGATGACTCATTTTATTTTTATAATTAAAAAGCTCATTGTGAAGCAATTAATGCATTTTATTATTTATGAAATTATAAAACTTCATGAAGTATTTCTAAATATAATTTTTAACTGTGAATTTTTATTCATCAATAAATTCTGAAGTAATTTTCTGCATATACTGAAAATTTTACAAAATTTAAGTACTGTTTTTCATTTTCAGATGAATAATCAAATTAAGTGATTAAATAATATTCTAAAATAATATCTGCAAAGCTTTATCAATTACAATTAAAATGATTGAATATTCTGATTGTTTCTTGCTGAGTTTGCTTACAACAATTCTCAATATTTTTTAACAAAAAAACTTTTTTTTAAGTTATGTATGAGCTAAATTCACAAATGACTTTTGTGAAATCAAGTGAGTACATTTTTGAGATAAAAAATTTTCAAAATCAGATGAACATCATTTGTAAATGTCAAAATCAAGTGAAAAAGTTTTTTATGAAAATACAAGTTTATTAAAAAAATATTATGATAAAAAACACATGTCAAAATTTTACATTATTGAAAATAAAATTTAACTTAGTTTAAAAAATATCAAGACAATCTGTGTAAGTAAGAAGCTTGATTTTTTACACACTGATTTTTGTAAAATTGTGAAAAAAAATAAACAAGCAAGTGTATTGTTTGAAACTTTCATCAGATTTTACAAGCATTTACAATGTTTTTCATGTATTCTTGCTTTATAATTACAAGAAAATAAATGATATTAATAACACAACTCATCACTCAGTTTATAAAGCACTTGAAGAAAAACAAAAGTTTTAAATTAAAATTATAACTGATTTTCACAAAGAAAATCAACAACTTCAGTATTTTATTTAATAAAAAAATAAAAAAATAAAAAAAATAAATTTATCTGAAAATTTGCTGCAAATCTCAAACATTTACAAAAATTTTTGTTAAATATCATAATGTTAATTCTGACAAATTCAACTTGCAAGTCTTTCATTATTTTGCAAAAAACTAAAAATTTTATTTTGAGAAAGCTTAACATGTATATAATATTCATGAATGATTTTAGATTACTTATTTTACAATTTTATGTGAAAAGTTAATTTAATCTCAATGATAATTATATTTTTGATAATAAATTCATGTTACATGATTTACTGCATATCATGATATCTCATTTTTATTTTCATTATAATTGCATACTGAAATGCTTTTACTTCTGAAAAAAACAGAAAATATTTTAATAAAAATAATTATTGCATTTCTCACAAAATTTATTAAATATACACAAAATAAACTGATGAGTTTTGTGAGTTCTGCTCAGTTTTTAATATTAATTACATTTTTATTTGTAAGAGAGTAATTGTTCAGTTTGAATGATCAACATTGCTTCATGAAATTAAATTTAAATTACAAAACTTTTCTGATTAGTTACATTAATCAGATTAATTAATTTGAGAATTGACATTTTGATTCAGCAAAACTTTTTTATGAATGATTTAAAATCAGTATCAACTGATGATAAAAACAATTCTGAAAGTCTCATCAGTGTGATTGATAAACACTTTACAAAATAATTTTCAGAAAACAAGTTGTGAAAATAACTTGTTGTTTAAACATTTTGTGAAATCATTAATGAAATCTGACAATTTTATTAACAGTATCACAAAATATTGATCAGCACATCATAATTAATTTTTTATTTTTTAAAATTATTTTGCAGAAACACTTCTGCAGAAAAATAAAATATATTTTTTTTATAATTATCTGACAGCAAAATAAACACATTTACAAAAATTTGTTGTGAAGTGAAAAAAACAGCAGCATGATCAGCAGAAATCATCAAAATCATTTGCACTGAAATTGTGAAAATTATTAAAATTGTCTGCATTACTGATGTAAAATTTGTTGTTCACAAAGTCAGTAACATTTTGTTGACATAATGAAAAAAATATTCAAAACTGACAGAGCAGACAACAGAGTTAATTTGCAAAATTTGCACATGCAAATCAAGTTTTTGCATTTCATAATAAAATTGACTTGTCAGAATCTGATTTTGCTCACAAAATGCAGCAAAATTGATCAGAGTTTGTTCACAAACAAAACTCATTAAAATTTAATTATAAGAGTTTATTAATTTTATTGAAGTTAATTGCTGATTTTGAGTCAAAAAATATTCACTCAGAAAAAAAAACATTGAAATTGATTTTTTATATAAATCAGAAATTTTCAAAATATGTATTTGAGTTCTGAGAACTTGTTATGAAAAAAAAATTATTGAATTGTTAGCATGAAAAACTTGCAAAAAATGTTTGCAAAACAAGTTTTGTTAAAATTGTATAATCACTTTCACAAAAATCAATACTCATCAACATTTCAATATTAAAATTTTCATGATTGAAGTTGACTGTCATTCAGCATATTCAAATGAAAAAACACTGCAAGAGAAATTGATATTGAAATTGTTGAAAGATGTGACTGATGATTGTTGCTATATTTTTGTTAATCTAGCTCATTTCATAAAATCAGCTGCAAAAACTTCTAACTGCTGATGATTGCTTGCAAAACTGATAGCTTGTGATGCTGATTGCTTGCAAGATTGATAATCTACAATATTAATTGCTTGTAAAGTTACTTGTGAAGTTAATATAAGCTTACAAAGTTTTAGTATCACTACAGAGTGATATAAATCTCTCATAAAGTTTTTTTTTAATGAAATTGATGAATCTGACACTGAAAAGATTATACTCACTGAAAATGAGTTTTGATTTAATCAAGAAAAAAAAAAAAAACTGAATTGCTAAAAGCTGTTGTTATCACTTTTGCAAAGTTAAGCTATACTCAATTGAAAAAAATTCATTTTTATAAATCAAAACAAAAAAACACAGCAACAATTGTCTGACTGATGCAGCTGTATTATGTACAGCTGCAACAGTAAAAATTATAAGTTCAAATTTCATCATGATTATTAAAGTTGTCATGCATTTTTTAATTAAAATACATAATGTTTTTTCAAGATCATGCACAGTGAGATGATCTTAACAAATTTTTTTTTTTGCTTTGTGAATTAGCAACTGCTTTTGTGAAAATATTTTACAAAACTGAAGTAATGAAAGTCAGTACTTACATTATAAAATTTAGTCTGTAAAAATTTAATAAATGATAAAGCTGTCATGATGAAATTTGATATAATTGATATTATCTGTACTGCAAAATTTTTTGTTAGTTAAGAAAATATTTTTTTTCACAAAATTTTTTAGTTCTCATAAAAATTTGTTATTGAGACTTCAATAACTATTAAGTTTATATGCTCTGAAGAAATTAAAGTTTTCACAGAAAGAAAAAAACTGTAAAATCTCAGCTGTAAGCTTTGCAAAAGCTAATACTGTTTCTTTTCTCAAATGTAATTAATTTTAATTTGATTAGCTTTAGCAAGCTGCAAGCATAACACACACATAAATAACACACTGATTTTCCTCTTCATTGAAAGAATCAGTAGCAATTTTTTTTCTTTAAAAACTATATTCTTTGCTTATTGATTTTCTTCTTGATTAAGTGAATAGTAGCTATTTCATGCCTGCTTATATATCAACTGAATAGATTTTTTTACTTTATTTTTATAAAATTGAAGATATAATTATTATGAATTATAATCTTCAAATATCTGAAGTATATAAAAATTTCACAAAAGCTTTCAGTAAACAAAAAGTTTGAAAGTTGACTTCTCATCAGAAAAAAAACTTAATTATTAAACTTGAGTCAGAAAAAAAACTCATTTTTAATTTTATTTATTAACTTTGAGAAAATGAAACTGAAACATTTTGTGAATATTTCAACAATACAATTGCTTATGATTTCATTCATTTTTTCAAATTATTTATGAAAACATTAATTATGTTTGCTTTTAAAAAAATAATAATTTATAAATGTATGTGAACTATTGTAATTTGAACTTCAAAATTGTGAAGAATTATTATTCATTATCATTAATTAAAAATTTTTTGAGACATCTTGCAAATGCTAAAATTTTCACTTATTTTAATGTTAAAAATGTTTGTCATCATCTTTACATTCAGAAGAAAAATAAATAAAAATTTTTTTTTTACATATTTCTAAAATTTTTAAATATTATATAATTTTTTTGATTTGTTAAATACTTCAGCTGCTTTTCAGTTTTATATTAACAAAACTTTTTGTAATTATGATGCTTTTATGATAATTTATTTGAATGATATTGTGATGTACTTCACAAACAAGAAAAATCATGTTCAACATGTTCATGAAATTTTAAAAATATTCATGACAGCTGATTTTTACTGCAAAGTTTTCAAGTGTTATTTTAATATTCACAAAATAAATTTTCTTAAGTATATTGTATCAGCTGATGAAATATTTATGAAAAAGTCATATATAAAAATCATTTTAGTCTGATTAAAACTCAATTTGTGAAGAAATATTTAAATATTTTTAGAATTTGTAAATTTTAATCATTATTTTATTTCAAAATTCTCAAAAATCACTTTAAATTCTACTAATATGCTGAAGAATGAAAATCAAAATAAAAAAAAAATTAGATATTACAAGAAACAAGAATTGAATAAAAAAAATGAAAAAATTTTTCTCACAAAAAAAACTTGTGAAGTTTTTTATATTTTGAAAAAAAAATTTATAAATATTGTCATACTTCATCACTTTAACTTTGATTATTAAATATATTTTGAAACTGATGTTTCTGACTTTATCATATCTGAAATCATTACTTAACTGAATGATTTTCAAAATTGAGTATTTGTGATTATGTATTTGTGAAAGATGAAATTTATAAAACACAATTATAATATTCATGATCAAGAATTTTTGATTATTGTTGAATTTTTTAAACACTGACATTATTGACTAAAAAACTTGTAAAAGTCTGTTCTAGTAATAACAAATCATAATAATCTTCATTAATTTGCAACAGCAAAAAACTTATCTAAATGACAAGTTCATTGAATTTAAAAATTAATAATTTTTTAATTTATTATGAAACATCAGAAGAAAAATAAAAATTCAGCTGATGAATTTTTACAATGATTAAATTATGCAGAAAAAGCAAATTGCAAAAACATTCAAGAACATGAAACTGCAAATCAGTTTTATATCATATTTTTTTAAAAAAAACAAATTATGCTGATAAAAAAC
This sequence comes from Emydomyces testavorans, assembly GCA_029449355.1. Classification (NCBI taxonomy): domain Eukaryota; kingdom Fungi; phylum Ascomycota; class Eurotiomycetes; order Onygenales; family Nannizziopsiaceae; genus Emydomyces; species Emydomyces testavorans. The sequence goes on from CP120628.1 coordinate 6,374,589, forward strand.
TTAAGCTGACAAATACTTCACTTAAACCTTTTTAAAAAAAAATAATGCACAATTTTTTTTTGTAAAGCTTATGATACAAATCAAGAAATTATTTACAAAAATTTTTTCAGATGAAACATATCAGAATAAAAAATTTGAACTGAAAATTATAAATGTTCACAAATTAATTCATGATGAAAATTTTTATAATACTGAAAATTTTTACAAAACAAATAAAATGTTGTGCAATTTTATTTCAGCATTATTTGAACTGCTAAATGCTGATGAGTACACAGTAAAAATTAAAAAAAAAATAAAATTTCATTCTTGATTCACAAAAAAATGAATTTTTAAGAAAAACATGTTGTTTTACAATGATTGTTTATACATTTCAATTAATGAAATTTTACAATTAAAATTAATCAGATAGCATCATGATACACTTTTGATATATCATTTTCCTATAAAATAAATTTATCAATTATTTTTGTAAAAAGTACTATTGATTATAAATGAAGAATATGATTTAGAAATACTGTGAAGTTTGTGAAGTATGCATAAATTTGTGAGTTATTAAAATTAAATTACATAAAAAACTTAATTCATTGTTGATTTCTGCAAACTCTTGAAATGAAATCAGCATGAATATCATTATTAATTTTTTCTGAAGTAAGAATATTGAAAAAGTTGAGTTTAATTGTATTTTAGTGATTGTTAATCACTTTAACAAAATAACCTATTTCATTTTTGTGATTAAAAAGCTCACTATGAAGCAATTGATACATTTTATTATTTGTGAAGTTATAAAACTTCATGAAATATTTCTAAATATCATTTCTGACTGTGAATTTTTATTCATCAGTGAATTTTAAAATGATTTTTTGCATATATTGAAAATCTCATAAAATTTAAATATTGTTTTTCACTTTCAAATAAATAATCAAACTGAGTGATTAAATAATACTCTGAAATAATATTTATGAAATTTTGTTAACTACAATCAAAATGACTGAATACTTTAATTGTTTTTTGCTAAATTTACTTACAATAATTTTTAACATTTTTTAATAAATTTTTTTTTTCAAATTATGTATGAGCTGAATTTGTAAATGATTCTTGCATAATTAAATAAATATATTTTTAAAATAAAAAACTTCTGAAATTAAGCAGATATCATTCATAAATACTGAAATCAAGTCAGAAAATTTTTTGTGAAAATACAAGTTTATTAAAAAAAAATATTATGACAAAAAATATATATCAAAATTTTACATTGTTGAAAATAAAATGTGATTTAGCTTAAAAAATATTAAAACAATTTATGCAAGTAAGAAGCTTGATTTTTTACACATTAATTTTTGTAAAATTGTGAAAAAAATAAACAAGCAAGTTTATTGTCTGAAACTTTCATCAAATTTTATGAGCATTCACAATGTTTTTCATGTATTCTTGCTTTGTAATTACAAGAAAATGAATGATGTTGATAGCACAGCTTATCATTCAGTTTGTGAAGCATTTAAAAAAAAACAAAAATTTCAAATCAGAATTATAACTGATTTTTACAAAAAAAACTGACAATTTTAATATTTTGTTCAATGAAAAAAATAAAAAAATAAAAAAATGAATTTATCTGAAAATCTGCTGTGAATCTCAAACACTTACAAAAATTTTTTGTCAAATATTATAATGTTAATTCTGATAAATTTAATTTGTAAGTTTTTTATTGTTTTGTAAAAAACTAAAAATTTTATTCTGAAAAAGCATAACATGTATATAATATTTATGAATAATTTTAATTATTTATTTTACAAGCTTGTGTGAAAAGTTAATTGAATTTTAATGATAATTATATTCTTGATAATGAATTCATATTACATGATTTACTACATATCATGATAATTTATTTTTATTTTTATTACAATTGCATACTGAGATGCTCTTACTTCTGAAAGAAATAAAAAACACTTTAATAAAAACAATTATTGCATTTTTCATGAAACTCATCAAATATGCACAAAACAAACTAACAAACTTTGTGAATTTTGCTCAGTTCTTGACACTGATTACATTTTTGTTCATAAAAAAATAATTGTTTGATTTAAGTAATTAACATTATTTTGCAAAATTAAATTCAAATCATAAAGCTTTTCTGATTAGCTGCATCAATTAAATTAATTAATTTGAAAATTAATATTTTAATTTAGTAAAGTTTTTTCATAAAAAATCTAAAATCAATACTGACTGATGATGAAGACAATTTTGAAAATGTTATTGATGTAATTGATAAACACTTTACAAAATAATTTTCAGAAAATAAATTATGAAAGTGATTTATCATTTAAATATTTTGCAAAATCATCACTGAAATTTGACAGTTTCATTGATAATGACATAAAATATTAACTGATACATCATAATTATTTTTTTATTTTTTAGAATTATTTTGTGAAAACATTTCTACAAAAAAATGAAATATATTTTTTTTATGTTCATCTGATGATGAAATAAACACACTCATAAAAACTTTTCATGAAGAAAAAAAAAACAGCATCACAGTCAGCAGAAATTATTGAAGTTGTTTGTATTCTGCTTGCTGACAAAAAATTTAAAATTTGTGAAGTCATTTGCACTGAAATTGTGACAATCATTAAAGTCATCTGCATCACTGATGCAGAATTTGTTGTTTGTGAAGTTGATTGCATTTTATTTGCATAATGAAAAAAATGCTTAGAGTCAACAAAATAAACAGCAAAAATAACTCATGAAATTTGCACATAAATGTTAAGTTTCTGCATTTTATGACAGAGTTAACTTGTTGAAGTCTGATTCTGCTCATAAAAAACAGCAAAGTTAGTTGAAATTTGCTTGTGAACAAAACTCATTGAAGTTCATTTGCAAGAGTTTATCAGACTCATCAGAATTAATTGCTGACTTCAAGTTAAAAAATACTTGCTTATAAAAAAAGCATCAGAATCATTTTTTATATAAATCAAAAATTTTTAAAATGTGTATTTGAATTTTGCAAACTTGTCATGAAGAAAAAAATTATTAAATTGTTAGCATGAAAGCTTGTAAAGAATATTTGTGAAGCAAGTTCTGCTGAAAATTTCATAGCTTCATTTCATAAAATTTTGAACTCATTTGCACAACATGACAATTATTTCTGAAAACAAATACTCATCAACATTTTAACATTGAAGTTCTCAGTATCTGAAAAAATAAATGATTAAAATCAACTGTCATTCAATATATTTAAATAAAAAAACATTTGCAAGAAACTTTGTGAAGAAAATTTAATTAATATTAAATTGTTAAAAGATATGACTGATGAATTGTTGCTATATTCTTGTTAGTTTAGCTCACTTCATGAAATCAGCTGCAAAAACTTCTAATTGCTGGCAATAACTTGCAAAGTTGATAGCTTGCAATGTCAATCATTCACAAAGTTAATATAAGTTTGCAAAACTGATATGAGTTTGTGAAATTTCATTAGTGTTGCAAAGCAATATAAATCTCTCATAAAGTTTTTTTTTTGATAAAATTGATGAATCTGATGCTGAAAAGATTATACTCACTGAAAATGAATTTTGATTTAATCAAGAAAAAAAAACTGAATTGCTAAAAGCTGTTGTTATCACTTTCATAAAGTTAAGTTATGCTTAACTGAAAAAAATTCATCTTCATGAATAAAAAGTAAACTTTTACAAGTTAAAATAAGAAAATACAACAACAATCATCTGATTGATGCAACTGTATTATATATAACTGCAACAATGAAGATTGTGAGTTCAAATCTCATCATAATCATTAAAATTGTCATGTATTTTTTAATTAAAATGCATAATGTTTTCTCAAAATCATGCACAGCTGAATGATTTCAACAGATTTTTTTTATTTTGTGAATCAGCAATTGTTTTTACAAAAATATATTACAAAACTGAAGTGATAAAAGCCAGTGCTTACATCATTAAATTTAATTCACAAAAGTTTAATAAATGATAAAATTGTCACAACAAAATTTAATATAACTGATATTATTTATACTGCAAAGTTTTTTTGCTAGCTAAAAAAATATTTTTTTTTTTGCAAAAAAATAATTTTTTTTCATAAAATTTTTTAGTTCTTGTGAAATTTTTTTATTAAAACTTTAATAATTATTAAGTTTATATGCTCTGAAAAGATCAGAATTTTTGTAAAAAAAAATTGTAAAATTTCAGTTGTAAGTTTTGTGAAAACTAATACTGTTTTTTTTCTCAAATGTAACTAGTTTTAATTTGATTAGCTTTAATGAGCATAACACACATATAAATAAAACACTGATTTTCCTCTTCATTGAGAGAATCAGTGACAATTTTTTTTGTTTAACAACTATATTTTTTGCTTCTTGATTCTTATTGATTAAGTGAATAGTAGTCATTTCATGTTTACTTATATATCAACTGAATAAATTTTTTTACTCTATTCTTATAATGAGATTCATTCAGTTTAGAAAAAAACTCAACAGTATTACATTTTATTCAAAAATATATACAATTTTGATGAGAAAAAATTCATGCTGAAAATGCTGAAGATGCTTAAAAAAATTATTACAGTTAAGATATTAAAAACTGATTAAATATTGAGAACAATACAGAATGACAATAAAAATCTCATTTCATTATTAATATACATTTGTGCTGACAGAACAGCACTTTCATTATTTTTTATTTTTAAAAAAAATTCAGAAGATTTTTAAAATATTTGACTCATTAATTTTAAAATTAAAAAACATTAAATTTTTTTGCTGTTTTTGAAAACAACTAAAGCAATAATGAATTTAAGTTGAAGTTTTTCAAATAATTTAATTTACTAACAAGAAAAAAGCATAACAGATGTTTTTTTATTGTTGATGAACATTCATCTCATGTTGATTTTGAATTTATCAACTATACTGATCAGAATAATATTTTTTTTTGTTTTTTTGTTTCATTTTACACATCAATTATAATCACTAAATATTGAGATATTTGAATCACTGTCACATGTTTATTCAAAATATTTAAATAATTTTTTTTGTGATGAATTTGAATTTAATCAAATGAATAAATCAGCTTTTTAATGAATATTTCATTCAGCTTGAAAAGAGATTATTACATCAGAAAATATATTATTTAAATTTGAAAAAGCTGATATTTATTTTATAAATTCTGAAAAAGTTATATCAAGCTTATGCTCAAGAATTTTTTTAGTTCAATTATGCTCAAAAATTCCTACTAATGCTGAAAGTGTCAGATTTTTTGCTCAGAATTTTACTAAAAATGCAATTTTTTAAAATTCAAACATTAAGTTTTTAATTAAAGTTACTGAGTGTTTAATTTTTTATAATGAGATTTTATATATTGAAAATAATAATTTGATTTAAGCTTTATGAATTGAATGCAAGCAGCAACAGTATAAAAAAATCATGAATTTTTTAAACTCTGATCAGTTAAATCAAGCTCAGTTCTTTTTTTTTAACAAAATGATTGAGATTAAAAAAATTAAAAAAATTAAAAAATGAAAAAAAAAACAACTTGCAGCTCAGAAAAAATATAAAAAGCTTCAAAAAATTATTGCAAAGAATTTAAAAACTGCTGAGCTTGCTAAACAAAAAAAAAATTCATGAAGCAATTTATATAAAAACTCAATGCTTAAAAATTGCTGATAAAGCTGTCAAAGCAGCTCAACAAGAGATTTTAAAAATAAAAAAAAAAATCTGTAAAACTCAAGAAGAAGCTGAAAAGCAAAAATAAACTTATAAGCAGCAGAAAGTTAAAAAAAATAAAAAACTCAAAAAATTTGTCAAAATAAAAAAACAGCAAGAATTTTTAAAAACTTAATTAGTTAAAATTCACTCATTATAAATTTTATTATTACAAAACAGATTTTCAAAAATTTTGTCAAATCAAAATCAATTCACTCAGCTTCAAATTCAAATATTGCTGTTGTCTCAACTTCAAAAAATTAAAATCAGCTTGCTTTCACTTCAGTCACATTATTAAATCTTTCAGACAAATTTTGAATTATTTATAAAGATTTTTATGTAATATTTCATTTAATCTACAAGTAGTTAATATCTAATTTGAATATCTTATTTCATTGTTGAGAAATCATGGTTTTAAGAAGAGGAGTCAGTTTTGAACTCACTATCATTGAAGGGTAAAAATCATTGAGTGGACCATGATTGAATACATTATTCAAGAAAGACTGAATTCTGCTGCAACTTGCTATTCTGTGAAAGCTGGCAATGTCACTGAATCTTCTGCTCTGCTGGCTGAAGAGCACTGATTTAGTTTCTTCCAACTTGATCACAATAATAAACATGATCATGAGTTGCATGCTCTGAGATTGTCCTAACCAATAGGAAGCTTATCAGCTAGAGAGGTCACATTTGGAATTTGGTTAAAGCTGTGCCATTGCTCTTTGAGCATGCTCCACATCTGCAGTTGTTATATGATAGTGGAAATTTTTTCATATCAGAATATCATGTGTTTGATAAACTCTTTGAGTAGCAATCATGTGTTAGTTATTTCAGAGAAATGATTGATTCACCATTGCTCAACTATGGTAAACATGTATTTACTAGAACAGATCAGCAGCTCTTCATAATATGTATGATTTTTCTAATAAGGCAGTTCAAACAAACATCTTTGTATCTCATAAGATTTTTAATGCCTTCCACAACATACATACAAAAGATGTACATGACAGTGCTTTTGTAAAAGTTTGTACAGAGAAGTTTGTAGATTTGAATCTGTTTCAATTTCTCAAAGTAATTAGTTTATAAAATTAAAAATGAAGAAATTTGAATTTATTTTATTGTATTGTTCAAATGTTTGTGCTGCTCAAATGTTCAAATTCTTATATTATTATCTCATATATAATTCTCAAAACACAGTATATTTGCTGACATAAAACTCATAAATAATTTTTCTTTACAATCAGAATCTCAACTGATTTTAAGTCAGATATCTTGAGTATTGAAGTCTGATTTTTAATTTAAATCAGATGTGAAAGATGAAGCTGTATCTGCTGTTGATTTTGTCATTATTAAATTCATCACTAAATTCACTGTAAATGCTAAATTAACTGTAAATACTTCATGATTTGATGCTTAACAGTTGAATTTTTCACAAAATAATAAAAAAAAACTGCTTGATTAAAAAAAGAAAAATAAATGAAAATAATTTACTGATGTGTTAATCATTCAGATATATATTAAAATAAACAATGAAATATTTTTTACAAAAAACTTCACAAATTTTTGTATGATATTTTTCAGATTGATATCAAAAATTCTTCATGTTTGCTTGCTCATCTGATAAAAGCTCATCAAATTTATTGTAATTTTGAGAAGCAAAAATTTGAAAAAACAAAATCTGAAAAAAAATTACAACAAGTATTGAATTAATGAATAAAAATTATAAATAATGAAAAATAAAAAAAACTTGTAATTTTTTTTACTGCTGCTTCTGAGCAAATGCAGCATTGTTAAATCTTACAAAAACTGCAAAATAACATGATGACATAAATGCTTTATAAAAAATTTGAAAAAAATAAAATCTCTGAGAATTCATCTTCTAATTTTTCTTTAACTGAGTCATCAAAAACATTCTCACAGTTAAATACTATTACATGAAATTCACAATCTTTCTCATGAGTAAATTCATCACAGAATGACTCTCAGTTAGCAAATGAAATGACAAACATTAAAAATATGATTTTTACTCTTGCAAAAACAAATTCACAATTTATGACATTGCAGCAGCAGCAGCAGAATGAGATTAATAAAATTTGAATAAAAATGAGAGAAATGAAACAGAAAGTAAATCAGCAAGTGAGTGAAATTATGAAAATTCTTCAAGAGATAAGAAAAAATGCTGATAGTGAAATCTAGCTTACATATATATATATATATATATATATATATATATATATATATATATATATTACAATACAATCAGATTATCAAGATATTAATATAAAAGTGAGCTTCATATAATCAGTAAGCTTGAGAATTATTGCTATATAAATTAACAAATAAGCTTCTTCAGAGTCTGATCAGCCTCTTGTTCAATTTCATGTTAATTTCTCATTGAATTTCTTGTTGAATTTCTTGTTGAATTTCTTATTCAAACTTTTGTTCAAATTCTTGTTCAACTCTTCATTCAAACTCTTGTTTAATTTTCTGTTCAATCTTCTGTTTAAACTCTCATTTAATTTTTTGTTCAAATCTTCATTCAAACTTCTGTTCAAACTCTTCTTCAGACTTCTAAAATATTTCTCTAATGATAGAGATGAGCAATTGAAAAACAAGCTGATTTGATTACTTCTTAGGCAGATCATCATGTTCAAGAACAGACAGAAGATCAAGTAATAAGCTGCAATAAAAAACAGTTTTACTTGATTCATATAATGAAAAGATATTTGAGTTCAGTATATTTGAACAATATCAAATTTGTGCTCAACTGCTATATGCTTTTTTGACATGATCTTGTTGAATAAATTAATAATTACTGATTTCCATTTAACTGATCTTCTTAAAATTTTTGATAAGCTTTTATTGTGACAGAAAAGTCAGTATAAACTGAATTCTCAAAAACATACAGATGCTGCTTTTCTGAAAGATTTTAAAAAAAAATTTGAAATTCTAACTTTATATCACTTGTTTTAAAGAAAGTTTAATTTTCTTGATTTTTTATAAAAAACTTTGCAATTGAGAAAAGTAATTCATCTGATGTTATAATTCTCTGAAACTTGAAGTTATGATAATGTATTAATGCTTATGATTTAAGTAATAAAACTGTTGATGCTTTTATGAATGATAAATTCATTGAAAAATTTCATCAATATAATCTCATATTACATCTTTTTCATCAGCATTTCAAATACAACAGACATAATACTGAAGTTTTTCAATGATCAATCAACTGAAATCTTAATGAAGAAGTTTTTCAAAATATTTAGAAAAAACACAAGTGATATCATTCAACATTATGAAGATATAATTATGAAATTTTTCAAAATCAGCTTGCAGACTTGCAATTTAAGTAAAAAAAAAATAAAAATGTTAACAATGCACAAAAAATTAATTCTGAATAGAATTTAATCTGTGCAGATCAGTTATAACATTTAATATTCAAATATGATAAAATTATACAAATTTTTTTTTGTTGAAGCTTCAAATCAATTAATCAGCAGCTTTGTTTTTTACAAACTTTTTATTTACTGAAGTTTTGATTCAATGCATCAATCTGATCATGAATCTAGATCAAAATTGAACTAGTGAAATGACATACAAATTTGCTGTAATTGAGGATTCTGAAGGCTTTGAACAGCTTCAATAATAACAATTAAGTCAGCAGCTGCAGCTGCTACAGCTGAGCTTGACACTGCAGCTGAGATTTTTTGCTTTTGTACTTCACTCATGACATAAATATATGATGGTTATAGTGGCAAGCTGTCAGCAGCTGAGGCACAAAAAGATAAAATACTCTTACAGACTCTTCAGATAGTTGAATTTATGAATTACAGCTAGGGGGCTAGTTGCCAAGACCCCTTTCCTAATTAGGAAAGCAATGCATACTACTAAGTTTGTATGAAACCTTGCTGCTGATCCGCTCTACTACTGTGTAGGTTTCCGAGGCTCATGATATTCCGCTCTGGTCCCGATTATGATCCATGAGTCAGCATTCACCTGACCTCTACACTATCGGGATGTAGTATGTGTGGGCTTGATATGCCTTCTCTCCATTCCTGCATCCTAATCTATACCAATCTCTTCCTGAATCTGGTGCTTTTGAATATTTTGTCTCCTCCCAGGCAATGATACCACAGAAGAGGGACTTGTTCGAATAACTAAGCGAGAAAGCAATCAACACTCCAAAATGTCAAGCCCCTCAACTCGCGAGCAAGATGAGCAGCAAGTACGCTCTTGGGGGTTTCATACTGTGTTTACATGGACAGACAGCCCGTACGTATTTCAAAAATCTTGATAACAACATCCTGAACATAATACCCATAATGGCACTCCGTGCATTAACGGGACAGCTCATTTTTCCTGGACTACAAACAGTTCTTCTGCATTCTGACGTCTCGTATATTGCAGAAACGCACATTATGCTCCCCATTCCCATGCTGGCCTTACTACACACTTAATTCGGCGTGGCACTATGACAATCACTTATCCGAAGGATGGTGACGGGAAAAGGGAGACTTTTGGGCCAGGTTCAAGGATTGATGTAGCTGCTGGACGGTTGCACGAGGTTTGGATTGGAGACGAAGGGTGTGAATATGTGATAGGAGAATGAGAATTCTCACGAATCAAAAACATCCTTCCTACAATGGAGGGAAATTGATATATAACATTTTCATCCATGCAATTTAACAATTGTAGTAGAAACCATCTATTGCCCAAATCACTGTTGACAGCAAACACCGAAGGTGTCCATCCTGATAATCCAAATCTGACGTAAATTCAACAGAACTATACTGTTAGTTTCGTAGTGTTGTGATTATATCCTAGGCCAAAACATAAATTCTTTGAACAGTATGAGTTTCGAGGAAGTTGAAAGGTGGAATCTCCTGCGCATAGAAACAGATCTTTATACTCAAGTCTCTAGCTTCTCAACCACATGCAACAAGCCCACTCTCCATTCTCTGAAGTTCCTTGCCGACTCGGGAAGCAATGCGTTCCTGCTATTTAAGAGACATTCCGTCTCTTCAAAAATCTGTGACGGAAGCGGAAGCTCTTCCAAGGACGTCATGGTCGGAGAACCCTTTGCCGGATTCAATACCGTTTGCACGTTGGGAATACACTGATAAAACACCTTCATTGCTCGTTGAGCGTTTATTTTCATCGCGTCATCATTCCTGGGATCATTGCTCTTTTCGCCAGATGAAGTCAAGAGATTACTCCCAGAATATGAATAGCGGATATCGGGATTGAATACCCAAATCTATTAGATTTAGAGTTAGTGTCACTAATTTACCAAACACATAGCATAGAATTGAAGAGAAGCTTACTAGTATCCCGCCATTTTCAGTATTGCTGTCATCACGATGAAGGACATAGCGCCTTGCCCCAGTCCTGTCGATCTGTTCAAGTAACTGTGCAGAAATAATCATGTCAACGGGATATGTCTCCCAGTCAGCAATATTATTCCCATCCGTTGAACTAGTTTGTAACGGCCGAGAGACTGATAATTCCGATTTATAAAGGGCCAGGCCCTTTGTCGACGGCTGCATCTCACCGACGATTCTTTGGCATTTAGTGCAGCATATAGGCCGACGAAGAGTGTGTCGTCCTCGCTGCTGCTCGGAATCTGAGCTCTTTTCTGACGCATCGGATGCCTAAGGAGGGATATGGAATTAGCATGTATAACATTGCTGAGAGCTGTTCAGATCATTTGGAACAGGTGGTGGTTGCATGCGATTCAATCCCACTCGAAGCAGGCGAATCTGACAAAACTACACAAGATTGAAAATACCCTTCACAGGACACTAACGATCACGTTTGATCTTACAAGAATTGATCGAATGAGGTGTATTCGCAAGTCCGTAGCGTGGCTTAATCCTCCACAACCAACTCCCTGTGCATATGCATGTATGTACCTCAGCTTGTATCCCACGGACCCCAAAGACCTTTGGAAATGCTTGATCCAAGGCGAAATACAGCCGGGTCAGCGATTTTCTTCTGCCAGTCCAATCCCGTACCACGCAAGCCAACCCGAATTAGCATCAGATAAAACGAGAGTAGCATCTAAAGAGGCCGAAGTGAAATGAATCCATCCATCGAAAAATTAGACGACGAGGATAACAAGTCACCGCCAACGTCTCGTAGCCACTGCTGCTCACTTCTCCTCTGCTCTTTCAAGTGAGCTTGCTTGATGATAAGGAGTGAAATGTTGAAAAATCTCGCTGCTATTACTTTAATCTGGGGCAGCTGTATCGGAAACCAAGCCATGGAGTAACGACACCACGAGTTGTGGTCCCGATTCGGTTTCCTTCTTTCTGCCCAGTGCCATTTTGCCAGTCACGGCTCAAAGAAAGCCTTCAAATCCTGTGATGAGCGAGCATCATCTTGGCCGCTGCCAAAGGATACCGTCCGATGAAATGTGCAAAGAGAAAATAGCTTACCACTGGCTCCAACCCAACACAGTTGGCCTCTGCGACATAGAAATTCATAACATCCAAGAGGACTGTATCAGCTTGACAAACGGTATGATTTCCAACACCGTACCCCTTTGCTGCCGCGCTCTCGTCATCATTATGCTGCTTTCCATCTTCTGGATCCGGCTTGTGGCAGTGCCACATATCCATTAACTCTGCCCAATGTGCACTGGGTAAATCTTTCCATACCATCTGACTGGCACTATGAGGTTCAAGGAACATATTTCCACAGGCCCGGCATTTCACCCGCGTCCCTGAGCACATCTCTTTCGCAGACCATGGAATTTGAATACTAGAACAAAGACGGGGCACGACGGCTTGATCAGTCTCATCAGTGTGCAAGCGAAATGAGAATTCATTCTGTTTCATGGCGCAGATTTTCTGTTCATCAGAACGACTCAAGTTAAAGGGAAACATATCAAGTGCTTTGGGAGAGACACGAGCAGGAAGACGTAAACACTCCTTTTGCTCATGATAAGAAAGAGAAATCTCTTCTCGGGAGGGAAGAAGCTCAGTAACTCCTTGAAGCGGATTATCTCCACTACAGCAATCCGGTAGTGACGCGTATACTGTAATCTGGGAGATATTCGGTAAGAGTTCAGCATACAGACGTGGTTTCTGGTGATATCGCGTCGCCATCATAATCGCGATAATGTTGGTTGACTTGGCATGGAGATGCTGCAAAGGCTAGCGCAGGACGAACTATGTACAGTATCAATATTCAATTTAGAAAACACAATTCTGTGCTATCTCGACTGTTCTGGTATATATACAGTATTTGGAGTGGTGAGGTCTGAATTTGCCTCTGATAACTACGGAGTACTGTAGTTAGTTAACTACAAGAGGTACAAAACATCACTGACCAACCAATCATCCTTCATACCAGAAAACCGACCAGGTAGAGCCTCTCTCGGATTTTATATAGTCTTAAATTGATAGTTATGTAGCTACTAGGCAGCTTTGGCGCCTTATGAAGTTGCGCACATTCCCATTATAAGTTAGAGCAGCAGCATCATCCTTCATGCTCGTACGATGACGTTCTTCTTTGATCACCATATCCTCATTTTGTCCTGTCAAAGGACCTTCTCAGAATTCACCGTACTGTTGCACCGGCAGACATGTTTAGGCGCTCGCGAGCGACCGAACCCGACAACTTCGCATCAATACTGGGTCGGAAACTTGAACCTCTCCCAGTCCTCTTATGGGGAGCAAATGCGATGGGTTACCTGGGCGTTCCCATTGTCTTAGGGGTAAGAGTCGCTTCCAGCACTTCTACAGCCATTTTGGAATCTTACCAACACCCTATCGTGTTTACAGGCCAACATGCTTGTAGTGCGCGATGAGGATTATCAAGTTGCGATTCACAAGTTCAAGAACGTTGGATTTATTCCCGCAGTGCCAGATCGGAACCCTCCTCCTGAAATTATGGAGTCACATCCAAACCCTGGACAGATGGTAGAAGAGATAAATGCAGGCTACAAACGCTTGGATCGATCGTGCGCAGTCTTCAACTGTCCAGATGACTTTCCAGAAGCAAAACTGCAGGTATACTTGTTTCCAAACTCGTTTGCACACCTGCCACGAGGAGAAACGACTATCCCTCCGGATAGAACAGACGGCTTGGTGATCACAAGACAATACGATGTGTACAAGAACTTATACTATCCGCTTGAAAAGGCATTAGTTGAAAGCTTTGTCAAGGCGGCGATTGAAGAAGAAGATGAGACTTGTTATTCCACATGGGGAGAACTGTTGAGGTCCTGGGTATCCCTGATGACTGGATATCTCAATGTGAACAATGACGTCCTTGATCATTGCGCTGATGAGCAGGTTGTGGAGTGGTATAGTCTTAACTTTGGGCGATTACGCGGGGCCAAAATGGGTCCCTTTGACCGACGAATCTCAAAACGGCTGGGTTCTGGAAGAGAAATGCCAGTAGACATGAGAGGAGACCCTATTTGAAGCTGATTACTTACAAGCTACCTTCTACTACTGCTGCTGCTGCTGCTACGGATATTACGCGTACAGAATACAAAGAAAAGCCTATAGCGCCACCATCTGGCGCCTACCTTTTGTTAAATTGCCATCATTCCCAATCGTGATATGGAAATAAGGTAGCTGATTGTCTCCCTCAGACCAGGGGCTACCTATATAACACATCATAGCAGATACAAACAGATCTGAATGTTCTAAGTGACATTCAGATATATGCAACTAGAAAATCAAAGAGACAATACAGCAGCCTATAGAGTCCAATCCTCCCAAATTCGTAATTGACTATGTAGTAACTAAATGCTAATGCCACATCAAATCTCATGATCAAGGCAAGACATCCTATAAATTTAGGGTGGCGTTACATGCACACCACATTTATTATTCTGACACCACAAATTAGTAAGCACTATTAGCACACTACATATATATGACATAAGCAGTATAGCACAGCATTATTAGCACACTACATATAAAATCTCTATAAGGCAGCCGCCAAGCAATTAGTCATCAACCACCCTGATATTTTATTTTTGCAGGTTAGCTAAGCATTGCAAACTACACTAAACCAAAATAGAAAACAGAGTCTGATTTTTGAAAGAATTCCACTACATGCACACCACATTTCTTATTCTGACACCATGTGCTTAGTAAGCACTATTAGCACATTACATATACAGAATGTAAGCAGTATAGCATGATTTTATTAGCACACTACATATAAAATCTCAATAAAGAAGATGTCAAGATTTTAGTAATTAATCATTTTGATATTTTAAACTTGTGAGATGAAATTGAATGAAAACATGCAGTTTGCTTTAATTCACAAAATTATCTGCAAAATCATTCATTAAATTTTCTTACTGTCATTCACAAATTTACTTGCTTTATCAAAATAATTAATATAAATCTCAACAGTGATAATTATCACTCAAATAATTATTTCTCATGAATTTAACTGCTTTTTTTTATTTGATCACTTGATTCAGCAAATAAGTTTATTGTTGTGAATGCAAAGTTTCATGCAGAGATTGTTGATTTAACTGATGAAACAAAAATGAAAAATTTTTTACATTTTTTTTTAATAAAATTTATGAAACAATTGATGAAGCAGTTACTGCAATCAACAAAATGACAAAAATGATGAAGCAATGACATAATTTTTTAAGCATATCTAGCTTGTAATTGTGAAGGCAGATATTGTCAATACATTAATAAAAATGCATGAAAATGACAAGAAAATACAAAAAAATTAATTGTTTTTTTCAAATTATCTTAAAATAAAGTCATATTTTTCAAAATTAAAGCTTAAGCATTTTAAAAAAAAGCAAGATATAATCATGCAGAAACAAGCATATTTACTTATTTTGTGCTTTGATGAACAACATTCAGTCAGAAAACTGAGCAAATACAAGCTCAGTTTACAACTAAACTCATTTTCTGACAAATTTTTATATCATTATGAAAAAAAATGCTGAAATTGTGAAGAAAATAAAAAATCAAAATTTTCACAATTATAAAATTTTGCTTATTTGAAATTTTCTTAATGAATGAATTTTAATATAAATTTAAATCTTCAGTTTTTCTAACTCTGAAAACTGAATGATCAATTATTAAATTAACAAAATAAATAATATGATAAATAAATTGTTTTGCATGTACAAAATCTTTCTACAAATGCTCAAGCAGAATTTATATATTTTAATGATGAATTGCATTTACAAAATGAATAAATATCAAATGCTGCTACTAAATATTATTAATATCAATGTTTTATACAAATTTTTCTTTGCAAAATTCTGCTTGCTAAATAAAAAAAATGAAAAAAATTATGAATTTACTTTAAACATTCTGAAAATGATATATACACAGCTTGAATTAACTGATTCTTGCATATTTATTATGAATAAAAATAAGATTTTGTTGAATATAATGACAAGAATATTTTCTTTCACTGATTAAATTTTTGTATATGATATGTCAACAAAATTATACCTGTCAGAGCTTGATCATGAATTAAAATACTTGTACAAAATTTAATTAATGATTTTGACATTGTTGTGAATGAAAACAAGTAAAAAATTTTCATTATTAAAGTCACATTATTAATT
The DNA here is from genome assembly GCA_029449355.1 of Emydomyces testavorans. NCBI lineage: Eukaryota > Fungi > Ascomycota > Eurotiomycetes > Onygenales > Nannizziopsiaceae > Emydomyces > Emydomyces testavorans. The sequence continues at coordinate 6,390,860 of CP120628.1, forward strand.
CAAAAATTGAACAAAAGTTTTATAATTTGTGAACAAAATTTGAAGTTAAATATAAAGAAAATGAATGACTGAAATTGACTAATTATATAAAAAAATGATTAAATAATAAATGCAAAAAATGATTAATTCACTGCTACATTAAATTTAATTTTCATATAAAAAATGAGACTTTTTCTTAAGAAGAAGAAGCTCATATTGTGATTGAATAAAATTTTAAAATTAGCATCAACAAAATTCTTCATACAGTACAATTGATTAAGTGAATTCTTGCAAATTAACATGAGCAAAAACAAATAAAACTTAAAAATGCAATTATAAAAACTTTTTTATAATTTACAGTATCATTGTTATTTCTTCTGATTAAAATCATTTTTTTTATATCATCAAAAAAATCATTTAAAATATATAATTATTATTTGTTTCTAAAAAATAAAAAAATGTTAATCTGCTTCTATACAGAAAAAACTGAAAAAATTCTTAATGTGTTTTGTATTTACAAAATTTAAAAGCATATTAATTGGTTTAAATTTTTATCTCTGATTTTTTTTATTTGCAATGATATTTCAAGAAAGAATTAGTGAAAAACATTGATTTGTGACAACTACTCATGAATTCACAAATTGTAAAAATGAAAAAAAAAAATCAATAAAAACTAAAAATTGTGAAAATTAAACAGTTAGAAAAGAATTTTTATTATTCAAGTATAAAATATAAATTTATTTGCAAAAAAAAATGAAGCTTTATCACAAGCATTCAGAAACAGATGATTGTGAAGCAGCAGGCAGAAGTTTCAACTTATTGAGTATGAAAGTATTATTAAATTTAATAAATCAGTATCAAGCAGTTTGCTGCCAAACTAGAAAATTTGTGAGCAAATTTTTCAAATCTGCAGTTTTTTCAAAATCAAACTTTATTTTTTATTTGAATTTAATGTATTTTGAGCTCAACACATCATTCTGTGAGTTCAAAATATTGAAATGATTAATTACTAATGTGATTTATATTACTCAGTTGATAATGATATCAATTATGATACAAAAATTGAAGCTTAAAGCTTTACTTAACACTGGTTCAGAAATCAATGTGATGTCAATTGAAATTGCAAGAAAATTGAACTTGAACATATAATATGATCTGAGAATTACAATGATGATTTAAATCAAATACATTATTTTAATCACAGTTTGCTGTGATGATGTTTTTGTTCAAATAAAAAATCTTGTTATTCACACATCATTTCTCATTGTTAATGAAAATAATTATGATGTTATTCTTGAGCAATTATTTCAACATATAATTAACTGAAGTGTAAAAACTTTGAAAAGCAGTGATGTATTTTGTGAGATATATAATAAAAAATTTTAACATTTTTTTTATTGAGATTTTATATGTAGTGTGCTAATAAAACTGTGCTATACTGCTTACATTCTGTATATGTAGTGTGCTAATAGTGCTTACTAAGCATGTGAGGTCAGAATAAAAAATGTGATGTGTGTGTAGTGCCACCCTAAATTTACTATGTATGGAGTAGATGTAGTCAAATGACCTTGCCAAGAAACTCTAGAAGCTGTGCGTTGATTGGTTGGAGTTACACACTCTGATTGGCTGGCCAAGATCGACAATCACGTGCCTGACAGCTGTCACGTGGAGCTCAACACTTTACCACTTTACACAGCCCTAATTCATAGGGGCGAGGTCAGGCCTGGAGATTAGGAAAGATAGCATACACTTGGGGGGGCCGGCGCGGCCGGAGGTCGCGCCCTCTTAGCAGTGAATTTTGGGGAGGAAGGGGGGCAGGCAGGGCGCGGCCAGAGGTCGCGCCCCTTAGCAGTGAACTGCCCTATGACTACAGGTAGTATTAAGCAGCTCAATATTACTTCTTCAGCGACCGTAGGGGAGCGTTGGCCATAAGCTAGTAACTACCTAACAAGCAACATCATGTCGTTATTACAGTAACTACTAGGTCAAAAGTATTCCTCCACCCCGCAAAAGACTGGCTTACTAAGTTACTAGTGCCGCAGTGCGTACAATACGCCGGAGTGAAGTCATTAGGTTGCCTATACACTTATAAGCAGCTCAGCCAAACAGGCCCTTAATATCAATTAATACGCCTTCTTCATCTTCGTCGTCTTCTCCTTTTTTTCTCTTTTCTTTTCTTATTTTTTTGAGACTTCCTGTACGACTTTCTTTTTTTTTTTAACCTCACCTCGTTAAGCAGAAGCTCTTTAGCTCCAGAAAATGGTGCAGTCTTCTTCATTCCACCTGCAACCAAATACACCACATCCTCCCCTTGTTGAGGAGCCTCCATCTCCCTATGAAGTTACGCTTCAGTCCGCTCCGCCTGACTATCTCACCAATCTTGAGGGAGCCACTCAGGAGCTGCCTCCAGAATATCCAGTTTATTACTTCTTCTACGGAACCTTGACAGCTCCCGCAAACTTGAAAAGGATCTTAGACCTACCAGTAGAACCGAAGCTACGATCAGCCCAGATAATCGGGTACACGCTGGGCAAATGGGGAGACTATCCTGCGTTGATTGACGGCGACACGGGACAAGTTGTTTCTGGATATGCGTATCTGGTCCAATCTGAAGAGCAGGCACAAAAACTTGCATACTATGAGACAAATGCATATGAGGTTGATTCTTGCTGGATTTTCTTCACGGACGGCGAGGTGCCAGCAGAGATATCTGGGAGGACGTTTATGTATGCTGGAGACCCGAAAGCCTTGCTCGAGCAACGCTTTGACCGCAAACTTTGGGCTCGGCAGATGGCTGGAAAACTGGGCTGAAACTTCCTTTTTGACGTTGAATTTTCTTGTTGCGGAAGTATTCGCAATCTTGTACAGCTTGAGCAAGGGGCAAACTGTAAACATATGGCAGAGCTCAACTAACCTAAATTTCACAAGCACACAGCGTCAGACTGGAGAGAGTCATGTAGGCTATATGTATAGTCATCTACCTCTTTCGTCCATTTAGCCAACAATAATCATAACATCACTAGACACCATATTCAATCCCCTAGTCCGCCCCATCCTTCAAACTCATCTATAAACTTAAGCGCCGCTCGTAAATAAAATCGATCAGGATCCCCCCAAGTCTGCTCTGCTTCTTTCATTGTTCGAAGGGGTTTAACGTAATGTGCCGATACAGACATCTTGTCCTGCAGCGCATGTTGACTAACCCAATGCCAATCTCTTCCTTTGAGATCATAATTCTCAATCTCATCAATGCTCGACGCACTAAATCGTGGCCGGAGTTCAGCTATATATACTCCTAAAGCGAGAAGCCACCACTGCTTGAGCAAGGAGACATGATATTGGGCAGGGGTCGAGGGGAACAGGACACGGAGCGCATGTGTAGTGGTTAAAAGGTGGACAAAGAAGAAATCATGAGGTTTTGCGCTACTATTTACGAGTAGCGCTGTTGCAAAGTGTTGGACAGCCTCGAATTGTTCGGTTGCATTTGTAATATCCCAGGCAGCCCAATGTTCCAGGAGATCAGCTTCGCAGGTTTTGAAAAGCATGTCGAAGTTGGTGACTGCTGTAGTTTTAAAGATACCATCAAATGTCTTGTTGCTTTGTACGAGGTCAATGATCTCGAGTAGAGATGTTGTTTTATGAGTAGAAGAACCGAGTAAATAGGATGGATTATCCAGATACTTATGGATGTCGCCATAGCAAGATGCAATCATTGACAAGGCTTCCATCGCTACCTCTCGGCTGTCCATTTCATATGCATAGCCCAGATGAATAAGCGGATGTCCAACTATAACTGGCATCAGAGATATCATGCATCTGCAACATAAGGAAGGTAAATCTCACTCACATCCAGACACCAAAGAATTGATCAGTGGCATTTTCCCTGCGCATACATACTCCTGGACTACCCTTTTCCAGTCATAACCACAGCGCACAACTTCATCTTCAAAGAAATCTAAATAAGCACGCTGATACTCCCTTTTTCCCAAATAGTCCCTCCAATCGTCGTCTCCAATCTCTCCTGGCGAATCAACCCATTGCTCTAACTCTTTCGACTCTGATTCATACAGCTTATTTAGGTGTTCGGAATCTCCACCAAATAGATACGCCGTCGAAAGCAGCTATCTCAGATCAGTATTCGCGCGTGAAATAGATGAAGGATCACTTACAGGCGGGATATGATTATAGAACATCAGCCCGTTGTATAGGATAGAAAAGCTCGCATGATTTAGTTTGAGCAAATGTTTCAAAGTCCTGGCAGGCCTTTCCTGGGAGGTTTCTATGTCATGGACCTCTATTGGAGGGATTCTGACTGTACGCTCTGGTGGTTGCTTTGCGAAGGACTTGAATGAAGGAATGACAGAGGATAGCTGGGAAAACATAGTGGAAAGGAGTGGCAACCAGGTGCCAGAATCTCACAATATTGAGTAGCTTTGAAAAAAATAATCTATGTGATATGTGGTTTAACTAGTTGCCTGGTCTTCAAGATACTAGTATTCTACATCAAGGCTTGATGCTGGCAGCGGAGCGGGGGCACTGTAGTAGCTACAGTACTAAGTTACCAGTACGGAGTAGTTAGTTGGTTAATGAGTTTAGGTCAAAAGTATCCCCACCCCTCCACCAAAATATATCATAGTCAATGTAACTAATGTGTTCAACAAATTCAATTTTGAAAATATTTTAGCTATGGCATCATGAATTATATTATCTGAATTTAGTGGAAATCACTCTAAGTCTTAAGAAAGAGTTGAATTGTCATATTATAAATCAAATTGTAAAATATTATAATATAAGATTTGTATTTCTCATAACATTGGCAATATTATATTATTGTAACAGTGGGTTTAGTAACCAACCACCTTGGCTATTTTAGACAACTATTCATGTAGCAATAGATGAACAAGCAAGTTTGAAGCTTCAGATAAATGATAACAAGCAGTTATATAGTAATTATATAATAAAAAAAAACTTCAGCTTATAATTCAAATTGTATTGAACTGATTGCTTGCTCTTCTCAAAAAATAAAGCAATGTATTTTTTATATAATATACATGCAAATGAAAGTTAATATAAAATATATCATAAATAAAGTATAATATAGCTGCTAATTAGCAACTCATGTGCTAAAGTTTTGAGTTTAATATAACAATTATTTTTTTTATTTAAAGCTCAATCTTAAGCTCAGAAGTATCAATTTGAACATTTGAATAATTTTCATGATATATGTAAAAAAACAATAAACAGTAAAATAACAGCAATATAACTAGAAAGTAAAATGTTCAAAATTTTTAATATATTCATAATCATGTGTTTGTAAAGTAATATAAAAATCTCAATTGTTTTTCAAATAATTTAATTTTTTCTTCTTCTTCTTCAAGCATATAGTAGAAAATTTGCTTTGTTGTTTGATGTGTTTTTCAGAAATTATAATTGCTAAATGTTTTGCTTCATCAGCTGAAAAAAATTTGCTTTTGAAAAAAATTTTTGTAAAACTTTTAATTAATTTTTTTTGATTAATATTGACTATAATGTATGATGCATTTTATTTTTAAGCAAAAAAATTGTAGTAAAATTACTGCTGAAATATTTATTGTTGTTGAAAAAAATATTATTTTTAAAATGTTAAACTTTTTTGCTGCTGCTGCTGAAATTACTGTTATCAATGAGTATCTTGCTTATTATTTGCTTAGCTGTTAATAACATGTTGTCATTTGATTTTTAGGAAAAAAAAATATTTTATTTATTTTCTTGCTTGCTTCAGTTCTGTTAATTTCAAAATTCATAATGATTAATGTCACTCTTGTTAAAATATTTAATAAAAAATTGTTTAATAACAGTGAAACAATCACTGTATTGCATTTAATGTGTGTTTGCTGTGCTAAATGATTAAGAAAAAATTCAAAACTTTGATGTATTTAATCTCATAATTATGATAAATGCAATCATTGTCAAAAGTATAAAAAAATATTTTGTTTTTATTGCAAATAAATAAAAATCTCACTGCAATGCAAAAGTTTGTGTTGTTAATTTTGAAAAATACTGAAATTTATGAAAAAAATGTGTAAAAAGTTTAAATTAAAATTGAATAATTTTTTCATGTGACAAACATTAAATTAATTTTTAGCAAGAAGATTAGCAGCAGCAAAATTGTAATTGATTAAAATATTGCAATGAAGCATTGTAATGTCATGATTGTTTTTGTCAATAATGTGTATGTTTTAAATGAATTGCTGAATGAATAATTTGAAAAAAAAAATTAAAAAAACTTCATACAATGAAGATGATATTAAATTTAATGATGAAAAATTTTTGTAATTATTTAATTATTGTTTTTTAATAATGTAGCTTCAGTTTGATGCATAATTTCAGTTTATTTTTATGAATAGAAATTAATTTTTAGTTGCAATTTGAATTAAATCTAGTTATTGCATAGCAGTTTTTTGTTTTTTAATTTGCTGTTTTTTAACTGCTGTTTGAAAATTTTATTCAGCTTCAAATTTTTGTAGCAATTCAGTAGCACTTATTAAATTAGTCTATGATAATTATTAATTTTCATATGAAAAATATTTTTTTTATTTGACTAAATATTAAATTTTATTATGAAAATTTTGTTTATTCAAAAAATTTTCAACTTTTTATTTTTTTTTATTAGTGATAATAATTAACTGTGATTCAGAAAATTGTTTACTATTATGTTGTAAACAAAATTCAAGTAAAAAATATAAAATGTTGAATTAATTTAACTGTAGTTTTTGAAAAATTGCAGTGTATAAGCTTGTGAATTGTGAATAACAATCATCAAAAAAAATTTTAAACATTAATTATTTAATTTTTTTAGAAATTTTCAGATGTTCAAGTTTTTTTTAGATAATAAAATCATATTATTGATATTAAATTATATCAGTTTGTGTTTTTTATTGTAGTATATTGCTTGAGTTTTAAAAATTTATTGCAGCAGTTTTATTGCTTATTCATAAACATTATATAATTTTTGAAATTTTTAACTCAATTTTGAAACTTAAAAAAATAAATTAAGTAAAAAATTGATAAAAATCTGCAGATTATAATCATATAACATAAAAAAAATTGATTTATAACTGAATATTTGCTGTTATTATATGCAAATTCAGCAATTGATAATAACTTAGCTCAATTATCTTGCTGATAAAAATTATAAACATGAAAATATTGCTTTAATGTTTGATTTAATTGTTCAGTTATATTATTTGTTTAAGAATGAAAAACAGTACTTAATTAATGAGTAACATTCAGATGATAGCAAAAATCAGCTCAATAATAATTAGTAAACAGTGAGTTTTTGTTAAAAATAATAAACCTAAAAAATTTGTAACATTTAACAATTTTGTTAATAAATATATCTGCTATTCAGAAGTTTTAATTTTTTGTTGTTGAAAAATACTTAATCATTTTGATAAATTTATCAGTCATCATTAATATAACATCATAAATAATGTTGTTTCATAACAATGATGATATACTGATGATAAAATTTATGATTAAATGTTTTTACAATTTCATAACAATGAAAATAATTATTATTTTGTTATAAAACTTGTAATGATGTATCTGTATACAATTACAAACATAACAAATAAATATATATTTTTTCATGTTTGTTTTTATTTTATTTCAATAATATTTCTGTTGTATAAGCTTCAAAATCTGTGGAATTTTGTTATGATTTACATACAAATTAGTATGATGAATTTATAAAATTTCTTGTTGTAAAGTGAAATTTTGAAATATATAAATTTGCTCATTTTACATTAATAAAATTTAATTTGAAGAAATTTTTCAGTTTTTTTGCTATAAGAAAATTGTTTTTTTGTTAATAATTTTTAAAATTTCAGAAACATTAATAAAAAATGTTTTTTTTCTGAATTTTTTGTAATAGTTCACACATACTTGATTCTGATGAAGTATAAGCATTTTTTTTGTTAATTGTTTTTATCACTAGCAATTTTGAAGCAAAATTCTTTAAATAATTTTCTTCTGTTGAGATAAATGTGTTGAGATTTATAATTTCTCTCATTAAACTGAAATTCAATTTTTGTTGTAGAATAAAAAATAATTCAATTTTATACTCTTATATATTAAAAAATTTGTAATTTCATTGCTGTGAAAAAATATTAACAAAATTTAGTATTTTCAGCTTATATTTCAGTATAAAATTAAATATTGTAAGCTTTTCAGTTCAGTGAATTTGTTTGTTATTTAATGATTTTGTAGTGAAGAAATAATACAAATTGACATGATCAGTTTGAATGTGAAATGATTGCTTAATATTTTTTAAATAGTGTTTTCAATAATGAAAAAATTTTATAATAATTAAAAATTCTTAATCATACATTTTATAATGCTGCTCAGTATCATTCATTTTTTGAAAATAAAAAACAATTAAATGTTAATGAGTAATTTGTTTTTCTGATTCATTGTTTAATTGAAGTAATATAACAGCAATTGTGTATTTTGATGTGTCAGTAATTATTAAAAAATTTTTATTCAAATCATAATGAATAAGCAATAATGATTTTTCAAAAACTTGTTTTAAATTCTCAAAAACTTTGCAAACTTCTTATCACAACATAAATTGCTTTAATTAATTATTGCTTTGTAAAAAATCAGTTCAAAAAGCAGTTAATTTAGCATAATTATATATAAATTTTTGAAAAAAAATTTGTAAAATTTAAAAAAATCTGAATATCATGAACTAATGTAAATTTTAGTTATTTACAAATAATATTCAGCTGACCAACATTTAAACAAATGCTGTTTCTTTCAATTATAAATTTTAAAAATTTAATTTTCATTTTATGAAATTCATACTTAAACAACTTAACATAAAGTTTGTAGTGAGATAATTGCAAAAAAACTTCTCAAATATAATAAATATATTTTTCTTCAATCTGAAAATAAATCAAAATATCATCAAAATAAATAATAACAAATATATTCAAAATATTTTGAAAAACATTATTGATATATATCTGAAATATTGCAGAAACATTGCAGAAATCAAATACTAACATTATGTATTCAAAATGTTTATATTGAGTTTAGAAAGCAGTTTTTCATTCATTTTTTTGGATTTAAAATTGATGATATGCATCATGTAAATCAAATTTAGTAAGATATTTCACATCATTCAATTAATTCAATAACTCATCAATTGAAAGTAAAAATAGCAATTTTTAATCATAATTGCATTTAATTATTAATAATTAATGCATAGTTGTAGTGATTTGTTTGCTTTTTTTAAAAAAAAACTGATGCATTTATTAAATTAATTAATGATTGTATTCAATTTTTCTGCTGATTGTTTTTTAAATATTTTTGTAAAATATCAAACTTCACTGCTGAGAGAAAATATAACTGTTTTTATGAAAATATTTTGTTTTTTTGCAGATCAATTGCATAATTCATGAGAATATCTGAAAAAATATTTGTTTTTTTTTTTAAAAATATATATATATATTCAAAATCTGAATAAATTTCTGACAGCTTTAGCATTTTTGTTGAATTTTTTTGCAAATTAACAATATTTGTTAGTAAAAAATAAATGCTGTCATATTTGATAATTTTAAAAGATTTTCTTGAGAATTTAATCTGCAATTTTACAAATTTTTCAATGTAATAATGTCAAGAAGCAGTAGTTTAATCAACTAAAAAATTCATCTTGACTAATTAATAATTATTTAATATCATATTGTAATGCAACAAATAAATAATCAAAAAATGTTTATGAAATAACTTGAGTGTTCTGAATGAATTAAAAATTTTAAACAAAATATTAACTTCATTATATCAAATTATTTTTATTTTATCTGTCATTTCAGCTGATTTCTGCAATTCAGCAGTGAATTTTCAGTCACTTTTCAGTAATTTGCAGTATGAAACAAATTTTTAAGTAACTTCAGAATTTAATAACACATTAGAAAATACAAAATATTTTTTAAATTAAATAAATGTGATTAAAGCAAATTTTTTTGTTTGTTTATCATTTTAATTTTTTGTCATGTTGCAGTATATTTACTGCTGATTTTTGTAAATTTAATGGTAAATTTGTTTTTTTTTGTTGATTAAACTTTTTTTACTGCTGTTTAAAGCATTTTAAACTCATGTAATTTATTTCAATACAAATAAAACAATGATTTTTTTTATATTTCTGCTTTTTTTACAGTATAATATAATGTATATTGCAGCTTTTTTTTGCTGCTTGGTTTTAATTTTTTAAATTATTTTCATGTTTTTTATCAGAATTACATCATTTTAATTTTTATTGCTGCTGATATTTAAAATTTTACTAATTTTGAGTGATTTTATTCTGTATTTGTTTCATGCAAGCTTTCAGTAAGGTTATTTTAATTACTTTGTGAGATATTTGCTAATGTAACATAATAATATTATGAAGTTTTAAAATTAACTTATTAAAAAAACTTTGATCTCAAAACTGATTCTTTTGATGTAATGAGATTAAAAGCTTCATTTTGTTTCATTTATCAACATAAACACATTCAAAATTAATAATTAATTGTGTAAAATGTTAATGTAATTTCAGTCATTTTTTTATTAACTAACATGTCACAGTTCTTCAGCATCTTGATTTAATTTAAAAAAAATAACTTAAACTAAATTCATATATAGTTGTTCAAATCAATTGATTTTTGTTCAAAAAATTAAATTGATTAAATATTTTTTTATAATTTTGCTGCTGCATATTGAATTTTATTCTTTTTTGTAATATATATATTTAATTTGTCATCAAAATAATTTTTTACTGAGCATGTTTATTATTAATATTTTTTGTGATTTTTGCTATAATATAATTCAAATTCAGAAAACTTTTTTTTCTCATTATGATGTATCAATGTTAAAGCATCAATTAACTGATTAAACTGCTTTTGATTAAATAAATTTGTAACAGTAAATTTCAATGTTGAACTGATTTATTTTGAATTGTTTGATTCAGAAATGTTTTTCAGAATAATAAATTTTTTTGTAATTTTTATATATAATTAAGATTTTTTTTAAATTAAACTGTTGTTTTAAAGAATTGTTTTTTTTGATATATTTCTTTCAGATAGTGATGGCATAGCTTTAAATTAATTATATAAAAAAATAATCAGAATTGTAATAATGAATTTAATAATCAATCATTTTAATTATTTTAAATAATTATTCATATAATCATAAATAAACAAGTAAGTTTGAAGCTTCAGATAAATGATAACAAGCAGTTATATAATAATTATATAATAAAAAAAACTTCAGTTTATAGTTTAAATTGTATTGAACTGATTGCTTGCTCTTCTTAAAAAATAAAACAATATATTTTTCATATAATATACACACAGATGAAAATCAATATAAAATACATCATAAGTAAAGCATAACATAACTGCTAACTAGCAGCTCACATGCTAAAGCTTTGAATTTGATATAACAATTATTCTAACTTGCAATGATTTGTAAATTAATTTACATTTTTTGTACTGTATAAATAATATTTTTTTAGCAGTTTCAGACTTTAAGAGTGTATCAAATGATAAAACTTATTCAAAACTTCAAAAGAAAAAAAAATATTTTCTAAAATCTTAATTAATAAAATTTATATTCAATAAAAATAGACAAAATTTTTCATTTGAGACTAAATTCAATTCTCAAACTACAGCTTATGAGAAAAGATTATATATACTGAAAATTTACTGTTTTATTTCATTTTCCACAGTCAATTTATAAATAATCATTAATTTTTAACTAATATTGTTAACAAATATTTTTTATTTTTTTTAAATACTTTTTCAAATTTTTAAAGTATAATTAATATTATTATCAATTTTAAAAGAATAATTGAGAATTTGAGAAGATATTGTAAATTGTAAAATTGCAGAGTTTCAATTTTTCAAAATGTTGAAATTCATGTATCATGATATGTACTTTATTTAACTTTTATTAATAAGATGTACTTATAAAAATGGAAAAATATACTTATCTTTAAACAATATGATTATAGTATTCTCTACAATGAGTTAAAAAATTTTTATTAAAAAATTAAGTGTATGACAAACTGTATTTTCAACTTTTAGTTTGTTAATAATTATTAAATTTATTGAATAATTTAATAATAATATTTAACTTATTATTTTTTGACTCTAAAGTTCAAAGTCTCAAATTTTCAATTTTAGTAAAGAGTTGTAGTCTGTAGAGATAAAAAATCATATTGATTTGATATAATAATTTATATAAACAGTTTCTCATTGAACTTGAGTTGAAATACTTGTAGATTGTGAATGTTAAATTGTATATAAATTTTTATATCAAGTTCTCATTTCTGAAAAATAAGTATTTTAGCAACAATAACTTGTTGACATAATTTTTCTAATGTTGCAGAGTTTTATTTGCAATTGCTTGTTGATGTAGTGCATCTTCTTTTGAAACTTAAAAACTTTACTTATTTCTGTTTTATAAGTTTTGTTAAGTGCTTTATACATCAGCTGTTGATTGAGAAAGGTTGACAGTTGACTTTCAAAAGAATATGCAAGTTGCAAATGTTGTTGTTGTCATTGTGATCACCACTTGTTAATTACTTCTTGCTGTATTGTGGCAAATATTTCCTCACTTGTGACTCACTTTTTCAGGTCAATGATTTATAAATTCAGATTTTTCATGTTTCAAAATTCAGACTCAGGGTTCCCAGTTCATGTTACAGTTCAAAGACTTTGTCAACCTGAAAGAAAGGATGGTGAAAAAACAGACCTCATTGTTATTTTTCAAAGTATGAGATCATTTGAATTAATAGATTGCAGATCTGCCGTACAACAGTCAAGTTGTCAACAAGAAGATTAATATACATCAGAAATTGATGATCAACTCAGTGACAAGACTGATAAAGACAGTAATATTGTTCATTCAGATAGCAGTCTAGAGATATTCTCAGCTTAGTTATCCGTTCACTTTTGATTTTCACAGAGAACTTGAAGATCTTGAATCTCTCATGCAGTTCCTGCAGAAATCATGAAGATGAATGAAATAGAAGCAGTTTAGCTGATATTGTCACTCTATCATCATCACTTGAGAGATACATATCTTGCTTGTAACGATACAATGTGGCCTGTGAAGCATAGGTGGATTCTGGTGTTGGTCATCAAGATATCATTATATGTGGGTCACATATTGATCTATCAAACAAATGTCCAAGACCAAAAGCTTCAAAGCTTTATGTAGTACTCTATCATTGATCTATTTCGAATCATCTGATGGTGGAAGGTCGTCCTTTTCCATCGGGATTGACAGGTGATCAGTTCGGAAAACATATTCATCCTCGTCGTCACTAGGAACTCCTGCTTTCCGATCTAGCTGGTGATCAGGTTCCTCAGCAATAGCACCATTCGGACGGACAACTTCTACTGAACCATTCATCAAAGCACGTTTGCCTTGTTGCTTATCAGACCTCTTCGCTGTGTCAACAGATTCAAAAGTGTGGCGTATTCGTTCAAAGTGTTCGAGTTCTCTCGCGCTGTTGTAAATTCGTTAGCATTTCTGTGATAGCTTTCAGTAAGGCAAACAACGAGGACCATACCTAACGCTTGGAACCAACTCCTGTTGCGCTGCAATGAAGTCCTTCTCTGTAACCATGACGGCGACGTCATTAGGAGTCGCGAAATGGTCGAAGAAGTACGCTGTACTGACAGGCCCTCCAGGAAGCTCCTTGATCTTTTCATCTACAGCTGAAGCTTGGCGTGTGATCGCCTTGAGCATCGCATCAGAACATAGTGCATACAAATCGGCACCGGTATATGTAAATGGCAGCTGCTCAGCAACGCGTTCCAAAGAAACATCAGGGTGTAATTTGAATCTTCGCGTGAGCGCTTCCAATATGGTAGTTTGCTTCGCATGCGTGTCCGAGACTCCAAGATACAGCATCTTATCAAACCGACCAGGGCGAAGTAAAGCGGCATCCAAGAGATCCGGCCGGTTAGTAGCACCAATAACAAAGACGCCGCCACCATTTTCATCTCCGCTGCTCATTCCATCAAGTTCCGCAAGAAGCTGGCTGACAATGCGGTCCATAACGCCACCGCTATCACCTTGGTTGCCACGCTTAGGTGCGACCGAGTCAAGTTCGTCGAAGAAAACGACACATGGCCTCGCATCCCTAGCACGCTGGAAGACGCGGCGCACGTTTGCTTCTGATTCTCCGATATACATGTTCAGCAATTCTGGGCCCTTGACGGAGAAGAAATTTAGCGAGAATTCCGTAGCAATGGCCTTAGCAAGTAGTGTCTTTCCAGTTCCTGGTGGGCCATAGAATAATATACCACTTCGTTTCTTCATCCCTCTTACGAAGAGCTCTGGTCGTTCCAGCGGCAGTTGGATAGTCTCCATGACCGCATCCTTGACGTTACTAAGACCTCCAACGTCATCCCAGGTAACATTAGGAATCTTCGGAGCACCGATCGAATCAGCAAAATTCTTGCGCGCTGCATCTACAGCTGCATCAAAGTCGACTTTTGTAACACACCGCGCTACGTCTCCACCCGAGATTTGAATATCTGTGATACTAATTGGCGAGACTCTGGGACCACTGACAGAATTTTCGGCAAGTTTCTCCAGTCGAAGGTTTCGCGCGGCGATTGCCCTTTCAACCACGTCGACTAAATCACCAGCGACAAGTGCAGCAGTCTTTAATGCGACCGCAGAGAGATCAACATCAGCTGAGAGCCTAACGCCCAGATCTATAACTGCATTCTGAAGTATGCCTTCTCGTTCCTTTTCATCGGGAGCGGTAAGCTCCAGCTCATGTGTGAATAGGCTTCGGATTCCTTCGGGAATTTTCTCCACGTCTGTGGTCGTTGCAATGATGGCTCTAGCATCAGCAATGACATCTTTCATGGCTGTGACCATTCTATCTGCAGTCAAAACTTCAATATGCTGGATGAGAAGCGTAGTGCAGTCTGCACCACATGCAAACGCTCTGTCGGCTCTTGCCTTGAAGTACGCTTCAGTTTTCACATCTCCTCCACTCGCTCCACCTTCTGCAAGGATGTCATAAGCATTGATAGCGAAAGTGTGAAGGCCGATATCCGCACACGCGCTGCGAGCGACCGTGGATTTACCAATATTCCGTTGCGTAGAAGTCAAAAGAATGACTACTGGCTTCATGCCAAGCTGAATAGCTCTCGGGCTCGTAGCTGCAGCTATTAACTCCCGTACCCGCCTTTGTGTTTGAGAGATATATTGCTTTGGTGGTGATTCAATAAACGCTCTCCGAGCGCCTCCTTGCCCGGGATTTGAAGGTGGAAGCGCTTTCACGCCCAACCAGTATTCCCAGGTATTCCCGAGAGTTTTCGGCACAGTGCTAATTTCGCTTCCAGCTTGGACCATCCGAGTATTTAGACAGTCGATTACCGCCACGCCGCCCCATATTTCTCCGTCTAAAAGGTCGTCTGTCTCCACATTCGGTGAGATAACATGGCTGACTCGAAACCATGCAACTCCAGTTTTCTTAACTCCGCACGGTGAACGGTCAGAGCAGTCAAAGGGAAATCCCAACTGCGTTGCCAACTCATCATCTTGATTGGCACTTTCTGATGCTCTGCTAGCTGAGAAAACAGTTTTACCGAGACCCTCATCCACACTAATGCCAACAATGTCACCACTCTTGACAAGCCGTCGTTTTGCCTCGAAATGGCGCTTCAAAGCGCCAAATAGTGTAGGTTGTAGAGTTCTATCTGTGGAGAGAGGTGTTGAAATCTTGGACAACGTAACTTCTTTTGCAACAGGGGGTGATTTTGTCAAAGTGCTCTTTGGCTGACCAAGACCAGGCCGTGGGATTGCATGCGATTGATGTTGCATTTGACCAGTTAAAGACGACAGTTTCAAATACTTGGGACTCTGCATATTATAAAGAAGGATTGGAGGAACAAGAACTGTTGGGGTTAAACTGCGCGGTGGCATGTGCGAGATATTTGACCGTCCATCATGGTTCATTGAATATCGTATTTTAGGAGGCGAAAGGCCTGGAATGCCATAGACTCTGGCTATCCTCCAATTATCGGATTCTCCAGCTTCCCCCAATTCATTTAAATTGCCAAACTTCAAGGAAGCGAGCATATTGCGCTGAGGCTCTTCGGAAGCCTCGATTCGAATCCAATCCCCAGAGAAGCATCCAATTTTCACAAGGGAATGCACATCAACGAATACAAAAGCATCTGTGTCGTCATCATCCCGTGGCCTTGGGTGGAGGATCTCATTAGAGATTCGGTCTAAGAGGCAATCTGCGCGAAAAATTTTGCCTCCGTATCTCCGCTGGCGTGCAGTGCCTGATGTAAAGCCAGATAAGACAGATCTTGGAGTTTGGACATCAAATCTCTTTCCACCAGGTCGAGGAGTTGTGGATGACAGGACGGACATTATCCCTGACGGCTGATGCGGCAGTTCCGGAGCGGCTAGCGAGATCATGTCATCCAATGAATCATCGGACATTTCACTTGAGCTCTGAACGGATGCATCTGTATCGGATTCATCCGTAGGGGTTGTGCTCTCGATGTCTGTTCCACTCTCTATAGGTTTGTCCTCACCTGCGGAGTAAAATTGTTCATTGTTATCGTCCGCTTCGTCCTCCACAACCACTTGTTTCAGAAGACTAGATCGTTGAGCAGACAACCCCCTGGTAATTCGCGATTTTTGTTGTGATCGCATCTGGATGAGCACGACTTTGGTTCTAGGCACCAGAAAGCCTTGTGAAACGGGCTCACAGAGAGATACTCTAGCTGGAGGAGCTGGAGTATGGGTGATTGGGTGTGGCGGTAGCGGAAGTGGCAGAATATCACCCGTATGTAGAATATTTTGAGTAGAAAGCGCTTCTCTAACAGCGGCCATCAGTCGATCCTCTCTCTCTGTTTGTGCTTCTTTGCCCCGCTTTTTCGCCAGTGCCGGAACTGTCAAGCCTCCTTTCCCTTTCGCCCTCGACTCATTGGCGACATTAAACCCACCACCAAATCTGCTTTGCACTTCATCAATATCACGTAATAGATTCCTCTCCACCGTTACATAGACCGTGTCGAGATGAAGAGGCGTAACATCCAAAATGTAGATCTCGATTCCACGCGGAGCAAGCAGTGAATTTCTGGACGGATCCACCGCCTGTAGTGCGTGGAGAAAGGACTGGATCGAATTACCAGAGGCCGGAAAATGCGCAGTTGACTGCGATATTGAGGCAGGATCTTTCCGCTTGTCGCTGGGCTGCGGACGCACGGGGATGATTGTCCATGAGAGGTCTTCAACCGCCGAGAGGTTTGGTATCCATGGAGACACGGCTACGTATAATGTATCGGAGAAGGTTTCCGGCTCTGTCTTGCACAATCAACATGTCAGAAAACTCAGGTCTCTGACAATTAATATACGAATAATTATCCCGAAACCTACCAGTCGCATTCACATGTGGGAAAAGGTCAAGGATCAGGTCATCAGAGAGCACTCCAGTATCACCCTTTATCCTATGATCAAGCAACAAACGTGCAGAAAGGGGTTTCCTGCTTCTTAGTCGTCGCTGGAAGCGTGCCTTTTTTTGCCAGCCCTGACGGGATTTTGTCACATGCAGCGAATCGCGCTCCATGGTCTTCGTTGGCACTGAACACCTTCCTGAGAGGAACTTCCGCGCAAGGAGTCGATTGACAGCGTGGACTAGACGGCGCTCGTCCAGAAGGCATGGAGAAAGAACTCGAGGTTGGAATTCATGAGAAAAGATGACTGGGGAGGGTGGTGGAGGAAAGCTTTATTCGGTGGTTAACTAACTAGGTGATCTGACTTCCGATGCCGAGGTTCCAAGCAGTTCACTCAACTTCATCTTATCTTCTGTCCTCCACCTTAAGAGAACAACTTCACCATTCCCAAGGGGAAGAACGTATCTGGCGACAGCATTCTTTCTTTGCTAATAAATACTACATATATACTCCAAAACAAAGCTGGGATATGCCATAACTATATTCCAGTCGCATGAGTCCGATGGTTTCGCATTTCTATGAAACTCTCCTGCTGATGTTAGTTATTTGAAGCTAGGAAACATAACCTCGATACAATCAATTCGGCTCACATTTCGGCGAAATGCTAGACCTTCAGCAGAGGATATACTGGAAATGAAGGCCTCATTTCTCGACATCCTGACCACATTGAGTTCAATGCCATCGTGGCGTCCGGATCGACTTGAGAGAGTCGCCTCCACCATTCTTGCTCTAATGAACGCCAGACAATACTACTCAAACAAGTTCAATACCTAGCAAGTTGCTCTCTCTCGAGAGGTCGCGACAATTCTTTTCCCAAGATGACAGTAAAGGAATCGCGTTGTTATGGCTATAAATACGACATGCGGAGAATACGAAGAACCGAGGGCTCGCGGGAGCTCAAAATAGTATTGCGCCAAAAAACGGATGGAGATAGTTGAGAAACTACCTGGTTGATATTATCGAAGCTCGATGCAAAAGCACAGGACCTTTTTGCCATGGCAGATGTGCTATTCAGATTTGGACCAGAGTTACAGATTTGCGGTGCCAGCAGCCAGTTTCCCTGATCTATATTGTTCTATGAGCTAAAATCTTTTCAACTTGGATACTTGCAGTGGCCATGTATTTATCTTGGTTGTCGATATATTTAAAGTACAGCTTGTTGACTCTTGTCTCCGAATCCTGTGGGCTTGAAGGAGTAGTGGAGCATGACTACGCAAGGGTTGTCACAGGCGTTGGAGGTGTCTCCCATTGGTGTGGCGTGTGTTAACTACGTGACATGTCTGTGACCACGGCACCAGAGACTCCGCCATGTCAAACCCATCCATCAGGAGATAAGGGATACTAGGCTCGACTGTCGAGGAGCTGGTGGAATCAGAAAGCTAGTTGCTTGGGATCTCGAAGATGTTTTGAGATGTCATGGTCCCTCATGGGTTATGCCTGTTTCTGCTGGTGGGCTTCATTATTCGACATTTGGTTGACTTGACTGACAGTGATCCACTTTGCTGCGGCACCGCTGAGGACTTTTGGTCAGAAGCCAATCAATAAGAGGGAAAATTCTCTGTATCCAATAAAGAGCTGGTTGCGATGTGATTTGCGGCCCGAACCAGGAAGCAGGTTACATTTATACTCAAGGTCTAGCGCTCCGCGAATCACGCTCAGCTCCCTAATTTTCCACAAAGCGCTGTCAACAATAGGAGCAAGTAATATCATTTGGTATCTACGGGGAATATCCGAGGGTTCGCATTAATGATCAGGCAGAGGGATCGGCAATGCCATGCCAAGGTATGCCGTTGTATGTAGGTACTGTACATAGTACATGTGTGCACTAGGTCCTAGCGAGCGACAGCGGAAGCCATCATTCGCAAGAGTGTGATTCATATGTATGTAATAGTCCTTCCGTCCATAGCAGCATAGTCCCCAGTTCAGTCGGGATCTGCTTTGGAGGAAAGCTCGCGTGTGAATAGCTAATTTCCCTAGGTGTCTCCAAGTACATAGCTGCTAACTTACATCAGAGCTTGTCAAGCCCGCAGCAACGATATGATGCAAAGATTGGTGACATTGCTTCTTGCTATTATAAATATGTACATACATACATATACTAAGTCACTCACGCTGTATACTGTGTACTGTACTTGGTTAGGTTTGCCTGGTCCTAACGCGGCAAATTCTACTTATCTAGAGCCTTGTTGGAGCCGACGTGGGCTGGGAATGTTGTCATATCTCATTATTGGCTACAAGAGATCAGAAGAGTTTTGACGAAACAGCTACGGAGTACACAGTATGGACTCCTGTCCTCAGATCGGCTATTGCAGGAAAAGAATTCCCAAAATTCAGCCTTGGCCCTTGGGATCAAGGGACAGCCCAGAGTACGGAGTACAAAACATGTGAATGGATTGTTGGCAGGATGTGAAATGGCTTCAAAGTGGTTTGAAAAAAAAACTAGCTCCGAATATGACCATTGAAGATGATAGGCTCACAAAGCAAAAGAGCCTCATTCATGAATGGGGTGGATGACTGTAACCGCACAATAAGACCTATGTGGCTCAACGAGAATCGCTGCTCAATGGCAAACCATGCAGATAACGCACAGTACTATGTGCTGTGATATTGGATGTACTCTGGATGTACACGGAAACAGCATCGTGGCTCATCGACAAGCCTCCACTGTGCTAGCTTTATGGATGGGGTCCGTTCCACTCCGGTACTCTCCACTGCGGGTGAGCCGCGAGTGTTGCGAATGGAGTTTTAGCGCGTTTGCAAAGCCTTTTGAGCCGCATCAATGCATGCTAGACGGGGAGGTCCTTGTCTCTTCGCGCCAACAGCATCACTCATATCCAATCACCTCCCCGGCTGGGTTTAGTTCCACCCGGAAAACGCACTGTGTAACACTGGGCACACACTCTGTACTCCGGACGGTGTTCAACTCCTCCAATCTTTTTTGAGACCTGTCGAATGAGGACTCCATGGGTCCCCTAGCTGTGACTTGAGAACATGGACAATCAGTTGAAACTTTATTGTCGAATAGAAATGTTACTGCATGATGGTAGCTTCTGGACATGGCGGTGCCACAGGTGGATCCTGTTAGTGCATTGAGATGAGACAAGAACAATACTATACAGCTTCAAACAGTAACATGCCATCAGCAGTTCGATCTCTGTTCACTTTGGGAACTAAATCTGGCAACTTTTTTTAAGATTGAAGAGCAGCTCATAGATTACTGCATTACCACAGACTTAATATGATGTTTTCCTTTTTCAGGGGAAAAAAAGGATAAAAATTGAGCAGAGAGGCATTTTGAGGATGTATCACAGCTGCGTATGGATATAAACGGTAATGATACTGATGCTGACAAAGCGGTCGGAGAATGAAAAGGGGCACTCCGACATCCCAAAAGGTGATTTCGTGGGGCTGATGCATGATCCAATCAAGAGCCGCGTTGCTTCGTCTATCAGGCAGACATCAAAGCACGTCTTGGCGCGTAAATACTCGTGTCATCCTCCTCCCTCCCCTCCATTCCACCCTCATTATCTTCCAAACACTCCTCCTATTCTATCAATCTCTGCCATCTTTGCTGTCTGGTTCTTCTTCTCATCTGGCACCCTCCAAAGGTGATAACATCCATTGAGTTTGTTGTGTTGCCGCTTGGATCCAGTCTTCTACGATCTCTTCACGTCATCAGCTTTGACCTCTAGTGTTCTACATATCTGGTCTGTTTTGTGCTCTTGCTCCATTCATCTTGCTGACCCAAATCTGCTCTTTGGAGCTTTGGGTGAAGACGAGGCTTTGGATGGTGACTGCAAGCGACCTATTACCTGTCCACTCTTCATTCCTCCTGAAGAGACAAATCATACCAGGTCAAAGAGCAAGAATTTCTTCTACGATCCCTCTTGAAAGTGTAAGTATGGAACAATATTTCAAATAGCTTCGACCTGCCAGGTGGTTTGTATTCGTGTTTTCGGGAAGCATCGCTTGTCTTTCCATTTGAATTAACCCTTTTTTTCTCCGCATTACAGATCGATTCCCGATTTCTGGTTTTGGATAAGCTCCCGCTCTGCACTGAACGAAGGTGAGTCACAGACGAATCCCGTTTGGTTCCCGCCGAAATTCAACTGTTTCCTTTCTTGCTGATTGGATGTGATTCCAGAACCGTGACATAAACCCAGTCACACAGTATGTCCGAACCCCAGTCTCACCCACGCCGTCGTCCATTTAATAAAGCCATCCTCCCCACCCTTTCAACTTCTTCAGGTCATGGCGAATCTTCTGCAAACCGTTCTGTTCGACTACATAACATGAAGTTGAGGAAGGAGGCTACGTTTCATTCTCCAACCACACCATCCGCCGAGGAATGTGACCCAATCCTCTACATTCCCTCTTTGCCTCGCCGGGCTCCCACCTGCTCACGAGCACTGGAGGATGCCATCGCTGCTGGCGAGAGACGTGTAGCAGACATTCTCGGCAACGTAGAGCGAAACTTTGCTGGCCCGGACGGTGTCTCATCTCGCAACAAATCTTCGCTCCCTAGCGACGAATTTCCTGTTCCTCTTGGAATCTTAGACGCCCACATCGCCAATGCTGACCGGATGGACATTGACATAGCTCCGAACCGGCCGACCTCTAATCAAGGCCGCAGTTTACCTCATACGAACAAACACTATCGCCAGCCATCCGATAGCGGCATCGGTTCATCGATCAGTGAAGCCTCACAGCAAAAATCTGCTGGAGGTGAAGGTAATTTAATATCTAATTGTCCTGTTGTGTATTTAAATGATGTTGGAGTGAACATGGGCTAATTTCACCAGTTCCAGCACAAGACAGCAAGAGCTCCTCCCAAAGTGCCATTACGAGATCGATCTCGTGTAAGAAGAATACGGTGGAATCATCCAAACCAACCCTTAGTATTCGTGCACTTAAGCAGATTGAGCGTTGCATACTCATTCCAATCCTTCGCGAGAAACCCTTGAAACCCTTCCACATTCTCGTCAGGAGTGTGCCGCAGCGTGTCAAGCTAAACGATATCACCTGTCTTCGGGACCTCGAGAAAACACTCCTCTTTTTGGCATTGGTGAGTGATCTTCGTCAACCCTTCCGATCCACGTACTCATTCGTGTCACAAAATATAGAACTATGCGGTTTCACGGGATTCGTTCGTGAACTTCTGCGAGTTTACAATACAGTGCATACATACAACAGTTGGATTTCTCAATGATCGCGATCAACGGCGACCTACTGATCGTCCGTACACTAACGGCTACTTCCTTGACCTGGTGGAACAAATTCGGCAATACGCAGTCAAGATTAGCTCCGTTGGAAGTTCATCCGAACACCAGAACGGGGATGAAAGCAAGTTAGACTATTCATCGTATGTGCTTTGAACCATTTTGCAAACATGAGTGTACTTACCGACGAATAGTGGCGAAGAACTTGTCCTTGAAGGTGGACTCAGCAGCACCGGTCGCCCAGCTGAACTCGTAAGAAAGAAAAAGGGCTTGGCTATCTCTCTCAAAACGGGAAAACCATACGTGGAATCGAAACCCATCATGCCTTCCATGAAGCGTTCCCTTAGTCTGGAGTCAGAAGACGACAGTGCCATACGTTCCATGGCCCGTCGTAAGAAGAACGAGCCTCCACTAAATATTAACAAAAAATGCGACTACTGTGATAAAATCTTCAGACGGCCATGCGACCTGACGTAAGTTCTTGCTCTAGCTTTGCTCTTGTTGCTAAACCAGGGAAAGATATTAACTTGGAACAGGAAACACGAGAAAACTCACACCCGGCCATGGAAGTGCCCTGAATTATCTTGTAAATACTCCGAACTCGGATGGCCAACTGAGAAAGAACGCGACCGTCATGTCAATGACAAACACTCCAAGTCGCCACCTCTATATAATTGCCGCTTTCCGCCGTGTACGTACCAATCCAAGCGTGAGAGCAATTGTAAACAACATATGGAAAAGGCGCATGGCTGGATGTATGTTCGAGCAAAAAACACGGGAAAAACTAGCACTCGAGGTTCCAATCCTTCCACACCTCGCAGCCCGAATGTCAACACTCTCCCAAGCACGGTCACAGATTTTCCAACACCGTTAAGTGCCCTTGCTCCTTCGCCATATACTTCTCCTTATCAGCCAAATTTTCAGCCCGAGGCTCTGGACAATAGTCCTACGAATACCTTCAATAACACATTTGCTGAAGACTTCCCGCTGTTCCCAGAAATGACCGACAATGGACTTGGTGACAGTCCGTATACTCAACCATTTGACTTTAATGCTTTCCATGCTTCGCTCCGGGCCAGCAATCCGAACGAGTATGTTCCGAGCCTGGATATCAACGTCCATTCACTTGCCTTCAGCTCCACCAATAGGCACGACAAGCCAGAATCTAGTCACCCTAGTCAATCTCCCGCCGGTCGGGGTCAAACTGAATTTGAGCTTGATTGGGATAACTTTGACAACCAGTATACTACACTGAATCTCCAGCTCTTGACGCCCCAGTCTGTCGACTTAGGCACCTTTGAATCGTATTCCGAGAACCTTCCCGTTTGTATGTTATCTCCCGAACCACAGTTGAAGGTTCCAACCTTCTCTCCCGGCGGCCACGGGAATTTGATGCTTTATTCTCCTGAATCCCAGCTGGTGGACGAAGGCTTCTGTGATATGCGTGAACCCCTCAAAAAGCCCGCTCATGATTTTACCCTGTTTGCTACTCCCTTGGGCAGTGCTTCAGGCCAATCAACCATGTCTCTGGGCTCTTCAGAACCATTCGCAGTTAATTGTGGCTCGATGTTTCCCCCTCTCAGCTCTCTTGGTGGACAATATAGTTGCACTGATTGGCCAGACCAGATGGACACTCTTGATAACGCTCTTGATTTTGATGAGATTATGACAAATGTCGACTATTGAGCTTTGCCTGTTGAGCACTTTCTATGTCTCAGACCTGGAATTCTAAATTTTGATTTATTTGCGTTCTAAGCAAAATATACTTGCAATATGATGAAATATATAGTTGTGGTTTATATATGAGTTGATGGATGAGCTTTTGAACTTCAGTGAAGGTGACAGCTTTACATATCCTCTTTCACCATGAATCCCCCGCCTCTACCTGTATGATTTTGATTTGAAACTTTTGAATGTCTCTTTATTGATCTGTGATATTACATCAACCTCTACTCCGCTCAATCTCTTCCTGTCACAATCTCTCTCCACTGTTCTTAATGAGCATCGTTCTCTGTTCAGGTTCTGGTGTGGGGATGGAATAGCCTGGGAAGATATTAACTAGAGTGAGCAGTTCGCACAGGGGGTTTTTTTTTTTCTCACAAATGCCAGTTTGTTTGGTCTCCTGTTTCTTGATGTTGGAGCAGAGTCGACTGGCAGATATAAGCAGTTCCAGAATTAATTTCAAATTCATTTACTGTTGGAATATCCTCAGTCATGAGTTCTTCATAATACTATTGTGAATCATTGATGAATCTATTGCGTTGCCCTTCAGGGTGTTTTGAGGTACATATATGGGTACAATGTACGGAGTATATGTAGTTGCTTCCTTAAAATAGGCAGCAGTGAGTGACTTCCAGATTCAGACCAGCTTCAATGTATCACCAACACAGCAGAAGCAAAGCAACCTTGATGTGACATGCCTGCATCTAGCAACTGCAGAAGAGCCTCAAATGCTTGTTCTCTTGCCCTATTCAGATTGCACCATCTGATGTTCTGTGATGGCCTTTTGTGCGATTTAGTCATCAATTCTCAAAGAATGAGCTATATTGAGGTTCAGGCTTGTGCAATTCAAGGCTTATTGGTACATGTATGTACATAAGATAGGCAGAGCAAAAAGCATACAATGTATGGAGTATGGAGTACTCCGTATACATAAATGATTGATGATAGTTGACTGTCAAGAGGTCAATTTTGCTGTTCTGCCACCTCAGAAACCCACCAACCACAGCACGCCAAGAATTATGTATTATTGATGATGATACATTACTGTCTTAGTATTGACAAGAAAACGCCTATATAGAGCCATAGCTGGAAGATAAAGCGTTGGTTTGAGTAGGTCTACCTTCACTGAATCTAAAGGCGTGGTCGAGGCTTAAAGATGACATCCAGCATGTCGTTTGTCTGAAATCGAATCGAATTGTTAGTTAATGCAGGTACTTTGGCCCCTCAGACAAGTGTTTTCTAGAGAGAAGGCTTACATACATAGGTGAAGACATCATGCCCCAGTAGCCAGGGTTGGAATTCCTCATCGGACCATCTATTGGGGTTCCAGCTGGTTTCCTTTTTGACCTCTTCGGCCTTTTGTTTCATCACTCGATCGCGTGCAACCTGCTGCGGCCCATCCGGGAGGTGCCAGATGTGTTCGTTCTCTCGTGCGACCGCTTGGACTCGCTCGCACCGCGGTTTTCTAATCGCTTCAAACGCGTGAAGAACCTTGGGAATGTCCCAGGTGGATCTGGCTCTGTCGAGACATTCACCAAGCGCGGCACCGTCCTCTATGGCCATCGCGGCACCCTTATCATCTTGTTTTAGTTGATCGATACACTATGCGGCGGG
Source organism: Emydomyces testavorans (assembly GCA_029449355.1). Lineage (NCBI taxonomy): Eukaryota > Fungi > Ascomycota > Eurotiomycetes > Onygenales > Nannizziopsiaceae > Emydomyces > Emydomyces testavorans. The sequence continues at coordinate 6,416,919 of CP120628.1, forward strand.
ATCTCTCAAATGAACGGGCTCACCTGTCCTAGATATGGAACCATTGCATGAGCAGCATCACCGATCAGTACGACTTTACCGTTGGGGCTGACCCAGCTTGGCAACGGTGGCAGCTCCGCCAGTTTCCACTTCAGGCATGATTTGACCTTCGCGAGAACCTTTTTAATGGTAGGTTCGAAATTACCATAGTATGCTCGCATTTCATCCGGGTCTCCGGGCTCGTTCCACTTTCCAACCGAGGCCTTACCTGGGTAACAAAGGACCAAGTTGTATATTGTACCTTGTCGGATGGGATATGCCATGATACTGCGCTGATGGCCAATCCAGCCGTTGGAATCCTCGTCGATCATGAGATGTTTGACTTCGTCGTCCGCATTCATCACTTCCGCGGGGACCGTCACGCGGAAAACGCAATTCGGTGTGTCATTTGCTTCAATCTCTTTTTCGCGGATTACTGCGCGTCTCGTCTTTGAACGGATCCCTAAACCGTGATGTCAGCGGTCACTGAGAAATGAAGACAGGGGAATCTTATACACACCATCTGCACCGATTATCAAGTCTGCTGTGAATCTCCGCCCGTCAGCCAAGACTGCTGCGGGAGTCTGCTCATCCACATATTCAACCTGAGCACCTAGCATGATCTTAGCTCCAGACTCCTTGACTGCATCGACCAAAATCTGCTGGTAATCAGCACGATGAACCAGCCAGTAGCTGTCCCTTCTGATTAGCTCAGCCCACAATATTGGCTCTTTCTGCGATGAGACAGATTCAAGGGCAATTGCTGAATACATACGGGAATCCATATTTCTTCTCCAGAACATGTCGGAATGGCGTCGATCCGATAACTTCTCCGGTGCAATATCTTCGGAAAACAAGACTCTTTGGCCAAACAGCCTTCTCATGAAACTTTTCGGTTAATCCATATGAGTCTAAAACCCTGGTGCTATTCGGAGGTATATGAATCCCAGCTCCAACTTCAACGAGTTTGTTAGCAGCCTCAATCACTGTAACGCTGTGTCCCTTCCGTGAAAGACAGATTGCAGCACCCAGCCCCCCAAGGCCTCCGCCAATGATTAGGATTCGAAACCGATTTTGGCCATAGGTTGCCATTCCTATCTTGGATGTGCCTCTAACCAAGGGTGTGAGCTTTAAACCTTCCACGACACTTCAAATTTTGTTTGAATTGTGTTGATATCTTCATGATATACAGCGCTTGTCCGGGGATTCGGTGGGCAAACATTGAAGCTCAAGGTTGGTTACTGGCGAAGAAGAGGGAATAATAATAAAATAGAGAACAATTAAAAAAAAATACCGCTCCCTTCGGCTTCACTACCGGTTTAAGTCAAGCTTCCTCGCCTTTTGGTCCCGAAAGTTTGGATACGGCTTCATAAACTTTGGAGATCTATCCACAATCCGCCTGGTGGATGACCTTATTGGCAATTGCTCCGTGCTTTTGGTTGAAGGCTTCCAATGCAAATATAACTCTGGAAGTTTAGAAATATATCTCTGCAACATGACTTGAGAACTCTTGCTTCCCACTCTTTGCTACAATCCTGGTGCACCTGGACTTCAACTGACTGATTGAGAGGTACTTTTCGTTTCTCATTGCCGCTTCTGTTGCCATCCTTACATATTCTTGTGTGTGACGAACCAGGTGAAGGTTGGAAATGTTCGCCACAAACCAATTTTTTTAAAGTAATAATGTAGAAAAAAAGGCTTAGCCATGAAGACGCATCCAGAGTCTCTAGCCTAACTTGAGAGGGTCACTTGCTCAAATGATGGTGCACAACGGCCGTTTTGAGTCACCTGGGCCTGGACGATGGCAGCAATTCCATGTTCTCCGGCTTCATGACTGCAGGAACTTGTCCCTGCATATGCGGAGATGTGCCGAATTTGGATGATCATGGTATTTGACATTTACATACTCAGGGCCTGTCCAGTTCCTTTCTGGGGCGCCGATCTCGAACAGATCCTTGGTATAGCTCATACATATGGAGGTTCGTAACTGCAGAGTATGGTTGAGATAGAACCAGGTGCATGAGTTCCAGTTTTGCACTTTGCATCATCACTGCATGGCTGATTTCTCCTCCAATTGCCATTGAAAGTGCGCTGTGACTGAGCAGGTCAAAAGAGAGAACACAAAAGACTGGAAACTGTTCGCCACTATGTATTACAATGGCACTTGGTGTTGAGCACAGTCATTGGTGTGCGACGAGTCTTTTCTGGACGTATCACCATTCATTTCTGCCCATCCGTCACTAGCATACTAGGTTTATGCCCTTTTGACTGGGAACGGTTAATTGTCTCCGGACTTGGAAAAGTGATTTTGAATTGTGACTGACAGGTTTTCCTGGATCTTTGTTCCCCTTGTCACCGCACAATTTGGCTAATTCACTGTTCCTTGCTGTTTTCTTATATTCTCATTCCAGTGATACATACAGAGTATATGTATGTAAATGGATCTATACATTGCCATTGTTGCTGAGCTGTCAAAGCTTATTGTTTGGTGAGGAGTTCTTGAGATTGAGTTAGTTTGTTGCAATCATCATCAGCCTTGTGACTGGCGAGTAGATCAGTCGATCATGCAGCCTCCAGCAGATTTGACTGGCTTTCATATCATTTACTTAGGCTTGTTGATTTTATTTCCAGAATGTAGGTGATTGGCAAAAGGTCAATTTACCATAACTGGACGAGAGTGAGCCTAATACTAAGGGTATCAGCTAATATACCTAACATAAAGATAGGACTAAACAGGTCTATATAATCTGCAAATGGTATGTAGATTGGCATGAACTAGCAATATTCTACTGGATGGAGTAGCAAGTAGCAAACTCTTCATGGAAAGTCAAGACTACATAGTCTTATACAGGTTATAAGAAGCTTCTGGGCATTTGGATACTCTTTTCATAGGATGCTGAGTGCTTTCCTTAGTGAGTACTAAACTCCCTTAGACATTCTCTTCATCGAGTGGTTCGAGTCCATCCACTGAAGGCATGTGGAATTGTCTAAATATCATACCAAAGCTTGGTATGGACGTCAATACAGCTATCAAAATGCCTTCAACTCCTGTGATTCAAGATGGCCTTGAATGTGCATGCGGAAGTGCTGAGCAGCCGTGTGAGATGGAATCTGTGTCCAGAACATGGTCTTTGCTCTTTCCAGCATGTACTCAAAAAAGGAAGGGTTGATCTGTGAAGGATCGTGCGATACTGAGATTCAATGTCACCGGGCCTTTGCGTTAGCATATTTTCAAGAAATCATTGTACTGTCCTCTATCAGAGCAGTGTCTTGAGCAGGCAAGCTAGACAGTCTGCTGCTTAAAATGGATGGATCCTTCGACCTAAACGTTCTCGGCTGCCTTAGCCTTCCAGTCGAGTATTTCTGAAAGTCAGCAATGCTATTGTGAAAGTGTTTATGCTTGCATTTCTCAACTCACCTGGGGGACTTTCTCTGAGACAAGTATATCTCCTTCATCGCCTGAGGATGGATCATTGTTATCAGTGTCAGGTTTGCTTGTTTCATGTGTAGAGCTCTTTGAACACATCCTGTTAGTCTATATCCTGTTAGTTTGACTGTGAATCTTGTATCATTCTGTGCTGAGTGAAGGGGAACTAGAGCAGAGAATTCAAGCTGTAGTCCTATATGGACCACTGCTGCAAATCATTATTTTTCCCTGTAGGTCAAGATGTATATGTATTGATGCTTCAAGATTTCAAACAGCATTTTGGCTTTAAAGAATTCTGTAAAGTTGAGTGAAGGCTACCCAACTTAACCAGAAACACAGTAACTATCATAACTGATTAACCACATAGTTACATAGTTAACCCAAAATTAATGAACTGCAACAGTTTGCCATTGTGGTGGTATGCACATACACAGTCCACGTAGCTGGTAATGGATGACTGGATGTAGCACAGAGAGTGGGTATTCAATTCGGGTATTCATTGGGGATCTCTGCTTGGAAGGAATGCACTTCAGAATTAGCAGCAAGATTGCGTAATCTGGTTGATGCTGCCTTGCTGCTGAAGTGCCAAATACTTTGTTAGTGTTCACTCAACTTAAAGAATCAACTATGTACTATGAGGTTGAGTGATCCCCTGCACAGATATATGACCTGATTTGGTCAACTACAGAGATTTTGTCTCCAACAGCTGCTCTGAAATATTTAATTAGTTGGTTTCCCCAAGTTTCCAAATTGTACATATCTCTAACTCTACAAAAGATGTGCTTGTACAGTACTCTACATACCTTCACCATGATGTAGCAGCTAGTTACTAGATTCGTGTCATGTGGGGCAGAGTTGACATCCATCCCCAGGTAAAAACAACTGGATCATGTTCCTTTCTCTGCCATGGGTTGCGTAACTCCATGAGCACCTCAAGGCGCAGAGTCTAACTGTGTGAAAGCCCCTCTTGTCTGCTCTGAAACGACACACCAAACAGTGTTGCAGTCAAAAAATTGCAAAATCACATAGTTAGTTACTGTTTACTGTTCGGCTATCCTTTGGAGTTGGCACTTTAAGTATCTCGATACTCGAACATATCGCGCTTCGTTCAACATCTTAGTTGCCACTTCTCTCACTCCTGACTTTCCATCTGTCTGCCTCCCATTGTTCGACTGTCGCGTCTTCGAGACACTACTTTGATTTACGCAGACGATGGGAATCGGAGATGGAAACGAAGATGTGGAACCTCCGCCACCAAACCAAGTGCTGACTGGAAAGCAGGAACATTGTGACTACCCTGTTTAAGAATTCTTTTGCTTTCTTTTGCCTTCTTCTCTGTCGCCTATCTTGTCCTCCAGCTTGCGAATTGCTGACGTGGAGCATTATTCTAGATCTGAAGCGAGAACTGATCCACCGTCAAGTCCGGAGCGAGATTGCCGAGCTCAACTCCCCAACCGCCCTTCGTCGCTTTGGAGCTCCATTCAAATCTGAATTCGGAGAAGTGGCTCCCGTAGATTCAGAGCTACCAATTCTACGATACATATTCGTGCGCCATGTTCGCAATTTCCCCTTCCTCGATCAGGCGAAGGAAAAGGAGTTTTGGCAGGACAAGTTGCAAGTTGTATGTCTCGCTGGAAATGGATGCTTGCGTGTTCTGCTTGAGGTGACTGTTGACAAGTTCCTGGTGAAATATCTGTTAGTTTTTGGAATCTTTCGCGAACAAACACATCTCCTCGTCGGAAGACCGCCATGAAGTCACCAAACGTCGAAAAATCGCGCTCAAATGCGAGAAGTTGGTTGAATTGATGATGGTCTCTGGTATTCGCACGTCATCTGGATATGAGGAGAGAATACGGTTTTCGGAGATGGAAGTGGTAGACCGGGGAGCCAACGAGCAAGGTTTGTTGGTTAACATACCCGAGGGTCATTTGATAAATGGCTGGGACGTCAATATCGCGGGTGTCAGAACCACATTGGTAAGACGGACTGTCAGGTATCACCAGCATGCAGTAAGGTTTATCACCGTGCCTCCGATCTATCATCTACCGGATCTAATGGTCGTCGACCTAGGAATTTTTGCTCCGAGTGCGACGGCAAGACAAACCCGATATATATGTTGGCCGCCGTTTTGGGGACTTTGCTCAACTACACAGGCGACTACGAACAGAGCTACCAGGCAAAATCCTTCCTCCACTACCAAGGAAAAACAAAAGCTCGATGTCAACTTTTCTGGGAGGCGCCGATGACGATGCATCTTCAGTCTCGTCTATTTCCACGGAGCCTGGACCACCGGAAGACAATGGTTCCACGAAGAATCTGCTGTTACCAAATCATCTGAGCCGGTCTCCGTCCCGTTCTTCTTTAAGGTCTCGGGACTCTCCAAGAGCTTCGGGAGAACTAAAAGTTGAACCTATAATTCTATATCGTGAGCAACAGCGAGTTTCGCTTCGTGCTTTCTTACGAGTACTACTGCAGAACGAGCGAATTGCCAATTCGAAGGCCATGCAAGAATTTCTAACTGCAAATCCTGTGACTTTAAACGAGGAGGAAGAATTTGACATACAGCGAAGGAAAGATTTGGATGCCAAGAGAGTAGAAGAGCAAAGACAATTCTATGAGATTGCACGAAAACGTGCACAGGAATTAGATGTCTACATGGAACAGTTTCGGCAGGATATCGTTGAGAATAGTAAGCGGTTTTATCTTGCTTGAGGCATTGGGATGCTAGGCTAACGCCCTTCAATAGATGGCTTAACCAAGCTTTTTCATGAAATCCGGATCAAGGAAAAGGTAGAAGATTTGAGCCCTCAGTACCAGAAGTTTGCGGAGTGGTTACGCATCGAGTGAGTTCGATCTTCGCCGTCCTAGTATCACTTTTGCCAATCGCTAATTCTGCAGGGTCGCTGCAACTGTATACCATCTCTTCCTTGCGGAAGACAATTCGCCAGAGTTGTTCGCACAAGCAAAAAGGATTCATTCGCTTATACCATATACGCTCCTGAAAAACGTTATTCGGGTTGCAAATCCTGCCGCTGTTATGTCCGGAGTGCTGGATCTTTTCCTTGCTCAGCCTTTTGGAACTCGATCTCTCCTTCAACGGATATTTTCCATGGCTATTCATGACGGAATGAAAGTATTTCAGAAGTCGATTGATGCTTTGTCAGGTAGAATAGGTGATCCTGTGTTGGTCGAAAAGCTTCGGGTATTTACGTATGCAGAAGAAGATTTGAAAAACTATATACGACAAGAAGCGGAGGATGACGACATGGACATCATTGTGGCTATTTTACGCTCTGAGCAAATTCAGCCAGAGTTGAATACAGGTCAGATCGAGAAAGTATTCAACTCATATGTTGTATGGGTTAGCGCCGTTGAGCACGTATGAGCCGCCTTGCCTGCAGAATTCTTTTGGTTCTCTGCTAACTTCCGTCCAGGCTGACCTTGCCATGCTGCAAGATGCCCAATGGTTTGCATACTTAAAGCAACTGTTGAAACTGTTAACGAGGCAGCGAGATAAGGCCATGATGCTAAATATCATCGAAGAGGTACCAATCCAATCACTCGATGGCTTCAAAGCAGGTGATATACTGACACTTGGCAGCCCGTAACATTGCAGCTCTTTCGAGACCTATTTACCATATTTTACGAACCGCTCGTTCGTGTCTACAAATCCGCCAATGTTTACAACAGCATCACTGATTTTGCTGCGTTCGCAAATGATGCCATCTCGGTGATTGAACATGCACAGAGACAAGACGTCTCTGCGGACCCGAATCAGACCGTGCAAGCTTTTATAGATTTATGCTTCCGTCATGAGCAAAGTTTCTACAAATTTGTTCACGAAGTCCATGTCCATGATAACGGGCTCTTCGATGCTCTGATGGGCTGGTTAGAAGATATCTTGGCATTCCTTCGTGAAGGCCCCGAAGGCACCCTTGATATGAACGCGTTGTTCCAAGGAGCTGTGTCTGTCAATCAAATTGAGAAGGACGTGGCCATTCAGGAAATTAATTCTCTCGTCAGGTGGCATGCGGACCGGAAGAAGTGGCATTATGATAAAACAAAGCAGAAGATGGCGGCTGAAGGGCAGTCCATGGAACCCATTCCTGGAAGCGCCAAGTTTAAGAGTAGTGATTTTGGGTTAAATGAGGTTGGTTTTCTCCGAATAGCCAGCTCACATCCATTCACCTGAGTCAATTGGCGTCCGTCATGACCTGATCGCCATGGGCTGTTGTGTATTGGAGATCGTTTACTAACTAGTCTTAACTTACAGGCTGACCTAGAAGATTTGGTCATTTCTGACGAAGCGTCGGAAGTTTCAGATGAAAATTCTGAAGATGATGATCTTGATCCCATTGCCGCAGAGCGAAAACGCCGTGCAAAGAGGCAGGATCGGTTACGACGCACGGCTGGCGAACCTCTGAAGCCTGAGGTTCAAGAAATCCTCAAACTACAAGGTTCTTTTACACAGATGTTGAGGCTTGTGTTGGCAGAATAGAACTAAGATTATTTCTCATTGTTATCATTGGTTACATACACTGCTTGGGGACAATGCTAGACCATACAGCAATGCGCCAGCACACTCTGATATTTTGCATGGAGAGCTTGGATTGTGAACTATTTTTATTCTTACTGCATTGGTGGGCATGTAATGGATAGAGCGTGACTAAGATAAAGCTATAAATAAAGAAGCAATGCTTTTTAATTGCTGTAGCTTTTGGATATAGCTATGTATCTTTATTGTTCCTGGTATGGATAGGATTCTTGTTGGGACTTCTTAATACATACTCTGATGTTGGCTGCTGAGCTTTGCTCTAATATGAAATGGGAACCATGGGCAGCGATGATAATGGACAGATCTGATCAGAAGCTGATTGGGCTTCTATGTATCAGTACCTTATTGCTGCTTTGGCTAGTACTATGTACTTGTATGTACTGCTTCGTAGTCGGGTGGCAAGGTGAGGCGGAACACTCTCAGCCTGATTGATGGATAAGAACAGCTCAGTTGCCATAGCTACATACACTGCTGCCTCAAGACCAGCAGAAGAGTGTCGAGGTGAAAACCAAAGCAATAAGATCTGATTTATATACTTATAGTAAATTGTCTAATTATTCCATATGAATACTTAAGTTACTCTTGTTCCCTTACAGAGCAAGCCTGGCTGCAAGCCATCTTCCATCCGCGATGCTCCAGAGTAGCAGTAAACAGGAGAACCGGGGCCGCACCTCCGCATCAACGCGGGGCACGTTTGTTAATGGTGAATGGCTTTGCGATTGCATCCCACGTCTTCCTGCAATGCATTTTCAGACAAAAAACGGCAAAAAGAATCATGGGCGGTGGTGTGAGTGGAAATGCCATTTTGGATACATACTAATTTGACAACCTACGGACTCTGGTTGTCTTTCATTACGAATCACTGACAACATTGAGTAATAGTTTATACGTGTTCCAGATCTAAACGTAACAGATGCGAGTTCTTTCTCTGGGATGATGAGGCCAAACGCCGTTCCGGGCAAGCCTTACTGGCGGGCTCAAGATCGGAAGCCGTGAATGCTCGTGATGATACTCCGAAGACACCAGCTGTATCGAGAGTAAGAGATATTACACACACGGGTCTGTTGACTCCCGAGACAGGCCAGAAGAAGAGAGTGAGAAGTGGCGAGGATGATATAACTGAGGCAGAAGAGAGCCCAAGCAAGACGAGGCGGGTTGGGGAACGGAAGGTCAGCTCCTTTCTGACTCGCTGGCTGAACAATTTGAGAGAGGCGAATGAGCAGCGGGAGCTGGAAGAAGACGATGCCTTGTTTGGGTGGAATGAGGAGATGGACGAGGAAGCGGTGGACCTGATGACGAACCGAGATGAGACACAGTCTACGGAACATGCCAGCGCGCCAGCAGCGCATGTTGATAAACCAGCGCAGCCCGAACATTTGAAAGTCCTCACGCCGAGAAAGGGCAGTTATCCTCAGTCGTCACTGCAAGTACGACAGCAGCCAGCAATGCCGCCAGCTCTTGAAAACAAAGCCGCTGCTCTGTCACCTCGTGCGTCACGTCCCTCCGTTACGACCAACCATGTCCATCCACCTCAAACCCCAACGCCCATACGCTTTACATCCTCGCCATTCATGAATAGATATCCGACCCGCCCACCGCCTCAAGAACAATACTGCAAGCTTATTTCGCAGACACTCACGCTTCTTGAAACTCACCACATTTCTCTTCCGCCTGATGCTAAACACGAATTAATCAGTCTCTTGGATACATATGATTTACGAACACTGGGGATTATTAAAGGTAGGGATGTATCCAGGATGGCGATCAAATCGAGAGATGAGAAAATTCAGGATTTGCTCGAGAGGATCGAATGCCTGGAGGCGGAGAGAGAAGCATGGCGTGCTGGTGTAGTGAAGGAGCATGTTGATAGAAAGCAGGACACGGGCCCGGAAAGTAAATGGAAGTGACAGTCCTGATTACATTCTTTTCTTTTCTTTCCCTTTTTTTTTAATTGTTTTTCTGCGCTGGACTTGCTGAGCATTTCAGCATTCCGCTCCGCTATGCTTAATGGTACAGTACATGGTACTTATGATAACGACAGTGATACCCCCTTCTTTTGATTTCTTTATTTCTTTATTTCAATAACCCTTTTAGCTTTATCTAGAGCATATGTAGTTGGTAATAAAAGTACTCTGTATGCTGTTTGTCTTCTCGCATTCATAGACTTATTAGGCCATTGTCCAGCTCTGTTCGGGGCAGAGAGGCGAGGTCGATCTCCCGCAGTCACATGGCAGCGGACTTGATGGGCGGATTTGATCGTGAAAATCTTTCAGATCGCAGCGACTGTCACAGATCAGCCAAATCAAAGCTTTACAACTCCTTATCCCTTACTCTGACGCTAGCATTGGAATAACGTAGAATGCCTGTCTCTTTTAGAACTTGTTCCCTTTACTATGTGACTGGAAAATTGAGCTCCTAGAGACATACTTTTCCCATAGTACCCAACCAAGCTTCGACGACGTGAACAGCAGCAAAAAGGAGAAAAGAAAAGAAGAAAAAGCAAAAGACAATCAAGTATAAATGTCCTTGGCTTCCGATACCGAGGACACTTCTACAAAATCCGTCCTCTCCTCCCCCGATTCTTGCTCAGACATGTTCCGACCCCCAATCAACCGTGCAATGCGGGTGCTCGATCGATCATTTTTCAGGAAGACCGTACCCCTCTCAGCGGCGACAGTTCTTGAAACCAAGAACATTTTCCGGATAAAAAACAAATTAACGAAGAGTAATGATATACTTGCCCTGTTGAGACTTTTGCCTGTAAGGAAACTGCAGACGATTAGGAATGAGGCGGATAAAGGAAGAAAGTGTCTACTGTTGAGGGAGGGGATAAGAGCAGATGGTATGACTTGATTGATGATGCCAATATGGGCTGGCTGTGATGCTTATTGGTTTAGATAGATGTCTCGACATGGTCCCCTACTGTCAAGGCATTAGTTGACGCGAAATCGGTGGAAGTGAATCCGTTTGAACTCCAGTTGGATTATGATTACTGGACTTACGGTGAGTATATACCAAGTCCTCTAGGGTTGGGGAAAGACTAATTTTGGTAATATAGCGGAAATCATATCTGCGATTCTGCCTGAAGATGATCTGAGTGAGACGCCAGTAGGGTTTTCGCAAGTTGGCCATATCGCGCATCTAAACCTTCGAGACCAATATCTGCCGTATAGGCATTTGATAGCGGAAATACTCAAAGATAAAAACCCGTCTGTCAGAACCGTTATCAACAAAATAGACGACGTTGGAGCAACCAGTGAATTCCGCACTTTTGCTTTCGAAGTCCTCGCTGGCGAAAATGATACAAACGTCGTCGCCCACGAGCAGGGCTGTGAATTTTCTTTTGATTTTGCAAAGGTATATTGGAATAGTCGACTGAGCACAGAGCATGCTCGACTAGTAGGCACTTTCAAAGAAGGAGAAGCAGTGTGTGACGTTATGGCTGGAGTTGGTCCCTTCGCGCTACCAGCTGGCAAAAAACGTGTTTTTGTCTGGGCCAACGATCTGAATCCACATGGCTATGAAAGAATGGTTCATGGAATCAAGAGAAACAAGGTTCACGGATTCGTGAAGGCATTCAATATGAATGGCCGAGATTTTGTGAAATTTGCTACAAAGCAGTTATATGAAACTGAGCCTGCCAAGGTCGTTCTCAGGCTAAAGACCCCTCGTCATACACGACAATCTCCAGATCGAGGCTCGCCTCCACCTCAAGTTTACATCTCCCCTCGCACATTCGATCACTACGTCATGAATCTGCCAGCCTCAGCGATCACTTTCCTTGACAGCTTCATTGGCGTGTACGCCGGCCAAGAGCAGCTTTTCAGTCCGCACACAGACCGCCGACTCCCGCTCATCCATGTATATTGTTTTTCAACGAATAGCGACGACAGAGAGTTTGAGAAGAAGGAAATCTGTGAGCGGATTTCAAAGGAGATCGGATTCAAAATCACACCTGAAGATTGTGAGGGTGGGACGGGGCATAAAGAGCGAGAAGTGGAGATTAGGAGTGTGAGGTTGGTGTCGCCAAATAAGAGGATGTTTTGCGCAAAGTTTAGGTTACCTGAGGAGGTGGCTTTTAAGAAGGAGTAACTGCGTTCTGGACTTGTGCATGTTGAATATTAATGCATGCTGGGTGTTGCATCTCTGGAGTAGACTGTTGTGCTATTTATCTTGATTTATACATAGAACTCCCTCGTCCACACCAATTTCAAGCTGTTACCCAGGCGGAAACAAACAAGGGTATTCCATTGATCTAATCTTTTTCAATCATCTAAATCAAAGTTCCCAGCAAAAGCAAAGACGCCCTGATAATGCAGTTTGTTTTTCTACCTCAAATTCACCAAAAACTCCGGCTTCAAAACAACTTGCAAGTCATAGTACACATTTGCACCACCACTGAGGCCAAAGAACAGGACGAGACACTGGGTCCCAAGGATATTCTATACCATGTCCCTCCAAGACAATATGTTTTCCTCACTCGACGAAATTTCTTAACTTCGTCAATTCATCCAATAACTCCTGTAAGTCCGCATCCGATATTTTATTTCCGATACTTGGAATGAGAGCTTTCGCTTCTTCGGCGTTGTCGCAGCATAAACTACCTATTTTGACACCATGAATACTCGATTAGCTGGAGCGCAAAAAAGCCCCCTGACTGCGAGTACGCTAGGTTTATTACCTAGCTGAGATCTCTCGAAAAACTCCAATTCCGTATGCGCAGATAGTAACCGCTCGACCGCTTCAATGTTTTCCTTTTCCTTGAACCGCGCGAAAACCTCGAGATAATCTTGCGTTTTTATTAACGTCCTGGTGAGCTGGTGTTAACCATCGCAGTAGCACAATTTTTTTTTTTTTTTTTTTTTCCTCTCTCCCTCCCGTTACCACTCTGAGTCTGAAGAAAATGCAGAGATTTCTTACTCTCTCTCTTCGTATTTACTGTTCGACTTCTTCCTCAAATCAAGCACCTTATTGATCACCAGACGCGCTTCGGAGAGGGATAACGTGGGCACATTTTGAAATTCGCCGAGTTTCAGTTGAGAGGAAGCTTCGAGTTCGTTCTGGGGCAGTTCGCGCTTGCGGTGGGTGGGATCAGGAACGGGGGTGGAGCCCATGGCTTCGAGAAGGCAGGTTGGTCAAGCTAGAAATGAGCGTATTGCGCCGTTCCCGTTTTGATAATTGATCCTCCTCTACTCCGTTGATGGAGCAAAACCCTGAGAAAACTTGAGAACTGGTGGAGAGGCTTCTTGTCCTGTCGTCTTAGGTTTCCGCTCCGCCATCGCGATCGCGCTCAGACTGCGTTTATTACATAATCATATCTGAACTAGCCAAATTAACTCATACTAGTCTTCTTGGCATAAAGATGACTAATCCAACCCTGATTGTCGACATTCAAAAGCTCGTTATTGGGTTGCTGAAGTGTCAACATCAAAAGTCTCCAGTTGCTTCGATCGAACTTTGTGTTCTGGCGTTCAGGACGCAGGACCCCCTCTGGATTGACCAGAATCGGTTAGATCCTCATAAGTCTTTGTGCTCTGAGGCATTAAAGCTGCAGGAAAAGACTCTGCTATATATGGTCTAGCCCGTTGGATGCGTTGATACCCTGTCTCATCATATTTAGCGCAGTGGCCAAAATGCAATATGCGGGGGAAGCTCTTGGTCCCAAACTATCCTGTGCTGCAGATGGATGGATGAATCGTGCCCTTGACACAAACTGTGGATAACGCTAAAATGTTTGTCGCGATCGAGACAGTCCATCTTGCGGGACGGAATTTGGGTCATATTGCAGCAGATAGTTCCGGCCTGTCAACCTCAGGGGCTAGCTGCAAGGGGAACGAGTGTAGTTCGGGATAAAGAAGCAATTCTCAAGGAGCATCGACGTCTGGTTGACATAATGGCAGCAAACAGATACATCGGATCGAAATTGCCTGGCGTTCGCAGAAAGTATCAACCAACAGAGTCGCAGATCTTTCGAAGCGCCGATGGCCCGATTTTTCTGCTGAGTCGGTTCTTGGGAAAGGACATGAACGATTCATTGATGCTAATGGCAGTAGCATGGTGACAATTCATCATTTCTATCATTGAGCTGGGGCAAATCTGATCCGGCAAGGAAGATCACCTACATAGGGATGATCATGGAGAAAATTTCAGACGATTTTCTCAAGAACTACCTGTTATGGCTGTTGATCCCTCACTCGTGATTCAACAAACTGCACTTAGGAGAATCAATTTGACTTCATATGAGCTTTGCCACATGATGCAAATCATGTCAGCTATTGTGCATAGAAATCCGAGGAATGAATCATAGATGAGAGATATCAGCAAATTGTCACAAAGACATCTGCTGACCCAGCACTGGATTTCGTCAGAAATTTTCCAATTGTGGAGTGCATAGTTCATCAAGGAGAGGGGATGGTTGCGCAAAACAGAATACTTAAGAGTGGGAACAAAGTGTGCTACTTACTACAGCCATACATTTCTAAATTCCCGAAGAGAATGCAATTCGCATAGCTACACAGGGCATGGTAATTGAACAAGAGCAGCCGAATCTTCCAACTTCTAAATGCGCTGCTTTAACTCGTATGATTGCTTATCCAGAACAACTTGTCTTCTCTCCAATACTTGCAGTTCCACTTGGTAGGTCTCAGAATTCTGAAATATCATCCAGTGATGCAAGTGGCTTACAGTGGAATTAGGAGGTATGCTAGCATGTTGCTCACTTGATATGATTTTCAGACACCCCGAGTATAGCTTAACCCGCGCACAAACATTCTTGTGTCGCAATGGAACCTGAAGCAAACCTCTCGATTAATATAGAAGTATAAAGTGACAATGCAATTCCTCGTACCATCTTCAGGACAGACAATGGGCTAAATTGCGGCTCATAAACAATTTTTGAGCCTTTCCCAGTGACGATTGCTGTCAGCGCTGCCGTCGTCACCCCGAGATTTTACCAAGGACCCGGCTGCAGGTGTCCTGAAATACTCCTGTTCACTCAAACTACAGACTTTTGTGAAAGCAGCGTCCATAAGCCACTTGATTAAGAGGGATGTTCGGTTTCTCGCGTCTTAACCTTGGTACAATCGAACAACCTTCGCTGGTGTGGCAGGCCATTAATCTCGAGACGTTTAAACCCGTTCCAAAAGGTTCCAGCAAACGTGTTACCCTGTATTACTTCTTCCGCGATTCGAAGACAACTGTCGAAATCTTCACGTAGCCGGGCTAGTCGTCCAGCACCTATTCACATTTTGATGGTGTTGACAACGGTGGCGGAGATGGCGGGTTGTTTCCTCGGGCATGGATTGCACTTTCTGGGGAAGGAACGCGCAAGATGAAACGGTCGTTCTACAGGAGCTTGATGGCTTCACGAAGAGTTGTGACGTGGTGCTTCGAAGAGAGATGCATGATCGATATCAAAAATCCAAGGCGATATGTAAATTTTGCCAAATATTGACAGCCCGGTCTATTTTCGCTTCGTTTTCTCGTACGTCACTCACAGTGGATTACATACTAGCATTTCAGCAAGGCTGGGGCTGGGAGCATTTCCAAATATAGACATTATCCATTTGTGCAGAAGAAGCCAGATTTTTAGAGAGATAGTTACTCCCATGCTCTAAATTTGAATCAGCGTCAAGGAATTGCAGTCTAAATGGATTAGTATGCATGTTTCTTCAAACTTCCCGGAAGCCAGAGCAAGTCCCTGGTTCCTGGAGGAACACAGCCATGAACCATGGATTGTCTTGAAAAACCCATCTTTAACTGAGGAGGTACTAGTTCGTATTGTGTAGACTCATCAACAAACATGCACACTGTTTGCTGCCAACTGTTGAAGATTCCAGCCTGCCTTAAGCTAGAGTGAAACATCTGCCCTCTTATGCCCAATGCCCTCTCACTGCTGCCTCAAGTCATCCCAAAAGACATCATCAACCTTAATTCTGAAACAGCACCCAGCAATATCACGTGCCTGGCCCAGCACCCCAATTCTGCTTAGCGGCTCTTGCTAGCGCCATTGGAAAATGAACCGCAAGAAGGGGAAAGACTCAACCAGCTTCACGATGAACACTCGCTTCAACATTTTTGCTTCTTGCTGTCACGTCTTGCATTCTTTTCTCACATTTCTGGTACTTTCTCCTCCCTTATTGCTCTTTGACGCGACTATTCTCTCTAGACGCCTGTTTCTTCTGCCTGCACGCGATATCACTTGTCGGTGAACGAGGGGGGTTAGATGTGCCCTCTGCATGCCAAGCTACTTCGCCGCCTCGCAGTCTCATATCAACTCCAGCAGCTGTTGTTCGAATCTCCCTGGTCTTGGTGGAACAAATCATTGCCGTTGGTGCAGTGGAATAGCATGAAAACGGTCAATCGTTTGAGAATCTGATCGCGTCATAGTATTGTTTCGTTCACTTCGCGTCATCTGTCCTGGCGTCATCACCGCACTCACTTGATTCAGGAGCTTGTGTGAGATATTCCAGACCTAATCTTTGGGCGCCCTCCACTTCAAACATTTGAATCATACAATATCTTGCTGTGGAGGCCTGCAGTCGAAGCGATCGTTCGAATTACACAGTACACGTCGATCATTGACCTTTCGTACCTAGTCGGCGGCTCGTGCGATTTCTCCCATTTTCTCGAGACCTTAATATTCACCCTACGAACACGCATACTATCCATCGTCGTACTAAGCTTACCCCAGAGTCGTTGACCAAGGCACTCAAGCTGTATCGATTTGAGAGCTTCTTCTCTATTCTAACTCGGGGAGGTCATCGCTAGCGGAGATGCCTCCACCGTCGGGTCATCAGATTCCTCCGGAATTAATTCCTGGCGGTGCACGCAATGGAGGCTTACAGACTAATGTGAACATGGGGATGTACGGTGACACTTACCACACTCATTCCCCAACCGACATCACAGATGCAAATACAGGTGCTCCTTGGGCAAATTCAGCTGTTCCGGGCCCAGAGCATGCTCAACAGGCAGATAATCGTTCGGGAAGACCTCAGGAACCTGGACAGGGCCGAAGGGAGAGATCTACCCCACGCGACCGATCCCGTCCAAATGGCCCAGCTGGCAGCAAATCCCCAGGAAATACGTCACGAATCTGTCGTAAATGTGGAGAGCCCCTCTTGGGACAGTTTGTTCGTGCTTTGGGTGGCACATATCATTTGGAATGCTTTCAGTGCAATGTGAGTCCCAATGCGCGTCTGGTGCAAATACCATTCACTTGCTGATCTTCACACCAGGATTGTGGAGACGTTGTCGCGTCAAAGTTCTTCCCTGTAGATGCCGAAGACGGAAAGCAACATCCTTTGTGCGAAACAGACTATTTTAGGCGATTAAACCTACTATGTTACGAATGTGGCGGCGCACTCCGTGGATCGTATATCACAGCATTGGATCGAAAATATCACATCGAACATTTTACGTGCTCTGTTTGTCCAACGATCTTTGGCGCACAGGATAGTTATTACGAGCATGAAGGAAAAGTATATTGCCATTACCACTATTCAACCCATTTCGCCCAAAGATGCAATGGATGTCAAACAGCGATTCTCAAACAATTCGTTGAAATCTTCCGCAATGGTGAGAACCAGCATTGGCATCCAGAATGTTACATGATCCACAAATTTTGGAACGTCCGTTTAGCTCCGAACGGACAGGAGTATGAACCGCCTGAATTGGACGTTGACGCTTCTCCTGAAGAACGTGAGCGGATTCGGAAAGAAGAAGACGGGATGGAAGAGAAGGTCTACCGCATTTGGAGCGTGTTGTCCGCGTTTGAAGAATCGTCTGCACAATGCATATCCGATATGTTGTTGCACGTCAGCAACGGCGCTTACATTGATGGAGTTGTGGTCGCGAAAAAGTTCATTTTCCATGTGGAGATCCTATTCAAGGGCCTTGATAAACTTGCAGCCGTTATATCGTCCAAAGGGATCAAAGGTGACCTCATTATACTCTACGTGTGGCAGGAATATGCTAATTCCTAAATTTTATTCATTAGATCTGTCGTACGCTAGAGAGGCTAAACTCCTTTGCAAGAAGATTGTTTCATTCTTTGGGCTTCTTTCAAAAACCCAGGAAACCGGTGTTCGAAAACTTGGCGTGACTCAAGAATTACTTGCTCTCGTAACCGGATTGGCACATTATCTAAAACTTTTGATCCGCATTGGATTGCAGGGTGCTCTGAAGTTCGAGCGTGAAATGAAAACCCCAGAAGAGCTTTTCAAATTCTTAAAGCAAGTTGAAGATCTAGAGGGTGTAGACAAGATTACAGCCAGTGGCTTGACCAGCAATGTTGAGCAACTTGCAAACCAGCAATCAGATTGCTGTGCCGCTTGTCATGAGCCCATTGATGAGGAATGCATCTCACTCGGAGAGAGATTATGGCATAAGAAGCCGCCACATCTTGTGTGTGGTGCTTGCCAGGATGACCTTACTATGGATCTCGCAAGAGCTCGTTGGAGTGAAAAAAATGATCGCCCATATTGCCGGGCATGCGCTGAACAGAGAGGTCATGACACTCAAGCCGTTGGTGGATTTACTTATGTCACAAAATTGCAGCAATACATTTTCTTGTTGCGAGTTGCTCTTGCAAGGCTTTTAGCGGTGCTCAGATCAGGAGGCACATTGCCACATACCTCTGGTACGATACCTATATATCCCTTTTGCTGCCTCGTTACTTACAATGGTTCTATTTAGATGACCCCAATCTGAACCAGTATGAAGCGAATGATGGGCATAGAGTCTCTGCCACCGGCGAACTGCAGTCTCCACCTCAGAGGTCTAATACTAGGTCTAATTCGTATGCAGAGACATCAAAGGATGCTACTACGCCTTCTTCACTAGAACAAACTGTTGGAGAGATGAGGAGACTCCGATCAACTCGGAATGAGCGAGCGGTCTCCACTACATTCAAAAAGGCTCGAACCTCGCGAATCATCGATGGTCCACAAGGAAGCAGTGCTAGACCTGGCTCCTCTGGAGCTGAGGGTGCAGATTCCCGAAATTATAACTTCCAGATTGTCGAAGAAAGAGACATAGATGGCGAGCCGATCACAGATTTGACTTTTAATCAAGATGCACTGACTCTTGACGATATTCCCCGCATCGTCGCAGCTGAACAGGCTAAAGAGTACCGTCCGAATGCTTTCAGACATGCAGGCACAGGACTCATAGCCTCTGGGGGGCCCCACCCGAAGATTAAGCAAGGCCATCAACGCGAGGTATCGAATGCTGATGATAGACATGCGCCGCAGCCTCCGAGACCCACGAAGTATTTTTCTGAGCTGTCTGCTCTCGAATACTTCATTGTTCGCCACGTAGCTGTTTTGTCCATGGAACCACTCCTTGAAGGCCATTTTAACCTTGAGGAATTGCTTGGGTTGATTGAATCAAGAAAACCCACAATCTGGAATATTTTTGGCAAGGCGTTCAAGAATGACAGCCGCAAAAGCGGGAAGAAAAAGGGCGTTTTTGGTGTTAACCTAGAGCAGTTAGTGGAGAGAGACGGTACAGAATCAACCCACGGTGTAGGGCCTGGTACTCTGCGTATTCCGACGTTTGTTGACGATGCCATCTCTGCTATGAGGCAGATGGACATGTCTGTTGAGGGCGTTTTCCGAAAGAACGGGAACATCAAGCGATTGAAAGATACTTCTGAATTGATCGATACGAAGTATGAGGTGGCAGATTTGAATAGAGAGACTCCTGTCCAAGTGGCAGCGCTTCTCAAAAAGTTCCTGAGAGAAATGCCAGATCCCCTTCTTACATTCAAACTTCACAAGCTGTTCATTGTCTCCCAAAGTAAGTGTCGACCCTGTGCATCAACTCACGTTCTATCAGCTAATGTCTTTCCTTTCGAAGAAATAACGGATCCTGAGAAACGGAGACGCATTTTGCATCTCGCTTGTTGTCTATTGCCAAAAGCTCACCGTGATTCGATGGAGGTACTCTTTTCTTTCCTTGCATGGACCTCCTCGTTCTCGCATATCGACGAGGAGTCTGGAAGTAAGATGGATATTCACAACCTCGCTACTGTAATGACTCCGAATATTCTGTATTCGAATAATAAGTCGGCAGGCGTGGACGACAGCTTTTTGGCTATTGAGGCCGTTACATCACTGATCGAATACAATGACACCATGTGTGAAGTGAGCCACTCTTTGCTAGAATGGCCTTGTACCCCTGGCTAATATGACATTTAGGTGCCACATGATCTCCAATCCATTCTTACCGATACTTCTCTCTTTAACCGTGATGCTGAGATTACCACCAAAGAAATTCTCAAACGCTATGGAGACATTGGTAAAATGGCTGTTCCTCAACGTACCCCTACTGGATTAGATGCAGTTCCTACGCGGTCAGGCTCCAATCGCGGCGGTAATACTCCTATCGCTACCCGAATTGATGGGGACCCATCTCAAGCTACTGCTTGGCAGATGCAAAGCTCCGTTCGCCATGTCCAAGCTCAACAGGCAAGTGACGGTTCCGAACTCCGTCCGCAACAGCAACCTATACGTAGCGACAGCGGTGATAGCCATCATAGTCAGTCGCAGCAGCAGATGGCTTATAGATTGCGACAGCCTGTTGGACAACCGGGTATTTAGGTTCAGTCGCTATCCATAGGAATGCGAGCACATTTATTTCTTCTCTGGCTGGCGTTGTGATTTTGGACCATCTGCTTTCCCTGGTTTAAAATCTTATCCTCTGACCAGTTTGAACAATGACAGAGAGTTGAAGATTGGATGAGACTACCTGATGGTCATGTCTCATTTTCTTTTCTGCTGGCTGCATATTTTGGTGGTCTTTCTGGGTCTCATGGCTGGTTTTTGTCCTTCATCGAGCTTTACTTTTCCCCCTTTTCACCTCGTCACCTTTTCGTACATGTTTGGCCTTGATCTCTCCAGCTCTGTTATTCACATACCCTTCCATTCTTCTTTGCATACCCACCACATTTCTCTTTATTCTCCCTCTATGAGTCTTAATGATGCTATTCACACTTCTGCCCCTGTGGAGCTTTCAGTTTCACCTTCAAACTTTTCCTTTGATTCCCCATGGCTTCACGACTTGCCGCATTTTGTCACGCCCTTCAATTCCTTAAGAAAAGCTGATGCTTAATACTTTTCTTTGCTTTGAGTGCCCCATGAATTGGTTCACGTCTGGGCTTAATTGTGCACACCCTTTTTGTGATTTTTGAGCACGCAAGGTGTTTCACATACATATGTTCAGAGTAAAATAATGAGCTTTTTTTTTCCCTGGGTTTTCTATTTGATTTCTCCTCGGTTTCTCTTCTACTTTGAGGTCTTGATGCTGTTGAGCAATTGACTTTTTCACCTAATTACTCTCATATGCTCTCCATCATATTCCTTTTCATGGGTACGGCACTGCACTACATCGCATCAAGCTCACTTTGCCTTTTACCTTTGAGAGAGCCATCAACTCTTTTGCATACTTGTTGGAGTCTACGTTTTTGTCTCTGTGGCTAGTTGTTGTTTAGTGGTCCTAATTATGTTCAGAATTGGTAATTCAATGCAAGGACAGCAATAATTTTAGTAAGGGATGTTTTTAGATCTCTTCATATGTCGATGCTTGTTGTGAAGGAATTTTGCAATGTTATTCATATCTCTACAAAAGAGCAATGGCATTTCTGCTGACACTGAGTTAACACCTATACAGGGCGTATAGGATGTATTGCATGTCCTGTACAGTGGATCAATGCTGATGAAAACTTGCTTGCATCATGTCACTGGAGCATAAAAAGTTCACAGTCTAAAAGATCACATTAGAGACACCAAATCAAAAGGTCAAAACATCCAAACTGCTACACAGGTACCGACTCTGGCTTCCTTCTGCATTTCTAATATACCACACCAACAAACCATATGATACATATGCCAGGCTTGATTAACTTTACATACTCCTTCATATGCAACAATGAATCAACAATACGAATAACCGCCCCAAAAAACACAATACCAAATCCAAACCAACAAACAGTCTAAGGTCAAAATACGCAAACAATCAACGGCCGCAGAACTTGATCTAGGCCCTCTTCCGGAGCACCCTCCTGCCTGGCGGAGGTGGTTCAACAGCTAAACCTCTCCTCATTCCCGTCGTAGCAGCCGCTTTTTTCGCATTGGATGCAGCCGTCCCAGTTTGGCCCCTCGGCGTCGGCATTTTCTTCGTCGTCGTCGCCGATGCGCTAATGGCTGCGGCCGCTTTTCTCGTGGTGGTACCAGATCTAGTAGATCTCACAATAGTCGTTCCAGCTGACGCGCTTGACGCTGTAGTGCTTGAGCTAGCGGTTCGCGCATGCTGCTGACGCGTGGCGGGCCGTGAGATGGTCTTTCGAGTTGTGCTGGTTGTGGCTGTTGACTTTGCTGCTGCAGCTCTCTTCATTCTTAATGACGCAGCGCTGGAGGGCCGTTTACTTGCTGCGGCGTCTTGGGGAGAGAGGATTTTACGTGCTGGCGCTCGAGTGGCCTTTGCTTTGGTATTTTCGTCCAGGTTTCCGAAGCTAGGCTTTAATGGAGAAGTAGGGTGTGACTTGTATGGCTGAGACTTCACTGGAGATTGTTTCAGGGGAGATTGAGGGAACGTTCTTGAGTTGGAGGATTTGGGAGAAAGGACACTCCCTTGGACATGCTGGGAGATTACGCGTGCAGTGCCGCCTGTGGCACCGGCCTTGCCACGTTTTTTGGGATTAGCAAGAGGAGAATTCGTGCTGCCGGGGCAAGGGGCGTTTTCTTTATCAGATGAATGGATGACATCGCTAAGGCCAGTTAATAAATCTTCGAAACTCCAATTTTCTCAGCACAACACGCACCTTTTCTGTCTGGTTGCCTTGACAGCTTTAGATGCAGTCCTTTTCCCGCCATTCCCAGATACTTTATCGCTGGATTGAGCGGGCTTAGTGGTTTTGGCGGGCATTGCTGCTTTTTTGAATGGAGAAGGATTTGAGGTCATCTTCAGCGGGTTCGTCTTTGGAGCTTCTGCTTTTACTGTCTCTTGGTATTTCGCTAGTAGTTCGCCCATGGACTTCTTGCGTAAAGTCACCGGAATACGGTTGACTCGCCGTTCAATCCGTGATCGTAGGTCTTGAGCTTGGAGGGCATAGTGTGCGCGAAGCTTACGCGCTCGTTCGGTAACTGGAGGTAAGTTGTAAGCCTAATATCCGAGAACAACATAGTGGTGACGAATACCACGTACTTTCAAGCTGAAGATTGTCTATCAGTGCCTGTTTCTGGCGTTGCGTAATTCTTAATCTCTTCCTTGGAGGGCTTCCTACAGGCGTTCGCGCTTCATGGTCGTCGAACGCGTCCAGCTCTGAAGCCCTCCGTTTCTCCGAGGGATTCAGCGACATCTTCAAAAGTAAGATGAGGGTGTGCTTTCAATGATTCTTGTAGTTGATTATATCCTAGGAAGTTCACAATTGTGTATTTTCTTAATAGTTTAGTTATAGGAGACAATTGTGGAAGAGATGAGATGGGATGGAGTGGTTTGGGGAATGTAAACAATGCCAAGCCACTAGCTGCAAAACGATCAAGCTCTTGGTTGCTAAGCCAGAATAGGAGTAGCGCAGTTCTCACCTGGCCACCCAAGCAACTCGACATCCATCCAGCTCTCTCAACATCAATGCAATCTCAAGATCTTCCAGAGTGCGACGAGTGGATAAAACAATTTCTCATCAGGCCTGTTAAGTCTTCTTGTATTGCAGTTTATCTTTCTCCCTAATATAGCAGCTCTACGCTTGGCAAGATGACTCTCGAGGCAACCATGATTATGTTTGTGCCCCATTTCGATATGACCTCCAAGTACGAGAGCTAACAATTGATACTAGTGTGGATAATAGCGAAAGCAGCAGAAATGGGGATTATTTGTAGGCCTGAGATATTGACTCTTCAAGACCAACAAGCTAATACGTGTGAGCAGACCAACAAGATTCGAAGCTCAAGCCGATGCCATCAATCTCATCCATTCCGCAAAAACACAAGCAAATCCTGAATCTTCAGTTGGCTTAATGAGTATGGGTGGCAGTGGTCCAGAAGTGCTGGTTACCTTCACTGCAGACATTGGTAAAATCCTAGAGGGACTTCATCGAACGAAGATCCGAGGAAACGCACATCTCTCGTCAAGCATACAAGTAGCACATGTAAGTATAGGGATGTCTCCGGCGGCCCAAGTCATAATGCAGTGGATTTCTGACATACTCTCTCTTTGGTATAGTTGGCCCTGAAACACCGAAAAGAGAGAGCGCAACGACAGCGTATTATCGTGTTCACATGTTCTCCTGTCGTGGAAGACGAAAAGTCAATTGTCAAACTGGCAAAGAAGATGAAGAAGCACAACGTAAATATCGATTTTGTTGCATTCGGCGATTTGGATTCGGACACGATAAAAAAGCTCGAAGCCTTCCATGAAAACGTCAATAGCGGAAACAGCTCACATCTTGAGATAATACACCCTGGACCCAACCTTCTAAGTGATTCGCTAATTGCTACGCCAATCATTGGTGGGGAGGGCATGGGTGGCCGGGAAGGAGAGGAGGGAGTTAATGGATTTGAATTTGGCATCGATCCTTCCGCAGACCCCGAACTCGCGTTTGCTCTACGGATGTCTCTCGAAGAGGAAAAAGCACGACAGGAGAAGGAGAGGCAGGAGAAGGAAAAGCAAGAAAAAGCATCTTTAGAGGGGATCCCAGAAGAATCGCAACCACTTCTCAATCAAAGCGGTGAACCAAGCGGTAGCAATCCATCTGGTGATAATCAAAAGGATAAAGAACACGATGCAGACAGGATGGACACCTCATGATGGTGCTGTTTTAAAATATATCTAGATCTCTACCCTCGATGCATCCCTGGCGTTAGTGGTGTATGTTTGTATGAAGGACATATAACCCAGCAGTGTGATATGAATTAAAATGCCAAGCTCTTTCCATTCCAGCGGCCAGACAAAACTGTTTTGAAACTGCGACGGGATGTCCGGCAATAATTATTCTTCATGTCTATTAAGTCTCAAGCACAGGTCGACCTATCAACCCCGGGTTCTCAGCCACGTTCCCAGATGTCGATCAAACGCCTCACATCTCACTGGCATTTCCATTTGATAGAACGGGTTCTTCATCACATAATCAGCATATAACTCGTAGACCTTGCGCATCATCACATCCACATTAGGCGTCACGGGATCAGTAAAGAGAAGGAATTTCGTTCCGGTGACGGTTTGAAAACACGTCAGGCGGAATTTCTCCGTTTCAAGAACTTCAAGGCCGGTGTTTGGTAGGCCTGGGTTGGGGAGTGTGGAATGGGCGGGGGCAGAAGCGGCGGCGGCGGACGTCGCTGTTGTTGGGGATCCGGCGGAGAGTCGTGGGGTGAGGGAGCGTGTGATGGCATGGACGCTGGAGAGGAGAGAAAAGAGGGTTGTCAGCTAGTCTTTTTCAATGGGGGTATGGGGGTTGAAATAAGATGTATGTACCCATGAAATGTACCGGCTAGGACGAGGTAGTCATTTGTTGACAGCTTTTGAAGTCCGGCTTGGAATTCGCGCTGGTAGATTAGGCCTCCGGCTTTGTTGATGATGACGAGCGAGTATACGACCCTATGATATGAGTGTCTTTTTATTTTATTTTATTTTTTTGGAGAACTGGGGGTCCGACTCACATTGCGATGGTCAGATCATAGTTGTGGGAATGCGTTATTTCTCACCACATTGAGGCGGCAATGGCGATGGGTTTCGGAGCTGGGATCAAACTTCTATGAGGCTCATGGATATGGTCACTGTCTATCCCAATGAAACAGCCTCAGGGATGGAGATAGCACATCATGTATACCTGGAGGTTGAGTGGTGAAGTGATTCTTGATAAAATGTCTCTACCATGCTAAAAATGCACTAGTTTGGCCGTTTAGCTCAGCTATTTTCAGTTTGAATATGTTCTCTGACCAATGAAATACTATGATACTGCTGAATAATCCATACTTTTGGTGCGGTTTAGTGTGCCCTTGTCGCCGTCCTTCTGGGTTCTAGGTCTTGGGTTTCAAGGATCGTAGAGATAAATACAGCCAACATACTAATGTACGGCGTAAAGGATATTCTAATGAGCATTGCCCAGTGGAGGAGGGGAGGCTATGTAGTTATTGTGAGCAGCTAACTACCTCAACATGTTGGGGGATACTTGTAACGTTCACTTGCATGCCAGCAATCGCACATTGGATGGCAGCAGAACCCCCTCCATATCGCACAGAAGTAGCGCGGTCGTGCAAGCAAGGAAGATCTGAATATAACCGTTGAGGCTAAATAAGGATCTTGATAGAGTCCTTGTTCTGTGCTTTAGCTCCACGAATGATCGATTTTCCTGAAGGCTGCCAGCAGACAGTACATACATTAGTACATACTTACTATACTTTAGGCATCATCGTGAACTTGCATAGTCCCCACACTGTCTTTGAAGCCGTTGGCCATGTTCAAATGCAGTCTGATCTGTTGTCTTTTCTTGACTCATTATTGATCCCAGCGAAGTGGTTTGTTGACTGGGAAGTGAGCATGGGGCAGCAATCCTGTGATGGGCCAGATGATATCAATTTAGTTAACTTAAGGCTGCAGAGAGCCTTATCTCATTCGCCATTCCCTTCCGAGTTTAGCGCTGGCTAGGCAAGGCGTCCGCGGATGGGTTTCAACACGAATTCAACCTTTTTGTTTCTCATCATCTTAGATGTTGACCATGCAGAGGAGAGAAGCCTAGATTTCACTTACAAAAGGCACACTGTTCCTCAAATCAACACTGTCTGTTCCATTCTTCTAAGAGCACTGCGAGCCTATTTCTCTCCTTCAAAGACCCCCCATTGAAGGCTGCACTGCACCTGCATGTTCAGACGAGAGTGAGACCAGCATCGGTGGAAAACCATGCTGGAGTGAGACGGTATCCTTGGTTACTGCCGCCCGTCAATGTCATCATTTGAAGCAAAATCTGAATACTGGCTGGTGAATTCCTCTGAGAATTCTCTCTTCAGGCAAACACAACTGTTATATCCTTGCTTTCTACTTCTCTTTGTATGTACATTGGCCTTTCAGCTTTGAGTCCTCAGTGGCATCCAGTTCCCTTCATCAAGATTAGACAGGACGTTGGACTCTTAAACTGCTTGGGAATCTCTGCTGAAGCGCACGCCTTCAAATCACTTCTTCAGCTTCATGTTGGCCAATTGATCATGCTTCTCCTCTAGCGAAAGATCTCAACTCTTCTACATAACAGCTAGACACAGAGGAGTGCACAGCTCTTGTGGTTCTGCAGTAATTCAGCCAGCTTCTTCGACAGTCATCTCGAAATGGCCAACCAGGCAATCCTCCGAATTGGCCGGGTAAAACTCCCTGCTATTTACTGGCTTATTTGAGTCTCCATTTGCTTGCTTTTGCTGACTCTGAGAGCTTTCGTGTATAGGAAATCAGTCAATTGCAGCAAGGGACGGATTTATGTGAGTCAATTTACAGTTCTCAGAGTCAGTCCAAGAGAATTAATCGTCGTACAGCGTTGGCTGTAGCTTGCCAGGAAGAAGACATCCGTCATGTCAAGGCAATGATTATCGGACCAGCAGGAACTCCATACGAATTCGGATTCTTCGAGGTAAGATGCCTTCCAGTGATTCTCACTCTACCAAAGCTGACATTTGGACGCAGTTCACCATTGAGTTTCCGAAAGGTACGAACTCATCGTTGCACTTCTTCCAAGCACAGTTTAATCACATAGTTCCTTCTCGCAGATTATCCCGCAAGCCCGCCGAAAGTTGAGTCAGTAACTACCAATGGGGGCCGATGCCGCTTTAATCCCAATATCTATGCCTGTGGAAAAGTTTGTTTGTGAGTGTCCTTTGCTTGCGTATTTTCTCATTGAGCATCGTCATTACTAACATGTAACTCCCGTAGATCTATTCTAGGGTAAGTGACCTCTTCCAGCATTCTTGCTGGCTCATGATGAAAACTAACTAGAATGCTAGGACCTGGCGGGGTGAGAGTGGAGAGCAGTGGTCTTCGGCGCAAGGACTAGAGTCTATTTTAATTTCCATACAGAGTTTGATGTCAGCTAATCCTTATGAAAACGAACCTGGCTATGAAGACGCCAAAACGGATGGTGACATGAAGTCAATGGCTAAGTATATTGAAAAGGCAAGCTCTTATATTATCAGCTAATGAATCTTGTTCTATTTGGCTCACGTTGTTTAGATTTATCATGAATCCATTCGTATTTCCGTAATACAGCGCCTTGAGGATGCATTGGGGATTCAGACAGACGGAACAGTTGCCTCACCTTCAAACAAATGGTCGGACGAAATGGATGAAGATGAGGATGGAAAGCCGCCGTTTGAGCCTTTTCGTGATCTTTGCAAAAGACGCTTTCTCTGGTATTACGAATCCTACATGAATATCATCAAAGAACAAGATGGCAAAACTACAGTGGGAACTCGCTTTGAAAGAATGCCTTTTGAAGGCAGTGGCAATTCGATGGAAGGCCGTTTCAACTATCCTGAACTGAAAAAGCGCCTCACTCTCATCAGAGATGTTATCATGAAAGAAACGGACAGCTGGGCGGCTGAGGGACTGAAGGCAAAAGCCAACGATACCAGGATTTCTGTCAGTCTGCAGCGACAGTACGAGCAGATTGTGGAAGATCTCAAGGCCAAGAACAATTTCACTATCGACATCAGCCTTGACAACAGCAATCCTTTTGTCTGGCAACTGACCTATTTTGGTCGACCCATGACCCATCTAGATGGTGGCATTTTTCGTATCAAGATTTGTCTCAGTCCGCATTTCCCAGAGGAACAACCCCGTGTTCTTGTCCAGACATCCTTGTTCCATCATCGCGTCTCGAAGGATGGAACACTTTGCTATTTTTGTAGAAAGACAGAAGATATGAAATCACACGTCGAAGCCATCGTGGGAGCTTTGGAAGACGAGTCACCACGTTATGACCCACGCGCAACAGTTAACCCAGAAGCTTCGAAATTATTCTGGGGTTCCCCGGAGCAAAAGAAGCAGTATAACCGCTTGCTTAGGCGTTCGGCGCAGCGGAGTATCGAGTATGTGGAATCCAGAAACAATATGAATAGACTGACTTAGGTTATGGGCGTGAGCAAAAGCTGACTTTAAACCTTTTTAATTAGGGAGTAACTCTACTTGATTGATTCCCTTGAGTCTTATTTTTAATCATGATACAGCTTTGGCAGCCCCTTTCAGTTCAACTTCAAGCCTACGCTAATATGGGCCCTCCTAATTTCATTCATATAAATACATACATACATAACTACACACTGTGAGTGATAGATGAGAAGTCTCACCTCTTGCAGTGCTGTTCCCCTTGGCTCCTGACTATATGCTTCTGTTATTTTTTTCTTAATCCATTTGAGGATAGACGGTCGTGCTGTTGTAAGCAGAGACCAGTTCTACGTTCACTCTGGAGCTATTTCACTGCTTCCTCTTACTCTCTAAGAGAAAGCTTGGACTTCTATTATTCCATTTCGATACAGTTGACATAGGAATAGGGCCGAGCTATTCGGCTTTTCTCCTTGATTATCTCTTTAGAAATCCAAGGCATATTTACCATTTTTTCGGTACATCAATTACTCCCAGTGCTTTTGCATAAGATGACTTCATCCAACCAAAAGACCGAACTTGCTTTTTCCTTCCATCACTTTGAAACCCCACTCCACCCTTTCAGCCTCCTTTCTCGGAATGATATTTACCATTAACCCTTCTGCCGGTGGCGCAATCGATAGAGCCAGCGACCTGTGATTGATACGGGGCGAAGTCCACGTCCCAGACACGGGCACGACGTCAAATCTCATAATAAGCATAGCGACCAAAGCGAGGACTTCTGCACAGACAAGGTGACGCCCTGGACATGTCCAGGGCGAGGTGCCAAAAGACATGAAGCTGTATCGTTTTTGATCGCGCTTTTTCTCGCCCACGGTGGGAGTAATATGCGTCTCGAGAAAGCGAGCGGGGTTGTAGAGGTGAGCGTCGGATCCCCATATCTGTGGATCACGGTTCAACACGTTGGACGGCGTTTGGACGAGGGTGTTTGCTTTGAGGAGGTAGGTGTCGTTTAGTTTGGTGTCCTTGGTGACGAGTCTTATTGAAGCGACGCTGGCGCGCAGACGGAGGGTCTCTTGCAGGGCTGCCAACAGGAGAGGACAGTTGTCGCGGATGTCATTCATGTTAATTATACATGTGGTCTTTGTGTCGCTGGTGGGACTGACTTGCAGGGCGTTTTGGGCGACTTCTTCACGGATTTTGTGGAGCAGGTCTGGGCGAGATAAAATGTCGAATACGACCCAGAAGGTTGAGGGGACGGTGTTGCCGAGGAGGGCTATAGCCATGGAGGACTCTAACTTGCCGATATCTTCGTATGTTGCACCGGATTCGTATTGTACCTTGAACCGTTCTTGTACCAAGGGCGAAGCGTGGGCATATTCCTCTTTTTCGAAATACTCCGAAAACCGCTTCGAGAGTTTCTCGCGCGCCTTGTACGCTTTACGAGCGACGAGAGCAGGGAAGATATTGAGTGATAACGTATCTAAGCCGGAATCATATGTCCTTTTTCTCTCTCTCTCTGATAAGTGTCTATGCCACGTTTTCAATGCGCTTGTTTACTCACCACATTGCGTCTTCAAACTCCTTCTTCTTATAGGGATTCATGGGCCCATATACGGCGTCCGTCGTAGCAAGGCCGATGGTGTGTCTGCACCAAGCGAGGAGGTCAAGTGACTGTGATAGCCTCAGGTCATCTAGACCCGTCTGAATGCCCCTTGCAGCGAGAGAGGCCAGTCCTTCCAGATCCCCCCCAAGCAGGACAGAATGCATAACGCGCAGCAACTTTTCACCCATTCCGGCTCCCCCCTTTTCAGGATCCAAGTACAGTTTGAGACCATCGCCGCTTATTCCTGCCATTCGCTCTGCGACTTCCGCTGCAAAGGGATCGAAGCTGATGGTCTTTGCACTGCGCTGGATTGACGGAACTAGGCTGGCAGAAGCTATCAAGTACGTCTTCTTGTGGAGCATGTTGATGGTGAAGGCGGGTAGCTGGGTTTTTGCGCTGCGGAGTCAGGTTAGCTAAGGATTTAGTGTGTTTCTTCTACTGGACTTGACTGAATGTGATGTACCAGAGTTTGATATAGTATTGCCGGCCATCGCGGATGATTTCAATGATGTGTCCGATAAGGGGAATCTTGGGAAGCACCAGAGGCGGTTCTTCTGGTTCAAGAGCTGGGCTTGTGAAATGAGGCAACAAACACAGGAGTGCGAGAAGGAAGGCTGCGATATAGATGTAGAATTGGTCCATGATGGCTCTACTAGCACATCAACAGGAGAGAAAGAATGAGCTGGAGAGCCAGTTCTATTAAAGGGTATATGAAGTGGCACATTGGCGTGAACTCCCGTCAATCTCGCTGCAGGATAAAACATGCTTCAGGAAAATTCAGTGATGGGAAGATCCGTGTGAGGAGGTGGATGCTTTTATTGCGCAGACTGGATTTTTAGGGATGGGATCTATGGAAGCCCTATAGAAGGAGCTTTATAAAGAGCAAAAGCGAATTCCGTCGCAGAACACTTAGAAAGACACTTTTGTACATACAATGCAATGTATGTATGTATGATTGCACAAAGAGATTCTTGTGGAATGTAGAGAAATCACTCTCAGTTTTTCACAGGGAGACAAGAATGCAGTCTGCAACTCTATATTGGCCTGATGGCCTTGTCTTCAAAACAAAGATGAATATGTATCCTCTTTTGAAAAAGGCACACCAGGGCAACATCTTAGACTTTCAGCATCTATTGTACTGCCAGGTCTTAGGCATGCTTTGGTGAATCTGTTTTGCTAGTGAAGTTTTTGAATATGAACTCCTCACTGAGGGGAGCGGAGTGACAGCTTATAAGACAAAAAAATGTCCAATGAATAGTATTAAAGAGCATCCAGCAAAGATGCCATGCACCCATCAGGGTGGTAGGTAGGAAGTCATGGATGGTATTTGCGTGATGATCTCTGGGGGCTGACAGAAGTGTGCTATAACTATGTAGTTATATGTCAGCCTGGCATTATCACATAGGAGCTGAGGGGATAGTAGTTACATGTATAGCTTCTTGCATGGCTTGACAATTCTCGCATCTGCCACTCACTTCGGTCATAGTAGAGTCCAGGGTGAACCATCATGGTGGAATTCAAGCAACAATGAGGTATTTCCATTAGGGACTGGGATACAAGTCAGACATAGTATTGTAACACGCAGGCAGGTCATCTTGCTGATATTCACTCACAATACATATGTCTGAGTGACAGATCAGCTCTCACTGGGAAGATCACAACTAAACAAAAGTAAGTTTGTGGGCAAATTGATGAATCTGAAGCATTTGATAATTTGTTTGTAGCTTTTATTGTCAATTAAACATCAGCATCTCACTTTTTGCCTGAGTCTGAGAAAGTACATACATTGAGTGTCAAGTATTTGTTTACACTTTTTGTAAATCTGCTTCAATCATCAAAACATGTTCTTCAATCTTTTCTTTAAACAATCATAATTTCTTCAAAATGCAAGCATTTGACACTGAAACTAGTGAAAATAAATCAAGAAACAATGAATTATTTGAATTCACACATACTTCAATTTATACTGTAACACTGTTCTGAAATATGATGAAAAATCTATTATTATTATTGTGAGTAATTTTAACATTGTCTGATTCACAGTTTATGATACTCTTCACTGATTCAAGAAACAACAATACTTTAAATTTAAATCTAGAAAATATGATTTTTCAAAGCTATTTTCTTGAGAGAAGTGATATATTTATTGTTTAATTTATCAGAATTTTATAATAAAATGAAAAGCTTTAGTTTTTAAAGCATCTCAAGATGTTTCTTAATTCTCAATTCAACACATTTTATAAGACTTTAATATTAAGAAATGAAAGTCTAAAAAGTGAATGTTATTGACAAAAAAAATGTTATAAAAAATTTAAATTTCATATATATTTAAAAGAATTTTTCAGAATAAAATTCAGTTTATAATATTATTTTTCAGATGAATGCTCAGTTCAACAAAAAATCAATCATTTCTCAGTTTTTATGTTTCATTTTCAAGAAAAATTTTTTTATGAGAATCTAGTGAATTTGATAAATCATGAAAAAAATATTTCACTAATGATTTAAATCTTTATTTAACATGATAAAAAATCAAAATTGATTATTATGAAAAGAAATGAAAAGACATGAAAAGAAGAATATATCACAAAATTTTATATAAAATTTTTGAAAGAAGATTTTATTTTTTTTATAAATCTGACAAGATATTTCAACAAAATAATATCTTAATTCATATAATGAAACAGAAAAACTATATGATTCAGTTGATATGAGTGAATCAGAATGAGTCTAGTGTAAGAAAAAGAAAACATCACAATCAACATATTAATAATTAATATTAGTAATAACAATCAATCAAGAGTTTGTCAACAATTTTATATTAAATTCTCAAGTATTAATTCTAGAAATCATGATAATGTAATGAACAAAAATCATATCAGAAAAACAATACATTAATTTATATGTATTAATAATTATCAACAATAAAATAATTAAGTAATCAACAATATATGTATAAATAATGTCAATATATCAAGAAATATGTGCAAACATGTGTGTTCTCTCAACAATAAATAAATGTTTTTTTTATATATTTTCAGCAACTGATAAAAAAAATATAACAAAAAAAATATGATGTAAGTGATCAACAGAAATAAAATTAATAAGAAAAATGACTAAGAAAATGTCTGTCAACTAGAGTGTATCAACATAAAATGTTAACTTAGCTGTATGTATCATGTTGATAAAAAGCATTAAACTTTTTATTACAATTCAATCAAATTCAGTTGATGTTGTTTTCTGACATCAACTTTAAAAAAAAAATTTTTCAATCAAAAATATAAGCAAAACAAAAAGTAAAACAGATTTTCAAAACAGTTTGAGTTAGCAACAGTATTTTAAAAAATCAAAAACAAGTATCAAAACAAGCTTCAATTTAGTAACATAAAAAAAAACAAGAATTCAAAAGTCAACACATTTCATTTCTTCTGATTTTCAATGTGATATCAACTGTAGAAGATCAATATCAGTATCATTGTATAGCTGTTTATTTGCATTGCATATTTGTGATTTATTAAGAAGCAGATTGTAAAAATCAACACAAGATCAAGTGTAGAAACTGATAAAATTTTTGTATTAATTTAAATAAATCTTCATTATTCTGAGCAATAAGAAAAATTTTCACACATGTGAGAAATTGATGACAATATTAATGATTTGTTTCATTGATTTGATGTTCAGTTGAGCAATGAGTAAACAAACAATAAAGTATAAATTTTCTCACAATTTTTTCAATTTTTTTTTCTTCAACTTTTCTTCTTGCTTATATTTTCATTTCTCAGAGTCAAGCTTGACAATTAACAATTTATTTACTCTCATTTTGTTATTCTATCACTTATTTAATTTAATCAATTTTCTTTGTCACAATTGAACAAGATGCCTGCACACTCAATAAAAAAAGCATCAAAAATTTTTAATGAGTAACTGATCAATATCACTGTTTGACAAATAATATTAATTATATTTTCAATCAAGTGAGTTGTTAAAAAAAAATGTTGTTTTTTTTCTTAACTTAATATTTTTATCATAAGTTTATTATCATATTTTTTTTGACAAATATTTAATTGATATGTTTCTGCAGATCAAGCAGTCAGTAAAATGAAGCTGATTGAGAAGATTTAAATTTTTATCATTGTGAAAACAAGTAATATTGTTAAAAAAAAAATTCAAGAAAGATGTTTTTACTTCTGTTGCTATCAAGAAAATGTCTCAGAAGAATGTATCAACTTCAACTGTAATTAAGAAAATTGACAATGTCATGTCATTAATTTTCATTTCTGCATTTAAAAATTCAGCATTCAAGTCAGCAAACAATTTATCAATTGCTATGATTTAAGCTTACAATTTTTCATCTGAAAAAAATCACTTAATTGTCAGTTTCTTGCAATATGTTCATCAACATTTTGAGATAAATTTTTTGAAATTTATTTTCAATGACATTCTGCAACATATATCTGATATAATTGAATTATCATTGATTAATTCTGAATGTAAAATTTTTTTTATTGATTTTTCTTTTTCTTTAGCTGTTGACTGACAATTAATACAGAAGTGAACTCTGAAAATGATTCATCTGTCATCAAAAATGTTTATTAAATTAATAAAAATTTTATTACACTTAATTTTGTTAAATATTTTGTCATTTCTTCTTCAGAAAAATCAAAATTACTTAATGCATTTCTCATTGTATAATCAATTAATTGATATATCATGTTGAATATTATTGTCTACAGTGCACTTAATTCTGTGCATTATTAAAATGACATTTTTGTTCAAACTCACAGAGCAGTTTTATCAACTTCATGCAATCATTGTGAGAAGAAAAAAAAAAGTTTTTTTGTGATTTGTGTAATTTATCAGAAGAATTTCATTAATTCAGATAATGAAGTCTGCAGCAATTGTTTGTGAAATAAGCAGAGAAGTTTTTGCATTATTCATGAGTAAAATTTTAATCAACTTACTTGTTTTTTTTTTAATAATCTTGTTGATAAACTCTGAGTGTTTTATTCATTCAAAAAAAAAAGTTGAGAGCATTCATCAACAAGACAGCAGATAATTTTGTTGATTCTTCAAGCAATTGTAAGACTTCAGCTGTAAGCTCTGTGAAAGCTAACACTGCTCTCTTTCTCAAATGTAACTAGTCTTAATTTAATTAGCTTTAGTGAGCATAACACACATATAAATAACACACTGATTTCTCTCTTCATTGAGAGAATCAGTGGCAATTTTTTTTGTCTAAGAATTATATTCTTTGCTTATTAATTTTCTTATTGATTAAGTGAATAGTAGTCATCTCACATTTATTTTATACATCAATTAAATAAATTTTTTACTTTATTCTTATATTTTATCACTTTTTTGAAAAGTACATTCAGAATGACTTTCAAAAACAAAAAAAACATTTATTTTTTTCATTTTTTATGAGAATTCTCACAAAGAATCTTCATCATCTGTCAACTCTCAAATAAAAATAATTTCAGAAACACTTCATGAAACAGCAGAATTTTCTCACAAAAAAATATTTTTTATTCAAAATACAAAATTAGAAAATTCTAAATTTATTTACAAAAAATTCATCAATACATTTTTTACACTTTATGAATATTTCATCATTGAAATTATGTTTCTTGAGAAGCTTTGTGAATGAAATTAATTTTTAAAAAACATGATTTCATTTTCAGAACAACTGAAAATTGATTTAGAAAAATACACTTAAACAAAATTTCTAAATGTGTTTACTCAACAAAAAAATTCAGTCAAGAAAGTTAGATGATATAAACTGTCAGAACTGAAGTCTGATTACAAAATTATTATTTTTGTCAAGCTTCATAAATTTTTTTTCAAAATTGAATTTTCAACTGAACTCACAAAAATTGAAGATTCTCAAAAAATAAATTATGCAAAAACTGAATTTCATTATACATCTGAAAAAAAATAAAAAAATTTTTATTTTTTAATTTAAATGATTTGCAAAACATCATCAGAAACTTATGATGATTTTTTTTTCATTTGTGAAAAAATGACAATGAGATTGATAATGAATTTCACACTCAATTCAAACAAAAATTTTGCAAAATAAGTGATGAAATCAAAAATCATGCTGAATGAATGAAACATTTATTTTTATAAGTTATAAATAAATTAATGCATTTCAAACTCAACAAACAAGAAAAACTTTCAAATACTCTTTGTGAAATAACTGTCATTGTCACACAATTACATTTTACTCTCACTTTCAAAAAAAAAATAAAAATTTTGTAAAAACTTCTGCAAATAAATCTCAATAAAATCAATTCAAAAAAAAATTTAAAAAAAAAAAACAAAAAATTCTGCAAAAAATAAAAAAAATAAATTTAATAGCAGAATTAATTTCACAAATATCACTTGCTACAATTGTGATAAAAAAAAACATAAATCTTCTGATTGTTTCAAGAAAAAAAATAAAAATTTGAAAACTTGAAAAAAAATAATTTTAAAGTAATGTAATTGTCTGATATCAATTTTTTGTTTATGTTTTTTATTTAATTAAATATATTTTTTGTAAAATCATTTACTGAGCATAAATGATCAGCTCATGTGAACTTTTACTGCATTTCTTTCATTATTAGTTCTAATCTCACAAAGTCATTAAAACTGAAAATACATTCAATGAAAATTTCTCTCAAGATTGCTGAAAAAAATCAAGCATTTTTTAATGCTGAAGATGTTGTGAATATTATTTTCAAGTGTTGAAATTCTCAAAATCAAACACAAATTTTTCACAAGCAAGTTATTGTTGTCAATATAAATAATGATATGATTTTAAACATGACTTGATTTTTGTGACATGATTTTATCATTTCATGAAAAAATCATTCAATTCATTTTCAGAAAACTTCACATGATTCACTCATAGTGATTCAATCAGTTGATGTGAAGAATTTAATGCAAGAGAGAAAGTTTATTTATGTGATGATATATCACAAAATTAAGAAAATAATCATCATGAATTATAATCTTCAAATATCTGAAGTTTATAAAAATCTCACAAAAGCTTTTAGTGAACAGAAAGCTTCAAAGCTGGCTTCTCATTAAAAAAAAAACTTGATTATTGAATTTAAATTTGAAAAAAAAATTCATTTTTGATTTCATTTATTAACTTTCAGAAAATGAAACTGAAACACTTCATGAATATCTCAACAATACAATTGTTTATGATTTCATCTGATTTTTCAAATTCTTTGTGAGAACATTAATTATGTTTGCTTTCAAAAAAAATAATGATTTACAAATGTGTGTGAATTATTGCAACTTGAACTTCAAAACTGTGAAGAACTGTTACTCATTATCATTGATTGAAAAGTTTTTAAAACATTTTGCAGATGTTAAAATCTTCATTCATCTTGATGTCAAAAATGCTTATCATTGTCTTCACATTTGAGAAAAAAATCAATGAAAAATTGTTTTTTGCACATTTCTAAAACTTTTTAAATATTGTGTGATTTTTTTTGATTTATCAAATGCTTCAGCTGCTTTTCAGTTTTATATCAACAAGACTTTTTGTGATTGTGATACTTTTATGATAATTTATCTGAATGATGTTGTAATATACTTTATAAATAAAAAAAATCATGTTCAACATGTTTGTCAAATTTTGAAAATGCTCATGACAGCAAATTTTTACTGTAAAATCTTCAAGTGCTACTTTAGTGTTCACAAAATAAATTTTCTCAAGTATATTGTATCAGCTGATGAAATATTTATGAAAAAATTGTATATGAAAATCATTTTGATCTGACTGAAACTCAACTCATGAAAAAATATTCAAGTATTTTTAAAATTCACAAACTTTTACTGTTGTTTTATTCTGAAGTTCTTAAAAATTGTTTTAGATTTTATTAATATGCTGAAGAATGAAGAACAAAATAAAAAAATCAAATATTGCAAGAAATGAAAATTAAATAAAAAAAATGAAAAAAAATTTTTCATAAAAAAAACTCATAAAGTTTTTTATATTTTGAAAAAAGTTTTTGCAAATGCTGTCATACTTCATCACTTCAATTTTAATTGTTAAATACATCTTGAAACTGATGTTTTTGATTTTGCTATTTCAGAGATCATCATTTAATTAAATAATTTTCAAAATTGAGTATTTATAACTGTGTATTCACAGAAAATAAAATCTGCAGAACACAATTATGATATTCATAATTAAGAATTTTTGATCATTGTTGAATTTTTTAAACACTGATGTTATTGACTAGAGAACTCACAAAAGTTTATTCTAGTAATGACAAATCATGATAATTTTTGTTA
This sequence comes from Emydomyces testavorans, assembly GCA_029449355.1. Taxonomy (NCBI): domain Eukaryota; kingdom Fungi; phylum Ascomycota; class Eurotiomycetes; order Onygenales; family Nannizziopsiaceae; genus Emydomyces; species Emydomyces testavorans. The sequence goes on from CP120628.1 coordinate 6,455,895, forward strand.
CTTCACAACAGCAAAAAACTTATCTAAATAACAAGTTTGTTGAGCTCAAAAATTAATAATTTTTTAATTTACTGTGAAACATCAGAAGAAAAAAAAAATCTGATTGATGAATTTTTATGATAATCAAATTATGTGAAAAAAACAAATTGTAAAGATATTCAAGAGCATAAGACTGCAAATCAATTTTGTATTATGTTTTTTTTTAAAAAAATAAACTGTGTTGATAAAAAGCTTGAGCTGACAGATGCTTCATTCAAATTTCTTGAAAAAAAAAATGATGTGCAATTTTTTTTGATGAAGCTTATGATACAAATCAAGAAATTACTTGTGAAGATTTTCTCAGATGAAATGTATCAGAATAAAAAATTTAAACTGAAAATCACAAGTATTCACAAATTAGTTCATGATGAAAATTTTTATAATATTGAAAATTTTCACAAAATAAATGAAATATTCTGTAATTTTATTTCAGTATTATCTAAATTGCTAAATGCTGATGAGCATGCAGCAAAAATTAAAAAAAAATGAAATTTCATTCTTGATTTGTGAAGAAATGAATTTTTAATAAAAACATGTTGTTTTACAATGATTGTTTATACATTTCAGTTAATAAAATTTTATAACTAGAGTTAGTTAAACAACATTATGATACATTTTTGACAAATCACTTTGTTATGAAGTGAATTTATGAGTTACTTTTGTGAAAGTATTATTGATTATGAATGAAAAATATGATTCAGAAATACTGCAAATTCTGTGAAGTATGCATGAATTTATGAGTTATCAGAATTAAATCACATAAAAAGCTTAATTCATTGCTAATTTCTGTGAATTTTTAAAATCAAATCAGCATGAATGTCATCACTGATTTTTCACAAAGTAAAAATATTGAGAAAGCTGAGTTTGACTGTATTTTAGTGATTGTCAATTGCTTTAGCAAGATGACTCACTTTATTTCTGTAATCAAGAAGCTCATTGTGAAGCAATTAATACATTTTATTGTTTATGAAGTTATAAAACTTCATGAAGTATTTCTGAATATAATTTCTGATTGTGAATTTTTATTCATCAGTGAATTTTGAAGTGATTTTTTACACATACTGAAAATTTTGTAAAATTTAAATATTGCTTTTCATTTTCAGATGAACAATCAAACTAAATGATTGAATAATATTCTGAAACAATATTTGTGAAGCTTTATCAATTACAATTAAAATAACTGAATATTCTAATTGTTTCTTGCTGAGTTTGCTTACAATAATTTTTAGCATTTTTTAACAAAGAAATTTTTTTTTCAAGTTATGTATGAGCTGAATTTGTGAATGACTCTTGTGAAATCAAGCAAGTATATTTTTAAAATAAAAAATTTTCAAAATCAGATGAACATCATCTGCAAATGTTAAAATCAAGTTAAAAAATTTCTTGTGAAGACACAAGCTTATCAAAAAAAATATTATAACAAGAAGCACACATCAAAATTCTACATTGTTGAGAATAAAATTTAACTTAACTTAAAAAATATCAAAACAGTTTGTGTGAGTAAAAAGCTTGATTTTTTACACACTGATTTTTGTAAAATTGTGAAAAAAATAAACAAGCAAGTTTATTATTTGAAACTTTCATCAAATTTTGTGAGCATTCACAATGTTTTTTATGTATTTTTGTTTTGTAATTACAAAAAAATGAATGATGTTAATAGCACAGCTCATCACTCAGTCTGTAAAGCATTTAAAAAAAAACAAAAATTTTAAATCAGAATTATAATTAATTTTTGTAAAAAAAATTAACAACTTCAGTATTTTGTTTAATGAGAAGAATATAAAAACAAAAAAAATAAATTCATCTGAAAATTTGCTGTAAATTTCAAACATTTATGAAAGCTTCTTGTTAAATATTATAATGTTAATTCTGATAAATCTGACTTGTGAGTTTTTTATTATTTCATGAAAAACTAAAAATTTTATTCTGAGAAAGCATGACATGTATATAATATTTGTGAATGATTTTAATTACTTATTCTACAAGTTTTATGTGAAAAAATGTTTGAATCTCAATGATAATTATATTCTTGATAATGAATTCATATTACATGATTTACTGCATATCATGATATTTCATTTTTATTTTTATTATAATTGCATATTGAGATGCTCTTACTTCTGAAAGAAGCAGAAAACATTTTAATAAAAACAATTATTGCATTTTTCATGAAACTCATCAGATACACATAAAACAAACTAACAAGCTTTATGAGTTGTGCTCAGTTTTTAATACTGATCATATTTTTGCTCATGTGAGAATAATTGTCTGATTTAAGTTATTAACACTGCTTCACAAAACTGAGTTTAAATTGTGAAACTTTTCTGATCAGCTGCATTAATCAAATTAATTGATTTAAAAATTGATGTTCTGATTCAGTGAAGCTTTCTGATGAAAAATCTGAAATCAGTATCAACTGATAATAAAAACAGTTTTGAAAATATCATTAATGTGACTGATGAATACTTTTCAAAACAACTTTCAAAAAATAAATTATAAAAGTGACTTGCTGCTCAAACATTTTATAAAATTATCAGTGAAATTTGATGATTTCATTAATAATGCTGCAGAACATTAACTGATGCATTGTGATCAGTTTTTTGTTTTTTAAAATTATTTTGTGAAAATGTTTTTGCAGAGATATAAGACACATTTTTTTCACAATTATCTGACAGTGAAACAAACACACTTACAAAAACTTGTTGTGAAGTGAGAAAAACAGCAGCACAATCAACAAAAATTATTAAAATTGTTTGCATTACTGATGCAAAATTAAAAGTTTTTGAAATTGCTTGCATCACTGATGCAGAATTGATAATTTGTGAAGTTAATTGCATTTTATTGTCATAATGAAATAAATGCTTGAGTTTAATAAAGTGAACAGCAAAAATTGCTTGTGAAGTTTGTGCATGCAGATTAAGCTTTTGCATTTCATGATGAAGTTAACTTGTTGAAGTCTGATTTTGCTTATGAAAAGCAGCAAAATTAATTGAAGTTTGTTCACAAAAAAAACTCATTGAAGTCTGACTGTGAAAACTTGCTGAACTTATTAAAATTGATTGATGATTTTATGCTGAAAAATATTTATTTATAAAAAAAAACATTGAAGTTGATTTTTTGTACAAATCAGAAATTTTTGAAATATGAATTTGAGTTTTAAAAACTTGTTGTGAAGAGAAAAATTATGAAATTGTTAGCATGAAAGCTTGTGAAAAATATTTGTGAAGCAAGTTCTGCTGAAATTTCATAATTTTATCTTGTGAAATCTCAAATTTATTTGTAAAACATAAAAATTGTTTGTGAAGTCAGCATTCATCAATATTTTAACATTGAAGTTTTTTATATTTAACAACACAATAAATTAAAATTTATTTTTTTCTGAAGTGTTTGAGCAAGATATAATAATATATTATTATTAAAATTGATTTTAACTGTAATTGTGCATTATATTTTCAGTTAGCTCAATTTGTGAAAACTTAACTCAGCTTGTGTTAATTTGCAAAAACTGAATGACTTGTGAGACTGATAATTTGCAATGCTGATTACTTGTGAAGTTGATATAAACTTGTGAAGTCTTATTTTGACTGTAGAGTGATAAAAATTTTTTATGAAGTTTTTTTTTGATGAAACTGATGAATTTAATGCTGAAAAAATTGTACTCACTGAAAATAAATTTTAATTTGATCAAAAAAAAAAAAAAAAAAAAAAAAAACTGAGTTGCTAAAAATTGTTGTTATCATTTTTGCAAAGTTAAGCTATACTTAATTAAAAAAAATTCATCTTTATGAATGAAAAATAAACTTTTACAAATTAAAACAAGAAATTACAGCAACAATTATCTGTTTGATGTAGTTATATTATATACAACTGCAATAATGAAGATTGTGAGTTCAAATCTCATCATGATCATCAGAATCATCATGCATTTTTAAATTAAAATACATGATGTTTTTTCAAAATCATGCACAGCTGAATGATCTCAACAGATTTTTTTTGCTTTGCAAATCAGCAACTGCTTTCACAAAAATATTTTACAAAATTAAAATGATGAAAGTTGATGTTTACATCATCAGATCTAGTCTGTGAAAGTTTAGTAAATGATAAAGCTGTTGTAACAAAATTTGATATAACTGATATTATTTGTACTGTAAAGTTTTTTTGCTAGTTAAGAAAATATTTTTTTTTGTGAAAAAACAATTTTTTTCTCACAGAATTTTTTAATTCTTGTGAAGATTTTTTATTGAAACTTTAATAACTATTAAACTTATATACTCTGAAGAAATTAGAGTTTTTGTGAAAAAAAAAATTGTAAGACTTCAGCTGTAAGCTTCATGAAAGCTAACACTGCTTTTTTTCTTAAATGTAACTAGTTTTAATTTGATTAGCTTTAGTGAGCATAACACACATATAAATAACACACTGATTTCTCTCTTCATTGAGAAAATCAGTGACAATCTCTTTTGCCTAAGAATTATATTTTTTGCTTATTGATTTTCTTATTGATTAAGTGAATAGTAATCATCTCATGCCTACTTTATACATCAACTGAATAAATTTTTTACTCTACTCTTATAGCAATGTCATAAATTTTGATGAAGAATCTGTTGTTTTAGCAGAAGCAACTCAAATAAACAAAAAAATTGTCAATTTTTTCAGAAAAAATCTAACTGTTGGAAGTTTAAAAATTATTGAAAGCTCAGTTAATGATTTTTTTGAGAATTCAATCAACAAGTCAATTACTGAGCTAGCTGATGAGTTCACTAATTAGCTGAAAAATAAAAACAATGAAATAATTAATGAACATAAGAAAGTTTCATTCAGCAGTGAAAGTGAAGATGATGATTTGTTGATTTTTGAGTTATTTAGCAAAAATTTTAAAATTTTCATATTTGCAAAAAAGTGATTTGATACTGTTTTTGTCAATGATTTTTTTATTGACAATTTGTTCAAAATCTGTTGTTTGCTTAAGTTAATCTGTGACATCTGTCTGATTTTAAAAATTGTTGACAATTAATTTGTGTTTATTAACAGTTTTTTAATTTATAAAAATCTTGTGAATGTCAAACATGCTTTGCAGAAATGCAAAAAAGTTTTGTTTATGCTGAGAACATGTGTTAATGTTTTTCAATGTGCTGAGTTGTGAGCTTTTTTTCTTTTTTCATGATCATAAAATGCTTGTTGATTTTCTTTCTTTCTTATCAAAAATTTTGTTGCTTTTTAAATAATTTGTTAGAGTAACTTTTTGCAAGCAATTGAATTCAGTTTTTTTTTTTTTCAATTTTCATCAGTTTTTAACAAGTGTTCTTGATTGATATATCAGTGCTTCAGATAGTAAATTATGATATAACAACACTGAAGTTTCATTCTGATGAAAGTCATTAACTTTCTTTCTCAGTTGTGTCATTGTTTATCTTCTCAACTTTCTTGTCATTTTTTTTTACTCAAATTCTCAACTTTTTTCATATTATATGTCATTCTTTTATTTTCATCAATATCAGTCATTTCAACATTTATATTTTTTTCACTCTCAAAAACATTTTTTTTTGTTCTGCATTATTAATTTTTTGAGAATAAATTTTTTTTAATTAATTTTCTGAAACTGTTTCAGTAATTTTTGTTTTATTGAGTTTTTTAATGCAATAAAAATTATATTCTTCATTGACTGAAGTGATTTGATAAAATTCAAGTCATCAGAAGCAAAATTTTTATATTTTTGATATATTTTTATTATTTTTAATGTGATGAAAAGTCATCAATTCTTCAGTTTTTAAAAATTCATCACATGTTTGATGTGCATCATCAAATCAATTCTTGTTTTGATGCTGCATTCATTTTATTCAAAATTTCAACTGACAGTTTTTTCAACATTCTGATTTCATTGTTTAATTTAATGTGCTCACATTGCTATCAAATTTGAAGTTGATCTCACAGTTTGTCAAGAAAAAATTGTTCATGTCATTATTTTACATTTAATAAAAAAAATTGCTTTCTGACTCATCAACACACAATAAAAAAATATGTCAGTTGTTTGTTTAACAGTGATTCAATCAGCAAGAAGAGCAGTTGATAAATGCTTTATTCAACTTTTTTTTGTTCTGCTCATCATTTTTGACAATTTATTTTTAATCAGTTAATGATTTTTTTCAATCATGTTATTTGCACAAGAGTTATAAACTGATATTTAAATGCATTTGATTTTATATTTTTTCAACAGTTTTTCAGTGATTTTTTTGTTTTCAGAATTTTCATTGATAACAATTTCATTTGAGAACTTTCATTGACAAAAAATATTCTTATATATAAACTGAGCAACTGCATCAGCTGTGATTTTTACAAGAGATTTGACTTCAAATCAGTTAGAAAAATCACATTGAGCAATGACAAAAAAGAATTTTTCTTCATCAGATAACATATAAATAATGTTAATGACAATTTTGATTTAAATAATTAATACTCAAGTTGAATGCAAAGCTTTTTTGATATATGTTGAATTTTTCAGTTGACATTCTCTGCAGATCTGAATATATCACTTGACATTAAAATATATTTTTTTTCATCAGTATTGATTTGACAACAGTTTATAAATTTTTTTTTTGATGTTTAAATTCATCATGCAAGATTTTAATCACTTTTGTTTGTTTTTCAAAGTCATTAATAACATATTGAAGAAATATATTTTTGTTAATGTGTTGAAACAAGTGATTTTTTTTAACTGCAAACTTCAAAACTTTTTTCTGAAATGTGATAAAATTTTTTATCAAATTTTTCAAATGATGAAGTGATGTTAAATATCATGCAATCATTTTAAATTCATTAAAATAAAATTCATCAAAAATTCACAGATCAACTGATTCATCTTCAATTTTTGTGACATTAATTTAAGCATAAAAATGTCTCAATTTTGCATTAATAAAGTTTTCAACATTTTGAGCATCTTCATCACTTTTATTATCTTCAGCTTTTGAATATTTTGACAAGACATTGACAGCAATGTGTTTTGAATCAGATACATGTTTAACATTAAAACTAAAGAAATATATTCAAGCTAATCAACTGATGACAAAAACTTCAGAAAAATTTGTAATTGTTCAATTCAGTTGAGCAACAAGAGTTTTAACATCAATTTTTAGAGTAAAATGAACTTCATAAACTCAATATTGAAATTTTTTTAAAGTTTTCAACACAGTACAGCATTTTTGCTTTTTTGCATTATAATTTTTTTCAAATTCTGATCAGATTTCTGAGTCAAACTGAGCTGAGTGACACACATTTTATTGAAATTGCATGAAAATAACATTTCATTTATGTTTGCTTGCATTAACAGCAATAATAATTTTCAGTGAATTGATAATATAATTAAGAAAAAGAATTGTTGAAAAAATGCTCAATTTTTTTTTAAAAGTATTGAAAGCATCATTTTGTATTTCTTCTCAATTTCATTGAATATTTTTGTGAAGCAGTTAATACAACAGTTCAGCAATTCAATCATAATGTTCAATATATGCTTGATAATATTCAGTAAGATCAAGAAATTTTTTCATTTCTGAAATATTTATTAATGTTGATTAGTTGATAATTTTTGCAATTTTCTTTTTATCAGATTTTTAATCATTATAATTACATATTCAATCAATAATTTGAATTTTGAGCATCACAAATTGAGATTTTTCAGCTGAAACAATTTCTTCAGTCATCTCACAATATCAGATTGTTGTGTTGAAATTTTGAAAATGCTTCATGATATATTAACAATTTTTAGAAACAATTTTTTCATTATTGTATTAAATTTTTGATTTTGAAACATCAATATTATTCATGAATACATGAGCAATTTTTGATATTAAGTTGTCAAGAATTTTTTGTCATCATGTGAACAAATTGAGCAACAAAATTAATTGTTTTTTAAAAAACAGTTGTTTGTCAAAAAAAATTAAATGATGTCATTATAACAATCATATCTTAATCTTCTGAATGTAATTTCAAGTGATTATAATCAGAAAAAAAGTTAATAAAACTAGCAACAATTATACTGGCAAAGTCTTCAGCAGATTCATCAACATTAGAAAATAAATTAATGTCTTGAATTATTTGTTAATTCATAAAAATTGCAGAGTTTATAAGTTGATAATCTGATGATTTTTTTTTGACAATAAATCATGAGTTGCAATAAAATTCATAGCAAGATTCAAAAATTTTGACAGCAATTTGATTTTTCAATATATTGATAATTTTTTTTTCTAGTGCATGAGAAATTTAATAATCAGAAACTTGTTAAGTTGTATACTTAACTGTGTAAATTTGTTGTGAAAATGTAATTTCTGAATGTATTTTTTTTATATTAACAAAACTTCAAACTATATTTTTTTCTTAATGAAGCAAAACTGTCAACAAAAATTTTTTTTCTTGTGATGTCAAATTTGATTCACAAACAATTTTATCAATTTTCTCAGATGTCAATTTGATTCAAAGTGCAAAGTTTGCAAGACAAAATTGAAAAAACTTGAAGTATTTAATGAACTTTTGTCAGTTAAAGTTTTTTTCATCATATTCATTTTTATGATATTTGAAAAAACAAATTTTAACTCAATTGATAAAATTAAACTGCAAACAAGTTCAGGAATTACTTGAGTCCAGATCAGACTCAGACTGTATGATTTCAATTCAATCTCACATGCTCAGCTACTCAGTCAAATCAGAATGAAATGAGTTGATATAGAGGTCTCATTTCATTTTACCTGTAGAGACTCATTATAAAAGATGAACATCTTCTAATTCTACATTATAAACTTATAGCAGCTGCTAATTATCTTTCTAGATGCTGTACAAGCTTCTAGAGCTTCATAGAGCTTCTACAGCTTCTATTCTACAGCTTCTTCAGCTTTAGAATGCTGCTGCCCCCTATTACCCCTACACACACAATCCTACATGTGAGAACTAGGTGCCAGCAGCTTCTTACAAGCTCTACTAGCTAGCTAGGAGCTTATTCAATTGATTTGAATCATTATTACATGTTGAATTGCATTGGGAGACCCCCCTGTTGACCTTTCTGTTGAACCCCTCTACAGCAACCCTATCCTCTATAACACATGATGAAAAGCTCCTACTACATGCTACAGTCAATTACCTACCTTCCAAATCCTTATACTAGCTGCTACAAACATTCATTGTTGAATAATCTACATGTTAGCTGCTGGTGCTGGCTGCTGTAGCCTGCAGATAACATCATCAAACCAGACAAACTATTCCTATAAGATTAGTCTCATGATTTTGGCAGACTCACTTGTTATTCAGCTCAACTTGTGTTTGAATTGGTGTTTGAATGAGCCAGCCAATCAGAATGCCTCAACTTGTACAATTCAGAATCATGATCTCTACTACTCAATCTGACTCAGACTTGTTCACAATCTAGATAAAATCTTCAGATTTGAATTCATCAAATTCATTTAAATTAACAAATTTCATTTTGTTCATCTTGCATTTTCTCATTGTTTTGATTTTAAACTTGTGATAAAATCTATCAACTCAACTAGCTCATTTGTCTGATTTGAAATTTTTCAATCATTTTGATGTTTTATACTCAATATCATCACTTTTCAGTCTTTCTGTAAATTTTGACATTTTTTTCATTCTTCATCTAGCTTCATGTGTGAGAAATATTTAAGTTTATATGTCACAAAACTCATTAAAAACTTTTTTTGATTTTTTGAAATTGTCATAAATGCTTTTTTTATCATTATCTGACTCAACTTCAGAATTTTTTGATTTTTTCTTGTTGACAGCAGATGTATGCTTTAATTATATATATTTATTTTTTAGTTTAAAAATTCAGATTGTCAGATTTCATTTCAATGTTGTTGAATAAAATTCATCACAACAAAAATTTTGAATCAAATTATTTATTTTTTATTAAATAAATAAATATAACTTATCACATTTTTTTTCTGTCAGTTTCACAATTTTAATTTACTAATATTTGTCACAATCATTTCAGAATAAAATTCTGATTTTTTTCATTAAAAATCAGCAACAAGCAATGAATAATCACATCATCAATTTTCATCAAAACATCATCACAAACATCAATATATAACATTAAATTCTTGATTTGATTAGTGATAGTAATTTCTTCTTCAGCAAGAACAAACAAGTTTAATTGTTTTGCAAAATTAAAATTGATGCAATTGATTTCAAAATCACTGTTAATAATGATCTTAACAACTTTTTCATTAACATTGACAAAAGTTTTCAAAATAATGACAGTATATATCAAATTTGAGTCATTAATCAGAACTGATTTAAATTTATTGATTTTTTGATGATCAATTTTGACATTGAAATTTTTGTCATCATTTTTTTTACTTTTTGTAGTTGATATTAATTCAAAAAAAACACAGTGAACATAATTCAAACTTTCAAAAACTTCTCACATGATAACATTTGTGACTGAAATATCAAGCATTTTGTCAATCAAATTTTTAACATTTGTCAATTCTCTCAATTCATTGAATAATTTCTGCATTGATTGACAAAACACTTGAGTTTTAACATCTTTCATATTAATATTTTCATCAACAGTTTCTTTTTTGACTGATTCTTCAAATCAAACATACTTTATCTTCAGTTCATCAATATAATTGACAGAAACATAAACTTGCACTTCAAAATCAACAATTTATTTCAAAATTTCATAATTGTCTTGTCAACACATTTTGACAGCAGAAATGCATGATTTCTCAACTTTAAATTTTTTAACATCAAAAATTACATACATAACATCAACAAAAACATCATTTTCATTATTAACATCACTGTCAGATCACTTTTCATCAGTATCATTAATTTTAATGTTTGCAACAGTATTAAATTTTAATCAAATAACTTGCATCTGAGCTTAAAAACTTGATGATTTTTCTTCATTTTGTTAATTTATTTCAGAAGTTTTTTTTTTGCTTTTTTATTTTGAAAATATAATTAATAAATAACATAAATTTGTGATTTATTTTTTTAATTTCAATAACAAAATCATTTTTTTTTCATTAATCTGCATGTAAATGTTTTATTTTTTTATTAAAATAAATTTTGTTTTCACTTTAATTTTTCTGAAAGTGAAAACAAGTGTTTTGACAACATTTTTCATTTTCACAATAAAAGCATATCATGTTGAATTTCACTTGTTGAGATAGAGCAAGTGCTTGATGTTGTGTTGATTTTTAAGACATCAAAGCAATTGATTAAAATGAAATATAATTATTAATTTTATAAGTTTTTTAATTCATCTGATTAATAAGAAACTAAATTGATAATGTTAACACTTTCATTCACTTTATGATTTTCTGCAAGTTATTGATGAGATTTTCAGTTCATTTGAAAATTGACTTATTTTTTCATTTTTTATTTTGCAAAATTGTTTTTGACAAATTTAACAAATTATTATCTGAAGTTAATAATGTAAACTGATTTTTTAATTTAATTTTATCTTAAATAAAATTCATAATATTTTTATAATTTCTGATAATTTTTATCATTTTTTTGAAATCAACTTTTTCAGCACACATGTGATTTTTGTATTTCTTGATTGTCATAATTTTTTTGACAATTTTGACAACACTTTTTCAGATGATACTGAATGAATTTTCTCAATTAATGTTAACATTTTTAAACATTTTATCATCAAGCTTTGACAGAAGTTTTTCAATAAAGTATTAACAATGTATATACTCATCAATGTGATGATTTTCAAAAATTTTGTTGAAAATGACAATGTATTCTCACATATATTTACAGATAATTTTCAAATCAAATGATTGTTTTTAATTTTTCAACATTTCAAGATAAGTATGATTGTGCACTTTTTGTTTAATATTCTGATTTTGATATTTTTTTTTCAGTAAAATTTTCAACATGAGTCAGTTTTTATTTTTGTATGCATCAATTTTATGTATTTACATTGCAATATGTATTGAACAGTATTCAGATATTCATTTCATCATTTGATAATTATTATTGACAATATCATGATTCTCACACAATTAAGTGAAATTTTGAATAAAATATATCACATTTTCTTCTTCAAAATATAAAGTTTCATTGATTTCAGACAAGAAAAACAACATCATCATTATGAGCATTTGATCTTGTTGATACTGATAATTGATAATCATTGAAGTTGAAGTTCTTTCTATATCTGAAGTTGATATAAAATCAATTAATGTATTCAATGAACTGAAATTTGTACTTACTGTTGTGTTTGAAACAATATCATACTCTGAAAATATATTTAAATTTTTTTGTTTAATTATTTTCTTCAGTTCTTAAGAAGTTGATGCAGCATGTTTGTGATCAGAAATTTTTGACACAAATTTCAACATTAAATTCAACAATGTTTTTTGAAATAAACAAGTTTTTTAATTTTTGAATAACAAAAATAATTCAGAAAGAGTCATTTCTTGTGACAACAATAATAACAAATAATGATTTTAAAATAACAAAAATAATGATAAAAGCAAAATTTTTTCAATGTGTTAATTGATAAGCAGTTACATAAGTTTTTTTTTCAAATAAAATTTTTTTTGTTGACACTTGAATTCTTCACAAACACATTTGTGACAAGATTTGTATCATTTGAAGCACAATTTTCATAAATTAAAAGCATTTATTAAATACATCATTGTTTTGATTATAAATTTTCAATAATTTTATTATTTTTCAGTAGCAGAAAAATGATAAGTTTTAACAATCACAAATCAGATTAAACAATAAAGTTTCAGAGTTTGTTGAAGCAATGAAACATTAAAAGCAACAAAAATATCAGAAATAATAAATTTTTTTTCTTCATTTTTCAACTCAATTGATCATTCATTAATTAAGTTTTTTCAGAAATGTTAAAATGAAACAAAAAAATTATATAATTCAGTTAATATGAGCAGATTGAAATAAATTTAATGTAAAAAAAACACTACAATCAACATATTAATAATTAATATTGATAATAACAATCAATCAAGAGTCTGTCAACAATCTCATATTAAGTTTTCAAGTATCAATTCTAGAAATCATGATAATGTAGTGAACAGAAATCATATCAGAAAGACAATACATTGATTTATATATATTAATAACTATCAACAACAAAACAATCAAGTGATCAACAATATATGTATAAGTAATGTCAATATATCAAGAAGTATGTGCAAACATGTGTATTTTTTCAACAATAAATAAATGTTTCTTTTATATATCTTCAGCAACTGATAGAAAAGATATAGCAGAAAGAAATGTGATGTAAGTGATCAACAGAGATAAAATCAATAAAGAAAATGATTAAGAGAATGTCTGTCAACTAGAGTGTATCAACATAGGATGTTGACTTAGCTGTATGTGTCATGTTGATAGGAAGCACTGGACTTCCCATTACAATAAGTTCATCTGTACAGAAATGATTTGAGAAGTATGAAATATATATTATGAAATGATCTTCACATTCATCTGATTTAAACTTTATAGAGAATGTCTGACATACTCTAAAGCTCAAAGTTTACAAGATGAACTCAGACCTGCAGAGTAGAAAGAAGATGAATTAAATTTATTTTGAAAAAGTTCTTCAGAATGCTTGAAATACTTTTGATCAGAGTATGATCAACAGATTAATTGAATTTATGTTATGACAATTGACAGCAGTCTGAAAAGCAAAGAACTAATATACAAAATATTGACTATAGATTATCTCTATTAAATATCTAGTCATTACAAGCTGATTTTGTTGAGATATTTGATTTATTGTGGTGGTGGATTTTTTCGGAAAATATAGTGTAGGCAAACTCTTGACCTATATCTGTAATGTAGGCTTGTACTGCTTCAGCTGCCTCACACGCCGCACATCGCCAAGACAACTCCATCAGTGTCCTCCTCAGCATTTACATCTCCAATATATCCTACCCAACCCTGGCCTACGCGCGCCCAAGCAGCTGGAGTCTCATTCGAGCTTGAAATCGGAGTGGGCGGAAAAACACAACTTTCGATCCTGCTGTCCCGAGTGGGCAAGTAAATTGCACCCGCCAGATCTACATTCTTCACATGGAGTGCTTTCTGGCTATATTCGAAGGCCAACTGCTGCCGCCGCGCGGGCAAATTTTCAATTGCCGCAAAATTTAATTGCAGTGTCGTCCGGTGATACGCACCAGATTCCCATGGCAAGTCAAAGTTGTTACGGAAAAAGGCACCCATCTCCATAGGAGGAACGAAAGAGCTGAAGAGCCCGCCAAAGATGAGCTTTCCGCCGCTAGAGACATACTGCTTGAGTGCTTGGAGAACGGCTCCGTTTTCCGGCTCGACGACGCCGGGATCGGTGGCGAAGATGGCGCTAGGGTGGTTGTTGTGCAGGAAGGTCAGAGCAGCGTTGGAGGTGCGGGCGCGCACTACGGGAGCGCGAGCTGAGAGAGCTGTGATTAGACGCGCATACATTTCGTCGAACCATTCTTCGCTGGCGATTGAGAGAAGCATGATGCAAGGCCGTGCCTTGGAGGGAGCTGCTGGATCTGAAGCCATGTTGGTCTAGCCTGTGGGAGCTTGTCAATGGTCTGGGATAAATGGTGAAAACACCATGGCTGCTTCTCAAGAAATTGGTGAGATGCTGATATATATGTGCTGTAGTTACGTACTTTGCGAGAACTTGTTGGAATTCCTGGATAACTAACACTCGGCCAGTTGAACTTTTATAGAGCAATTGCTGCTTCATGTAAATTTTTCTTATATATAGTATGTAACTGAGAAGTAGAGACTACATATGTATGTATGTACATTAGGTATGTAGTTACCTGAACTTGGCATATAACATTGGTCTGTACGGAGTACTCCGTAGTTAGTGACCAAAAAGGCCCTATTTAACCTTCAAATTCCATCTGTGATAGTTACATGAGTAAAGTAGTAATCTGAAGATAAATCCACGAACTTGCGTAGAATCAATGTTGAGATATCCCAGATGGTCATATAACTAGAACTTATAGCTATTGGAGTTGGGGAACGATTCTTTTTGGGACGAGCTGGGATTCGTTGGAGCTTGGTTGGCTTGAAATACCTTTTGAGTAGACTTCGCAGAGCTTGGATCTGGAATATGTATGACAGTGTCACAGACCCGAAAAGATCAACCGCAACTCTTGGAACCCGGGAACGCTGAATGAGCCCTTGTCTTCCAGAATCAAAAGGCAAAGGTAAGGAAGAAGAGAATCTCACGACCACTGGAGAGCTTACTCCTTTTTTCTCTGCTCAAAAATGGCATCTCCACGCAGCATCGAGCTCGGCTCTGTTCTCGTCGTCGGTGGTTGCGGTTTTCTGGGCACTCACATTGTCGACCATCTCCTGAATTTCCCTTCTGAGGCATCGAGTCTGACGTCTCGCATTACTGATGCCAATGGCAATCCAGACAAGCGGTTCTCCTACCCTCAGCTCCGTGGCCGATACCCGATCTACAAGAACGCGAAAGTCTCTGTTGCAGACCTACGTACGACTAATAATCGGCTGCCTGGCGCAGACTATTACGATGCGGACATCCTATCCACTGAGTCCTTGCTTGAAGTGTTTCGCGCTGTCAAGCCCGATGTGGTGATTGATACGGTATCGCTCATGCTTGAAGGGAATAAGGAGTTGATCTACAAGGTGAATGTGAATGGAACAAGGAACTTATTGGAAGTCGCTGGAGGGATGAAGGGAGACTGGGGTGGGAAATGCAAGGCGTTTGTCTATACCAGCTCCTCTTCTGTGGTGCATGACACGACAAGCGACTTGGTTCATGTGGATGAGCGGTGGCCGAAGATTACGGGCAAGTTGCAGAAAGAGTATTATACAGAGACTAAAGTTCGTTACGCCTCCCAGGGTTGTGGGATGGGTCCTTTGTTTTTTGTTCTGCCTTGGTTCAGACGGTTATTGAAAATGTTGACTGACACCCTTTCTGTCTAGGCGTTCGCTGAAGATATGGTCTTAGATTTCAACGGCACCTCACCCTCCGGCATGCTCACAGTTGCCATCCGTCCAGCTGGCATCTATGGCGAGCGTGATACCACCTTGACTTTTAAAATGGTTGAGCATGCTACCAAGTCTTCTCAGCGAATCCTTAACTTTCAACTGGGCGATAATAACAATCTCTTCGATTTCACATACGTCGGCAACATCGCATACTCTCACATGCTCGCGGCAGAGCTTCTCCTCGAGAGCAAACGCCGGGCTGAAACCGGCGCGCCTCCCCCACTAGACTATGAGCGCGTCGACGGCGAAGCCTTCAACATCACCAATGACAGCCCGGTCTACTTCTGGGATATGGCACGGGCCATCTGGGCACTCATGGATCGCTACGTTGAACCCCAGCAGGTGTTCGAGCTATCAGAGAGCACGTTGACTATTGTTGGAGGCATACTCGAAATGGCGTTTGGCCTGTTTGGCAAGAAACCGCGCCTGACGAGACGAGAGGTCAGATATTCGTGCATGACGAGGTACTATTCGTGCGATAAGGCCAAGATGCGACTGGGCTACAAACCGATTGTTCCGCTCGATGAAGGCGTGGCACGGTCGGTTGCTTACGTATTGGAGAAAGACATTAATTCTCGGGCAAAGAAGGAGTTGTAGGGGGTTGGTATGTATGTAGAGAGCTTTTCCTCTATATGATGCTTGGGCTCCGTCGATTACTACTTTTAATACCTTTCGATAATGTATTATTTAGTGAAAACTATGGAGTATTGCACTCTGATACAATGCAGTCGACTCTTCCTTCATGTGATGATTCTGAATTGTTAATACGATGTCATATCCACTCACACTTCAAAAGAAGGGGTAAGGTCGGCAGTTCTCAACCAGAGCCTTATAAGACTCAACAAAAGTCGCATGCAATAGCTTTGGGATTGTTGAGCTCAGTGATAAGAGAGCTGTCACATCAATTCAATTTTGTAATCATAAATACTAATGTATGTTTGCGTCACTGGAATGACTTCTAGAACTGAGCTAGTTATGTTTCTCATTGCAGCCACAACTCTCAGCACTACAATAGCAATGAAAGCAGAGTTCATATCCGCATGTTTCATAAAGATGGTCTTTGTGATTAGGTCTAGAATAGATGATGCTGCTGGTTAGAAGGCATACATAAGCACAGGGATACAACTGAGAAATGTTTCGTATTTGATTGTTAGTGAATGGCATGATTTTTATATCCCCGAACGATTAAAGGCCGGCTGAGGGATGAAGACCCCTCTTGGAAACAGGATGTAATCAATGACGAATAATACACACCGTCTGGCCATTGTGAGCTGCTTGGGTCAAAAAATATGCAATCTGATTGGCTGGAAGCTGCAGGATAATTACCGGCGCTTGTTCTGCCGATTACCAAAATTTCCAAACGGGCACGCGGACAAGCTGGTTGGTTCGCCAATAACAGTCAGCGATGGATTGTCGTTCTGATGAACCTTTGACGGTGGAAGTCTCGCTCGCTTCACGCCCATCTCCTCTTCAACAGTGGTCTTGTAGCCTGTGAGGTTGAAAAGACTCTTTGAATTGCTGAAGAAAGATTGCTGTGCTTTTTGCCTTGCTCGTCGTCTTTGAGCTTGCTGACACTTCTTCACCATCGTCCTTGATCGCCTTTGCGTCAACGCGGTTGCGTTCAAAAGACTGTCTTCAAGGGTTTGACGTTAATCTTGTGTCCTAAAAGACGATCTTGAAACATATTAAACGCCGTCCTGGAGGGAGAAATTGAGAGGTTTCCCGACTGAACTCCCTTTTTTTCAAGATCTGACTGCTAATTGACGTCGATCGTTCGTCGCAAAATCTCCGGAGCTGCCTCTACCACCCTGTCTCCAACGCATTGCTTTTGAGTTGGGCCATATTCACAAAGTCATGGATAGTTGAAGTTGAATACTCAAGCTATTACGCTGCTACGGCGCCGCTCTGCCTAGCAGACGGGTCTGTCTCTCTGTCGTGACTGGAATTTTCTCGAAATCACTTCTCAGCTGCGTACGATTGCGAGAACGTGAACCCTGGTTTCTGCGGAATTATCATACCTAGAGGGCCCCAATATGACCGACGACAGTTCAAATACCTCCACTGCGCCGCGATTCCTCGAACCTCCGGCCATTACGGCTCTAAAACAAGAAGCTCGCGATGTTCCCCCGCGAGGCCCGGTCCCGATGGTTCGCTCCTTGAGTGAGGATATTAGGGAAGAACGACAAGATCTGCAGGAAGCCGCCGAACAGTCACTCAACGTCATACTTGACTTGGCCCTTGATGGACGGGTAAACTGGGCTAGCCCTTCTTGGGTGGAAGTGATTGGGACGCCTGTCGAAGAAGTGGAGGGTAAACCCATCCGGGACTTCATTATCGATAACAAGTCTGCTTTTGAAGATGCTACTGAGTCTATGAAACAAGATGATTCGAGAAGTCAGATTGTTCGATTTGCGGTCAAAACGGGCCCTGCCTCCGTCTTTCGGCAGGATCAGGCACACACGTTCCCGGGAGGCGGAGAAGCTGGGAAGACAGGGCCGGAATCAAAAGAAGGAGACGAAGATGTTCTCAGCTTAGAAGGCCAGGGAATCATGGTCTACGATAGGCCTTCGGATGTGGATGGCCATGTAAGTGCAGATCTGATCTCCATTCTAAGTCTTCCAATCACTAAACATTACCTTCCTTTAGACAATGTGGATGCTACGGCCGTCGACTCAACCGCGCGAAGTGACTATTGGTCTTCCACCACTGCTTGTTGAATCGCTGGGTGTTGGTGCAGAAGTTCTCGCCAATTATCTCACTGAATTGGCTGAAGTAGGGATTAATGATCCTGCTCATCATCCTCCGCCAATGCCAGTCCTTTGTCGCATTTGTGAGAGACAAATCACTCCTTGGTGGTTTGAAAAGCACTCGGATCTCTGTCTCCAAGAACATCGCTCTGAGATGGACGTTCAGTTGGCACAAGAGAACTTGAATGAACACCGTCACTCTATCGTCAAGGTGTTGGACGCTCTCGAGGCTCGAAAGACGAGACCCGGTCTTGTAGACGTTGCCAGCCCACAGGCTGAATATAACGGCCTACCAATCGGGCCCAGCCCATCCGCCTCTGGGTTAGTCTCTGGCTCGTCGTCTTCTTCAGGAACGCCTCCTCGCTCACGCGACCCGTCTGCTTCTGGTTTGGGCCATAGTCGAACTCGTTCCTCTTTCGCCGTTCGAAGGCCACTTGCTCGAATTGTTGAGCTAGTTCTAGATCTTTGTGATACTGCTTTGGAGATTAGCACTCCTACTCTAAAAGAATCGAGAACCGAGTTTGGGGATGAAGTCCGAACACAGTCTCCGCAATCAGAATCACGAATCTCGCAAGTGATGCAGTGGCATTCCCCGAGTAGTAACACCTTAGAACAGGAACAGGGGTTGGCTGCCTTGTCCGCAGATACTGAACAGCTTGCTCGGGCTAAGGTAGACGCTGTGTTCCGCCATCGGAGGATCATCGAATACGCAGAACGCATTCGGGTTGAGTTCGCCGTGCTTGTGGAGAAATGCATCGCTGCCGCGATGGATAAAGCAGAACGCATAGCGGCCGGAGATTTGGACGACTCAACCAGCTCCTGTTCCAGTGCTGATGTGGGTCAGTCTCAAAGAACCGAAATATCTCCTCAACCATATTCTCTAGAGTCGTTGCCGTCAACGTTGGCTTCTACTACTGGCGGCGCATCGGATGGTCCCGTCGAACAAAACCTTCGACCACAGTTATCCCGAGGTTCATCGTCTGCCGCTGTTTCAACTCGTTCCAGCAGCCCAATGGAATGTCCTACGCCCCGCTCTCATAAAAGCGTTGGTATATTGGGGCCGTCGCTCCCACCAAAACGCGGCTCTCTCCTCGCCGACAGTGATGTGGTAGATTCTGATAGCAGAGTTCTCTCGCCTGTCCTGGCTGCCGAGCGTCATACCGAATCGCCGTCATCTGAGAAGAGAGCAGGCCGTGGAATGAGTGCTAGGGAAGACAAGCGCCGAAGTCTTATCCTGCCGGGACTGTCGCCCTCTCCCCGCAGAGAATCGCCAGCGAGAAATGTGCCTTCCTCTCCATTGCGATTGACTAAGCCGCGTCTGTCCGCTGGAGAAGCTGTACCATCACCAGCGACATCTCCGGTTCTTACGTCTGTAGACGTTGCATTCCACAATCCAATGTTCTATCCGCCCACCCATCGTCACCATCATCGAAGGCAGTCATCTACGAATTCCCCAGAATTAGGAAAAGCTCCTGTATCACCACATGTTAGCTCCGTCAGTCACCCACCCCCGCGCGCTGTGACGCCGTCTATTAAGGACTTTGAGATCATCAAGCCTATCAGCAAAGGCGCTTTCGGGAGTGTTTATTTGTCCAAGAAGAAAACAACACAGGAATATTTTGCAATCAAGGTCTTAAAGAAGGCTGACATGGTTGCTAAAAATCAAATTACGAATGTGAAGGCTGAGAGAGCGATAATGATGTGGCAGGGCGAAAGTGACTTTGTTGCAAAGTTGTATTGGACGTTTGCTAGTAAAGACTATCTTTACCTCGTCATGGAATATCTCAATGGAGGAGATTGTGCTACTCTGATCAGGCAAATGCATGGTTTACCTGAAGAATGGGCCATGAGGTACACCGCCGAAGTTGTTCTTGGAATCGAGCATTTGCATAGTCGAGGCATTGTTCATCGAGACCTCAAACCGGATAACCTTCTTATTGATGCACGGGGTCACTTGAAACTTACTGATTTCGGTCTTTCGCGGATGGGGCTCGTTGGCCGTCAAAAGCGAATCCAGAAAAATCCTAACGAGTCTGTGCCTGATTTGCTCAAGCAGGGCCCGTTTACTCGAACGACGTCTCTAGCATCCTCGCGTTCAGCGTCTTTCGATTTTCCTGGGTCGCAATCGCCAAACACGACCCCTCTAATTAACCCGGAGTTAGGACCAGGCCAACCGTCCTACTTCTGTTTAAACAAGGAGCCATTATATACTCGCGAACAGTCCAGGAGAGCGTCTGGATATCGAAGTGATAGTGGAGGTAGTGAGATGTTGGCCTCCTCATTTAGGAACTTGCACCTGTTTGAGCCCGGGGATACACCATACCCTCTTGCACATCAAGGCTCCCAACCACAACAAAGTACATCAATTGAGGAGGAATCCCAAAGCGAGACGAGCGATTCTCCCCAACTTTTTCCTGCTCACCCGTCAATCAGCTACCAGCCATCGTTCCCGATTCTGCATGGCAATGCACAGCAGCAACATATGCCTCCTGCAATGGCTTTATTCAACCCAGAAGAGCAGGGCCAAGGGTTTGTTGGAACTCCAGATTACCTTGCGCCAGAAACTATCCAGGGCGTTTGCCAAGATGAGATGTGCGACTGGTGGTCTCTTGGATGTATTCTCTTTGAATTCATTTATGGGTATCCACCGTTCAATGCTGCAGCAGCAGATGAAGTGTTTCAGAACATTCTGGACAGGAGGATCAATTGGCCGGAAAATTTTGAAGAGTATTCATCTGAGGAATCTCGAGACCTGATGAATAAGCTTATGACTTTAAACCCCGAAGAAAGGCTGGGGTCCAACTCAGCCGAGAAGTTTCTTAGTGGAGGCGCTGAAGTCCGCAGTCACCCCTGGTTTTCGACTCTCAGCTGGGATACACTTCTGGAAGACGACGGGTCCTTTGTGCCAAATATTATGCATCCAGAAGATACGGAATATTTTGATCAACGTGGAGCCACAATGCAGGGATTTACAGAGGAACTTGAAGACCAGCTCTCCCCTCCGCCTCGAGGTTCCGGTGAATATCCCGATAGACCCCACGATGCGCTATTCAAAGTCAAATCTCAAGTGAGTTCTGTGAAACGTGGCTTGATACCACTCCATATTCCGCCTCACATCCGCGATAGTCGTAGCCGGAGGCTCAGTGAACCTGTTCTAGCGGACGATTTTGGGAATTTCAATTTTAAGAATCTGCCTGTCTTAGAGAAAGCCAATAAAGATGTGATTCAGAAGCTGAGACAGGAAACCATGCAAGCTCAGCAGCGATCTGTGCCCTCATCCGCGCCTTCCACGGCATCCGCCCCTTCGCTAGAAGGAAGTCCCATGCTAGCAGGTCCTTTGAAGCGGACTATGTCGCAGAATAAGGCCGTCAATCGACCAGCATCGCCATCAAGCGTCAGCCAAGCCAATTCCTCTCCAAGTCGCCCTTCTCAACCGTCGTCTCCACTCCTGGTGCAGTTTAGTACGGGACAGCATCACCATCATGAGAGGCGGAAAACATCCGGCTCGTCATCAACGTTTTCACAACAATCCATTGCGTCGTCCTTGCAGCCTGGCACTTTCGAACCCCCACGACTAGCGACAAATTTGAAGATGTCAGCCTCCACGACCTCGTCGCCAATCAAGCATCCGAAAATTCCATCTCCAGATAAGCAAATTGGACTTTATCGCCAAAGTAGTGCGCCAGCTTCGCGGCCAAGATCACAAACACTTAGTTCCCAAGATAGTGATTTAGCACTTCCCAAGGAATCGTTTGTTTTAGGCCACCATAAGCGCAGAAGTCAGCTTTTCGATGTGTCGCCATCTTCCTCGGATAATGAAGATCCCCGTGCAAAAGCACTTCTCAAGGTGCAGCGTCGGAGACAAAGCTCGCGACGGCTTTCTCAAATCAATTTTACTGAAGGCCCTTTTTTTCGTCCCCTCGACGTCCTTATCTGCGAGGACCATCCTGTCTCCAGATTAGTTATGGAACGACTGTTCGAAAAGTTGCGCTGCAGGACTATTACAGCGGTAAATGGAACGGAAGCAA
This sequence comes from Emydomyces testavorans, assembly GCA_029449355.1. NCBI lineage: Eukaryota > Fungi > Ascomycota > Eurotiomycetes > Onygenales > Nannizziopsiaceae > Emydomyces > Emydomyces testavorans. The sequence goes on from CP120628.1 coordinate 6,478,726, forward strand.
TGCGATTTGCCTTGAGCGAAGTGCAATTCGATATTATCATGACTGAATTTAAGCTACCTCAGATCAGTGGGGCCGATGTTGCTCGCATGATTAGAGATACTCGAAGCGCTAATACACATACACCGATCATCACCGTCACTGGATACCTCAAAGATCTTCCTGAAACACATCACTTTGATGCTCTGGTTGAGAAACCTCCTACTCTCGAGAAGCTCATAGACGTTTTATCCAAGTTCTGTCAATGGATTCCGCCGCCGAATGATGAAGGGATGGCACCACGGCTCCAAATTCCTGTATCTGCTCTTCGTCACGTCTCGTGCCGTGTTGAAGATAGTCCAAGTTCGGCCTCGTCAAGTTTCGCAGCAATGCCTACTAGTTCATATCGAGGTTCCAGCCGGGAAGAGTCACTTGGCAGCAGCTACTTTGGTGATACTGAACCTCCAAAATCGGATGATGCTCCGATTATTATCAGTCGCAAAGCCCAAGATGAATGGAGTGGCAGTCATTCAGGCGGACTTGGTATTACTGAGGAGCCTTCGTCGATCCTCAAGCCTGGCTTTACGGAATCTAAAAGCCCGCCATCAGTTCCAAGCTTGCTTACGGCAACATCTGCTCCGGCATCTTTTCATTTAGGTGGTGCGAGGTCGCTTCGCAAACCTTGCTCCATTGAAGGTATCCGAGCAAAACGTGAATATATGGAGAAAAAGCGCTACGAGGGTGCCGAGTCCGGCGACGATGAAGACGAAGAATTGGGCCACGTTCAGGTGCGAAGTAATCGGAGCCCGCAAGCTACCACTAGCAAACAGCGCAGGTCTGGTTCAAAGCTTGGAACGGAAATGTTGAGGACGAATAGCCGTGGAAGTGTTGTGAGCGCTGGAGATGACATTCTGAAAGAGCGGGAGCTTGAACTCATGGAGGCAACTGCTAATAGGGTTGCCTCTGGCGACCCCATGATGTCAACCGCTCTGGCAGCAGGTATGGAGCAGTTGTATGTTGATGAGGTTCTGGAGGCGTTGCCTGAGATACCAGAGAAAGAGGGATCATGTACTCCACCGGAAAATGAGGTCGACGAACGGAAAGCTGCCTGCCCTCCGCCACGCCCACAGGAACATGAGCAATCAAAACCAAATACTATGGATTTAATCCCCTCCTCGATGCTTCAAGCGTCGACTGTACAACGACATACAGCCCAGCCGTCGGTACAAGAATCTAAGACGTCACCAACTGTTGAAATTCAGCAAGACAGCCTCACTCCCCCAGGCACAGCGTGTGAATTAACCTCAGTAACACCAGAAGCACATCGTTCGGGTAAAGCTGAAGATATGGAGAAGACCCCAAGAGCCACTGTTACTGGGAAAACTGATTTTGTGGAGCCAGAAAGAAATGATGGTGGAAGCATATCAACTCCACACGCCTCTGATAGGAATAGGGCTCACCATACAATTGAGCGAGTGGTAGGTTGGATGCGGCGAGAAGGCCGTTAAAATCGAGGCAAATCAAATGGTCAACACCTAGGTATCCCTCTTATCTTGCACTACTTTATTCTCTTTTGTCAAATCTCTGCATTTTTCACCCACCGCCTTTCAAATACGTTCAATTCATAATCACAGGCAAATTCTTTCTGAGAGCGATGCCATGTCATATTGGAATCTGAATCTTTTTCTTTCCACTTTGTCTACTCAATTTTTCTCATTTCTTGCTCTTTTTCTCACATTGTATAAGTCACATTTACTGGTTCTCTCTTTTTTTTTCCACTTGAATTCTTTAGCTCGTTGAGTTCGGCAAGCCAGGAGTTAAGTACTGTGGGGATAAATGTGTCCTTTTCTGCCCACTTTTTTTTACTGGATTTAGTCTGTCTGTGCTTTTCATATTTCGCACTGTATGCTACACTGCGCTGTAAGCATCACATCAAGTTACAGAAGGTGTTTTGTACAGCCTGCAGGACAAGATGAAAAAAAGCCATGATTAACTTAGTTCTGCTGGCGGGTGCAATTGTCACTGAAATCAATTGATGATGCTGGTGCTAATTGGGCTGGTGCGGGGGATCTTTTTTTGTTTAATTTGCCTCAAAAGGTTCGTTGAGTTACTGGCGGCGGGACTTTTTTTATTTTATTTTTTTTCTATGCAATTTGCTGGAATTTGTTTGACATTGCTTGATTGTTCATATGTAATGATATAACGAAATGGAATGATAACTAATGATATCAATCCTAAACTGCAGTCAAGCATACTAAACAGAGGCCTATGATGTGAATGTTGTGAGACAGCAAGCAAGAGGATGGGAAAGCAATGATTGTATTCAGAATCCAGTACGGGGCAATTTTTTTTCTTTCAATCATGAGCTCAATGATAGTCCGGTATGACAGACTTTGGGAACGCTTCTCTGGCCAACGCATAGCGTAATTGAAAACAAAGAAAGCCAGGAACCAATCTATCAAACTGTAACCCATCAACATACTCCGTACATACATACCTAACCTACTCCTCATCCTCATCCTCTTTCTTCTCATCCTTCTCCGCCTTCTCACCCGCATCTTCATCTTCCTCAAACGTATTTGCCGGCACATTATACAAGCGAATGACCGATTTATTCGGATCCTTCACCAGCACATACTTCTTGATCCTGTCCTCCTCCTGCGCGCCCTCGTCTTTGTCTTCATCACGGGCCCCAAGGCTGTTCACCAGATCAATGATCGTTCGCAGGACGCCCCATCCATTCGCCATGTTCAAGTTCATCTGCAGAGCGAATTCGCGCGGCTTGTAGCCCGCCACTCCGAGAATCACGTGCGCAGCGGCGGAGCGCGGGTTGGCACGGGCCACGAAGCCGAGTTTCATGACGTCGGATTTGGCGAGGATGGCCTGAGTCGTCCAGCGGGCGAGTTTGACGTTGTTGTTCTTCATTTCGGTGGCGACGACGGCGCCGCGCTGGGAGTAGAGTTTTGTGCGCCAATCGAGCGCGCCGCCGGCGCCTTGGGCTTTGTGGTCGAATTCGTTCAGGGCTTTGAGAGTCACGTGCTGGTCTTCGCCGCTGATGTTGTTCTTCAAGACAGCATCGACTTCGGTGCGAATGATGATATGGACGGGTTCTTCGTCCTTTTCGAGAGAAAGGTCGAACCGGCGGTATTTGAAGCCTTTGGAGGCGAGAGGTTCGGTTTCTTCGGAGGGGTTGTAGAATGGGTTGGGGTGGGCAAATTCTACTTTGGCACTGTCGGATTCGACGACGGTCTGGAGGGCAAAGTTGTGGTTAATGATCGTTGCTTCGAGAGCGAGAGCGCTCGGTGTGTTGATTGCATCGTGCTTGGTGCCGCCTTCTGTAGCTTCCATTGGGGCATCAGCGGCGTTCTCGTTGACAGTGACCAAGTCAATGGATGCATTGTCGCGTTTGTCGAAGTAGATCTTGTTACCATGCTTGACGATAACAATGTCCCACGAGTAGACGCTGCGAGACGCGCACATGAGCATGGAGAGTATGTCAGCCGTGGCAAAAACGGTAGCCTCATTTTTCTCAGCCAACTCTTGAATAACAGGATCAGCACTGGTAGTAACGTTATACGCAGCACGCTCCAAAGCCTGCAGTTTGCGCTCAGCGTTCTTCACAGGAGCCTTGTCGTACGACCGATCATAGTAGTAAAGGAAACCGTAGTTGTCCAGATCCTCGCCATCCGGAATCTCCAGGTTCAGCTTACTCAATCTGGAGAAATCGATTTCTTCCAACATGTTCCATTCTGGACGGATGGTAACGGAGCTGTCACGGTTCCTCTGCGGTTTATCGTAGTCCTTCCAGCCAAAACGACGGCCTCGATTGCCCCTTCCACCGCGCTGATCGTAATATCTATCTCCACCGGGTTGACCAGCACGACCAGCTGTAGTTCTCTGGAATGCTCCGCCTCGTCCTCGTTGACCGCCACCTCGTTGACCACGACCTCGGAAGATGGTCCCACCACCGCGTCCAAAACCACGAGTTTTCACTGAGGTTCTCGTGTTATCAACGACCGAGAAGGAAGATTCATCCTCTGCGACCTGGACGGCAAAAAGACTACTAGCTCCAGCACCGTAAACTTGTTGATCTAAACAGATTGATAGGTTAGGCTTGCGGTTATGCTCAGGTTTAGGGTGTAGAACCAAATGCTCGCACCTCTGTAATTGCGATTATATGCCTGCCTTCCTCTATCACGGGAATCCTTCGAGTCAGTCCCCCAATCGGCCATACGACCTAGCTTATCGCCCTTTGAAAAGGGTGCATATGGAACACCGTCGAGAGTGTTGCCGCTTGGAACTGGCGGACCCCAAACATCGTCTTCTACAGGAAGAGCAGACACAATGTCTGCAAGAGATAACGGCGCCATATTCAACAGGCTGGAATCAGTGTGATATCGGTCTTGTTGGTGGCAGAAAGGAATTTTTGATTGAATTCAGATGTGGGTGGAAATCTCGGCAGGTTTGCATAATTTGCATCTCGCCTCACAACGCTAACTAACTTAGTTAATTAATAATCCATCACGTGACAATGCTTGGCGGTAGGTGGCTTCTATCAATTGGGATGAAATGGACTCTATGGGGGACGCCCGTATAGAGCCATCATAGCAGCAAAATGCGTTTCAAACTGGGAATTGTCCCTAAGAAAGATATTCCATATGCACCTGGCAAACTGCAACGAGCATCGTGTCCACAAACCCAACCCAATCACGCCCAAGAGAATCAGCACCAGTGGTTATGTATCCGCTATAGACAGAAACAATCTCACGGACCAGAATGATGGCACAAGAACACAAAAGAAGAGAAGAGTAAATAATCATGAATACATCATTATAGCGTTCCGCTTCCTATCCCAGACGGAGCGGTAGTTGCGACAGTCCTTCCTGCTTGATCGACTGCTCAGTTTTACTTCCCAGCACACTGTTGAGCGCATCCCTGAACTCAAAATCTTCAATAACAGCACCAAACCCATAGCAGCGGACCTTGGCGACAAGGTCCTCCATCATTCGTTTTATATCATCTCTCGTCAATAAAGGATACATCTCATGGTTCATCAATGATTGCAATGCCATTATAGGCGTGATTTCATGATCCGTTACGAGTTGTCGACTGAGGTTCAGAAGGGTATTAAGATTTGCCGGAGGAAGGTCATATGTTTTCACTGGGTACTCGCAGCCTCTATCGGCAACTGCAATTTCAGACGGTGGTGGACATGTTGCCATTAAGATATGGCCCGCAATGATATCCTGATCTTGGTCGTCATGGGCACGTCGACAAAGGCGCTCGAGATGGTCCCGGCAGGTTCCCTCAAGGCTATCATCAATCATTAGCAAAACAAGTCCACCTATGGCGTCTGTAAAGCTTACGTCAGGATGAAGTCAATTCCTAGCTGCGGGTCTTGATCAAATACACCAGGTGTATCTGCAACAACAGAATTATCACCACCCGTAATGCTCATTTCACTGGGTACTTCTGGGTGGCTGCCGTAATAGCTCTGATGCCCTTGGTATGAATACATTTGCACACTAGAAGGCACGTCCGTTACGTCTGATCCCATTGCTGCCGGGCTCCTTCCGGATGATACAGTCGTATCCGGAGTCATGTAGTTCGTGCCACTCGGATAGCTTGCAGACTGCGACTGAGCACTGCTTTCCTGGTAATTTCCCTGGGCTGCGGTTTGAGCCGCAACCTTACGTTGCTCAATCTCAGCATCGACATTGAAACCTTGGGACATTAGAATCTCTCTCAAAATTCTATTCTCTTCTTTTTGCGCTTCCAGGTTCTGCCGTTGTTGGTGAAGAGACATGTTAGCAGCAGTTATGTCGTTACTGTAGCCTTCCCTTAGCCTTGAAATCTCGATTTCCAGAGCCCGTATATACTGTTCCTTCCTTTCTCGGTGGGTTCTGCAAGGAACGGTTAGACGGTGCGTAGAGAATTTGGATAGATTAGAGAGCTTTACCTCTGTGCCTGCCGATTCAGCTCTTGACGTCGAGTCTGCGCCGGTTTGCTATCGGGTTTCGGGCCTCGTCGCTTCGGAGGTTGGCTCTCTATTGGCATAACTACATTAGCTTCAAGCTAGAAAAAAAGAAAAAGAAGAGAAAGAAAAAGAGAAAAAAACGCTGGGGACCAGCCAGATAGTCTATACCTCTTGTCTTCTTCTGGGGTCCTGCCCCCAGCGTTTTGAGATAAGGCATTGGAATAAAAGGCGAGTCTGTGCTCACAGGGGTTGACATATCGCCTGGGAAACTGTGCGCGCCAATGCTTCCTTCAAATGAGCCAGCCTTTGATCAGGTTCTAAGCTAATCTTTCCCCATTGGAAAAAGATGATCAGCCCCGGATACCTGAATAGGCCCTCTCATTGATGGAAGAGGGCGCGCCACGAGTAAGCATCTATTGACAAAGCACAGCAAGCGAAGATAGTATCGAAAAGCTCAAAAAAGTTGCCGTATTTAGCCAGAAAGTCGAATGTAAAAATTAAAAAAAAAGAAAAAGAAAGAAAAAGAAATGGTGAATCGGAATTAACAAGAGCAAGAGCACAGTATGGTTCGGACCACTTGGCGAACACTCGACTTTACTGCAACAATAACAGTGTCAATGTTACCAAGGGAAATAAGACTTTTATAACCCACCTGGACCAGCAGCAACACTACTGGAAAACGCCTGCGTAGTTGGAACGCCCTGGTTGCTAGCCCTCATCGCCTGGTTGCCCTGAGCTCCAGACGAATCCATTGTGATTCGTCTATCGTCCTCCACACAACAGAACGTAGATGCTTTGCAAAGCGGGTCTTCAACAGACCTTAGTAGTTGACAGAGCGTTGTATGTGCACAAGCACTGCGAACGAGCGCATTCAAGATACGCTCCACGTAACAATGTTAATATGTGGTTAAGAAGCCAAGCTTGCACTGTCGAAGCCAAGTCGGATCTCAGTTAGACAATGAGCTTGGTCTCTGAGCGGTCGCACGACGATGCAGTTGAGTCTCTGAGAGCAATGTCAAACGGACTTTCATCCAGTAACACACATCATACAAGTTGAGGGTGGCAATTCAACGGCGTGAAGCGCATGAGAGTGTCGCCCTGCCAGATGCCAATCCCAAACGCCGCTAAGACGAATTAGGTTGGTCTGGGCAGGGTCCAGCGTCCACGTGATGCGTGTCGCCACGTGGTGGATCCAGCCATGGCTGTTGATTGGCTAGACTAGTTCATTATTAATATGATTGCCGATTCGGGATAGTGCACCCGATCAAACCCCGGGCGCCAAGAGTCATGTGATCATCCAGCATCGACAGACAGGATGAAAGCGAGTGAAGAATCATGTTGATCAAGCGGATAGATGGATATGGACACAACTATTCCTGAGACAGCATACTCATCCTGTGTGAAATTACTCTCAGAATCGTTATCGAGTTCATTTTCTTCCCAGCGCCTCCTCATTCATCGCCAGCCCGGCCCTGACCTTCCTCGTCGGAGAATCTCCAACCCACAACCTGCAAGATCCCCCTTTGATCTTGCTGAGCCAGTGGACCCGTCCAGATCCCTGCGGGGAGCGTATCCTCTTCGTTTGTAGGATCGACCATGATGGACTGGGAAGACAATGCCTGGGAAGTTTCAGCAAGTTCATTGGGAGGTGTGGCGCAACTATTGCGGTTTTATGAGGAGCAACGTCAAAAGTCGTGGGGTAGAGAATAGATCGACCTCGCCCGTAGGGTGTCTGCGATGGTAGACGAGTCGATGGCTTAAGCGTTGTGGTAAACGTCGCGTTCGAGACAATCCTGTACAGAGACAGAGACCCTAGTGCTCAGCCTCGTGCGCAAGAACGACCTTGCGCTTACATGCCAGTAGGTATCCAACCATGATGTGATCCTCGGCCACTGGTTACTCGTCAAAAATGAACTTAGCTAAGGCCAAGCTTGGTTTCCCGTCGACTCGAAAACGTCAAGCGCGTCTTTACCTCCGTCAATACATACAACTCAGGTTCAATACCTCAAAGGATTTCTGTGATCTCGTGGCACCTCGTCAACAGTCTCTCAATGTACGGAAGATTCGGTGTATGCGACTTAGCCGTGCCATATTTCCATTCAGGAGCGATGGCCTAGTTTGTTGAGTGACTGAAATCCAGTGGGAAAAGAAAAGCCTCCAAGCTCCTGGCTGGGCGTCAACGATGACCTTGATGGATAAGTTGACGGTTTCCAAAAGCGGCAGAGTCGACGAAACGTACCGGCGGTGGCGTCTTTGCTTTCCGCCAGATGCTTAATTCCTCTGACTGAGAGACGCTTTAAGGTAGGTTTGAAATCATTTGTGTGCACAGGTGATACGGGGCAAGATTATGAACACTATCAGCGCCTATATCTTATCATTACTACCTCGAGAAGTGGGATTGTAGCGATTGACAGTGCGGCCGTAGACGCTGCGCTCACGGTACAATCAACGCCTGAGGTCCAGTGGTGCGAACGTAGAAAATGTTGCTGAGGCCGTCAGTGGACTCGTTGACCCAGATAATGTAGTTATCATGGGTCTTCATACCATGGTGTTCTTTTAGGCCGTGAATGGGATCGAGACCCCTTCACCAGAGTTCTGTCATAATTCATCTAACAAGATACTGATTAAATTGCTCAGCAGTAACAAATATAGCCACCTGTTGGATGAGGACAATATATCCCTTTCTGCACTCGCGGCTTGTATGAGAAAAGGCTCTCTCATCAACTCCTCTGATCATTGATGTAACTGTCTTGGTATGTAGCATTCCAGAAATGCGATGGCGCCATATTTTTATTTATTTTTATTTTCTTTTTTGCATAAGCTCGTATTCTCTGTCTATGAGGAGAGTCCAACGGCAAAGTACCAGGGACATATCCCAATGGTGGCTCTGCTTTGGCAAGGGTTGGGCATCGACATAGTCATGAACCAATCTGTGCCCTTTTACTGTCGGGATATAGTCAAGAAGCGAACTATTCACAACAAAAAAATAAACACTAGCAGTTGAAGAGAAAATTCATGGTATATAATAATGTTCTCGGACACAACATTGAAAGCAGCGTCAAGGAACTATAGATATGGGACGAGGGATAAGTGCTTTTATATTCGGGGATGGATGAGGTTCCTTGTCGAGCTCTGATCAAGCTCAATGCATTTGAATTTCATTCATACACCTGCTCCACCTTGCTTCTCACGTTTTAGACCTAGTCGAGACTGTGCATATATTTGAAATGTATTTGCATTTGTCTTGAGAGGAACAGCTGGGGTTCAAGTGGTTCCCTACATGATCCGACTGTTTGTTGGAGCACAGAGCTGTGTCAGCTAGGCCAGCAAGGCGATAACTGGAGAAAAGCGGCAAGTATCTTGGTCACACAGTCCGTCATGTAGGCGCTGCCAAAGAGTATAGCTGCTGAAGCATAGGATTGCGGCGAAGGCGAGCTATGGATTCTTGTAACTGCAGTGTTTTGATTGGAGTCGAAATAAGCCGTCACAATTCTAGCCGATAAGGTTGGCTAGTTGGATGTATATAAGCTCCAAAATTGCGCCCAAGATCGCCCGGGAGACCTTGAGCTACCAGTCGAGGTCCTGTATATATGTATTCTGCTCGACAACTCGGCCTTTATCTCGATTATTCCATTCTTAAAACGACTTCCCCCTTTCCATCCCTCCATTCCACATTCGGAACTCCCTTGATCCGTTTGTCGCTAGCCAAGAAAAGCAATAGGTATATATGCGAAGCAGTTTCGCCCCAGGCGTATATCCTCACATCCAGCTGCCGTATGGACTCTGTCGCGGGCTGGTCTCCAGCGGAGTCACAGACACACCATACTCCCCAGCCTGCCCGGCCATGCTGGCCAATAAATTCCAGAAGATAATTCCAGAACTGGAGAAAGCAATCGAGTGTCCACGGGCCAGGATTGTAGTGTCTTTTATTTTTTGTCGCTTTTGCTATTGCGCGTTCATCACGTTTATCGGATGGAATGTCTTGTTTATTCATGTCGATAGGAATTCGTAGGTACCAATATCCTCGCTCAAGTATTCCCAGCTGCCGTGCTTGGTAGGTAGGTTTAAATTGTGAGATCAATTGTTCGGAAAGCATCTCGAGAGAGGGGGTGATGTGCGTCGAAAACTGAGTCCTATCGGATATTTTGGGAAGCGGTGCATGTATCTCCGCTGGTAATTCGGGCAAGCAAGAAAGATCGATGGGATCCGAGGATACCACCTCTGTCAGGTCGCTAGATAGATTAGATTCCCTTACTACCAGGGCGACACGTTTTTCTGTAATAGACAGACGAATTCGCTTCGGTGGAGATACCAGTTGTGAGGATGATAGTCGACTATCAATTTGCACAGCCTTTATGGGACCCATGTCAGGACTGCCATTTCTTTCGACATCCCCGGTGGATCTGAATGACGGTTGAGAATCAAGGACAGATTCTGGCAGTGTTCTGAAGGACTCGGACTCAGTTAGATTGGCGTTTGGGATAGTAGCTCCCCCAGCGTCCTGTTTTGTGCACGCAAGCGGTTCCAGATTGCTTATCTCCCCAGTGGTGGATTCAACATCCAACTCGCTATTCCTGTGGGGATTCCATGTAGGCGAAAACGACAGTTGGGAATCGGGCACCGTCTCTGGCAGGGTCTCAAACGAATCCGTATCGCTCAGCTTGGTGGGAGTAATAATCATCTCAGTCGTATAACACTCTCCACCATCGCTAACGGCAGATGGTTGCTCCTTTTGTGCATCCAAAACATCGTAAAGGACAGAGTCTTCAAACGTGTATCCAGCATTTGTGCTCGTTCTTGAGGATGTTGCATGATGCGAATTGCAACTTATTTGATTGAGAACATTGAGTTCCTCATTTCGGTCAAGTTCATCATTCTCATTAGGATATATCCTGATTCTAGTTCCCGCTTCGAAGTTCAAACATGCATCCGCAAGAGCGCGGTGATTCACATCATCCCCTGCGCCGCTTGGAGCGGAAATGTGAACCAGAACTTCGACTACCGGCTCCATCGATCATCTTGATGCACGGCTTCAGTCAAGTGCGATCATATTTCGTATTTCTCCTTCGCAAAATAGATTCACCTCTCATTGTGGATTGTGTGGCCCAAGTCGTTGATGCTGGAGCCTGAGGGCATGTTTGAAGTTGGTCGAGTTTGCAAACTATAACCATACCAGTGTGGGGAGTTGGTATGCACCACAGTTACGATGATTTAGATCAAGTGGAATTGCTCTTTTCTCTCTCTCTCTCTTTATTCGACTAGGATACTTCGTGTATTTGGACTATCCATGAGTTTCGCAGCTGGTGGCGGACGTGCCTACGACTGGCAATGCCCTTGATGCCAAATACATACGAGAACAACCACCATGCCGTTACATATAAAGTGCACTACATCGCAGGATACTATATACCCTCAAATTACATATATATACTACCTTCGTTATGGCTACTACACTGGAAACAGGATATCAAATCCATTCAAAGCCCGCCATCGCTCCATTTCGCACGCGAATTACCGGCCAATTTATCGTCATTGAACCCATCAGCACTGCCCACACAGACGACTTATGGTCGAGCGTCGGAGGCCCAGAAAACGCCTCCTTGTGGACATACATGCCCGATGGGCCCTTTGACTCCAAAGCCTCGTTTGGAATTTACGTCGAGGCCATGGTCGCTTCCCAGGATCCAGTAACGTACGCGCTCATCGATCCAATCAGCCAAAAAGCGGTTGGGCACCTGAGTCTGTTACGCATCGATCTGAAGAATTGTGTTGTAGAAATCGGTAACATCATGTTCTCGCCTACGTTACAGCGCAGCATCCCAGCGACCGAGGCGCTCTATCTGATGGCAAAGATGGTCTTTGAAGATCTTGGGTTCAGGCGGTACGAATGGAAATGTAACAATCTTAATGTTCCCTCGAAGAACGCGGCGGCCCGCCTTGGGTTCACATTTGAAGGGATTTTCCGTCAGCATATGATTGTCAAAGGGCGGAATCGGGACACTGCATGGTTTTCAATTATCGATTCGGAGTGGCGTATGATCAAGAGCGCGTTTGAGAGGTGGTTAGATCCCCTGAATTTTGACGCCCAAGGTCGACAGCTTCAGAGCCTGGCATCTTTTCGGTGATGGCGGCCCTTCTGAGAAATGAGTACTGTTACCAGCCATTGAAACATTGGGAGCACTTCTGCTGGTCATGGAATTTACATGCTTGACAGAAGGAAGTGAGGTTTGAATACACTAAAAATGTTCTACTTCGGACGGTACCAAGGGAACAGTTAAATACATATCTACACGATATCTCATAATTAATGCCGTAATTGCATTGTAAAATCTGCAGAATTGTCAGTCGTGGTAAAGGTCAGCATTTCATGAATCATGCATAGACCCAGACTCTGGGACATTCTGTTGCTTTGCGCCTTTTCCGATTCGATAGCTAGTGCTGGCTTTAAGTATTCCCAGAATCGCCGGAAGGGTCGTCGAGCTTGAACTCCGCCAAATTCTCTGCCACATTGACTGAGGTCTGCAATTTACTGTTCACACAGATCTGGATTGTGCCGATTTGCTCTTGCAAAATACTCCCATAGTATGACTCATAATATGGCGTTGAGACCAGACTTTTGATTGCATCTCCTAAGGATTGTGCCAACCACTCTGGACGCAAAAAGCAGTCTATGATTCCAGATTCAGTTCTGAGAGGGGAGCGGCGCCGAGAGTCGTACCAATCGCCAAAGGTTATCTTTCCCGATAAGATATCCTGGAGATGAGGATCATTATCATTATCCTCTGAATTCACAAAGTCCAGAGTCAAATTCTGAATAAAAACTCTCTGGTCTCGTGTTCCCTCTTTCTGTGTCGAACTGCTAAGGCGACCGGATTTGACGAAGCGTTCGAACAGGCTGTAGAAGCACCAGTAAATCTGGGGCGGGCTCCCGTCTCCAATCACGAACGGATGATTAGAGTATTCGCCCTTCTTACAAATACCCAGGACTCGAATTGTCACAACGAAATTCTCGACGTGATTCGACACGGTTGGGAAACAGAGCCATGTTGGCAAGACCCAAAGCTCATTGAGAAGCACAATATCAAGACGATAGGTGAGGGACTTTGCAAGCCATGCAAGAACATTCTTGGTGTCCGTCGAGAACTGACGGTTCACCAACAAGAGTGGCAAGGAGTTCGCAATCTCGCCTCGGCCCTTCTCGTACAATGTATTAGTTATCCCAAAATCCCATGCCATGCTCGAGTGGTCCAATTTAGCCGCTTCTCGTGATGCAATGTCAGGTCTGGCTGGCGGAGGATCGCAGGAGCAGAGGCACAACTCGATTATCTGATCGCGCAGTTCAAGCGGAATATTCAACAAAGAAGGCATAACTGATTTAGCTTAACAGTGGCCTTCTCGGAGGGTATCTGTCCTTAAATTTGCTTTGGCAGGTTCAATTGTGCGCTAACTGGCGATCAAGTGTAAAGGACGACCTTTTGAATTTTGCTCACGAGGATTCTTCTGAATTGACAAACAAGTCAAGTCTCAGCTGGTCAGATAGAAGTGACGATATAATTTGGAGCCCTGGATTGAGAAGCACACCACGACGATGATATGGTCTAGAAGAGCCTCTGCTTTCTTGTCAGACGGTGGATCACGCAAATATCTGGACTAGGTATGGTACCCAAGAAGAACAGAACCTAGCTTGATTAATGAGACTGCATGTAGCTCTGAAGACGCAGTGCATTTCTTGATAGAATCATTCTTGTCTCGAGCAGGCTGATGTTGACATTAACTCCGCTGCCTGATCGAGGAATCCGCTGGCTTAGTATCTCCGGAAGTATGAATATATCCCACCTGTGATGTAGAGGGAGAGATGATCCCGTCAAGACGTCAAGCAATCAAGAAGCTTTGAGCTCCAGATAGACAGAAAGACGATTAACTACAAAATCACCACACAAGTCCCCTCTACACTTAGATATCTAACCACTCTCCCCACCTACATACCCACCATGGCACCAGAAACCCCAAACCCCTCCATCACCCAAAAAGTCCACCCCTGCCTCTGGTTCGACAACCAAGCCGTCGAAGCCGCAACCTTCTACACCACCCTCTTCTCCCAACGACCCAGTGCCAACAACAACAACAACAACAACAACAACAACAACAACAACCCCTCCGGCGCCGCCACAGACGTCTCCGCCATCACATCCATTTCCGCACCAGTGGTAACATTCACGCTGTGCGGGCAACAGTTTTCTGCCCTCGACGGCGGGCCCTACCACAAACACTCCCCCGCCATGTCGCTCTTCGTCAGCTGCGACGATCAAGCGGAAATCGACTATTTCTGGGAGAATTTCTTGAAAGACGGCGGCCAGGAGCTTAGTTGTGGATGGGTCACGGATAGATTTGGTGTATCGTGGCAGGTGGTGCCGAAGGTGTTGAAGGAGTTGCTTTCCCATGAGGATAGGGTGAAGGCAGACCGGGCGAGAAATGCGATGTTGAAATGCAAGAAGTTCGATATTGCTAAGTTGAATGCTGCATTTGAAGGACAAGAGGAGTGACTGGTGATGATTTGCAATTTTGTTTGGCTATACGGGACTGAGAAGAGAAGACTTGATTATGATAATTTTCAAATGATATCGTCCTTTTCCCATGCAAATAAAGAGACTATTACGCTCTGGAATCCCATTCTGATCTTCATGATTTTGAAAATTAGCACAAGGAAAATTAGCCAGGCCCCGTTTAACAATCTGGCAGAGCGCCCGGCACATTGAAAGCATGGCAAAATAGAAAAGAAAATCACAAGATAGACCCAGATTACTAAAGTTACAACCATGGTCGTTGACGAAGACTTTGCAGGAGTTAATAATTCAGTTCTCCATTTCCAGGACCACCAACGGCGTCCAAATCTTCATAGCTCTTCAGGCTCCGACCTTGGACGGCCTCGCGTGGACCCATAGCTTGTGGACCACCACCAGCATTATCACCCCATCGTCCGCCACCAGCTCCAAACCCTCCCATGTTTGCAGCCGCTGCAGCCGGGTGACCTGGTGGAATGTAAGAAGCTCCGGCGTTAGGGGTGCCAAACATACGAATCGGGCTTAGGCGACCACTGGCCCCTGGTCCAGTGCTCCCAGCTCCGCCGAAGCGACCACCTCGACGATCATACGGACCAGATCGATTAAAGTGACGTCCGCCGCGACGGATCACACCGGGATTATGAAGCCCTGAAGCAGCGCCTCCAGTAGCATTAGCCATAGCCATTCCCCCGCTAGCCCAGCCACTAGCATTCATAAAGCCAGGTAGACCAGCAGCAGATGACGAAGGCATTCCCTGAAAGGCAGGACCTCCAGCCATGGGACTATTTGCACCGAAATTAAATGGCATATTTGCAAAATTGAATCCGCGCGGTGTGCCAGCTGGCACATGGCCTGGTGGGAAAGGAAAGTGGCCATTGCTTGCAGCGTCGGATCGTGATGGCGAAATATGTGCAGGATCGAGAACATAGGCATTGACAAGCGTAAGCTGCCAGTCTTAGTTAGCAGAGACAACTGATCTGGTGTCCGAATGGAACATACCTCTTTCCGGATCTCGTTAAACCAGTCGGGATGCCGTTTTTCAACGTGCTTCCGCCAGTAATGGTGAGCTTTAAATAGTTTTGTACACTCAGGGGCTTTACAGCGGAATTTTGCCTCGTCCTCTTGCTTGACAAATTTCTTGAGTTCTTCTTCTAAAGCCTCCTCTACAGGTTTGCCACCAAGCTTCTTCAAGTCCACATTTTCAGGTTCCAGAATTTGGAGTAACTTTTCTTCGAATGTCTTAACCCAGTTAAAAGCTCGGTAAATTTGCTGTTCAATCTTCGAGGAAAACCTTGGTGGTTTTTTCTCTTCGCTGGGGGATACTTCGGCCTCGCCTTCTTCAAGCTCTTCTTTCTTCTTGGCTGGATAGGACTCACCAAGGGCACTTGCTCTGGCCGCAGCTTTGGATTGCGTGCTCAATCCAGACCGAGGACGACGCAAATGCCCACCAGGACATTTGCGAACCAATTCGTGGACGGAATCGCTCTCGAAGACACAAAAGAAACAGAAGTTATGGACCCGTCTTAAGTATTCAACCATCAAGTCCAGCATCTTCTTTTTCACGAGCAGATCCTCACTGTCAACTTCGTCATCATCAGCACTTTCTTGTTCTTCTCCTTCTTCCGCCTCGCCATCTTCGAGCAAAACCATATCTGAATCTAAATCGAAAGTCTTCGATTTCTTTGCCTTCACAGGCCCGGTAACAGGAGGCTGCAGCCATCCCTTTCCACGAAGGTCTTCAACGCGCTCTTCAACTCTGGAAATACCATCGGCAGAAGCCATTTGAGAATCTAGCTTTGCAGTGATACGTTTCACAAGCTCTAGATCTCGATCAATGCGCTCGGGGGCAGAGAAGAGATCCCAGAGTGCTTTCTTCTTTGGATTTGCTGGCGGAATGTGAACACCAACATGGCACACAAAGTCTCCACGAACAGGATCATGAATGGTTTTTTCATTTACAGCTTCCAGTGCCTTCTCAGCAGTGGAGTTCCCACCAGTCCCGTTGGTGGCTGTACCTGCATCAGTTTCTTCGCCCTCTTCATCTCTGCCATCGCCCCGTTCAATTACAGCATGGGGTTCCTGACCAGGGTGCAACATTATCCAACCAATGCGATGGCACTTTTTCAAAGGGTTTGGGTCGCTTAAACTCAACCATTTAAACCCGCCATCTCCTTCACCAAGATTTTCTTTGCAGAAATCTTCGATCTTCTCACGACTGACGTTAGGCGCCAAGGTTTTGATGAGAAGAGCTGGCTGTAGCAATGATTCGTCCCGCAGGTCGCCACCACGTGTGGGTAAGAGGTCAAGAACGCCAAGTGTTTCGCCCACGGCTGTGGCCTCTCCTTCTTCCTTTTCAACAATCCCACCAGCACCGTCACTCTCGCTTTTGTAAATGCCTTCCAGCGTAAATTCATCGAAAAGGCCCGAATCAAGGTCTTGTATCCAACGATCATATGCTCCAGTCCTGAATTCCATTAAACGTTGACGGAACGGATCTCGAATCTCAGGAACGTATCGCTCTTTAAACCATTCCTCATTTCGATGCCTCTGCACAAAGGCGCGAGCCATCTTAACCTGAAATTCCGCTTTGTACGCATCATATGCTGCTTGAATAAGGCCTCTTTCTTTCTCACGATCTTCTCTGGCCTCTCGTTCCCCTTTGACACGGTCAGATGCACGACGGCCACCAAGCTTTGCGCGCTCCTTCTCTTCTTTTATGAGCTGTTCAGTTCGCCACCATTCGGCAAACCAATTGAACCCAACCTGATAATCCAGAGTCAAAGGGTTTGGAAGCGGATTGGTGCGAATGATGGGTCTGCCGGCTTCCTGCCCTGGCACATACCTATCGATGTTCGCCGAGGTGGGCGACGGATGACGTCGACGTTCTTCACGATCACGGGCGGCGTGATCTCGTGATGCATTATAGTATTCATCGCGGGTAGCGCGCTCACGATCACCTGGTTGATATCGGTCGATGTTTAGCGGAGAACGGGACCTAGCGCGTCCAGTAACTCTTCGACGGTCCTGAGAAGCAGCTAGTACTCGTTAGAGAATTTGACCCAAGTTTCAAGTAGGGATAAAGCACTGAAAAGTCGGAGACAAATGCTGGCAATATCTTAGCCGTTTCGCAAATGAACATACCTGGGGACCTCTTGCGGTACGAATCCAGAGCCGACCGCGATGAGAAATTCTCTTCATCGCGCGCCCATCTTGGCTCTGATTTGTTAGCCGGGGGAGTTGATCCGAAAGTATCGTAGGGATCCATCACGAGCTGAATGATTGGGGAAAAACGTTAGAGCAATCAATGGGCGACTGCATTCCAAGGTAGTCCAGAAAAGGGATCAGGTGAAATGCAGCATTCAGTGATGAATCTGGTAAAGTTGCTTTATTATGTCACGGCAGCTTCGGACTCGAAAGCTTCGGTTGGTGACGGAAGTAATGAGCGGGAGCTATGGACGAACATTTTGAGAATTAGATTTGGTTTCAAAAGTAGAGCAGTAAGTGGGATGCGCCAGATTGAGGAAAAGGGACAAGTGGCAATAGATAAGAGAAGCGGGTAGTCCAGAAAGTCAAGAGGATGAACTAAGCTATAGACGGCTGTCGTTTTGCGAAACGATGCCTAGAAAGGATTGAGACAGCCTGAGCCGGGAGGGTTATTTATCACTAGGTGAAGGCAGGGAAAAACGAATAATATCTCAAAGAAGCTGTAGTAGAGCCCCTAGGAGCAATTAAGAGATCTCAATCCCGAAGTGAACGAATAGAAGGAGAGGGAAAACCCAGACAATCGTATGGCAGACGAGGGAAAGATCACGGACGAAGCCGCGATAATGCAGTGAGAAGGGGGAGATAAGACAAGGGTTAGGCAACCTACAAGTAGCCCTGAACAAAATTAACAAATTCCCAAGGCCGTCAGCAATGCACAAAGCTCCTTGGGAAGCTTGACAGTTTGACAGCGACAGCGAGGTGGTGATGGTGGTGAACACGATGCGAGAGAGTGAGAGGCCAACCAGCCACCAAATCGGGAGCCATACCGGAATCCCGGATAATCCTTGTACGTAGGGGTTACGTTGATCTGCCCTCAATGGTAATATTACTTACCCTCAACCTGCTCTCAACCCCAAAAGGGGTCAAGTCAATGTAATAGCTAGTAATAGCTATGCTAAATCAGAAATATGTGGAATGGCATTTCTATGTAGAAGCTGGAATATGTACTTATTGAGGCTGTACTTTGCATAACAAAGAAAGTGAAAAAATTTTCATTATGAAGTAATTATTCTTTCTTTCTTTGTTTTCTTCTATTAGAAGATTTCTTCCCTGCCACTCTGTTTTTCATAGATTTCACAAGCTCTTACTATGAGATTCTCATAGATTTCGCCAGCTCTTACTATGTAAGAGATTTCATGATTTTCACAGTCTTCGCAGGCTCTTACTATGAGATCCTCATAGATTTTGTCAGCTCTTACTATGTAAGAGATTTCATGATTTTCAGTCTTCACAGGCTCTTACTATGAGATCCTCATAGATTTTGTCAGCTCTTACTATGTAAGAGATTTCATGATTTTCACAGTCTTCGCAGGCTCTTACTATGAGATTCTCATAGATTTTGCAAGCTCTTACTATGTAAGAGATTTCATGATTTTCACAGTCTTCGCAGGCTCTTACTATGAGATCCTCATAGATTTTGTCAGCTCTTACTATGTAGGAGATTTCATGTTTTTCACAGTCTTTGCAGGCTCTTACTATGTAGGAGATTCTGCTCTTACTATGAGATTCTCATAGATTTTGCAAGCTCTTACTATGTAAGAGATTTCATGATTTTCACAGTCTTCGCAGGTTCTTACTATGAGATCCTCATAGATTTTGTCAGCTCTTACTATGTAGGAGATTTCATGTTTTTCACAGTCTTTGCAGATTCCTACTGTATTGTGTATGTATGTTAGTATGTAATGTATTGTAATATACACACTAGAAATGAATAGGTTGATTCTACTTTGATAGTCAATTCCACATCCTAATAGGTCAGCAGCAAGTTGACATTACCCTATAGTAGAGTGTACTAACTGGTGGAATCCACTGTCAACATACAGCAAAGTGTGCCGCACTGTTATCATAACAGCCAGTCTATGTGGAATCAGGATTCCACGTAGGGATTACAGTAATGCTTACGTACACCAAATACCCCCAATTCCGGTATGGAGAAGCCATCTGGTCATGTGATGGGGTTAGTCAGACTCCGCGGCATTCGAGCTAGCCAATGGGAAAGCAGGATCGCTTATGAAGCTAAGCCGCTTCCGGAAGCTAGCCTGGACTGGGCACCCAAATCATCGCAGCTTGGGACAACTTCAAGATACCAATTTATAGGACATATCATTCTTGCAACCGAAGAATCTCTACGAGGCAACGAGGAGCAGCTAGTTACACATGTTAACATGCGGTCTGTTTTAAATCTCGTTCTTCTGATTTAAATACCCATCTACAACAGAAGAAATCTGTCAGAGTCTCTGAACAAAAGATTCATCTCAATCTTGAAATGCAATATGTAGTTAATGTAGCTACATATCTGTCAAGATCATGGTGCTACTGGCACTTGTTTGTGGTTCTTGATGAGCTCCATTTACATAATCTGTTGCTCCGATTCACTCTTCCTCATTCAGCACCTGTTGCATTGAAATACATACCTGCTGAGCCAGCTTTGAGCAATGGTTTGTCCCGTAGGGGACAGAATACCTCTCTTTGTTCATTTACACATAATTTGACTGCGCAGGATTTATATCCTAAAACGTCCCCTTTTCTTTGATATGCATGCGGTTCCAATCGCCGCCAACAGATTGAGTCTCAGAGCAGAGTGTCATTCTGGTTCTTCACCCCGGGATGGATGGTCATATTTACTGCAGAGGTCGAAAGTTTGATGCATTTTTTTTTTTTTTTTTTTTTGTTTAGCGATGACAGAATCTACATCTTTCTCGGGTTTAAAACCTTCAGTGAGCCGTATTCTGAGTTCTCCATGGCGCAATGGTTTTCTTGTCACTTTTTCTGCGAGCTGTCTGATTTGGATTCTCCAGCTCTTGAATTGTGCGCGTTCGTCCATCATATACAGTATATTACATACAACATGACGAGAAAAGCAAAAGCCTCCAGACCGAGCGCTTTTGCTTTTCTGTCCTCTTCAACTCATCATGTTGATTCTAACTTGGGTAGAGGGAACACAGATGGTGGTCATTCTGCGCACGAAGTCTTTGATCCCGCTTGCTTGGAAAAGGAAAACAAGGTATGAGGGAGAAGTCGCAAGACCTGCTGGCCGGCGTTTGCCCAAGAATGCATGATCTTCACGTCCAGAGGAACTTGGGTTGGCCATCCTAGATTTCGGTTGGACACCATCATGTCGTCCCTTTAGAAGCAGGTCCACGTAGGTTGCACGTGACCGAAGTTGAGGCTTTGAAAGCTTAACTAACATGCACACGCCTCACTCTGACGACTGCGCTCACTACATACTCGGGGTTTTATGAAGCATGAAATAGCGGTGTACACAACGTCTCGAAGAAGTTTCAAATTACATATAGTATGGTAATCCCGACAACTCAGGCCGGGATGCGTCTTCGGCGTCAGGCATCAATATTGCTTGGGTTCGCAAGCCCCAGGTTAGGCCTCGGTCAGTGTTGTTAAGGCCATCAATAAAATAGAAAACATGTGCAGCTATGTATAGAGTATATGGAGGACATGTTCAGCTCTTCATCGAGCTATCCATGACACTTTAAAGTCTCATGGGAGGTGGTTCAGAATAATCTATGAATTTTCTATTGTTGTGTACCGATAAGCCTGTCTGTTCACAGATAGCTTAACGCCTTAATCCCCGATCTTCCAGGGTTTCCTGCAAGTAAACTCGTTCAGTCGAATTTATAGACTAGAGTCAAAGAAGCTTGGCTGAATTGAAATATAATAACGAGTAAGCTCCTTGCTTGACACTCATATAGCCTTGTGGGCGTGAAACTGAACTTTCTTTAGCATTCTTGCCCTTTTAGCCGCAAAAAGAGGCAGACTTTGAAGGTTTTGCAGCCCTTGTCGATTGTTTCACGTATAACTCCACTGACTGAACGCATAATGAGCATCAGCCATCCGATCTGTGCATCATATCGCTGCGGTGTGAGTTTCTGTCTTGAGACGGCCTTGCCTTTGAGAGCGAGTATTCGTACGGATCGATTTTCAATCTGCTAGGGGTGGAATCACCAACACATATACACAAGAAAACCTTTTCAGGATCAAGCCTTGTTGGTGCTAATTGGAAGCAGCTTCAAAGGAAAATCATGATGATGTGATTTCAGCCACAGAATTTCCGGCAAAATCAGCTTGTGCAATAGTCAAACAATTTGCAGGTTTGAATAAGGCACTTTTCTTTTGAAAGAAAAGCAGTAAAAGGAGACTAACGGGCAGGAAGTCAATGACAGGAAAGAAAGATATCCTAATAGTGGAAATGCCAGAATTGGAGAGGCGATAAGAGGGAAGCGATTATCATAGGGTAGCGAGCACAGGGACCATGATCTGAGCATTAGGTATGAAGAGATAGAATATCCGCAGAAAGTTCGAGAGGCACGCTATTTCAAATCCGTGGAAGGCAGAAGTGACCAACAGCACTCAGAACTTACAAGTAGAAGATTTGGCAAAGCCGCCGAGGCTTCCGCTGCGGAAATGGTAATTATTTCCGGGCGTCCAATTGTTTGACGAGAGACACCATCTTGAATGTGGCACCCATGGAGCTGCAAATCTGGGTTGGCCATACGACTGGAAACCCCGAAATGATTGGCAAGTATATGCCCGAGTCAGACACCTCCACACCAATCGACGGCCAGATAGCTACCCAAGGTTGCTTCATATTACGGGATAAACGGGGATGCCCTTGTTTCCGCCACCACACTGTGGACAATGGATTGGCGGTTCTAGTTATATGGGAGCATACAACTTGTATGTCTCTGCCACTTCATGAGCGACAGCCAATAGAAGTAACAGAGACGTATAAATACCACCCTGGGCGTACATAGCTGAATCATAGCGTCACGCTTTTGGGGGGTAGTCAAACAGTATAATGACTCTACCGCAGCATTGACCTATAATCTGTCGTTCAATGTAATATCCCATCTAGTGCGGGCAGAACCTGGCAGATGAGAGAATGCAGATGATGAGGGCGCCTATGATCGAAGAGATAATCAGCCTTGCACGTCCGCATACAAAGTGGCCCTACCCCCATAGATGCTGGGGATATTTGTCATAAGCGTACTCCAACAGAATTGGCTCTTTCAAGTTTCAAGGGGGCGTATTGGCAAAGGCGAACGCTCCAAGCACAAGGCCAGTAATAAACTGGCTCAGCCTTAAGGCTACGATCTCCAGATAACAATCGTATGCGCAACTTGGTATCATCCAAGTTAATGCTGAAATTTTTGGCCCACCAAAGACAAGCAAGGCATGCAGAATTTTATAGATGAAAATGTAGCCGTATTTCTGCAGCTCTGACGTTGGGCATGGGCATCGGATATAAGCCAATGGCTGCATACATAGGCAGAGGAAGCTGTCGAGGGAACAGACTACTGACAGAGAGCTGATAGTTAGTTACTACAACAGGAATGTAAACCAAATAATAGCTCCGACAAAACAGAAAACAAGGGCATACAACAATAGACTCACCTTACCTGCGTCACACACTCATGTTCCAGAGGCATATGAATGGTGTGTGACAATCTTTTGATGTTGTGCTCGAAGAAAGCACACCAGGAAAGCTGGAAAATAGGATACAGCACTTTGTAGAATTGGTCCCTGAGCGACCACAGGCCACATTAGATCTTCATAAGGAGTGAGGAAGTTGGAAAGCTCGATGTAGTGAAGCCATCCATCTGATATCAAGTGTGGAGGCACTTTTTTTTAAGTATGAGGTAACATGTAGTATGTAGCTCGTCAACCACCACACAGTAACAATTTGTGCTTTTAGCTAGACAGTCAGCCTCCAGAAGTTATCACTCCATTGATAAGTTGCTCTGGGCATACAATGAAGCACCGTGACCCTCTTTTGACTTACTTCAGTCAAGAGTAGCATCAGCTGCTTCAAGCTAACTAATGGAGATGAAAGAAACTGGGTTTGGAAATCACCAAAGATGATAAACTTTGAAATCATCCAATTGCGACATTATTCGCAGATGAATGCAATAATGGCTATTCAAACAGTGGTCACAGGAAGCATGTTCATCAAAATATAGGGTGAGGTAGCTGTTCAGAGTACTTGACCCTGTATGACTTGGTGTGCAGTCCAGCATGTTGAAGGAAAGTTTTGCTGAGGGAGAGCTGCAAAATCACAGTCTCATTCGGTCTTGTTGTTAGGACTTTTGCAGTGCTCAGAACTGTTCCTTTCCTCATGGCATAGAAGAATGCAAACTACAATGGACTTTGTGGTGGAGTGCAGGGTCAAGTCCATGAACTGACATTTGCTCGCTGAAGGGAATATCCTTGTCTTTCAATGATGTGTTGGACTGATGTCAACCTTGTTCACTGCTGATAATGTAGATACTGCAGAGCATGGAGTATGCAAGTCATCTCTGTTGAAAAGACAAGCAAAAATCAATAAAAATCTGATGAAACGAAATGACATGGGGCGATGAACACAGAGCACTGGATTGTCGCTGGACAATACAGAGTACACACAGTGCTTTTTTGAGGCTGGCTTCAATATTTGGAATTGTTCTACTAAATATAGAGTGCATTGTATCAGAAAAATGATTGTTGAAGAGATTAAATCCTGAGACCAGCTGGAGGATATCTAGTGGGTAAACTTGTCTTTTTCTGCTGGAGATGTGTTACAAATCCAGGTACTTAGTTATCTACTCCGTATGCCTGGAGTAGTTACTGAAATTCGACTTTCCTCAACTTTTTGTAGGAAGAAGACATATCAAGCTGTCTACGGAGTATGTATGATGTAGTTATGTACTCCGTACACACATTAGATTAGATACAGTATACATAACAACCTAGTTATCACTAATAATGGGACTAGAAATAGAATTCTGTAAGAGAAATAGAAAAAGCAAACTCGAACGAAAACTGGTCACCTTGATGGAACAGGCATGGTATGATATATACTGTGTACAGTACACTGTCCTTGTCCGGTTTGTCGCTCTTCTGGCCATATTTCTTCTTCTGACGCGGGATAACAGGTCATCAACAGCCTGCAGCAGTGCAGGGTAATTTAGGTAGTTAGATGGGGGCTACTCTTTTGTTTATTCAATGTCGAGATTCCACTATCTTGTCAGTGTATATGTATCCAGAGGTCAGCCAGAAGTACTCCATATTCTGCACTGGAGACATATTGGTAGTGGTCAGTCCCTGCGAATGGAAACAATACGCCTGTCTCGACTGTCATTCTCTGTATACAGAACAATGAGGTTGTCGAAATACCACGAAAATACCAAACGAAACGAGAATTTCAGTGTAAGCTTTTGAATTCCGCTCAGGTCAGGTATTGTGACTGGCCGGATCCAGCGTGATGACATGGGTGGCTTGTAATATTGGAACTATCACAGTGTGCCTTACCAAGATTCTCACATCAAGGACGAAATCGGAAGAATAGCAACTCGCCCTTTAGCGTAAATCCTTGAAGGCCATACTGACACTGATCGTTATTTCATTCACCTCACACGATAGCTTGTCGACGTCGTTGAATTTGTTTTTCAAGATGGAAATTATCAATCGGAGACGCCATTACGCACGCCACGAATACGAATCGTATTCAAGTTCCGAGAAAGGAAAGGCTCGGGAGGCTGGGATTCCGCGTAGACTATTGGATATGGAAATGTGGGGCGGGCTGAGGCAGAAGCTAAGGGGCGCAATCGAGCCAGTCATCTTCACCGACATCTGAGAAAAGTACTTATTCTCCATCACGGCGCTCTTGATTCGAAAGATCTTGGTCCATGATCACTTTGAACGAGCCCATTGCAGTCCATTTATTCTCCGCTGTCCAATCTTGCAAGGTGTTGATTTTGATTTTACCCATATCATCCTATATATGGATAGCTTGCTCTCCAATTAACGGCTTTTCAAGATTTCAGACCACTCAGGAGAGACGCTCTATTAACCTCGCTTACCCTGGTTGGTTTATTTTTGATTAATCCCGCTGCCCCCGCCATCCTATCCGAGTTTCCCCTTTTAATTTTAATTTTCTTTGTTACAGCCAACGACGAGCCGCCAAGGTCAGGTGACACGACTAGCGCAACACCCCTCGAGGCGTTTCTACTGGCTGTTCTTAAAAATACACTCGCTGCCCACCCCGTCGATTTGTCCAATTGCTCCTCCAGAAATTCCTCGTTTGCTTGGTCGCTTGCCCAAAGCTTCCTCCTTTCCAACTTGCTCCATCCTATCAACGAGCTTCATTTCGTCAAGCACTGGGCAACTCGAAACGCGAGAACAGTACTCCCTAGCTACCGTAACGAGCCGTTCTGCTAAGCGCTGAGAAAACCCCTCCCCCCCGTCTCGACAAGAGCATTGTTGGCCACAATTGGGAGAAGCCAACCGCGGCACCCGTAGCCTTCGCCACCCAATAACACGAGACTTGTAAGTCAGGTGAGCACGCGGTTTCGATTTTTCTGCTTATTCAGCCGGGAGTGCTCTGATATCATTGGATTCAAAAGCCTCAAATCTCTGTCTTCGCTTCCTTTGGCTGCTGGCTTTCCCTTGCTATTCTTCTTTGTATTTGTTTCTATCTATGTGTTCTGCCCTCTTGGGTGCGTCAAAATAGTTCCACCAACCCCAAGTCTTTGCAGCGCAAGCACCATCCAATCAACACCTTTTCCCGCTATCCAGATTGCGCTACAAACTCTCAGTGTGGACGGGCTGGTGATACCTGGCTCTGATTTGATACAAGCACAGACAAACTTGCTGCAGCTTAATCGGTCCCGGCAGATCCTGCTCCCCATCACGCTTTTGCAGGTATGATTCCATGCTCCGTACCCATTCACATCTCCGTTTGAGCCTTTTTTTTTTTGTGGGCACCACTTATATCACAAATCATCACAACTCCTGGTTTAAAGAAGCTTTTTTTTGGGGCTCGATCAACCGACATTCAACATCTATTGCTTCGACGATTCCATTTGTCGAAAGACCTGTCTTACTTTTCCTTGACATTCCCCAGAAAATCATTTTCATGTTTCTGCAAGCGCCTGCACCCACCCACCCACACCCTTATCCCCTGAACTGCTTTGAAAGCCGAAATAATGCTTGCATCGTTGCAGCGAAGAAGTGGGTGTAGTGAAAACGTGCGTCTGCACCTGATCCACCCGACTAGGTACTCGAGGTTGCTGTCACATCTTCCCTAACCCAGAGTATATCACGTCGGAAAATTACATACATAGTTCATTCTCCAATCAGCATTTTCTGTGTGGTTCCCTTCTTCCAGCACCAGCCCCCAGGATTTCGACTGTTCTTTTCGCAGGGTTAATGACATCGCCCCCCGTATCCTGCTCCTGTTTTAGCTACGTTGATCGTTCCCGTTTTTTTTTTTTTTTTTTGATACTTCTATCACATAGCCTTTACCACGGCACTTTGTGGTATGAGGCAAGATTGTGATGTGGATCTGCTACTAGTACTACTTCTCCAGCCCTCTTTCTGCAATGAATTTTCATCTTCTGCGCTAGCGTTGATTCCCCAAAGAGTTGTACTATACATGCCATGGCCATACGATGGTCTTTGCCTCCTGCTCCACGTTTGATTATTATAAACATCTTGCTATCTGACGCGTGATCTGACTGACATTGCAGCGTGCGATCTAGGAAAGATCTCCACGAGAGTCACTGTGACACAATCGTATCCGAAATGTTCTAGCTCGAGGCAGCTTTGAAATCTACCGAGGACTATTACTTGACTTTCCTTTTCCAGCGCACTTTTCGATATACTTACGCCAAAATTCCTTACTTATTATTTATTACTCCCTGAACTTTTGATTGCGACCATCCCAACGCTATTATTATCGTTAAATACATAACCTCTAACGGCCTGATTATCGCTGGCCGCCAAGTCTTAAGGTATTGTCATTTTTCGCTTCAAATACCACACCATGTCCTTTCTCCCACAAGCAAGCAGATACACGCTATCCCGTGTTCGAGGCGCGTATATCCTGGAGCTACTGAGATACACCGTCCTGTCCGTCTTGTTTTTGTGTTTCCTTTTTGATATTATTTACAATTAACATGGCATCTAACGACACGTAAAAGGCGCGATCAAAAATAGCATTCCCTGAGAGCAGTCAGGACTCTCTCGTTGGTACCTAATCACTTTGCACCGGATTCGACCACTTTGACAGCACAAGGGCGTCTCTTGTGGATGTGGGTGACTTAATCAGACAAGGTATGTGGTGTGTGGATGTGTTGTTCAACTATCATGCGAAAGTTCCTAGGGTAATGCTACATCCACAATCTGCAGCATTGCCAACGCATACATGCCTCCAATAATGGACAGGCCAGCCCCATTGTCGCCTATCTTCTTTTTTCTCTCTCTCTTTTTTTCCTTGCATCTACCCCTCAGTTATTATTTTTATATTTTTTTTGCCCCAATTTGATTAGCTCAGTCGCCTTGACCATTTGAGGTTTTCTACTGGCAGGATTCTGCAATATCCAATCCAAATGGCTCTTTATTCGACGGTTCCTTCTGCACTAGCATTGGCCTACATGTTCTCCCCTCTCTTATTCATCCTACTATGCTTCTTACCGTCGGACTTGGGCCATGTCTTAGTAGACGCTGACATCACTATCCTGGTGTAGCTCACATTCTTCCCCACCGTCCTTGGCACAGAACACTCCAAAACTCTCACGAAGTGGTCGTTGGTGTGCAGTTTCGGGCACCGCCTCAGCTTTCTGCCCTACGACGTGGCCCACTAGTCCTACCAGAGGCGAATCACATTGAACATTGACTACGTCAAAAGTACAGGGGATCAGAACGACAAGGTCAATTATTACCGTGTAGCCTAAGCGAAACCGTCGGCCAATTTATTGCAACAGGGGGACTTGTTTTGGATGTTTGTTTCGCGATCTCCGGGAGTTTGGCTGTCTAGTTCCGCTGGGTCGATCTCGCACAAGAAAAAAAAGCAAAGCCGCATTGTTCAGCATTTTTCTGGTCTGACAACACATCAACGCGTGAACCTTCGACCACTACCCCGGTTACTGCATCGAGGCCCAACCAATTCGCACTGCCATCGCGCTGATTTTGCGAAGACACAAAAACGATCAAAAGAACTCATCATCGCGTTGAGATCATAGTTCTTATTTTCTTCCCTCTTACCCTGACAACGGCTATTACAGCTCTGCATCTGGACGCGTCTCGATTACTTTTAACCATTCCCATTAAGCAGAGTCGGTGGTTCGAAGTATTGTGAGACTCTTGGTTGTCGTCTGTGAGTTGCCCGACTCGTCGGCCGTGCATTGGGTGCTAATGCGATCGTGGAGCCTGCAGGTTATTTACGTCGAATCAGCGGTCGCAAAACCAAAGCTCTCTCCTGATTGCTCCCTCAAGCGTTTCCCTGCACAAGATAACGTCGTTGTCCGCCCCTTCCTAGCTGCCGATTGGAAAATCGATCCACCAGCGCTGCCAGTCACCCTTGTCTCGAATTGTTTGTGCTGAAAACAAACCGCTTGCTCCATTTGGCATCGACTATTTGATCTTTCGCTCTTGTTGACGCGCTGTTAGCCGCTTGTCCACCGACTGGCGTGTCAGGCTGACCCCACGGCGCGTTACTTCAACAAACAAATCCGTGCAACGTCATAACTACCCTCTATTGGTGCTCTGGTCAATACTCACATCATGGAGTATTCAACGCAATATCAACAACCCCATAACCAACATTCGCACGCGCCCTCACACATGTCCGGTCCATACCAAACATCGCAAAATACCGGCGCAACTGTCGGGCAGATAACGTCACCCACTAATCCCCAGAGCCAAATCCACCACGGCCACACGAACCATCAAGCATCGCCGATTCTTCCGTCGCAGTCGCATTATCAACCAACGCAGCCAGCTACTGGCCAAGTCCAGCAGCAGATGAACTTTTCGCAACCGTACGCCGCGATGGCACCTTCGTACGGAATATCTCCCACACAGGCAGCAGCGATGGCTACAGCCGCAGCTTCCGGTCAGTTTTTCCCTTTGCATCAAGATTCGATGGGTGGAATTGGACAAGGAGCACGTGGATCCCCGAGAATATCACAAGTTAGCAAAGAACGGCACCCACGATCGCCACCCCAAGTCTCAGGATTGCCCAATCAAGTACCGATGGCGCAAGGCACGTCAATGCAGCAACAGCAGCGCAGAATGAGCCAGCAGATGAATAGCCCCCATGTACAGAATGCGCAACCAGTCATAAATCCTACGATGTCCCGGCCACCTGGTCAGCCATCGATGCCTCCGCCACCTCCTGCTCACCACCCAGTCCAGCAAAACCAACCTTCTCCGGAAATGGTTTCCGGTCCGGCCGAGGAGTCGCCTCTATATGTCAACGCGAAGCAGTTCCATCGTATATTGAAGCGACGAGTCGCACGCCAGAAATTGGAAGAACAGTTGCGACTGACATCGAAGGGAAGGAAACCTTACTTGCATGAATCACGACACAATCACGCAATGCGACGGCCTCGCGGCCCAGGTGGAAGGTTTCTTACGGCAGACGAGGTGGCAGCCATGGAGAAGCAGCAAGCTGCCCATGCCACTGGCGTGGAAAATATCCCTAATCATGCTCTCTCCAAAGATCATATTTCTGGGACTCCAGGCGTCCCGTCGAGTACTGCCGTCGGACAGAAACGGAAGGCTAGTGCGGCTCTGGGCAATAGTCAGGTGAAAAAGTCGAAACCCGGTCTTCCTCAACAATCTAGGATTCCAATGAGACAAGGTGATCTTGAGGACGATGTCGATGAAGACGGTTGAAAAACACTGTATACGACACGATTTTCTTTCTGATATTTTAGTATTCTTTTCTTGCTGCCACTATCAATTGCTTTCAATTGCATAAGCGAAGCGGAAATGGGATTGCAAGGACCAAAAAAAAAAAAAAAAAAAAGTCCCCAATATTCTAAATCCTTTTCTCTGGGCCAGTCAAACTTAGGGTTACGGAATCTGGTTCTGTGGTCTCTTCTGATTTCCTTTTTCTCCTACGTCCTGTTTACTATACTCGGAGCAATCCTACCCCCCTCCTCGTATGACGATGGAAAGGTCATTTACGAGTGGATTCGCGGGTTTACGTCTGCCTTGCAACGTTATGACTTGTCAACGCGCCTTTGGTCTGGCTATCTATTTACCACTCCTAATATGTTATGTCCGCGTAACTATACGTTTGGCCTTGAAGTTTCCATACGTTCTCTCACCTCCATTCAAATTGATGTGTAATGAGTTTTTCTTTTTCTTTTTTGGGCGAAATTTGCTAGCTAAAGATACCAGTTTGCTCTATTGTGCGTTGCCTGGTCCTTTTTGGCATTGATATGCGTTTTTTGTGTTAGCCTTTAGGTTCTCATTTTGTATTCTTTGGTCTGTTCTTTGGATTCGACTGTTGATATGAGCTTTTGAAGCACGATAAGGAATGGAACGGACTGGGTGCAATTTGATTGATCATTTTTGGGTGCTGCCCCGCCTGTGGGTAGGAGCAAAAGTGCAAAGCTGCTTACTTGGATGGCATGAACAGGGTAAATGGGCAACGGACATATATATCTGCTCTTCTTAAATTGTGGTTTCTGTGTGTATTTAAGGCTGAACATGTTGGAACTTTGGTCTTATATTAATAAGTAGAGGTATGAGCTATGCTTTGGGGCATCAATTTCTGAAATTCAGTCCTTGATTTTTCTTTGGCTTTGAGCTCGTCATTACCACTTGGTTTATTTAGGATACGAAAACTGCGGATACTATCTTCCTCCAGGCCATCGATTGTATGCCTCCATCACTCTCTCATCAGCGGTTGATGGTTGCGATGGAGAGTGAGGAAGATGTGGCTAGTGGATCTGACATAATTAGTTCATCAGCCATCTCCCTCGTTATGGACAAATCTGGGCCGAACCTTAATTTCCCGTGGCTGTTCCTGGCTGAATATTCCGTGGTCCGTTCAAGAACTACATGGTAACTCTGGACAAGAGAGCATCATCCTTTCGAAAGTACTTTCAGCAACCAGAGAATCGAAAAGTACTAATAGCCCGTCAACTGCGGCGTGGTAGTCTAGTGCCTACGGACAACGGATGTTGGGTGGGAGCCTAACACGGAGAATCGCGAGAGTGTCGACAAGTTTTTCGGAGACGCGCATAATCGTGTACGGCGCGCTTCCTCGTGCATTTTGAATACAGTCGAGGTGTGAAATGATAGGTGCTGGATTTCGGACATACTCTGTGGGAAGGGGATTCCTTGAAACGAAACGGATCTGTGCGATAGTCATTTTTTGAGATATTGCGTGACTTGGGTATATTTGCGCGTCCGGAGAGCTTGATTTGGAAGGAGGAGCGTGAGCGGTGTGCGCCCGAGTGCATGGGGCGCCGGTTGAAAAGATGGCTCCCGGCGGAGGCGGAAATATCAAGGTGGTGGTGAGAGTACGGCCTTTTAACGGCAGAGGTTAGCTCCAGCACTGTTTGTCCAGAATCTAAGAAAAATAGAAAAAGAATCCTGGCTTAGAAGTCAACAGCACACTGACCGTTTTTAAACATTTCTTTCTCCCTTTAGAACTCGCACGCTCAGCAAAATGCATTGTTCAAATGCAAGGGAACCAGACGGTTCTCACTCCGCCACTCGGAGCCGAAGAAAAAAGTCGCAAAGGCAGCAAGACGAGCGGGGCGATCGACGGACCCAAGGCTTTTGCATTCGATAAGTCGTATTGGTCATTTGACCGGAGCGCTAAGAATTATGCCGGCCAAGACGATCTGTTTAACGACCTCGGGGCACCGTTGTTGGATAATGCGTTTCAAGGATATAATAACTGTATCTTTGCTTACGGGCAGACGGGTTCGGGAAAATCCTACTCGATGATGGGATACGGGGAAGAATATGGTGTGATTCCGAGGATTTGTAAAGATATGTTTCAGCGGATTGAAACAATGCAGGCAGATAAGAATCTATCGTCTACGGTGGAAGTGTCTTATTTGGAAATATACAATGAGAGGGTGAGGGATTTGCTCAATCCTGCGACGAAGGGGAATTTGAAGGTCCGCGAACATCCGTCGACGGGCCCGTATGTGGAAGATTTGGCGAAGCTGGTGGTGAGATCGTTTCAGGAGATTGAAAATTTGATGGATGAGGGGAATAAGGCGAGGACGGTAGCGGCGACGAATATGAACGAGACGTCGAGTCGATCACATGCGGTGTTTACTTTGACGCTGACACAGAAAAGACATGACACTGAGACGACGATGGATACGGAAAAGGTCTCGCGGATCAGTCTTGTCGATTTGGCTGGTTCAGAAAGAGCTACTTCCACTGGAGCTACTGGAGCTCGACTTAAAGAGGGTGCTGAAATCAATCGTTCCCTATCTACACTCGGTCGCGTTATTGCTGCTTTAGCAGATTTGTCCTCTGGGAAAAAGAAAAATGCGTCGATGGTCCCGTACCGTGATTCGGTCTTAACGTGGCTACTCAAGGATTCTCTTGGTGGTAATTCCATGACAGCGATGATTGCAGCTATTTCTCCGGCTGATATCAACTACGAGGAAACCTTGAGTACTTTACGATATGCTGACTCCGCCAAGAGAATTAAGAACCATGCAGTCGTCAATGAAGACCCCAACGCTCGCATGATCAGAGAACTGAAGGAAGAACTCGCGCAACTGAGGAGTAAACTTGGGGGTGGAGTGGCAGCTGGTGGCTCTGGTGGAGGAATCCCACAAGTTACATATCCTCCTGGTACACCACTGGAGCAACAGTTGGTGACGATTGAGCAACCAGACGGCACGGTGAAGAAGGTTAGCAAAGCTGATATAATTGAACAACTGAACCAAAGTGAGAAGCTATACAAAGATCTCAATCAGACATGGGAGGAGAAATTGGCCAAGACAGAAGAGATCCACAAAGAGAGAGAAGCTGCGTTGGAAGAACTTGGTATCAGCATTGAAAAGGGCTTTATTGGCTTGTCAACGCCGAAAAAGATACCGCATCTGGTCAATCTCAGCGATGATCCCCTGTTGGCTGAGTGCCTGGTTTATAATATTAAACCTGGAACAACGAGAGTTGGTAATGCAGATACAGCAACGAACTGTGAGATTCGCTTAAATGGATCGAAGATTCTGCATGAGCACTGCACGTTTGAAAACGTAGATAACATTGTTACTATCCTTCCGACCGAAGGAGCCGCGGTGATGGTGAATGGGCTACGAATTGATAAACCAAAACGTTTACGAAGTGGTTCTCGAATCATCCTGGGTGATTTTCACATATTCCGATTTAATCACCCCCAGGAAGCTCGTGCTGAGCGAGTCGAACAGAGTTTACTGCGTCATTCTGTTACTGCCAGCCAGCTTAATTCGCCAGTTCCTGGCCGCAGCCATGATAGGTCATTGAGCAAGACAGGCTCGGAGGTTGATGGTGACGTTAGCAGGGCGGGATCCCCCATGCCATCACAGAGAGGTCGGGATTCAGACTGGTTTCTTGCCAGACGAGAAGCAGCTAGCGCGATACTTGGTGGTGACCAGAAAATCTCACATCTTACGGACGATGAGCTAGATGCTCTTTTTGATGATGTTCAGAGAGCTCGCGCTGTGAGGAGAGGTAAAATAGAAAATAGGTTCGTGGATAATGAGGAAGATTCGGATTCTGTTAGTTCTTATCCTATGCGGGATAAATATCTGTCTAATGGAACGATTGATAATTTCTCTTTGGATACGGCGATAACTATGCCGGGAACTCCGCGTCAGACCGAGGAGGAGGATAAGGAGTTTAGAGACCCGGAGCTGCAGATGATGCGGGATGACATGCAACGTCAGTTAGATGAACAGAAAGAAGAGTATCAAGAGAAGCTCAGAGCTGCAGAATCGTCGCAGCAGGACGTGGAAGAATTACGCGCTGAAAAAGCCCGCATGGAGGAAGCGCTTCTTGCGGCTAAAAAAGAGTTTCAGCTGCAACTACAAAAGCAAAAGGAAGCTTTTGAATCTCATATCAAGGATTTGGGTCATACGCCCCCTAAAACTTGTGAGAATGGCCTTCCCGTCCTAGAACCTGGTGAAATAGATACTGCAAAGTCGGTTTTTCTTCATTGGCGCAGACGCAATTATGTCCGCATGGCTGAGTCGGTCCTTCAATGTGCATCCTTACTCAAAGAGGCTCAGGTGATGAGCCACATAATGGAGAAAAACGTCTCTTTCCAATTTGCTATTGTTGATGTTGGGCAAAGTATGGGATCTTCGTACGATCTCGTTCTGAACGGTATATCTGGTGATGATGATATCGCTCTTGATGAAGCGAAGAAGCCATGTATTTGCGTTCGAGTGATCGATTTCAAGAATA
This sequence comes from Emydomyces testavorans, assembly GCA_029449355.1. Lineage (NCBI taxonomy): Eukaryota > Fungi > Ascomycota > Eurotiomycetes > Onygenales > Nannizziopsiaceae > Emydomyces > Emydomyces testavorans. The sequence continues at coordinate 6,513,715 of CP120628.1, forward strand.
ACGCGATTTATCTGTGGTCTTTAGATAAATTGCAACGAAGAGTGCAGACGATGAGGCAGATGCACCAATATATCGATCGACCGGATTATATTCAACATTTTAGACTAGAGAATCCATTTTCGGAAACCTGTCCACCGAGGTATTCCCTGGTCGGAGACGCGGATGTCCCTCTGGCTGCCGTATTTGAATCTCGAGTTCAGGACTTTTCGGTGGAAGTTGTCTCGCCATATACCCAAAACGTGGCTGGACTTATAAGACTGTCGTTAGAACCATCTGCTGCTCAAGCGCCATCGTCAACGCTCAAGTTCAATGTCGTTATGCATGATATGGTTGGTTTCGCGGAACGAGAAGGTACTGATGTGCACGCGCAGCTTTTTGTTCCTGGAGTATCTGACGAAGGAGGCGCGACGACAACACAAATGATCAGTGGGTTTGATGAAAATCCTGTCCGGTTCGAAAGTGTTCACAGTATGAGTCTTCCTTTGTCAAGTCCAAGGGAGTCCACGCTAAAGGTCAGCGTCTTTGCCTTCGTTTCGACAATGCATTTGGATAAGCTGCTTAGCTGGGATGAGATGAGAGATGCACCTGAAGCTCCTCCGCAGAAGAGAAAGACCCCGAGAATACCCGAATCTGAATTTTATTCGGAGGAGAGACACGACGTCTTTGCCAGAATTCAGATCCTTGAACTGGCAGAATCGGGAGAATATCTCCCTGTTGAGGTCTTGCAGAGTAATAATTTGGATGCTGGAACCTACCAGCTCCACCAGGGACTTCAGCGGCGCATTGTTGTTGATCTTACATATAATTCGACGGAGAGCCTGCCTTGGGACGATGTTACTGCTCTGCGAGTAGGTGGTATACATTTACTGGATCCGTGGGGCAAGATACCTGATTTGGAGACGCAGCGTCCTGACATTCAACTAAAATTGGTCCAGGAGCCGATGTTGAAAGATAACGCCGACGGAACGTCCAACGTGACTTTAATCGGGCAGTGGGACTCCAGCCTCCATGGATCGCTGCTTTTAGATCGCACAACTGCGGATAAATATCGAGTTCAGATATCAATACGCTGGAATTTGATATCTTCTCGCTTGCAGGATCCTATTGTATTCGGGCTTGACCAACAGCTACAAATACTGAGTCGGACATATGTCCGTCAGCAGTCAATGTTTAAACAATTTTGGAATTCCGTTCGCGTCATCCATTCCACCGTGGGCATGTTTTCCGTTGCTGTCCGGCCAGTCTCGGCAAAACGAGCGGCGGATCTTTGGCGTATGAACACAGAAAACGACTACGTGAAAGGTGAAGAGTTACTAAGTAACTGGTCGCCTCGAAAAGTATCCCTGGTCAGAGATTATATACAGGCTCGAAAACGGCGACAACGTGTCGTGGAAATTGATGCTGCCCGTGGATCACTGAGTACAGGTAGCTTAACGCCTTTGACAAACGGTTGGTCTGTACCGTCACGAGTTGTCGAGAAATCTCAGAAGCAAGAAAAATTGCTTCGAAAATACATCGATCTATGGACCACGAAGAAGGACGTGGCAGAAATCATTCTTGTCAAAGATAATACGGAACCACCTGCTCGGGGCGCGGCATTTGCCCGCAGTACCAGCAGTAATTCAACCACCAAGCATCCAGCCAACCTTTCAAGCAACACCAGCCTCTCAGAAAATGCTGAAAGCATACACTCCGACAATGTATCTTCTGATGATCATTCGAAACCTCGCTTCGTCGCCACAATTCAACATATACCTAAGAATCCTTCCTCTCTGAAATCGGGCTACCTCTACACTCCTGACGACACTAACACTCGCTGGGTTCGACGCTTCGTCGAACTCCGTCTTCCCTACTTGCATATCCATTCTGTCCCCGCCGGCGATCAGATCAACGTGATCAATCTGCGCAATTCGCATATTGACCACGAGCCAGATTTTGCTCGATTGCTGGGACCTTCTTCAAGGGGTGCCAATGACGTTGGACAAAGTAAAGAGTCGGTGCGCGGACGGCCCAATGTCTTTGCTGTGTATGGGACTCAGAATACGTATCTGTTTGCGGCTCGGACAGAAGCTCAGAAGATTGAGTGGATTTTGAAGATTGACCAAGGATACTTTAGTGGTGCTCGCGCGAGCGTGGGTGCAAACTAGGTGCCCCATAGCCTGTTAAAGAGGTTTATTTGCAGTTTTTCCTTTTGTATGTTTTCATTTTTCTTTTCATTTGTCTTTTAAGATCTTGCCCTTCTAGTAATAATTGGCGTCATGTTTCCTTTGGATCTGGGGTGGCATATTGGATTGAATATCTATGGGGCTATAAGGCAACATTTCTGGAAGGATACTCCAATTTCTTTATCTGATTCTCCCTGAAATTAAATCGCTGAAGATTCTCTATCGCTTTTAAACCGACATTCCTCTTTCTAATGCCCCGTTGAGAACGACACGATGATTTTCCTTTGTTTCCGTCTTTTAATGCTGGAAGACGGTTGGTCTAATTCCCATTCTATTACTACATACTTGATATTTATATTATATATCTATACCCCCTCAGTTGAAATCTTTCTTTTTATACCTCGATTTTATAGCCCTGTATTTGGTTTCTTGAGAAGCTCCTGATTTCGACAATATTACAAATTTGGAATCTCATTGACCCTTTTTTGCTACCTTATCTTGACATCCCATTCACTGTTATAATGTATTACTCTGGCATCTTGCATTTTAGATGATACCCTTTTGCTCAAGACAATTTGACTGTTCGGGCGTGGAGGGATTAGTTTGGCAATTTGTGGTGTCTATGTCAAGCACGGATGCTTGTTGTACTAACTATATGAACCATAACTATATAAGATGTCTACAGGGACAAACTGCTTTAGCTTCTAGTTCTATATCTGAAAGGCATCTCGACTACTAATACTCCGTACATGCAGTGCTTTTGAAGATTCATCTTATTGGCTTGCCTACTACATGGCCAACTATTAATGATAATCACAGCCGAGGCTGTAGTTACATAGTTAACTATGGATGTACGGAGTAACTACTGTACGTCATTCTGAGTTAGTTAACTACTACGGAGTACAATCCACGTCAACAACTGTACCAGGCCATTCCCCTGACTAAAGTTTGAGAACTGTCGTCTTCGAATATTGTCCACTGTTCCTGGGCTTGGATGCTTGGTCTTTCCTATCAAACAGAGACGAGATGAGGTTACGATAGCAAAAGCGCAAGTGGAGAGTCCCTCAGCTACATCATACATACGTCCCTAGTTAGTTACATTAACTAGTACCTTTGTGACAATGGACGGCGACTCCACGCTGGAAAAATCCGTGGGAGACGCTTCCACGGAAGAAACAGAGGATACACACTCCAATTCAGCGACATTCATCCGACATCGAGGCTCATATGTCCTAACGAATCGTCAAACTCTGAAGAATAATCTGCTTCCAGCAGTGGGTTATCTCGAGCTAGCAAATGCGGGCGACTTTGCCGCGAATGTTTGGAATATGGCTCCCATCCCAATCTACGCCGTCGTCCTGATGGCAATCGGAGGCACAATCGCGCTTTGCATGTCCTGTTTCGCATTTAGGGATGCCTGGCTGGGTTGGTGTAACTTTCGACAGCTCTGCGAGGAGCGACGACGACTCCAAGCCGAGATTGAGAGCAACTTCTCAAAAGAAACTGAAAAGATAGATATCGGCCTAAGGTGCTATTTGGACGTCAATCGCAGAGAGATGGGCACGGAATTCTTTGATCGTATCGTCATGGATGCATTGATGGGGTTTGGAGCTATTGTCGTTTCTGTCGGAACCTACATGGCGATTGCTGGTGCCAACGAGAAGGTTTGGCTGGCAAGCAACCTGTTGTCAGGATACATAGGAAACTCGCCGGCGGCACTCTTCGGCCTTATGAACGCGCTGTGGAGCGCGTTTGTATGGATTCGAGCAGCGCGACACGGAACAGCTGCAGCCAAGGAGCTCGGTCTGAACATCGCAAAGTATCAATTAGAGCCTCGTCTTCGCGCTGTCAAAGTCCATGCTGTGATCAGCGGTACGACAGGTGTGGTTGCTGGCTTTGCATCGATGGTGACGGCGAAAATGTGGTGGGGATATGTGGTGCTGATCCCATGTATAATCTCGAGCATCTGGCTAAATTACTTTTGGCGTCGGAGGCTTGGGTATGAGCGAGTACTCTCTAAATTTCCAAGTGAATTGAGAGCGGAAACATTGGTCCAGGAATTGAGATTTATCTCCTATGCACAGTCAGTGTTCCGGGATACGCCGTCGTCGCATTTCTCTGAGAAACTAGGCATAGAGACGGCGTCGCTTCCGTCTGCCCTCAAATTCATTGAGGCAAATGGCCTTTTCGATGATTTTAGTCGTCATGTTCTCCGTGAGACGCGACTATTCGCGGCGCTTTCTGATGGCCCTGACTGCGAATCAGTCACGATTACCTCCCAGACATTGCTGAAGGCAGACCCGAGCTTTGCTCCCCTCCTCTTAGAGATTGCACAGGCCTGCGTCAGCCAGAACGGGCTCAGGCACTTTGTCTATCGAGAGCGATACCTTTTAGAAGTGCTTGGTTGCTACTTGCGCTATGCTTCACTTGAACCTGAAGAACAGTCGGAAGCTCAATAAGACGAGTAACTATATACATAGTTATGTAGTCATTGGGGTGTTAGCAGGCTGCAATTTAGAAAAGCTGAGCCATCTGAATTTCATCACCAACATAAAATGGTCAAACATCCTTGCCACGACTTGGGATATCGATAGAGGGGATACTTCTATATACAGCACTGCTGTCAACCCTTCATGTAGGGGATATTGCCTCTCAGGAATAACTAAACAAGCGCATGGTAGGCGCCGCCATGCCTAGTCGACTGTATCGCATGCGCCTTCCCAATAACTAAATGGCAATGCAATTCTCGCATGATGCGATATGGGCTACCTACAGCACTCCGCTACGAGCGACTCCGACCTCTCTGCAAACAATTGGGTTTCTCTATTGAATCTTCGCAAACAAGAGAACTACAGAATGAACTTTCCCAGGCTTTCCTCCCGTCACCTCCTTTTCACTAGTGGTGCCATTCTAATCTTGCTCGCCTGCTTCGTTATTTTTCAAATCGATGGATCCCAACATGGCCTCTGCACTCCTTCGTGGCTTCCACCTATTACGAAGAGCAAAACTGAAAGCAATAACGGAGACCATTTAGCTGCTTCCTGGGTATTCGTTACATCAAGGGATGCGGATGATTATGGACTCAGTCACGCCCAGTGTCGAACCGCATTTCCGAAACTGTTCGTGGAGATTGAGAAAGCAGTGCTCGCTCGTCAGGGCAAGAGGATAGATTATCAAGAATTGAGTTCGAGAAGACTGGAAGATGCGATGGTGAAAGCCATGATTTACGACGGAGAGGTAGACGCTTATGATCGAGTTGCATTTTGAATTCGACATAAAAAGCTAATGCTTCTCATGAGAAACCACCTAGTTATATGTCCTTAACTTTGAAAGTATGAAGTATACCTTCACTCGAGCCAAAGCAACACTGAGTTCGCTCAATCGAGCCCTGACTGCCGCCTCTGAACGCGAGAATTTACCAAATATAGAGTTCATTTTCTCATCGGAAGACTTTACGCACGGTCCGGGTCCCATTTGGACATATTCCAAACGAGAGGAAGATACATGGGCTTGGCTGATGCCCGATTTTGGATATTGGACCTGGCCGGAAGTAAATATCGGCTCATACCGCCAAGTTCGAAGAGGAATGGTTGCTATCGACGATGGAACTTTCATTGACGGAGAATATCAGGCCGGAATCGAATTCCAAGATAAACATAAACAGCTTTTCTGGCGTGGAAATGCTGCCACTGCACCAGAACTTCGGCAGAAGCTCCTCAGCGTTACGCACAACAAGACCTGGGCTTCAGTCGTGTCGATCGACTGGAGTGACGGAAATAATACGAAACAAAACTTCGTACCCATCACAGATCACTGTCGATATATGTTTCTCGGCCACGTGGAAGGGCGAAGCTACTCCGGTCGTGGCAAATACCTACAGAACTGCCGCTCTGTTTTCGTCACGCATAAACTCGAGTGGCATGAAGCGCACCACGCCGCGCTTGTATCCTCAGGACCAGAAGCGAACTATGTAGAACTCAAGCGTGACTTTTCTGACTTAGAAGAGAAGATAACGTATCTCATCGACCATCCAAATATCGCAAAGCAGATTGCAGAAAACAACGTTGAGGTGTTTAGGGATCGTTACCTAACTCCTGCGGCGGAGGCATGCTATTGGCGCGAGTTGATATTGGCGTACGGCCGGATATCCAATTTTGAGCCCACCTTGTACCATATAGATTCTGACGGGAAAAGGGTACGGCGGGGTGTGTCCTTTGAATCCTGGATATTGGATGGGAATTTGGAGTAACGGGTCCGCTGGATCAGATATATCTCAATAATTGATTGGCATCTCTGGATGTAATGAGAGAGATCACGCCTGAAGATATTAAATATTATTCAATTGGTCCTTCAACAGCTGATTGAACGCATGTCAGTTGGTTTGGAACACAGATACCTGACATCTTGGTGGCTTACTGGCCTAATTCACACACAAATCGACGTAACGAACAGAAAAGTGGCGTAAAACATTTTTAGAAATGGAAATTTGGAGGCCAAACGCAAAATGGAAGGATATTTGACGTCTATTAACTTATATCTGGGTCCGGTACAGTATTCGATCGTTCGTCCTCGAGTAGTCCTTTGGCCCATTTCTTCAGGGCATCGATCCTCTCTTTGATATATTTCCACCAAGATAGCATGTGCTTCTCGTGTTCTTCGTTTTCGCCATCTTTCTTATCTTCCTGGCCTTGACCACCTTCAATACCATGCGAGTCGCCAGGAACAGTTGTGGTTACACTTGGTGATGTCGTGTGAACCGGAGCGGGGCGAGTCCATACACCGGTTGCACTGCCCGTGATGATGCTGGTGCTAGTGCTAGTTGATGAAGAAACGGGTGGGTCATCAGGAACTTCAGGTGCGGGCGCATCCTCGTCAGAATGCAGTCCGACTGGTTGTAAAGGCAGGTGGAGAGTGCCATTGTTAGGGTTCGGTTTGATGTGCAATGTATCACAGATGATATTGTAGACCTCGGTATTTTCTGCATGTTTGTTAGTTAGATACCGCTTCTATGAATTGATAGAGCAAACAGAAAGGATGTATTTAATGAAAACTTACGAAAAACGTTTACCCGGCTGTTTGGCTTATGCGGAAAACTCGGGCCGCGAGCAACAAATATTGAACGCATAAGGGGGTGTTCATGATCGTATCCATGTATACCTCGCGGATGATAGGTGACGTTTTTCTTTTTAGCCTCCTCAACGTTAAAGTCTGCTTTCTTGACGATTGCCCATCCAGTCTTTGGGATTATCCATATGGGCGCAATGCGGTCACTTTTTGAAAAGTGATATCTTTCAGGCATGTTTTCGCGGGTATAGATTTCGATGGAGTCCTTGTATGGCTTTGAGGAGCTTCCAAGTTCAGACATGATCCTGGGAATGTCGCTCTCGCGAGCGGGTCGCAAACCCTGGAGTGGCCATCCATCGATGCGTTCGATGAGATTGAGATCGATCAGGTCGTCCAGCTGGATTAATCGATCTGTGGAGGTAGTCGCCATCCCATGGTCAGATACAACGACGACATTTACAATATGTGTTAGATTCCGATCTTGCAGACCGACAAACAATGATTTCAACATAGCATCCGCATTGGCAATGGTCTGTTTGATTTCTGTGCTGTTGGGACCAAACTTATGGCCATCAGAATCAACATTCGGAACATAACTAGCGATAAATTGCGGTCTCTTCTGCCCTTTTGCTGAGCGGTATTCATCATCGTCGTCCCCAGGCAAATCCAACCAATGTAAAATTCGGTCGACCTTGATAGGCAGCTTTTCACTGCCGTTGTATTTATCAAGATAAGTCGGTTCCAAAGGCCCAATATGGGCTTCAGATCCTGGCCACATGTGTATCGCTGTCCTCACACCTTGTTTTTCTGCCGTCGCCCAGATGGGTTCTGCATTCCACCATTTTGCTTGCATGCTTCGTGTAGGATCGGTGTAGTAGAAATCTTCCCGAAGTTTCGGGTCCCAGAATGTGTTCCCAACCACCCCATGGCTTTCAGGATATAACCCAGTCACTAATGTGAAATGATTCGGAAACGTGACGCTGGGGAAGCTTGGGAGCATGTATGGCGGCGAAATGCCTTGTGCAATAAATTGATTAAGGGTAGGAGTGAGCCCTCGCGTTAGGAAATCGGCGCGAAATCCATCAAGTGAAACCACGATAGTTGTAGGACGAAATAATGCCGTCCCATTCGATAGCAGAGCATATCTATTATGTTGTTTTGCTCGAAATTGGCTTGACGCTTTATATGCGCCAAGGAAAAGGATAAGAAAAAAGACAGTAATGGCGGCAAACGAGAGACTGAACCTGCGTCGAAATCTCTTTTACTCAACATGATGAGAGCTACATTAGCAGCTGCACATATCCCTGCACACATATCCTGTCAACGCAAAACGAGAACAGTTCATACCTGTTTATACGTTTGATTTCCCAACGCCAGGGTATCTAAGGAAGATGAACTCGAGCTAGAAGACAGCGAACTGGATTCATCATCCTCTTCTTTATTGAATGCATCACCTTCTTCCATCTCATACATCAACTCCCCCTCTTCATCTCCGCCCCGATTTGTATGAGGCTGCGTCCGCCTTTTCTTCCTCCGCCGCTTCTTTCCTCTCTTTCCTATTCGCACGCTGCTCCCCGTATCATGTGCAACGCCAAATATTTTCTTCAATCCACCGGTTGGGTTCGTATTCCTTGTTAACAACCTCTCCAGTTCCTCCTCTTCCTCAAGCACCGTCTGATCGTGCCGGGCAAGCTCTAGAGTGCTTCGTGAGGCTTGAACGAACTGGTCGTCTTCCGAATCTGAATCTTGATCTGAAATGGAACGAAGGGATGCGGCATCGTCATCGTAACCGCCGGGATTGAGTAGAGAAGGGCTGGAGGGAGCTGGTCTCAGATGCATTCTCGGCCTTTTGAGTGATGCTAAATCTAGGTTTTTGAATAGGGGAAAATCTGACATTCCAGAGTTAGAACATGGCTATATCAGGATCGCCGTAACCAGTTACAACAGTTGAAATAAACAAAGTCTCGATGAAAAAGGAATACTTTGACTGCTCTCTTGCTTTGAAACTGCAATACAGGTTGAGTTGGTTGTGATGGAAGCTCCGAGCAAACAGAGCAAACAGCGCAAACAACGCAACCATCCACCACCCGGAAATCAATATAAAAAGTGCTAACAACTACATATGTACATGTACTCCGTATAGAACTCTGCTATCACAACATAATATCTCTTCATTATTTGAACTTTTCTCTCTTGGGGTATAGATACATTGTATGCTTAGTTAACTCAAAACATCGTGGCCAGACTCCAACCCATGCCATCAACGTGAAGTAAAATCCCAAACACCACTTATTACCCAGTATAGTTCACCTCAAATGCATGGAAGACGACGAGGATCACTACCAATCTTGGAAGCGGTAGCAGAAGCAAGAAAGACAAAGGAAAGCAACAAGGGTTATAATACAAAAGTGCTGATACATACAAACATAGTATCATCCAGTCACCCCCAAAATCCGATGTATCAATCGCGAACCACGTAGAAATTTCTCCATTCACACTTACAACCCCCGGTTCCACCGTCGATAGGCTGCCAACCCTCATCGCGTTTGCTCTTCCCAGAACTAGTTAGGTTGAATATCCCAGCTGCTGGGTTAATCAAGGTGCCTGCGTAACCTCGAAACTCCAACTGTAATTTTTTCTCGTTCAACTCGATCTGCGACCGCTCATTCATTCCATAGCAATATATCATTTTCTTCTTAGCATCCCCGCCATGGCGATCCAACTTGATAGTAACTGGGTAAGGGAAGGTACCAGGGCGAGAGAAATCCGCTGCATAATCCGGAGGTGCCGAACTAGATCGTGCAGATGACGTTGATGCATTGAATGAAGCAGATGCTTCTACTAGCTGCAGTCTGGCCTTCTCCGGCTGTGTCCATATCTGAACAAGGAACCGGGTTTCTGCCCATGTACATCGAACGCGGGCGGCTGACTTGGTAGATCCACCTTCTTTATCGTCAGGTATATCAGAAGCATCCGATCCTTTGAGAGGAGCCACCGATTTAAGGAAGATAGAGCGATCATAGTATGTGTAGAAGCCGTAATGTTCAGTTGCCATGCCACGATCAAACAATCGAAGTGGTTGGTTCGTGGGAAATGGAAGCAGGTTGGCAGGAGCAGCAGTGCCATCTGAAGCCGAACTGGGTGACGGGATAATATCAGTGAGATTTGGGAGTGGATTAGGAAAAGAGTCTCTTTTCCCATGGTTATTAAGAGTCCCCGTAGACAAGAAAGTGGCATAGAACGGAGTTTCCTCTCCAATGAATGGGGAAGAAGTACCATCAGTGGTATTTCCGAGGAATTCCAGGTCCTTCAAATTCGGGGGCGCAGGGACCGGTGTAAGGTTGTCGCTTCGCGAATATAGAGAGTTATAGCCTAGTATTCGGCGAATGGAATATTTGTGCAAATCTAATTCGACATCCCTTTTGGCCTTACCTGTCACCCTGGTGCTGCGAGAATAAGTGCCGTTCTTGAACGTGATCTGAATCCTAAACTTAGGGACATCGGCATCGTATGGCGCATTCATCGCCTGGTCTTCTTTGGGCAAAGCACAGCTCCACAAGGTTGAAGGATGCACGCAACCTGACCTTGCCTCGATAGGGTCTGGTCCACCAACAGTTGAGATACCAGTTGGCACTGCCGGGTATCCCGACAAATTTAGCCATCGAGATTGAATATCAGGAGGGTTGGCTTTCTTTTTTGTGAGCATTACAGCCAGCACGATGCTCGCAATAATTATCAGTAACAATAGCACTGCAATAGCGAAGTACCATCGTCGCCGCTTTCTTCCTTCACGGCCACCTCGGCCAAAACAGCCCGCGCTGCTGAAACATCCCCTACCACGCCATAAGCCACCAACATTTTTTCCAAGTTTATCTTCTTTCTCGCGCCTTCTGCGTTTTGATTCAATCTTAGTCCGCACAACTGCGGGTCCGTGGATCGAGAATAAATCAATAGGAGCTGCAGGAGGACGTGGAGGGAGACGGTTGTTTGATTCAAAGGTGGAAATGCTGGGATTGTATATTGCAGGCGGTGGCTGGATGTTTTCTATATTGGCCATTGGTATACCACCTCGTATCGCCATGGCATTGTTGCCTTCAGGAGAGATGGGACCAGGCGAATGAGGCTCTTGACCAGGAGGAAAAATTGCTCGGTAGCGAGGGATTGGTTTGTTGGGGTTTGGAGACGAATAAGGAGGTAATATGGACTCTGACGTTCGCCACTTCGTGCTAGATGTTGAGCGAGATAGTTTTCTTGTACCCAGAGAATTTGACGGTTCACCAACTTCAACTTTTGAAGAAGTCTCCGGACTTCGAGGCCGCACTGGTGGGTACACTAGAGCAGGAGTCGCGCCACCTGCCCTGAATAGCGGAGTCGCTGTTGCTTGACGTATATTGGGCGACATTTCCGGCTCGTCATCTTCAATAGTTGTCGAACCAGAATCAGACCGCGTTCTTCCCATACCATCATCTGTCAAATTGGCCACAAATCTCTGAAAGCACGGATTCTCCAACCTCTGCTGCGTTGCTTGATCCTGAGAAAAGGTAAATTGTCCTGGACAAGCCGCAGAAATTCCTCGACTATTGGCTGCCGTTTCAGCGAGGAATCTATCAATATTAGAACGAGTGAGGCACATAGAGCAAGGCTGGTTGCTCAAGAGATCATGTTTGCACGGCATGTTGTGAGATATATCAACTTGATTAGCAACAGTTGACATAACGAGAGGGACCGACTGCGTTGACGAAGCAGACATAGGGGAGGCTTCGCATGGAGGCTTTGGTGAATGAAAAGACTGAGGCGCCATATTCCGGTCTTCACGTTGTTTGTCCCAGTCGTCCATATTCGGCCATGCTGTAATGTTGCTTTGTGTCCTGTTCCAATTTTTGCTGTCAGCAGACTCGGGGGGAAATGATAAGATCTCCGTCCCATATGACTTTTCATTTGTGGTATTTCCAGAATAGGATGCATTGGGCATCTCTGTCAGAGAAGGTACAGGAGGAGGGCTGCTATCTTCCACGGCAGGACTACGGCAACTGCTTATCGTGCTCGATCGTGATACTAAGGGAGACAACAAAACGTTCCACCATCCCTGGGACCGGCGTTGTGGCGACATGGTCTCGAGACTCAGGCGTTTCGGAGTTTCACGTCTATTTTCGTTAGAAAATGATCGCCCACGCATAGAACGCCATGATGGAGAAATTTCTTCTTCAAAGACCGTCCCTGCCGAGCATGATCGGCGCTTTCGGGTCCATCCTGGAGACCTATCCACTAAAGGTTCGCTATACTTCTCATTATTCCACGATGAATCCATTACCGGAATAGCTGGTACTGGCGGAATAGACTCTATTCTGGAAGGCTTCATGAACGGTGTGGGCTGCGAGTACACGCTCGACGCTGGACGCGGCTGTTGTGTCGAGCTGTTCCATACTGTATCCCAATTTCGGTCTTCAATTGCAGGCGTGATTACAATTGATGGTGTAACAGGCGTTTGTTGATTTTTTTGGGCTATGGGTTCCTCTTCCACAGCATGATTTCCATTCACTGCGGGAACACTCATGCCAATCAAAATGGGCCGATCAGATGGGGACAGATCTTGGGCCCGTCTAGAAGATTTTGGTCCGGCCCTTCGTGATACCATCCGCATCAAAGACTTCTTTTCGACGTGGCCGCTTTGTGGGAAAGCCTTATGAGAATCAGTAGCTTGATCTTTCAACTCCTGATAGCCTCGTGCCTTTGATCTCCAGGTCGATTGGGGCTTATGGTCCTGCAAGTCATGACTCTGCTTAGATTTAGAAAGCGACTTTAAGTCATTCAAATCTAAGAAGCCTTTGACTGGTGCCTGCCGGGATCGTGCGATGCTATCCTTCACGGCCTGCTGGAACTCATCAGCAGTAAAGTTTGTTACAAGGTTCAGTCCCGGCCGCGTCTTTTTTATTGGATTATCGTCGACAGTTCGATTCAGATTTGTTCCCCCAAAATGCTGTGTCGAGTTCCATCCGCTACTCCAGCGCTGAAGCGCATCCTGGTCTTCGAAATTGTTCGTTTCCGGAATTAGATGATCCTCCGGAGATAGGAAAGGGTTCTCAATGCGGCCAGTTGAGTGTTCTGGCGAGTCTGAATCGGGGCAAGGCGTCAACACTTCATCTATGATCGGAGAGGACAGTGGGAATTTAGGAATATTGGGAATTTGGAGGCGAGAAGTTTTTGGCACATTCTGCCGGACTTGCTGCTGCGTCGCTCTCGAAGAATCCGAATCCATCGTAGTCGAGCTAATCAGTCACCTAGCAGAATCTTCAAAAACAGTTAGCGGAAGTGTACCAGAATTATTCTGCTGCGGCAGCGGGTTGTAAAGCAATGCTCCAAGAGATAATGATCTAGACTCACCATTGACCTCATGTCTGGTTATTCTAAACTTCACAGTATTAGACGGTGTCTTTCAAAGTAAAACTTCTGATGCATGAGAGAAACAATGGATGTCTGTTAGCAATGCAAAGTGGTGAATGAACAAAATTGAACACACAATATCATCCCCACAAGAGAACTTGAATGAAAAAAACAATGTACATACAATAACACAAATTGCAACCAAAGACTGTGCAGGCTATCTACTATGACCGTTGAGAGCAGTAGATAGTCCTACACCCACTCTTGCCAGAGCGCCTAAAGAATAGGTAGAATACCTACTCTGCACAGAGTCCCTTCCCTCAGCTCTGTCAAAAGGTATGGAGAGTATCAAAGAGAAACTAGAGATGAAAATGCCTACAATCCAGGAGACAGATCAACTGGATCTCAAATCTAGGCAAATCAGCAGCTTGATCATGTTTGAACGGTGGGATTGAACCCTGCGCCCGTTCGAACTGTCAACCAAACTATCAAAAGCCATGGTTTCCAATAATAGCAAGAAAAGTCTCATGGGTCTATGAATCTTCCATTTCAATCCAAGCGCTGATTGGGCATTGGGAACGATTGAAACATTTGAAGCTTGAGATTAGCAAGCCCGAGATGAGCGGATTGGAAGCCATGTTCTTCAGGAGACTAGGTTCCTGCATGCCAAACCTAGAGCCCATAGGGTCATTGGCCATGGAACCGCTGAGTATTTATGGCCTACAAGGAGGATGTAACCAAGCAGAAGCGCCAGACAGGCTGAGCTGCTGTTGAAGCAATGGACACGCTGTCTGGGAGGTTGAAGGGATATCGTTGCCCCCAGCCAATCGTCGCGGTGAACACTGTGGGCCAACGATGATTGGGCGGCTATCGCTGTCCAATCAGAGCGCGTCAACGACATCGCTGTTTATTTTTGCTCTTGGTGACGAGGACGGACTCTCTTTCACATTCACACCCGATGCAGAGGATTGGAGATATAAGGATGAGTGCCATTGCAGCGCCTGTGGCCGGAATAGGCATACTTGGCTTTCTTCAAAGAGGTTGTCTCGACACTGCCTTGACCTTTTATCCCTGGAAACTGGTCGATTCGTACACAACTTGTGTGAAAGACATCAATCAGTTAGAGAAGACGCAGATGCGAGGCTCGGAAGTACGTCGTTCTCGATTACCAGGTATTCTGGCCTGTGCACGTCGATTTAGCCATCTGCGCTGTTATATGCATCTGCGACGAGCATTCTACCTAAGCACATCAGCGAATCCTGGTATCTCCCTTGCATGATCCAAATGGTCTCGCATGATCATTCTATGCCTCGAAGGCTTGACCAGATTAGTAATCATGGACTTATCTTATTTGACAGTTCCTGTGAGATTTGATGTTTGTTTGTGATTGCCATTCGTCGGACCTAAAAGTCTCACCTGAGATCTAGGAGATTGAAGTAAAGATCAATCCGATCCGAAAGAATATAACGTTTGGTCTACTGTGTAAGTGGGAAGCCTCTGACCTTGCATTAAGGTTACCCTGAGATTAAACTCTTACCCACCTATGTTGGAATTGATAGAACAGGGCTCTGGGTTAATGATATTAGCCCTTGACTTGAGTTGGTCACTTGCTTCGAACGATCTCACCATCAATGGATCCACTCGCTATATAATGGATGTGCGCCTCCCTGGAACTCTGGAACTATACCTATTTCAATACTATTCCCGAACCACCTTGGGTTTTGCCCCCGAGAAACATGTCATTTTCATTTTGCTGCCTTGGTATTCCCTGGTCATTCCAGCAAGCTCCCGCCGGGGGCAAGCTTCTTTGACTAGAAAAGGCCATATGACTCTTTGCAGTGGCAAATATGTCGCAAGCGCGAAATTCCATGTTGACCATTACAGGACTGGACCTTGACTACCAAAGGGTTCTGTACACAGAACGGAGGCTAAATACGGTATCAAGACAGCTGGCAGATACGCAAATCCAAATAATACTCCATGTCAGGCAGCATTATAATATACCGTGCTTGCAGTCGACATGTTATTCATGTCTCCCAGCATCTTTTTCGGATCAAATTACTGGCGCTCTGTACAGGATACATTTCAGGACAGATGCTGTACTTTACATTTGTGCTCTTGTACTTCACGCGGTATCGCTCCTTTCAAATACCAATTGTTCCAACATTACTGCAATCCCTTGCGGTGGGAAGTACCAATGCCGTGGTACGTGACACCATGAGGATTAGCCACAGCGTGTATGGAGTACCAGGTATCTAGATAACTTGGAGGTTACCGGGTACTGCACATCGTTTCCGGTTCTCATTCCGACAATGTGACACGTCGAACGTGTTTACCAGGTGCGCTCGTGCATATTGTGTACTGTCGAAAAAGGATTCGCACGAGAAAGCAACGCCAGTGTCCTGCAAAGCAGGTAACTTGGTGTCAGCAGCACGATCCACTCGTGAATGCTTATTCGAGTCCAGGTACTTCGAGTATTCCATTACTTTATAATAATAAATGGTCTCGTGGATCTCCTCTCCATTAGTTACATTTTTAGGTAACTAAGTATTTGTGAACTAAAACGAAGTGCGGTAGGTCTTGGGTCCTGCGTCAGTTCTTCGATTTGCGCAAAGCATTCTGGAATTAGCCCCATTGAATCTCTCAATGGGTCAGAAAAAAGCAACAAATTCGGGGGAATTGAGAAAACCTGCACCAAATGCCCCAGTCTTGCTTTTCAGGTCGATTTAGAATTTTCCATTTTCACCAATGAGTGCTAAATACCACAGCACTTAGTTGGAATATCATTGGGACTGGCACAAACATCATCCGGTAGATCCGACGATCACTGTGTGACATTGCTGCAAGCGTGATGATCATCATACCCCGTGGCTTCGGATCTTCAACATTGTGAATGAAAGAGCGCGGGGAAGTCGCCCCAGTCCCAAGGTAATGACAGAATGATTTGGAATGCATGAAATACCAGAGGACGCCATCCCAGGAAAACTGGAACAAGAATTCCCCAGGAGCTGGGCCAGAGCGGTGATCGACGTAGGCAATTTCTGAAGGCGAAGCTGAGTGAGGCTGAATTAAGTCGGCACTGTTACTTGCAGTAGTTAACTGTGGATTCTCCGTGCTCCAGACTTGCCACCGGGAATAATGGCCTAGCTGTTTGTCGAACAGTCTTGGGACTAGGTTTGCTATGTCCTTGAGTACCTCTTTTTCCTTTCCTTTCTCCTTTTCTTCCCCTTTCTGTCGTTGCTATATTGGCAGATCAGCGATGCTCGTTGCCAGCCCCAGGGTAGTCACGATAGGAGCCTCCACCACTTCACCTCCGTAAAGTTTTCCATGCGAGATGAACCGCAGAAAACATGGGGTTGGAATTTTCTGGCCACATTTCTCCGTGACTGGGCGTGTGGATGGTATTTCCGTAATGCTTGTTCTGACGGTTTTTCAAAAACGAAATAAATACCACAGGTTATATTGGGTAACTTACGGTAATTAGATTTCACGGTGGTCGACTTCGTCGTTGGTACGGAGTATGGATATTCTGTGGGTTCCATACTGAGGCCCTTGCTTCCGTCTGCCGTGGGACCGTATCCTAAGCTTTTATAGCTTTGTAAAGACGTCCTACCTGACAGCGTCATGTTCTCAGAAGTAATATATCAACAAGTCCTCAGCTGTAGCACGGCAGACACTGTTTTAGTCTATGGAAGCTCTCACAGCAGACAATTTGAGGTGTTCTGTTGAGGTCGAATTAATGCAATGCCTTGCAGGGTAAAGTTTACTTGTAATACACAACAATACGGTGCATCCAGATGCTGGTTGAACCTTCTGGATTCTTTTGACACCTTCAACCCAAAATGTGAAAAGGAAAACAAGAATCCGCTATCAAGATAGTGGAGCGGGGTGGAAACCGGTGCCGAAAATGCCAAGATTTATTCCGCCAACGTTGGACGTAGGACGATTTCGCGTCTCTTTTCACTAGACTTCAAGGTCGGAAGAATTCTGCAATGCTGCAAACTGCCTCTGCCATTCGCCAAATCTTGACTCCATGCATTGTCTTTGATTTGCTCCTTGAAAATCATTCTGCGGCATTCGCAGCTACTCGGTAGTCGAAGCCCGTAAATCGTCTCAGGGAAACGAATTTCTAAAGTTCTCCGTTAATCCATCCAGGGCGGTGAAGTTTTGGTTGTGGGTGGGACAAGAATGCCAAGCCTAACTCCCATTGGGCAATTGACCAAAAATTTCGAACTTCACTAGTCCGCCAGACATCGGACGATCTCCCAGCAAAAAGCTCCCAAAATGCTTTCAACTCCCCGTCATAGAGCATTGCCGTCGCAAATTCAATTGACCATTCGTCTCCCATTTGACCATGAAGCGTAAGGCTGCTCCAGAACCAGACGGTCCTCGCGAAGAGGCGAAGAAAAGAGCACTGTCGATCGAGGAAGCCACCGCTCGATTCAAAGATGGGCTCTTTGAGAGAGCTACTTTAGAGAAATACAAAACTGCCTATGCTAATTCGGAACCGTGAGCACATCTTCTTACTGCTGTCCCAAATTTGATGATACTCATTTCCGCCAATTGACTTGATTGAATTAACGGAATACTCGTAGATACAAGCACGGTGTGATTTCTCCTCTTGTCGCTCCAGATCTACTCCGCGCTGTTCGCCGCGAAATCCAAGAACATTTGTCCTTCGCCGAGAAAGAAACCGACATCTACAAGATTTTTCAATCAGGGGACTTGGCAAATCTAGACGGATTGGATGATGCGTCGCTTGCACGATTGCCATCGCTCCTTAAGCTCCGCGATGCATTGTATTCTCAGCCCTTCAGAGAGTACCTATCCGAGGTCACTGGGGCAGGGAAACTCAGTGGGCGTAAGACAGATATGGCTATAAACGTTTATACTGGTGGCTGCCATCTGCTTTGCCATGATGATGTGATTGGCACCCGGCGTGTGAGCTACATCCTGTACTTGACAGACCCAGATGCGCCCTGGAAACCAAGTTATGGTGGAGCGTTAAGACTGTACCCAACGACGACGAAAACGAATATGAATGGAGAAGAGGTGAAGATTCCGAGTCCAGACTTCACTTTGGCAATCCCTCCTGCGTTTAATCAATTAAGTTTCTTCACGGTTCAGCCGGGAGAGAGCTTTCACGATGTTGAGGAAGTGTATCATGTTGAAGGCGAGAGTACTGAACAGGACAAAAAGGAACGAGTCCGGATGGCCATCAGTGGATGGTATCATATTCCACAGGAAGGGGAAGATGGTTACGAGCCAGGGCTGGAAGAAAAACTTGCTGAGCGAAGTAGTTTGCAGCAGTTGCAAGGACAACACGATGAGTTTGACCGCCCTAGACCACAGATTACGCAGTATAACGAATCATTCGATTCATCAGCTCCCGAGGGCAAGGGAAACCAAGCAATCACAGAGGACGAGCAAGACAGCGAGTTGACAGAAAAGGATCTAGGTTTCTTACTTCAATATATATCCCCGTATTATCTAACTCCAGATGCTAGTGGGGAGCTATCTGAGATTTTCGACAACGAGTCATCGCTCAGCCTTGAGCGTCTCCTCTCAGATAAATTTGCGTCTCGAGTGCGAGCATACATCGAGGGACAGGAGAAAGACGCTTCTGCCCTTCCAACCGTTTCCGATGAGATTGAAAAGCAAACGGACTGGAGAGTTAGCCAGCCACCCCACAAACATCGATATCTGTATCAGCAACCAAGATCAAATTGTGAGGAACAGGAGAAGACTCCAATCCAAGAGCTGATCGAAGATCTTCTTCCATCAAAGGCATTCAGAAAATGGCTGTCAGTTATCACCGGACTCAGCACTCTTGTTAACTATAACTTTCTTGCTCGCCGATTTCGACGAGGCCAAGACTACACTCTCGCCAGCGGATACGAAGGTGACTCTCCAAGACTAGAATTCACTATTGGCTTAACGCCCACTTCTGGCTGGGAGCAACAGAACGATGAAGGCGAAGGCGAAGAAGAAGACGTCCCAGAAGGCGACGAGGACCCGCCAAGCAATGGTTATGTGTCATCATCAAAGGGCAAGGCGGTGGAGGGCGGCCCACCTGTGGGAGGCTACGAGATCTACATGGCCGGTGACGATGACGAAGAAGACGAAGGCGTTGAGGATTCATCAAGCCTAACGGGCACGAAGTCCAAAGTAAACAAGACCAAGGCAGATCCAGCGATTTACAGGTCTGCAGCTGACAATGAAGATGATGGAATCTTGTTTAGTATGGGCGCTGGGTGGAATCGGATGAGCATTGTTCTGCGGGATCGTGGAACATTGAAGTTTGTCAAGTATGTAAGTCGCTCTGCGAAGGGCGATCGATGGGATGTTACGGGAGAGATTGAGGTCAAGTTTGACGACGACGATGATGATGAGGAGGAGGAGGAGGAGGAGGAAGAAGAAGAAGAGGAAGAACAACAAGAAGAAAACGACGACGACGACGAGGATTAAAGAATAACTTAGTCGATTAGCAGGTTTTGTATCTGTGCTGTACGTCTAGAGGACCCCGACCACCGCATTTTCTATGTATAATATGTTTCTAGGATAAGGACGGCGAGAGTGAAGTTTTCCTCTCTCGAATGTAAACTGCTTCTTTACCCAGAAGATAGAAGGCAGGGGTTTTGAGTATTTCTCGATGCCTTGTGCCAGGCAAATTTCACAAAATGCGCAATAGACACTTTGCAAATCTCTCGATCTAGCCCAACTTTTAATCGCTTTACAAGTTTATCCAATTTATTCAGGCCTTCGAAAATGTATATGAGCCTATGTCTAGACTCGATAATCTACTCTATACTATGTACCTAAAGAACACCAATACCATAAAGCCAATGGACCACCCAATTGCCAGCCGCTCCGTTCATTCATCCTCATCCCTATCAGCAAACGGCCAATGCCTCTCAATCATCTCCCTCGCTTCTGGCTCCGCGGCCATTAACACTTCCTTCTTGAAGTCTTCGCTTTTCTCCTTCACAACGTTATACATTCCAGGTGGCACCCATCCATCCTCAGCCACCCCAATAGCCATCCGTGACTTCTCCATATCCTTGTCACAAAGGATTTGTTCCGCTTCTATTTCAAAACACTTGTCGATCTCTTCTTGCTCATATGACAAGGGGCACAGAGGAGGAGGGGACGTCTCGAGATAGCCAGACTCGCTTAGAAGATTTGGCCAGCGTTGGGTCGCCCGTATCAGATCGGCCTTTAGGGTGATGTTGTCTCCTTCCCAGGGATCTGTCGCATGTTGGAAGAGTTTCTGCTTCAGAAATACTTCTGGGTGCGTCCATGCGCGAAGATGGTTGGGGTTGGACTTCTCTGTGGCAGAGATGTAGTGGAGGTGAGTGTGGCGTCGACGGTAAAGCTCCTTTGCCGCGGCTTGTTCGTCGGAATCCAGTGCGTTGAAGTTCTGGGGCAGTTGGGGTTCAACTAGGTTGTCAGACTCCTCGTCGCCGTAGTTTGGAAGTGTTTTGGTGGTCTGGCTTGCAGAAAAAGAGGTAAGATAGAGCAGTGTTGCCAATCTATCAGTCCTTTGATATCAAATGATTCAGAGATGAGGATATTGTTCGGCTGAAGGTCAGCATGTCGTAAGGTAGGGCGATTGAGGTAACTGCCGTGACGTGGAGCAAGGTATTTGGTAATTTTCAAGTAGTTTGTTAGATTGGCAATGTGCGCTGCAGGAGATACTTTTTCAAAATTATATATCTCCCTATAGAGTGGCTCATATGGAAATCTAGACTGCGCGTATTGTCTTGCCCAGAGAAGCTCTCTCTCTGCACCAGCTAAGAGAACTTCTTCAGAGCTTCGATCTATATCAAGTAGTTACTAATGAGTTTTGGTGAGCAATAGACAGGAATAGGATGCACCACATACACGGTTGCCGGTCGATTGGAAGATTCGACCGCTCATTACGCCACCACTTATACCACTCTCACCATCGATTTCAATCCTTTTGGTTTGCGGATCCAGGTCTTTTGTATAGTAGATACTCCCGCTCGCCGGAAGTTTGATAGAAAACATTCGCGCCTCCATCACCACAACTTCGCGAATCAGATGGGACCGCTGAGCATCGGTCATTGAATACCATACACACCCTGCCTCCTGGCCAGACATCTTTTCCATTATAATGTATTCAGTTCCGACTTCATTATCATCAGAAGTGGAATATCGGAAGACTTGAGGAACCGGGATACCGTATCGTCTCACAAAAGTCCATCGTACATAGCTACATACCTCACTAGCAATAGTGTACCGCTTTGGTACAGTTGCTGGGTACGGAAGACGTGCAATGACTTGAAGTCCATCAAGCATACTGATCTCAAAAGTGCGATTGAAGCCGCCTTCCGCAAGTTTCCTGATGTTGCACACGTCTCTTTGTGTACGGCCGACGGCTTCAGCTGCCACCCGCTTGAGCTGCGTGACGTTAAAGGGCAGCCGGCGCTCGGCTAGCCGCAATGTCTCGTTATAGCTTCTTAAAGGGTTAGATAAAGTGTGCAAAAGTCTGGATTCTCCGACTATACTCACAGCCATCATCCATGTATACATGTTATATAGATCTTTCAGGTTTGATAGGGTCTCTGCTGCTGCTGCGGCTTTCCTTGCTGTAGTGAAACATCTGGCCTTGAGTAATGACCGTCGTCCAATGGCAAAAGTAGAAAAATAAAAGATAGGTCTTCTTCTGCATCAACATGATATATGTAGATTGGTAGTTATGTATCTACATCCGAGAGTGGATTGCTACGAAAAGGGGGTTTGGATAGCTACTGTATGAGAATGAAATGATTGCTACTGTCAAAGCTCTGGTTTGTTTCCATACAAAAGATGCTTAACTGTGTACATATAGTAGTTACTACATAGCAGCCCGTAATTATGCTGTAATTTCCAGTATTAGCAGAAAATGCTGAGTTGCATCTCCATCAGACTGCTGAGGTTGTTGCTAAGAATGATATGAAGGTTGAAGGCAGAATGTCTCTGCGATGGTCTTCAATGCAGAACTGAATGCCATCGATACTCTCACCCTTCGCCCACCCTCTACCCTTCAACAACTTGAGAGAAACTCCGTCAAACTTGCTCCACAGGAAAGTAACACGCGACTCAATCGTAAGGTTGCGGGCAGAACCCTATACGACATATGATGTCATCTCTGGCCGTAGTCAATGGTTTGCCTTTTTGATCTTGAGCTTCGTTTGGTTGACCGGCATCCGTCGGGTGGTTTATCCTGCTGTCTGTCGCTCAAACTTCCCGATCCCTGGCCTGTACTGGAGTCAGTCCTTGAAAGATATCAAGTTTGCGACCAGAAACTCGAAAAGGAGATGGCAGGCTTCAGTACATATCTCCCTCAACGGAAAGGAAGAGTTGACCCAGATCCTTTTTGCTGGGCTCCACGCGCAGAGATCCATGTGCCAGCCCTCCTCGATTTGATAGCCATGGTGCTACTAGGAAACCCAGGTTGTCCCGGAACCGGCTCACCTGCCGATGGAGAGAGTTCTTCCCTTCCCCCCCCAAAATGGAGTCCCCAGGAGAACGTGGAGACTCCAACAATAATGAAAAGTTTCCCCAACGTTTGCATGTCGAGAATGGTTCACCTATCAAAGTGGTGAGTCCCAGCACGTTGGGTAGAGTTCGAGACATGCACTTTGACTTTCGACTGCTTTGATCCTGCTTCAAGAAAAACTATCCCCCGTGGACATCGTGGCTTTCCATGATTCTGTCGTGGGGGCAGCTCTAAGTTCGAAGAGATCTTCATCTCAACGTCAAAGATTTTCCTTGATAGATCGACTTGTTCCCGCATCCTGCCTGCTGGAGTCTTGGGTCCATGGGATTGCATCGTTATATGTCTCTTTGTAGTATCCGCCTGCATCCTAGCGCTGCCTCGAATCCCTCAAACCCCAGTCACGCTCGGGCCAGAAAGGTTTCTCGACGTCCGTGCTCTTCCAAGTCAAACATGGTAAACCACATGGGGCATGACGCGCATAATACATTAGTTATACCTGTAGCGTCATGATCGAGGCGGAAAATCCTATAGAGAAAAAAAGGGCAAAGAAACGAAAAGAGAAAAGCTGTTTTGTGCTCCGTTCCCACAGGCCGATTCAAACTGCTAGATGCTCATAGCAACGGCAAAGACGAGGGACCATCCTGTGTCATCGAATGCTACGGACGCGCGTACTCGTCATGCTCGAGCTGGGCCGCTTCCTGTATGCAACGTGCAGTTGACGAGCATCATGCCTTGGTAGCTGAAGTATATGTTCTCATGATTAAGATCTGAGCATCGAAGACGTATACTGATACATCTATGAAAATTAGATTCAGAGAAGAGCCAGAAAATGTCATCAAGAATACTGATTTCTCACATAGCCAAAGTTCACAGATTTCCTTGGACTCACTGATAGTAGTAAACTGCTGCTGGTAGTTACTATACATTGTGTTATTGTATTCCCCAGCTTCCTGTCGTCCCCTGCTGAAGCATCAAAGGTTGAAAGCAGGTTCATATGCCGCACACTGCCGGCGATGATGGTCTGGACTTTGTTGACAGTTCTCATGTATAGTATGTATTGCAATCGTGACGCTGTTCTCGTATACGAATGACAAGGTTGGCGTCCATACTAGACCTCGTGGATACTAAGTATGCACCCATGCTGACTTCTCAGAGAGCTCTATCCCAGCGTATATCTTCTGGGATAAAATGAAGTTGAAAAAAAGAAGGCCGAGGGACGAATCTTAACCCCCATACCTACTCCTTAATATACGGCTGTACTCACTTCGTGGCCAGCCTTGACGAATAATATTACAAGTATGTCTTCACAATCCGCAGCTTTCATGGTCTGTTGAGAAGTAACTAACTAGATACATCAGTACATACTAATGCCCAAACCATCAACTAGGCGCCACTGCATCTGAAACGTTCCAAGACCACCCCGTTCCCTCGTGTTCGGCCAGTGGAGCTGGGTTTGCTTCTTGATCCATGGCCACATGGTTATTCCTTGCTTTGCCGATCAAGCCGTCTCGGATCTTAGGTAACAAGAGCATGGGGGCCCTCAATGCTCGTCGTGATATAGAGCAGGGTTGGGGAATGAAATTTTACTCTAGGGCCAAGTCGTGGTTTATGCATGTAAGTATGAGGTTGGAGAGCCTGTATAGGCTACTATAACTAGCGGACGGAGGATGTATGCAGCCACTGTGTCCCTCGTAAGGCTGATGGATGCAAGACGCTAGTTAATCAACTTCACACGTATTACTCGAGAGAAATCATGGGTTATTGCCCAATTCTCCGTGCTGAACATGGGCGCGTTTCACTCATCGGAGCGGGCACGGAGTCCCTCCACCCCCAGAAATTTTCCTTAGTGAATTGGTGATACTTGAAGAGGTTAGGCGTCGAACTGGTGAAGGCTGACTGTAGTTCGCAAAGGGTTTAAGGCTCTGGTCACGGTTCGAAGTCTCTGATAACCACGGATCTCGACACGCGACCTAGAAAGACTCGGACGTATACCAACCAACAGCAGCGCCCTCTAAGGGATTACTCAGTGAGACTGAAACACCATAACCCTTGTACTCTCAACACCGAATCTCCTCCGTATACACACAGTTGAAGGGAGTGTGAGTTGATACAAAGGTGGCTATTTCGGACATGCGTACGATATACCGAGCCTTGTGGTTCCGGTTCGGCGCGGTTAACTTGGATGGTAGTTATAGTCTTCCCACATCCAAAAAGGAGAGCAACCAGCACAAGATGTTCCTTTGCTGTGAGGACATGATTGGCTCGTGAGATGATGAAGTAGAAAACGTGCCGTTCTGGAGATCATCCGCACAAATAATGCCATTTCCAACCCACAGTGAAGGCCAGTCCTCTTCTATTGTTACCTCAACTGGTGTAAGACTTTTGTTTTGGACACCAAGGCTAATACTCTGTCCTGCTCGTACAATGTGCTAAACCGGGTTTTCAAAAGCCAAAAAACTTCGTGGTTAACGTTGAATGGATTTGCATTCCGCTGTCTTTTTGATTCTTAAACCTGTCATTGCTTCCCAGCTGCCATTTAGTCCAGAACCACAACTTCTTCGCGAGAAACACATTCCCCCCAACAATTGCCTAACGTGGTGGAGCTACGTCTAGGCACCACCACTGCTTGCATCGCTCAGTCGCGTTTCGAGAGCCCTCGACGTCCTGTTGGATTCTGGGAGCTTCTTGGTATGTATGATCCTGACCTTTGACGAACCATGCTATCTGCGGAAACTGGAACGTGGATGCGCCAAAGGCAATAGAGAAGTGAAATGGAAATGATTCATCATACTCCGTACGGAGTAGACGTGATTGTTGAAATTGAGGCTAGATGAAATTTTTAGCGCAAATGTCATCAAGAGCAATGCTGAAGCACGGCCAGCAGAATGAGTAAGTGTTATATAACACTCCAAGCCTGTGAGATCGAGATGTGGCGGTGTTGGCTTCCGCCCTGAGGATCTGAGAGCCCATTTTAGTTCAAACAGTAGTTAATAGTAATAATGAAAAGCACGCCACGAAGATCTGTGAGGCGAGGCGATCATTACATCCCAGCATCACTCCTTTGATATCCGTTATGTCTCGTAGCATAAATCGAAGTTTAAAGTTGACAGCATCAACAAAAAGCTTTCTCTGCCTTGTCTGTGGTTATGCGAACCGGAGAGAGCCGTCTGTCCTCTCGAGAGTCAGGCAGCGGAAAGGCAATCGGAGGTATGCATTGCTGGCTTCCACGGCACGATGAGATGAAGAAGCTCCCTGTATGACGAATTGATAGATCACGGATAGTCCACGCAGACTAACGGTGGCCAGCAGGAGAGATTGGAATTAGTGATGCAGGGCTGGCTGGTTCCTTGACAGCGGAGGACAGACGAGAAAAGCATCTGAATTTTCAGTCGTATTGTGAGCAAAGTCACTAGTTACCTGAATCAAACATGTAATATGTATCATAATGTATTTGAATGCGTTATTACCGTATTGGTTTTGTATTCGAATATAATACATACAGTTCTTACCATAGTATCCCACAACAATCAGGAGTAATAATACATAAGAAATACGGTGGCCTTCCCCCTTCGGAAACGCTCCCAGCCGCCCTCGTGGTTGTGGATCAAGAATGGAGAAGGTGTGGGACACTAACCCGCATTAGGATAGTGTTTGGACGGGTGAATGGATAAGGCTCCATTTATCCCTGAAAAAGTAAACTTAAATGTGTGCATAATTTGTTGACTAATGTCTTGGCGCCCTGAGCCCTAGCCAAATGCGGCCGCAGTGGGGTCTTCTCCGAGACTCCATATTTGATCTCAGTGTCTGTGGCCCCGCTGCCTTTTTTGTGTTTGGCTAGAAAGGGAAGAACATTCTCTCGTCATGTATGGATTTTGAGTCTCCGATGCGCTCTTTACAAGTGGATTGATAAGTCTCCTTTTCCAGACTCGCCGAGTTTGAAGTGAAAAGAAATGGATCGATCGAGCATGCATTACGACAACTGAGCCATCTGTTGGCCATCAAAATTCATACCACAAATTCAAAAAGGTCATGGTGGGAGAAGGAATGGGTTGGTGTTGGTGTGTCCGCGGGTACCCCTCTCCTAGTCGAGTAACTCCATACTGTGTACTCCGTACGGAGTACATACCTGTACGGAGTAGTCTGTGCGGGATAGGCACCTTCATCGTGGCCCCAAAGCGAGGTAGCGGAAACGAGGTATTAACTACATAGGTAGCTACATTATATTTAAACTATTAAACATTAGGGACCCCCTAGACTTCACGTGCAAGATTAGCTAACACCGTACCGTACCTACATACATCCAACAGTACATAACTACCTAGTGGGTACCTTAGATCGGCAGTAGTAAGAAATGATCTCTGATTCTCTGAATGGTCGCATTGGAGCGGGAAGAAGGGGGTTTTCCCGTCGGCTTCCAAACTTGGCGTGCAACTCGAAGGAGCCGTCTGGCTAAAGGCTTGAACACACACAATTCAATTCGGAGGGCAGTTCTGTGATTGTTGAAGGACGAATTATCTGCTTAAACAGACACGTGTGACTTGAGATGAAATGAATGGGGCCAATGCTCCACAAAACATGTGCGAAAAGAAAAGCAACACAAGAAAGCAGGTACAGTGTACGAAGTACTGCGTATTCTGTAAAACAATGCACTGAAAACAACCAGCTTTGATCATGGGGAAGTTAGCTATTAGTTATCTCACTCCTAGAACAACACTACTATGTAAAGGAGGTCCGTCGTCCACATTCCCTGTATCTTCATTAGGCCGTTTTGCTGACAATATACATATGTCAGTAGACACATGGTTCATCTTCAGCAATGACGACAGCAAGTGCACTGAAAATGAAGTCATAACATGGGCAAAGCCGCTCTTCGGAAATGCTGCATTTTCCATGATGGAGTCGTTGAGAACCTGTCAACTTGCACTCCGTTCATTGTTGACAAGTTGTACCCATGGAGTCCGCCAGATGCTGTTCCATACATGCTCTGGTCATAACGTTGGTAAAGTATATCCGGTATACATCAACCCATACAAAGAGGAGTTCAATACAATACCGATACAATGGCTGTACTCCGCTGCGTGTACCTGTGACTATCCAGGCGCGTGATAGCGATTCATTGGCGCTGCACTTCAAAAGCAAATTCGATAGTTCTCCCAATGCGGGCTGAATTTGTATGTATGAATATAGATTACTTCGTATATATTCCGTATATAACTATGTAACTATAACTACATGGGTGGAAGATTCCAAATGACAACGTGTACTTATACTGAACATGGAGGATTCAAATTTGATGAGGTATCGGAGCAGACTTAACACCAGTAAAATCTTTAATTTCTCTTTACATAAGTGTGCTTGGAAGCTTCTATTTCCCGCGCAGGACCAATAGTTATGTGATCCACCAGGGAAGGTTCTCCGAGACGAGGGACTTACACAGTATAGGCAGTAACTACGGCTCCCTCGACGATACCGCGTATCTACAAAGAGGGCTGTATGTACTGTAATTCCACATATATTACGCACGGTTTCACAAAGACACAGAAGGTTTGCATCAGCTTCTTTACCTTTCACGATCTTTATGTATGCTTGATTGCCATGGTTAAATATGATCTTTTAACTTGAATGGGGACTCCAGAGAATACATATTACATAAAAAATCTTGAAAGTGTCAGTCTTGCTGACTTTCTCCCAAAGTTCCGATCAAAGCGTGGTTACTTCGACCTTCAAAGTTTCGGTTTTCCCATGACGTTACCATTCCGAACAGAACCATTACCCAAGCATCTTCCCCAAACCCAGTTGTTCCGTAATACCATACACATACATACATATAATAATTACCATAGTAGTGACACCAGCACTGTCCAGCTGCTCCAGATCTCATTATCCTTTGCTATTCTTCTTCCTCCTCGACCAACTACCCTGGTCCTTTCAAAGATCAAGTCTCACTGTCTCTGCTCTCTAGCGCTTCCTTACTATCCTCCATCTCGCTTACGGACTTGGTCCTTCAATTTTGAACGACCATCAATCTTTCCTCTCACTGCTGGTTCTCCTGAACCACCAGGTTGTTTTCCATCTCGCTCGACACTGGACGCCAGCTACTCGTCCTAAATCGCTTGACTCGCGGCAGACGTTGAGCGCTTCTCCCTTTACAAAAAATGACAGCAATGGAACTCACGGGCCCTCCTCACCGGCCCTGGGAGGATACGCGCACTGTCCAGCAAGGTCCACAACCCCAAAACGCTCGAATCCTTCCTTCGATCTCGACGTTGACAGCGAATATGTCCTTGGGCCCTGTCGCCTCTGCAGAAAAGTCGCCAGGCCAGGCTACACTTGAAAGAGACTCGGGGAATTGGTCCATGTCTCAAAGCGCCCGTATGCGGTCCCCCTTTCCGTGTCCTCTCTTGACTTTCATGTTTGCGAACGTACTTGCGTCTACTTGTGCTTTGTTTTTTCTCTTGATTGAGAGCTCATGAATCCGGCTAATGCTAAATGAATAGGTTCATCAACATACTCAAGTACGACGAACGGCGCCAACGGATATCATCATGGCACTTATATTCCTTCCTCGCAACCACCGCAAATTCATGCCGAACAATCCCGCGCTCCAGTTGCAGCGAGTCCAGCGCAATCACCCAGTTTCTCCTCACAGCCACCGAACACAATGTTACCATCTATTAATCAAACGTTCGAAGGAACACAGCGCTCAGAATATCCCGAATCACGCCGCAGCAGCATTGACAGCAGGATGAATCAAGGTTTGAGCTCTCTGGCACTGAATCAGACATCACCATACCATAGCGCGAATGTGTCTCAAACTTCCATAGTGTCTAGTCTGCAGCGAGAGCGTGGTATTTCTGGCGATTATGGAAAATCGCCCAATACTCACCGTGGACCCCGTTATGTTGGAAACCAGCCATTATCGCCGTTGGGCCCTCGGGCGGGAGAACATCGAAGCTTTCCCGCTGGGCGAACTGCACCCGCAATCAGCTCTAATCCGGAAGCAAAAATTTACAACGCTGAAACTCCGATCCCGGGTATGCCGTATGCTTTTCCCGACCCCTTCGTTGCTCGTCCGTCAGAAAAATCTGGTCGCCTATCGGACCAGATTTCTCGACGCGATAGTGGTGCCGAGTCTCTTGCAAGCAGCAGGTTCACCAACGATAGTCGGTTACCGCAGGGACAGCAAGGTGAGTACATTAAGCCGTTTGGTTCTGCGTTAATGTGTATATGTATCAATCAAATTACAGCGAATGCACATTACTGACTATCAGCAGAATTACCACAGAGCGTACACCATCATTCTCTGCATCATAAGCAGGTTCGGAATTTGATGGGCGAAAATGAGCCCACCAATGGTTCTACCCCGTACAGCAGAACCCCAGAATTAAGGGTATCTCACAAGCTAGCTGAACGGAAGCGACGTAGTGAAATGAAGGATTGCTTCGAAGCGCTGCGTACCCGGTTGCCTTCTACTCAAAACAACAAATCCAGCAAGTGGGAGACACTGAACAGAGGTACGTCAAGAGTTACTTATAAACAAGCTTTAATACACGGTATTCCGAAACTGCTCTCTGGACACCTCCCTCCCGTTTCAAAGGATAAGATAGCTTACTCTCATGTAGCAATGGATTACATATCTCAACTTGAAAAAAATCTTGCGCAATCTCAACAGGAACGAGATCAATTACGCTCAGAGCTCGAAGAGCTTCGGCGATATGCCGCCCAACAGCAACAACAGCCAACACTGTCAAGACAAACTTCTGCGTTTGATCTACCTCACCCACCCCCAACACTGCAGCCAAACGGCATGGCAAGTGCGTCTCAACCATCGGGCTCCTTGTTTTCCTCACCATTCTCAGCGGGATCTAGTACATCGCTAGTACCACCGCCCACACGCCATTCTGTCCAGGAACCATCAAGAACACTACCGCCGCTAATGAACCCTAGCCTTGCTCCAATGCAGGGCGTGCAGTATACTGAAGAAAGAAGATAATCGTCCAAGCAAACCCGTTATTTCCTTTTATACTCCTGCCATATCTCTAGCCGTCTTATTATCATTACGTACTCAATCATTTTGCATTCGTCGTTTATATACCCCCGTAAATGCTCTTGCGTTGGAATTCGGCAAAAAATGCCACACGGCCACGGAGGTCATTCATACATTATTTACCCTTTCGTTTGTTTGCAAATCATCGGCCTCCCCTACCTTTAGTTTACGACTATTACCAACCTCCTAGTCCCAAATCACCAGGAGGTACGAATAGGGCAATTCCACCACTATGCCTCTCGGCTTTGTTTCCTTCACTTTCCTATTCTGAGAATCTATTTTCTTTCTTAGTCTTCGATATACTACATCTATACCCCATTCCTTTCTACTTCCTTCTGCATCTTCCAATGGACTTGCCATGCCCCCTTGGCTTACCACCTTGCCTTATTTTACTGTAACCTTCTTTCGATCATCTTCTTGAAAACACAACTTGTCTTCTAATACTATTATTTCGGTCTGCAAATTATGATTTGGATCTCATTTCGGCTTCCCTGCAATCTATTCAGTTGAATATGGTATCAGGGTAAATGGGTTTGGTTCATTCTGAACATCATGCACACGGCGTGATTGGAACTTGAGTCTTGGATGGAACATTTTCACCACCAGAGAAAAATGAAATCTTTTGTTTTCATTTGTTGCGGATTTGTCTACCTGGCCACTTCCTTTGTTTGTTGTACGCACAATGGTTCTTTGAAAGACAATTTTAACTTCTTCAGTCCGTTCTTATCCCCGAGACAGAGCTGGGGGCTATTTTCACTTGTCCATGATGATCACTGGACAAAAAAAAAGTTTAGTAGCTGAGACTATCTTTGTTCTTCCATTTCTATCAGAGCTGGGCGAGCGAGATCTTTCCACCTTTTGGCCTTATTTAGGCTTTGTTGTTGGTTGGCGAGGCGTACGGGGTGTAATGGATGGGTTGTTGGGCGCTTGTTTACATTTACTGTAACATCTATAATATATTTTTGGTGTCTATTATTCACTTATTACCTTCATAGGTTCTTGCAATTTTGTTGTTGTGTTTTGTGTTTTTCTCTGTGATTTGACTGCAACTTGCTATGGAAACAGTCTCTATGGACTAACTATGTAGCTAACAACTGCTGCAAGTGCATCTCCAACTGTAGGTTTGGTATGTGTACTTTGTAAGGCGTGTCAGATTGGGCAGGAAGCAATGTATATGTACATGTTGTACCTACATATGTATCATCCTATCAATTTGGAGGTGTTGTATACATAGTACCCCACCAACAATGCTGACTTCTATTCACATTATCCTGATTGGACGAGTTCTCATGTTGGAAAAGATATTAGTAGTCAAGGTACTGTACATTTGTAGATGAGGAGATGTGTACAAATGAATTCATATAAAAAAGAGGCATTCTCAAATGCCAGAGGAGGCTGTGCTATGATGCTTCACTAGTTAGTTACTATATTTTCTTTTTCTTTTATTTTGTAGTTAAAGAAGGCTTGAATAAATGAATGCACCAGGTAGCAATCATTTCTCTCTCATCTTTCCTTGTCCTGCGAGCTTAATACCACAGAGGGGTGAGGTAACATGTTGGAAACATCATTTGATGCAATGTGAGGATCAAGAGTGGAAAGAAACTATCCTATCTGCTTGGAAACAAGAATGACAATCGGAAAGAAGACTGATCGACTTGAGACCTTTTCTCCAGGTGCACAGGGACACGTTTGAATTAATTTTGAGATATGTAAGAACACTCAGGAGTCAGAATCGTCCAGCATAGCGTGTTCCTCGAACTGGAAAGCCTTGCATTTTCATGAGATCAATGGTATGAGAAGCTCTAGTCAAAAGGACCTACAAGAACGCTTATTTCACTCATGGCGATTCTCACCCCGAAATCTGCAATAATTTTGAGCTGTTCTTGTTCAGGAGAGTCTCTCGAAAGAGAAACATAACTGGAGAAGTAAAACTGCACTTTATATCTAGTCCATATTTCAAGAGGCTACTCAGTAAATACTGTAAGTGTTTCATAGAGTGGACGAAGCCGACGTACGGTACATTCACTTCGGAGCTCGTTCTGTTGAAGGTTTTGGGAAAACGAGGAGGGCACTTCAAGTTTGCCGATTTAGCTATCGCCAGCACGACAAATGATATAACTGAGATCCCTGCTTGGGATATCTTCGGAAAAACAATGATGGATAAAAAGCTGGCAATCCTGCTGTGGTTCAAGATAAATGTCACTGGCGTGCCGCAACATACATATCTTGCAATCTGATTTCAGGGCGAGGATTTGTGCCATTCCTTGCGTCTTATGGTGTACTAGATTCTTTATACCGCTCCGAGCCGATGACCTCCTCATGCTACCTTGCAGTGGTCTGACTGCAGTTTTCTCAGAATTGAAAACATGCTGGACAAAATTTCGAACCCTGTGGAACCAGAACAGTTCCACCAGTTGTATAACCTAGATAATTATTTGTTTCGTAGCGCAAGACTAAGTTGGCTTGAACAAAACAACGTTCTTCCAAGGGCGATTCAATCGAAATAGCCAGGTTAGGTGGCAAGGCGGCTGCAGGGTGAGACTTACCAACCGAACTTGTCGTCGTTGGAGCGTCTGTGGGTCATTTCTTCGGAATCGAGGGGGGGGGAATGCAATAATCCTGCCATCGCAATGGCAGAGACACTAAAATGGTGTTTGAAAAAAGACAAAAAAGCAGTACACACGAGGCGATAACGGGGAACGGTCCATCAGGCTAGACACATTTTCCATTAGCAGTCATTTTCAATATTTCAGTTAAGTAAAATAAAGGATTTGGACATGTCAATTTCTCATCATGATTTATCCTTGAGAATTGGGGGATTGGCTCAAGCTGATCTTGAAGAGTGGTTGCATGTGTGGAGTATCGCAAGTACCCACTGTCTTCTTGTAGGTCTTGATCCACAATGAGACGCAATTCTGGCATCGCATCTGTAGCACATATACAGCAAAGCTGATGGGAATATAGCACAGTGCAAAATCATTAGATGATGATTTGACTGAGCTCCTGCAGCATCATAATTTTATAACTGTCTGACTGTTGTAGCTCTGGTCAGTGATACCAGCCATTCCATTGTGTATCTTGTACTGTAGCGGTAACTTGATGCCAGCTTCACCTTTCCTAAGAGTACAAGTGTTGCTAGGCCAAGTTGGAAGCAAGCAAAGTGAATCTGATGTTTGGGAATTAGTTAGTCAACACATAACTACAGGAAAATTACTGGCTAACTACATTCAGACTAGCACCAGCTGATTAATGAGATTAAACATTGCTTACTAATGAGCTTAAGTGAACGACGAGCAAGCAAACGTCACTTCCACCACACCTTCCATCTGATCAAACCCAAGCTGACAGCTCTGGGTTGATTTGAACAAGATGTCACGATCGCACTCTTTGTCTTTCTTTCCTCATGATGGGACCTAAACACACACTTGCACAGCGCGTACAATCTACAAGAACCTCATACTATCACTTATAGATGCCAGCCACTGCAATGGATCCTTCTAGAGAGCATATGCCCACTTACCAAACCCCGGGAACTCCCCCACGTCCTCCATACTCCCCAGTCACTCCAGTCATGGCGCATACAAGACTGTATCCGGCTACAGGCTCAGAAAGTGTGATGCCGCCTTATGCAGAGCAAACTATGGCGACAGGAGAATTGCCAACTTCCGTCGTTGGTTTCGTTTCCCAGTCTGCTAGCAATATAAACAGAGAAGTCGCCACTGATGTTTCTCAAACGTTGCCTTCGCCTGTTTTTGCACCTGAGCCAGCACCGGTTCCTATATCTGAATCTGACAATCCGGATGCCATTGCCCTCCGTTCGGCCATATCCGTTTTACAAGTTCAGAAGCAGCAAGCTCTTCGCGATATCAGGGCGTTGGAGGAGATGAAACAAGCTGCTACCGAAAGTCCAGAGGCTTTTGCGCGAGAAGTTATCAGCGGAAAATTGACAGTGACAGAAGGTGGAATGAATCTCTTTCGGCCCCAACCTTTGGAAACGGATGGCGGTGAGAATTCGGAGCACGGTGATAAGCACGATATGCATATGCACGTTGGTGGAGACCAACAGAAGAAAAGGGAAAATTCAAGTGTCAAATTTGGCCAAATTCCGAAGCCACAGGATATTGTGAGAATGCCACCCATTAATTGGGCGAAGTATCATATCGTTGGCGAGTCGCTAGACAAATTACACGAGGAACAACGACGGAGACCGTCCGCCGGGGAACCACGCAAAGAGATGCTTACACCGATCCAAAGAGCGCCGGAACATGTGATAGCTGCGCCATACAGGCCCTTCACGGACAAGTTAGATTCCCCGATGAAGACCAGAAGCTCAAACAAGCGAAAAAATGAACAAAGCTAATATGGCAAACCCCTTTCCCAATTCGTCCAATTTTGATTGCAAATTTAATGGCTTCGTTTACTACATAGCAATGCTTTGAAGACTTTCACGGAATTGGCCACTTCGACGAACTGGATCGAATACTATTTACTTTCCCTCTGCCGTGACTCCCTGGCTTCGATTTTAATTTAAACCACGAGAAATTACACAACTGCATTACGGGTTTGTTGCCGGCTGCAGGGTGTTATGTATCAGCCCTACGTTAGTCCATATGGCTTCGGCTGTGCATTCGGGGCACGCCACGTTTTTGAAGTCGTAATCTGCGGCATTTCTCCCGTAAATCGGACTGTCGGCCCTTGTTGCTCCCCACGCCTTTCTAGCTCTCCACCAACTTGGATCTGTCGGGTAATACTTCATACATACGTAACACAGTTTCAACCTCGTTGGGATGCTGGGCCCCAGCCTCCAGCATAGGAGCTGTTGCCTTTCAACTCCGTTATAGAAGAGCATATGCGTGTCATTAAGCCCATAGGTTGCTCGGCCGAGAACTTTAGCCGTGAGAGCTAGGCAAACTTGAGAGGCGCCGTCCAGTTTTTCGAAGATTCTTTCAAGGACGTCAGAAGGTAGAGTATCAAGGTTTGGTGTCTCATTCGCTGGCAATGTCTGTGTTTCTATCGACACTTGGGAGAAAATCTATGCCAACGAAATGATAACAAATGTGTTAGCGAGTGAGTTTTCGAATTCTCGTTCCATAACTAAATCGTGTCAAGGTTGTCTTTGCACCATTCTTTGCTTTTGTTCCCTCAGCTCCACCGTATTTCAAATGGAATGATACTTACCATCGGGTTCGCAAAGAATGCAAAGATACGATCACGTCTGTTTCGCGAGGATCTATGTCCCCGGTCGGATAGCTCGATGCGATGTCTGAATTGCATGGGATTCGATGCATTCACGCTTCCTTGGGTGCTCGCCATTCTTGAGTCTCCTGTCACCCGTGGAAGGTTATGAAACTGATGATACATCGTCGGGATGTCTTGAACCCAAAGGTCTTGTGCAGCGGGATTTCTTGTGACTATCTCCATTGACGGCTGACGTTCCACCAGGCCTTGGCTTGGGATATTATTTCTATTGGCACTATGATGAATGAATCATAGTTAGTATTTTCTTCCTTGTTCTTATGCCAGTAAGGATTTCATAGCGATTTGGCCAATGGAATGGAGTGGAAAGCCACTGCTTCTTTTTCTCTTGCATCTCGTCTTCTAAACCCTTCGTTCTTCGCTCTCTCCATGCGACTGGTGTAAAAGCACAAATACTGAAAGCAAAATATGGCCACTTACTGGCTATGAAACTCCTCAGCCCTTTCAATTTGCCCTTCAGTTAAAGCTGAATTAGGTGCATCTTCTTCGTCTATCCTATTCGAACCAGTGAGGACAGTGTCCCCTGGACTGTTATCGATATCATCCATTAAGGTGCGCAGTTGTGGCAAACGAGAATGAATGACTGCAGAGATGCCTCTAGAGGTGATGAAATCAATATGAAAGCAAATGTGAAGCTTGAACACGACCTAGCTTGACAATTGAGGCAAAGTGAGACATCAGAACACTTAACAACGTGACCCAAATACTTTCCCCTCACCTCTCAATGGCTCTTTCCGATACTCACGTGAGCTGGGAAACTGAATGTATATGTGTCTGTTCTTTGTGTTTGCATTTTTGAAGGAGGAATACTGTGCATCACATCTCACAAATAAGGGAACAGCAGCCATGAAGAGGAATGTATCAATTACCTACCTCTGCAAAGGATCATGAACAGCAAGCTCGAATATTGCCAAACTTCCGTCATATGTGCTCCCACCATCCTCGTGGAGCACGCCTGCATATATGCCGACTCTCGTTGATTCCTCACTAGTTGCAGCATCTGCCGAATCAGTCGTGACATTTATGTCGGCGGGATTGCCATGACCGCGCGTTGCTACTTCGTTTTCGGGATCTTTCGTGATATTCACATCAGCGGCATTGTTGTTGTGGGTGTGGCTGGCGGCGGCTTCGTTTGGGATATTCCCGAAGGAAGGATTGCTCATTCCCTGCATGGCTTGGTTCACCCAAGACATATTGGGATACGCGATCTCAACTAGATCATATCGAATGCTGTGAATCTCTTGTTGATTATCTGAGGGGTCCATTTCGCTGAAAATAGTCCGTGGACTCTGCAAGGAAATGTCGAGGAAGCTGTTTGCACGATCAGCGCTTCGATGAATAGGGTCATGCAGCATAAAAAAATATCTTGTTCTTGAAATCTCAGTGCAATCAGGAAGGAAGCCCAAAGAGAAAGCAGCTTGATACTGAGCAGTTGACGTGTTGATGAGATTCTGATAAAGCTTTGTTATGAAAGAATTGCAAATGCTTCAACCGAGGGGATATAACAGAGCAAAGAGCCATATAAGTGAAGGAAGCAGCTTGGAGGCTCATTTCGTTAATCTTCTGCTGTTACTCCACGGAACACCAATTATCTTTTACTTGCTTATATTTTTCAATATATGCTTTGGGTGCTGGAAAGTGCAGCGCCGAGAATGCATCTATGCAGAGACAGCAATCATAATTTGCTGAATTTACACGATATTTTACATTTTTGCGTCCAAAGTTACTGTGCCCTTCCTGATGTCTGCACGCTTTTAAAAGCTTCATGTCTGATTGTTGAGAATGTTCACCAGCTTGTAAATGATTATTGGCTCTAGAAAGGTTTTAACAGGGCTTGGATCTCAGTTTAAGAGAGGCACTCTGTGAGCTGTTGACTTGCATCTGCTAACATACCATCTTTTGTCTACTAAGAAATACATGATTGATGTGGACGTGTTGGCGCAGAGGACAAACTACATATTAAAGTAACTTAGTTATGAACAGTCGAGACGGCAAGAACATGGAATAATATTTAGAATCCACATTGATTTGATAACCTCCTAGAGATATGATACGAGATGCAATTGACCAAACACGACTAAATTATAAAGGCAAGTTTTGAGTGAGCCCTCATCCATCAAAGACCAGCCAGTCCAAAGCCTAGACAGACACTATGCAATATAACCTAGGGAACAATGCTCTTAAAAGGTAGAACATCAATCAATCAATTAATCATCCGCATTCCCTTCTCCAATAGACACCTTCTTAAGCTCCAGCTCCTGCTTCAAGCTCTGCACTCTCCGACCCAGCTTCGCTTTCAGGATCGGATTCGTCATCTGCTCCCACTTCACCGTCTCCGCACGCACCAACGCTTCCAGCTCCGCAATCTCCTCCCGCTGCTGCTGAACCTGCCGCTGCCGCTCCAGCGCATCCTCATCCAACTCTTCATGTGCGGCGTCTTCCGCACCCGACTCTTCGCTCTCATCCTCGTCGTCGCCGGACGTTTCCCCCGCCGTTGTTGCCGTACCACCACCGGGCTTGGGAGTGCCGGCTTCGGCTTCGGTTTCGGCTTCGCCCTCTGCTTCTGTGGCCGCAGCGGCGACAGCTTGGTTCTCGTCTGCGATGGCGGAGGTGGGCATGGAACTGGCTTCTGCGTGCGCTGCCAGTGCAGCTTCCATTTCGGCGGCGAGCTCGTCTTCGAAGAGGTCTGCCATGTCTTCTTGCGTGCTGCCGGGCTGCATGTACGTGGCTTCGTCGACTTCGCCCTCGGCGTCTTGCTCGTCGTCGTATTCTTCGTTGTATCCGGACTCCTCGCGCATGTATTGATTGTAGTCCATGACTTCGAATTCTGGCGGTCGGATCGCTGCAGCGTCTTCCTTGAGGAGTCGTGCAACTTCCAGCTCCACGGCTTCGATGGTGCGATTGCTGATCCGCCTTCGGAAGCGCCTCTTGCGGACCCATCGCATTGGGGGCGTTAAGCCATGCGCGTACTGGAACGTAGATCCATCCACGTCTTTCGGCAGGGGATAGCTTCTCGCTTCCTCCTCGGATCTAATCGGACCCAGCACAAGTAGCATTTGGCATATATCAGCAGCCTTGTACCATGCGCGCCGATCCCAGCTTTTCATCGCCTCCACGATGCAGGGTAAATCCACCAACGAAGCCGCGTACATCCTGCCTCGTACCGTAACAATCGCTCTGCGTCCATCTCGAGTCAACGATTTAAAGCTAATATCGGCACCGCCTTGACTCCGCGGCCCAAAGCGCTTTTCTTCAACCGCTTGTCGTACATAGTCACAATCTTCTCCCGGCGGCATGCGCAAAATGAACTCCTCCTCCAGCGCCGGATCAACCTCTGCATCTGAGGCTTGGGAATCGTATCCAACGCCCTTGGGCCTTCGAGGTGGTTCGCCTTTGCTCTTGAGACGGATGGAGGGAAGAGGTTTGGCGCTGAATTTGATGCGCTTAACTGCGGGCGCTGGAGGTACGGTGTGAGCAGTCTCCTTGTCAGACGCATCTCGTGCACGCTTTTTCGATGAGCGCGGGGCTGCTTTGGCCATTGACGGTTTTGAGGCTTTCTTTGGTTTTGGCGTGCTAGCGGGCTGCTGCTCCTGTGGTGCTGGTTGCGCCGTGGGTTTGGGACCGAATTTGAGTTTGAGCTTGGGGACTGAGGAAGCCGGAGCGGCAGTGGGAGGAGGACTTGCAGAAGGAGGATTAGATGGTTTTGGGACTTGAGGGACTTTTGGTTTGCTGAAGGTCAGCTTAAGCGACGGTTTGTTAGGTGGTTTGCCTGACATGGTGCTGAATGCCAGGGAGGGAGAAACTTGTGTGTGCGACTCGATATTCAAGAAAAGTGCTTGCTGATGACTTTTGGGAGCATAGAAAAGTATGCAACGGGGTTCCCGAACTGAGCATTCAGCTATTGTGATGGTGTTTTAATGAAGGAAAAGCAGTAACTATCAACTCGACTGATGGATGAGAATCTGAGATGCGAGCTGGCGGTGACTTCATTCCTTGGCACTGTGATTACATAATATCGCATATAAAAGTTAAATTTACCCCTTAATTCAGGGGCTTCATTCAGAAGATTAACTATTATTACAATAGATGGCAATGGTTGCTTCGAATTTTGCAAGATGGAACGTAAAAAGAGATATTGAAGTATAATAGCCATATTATGCAGGAATCTCTGAAAATACGTGCCCTTGCTTTTTTGTAATTTTTTTAAAACACAAAGAGAAACAAAGGAAACACATTTGAGAAACATTTTCTAATCTATTAATTTGGCAGCTCTTAGACAGTGCCATTAGTGAAAACTTAAGCCTACTCCAGAAGGAAGCTTCACATTTTTGACCAGATATGACCCCCTGTCTATTATTGTCAGCAAAGAAAAAAATTTTCTGATGCTGGCCCTTGCTCAGGTTCGTACGTCCGCGCGTGTAACGGAGATCTTGGTTTTCTGCTCGAAAATAAGAATGGACACCAATGCCAGTAGTGATGTAATTATGTAGGAGAGAAACTTACAAAAAGGGTCAGCGAAAGCAGGAAACTCATTATCGCTGCAACAAGGAAAAGTAGCCAGATGGGGCGCATGGCCGCGGTGATCTCTGGAATCACCAGATGCTTCTCGTTTTCAGACAAGCTCTTGAAGGTATGGCTGCTGGTTCCAGCAATCAAGTCTTTGATCGCAGCGGCAGAGGCGTTGGGTAACACGCGTGCAACATTCTGGAGAGCAAAATTTTGGTAGAGCGTCCCTGAAACTGCGAGAAAGACAACCACGGCAAGGTCTTGGACTGTTTGGCCAACCGTATTAGTACCAAATGATATTCAGAAAATGCTACGCATAAGGGATGATTGGGGGCCGGGATGTCTTACGGATTGTCATAGCACCGACTGCATTTGGGATATCCTGTGTAGAGACGAAGGATTGTATGATCGCGAAGCCAGCAACTATATAGCATCCTCCGCCGGCACCAACGAGAATGGTATAGCCGTAGATATATGCATTGGAAGTGGTGGGGGTAACCGTATCTGTTATTTTGGTTATTGACTAGAGCACGATTAGAAGAGCTTATAGAGCAAAGCAACTTACACATGAGAGCAGAGCCAATGGCAGCAAGAGCACTGCCTGCAATATGCCATGGGCCAATATAGGCCAGCTTTGGCATCAGTGCTCCATTTATGATCGACAGCACCACCATGGAAACAATGAACGGTAGCAAGCGAATTCCGGCGTTCAGAGGCCCATCCCCCTAGAAATTTTGAGCATGAGATAGGTTCATTCCTGGAATATTTTACCTACCCGTAGAAATTGGAAAAAAAGAGGAATGTAGTAGGTCATTGTCTATTGAACACGTTAGCAAGCCAGCAACGCAGATGCAGCACGGAGTCTCGCGACTAACCAGAATGATCCCAGACGAAAAGAATATCTGGAGCTGCATGTTGACCAATATTGGCCTTTTAAGAAAGTGCGCTGGATAAAGTCTGTTCTCTTTAGTCACTCCCGGGTGAAAGCGCGATAGCAAAATAGTAAGGATGAGAAGAACACCGGTTAGAGTCCACAGAGTGATTTCAGCTCCGGAATTCCAAGCATAAACGACACCACCGAAGCTTATTGCCATGGTGAAGCAAGCACACCCAGCAAGAAAGATCACAGTCATAATCCAATCGACCATCTTGCACTTTTCCTTGAAAGACTTGCCCGGCTGAGGATCAATTTTCGGCAGCAGAAACAAATACCCCGGAGCGAAAGCGCCGCCAATCACGAGGTTGATGTAGAACGCCTAGATGATAACGATTCAGCGAGTCATGCAAATACCAGCCTCAGACCATCTGTACGTACCCATCGCCATGTAGCACTGCTGATAGCAAAAGCACCGCCGACCTGATCTTCGTGAGCCATTAAGAAGACCAACAACAAAGCAATACATACCACTGGACCCAGAACGCTTCCCACACCCCACATCACCGCATTTCCAGACATGTACATTGACCTCTCCTTCATCGTCGTGGTGACAGAAACGTAGGTCATCGTGCCCGAGTACATACCGCAGCCGCCAATACCAGTAATGACACGAGCAATGATCAGAGATGTCATATTTGGTGCAGCACCGCAGATTGCGCTCCCAATTTCAAAAAGGAGCACATTCGACAGGTACACCCATTTGATGTTGAAAACTCCGTAGATTTTTCCCCAGGGAAGAATAAACATCGATCCAAGAGCAAATCCAACTCCAATCCAGGGAAGCAGCTCCACCTGACCAAAGTCCTCAATGATCGATGGCTGAATATCTGCGACCTGTTCAGATGGAGGTGAGCCAGACGGTAAAAGACCAAAGACGCGAAAAAACAAGCACAATCAGAACCTACAACAGTGTTGTCGAGTGCAAAGAGAAATGTCGTGGACAGCATGGAAGTGTACGCGATCGCCCACTGACAGCATTTTTAGTACAGTCCGTCAAAGGGTATGAGCTGGGATAGCATGGTACTGTACCTTCCACCCATGAATCTGACGAGGAAACTCTTCCTTTTCATTTTCAGTCTGCTCGACGGTAGGCTCGGATTGCGCTTCGAGCTTGGTTTCACCCAAACAGTCAGATGCACCTTTCTCTGCCATGGTGGCGTCAATTGAATTGGTCGACGTCTCTCTATTGTTGTTGTTGATTCTGCTGAGGATGTCAGTGTGTGATGAGGAAAATAGAGTTGGCAGTGAGTGTGGGTTCCAGGAAAACAGAATGCCAGAGACAGACAGCCGGGAAGCTCCGTCTTTATATACCAGAAAACACACGGAGAGAATAAACAAACCGAAGTCCGGCCCCGTCAAAGGGAAGATGCAGCCAGAGTCTTTTCTTTGTTGCTGCTGACTTACAGTATGTATGCGGAGTCAGGTTTTGCAAGAGTGTTTACCGTGACGTGACGAGCCCGCAGGATGCCATGGAGCAGAACTGGGAGATATCAGGAGAAGCAGAAGCGAAACCACAGAAAGTGGCCGGGGGTTCGCGTTTATATAGTCCGTAGTCCTCCCCAATTTGCCATGGTGCTGAAATCTGGTGCCGTGTAACATCAGACTGCAGCCCAGTCTGTAGAGGTACTGAAGCCATTGGAGAGTGACGATGGGGTGTTGATTCACTGTCAGTCATCTACCAGCAAGTCCGTAGTATTGAATATGTAGTTAGCCAGGCTGCTCATTGTTCCTTGAGCTGTTATAGCTAGATTCCGCGTGGTTTGATATCGCATTCAACACCACTGAACTACACTTAGGACTGTGTGGACATATATTCGATTTGTAGGTACAGTGCTGGGTCCTGATTGGCTGTCCGTCAGCTGTCGGTTAGCGGAGATTAGTCATCCTCAGTTAGCTAGTTACGTCATTTCCTGTAGCCTCCTGTGGCGCCGCATCCTAACCCAACATGGTTTAGCACCTGCTTACAAATACTCCGGCTGTGGCTTGACCGTACCCCTGAAGCAAATCACCTGACACTTAACTTTCCACAACCGGAAAAAGCAAATCCCTTCTGTTTGTCTCTCAATGGACATATACGACTCTATCAGCACTCAATTGATACTACTAATCTATCAGTTGAACGTGTTTTAGAACACATTGAGTGTCTAATTCATACTTAAAGGATGCCTCTATCCTGCTTGGTTCCATACAATGTATGTTTTTTAATGTATCTACAGAATGCATGATGACTGATCAAAGGAGTATAACATTGATTGTCTTTTTCGAGGTGATAGTGAGCTAACAACTGCAAATGGAAGCAAATCACTTTTGAAGTATGCTGCCTACATGGACACCTAGGAATCTACCTTAGTCCTTCGAGCTCATGACCTGGCCGTTCACTGCCTTCGCCCTCCCTGCGAGGTACTCATCGATCAAGCCACGATAATCACTAGG
The DNA here is from genome assembly GCA_029449355.1 of Emydomyces testavorans. Classification (NCBI taxonomy): domain Eukaryota; kingdom Fungi; phylum Ascomycota; class Eurotiomycetes; order Onygenales; family Nannizziopsiaceae; genus Emydomyces; species Emydomyces testavorans. The sequence continues at coordinate 6,558,009 of CP120628.1, forward strand.
TCGATATGGTACGAACATCTCTGCCAATATGTTGCTTTTTCGATGGGGATTGAGGCCCAGGTCTCTCATAAGTGTGTCAATGTACTTGGAACAGTTTGCCACTGTCAGTGAATCTGCTCCAGAAAATGCCGAGATGAAGGGCACCGACTCACCGACAGGTAATCATAGATGAAGTAGCTATGCTTCCTACCCTGCTCGAGATAACGTTTACGTGTCCACGCATTGAAGGTAGCGGCCTCCAGCTCCATGTCGTCCTGGCTTGGTAAAGCTAGCCAACCGTGAAGGAAGGCGACTCCCCAAAGCGCCTGTAGCTCTGCAGCGAGAGGCGTGAATGCGGAGTGAATATGACCTGGAAAGAGGATTGAACGATCGCCTTGAGCAGCCAGCTGTGGGACAATCAGCCGTCGATAATGTCTGTTTGGACCCTGGTCTGGCCTTTTGGGAGCTGTGCTTGAGGGCAGTGGTTCCTTTCGGAGATACGGTAAAAGTTTGTTTACCGTCTGTTCACCCTGGGCATCCAGCATGGTCCATTTGGGAGACTTGGTATTGTCATACCGCAGTCCGAGCTCTTCCTGAAGGTCTTCACTAAAGGTCCCGTAGCCTTTGTCAAACCCAGTGCAGAGAATGACGATGTCAGTGGCCACGGAGCGATCATTTTTCAGGTTGACAACATCCTTGTGGGAAAAGGATTCTATTTCTGTCCGGTGGACTTTCACATCCCCAGCGTGCATGACCTTCCAAAAATCAGGAACTGTTGCGATACCAATTCCGCCGCTTCCCCAAAAGAGGCTATAACAAAATTAGTAGGTAACGCAACACGGAGGCCGCTTACTTACCCATCACTATGCGGTTTTGCCCGAAGATTCCGTGTGTGTTCGCTTTTGGGATACTCCGCATATCGCGCAGACAGATAGGTGGCTGTCCGCCAATATACATTGGTCAGTCCTCTGCCCACTATGGTGCGCTGCAGAAAGTGATACCAGAAACCCGAAGTGTTCATGATACTGGGGCTGAAGTTCGCTGCCATTCGCGTGGAGATGTGATCAACGATATTCCAGAGACCCATGAACGTGGGCGCGTATATCGAAAACGGGCCAGATGCACTATCGCGTATGATCCAGTCGACCTTCTTGCCTGCGCGGAGCAGCTGGAACATCGTGTCGTATGCTGATTTGGACGCACCAACTACAGTAGCTCGCTCCACATGGTGTTCAATGTGGTCAAGATACTCGCCGATCTGCCAAGTGTGAATGACAGGTTTCTCAAAGCAGTCCCGCGGCCACGAAGGCATAATCGGGCTGGAGTTTGCTCCGGTGGCATAGATCAGCTTGTCGCATTCAAGCTGCCTTTCTCCGGCGTCTAGAATCCAGCCGAGCCCATTTGAATTCCTCCGAACACGGGTGACTCTGGTTTTCAGACGAGTTCTGCGAATCAAATCATGATCCTTTGCGAAATTGGCGAGGTAATCATGAATAGTTGCTCCGGAGATGAAGCCATCGGGAGATATACCTTCTTTTTTCATCGGATAGAAGGAATATTCGAACAAGGGATAGCTGATCTGTGCGTAGAGACTGGGGTATATTCTTTCCTTGCTCCATGCCCCACCAATTGACGAGCTCTCGTCAACTATTAACAGGTTGGTACTAGGGCAAAGTGCCAAGTAGGTGTGCGCGGCTATCAAGCCATACCATCCTAGAAGTGCATGCAGGCGTTAGTGCTGTGGATGCTATTTTTCCGAAATCGACATGCCGCAGATCAGGCTAGGCCAGACCGGACCAGGCAACCCAATGGCAGAACATAACAGTTTCCACTAACACTAAGGGGAAACTGGTAAAAAGGAAAAATGAAAGGAAAATGCCCTTTTACCTGCACCGACAACCACGACATCAAAGTGCTCCATGATGGGCGATACTGGTGTAACGTAATTCGCAATTGAGTTGCACTGAACCAAACACGTGTGGTCGGGAAAGGCCGTCTCAAAGTCACGTAATATTCAGCCGACACGTCGATGTATGGGCACGAAAAGAAAATACAACCCTGTATAAAGGACATTGAAACTGCGGAAATATGACCGTTTTTAAATCTTTAGGCATTGTTTGACCCGTGGATTTTCCCCGTCTGCCGGGGGCTACTGTCGATCGACGTTTCCAAACCGCGGTGGCTCCAGTTACACCAACCGAAGCCGCTTCCGCGTCTTCGCAGACGCAGTTTCAGCTGGCGTGCGAGATGCGAACCAATCCCTATGATTCTCGATGCCGGTAGGACCGTTGGTCACACACCGTGTGCATCGCAGCTCATGCTCTGTCGGTTGGGATTTGTATGGAGTCCGGCAACCTTGGACTAACATCTCATACTCTTTTGGGACACGAGCACAGGCGAGCACGTATTGAAGAGGATAAAGAATGGCGGTGACAACGGCATTTTTTTTACAAAGAACCTACCAAAGGGGGGCGTAGAGCTGACCTTCGAAATGCATTCTCCGGTCGCTGTGATTTCTTACTACGAAGGGGGACACTTGGTCGTATGTAGTGCGCATAATATAGAGCCCCCGTAGGCCGAGTATGAGAATGAAAAGGTCTAATAAAAACTGCGAAATATTTTGTGGAGAGAACTGCGATTTAGGAGTTGTAAGTGACTTAGACGAAATCATCATGCCCCTGATACGGAACTCGACGCCCTCAAGCAGCGGCTGCTCCCTAGACGGGTACGGCAGCGATTCCAGCGCTACAAGTATGGTGTCCGATTACGAATATCCAGCCATTGCCATGCCTGGGTATGCTGAAAAGCCATTGTCGAAGCAGTTGGAACCCATTGCGGTTGTAGGAATGGGTAAAAGGTCTCCCCTTCATATTCATGATTGCCCCATTCCTGATGATGTTTAGGCTGTCGTTTACCTGGCGATGTTAGCTCCCCAGCTCAGCTCTGGGACCTCCTCATGAGCAAGGGCACTGGCCGCATGGACAAGGTCCCAAAGTCAAGGTTCAACATTGATGCTCATCTGCACCCAAATAACGAGAGACCTGGAAGTTTCAATGTCCCCGGAGGGTATTTCCTGAACAGCAGCCTTCAGGAATTCGATCCTGTCCTGTTTGGGATTTCTGTAAGTGACCCATCATCCAGCTGATGGCCTTTGCCGGCTGGCAGCTAACCCACTCCGTAGCCAGTTGAAGCAATGTGGATGGATCCTCAACAGCGAAAACTGCTGGAGGTTGTTTATGAAGCCATCGAATCTGCTGGTGTGTCTTTGAGTGATATCGCTGGAACAACCACAGCATGTTTCGTCGGTAGTTTTACCTCAGACTACCAGCAGATGACCTTCAAAGAACCCGACTTTCGTCACAGCTACGCAGCAACTGGTGTGGACCCGGGTATCATCAGCAACAGAATCAACCATGTTTTCAATCTAAAGGGGCCCAGTATCACGGTAAACACGGCGTGCTCATCCTCGGTATATGCATTACATAATGCTTGCAACGCTCTCAGAAACAACGAATGCTGTGCTGCAATTGTTGGCGGCACTAATCTTATTCTTACAGTCGACCAGCACATGAACACCGCAAAACTCGGCGTGCTTTCCCCAACCTCCACTTGCCACACCTTCAACGCACATGCGGATGGTTATGGGCGTGCTGACGGAGTAGGTGCTTTGTACCTAAAAACACTCAAGGATGCGATTCGGGATGGTGACCCAATCCGAGCTGTAATCCGTTCTAGTGCAGTTAACTCAAATGGAAAGGCTCCGGGCGTTGGCATTACTCATCCAAACTTGGAAGGTCAAGAAGCTGTCATCAGGCACGCGTACCAACGCGGAGGTGACCTAGATCCAATGTTAACGGGTTATTTTGAAATCCACGGTACTGGAACAGTAAGTGGCTCTGGTGATCAAGCTCGGTCATACCAGTTTCTTACCTTCTAACCTACCTCTATGTAGCCCGTCGGGGATCCACTGGAAGTCTACGCCGTGTCAAAAGCGATGAATGACAAACGAAAGCCAGAAGATAGCCCGCTTCTGATTGGCGCAATTAAAACTAGCATTGGACACAGCGAAGCCGCGAGTGGCCTTTCGGCCGTCATTAAAGCTGTTCTCTCTGTTGAAAAGGGTATCATACCACCCACTAGGGGCTTTACAGCACCAAATCCGGCAATTGATTGGAAGAATTGGAATGTCCAAGTTGTTACGGAGCCGACACCATTTCCAGCGCACATTCCCGTGAAACGTATCAGTGTCAACTCTTTTGGCTATGGTGGGACCAATGGGCATGTCATTGTCGAAGGGACTGACTCGTTTCTGCCATACTACCAACTCTCTAGGCGGAAAATTAAGAATCGAGGCGCTTTTTCACGCAAAAGACCTTACCTTTTGGTCTTTTCCGCTCACAATAGACCAACCTTGAACCAGAATATTGAAGCTTATGGAAAGGTAATAGAGAAACATAACTTACTGGACCTTGCCTATACGCTTGGAAACCGTCGAACACGCCTTTCTAGTCGTGCATATCTTGTCACCAGTGATGCCTCACTGGGTTCGGATTTCCAAGATATCACCAGATCAATGGTATATGCAGAGAAGCAGAATTCTCCATCAGTTGGATTCATATTCACAGGTCAGGGAGCCCAGTGGGTTCGCATGGCAGGCGAGCTTATAAAGTACTACCCAAGTTTCCTAAGGGCTATAAGAGTGCTTGACAGGGTACTGGGTGACCTTCCAGATACACCCGAATGGACTATTGAAGACGAGCTGATGGCTAGTGCCCAATCCTCGCGTGTCAATGAGGCAGAATTTTCCCAACCATTATGCACTGCTGTTCAAATTGCACTGGTAGATCTTCTTGCTTCCTGGGGTATCAAACCAACTGTCACAATTGGCCACTCCTCTGGTGAAATCGCTGCAGCATATGCAGCGGGTAAGATATCTAAAATGGAGGCCATTGTTCTTGCTTTTTACCGAGGAAGAGCTGTGCGAGATATCGACACCCATGGTTCCATGCTGGCGGTTGGACTAGGAGCGTATGCGGTGAAACCGTATCTTGCAGAAAGCGGTGATAACGTGACCATTGCGTGCCACAATTCCCCTGTATCTGTGACCCTCAGCGGCGATGTTGAGGCACTGGAAGATGTCAAAGCAAAACTCGAGAAGGAAAGTATTTTCGCGAGAACACTCAAAACAGGTGGAAAAGCGTATCATTCCCGACATATGGAACAAGCGTCGGCCAAGTATGTGGAACTTATCCAGCATGCAAAGAGGTGCTTGCCCTTTGATCGACCGTCTCGCTCTACAGCTATAATGATATCGTCGGTCACAGCATCTCCTATTGCTTCTGATGCGCATATCGATGAGTATTACTGGGCTGCCAATCTCGTCAGCCCTGTCCTATTTAGCCAAGCGGTCGAACAGCTTCCCTCGTTTTCCGTTGACATATTAGTTGAGATTGGGCCTCATTCTGCGCTCTCTGGGCCCATCAGACAAATTAAGGCGGAACACAATCTTGATAGGCTGGCGTATCTTCCCACACTGATTCGAGGCCAAGATTGTGCAGTCCAGCTACTCAAGGTCGCTGGAGAGTTATTCCTGCGAGACTATCCTCTCGACATGGACCGTGTAACCCTCATTGAACAACCTCTCCCCAATGGGAAGATCGACTTACAAAGAGGGTCAATGTTGGTAGACCTTCCTCCTTACCAATGGGCTTATGGGTCGAAGAACATGTTTGCAGAGCCTCGCCAATCCCTCGAGCATCGTACCCCTCAACACGCTCGCCATGACGTTTTAGGCCGGAGACTTCCTGGAGCCTCTGAGATGGAGCCGATATGGAGGAATGTCCTCCGTATAAAAGATTTACCATGGCTCAAAGACCATAGCCTTGGCGGAGATGTAGTCTTCCCTGCGGCTGGATATTTTTCCATGGCTATAGAGGCCATTACCCAAATGAACGAGACTAGTAGCACCCCCCAAGAAATAGATGGGTACACGCTAAGAGATATCTCTATTAAGGCAGCTCTAGCCATCCCTGAAGACGATGATGGAATCGAAACGATCTTCACCATGCATCCTTCTGCCGATGATGAGACAAGATTTCAATGTACATGGTGGGATTTCAATGTATCTTCGATCTCGCAAGATGGCACGCGGAAGGACCATATGGCAGGAACTGTTAGTATCAACACCCGTCCACGAGGCCAAAGGCCAAAAAAGGCTCGCGATATGCCCCAGAAAGCCAGCGGAAAATTGTGGAATCAAGCCTTACGTGCGGTGGGCTTCGATTATGGCCCTACATTCCAAGATATGGACCAAATTCACTACGACGGTAAGACTTATGCCGCTTCATGCAACACCGTTGTCAAGCAAGAAAGCGGTATTATGCAGGGCGAGTCACGCCATGTTCTTCATCCTGCAACAGTTGATTCTTGTTTGCAACTGGTCATAGTCTCCATATACGCAGGCAAAGCGAGAGATGTGACCTGCGGCGCTGTGCCCCTCCAGGTGGACGAGGTTGCAATCTGGGTTCCGTCTTCAGAACAACTTCAAGACTCTGCTGCCACCGCTTACTCCTGGACCGATGAGCGTGGAATACGCTCTTTTCGGTCCGGCAGTCAGCTCGTGGCTCGAGATGGAAGCCTTCTCATGGATATTACTGATTTGCGATCCGTCGCCTATGAGGCTGCGGTACCCCAGAGGGCTCTGGATGGCCCAGTTGCTCAGCCGTATATGGAAATGATATGGAAGCGCGATATCGATGACGTGACTTCCGAAGACGCAGCGTCGCGGTTGAGCATTGCCGATCTCGTGGAGATGGTTTCCCATAAAAATCCTAACGCAAAAGTCCTTGATATGGAAGGACATAACTCAAATGTCGTCGTTCAACAAGCATCATTTTTCAACTATATTGTCGGAAGTGTTTCCGATGGAACCCAAGAAAAAGTCACAACAGATCCCGAGAGTGATACAAATTCAAAGACGTACGAGTTTAACATCCTAGATCTGGAGTCCATCAAAGAGGAGAAATTTGACCTAATCTTGGCGAATGGACTTGACGCGTCCCCCTCAGTGGTCGATTTAGTTTCCGGACTATTGGCTCCAGGTGGCCGTGCAGTATTTAAGAGGAACGATTATCTCTTAAATATGACTGATAGGGACACCAGCATCTCGTACATTGTCATGCCAAATGACTTGGTGATTGCGACGTTGAATCGACTGGCCGGACGTCGCTTGGTAAACCAACATGTTCCTTCCTTTGTCTTCGTATATAGACAAGAACCCGCTCCCCTGGTTTCCCAAATCGCTGAAAGTTTCGCAAATCAGGGCTGGTTGACTCGTTCAAGTCCGCTGAGCGAGGTCGATGTGAATGCTGGGGAAAGGATGGTTATCGTTGCCGAACTCGAAGGGCCGTTGCTTTCGACGCTCGAGGAGGCTGAACTAGCTGGTATACAGCGCATAACATCAATGACGCCCTCTCTTCTCTGGGTTACACAAGGCGGTCTTCTTTCCGGCAGAGATCCTGAGTATGCCATGGCATCTGGATTAGCAAGATCGGTAACTAGTGAAAACGCCTCGCTAGATTTCGTAACCATGGATCTAGATTTGAAAACGACCTCTTCGTCGAGCGCCGTTCGCGCAATTACCGATGCCGTACGCCGCCAAGTTGAGAATGTCGTGAACCATGAAACTGAGTACTGTGTGGCAGATGGGGTGGCATACATCAGTCGCCTCGTTCCTAACAAGAATCTCAATTCCGTATATTCTGTTAACAAATCCAAATTCGAGGAAGTTCCGTATGATGACGACAGAGCAGTAGTTGGTCAAGTCCAATCAGGAAAAGTAATATTCGAAGACGACAAGCGGTACAAGGAGCCATTGCAACCTAATCAGATCGAAATTAAGATTGTTCTCAGCGGGCTCAGCAAGGAAGGCGTTCTCGTCATCCAAGGGCAGGATTATCCGACCACTTTCAGCCACGAGATCTTCGGAACAGTCACCAGGGTCGGTTCAGCTGTGAGTCGTCTTGTCCCAGGTGACCAGGTTGCGGGTTTCAACTTTGATAAATACGCATCTTTCCAAAGAGCTTCGCAAGAACTTGTGGGGAAGCTTGAGGCAAACGAAAACCCAGCTGGTATTCTCGGCTCCTTGATGGCGTACGCCTCAGCGATACACGGGTTAAAAGACCTTGCACGTCTTGAACCTAGCGAGAATGTCCTTATATTGGATGATATAGGACCTGCCGGAGCGGCCGCAATCAGGTTGAGTCAGCTGATGGGCGCCAACACATTTGTGGCTGTTCGGACGGAAACGGATGCCCAGAGAATAGTATCAACATTTGATTTGCCAGAAGCACGCGTCGTCACCGGATTCAACGGTACAGCAACGCAAATAAATGCTACATTCGGGCCTGGTGGCATTGATGTTCTCTTTTGTGCAGGATCATCTTCTCAGAGTGTCGTTCGCGAATGCTGGAGGCACATTGCTCCATTCGGCCGTGTCGTTGTGTGTGGACGGAAGAATGTACTGAAGCGAGGTGTTATCGACACCGTCCCATTAAATCATGGGGCGAGTTACTTTTCATTTGACGTTCTGGACTTGTACCAACATAGACCTGCAGTTTTGGGTCGAGCGCTTCGGATGACACTCCAACTCTATTGCCAAGGGTCTATCCAAGGCGTCGGTTCTGCCACTGTCAAACACTTGACTAAACTCGATGACGCAGTTGCGCAATTCTCTGATAGCTTGTTGCACAGTAGGACGCTCATATTACACGAGAAAACAGACGCATTCCTTAAAGTAGTTCCAACTCGTCCTGCCGCTTATTTCGATCCTGATGCGACTTATCTCCTTGTTGGGTGTCTGGGAGGGCTTGGTCGCTCACTTACCTCCTGGATGATGGAAAAAGGATCCCGTCGTTTTGTCTTCTTATCCCGCTCTGGTACCGACTCCAAGCAAGCAGCACTGTTAGTTAAGGAGATGGAAGCCAAGGGAGCAATTGTTCAAGTGGTACGGGGTGATGTGAGCCTGAGACAAGATGTAGACCGTGCGGTGCAAGTCATTAAAAGTGAACATCCTATTAAGGGTGTCGTACAGGCAGCTGCTAATTTCCAGGTTGGTTTAAAGCAAACTGTTTGAAATCAAAAATACCCTAAAAGCTGACACATACCTCAGGATGCAATGTTTGATTCGCTGACCTACAAACAATGGATTGAATCAATCAAACCAAAGGTGATTGGCACATTGAATCTGCATGAGGCCCTTAAGAATGTGCCCCTAGACTTCTTCATCATGACAAGTTCGACGTCAGGCACACTGGGAACCCCGGGCCAAGCCAACTATGCTGCTGCTAACAGCTTCTTGGATGCTCTTGCTCGCCATCGCGTATCAAACGGCCAGCCAGCCAGCAGCCTCATCCTTCCCATGGTACTGGGCATTGGATATGTCGCTGAAAACGCAGATATCGAAGAGGGGCTCAAACGAAAGGGAATCTATGGGATCGATGAGGAGCACATGTTGCAGTCATTCGAAGCTGGTGTTGCGACGGGAACCAATTTTCGATCAACCGACCACATAGTCATTGGCATGGACCCAGCTGAGCTGCAACGATCGCTTAACAGCGCCGACACGACAGATGCGTTTTGGTTAGAGGATGCTCGCTTCAGCCATATTCTTCGAACCATTCAAGCCACAGAAGTCGAGAGTCACGCATCTAAACAGTCAATACTAAGTATGATCAAAGCTGCAGGTTCAGAAGCAGAAGCCATCCAGGTGGCAGCGGAGCACTTTACAGAAAAAATCATTCGACTTCTCCACCTTGACCGGGAGGAGATCGAACCCCACACAAAATCCATTGCGGATTATGGGTTGGACAGCATGATTGGAGTGGAGTTGCGAAATTGGATCTTTAAGGAATTTGGGCTGGATATTCCATTCCAGAAGCTGTTGGCTCCAAGTCTGACCATCATGAAGTTTGCCGCGCAGGTTTGTGGCAGCCAGGCGGAAGGTGGTTGAGTGATGTTAAACCAAGCTTTTTTGGCGGAACTGTAGACAAAGTTAAACTTTGAATTTCAGGGCTCCACTTGCACTCTAGCGCGCTAAAACTAGCCAGTAGTATCGGAGGTTGAGACCCCACTATTCTAGATCCATCCGTAGATTCCGTATTGTGTACTCCGTACTCCGTACGGAGGTGTGGAAAATAAGTCTTTGCACACTTGGCGGTATCTAGTACTTAGTCACGTGACCTTTTCCCATAAAAATTTATATTTAGCTTAGTCACATGACTAGGTACCAGGTACTGCCGATCACACAAAGATATATTTTCCACACCTCCGTATGGAGTACATGGGTTGAAATTATAAGATGACAATAGTTGGACTGTGATAGTAGATTTGAACATTCCAAAATATTATTTAAAATAGAAAAAATACTAACTGTTAACAAGCAATATCATTTAAGCTGAGATGTTTTAAGAACTAAGAAATGCAGAACAAGTACAAGCAATCCACCCCTGTTTGACTGCTCTTAAATTCAACGAGCAAGAAGGCCGCTGCTGAAAGAGTCGGGTTCCCTATTCATCTACTCTATCGCCCATCATGACTAAAGATTCTCGCAAACAAGGTCTTGAAGCATTTCATCTCCTTCCCCACAGCACAACTAGCTCACTCACTGAGCTTTATCCACAGTGCGCTCCCTAATTCTAGACTCACGAACCGCAAGCGCAAAAGAGCCAGCTGCACCGGGGCCAACAGCAAGTGTACCAAGAATAAGATATGCCAATTCACGCATCTCCACCACAGACATCTCTTTGCGACTGTCTTTCTTCCGATCATCATCTTCTTCTGCGCGTGAGAGAAGATAGTGAACAAACACAATGCACGAAAGCGTAACAACAATCCAGTCAAACTGAGAGAAGAGGTGGAATTGTTCCATAATCTCATTATATTTGGGCGGAAGAGCGGGAAGAGTCGGGGAAGAATTGGGGAACCAAGCGGGAAAGAGGTTAGTTTTACCGGGCGAGGGGATGAAGAGGCGTGCAAACGTAGCATCTGGGTCTGTCGTAGTCACGGACGATATGATAGTGTAGAGGTGAACAATAGCAGCAATTGTTCCAGCCGTTACGTAGGATGCAACGATCCAAGGTTTATCCACATTGGCATTCTTGACGTCCTTTTTGGAGACCCATCCATGCCGTGGCCGCAAGGATATGATGCCAACCATGAAGATAATAACGATGAGAATGGGAGTACCGTGAAACATGGCAATGAAGCCGTGGTGGTCCCAAGTGCTATAATTCAACCAGGCTGGCACGAAAAGGAGTAGCGGAGCCACGAGCGTAGGAATCGTCGTTATAAATAAAGCTATCGCCTCATTCAAGGGAATCGTGGGGTCCCTCGAGACTGCTTTGCTTCGGGCGATAAAGTAAAAATATGGTGGCTGGAAAATAGCAGCACCGTTGGCGTTCCAAAGAATAATGGCAATTACTGCACTACAGCAAGCTGTTAGCAACTCGGATACACGAAAGTGCATTAGATTCCATAGTATCCATGAGAGATAAACTAACTGCCTCAGAAAGAAGTTCCGGACTCCTCTTCGCCGACTCTCAATGAAAACCCAAACATTTGTACAGGCCACGACGTAGTTAACGTCGAAAAACAGAATGCGTGGACCGGACGACAGGCCATTAGTGAGGGCCTCGTAAAAAGCAGTAAGGAGTTTCAGGCGATTGTCCAGTAGCACGTTGTGAGTGTATACGGTACGGAGCACACGTCCATCGAGTAAAAGGCCAGTCTCGAGAACAGTGTCCAAATTGTCGAACATGCCATTGAGATATGCAACACCCCAAAGAAGACAGACACCCAACACACCGAGAGCCAAAAGCTGTTTGGGAGACGTCCGGAACATGTCGTACGTTGAAGAGTTTGTCAGAAGGATGGAGTGCAAATCGCAAAGCTGTCATGAACAGATATGTTTCGCGTATGAGGCAGCAAGCAAATAATAGGAAGAGATTAGGTGCCGAAGACATCCATCCTGATACAACTGAGAATGCCACTGAGAATGCCGCTGATTTTTGTTCCCCTGAGCTGCAGCTGGTTGGTATGTCGGCAGCCGACAAAGAATGGAAAGTCAATCGCTGTACTCTGTGTTCACACCTCGTCTTTCATGTTGCTGCATAGATAACACACGGCATGCAGCGTCACACAAACGTTAGCATGATCGACTGTCGAAGATATTCCCATTTGTGCAACCCATGCTTTGAAAGCCATTGCATGCATTTCAGCCCCAGAGACGATCCTTACATACGGTCAAGAGTTCACCGTTGAGTAGTGTTTTAACTTTCGAGTAGCCAGCGTCTGAGTTCTGCAGGCAATTCTCGTGTAATAGCAATTCCGCTTCTCATGTTGCACGAGAACTCTCTCGAAACCGAGGAAACACACCATTCAAAACCGTATTCGACACGTCACTGTGAGTTCCATTCATTATATGAGTCCCAATTAAGCAGATAGGATGAGATAGACGTTGTTCGGGAAGATCTTTCACACAGAGCCTCAATTCCGAGCTGGGAAGTCCGTAATCTATAGTTCAATACGCTGATTGCCACGGTCAAAGAAACAAAGACTTTGAGCAACACTTAGTTTACAGTGGCCCCAAGTCCAAGCAACACATGCTCAACGTCCTGAAAAGCAACCCACCAAAATGTTGACGAGAGCACTACCAAAGCGCCGATCAAAAGAGGTAAGATGGGGCCCAACGCGCTATCTTTGACCATCTTCTTTCCAGACCGCCTCAAAGGACTCGTATTATGGTCTTTCCAGCCAAGCTTCCCACATTCCTCATCAATAGATACGTAATTAAGCTTAGGGGCCTCGCTGCATATTCTCGCAATGCCTTTGGCCCCGAAGTCCAATCCGATAATTGGTGTTATCCATCGTTGCATCACATACATGCGCCATCCATCGTACGCTTGTAATCGTGTCAACATTCCCCCGACTTTGACGATCTCCTTGACACGCGCAAGACGTGAATCCTGATAGTGTTGTAGGGCATCACGAATCTCGGCATCCGAGGGTTTTTTATTTGGGTGTGCTTTAAGTGCGTCGTGGAGTGCGTTTGCAATGCTCACCACACTTTCCATGGCTGTGCAGCCACCTAATGCAGAATTAGGGGTAACCTAAGAAAGAGAGATGGGATATTAGAGCTAAGAAAATTTTGAAAAAAAAAAGCAACGTAAGGATGAAAGTTGTTATACATTACCTTATGAATAGCATCACCTGCTAAAACCGTGCGGCCAAAAAACCAGTGATCCAGGACACCTTCTTCCAAAGATATAAGCTGCCCTTTTGTCCGGGAACGCCAGAGCTCTCCAAACAGGACAGAATCAGTCACGGGGCAATCTGCAAGTTTGGCGGCAAGGGCCTCCATCTCCTCTTCCGTGTACTTGGCACGATTAGGCCAACGGCACCGTTTATTTTCCGGTAGCTTGCAGTGAGCTATGAATGAGATGAAGGTTGGCTGGCACAAAAGGAGGAAGGAGAATTTGTCGTACGACGTGATTTCCATGTCGTGCTTACTTAGGCCAGGTATGGGAGGGCACATGGCGACAATTGCATTGTAGGTAGTGACCATGGCTAAAGAGCGAGAATAATCAGCACTACTCCAAAAGAAAGGAAAAAAATCAGTCTCTTACATCGCTTCTCTGCAGCAGAGATGAAGCCCGGTATGGCCCGGTTTGCATTATTCCACATGAGTTCCCGTACCTTGCTGTGAACACCATCAGCTCCAACGACAATGTCCCCTACATGTTCCGTCCCGTCTGCAACAAATACTCGAACCATCCCATTTTCCTCGATAATGTTCTCAACTCGGGACTTTTCAATGATTTTCGACTTGTCGTGCAGGCGGTCATAAAGAGTTCTCAAGAATGCGGTTCTATCCAACGTCCGTGTGTCATAACCAGCACTGCGCTCCTTAGTTTCCCAACAGTGCATTTTTGTCAATGCAGACATACTATTCTCTCACTACACCGAAAAAGTGGTTCTCTGTGTAGGCCTTGCCGCTGGATGTACGGCAGCAGCACCTCTCCATTGTGGAGCATTGGGCTAAAACAGCATCCAAACAACCAAGTTGGTGCAGAATTCGGCAAGCGTGCGGTTGCATGGTAATTGTAGTGCCGAAAGGCGGTCCGACTATACCTTTATCCAAGACCACAAAGTCGATATTGGCCTTTTCCAGGCAATGAACCAGCGTCAAGCCAGCAACTCCGGCTCCGACAACGATGACTTTGAAGGCGCTCTCGGTGGCCGACTTGTCAGTTGTAGCGTCTCCCATTGTGATTCAGAGTAACTGAGGTTCTCCTGGAAGGGTAATTTCAAAAGAGAAAGTGATAGAGACACAAGAGCAGGACCATGTGATGAATAAAGACAAGGGACGTAGAATACAGATATTTAAAGTCGTGGATTATGGCTTAACAGCATAATCTGCTCCCTCCGCATCGCATGATAAGAACGACGAGATGAGAAGACCCAGGATGAATGCACCGTATGCAGGAAGAATAAACACGAACAGATCCGTGTAACCTGAATGGCGAAAAGGATCATGCCGCTGTGATTTATCTCGGTAGAATCGTAACCACTGCCCAACCAATTGCGGGTTCTCCGTAGTTTGTCATTCTAGAACTGGAACCGTATGCAAACCTCACCGCTGTCTACTTCAGCTCATTTCTGTGAATCCACGGATGATCCTGAATGCCTCTCGACAAGACACCGGACACTCGTTGGCCCATTCCAACATGCGGCATCATCTTGACCATCCCAAAGCTGGAGAATGCTCACAGATCATCCAGCAAAATCATTCCTGAGGGCAATATCCGTTATTGCCTGTCTTTTGGTATAGGGTAGAAGAGTTTTCTCAGTCCGTATCCATCATGTCGGTGATAACGAGGATGATGTTGAATTTGAGATGTTGTGGGTGAGCCCAAAGCGGTTTAGCGAGGACAATCTAGTGCGCAATGCATAGTTTAGTAACTAACACTAGTAACTACCTAGAATGTAGACCACTAGTTAGTAGGTACCCTCTAGGTACTCGTCAACTGTTGCTCTTCTGGAGTTGAAACATTCACTCTCTTATTATCATCATTCATCTCCAACTTGGTGAAGGAGCAAAAGGCGAAAAGCAGACTATGAATTATGATAACCACTCACATTCCCGAGTCCTGACTCTTTCATTACCGAAAAGCAAAGCAATGTGTGTTCACAACCACCAGTGGACGCTGCAAGAATACTACTAGGATGCCACTGATATCTGCTCCCAACTCCCCTCTACAACTTTCCCTTGCAGCTCCTCCTTGATTACCATTATCACCGAAAATGTCTGCGCCTAACCTCCATAATTGCCTTCTCCGTCCGTCGATTGTCCAGATTCTCCGCGCTGCTGGCTTTCATTCTGCACGTCCCGCAGTGATCGATACCCTCACCGACATAGCTGCACGATATCTACTCCTCCTCGCGTCATCCACCGTGGACCACGCGTTGAGCAGCCACTCCGACGAACCGACGCCTAATCTTGAGGATGTGCTGATGGCCTTTTACGACGTGGGCGCTCTGAGGCCGCAAAAGTCCCGATTAGAGGAGGATTTTGAAGGGGAGGAAGATCTGAGGGGTTTAGAGTCGTTTCTGGCTTGGTTCAGAGGGCCTGTGAATACGGAAATTCAACGAATTGCTGGATTTATTCCCAGCGAGGGCGACGTTGTTGATGTGGAAAACATGTCGAGGGAAGACTATCTGACTGGTTGGTTTACACTTTTTCGCATTTGCCATCGTCTTTGGACTGCGAATTGATTCTCATTTTCGTCTCTTGCAGCACTTAAGAAGAAACATAGTAAGACCGGGGAAGAGTCTCGCTTCCAGGGAACAGCACTGGGGAAAGATGTGGACGATCGACCGGTTGTGATCGAAGGAGGAGTGGAGTCGATAAAGGAATGGGGAAAGCAGGTCAGATCGAGAGAACACACTGTGGAGCCGGCATCCACGGAAATGAGCAGCGTATCGTCGAGTATGTCGCCGCCGGAAGATATGGATATTTAAAAAAGGAACCGCGAGTTTTGCAATGTGGTTGTGGACTCTGAGAGTTAAGCCAACCGCCTTTTCTCCCTACGGTGAATGTGATACTTGGTCATCTACATCACTATGTATTTACCATACGTAAGTTTTACGGATCATCTAAAAAGGAATTTGAAATGAAGGCAAATATCATATCTACAAGCGATCTTCTTTTCCCGCCTCCGTTGTCTCCAAGATCGACAAAAACCCTAGAAGTCTGGCGAAACGGCACTTGAAAGGCACACCACAGCAGAAGCCTGATCCGTTTCGCTTCATTCAGACATTTCTCCGTCTTCGAAACCAACTCGAGAATACATCATTAAATTCAAAAACAGTTGTGAGGCTCGCAGGCTGGAGAAGATCTTACTTTGGCGATCAACACATGCTGACGTCTCCACTTTTCTTTTTTTTTTTGATTTCTGCTGGAGATTCTACGGACACTACGCATAGTGGAGGGCGGTCGAAACAAAACCACTGCATGATTCCATGACCACTCAATTGCGGACATAGCCACGCCCGTACCAATACATCTCAGCAGACCCTTGTTTGGAAGAATGGAAATCATCTCGGCTCAATGTGAGAATGAGAGCTTTTCAAGCTATATACATACATATCTATGAGATATAAACATCTTTGTAATATCTTCCATCACAGTCAGTACATGTGGGCCTAAAACTAAAAGACTAAGTACCCATTGCAATCCCATAACAGTATTTGTATAAGACAGTGAAAATCTGCGGATAGGAAGAGCAATGCAGCTGACATCAGGCACCGCTACCGTTGTAGAGCAGTTTGTTTGTGCCATTTTTAGGTGCATCAATGATGCTGGGCTGGGCGAGTTGTTTGATACGATCACAGACCATATGCGGAGGAATGTTTTCAGCAGCCATCAGACAAGCACCGACTCCGGCAACGTAAGGTGCAGCGAAAGAAGTGCCAGAAACAACAGTAAGACTACCATTGACTTTAGCCGTAGGAACATCATGACCGGGTGCGTATACGTCAACTGGAAAGTGATTTGTTAAACTTTGATAAGCTCATAGTATCTGATCAGGGCAAAACATACTGATAGGACCAAAATGGGAATGTATCCAACGAGTATCATTTTGAGCACTGGCGCCCACCATACATGCTGCTTTTGTCTGGGGAGAGTCATCTGCGGTCTGAGTCTACACAGATGTCAATCACTCTTTGGTTTTCATGTTCAGCACTAAGGAGGATTAGAAAATACTAACACCATCATTTCCAGCAGCAATAACCACAAAAATTCCAGCACTGGCAGCTTCTTCGACAGCTTGATCTAAAACTTTGTTCCTAGGTTCCCCGAAGCTGAGAACCATGGCAGCTTTTCCGAGCTTCTGATGTTGCGTAGCATGTCGTACCACCCAGGTTAGTGCAACAAGAGTTATATCCTCTTGAGGTCCAGGATCTGGAAGACCTCCAGCAAGTTGTTCGTCAGTTGCTGATTTTCCCCAGTTGAATGCCCTGATGCCAATAACTGTAGCCTTCTTTGCAACGCCCCAAGTCTTTCCTATTAGGATGCCAGCAATTTCAGTACCATGACCATCATCGTCATAGTCAATCCCGTCCCCAAGTAGATTCGCACCCCACTTTGCACGGCCATCAAACTCAGAATGGGTCACATCCACCCCAGAATCAACAACATATATAGTGATGTTCTTTCCAGCAGTTTCGTGGTAGATATAGTCTCTGCCCCCCCTCTGCCTGTGAGAGATCCGACGAAGGGCCCAAGATGGAGAAGGTGACTGAGCTGCCCAGCCAGGTCTTTTGAACTCCTCGCTGAGGACAGCAAACTTTTCCACATCGCGATTGGACGAAGTGCTTTTGGGAAGTCTCAAACGGTGAGATGGCTGAACATATTCCACCTATAGTTTCAGTTAGCACGATAAGACGTTGAGGATAGAGGTTGATTTATAAATGGAACCTACATCCTCGCTTTTGACAATCTCACTAACAACCTCAGGAGCAAAAATGCCACTGTATCCCATCAAGTTTCCTATGTGAAATGTGTCTTTTTTCATACCACGGTATTGTTTGCCATTGATCTGCCCTCCTTTTTCATGGATCTTTGAAACCCATGCTCTGTGTTCATCAAAAGCATGAGCTGAAGTCCCATTCTTCATCACAACAATGTATGTGTCAGGGACAACATCAGCTTTCCTGGCTGGACTTGATGAAATAAACTGACCTGCCTCAACAGCAGATAGTGTTGCCAGTATGGCAGTAACAAACTTGAGAAACTCCATGACGAATCTTAGTTGGGCTGGAACCGCAGGAGGCTGATGAAAGACTTGATTGCTTGGAGAAGAGCAGACAGTGTCTTATATAGAATGCAGAAAGAGTATAAAGAGTAAGAAGAATCTTGGCTATGGATGCTTATGAGCAGATTCCATTGCTTCTCACATTCTTTCTTGCGGCACTCAATTTCTCCACCCGCAACCCACGCCATTGATCAGTGACATGTGAATATTACGCGTCCATAGCCAAAAGCTTCTGTATCTTTCTTAAATGGGATAAAGATCTTCCAAATGCTTTGCTCATTTCAGTGACAGAATATGGGCCTGTCAATCATGGCTGCACCACTAGCTGGAAAGGTGCCATCAAAATTGCGGTGCCGTGTCCCATAAATGGAACGAGTTCACCTAGACCCCATTCATCATGAATAGATCAAGCGTTTGTGCATGCCTTTCTTTCCACCCTGAGCTATTCTGCAAGCATAGCTTTGTGGGCATCAGATGGCTGCAGGGCGTTGAAAATTGATCGTTGCAACATTTGACAGACAGCAGTGTAATGCTGATGAAGAGCGATACTGGCGCACACGATGCAATGCTACTGCAAGGATTGGTAACATAATTAGTGTCCATCTTTCACTATGGGGTCAATTTTTATGTAGTTACTGATGAGTCTGAACTTTCCCCGGAGACTCGAGAGACATTAGTAGTCAAGAGCAGTATCGAGGTGCAAGGGTCGCGGAATGGCCTCCACGACGTAGGAATGCCTTGACAGACTTGGGCCATTCTGTCCAGTATCAGCAGGGATACATCAATTCACAAGTAAGGATGTCTTCACTGCTATAGGCAAGTAGCTGGGTGGAATTGGGATGGCTGCTTCTCTTCCTGACTCTGAACCTGGAGCACTCCAGGGTACTAATGCTCCGGCGAGCAGGAGTGGCTCTGAATTGGCAAATTTGACTGCTGAGGGGGGAGCTGTGATCCGAGGAAACAATGCGGAGAACAAGCACACTGAGTCAAGGATTGGGAGGACAAGGATGGCCACAGATCTGAGTGGATATGGCATGCAACATCACGGTTGGACATGAACAGAGTGGGAAGAGTGCCAGGCATGGCCTGAGAGGAGTCAAGGAGTGAGTAGAACTAGCAATGAGATGAATGAATCCTGGAGGATGCAGTACTATAACTAGTAGTTAGCTCAGTGACAACTTGAGCTTCCATCTGCTAGACTTACACAGTAGTTATTTGATTCTTGTAGAGACATGATCCCTTGCTCAGGCAGGATTGATTCCACTGATCATGGATGTATTGAGAATGCATTCTGCTTCCACCTGGAAGAGAGCACTCTTGAAATCTCCAAAGTGTGGAGGACATTGTGGACAAGTGCGAAACAGAATAGTAGTTATCAACAGTCAAACTGTTCGACTTTAGACAAGATTCAACTCGAGTTTTGTGCCCTTTTTCGTCTCCAGCTTTGGACATAAAACACAGGAATGCAACAGACATCTTGACTAGTTACAATCTTGAAGAACAAATCTGGGTAGTATATATGCAGGACATTGAAGTGGACGACAGGTTCAAGTGCTTTAAACTGTCCATTTTCCTTATGGACATAATAAAAACTTGGGCGAGAATATCCAAAGCAGCGAAAAATGCGATTAAAAAGCACAAGATAGAGGAGATTTGGAGGGAGGAATGTCATCGTCTGCTGTTGTCTTGAGCAAGGTGGTGAGGATGGACTAACAAGGAAGATATAACTACCTAGTTATAGTAGTTTTATATCAATCCAAGATGCACCATCCAGATCTCCAGATACATACTACTCCATGAATATTTACACAAATTGCTTTTGATAACAGTGAATATCAACGATGGTGTTCTCCTTCTCCCTTCCCACCACTTCCCACCTCTCCTTCCAGTCGTACCTCTCGTCCCCAACTCATCCTTCGCTTCCCTCCTGCGCCTCCACCGCCCGCCACGCTCTTCGCCTCGCGTTGAAGACACACAAAGCCCTTTTACCATCGCAGCGCGCCGCAAACCTTCCATACATACTCGGCGCCCTGAATACATACATCCCCTACCTTTTCGCCCTCTCACGCGGCTTAAGCTCCAACCCCGCATCTGGCAGCTCCGACATCAGCGCTGACGACGAGGAAATCGACGTCGTCCTACGCGCCGAAATCGAGGTAGAATGGCGCGCGACGTTAAGCTCCGCTGCATCTACACTACACGTCCTGCAGCGCGGAGGACGAGATCGTCGGATACGTGGATGTGGGATAGATTTCGAGGTGGCGTTCGTCTTGACGACGCTAGGCTACGTGCTGTCCTTGCTGGCGAGGACCAGGGTGCTTAGTACGCTGTATGCGAATACCACGCCGACCATTGAGCAAAAGACGGCTGCGGCGCAGGGTGCGATGAAGAATCTGCTGGCGGCGAGTGGGGTGCATACGTTTATGGCCTCGTCGGGACTGAGCACGGCGATCGCTACTGCGGCGGTCGGGCACGCGCAGGATGCTATGCTGGTTCCGGATCTGGAGCCGTCGATGCAGTCCGCGCTCGCGTCCCTTGCAATGGCGGAAGCGACGTTACTTGCCGTGCTGAAAGATGATGCTTACTTGTCTGCGTGCATTCAGGGGCGGAACAGATATGATACGGAGTGGATGATCAAGGCTCCGGATATACCGAAAGTGCGTGCCTTGCTGTTTGCTCGGTTGTGTGTTCGGGCGGCAGAATATGCGGAACAAGCTGCGGCTAGTGCTGGTGCGGTGAGAGATAGTGGATCAACTTCCAATTCAGCGGGCCCGGACAGGAGGAAGCTGGATGAGGATCTTATCAATTACATGCGCGTTCTGGCCAGAGTGGCCAGGGCCAAGGCGTGTCGGTTTTTTGGAATTGATGCTGAAATGACGGGCAAAGTTGGTGAGGGTATTGCGTGGCTGCGAGCGGGCAAGTCGGCATTGGGAATTAAGGGTTCCTTGGAAGGTGATGAGGGAGCAACTGGATCAAAGAGTAAGGGAAAACTGGGATTTACAAAGTTGAAAAGGCAATGGAGTGAAAGGAGAGAGGAAAAGAAGCTTGAGGAGACTGTGACAGCGAAAAAGGGCGAGCAGGTGGCAGGGATGGGCTGGGGCGACGATGCTGGGAGAGAGGAGGAAGGGAGAGTCATCGAGATGTTGGAGACCAAGTGGGTAAAAATGAATGACACTGTAAGCCAGTTCCAGCCCCTGCTGGTATGTGCCTTTTTGGCTCGTTGACTGACTTGAGATAGATAAATACTCAACCCGTTCCGTCATCCACGTCTTATCTGTCTACCCTGCCATCTGGAAGAGATATCCATTCTCCTCCTGGCCCTTATGTCCCTCCTCTACTGGACTCGGATCATCTCGCACGTATGCGTGCGCCTCCCGAGAGTCCTGAGCCGGAGAATGTTGATGCCGAAAGTAGCGAAGACGAAGCCGAAACGCCTTCTGAACGACGGGGTGGATACTTTTAGGAACGACTTGGCTGTAGCCATTCGTGGAACACGAGGGCGTTTAGCCCCATCGATTTCAGAGTGCGTATATGGAATGATACCCTTTTGACGACAGAATTGAAGCCATTTTGAGCGCTTGATAGAAGATGCATTAAAGGGGAAAAGGCGCTTAAAAGCTACTGAGAATCTTATATACATGTAAAATCACACCAGGCTCCAACCGGGATCGTTGCGAACAGGTTTTTCCTCGGCAAACAAATCTCGCTTCGGCGGTATGCTAGATGCTTTCCAGTCAAATGCAAGGGCCATCATCGACCACTGCGATCAGCCACGCATCTACCCTCCAAATCATAAACGACGTCGCCTTCTCTAGTCCCACAGGATTCGTCACGACTCGTAGGTAGGCGACTAAGCGGAATCCATCTCTCTTCATAAAACCCTCCAGGTTCTTCCTCCGCTCGTAGAATATCCACATCCACTACCTCCCCTCCCCCCACCCACGAACAAAAACGTTCACGAAGACTTCCCCCCCTCTTTCGAAAAGTAATTCTTCTCCTCGAACAAATAACCCTTAATCTTGCGCTCCTTGAGCAGTTCGAAGTATTTATCTAATCCAGAAAACAAATTTCCCAAATCAGCCAAAGTCATTTTCCTTCTTCCTTCTTTCCCATAACCACCAGAGCTAGAAGAATAAAATCGGGTCATTTACCTCTTAACTTCCCACACTTCTCCAGATGATTCACCCCTTCCCTCCGATAACACTTGCCCAGTTCTTCGCCGACCAATCGCGCCATCATGCTGCGCACCCACTGCTCCCGGATGATCGCGTCACGAGCATTGTGCAGGGCTTCGTTGTCTTCGAAGTTGACGCCGTCGTAGGTTGGTGGGACAGTGGGCTTTTTGGCGAGGAAGGCGGCGGATTCGGGGGTGGGCATGGTGGGTAATGCTGGGGGTCTTCTGTACTGGAGATGAGAGATGATGGGAAGATGGGTTGGCTGCGATTGAGCTGGTGACTATCAACAGCTGGAGCATGAAGAGGTCGATGGGATGAGATGGGATGAGATGAGGGTTCTGATTGGCTGGAAGTCATGTGATTATGGCTAGTCTGTGTGTGGAATAGTCTGTGATTATGTAATTGTTGAGCAGGTGACAAAGAAAGTTTAAAAGTTGGGATGAAACAGCCTTGTTGCCAGTTGGTGAGAACAGAGAAGTGAAGAAGAGAAGAGAAGGACTGACGCACAAAAAGGTGCTGAAGTACAGAAGCCCAAAGAAGAGAAGCAGCAACAACTTTTTTTAATTTTTTTGATTTTGATTTTGATTGGTTGAATGTCAATTTGACTAGTTAGTTGCTCACCATCATTCTCACTGTCATTCTCATGAGATTTTGTTTTCAAATTGCTTAGCAGTCTCAGCTTCATGCTCTTATACAAGAACTCAATTTGTACATATAATGTCTTGTTCAATTATTGATATTAAGTGTTATAAGAAGAAGCTTGTTCAGCAATTTCATGATGACTTAATTTTTATACAATTAAAAGAATTTCTCTGAACAAAATATGAGATTCAAATGTCAGAATGAACACTTTAAATATGATTTCAGAAATAAAATGTACAAAAGCAAAAATATACATAAATCATTATTATAAATTTTTAAAATTCAGATGCACTTGCTGTACAAATTCAAGAGTTATTTCATAATCAGTTACAGAATAATAATATTTTTAAAATATTGAAAAAATCAAATGTTGAAATGAGCAAGTATATATTTGTGTAATTGTGATGACAACTTGATTTATAATGTTATACAAATAAAAAAATTTATAAACTTGAGCTTTTAAATTTTATTATTGAACTTCAGAATGAATTCAGCAAGAAAATAATGAAAAAATATAATTATCATTTACTGCATATACATTTTACAAGTTAAAAATATATAATATTATAATGAGCATGTCAAATTTCTTCATACAGTAATCAGTAGCTAATGAATTAAAAAAATTAATTAATTAAACTTGTTTGTACAATTGCTTTCAATCTAATTTAAAATTGTTAATTTAATATGCAATGTCATTGAAACAAATACATTGTCAAAAATTTAAATTATCTGTGATCAGTTGATGAATATATAAAGCTTGTGACATATGAAGTTGAGATTTATGCTGAAATTGATGTTTATTCTTGTTATATAATGTGATTATATATGAGAATAACAACTTGTATGATTGTAAATTGTTGAAAGCAGTATCTTACTATCATTCAATAAAAAAAATAAATATCTTGCATTATACATTTTGATTAAAAAACAAAAACAATTATTTTAACTGATGAACATTATATGCTTCATCATGATAATCAGAAAAAATTTCTCTTAATTGCAAAATGTTATTATTATGAAATAAGCATTTTAAATCAATAAATTAAAACATGATGAAAATAATTCAGTAAGAGTTTTATATATTACTGATAAATGAGTTTTTCTTTCTAAAGCATTTATATAAAATTTATTTTTATTAAAATTACTTCAATTCTCTCAGTGAAAATGATGTGTATGATTCAATCAATGCTGAAAATCAGATTGCTATTTTTGTTTTTTATTTTTCATTAATTTATCATGATGTTAGTTTTTTTGTTCAGATCTGAAACTCTCATTACATACAAAAACAGTGCAATTGATCACATACTATACATGATTAATCAGTTAACAATTACTATCAGTCAAAAAAATGTTTGTACACAAAAATTTCAAAAACAGAAATGCTTAAATGTTTGTTTAAAAATATTAAAAAGTTTGATAAATTAACTTCACATATTATACAACAAGAAAACAAGTTAATTATACATTATATAAAATAAATATAAATGAATATTTTTCTTCAACAATTTTGAAATGATATCATCATCAGTTGCAAGAGTTGAGTTTTAATTTTTGTATGAAAATTATCTTGACTGAGAATTTTAAAAAAGCATTTCATTATATGATTTACATAAATTTTTATCAGCATATTACAAATTACATTCAACAAAATCTTCAGTTAGAATTTTCATTATTCTCAAAATCAATAAAATTTTTCAATAACAGCTCATACAAAACAAAAATCAGAAAATTCAGATTTAATTTACAGCAGATAAGAATTTTCTTGTGATAAAAACATAAAATGCATTATGATAAATGCATAAAATACATTAGTTGTTCTTCACTGCTATTCTGAAATTTCAAATTTATTTTCATATATAATATACAAAAAATAGTATATTTGTTTTCATTTCATTTCATATGATTCAAAGTTTTATTCAATCAATTGCACTCAGTTCAAAATGTCACAAAAAATTGTTGATTTTATTTCATTAGATGTTGAGTTAAAATATCAGTTAGTTGATGTTTCAACTCAATCAGCTCATTTTGCAATTCTCATCTGGCAAAAAGAAGCACACTGTCAGAATTTCATTTCAAAAACAAAAAAATGAGCTTCTTTTTGCAAAATCTGTCACAGCACAAAGCAGACAAAATAAAAATGATAAAATTATTATGTATTTGTCACAAACTGCTTAGCATCAGTGACATACAAAAATATTACTCAAAAAATGATTTATTCATGAATGCAATAATATAAACTCAAAAAATCAAAAGTATATAATATATTTCATCATATGCTGTTTTATTTCAGAGCAGTAAGAATATAATCTGTCATTTGCTGTTTTTCATCTGCTGATTGTCAACAAATTCAGAAATAAATTTCAAAATTTTGTTTTTGTATGAAAGTTTAAATTCACAGTCAAGAAGAAAAAAAAATATATAATAATCAAGAAGAAGAAGAAGAATGTTATTATCAAGAAGAAAAAAAAATGTTAATATTAAAAAAAAACATGATTGTAAAAAAAAAAAAAAAAAAAACTTGCTTTGTATGAATTCAGAATGTCATCAGAAAATCATTTTGCTGTACAATTTCTGTTGAATGATTCAAAATCAGATTTTAAAAACAATAATTTCAGCTGCAAACATTTTTATTCAGAAATTTCATACTTTCAGAATTAAGCATTATATAAATGTCAGTCAGCTCAGAACATGATGAATTTGAGAAAATATAAAATAAAATAAATTGTATGAAGAAAAAACTTCAAAAAAAAAATAAAATATTAAAATTAGCTAGTTAAGCAGTGTACAAAATATATGAATATAAAAATATTTTGTTATATGTGTTGTTTTTGTGCTTTTCTAACTGTACACAATTGCTTTTTTTGTTGTTATGCATTTTTTATTTGAAAATAACTTAGTAGATGTGAATTTATATATTTTTTTATTTTTTATCTTATTTTTTTTAATTTTTTTTTCTTCTTAATCAAGCTTTGCATATGTTCTGTAAATATTTTTTTTTTGTATGTTCAGCACATGATTCAAAGATTAATTATATTGTATGCAATGCTTAAGCAGCAATAACAAAATAAATAAGTCTCAAAAATTATGTTTTTTTTGTATGTGAAAAAATGATTAATCAGCTGCAGCAGATGATTACTCAACTGTAAAATAATCAGCTTTACAAATTGTCAGTTATTAACACATAAAAAAAATAATTTAATATTTTTTGTTTTCTTTCATCTCAAAAATCATGTGAGTTTTTTTTATCACTTTGTATGAAATAGCAAAATAATTAATTAATATAAATTTCTTGTGCTGTATGATTTTGTTGCTGCTCAGTGCAATTTTCTTAATGCTTAATTTATTACTGTCAATAATTCTAATTTGTATGAAATTATTTATGCATTTTGCTCTGAAATGAATGAATTTTATCATAATACTTCAAGTTATGCACTCATTTCATTGTCAGAATGAGATGTTGAGTTTATTTGTGATTGTCTTCATTTTGAACAAGTTTTCAGTCATTATTTTTTGTATGTAAATGTAATTCTCATTCAGTTGTGTGAACAAACATTACAAATCTTCTGCACAGCTTGTCATGTTGATAAATCTGACATAATATTCTTCTCACAATGCTGTTGAGCAATGAATCATTTTGAGAGAAGTTGTGACAATTGCAAATGATGAAATCATGAAGCAAGATGTTTTGTATATTTGCAAAAAAATGAAATTAACTGTGCAATGTATGAAGATAATGAAAATGATAATCATTAAGCAAAACAGTCACAACAACAACAATTGCAATTGAAGCAGAAGACAGCAACTTACAATTTTATTGTAATTGACTAATATGAATTTGTATTCTTGACTAACAGCAAAATGTTAGATGAATTATTGTTTTTTTTTTTTCTTCTTTTTTTTTTGCTGATGAGTTGCATTTTTATTACTTTGTTTTATATGCACTGCACACACAATTAGCATTTTCTGTAATTAATTGCATTTGAGCATTTTGTTTATCTGAACATGAGCTTGCATTTTTATGTGATGCTCAGAACAATTAATCAGCTTTATACAAAGTGATCAGTGAAATCAAGCAAGCTCTCATGTATGAAGAATCAAATAACCTTACTATATGAAGTATATTACTGATCTATGAAGCTGGCAGAATCAAACAAACCAATCAAATCCTACTGGCAGAAAGTGAAACCTGACCACTAAAAAGTTGTTGCTGCTTCTCTCCTTTGGGCTTCCGTACTGAAGGCGTGATTGGCAGGTTGCACAGGCTCTGCTGTTGTGCACCACCACTGCAACAGTCGCGTATCTACATCGATGATAGGGGTGAAGTCGCGGGAGATCAGCACCACGATTCCCCACGGCGCTTACAGCCCTCTTGTTGTTACAGAGTACAGAGTGGCCTTTTCTCCACCAAAGGATTAGGATACATATCCTTTCGGGAGGAGCCTCACAGTCGAGCTGTGATGATGCTGTGTGGGAGATGCGAATACTTTGTACTATACCTAACTGTGGAGGCAGCGTGGCAAGTAGTTAAAGATGTACCCCCAGATTCGAAATAGAAAATGTCATGACGTTTAGGTGTGCAGTCGAACAAGACAGCTTTGAACCCCTGCTGGCCTGGTTTATTCAGACCTCGACAAGTCATGATGTCACTGAGCGTAGACAGTACAGATCCATGTGGCCTGATGTTGCCGTTGAAGTTGTGGAAGAGTCAATATTAACTGGCGACGGCCTCCCTTGACGCGGTGGAGAAGTCTGATAGGTGAAGTTTTGGTTTTCGAAAATAGATTTTGCCTTTTGCATGAAACTCTTTTTTTTGCCATCGTTGGAGACTTACTTGAGCCTTATCTCAAGTCAATCTCATGATAGCAAATTCAAAGGAAGCTAGGAGGAGGCTGAACACTGCCATCCGCTGGTGGCTTTTTGACGGTCCAGTTGCCACTCCCATCACCACCGTAATTATTAGATTCGTCTATCGGGAGTGGTGAGATTCAGAACGGTCGTCTGCTTCATGAACGATGCAAGCAACATTCCCAACTGATCTCAGAGAATGAAATTCGCGATCGTCAGCTCGCAGTTGATCTCAGAATATATACGGGTCTCGTTTGACGGCAGTGCTTGTTCCGTGTAGTACTATGATCTTGAAACGATGCTAACCACACTGGCGTTGCGCACTCAAAACATCCAGCACGAAGAGTTCAAACTATGGATTATGCGGACTAGAGTTAGTTATTAGTTAGTGTTGAGATCTGGCCATCGAGGTGATTGAGTTCAAGACCTTCGCTACTTAACTAACTCTTAAGCAGTTTGAAGCTGAAGACGCTGGCGATATCAAGTCGCCATCCCAGCCATCTGCAATAAGCTGAGCTGTTATAATAACGACAGTATATGATCTTCTTCTTCTCTTCTTCATCTTCCTCCTCTCCTGTTCGTAGTTTAGTAGTTCTTGGGAGCGACAGGGGATGAAGAACTGTTGGATTGCAATCAATAATGAAAAATGCTGTTTTGACACGCTAAACTCACCTGAACGAAGCTAGTTAGTTCACCAATTTAGAAATAAACGATAAATTTCCCCCTTCATCAGATCAGCCCTTCTCAACTCTCCTCTTCCTCTTCCTCTCCATTTCCTCTCCTCGTCGCATTCTTTTCTCTTCTTCTTTTCTTTAAATGCTTCGATCTGGTTGTCGAGGAAACTGACATCTTTCTGCGTGGCCAGCCCGTTTGCCAATTTTTATGGTGACATCCCACCGTTGTCCCTCGTTGAGTCCCCCCAGCATCCTTAATCCCCGTTCGTGAATTATTCCTTGCTCTCAATCTTGTCCTTAAAATCTCCCCCCGCCTCTCTCAAGGACTCGACGGAAGCATTACATCCAAATCCACAGTCTGCTGCTGAGGATTCACGGCAGCAGCTGGACAGAACAACATTCAGAAACAAGAGTGTATGGGCCTCGCTCCTCGTGGACAGCTTGTTGTTTTGCTGATCTGAACTTCCAGTCAGCCGCTCACGGGTTGGAGTGTTGAGGAGCAGACAAGAGGACAAGCGCAGTGAGTCGAGAAGAGGAGATCGTGGAATTGAAGACTGGTGGATGCCAATTTGCGTTCCAGTGCAGGACGATCCTCATCCCCTTCCGTCCCTCCTGGTTTATCGGGCTCAGAACTTCTCCCTCTCTCTCCTCCCCGGCTTTCACCGCCATTATTATCAAAATATCTTTCATCCTGGCTACCACGTCATCGAGAGACCATCGCACCCCGGGCTCGCATCAGCGACGACGTTCCTCCGCCTCCGTTCCGTCTCTAAACCTCCATCCGTCCAGTGCGGGTGACCACACCACCAGCTCCTCTGCACATAATCATCTTTCTCCCATTCCAGGCACCCCGTCTGCGATAGGGCCTTCGCCCATGTCGCTATCGCGATCGCCTTCACCGAAACCCGGTGGAGGATGGTCGAGTCCCGGCTTGACCACCGGAACAGGAAGCAGTGGCCTTTCTACGCCGCGGAAGGGTTATGGAGATTTACAAAGCCCCAATGGACTATTTACAAAAGGAACCGGAGCCACCGGACCCAGTGGAGTGTCGTGGGCTGCCGCCAAAGCCAAGAGTGATCAGGTCAAAGGCTATCCATCTTTCTCGACCAGAAATAATGGATTTTTCTCTAGACAACGGCGGAAAATCTCTGCTAGTCTGCCAAGGTTTCGAATGAATTCTGTGTACGGAGAGAAGGAGAAGTTGGGTCGCGGGCGATGGAGTCCGGGTGGTGGATCTTTGTTGAGTCGGATAAAAACATTGGTGGGGAATCTACTTCGACGCAAGCGTGTACAACTATTACTGTTTTTGATCTTGTTTTTTGTTTTGTGGCTTATCCTTGCCCAACGTGAGTATTCTCGCGTCCGACCATTGGCACTTTTGTTGATTCTAATCGAAAATTCACTGCAGCTATCTACGAGGCGTACCGCAGATCCTCCCTGGGTGGAGGGAAAAAGATTGTTTTAATCGTTGCATCAAATATCGGAGGAGGCGTAATGGAATGGAAAGGAGCTCGCGAATGGGCCATTGAGCGCGACAGTCTCCGCAATAAACGAAGATACGTGAAACGGTGGGGTTACGATCTAGAAATTGTCAACATGGTGACCAAGAAGCGCTATGCGCACGAATGGCGTGAGAGCTGGGAGAAAGTTGACACTCTTCGCTCAGCCTTACGGAAATACCCGAAAGCCGAATGGTAGGACCCTGACCGTCTACTAAAACTCATATACATTTGCACTGCCATCTTCTAACGGAGTTGCACAGGTTTTGGTGGCTAGATCTTCATACCTTTATTATGGAACCTTCCTTGTCGGTTGAGAATCATATCCTGAAAAATCTCGGCAAAAAGACTTACCGCAACATCAATACCTACAACCCCCTCAATATCACCCATCCGCCTTCTTTATTCTATCTCGATCCTCGTTCTCTCTCCCCCGAAGGCGACGGGAAAGAATCCTCCATCAACATGATTGTACCTCAAGATTGCTCTGGCTTCAATCTTGGCTCCTTCATGGTTCGCCGCAGCGCCTGGACCGACCGTCTGCTTGATATCTGGTGGGATCCGGTCCTGTACGAACAAAAACACATGGAATGGGAGCACAAAGAACAAGACAGCTTGGAACACCTATATACCCACCAACCATGGGTCAGACCGCACGTCGCGTTTATTCCTCAGCGACGGATGAATTCCTTCCCTCCAGGTGCTTGTGGCGACGGCACCAATCGAGGCATTCATTATCAAGAGAAGGATCGCGATTTCCTGGTCAATATGGCGGGCTGCGAATGGGGGAGGGACTGCTGGGGTGAGATGTATCATTACCGGCAGTTGAGTAATCGACTAAACCGGAATCCGTGGGAGAAGTTCAAGGATGAGGTTTCGGATACGTGGAAGAAGATATTTGAGGAGAAGAAGAAGGACAAGCAAAAAGACAAGCAGAAGGATACAAAGAAAAATACGTAATGAGGCAAAAACAATAAAAGGGTTGTGGTTTTTATTCTGATGGTATTTTTCTAATATTTAACAGCTGTTATACTTCCATTTTATCTTTTCAACTCTTTTTCTTTTTCCTTTTTTTTTTCAGTCTGGTCCAGGCCCGGATGGGTTCAAGGCAGTCTACTCCCTCTATCATTTGGCATCTTTCTTTACTTCTTTTATTTTTTCACCCTTTCATTCCGACATGACAGTATTAGACTAATGGGGGTGCTTGTATTCACATTTACTGTCCTTTTTTTTTCGGCCCGTTTTTTTTTTTTCCGCTCGGATGCTCACCTACATAATTTGCTGGCTGGTGGTTGATGTCTTGTTTTTTTGTGTTTTAGAAGAAGAAGAAGAAGAAGAAGAAGAAGAAGAAGAAGTGTATATATGGTGCTCTGGATTTTCTAGATTTTTTTACTCATGGAAGTATGAAAGTCTGCCTACGTGGAATGTCAGATGAGAGAGCTTGCATGCGAGGTACTGCATATGTTCTTAATTCGAGTCTCTTAAAATGGTGGAGGGTTTTCGTATTCTTGTAAGTGATTGAAGTGTACTAACTCTACTGACTGCTTTCTTTTGTCAACAAGTTCCATAACTAGGTATGTAGTTATAGGAGCCTTCATCAGCATGTTTAAGGGGATTTGTTCAAGTTCGATTGTGTTGATGAACTGAGAAATAGAGTTTTCATCTGGTGCCACGGTGCCTGTTTCAGGACAGAGCTTGGATGACACTGACAGTGGAGTTTGTTGAAGCTCGACATTTTTTCTTTTTCTTTTCTTTTTTCTCAGTGAATGTTTTGTTTTGTTTTTGTGGAGTCCTGTGCGATATGCTGGGCTGGGTTTCAAAACTTGCAGAAAAAGAAAAAAAAAAAGGCAGCCAAATCCTTTTTCATCAAACATCTGTTTATCAGTTATGATAGTCGTATATACATCACTACATAGTACAAATATATACATACTTAATCCAGTTCCTAGATCACTGATCAGAGGGACCCTTCACTTTTTTTTCACGCCCGTTTTTGGCCGAGGCGATTCGAGACTTGAGTTCCGGATCTCCAAGCTCTGGCCTCAATATGTCGGCAGCGGCAACAATGGCTTTGCTCGTCTTCGCGACCCATTCCTGTGCAAGGGTCTGATTGCGTCCGAATTGAATGGCTTCGGTGATTCCGGGAAATGTGGTCGCGGCGTAACTGTTTGATTGACGGGTTAGCTGAGCAAAAATACTTCGTTTTTTTTTTTGTCGCTGCGCGAGAGAAGATGGCGGCGAGACACAAAAAAAGGAAAGAAGTATGAACGTACCCTGTATCCAAACCTGGCGCAAAGAGCACGTGTTTATAGAATTCTCGACCCGGCAAACCACCCTGACTCACAAACCCGCGCTCGAAATCCCTCTGTTTTTGATTCACCATCTCCAGCAAACGCTTGTCGTTCATGTTTTCCACCACCTCCTTGGCTATTGTCATCAGGCCCGCTGCTTCGTTGAACGTTTGGATCGACGCTTCGAGCTCGGTGGTGTTGAGTGTGATGTTCGTTTGACCGACGACTGCTTTCAGCTCCTTGAGGTAAGTGTCCATTGCCGCAGGGATGTTGATGACGTCGAAGGGGATGACTTCGTCGCTGGCCATGTGGTAGGCGATGATACTCATGAATTGGCCGATCGCAACGTGTGTTTTGAACCCAGGGTCACCGAAGTTGGACATCCAGTGGTAGGAGTCGTAGTTCGAGTGATACTGATAGACAGGGTCGGTGGGACCAGCGTGGGCGCCCAAGGTAGCCTATATAAAGCCCATTTCAGCACCGTTCTCGCTTAATTATGATAGTGAAATTTCGGTGTTTGATATGGTCAACTCACAGATGCGATACCATTGTGAAGGAAAGGTGTATAATCAGAGCCACTTCCCAAGACACCGATTTCTCCATCGACTGCTTTCCAGATGTCATATAAAGTCGTGGCGTTAGAGCCCTTAACAGAATAGGCCACTTTCTTCATGGAGTCCATGCCGAGTTCGTGAAGTTCA
The DNA here is from genome assembly GCA_029449355.1 of Emydomyces testavorans. NCBI lineage: Eukaryota > Fungi > Ascomycota > Eurotiomycetes > Onygenales > Nannizziopsiaceae > Emydomyces > Emydomyces testavorans. Next base: position 6,591,189 of record CP120628.1, read on the forward strand.
GGAGTGGCATCGAAGGATGGGAGCGGGCCGGACACAGCGACGTCGACGTTGAGATACGCCACAGTAGCAGCTTTCAACCAAGGAAGCTGTTTATAAGAATGGTCAGTCTATAGACAGATACAGTGGCAGAAGAAAGTTAAACACTCACATATTCCTCAACCCACTCTACTGACCCAAGCAGTCCGTATTCCTCTCCATCCCAGGAGCACATAACACTATATGACATTAGAAATACTCTCCAGCTCACGGTGGAAGCATTGGGCTTACATTGTGCGCTTAGGCTTCCATCCATCTTTTTGCAGCTGTCCAAAAGCTTTTGCTAGTTCAACCATGACCGCGGATCCAGAGTTCGCATCTGCAGCTCCTCCAATGATCCATGCATCGCGGTGGTTGCCAATAACAACAACTTCATCTTGACTTGTCCCGTTAATAATCCCAACTGCATCCCAAATAGGAGTGTAGGTGTCGCGCATGACGTTCTTCAATGAGAGTTTGGTGCCCGGGGCAGGGCCAGTTGAATAAGTGACATTGAGAGCCCCAATCCATCGGGTGCGGTTGACTTTCGTGCCTGGGATACCATGGCCGTCGAGAGCAGCGAGGATCGGAACAGCCTCTTTCCAAGAGATTGGAAGTGATGGGATTTTCGGCACGGAATTGCTCTTGTCCTGACGAGGCGAGTTGGGTTTGGATGGGTAGCCTGGAGTCGTGGGATCGCCAGGGATACTCGACAAGAATTGAACAGACCCTCGCTGCACGGATGTTGGGTTTCGTGCTGGACCATGAGGATATGCGGCATAGCCATTTGCTTCTGTAATGTTTCCATCATCACCTGGATCAGTGAAAATCACGCAGCCAATCATTCCATATTCCTGAGCGTTTTTCACTTTGAGCCCTCTTCACATCCCAGTCAGCAAATGATAAACTCGCAGGATTTCGTTCTTTGGCTAATATCTCACCTGAACGGGCCACCATATCGGGCAATGGCAATTTTTCCTTTAAGGTCGACACCCAGTTCCACGAGCCGGTCAAAATCAACCTTCTGCCCACGTCCAACATATACATATTCTGCCGTAACATCTCCAGTAGCAGAATATCCATGAAAGGTTGGGATTCGATTTGGATAGCTCGTGGTCTCGTCCTCCGGGAGCACCGCCTCCTCTAAACTCGCATCCCACTTAGTTCCGTTTGCGAGTGACAGCGACAATGAATGTGATACCGGATAGTTTAGATAGACCGTGTACGGAACGACTGATGAATTCATCCCGTATTCAGACCACTTGTCGGCGGTCCATTGGGCCATGGTGAGATTTTGACCAGCCACATGAGCTCCATGGGTGTAATAATATGACCAGTCGCTGACAGAGGCATTATTGAAGCTGTTGACCAAGATGGATTCGTGCTTTGACAGGCGAGGAGCAGATTGTGATCTGTCCCGTTTGGTCAGAAGCGGATGGTTAGGATCGAAAGCTCTTCCATGGAGACGATCCTTTCCACACGCTTCAACGGTAAACGGCAGCGAAAGCGCAAGCAGTGAAACGGTTTTGATCTGCATGCTGGGCTATGTCCGCCGAACCATATAGGCACATGCGAGAAATAAGCAAAACAGCAATTATATTAGAGAAACTGGCGGATATTCGTCTGCATTTATTCGATCTCAACCATCGGCTGATCCAAGGCCAGGGGGCCATGGCAAGTAGCTAGAAGCGGAGCATTTTAGCCAGTCAGCGAAGTCGTCACTTCGTAGACACATACTGCTCAGCGCTTTTCACAATTTCGATTCTAAATTGAATGAAAGGAAAGCAACTCTGCAATTTCCCCGCATCCTGTTTCTAAAAAAGCAAAAGGGAATCAGAAGCCAGGTTCTCCTGAATGATGCCAGTTTCCGCGGTTAAGCTTCCTGTGGCCGGGATGCTGCTGGACAACAAGAGTGAGCTTCAGTCGTTTATATAGCTTTAGATAAGTCAGATCGGCGAACAATGCAACCTCACTCCATTTTGCCGGCAAAAACGAGCATCTCCCGAGTCGATCACGCACTAAAGATCTCCAAAGAGTCAAGGAATGCCTTGCTTTAGCGGCCAGCACCATCCTGTGTTTCATAAAATTTGTTTAATAGCATTGGTAAGTCACGTAGAAGTTCTCTTGAATTGTCTTTGATCATGGAGGAAGAGATTCATATTTGTTACTTCAGGACCAGAATAGCGACTGTTGGCTCGTATGCGGTTGTGATGGGAGTCGATATTAAATGACCGTCGAGACGAGAGGCTGGCCAGCTGGATACGTAGTTAACTAGTAAGGTAAAGTAACTCCAGTGAAAATGAGAAACGGACAAAAACAACAGCGAGGCCTGATCATCAATAATACCCTGCTTTGAACTCATGTTTCAGCTTGAAGCTCTCAGGGAACTGAACTACGCTCAGGCTCTCAGCAGCCACCAGCTAACGCATCGATATTGCAGCGATCTTGTCGAACGACAGCGTTGATCCTCCAGATATCCCAGCCACATACCGAGTGCCCAGATCTGTAGTTATGGCTGATCAACGGATGCCAATGCCGAGGCGAGCAGGTCTCATTTCTTGTCAAGATGCTCGAGCGTGCAGGAATTCCAGTAGTAGCATGTACTCCGTATGTTTGATCATAACGAGGGTTTCTCGAGAAGCCGTCAGAGCAATCGTTGAAAGATCAACCCTACATAATCAATATCATGAAGTCGGGTTCAACCTGGCAAAGTCCAGAAATGCCTTGCGAGGTGCTACTTAACCACCTTCTGGACTGTGCAGTCCTTGGGGCCTATGGGTTAGCACGCCTAGCATTCTAGCGTTTCTTTTTTCACGCCCTATTCAAGATATAGCGTGGCAGGGAAGACCAAGACTACTAGTTACATACATCACAAACAGGAAGCTCAGTATAGATTGAAAGGAAGAATCGGACATGCATGCCTTTGCTCTTGTCGTGGAAGAGATGTGTAGTCATACTCGTAGTACGATAGGCAGAGCAAAAGCAAGTCATGAGTGAAGCCGCAAGCCATCCAAAGTCCAAGAAGAATAGGGAAAAGAGCAATACTCGCTTCCAACCGAATTTGAATTTGGCCCAGATGCCAGATAAGACAACTCGCGTTCACCAAGATGCAGACAAAATGCCTCCCATATTCCCTATCAATCGCATCTTGCCATTGAGATCGATCAAAGCGGACACGCAACGATATTAACGTGTATCTTGAACAAATCAACCCTGCATATCATGCATTGATAGCCCGTACTCAGTCATTTTGGCCCGAAGAGAACTCTCTATGGTCGGTGGCATTCGCCTCAATTGTCTCACATAAGCCCAAGGTGTCATACCATCCTTGTTCTTCTGGTCGATTATGATACCATCTTTCGCTAGCAGGTATTTGACGATCGTAGCACGCTTCGTGGAAACGGCATAGGACAATGCTGAGTTCCCCTTTACATCTTGTGCGTTTATGTCAATACCATCCATTGTGAGTAGTAAGCTCACGATGTCGCGATAACCTTCTTTTGCCGCTCGAATTAGCGGCGTAGCGCCGACGCTGTCTTTCAAATTGATAGCAATCCCCGGCTGTTTGAGAAGCGTCTTGACAACTTCTAAATGGCCCAACCCTGCGGCCAGAGCAAGCGGTGTTCGCCCGCTTTTGTTCCTGAAATTCAGGTCTGCATGACCTCTCTCAAGGAGGGTTTCTATCGCCCATTTATTTCCCTTCTGTGTCGCAGACGATAGTATGGTGCTTCCCTGCTCTTTTCGAGTCGACGAATCCGAACCAGTTTTGGTAAGCAAGAGCTTGGTAAACTCGAAAGCTCCGTTGTGTCCTGCAATCTCCAAGACCGTCTGGACTGTCTTTTTGTTCGCAAATTGGCCGACATGTCCCTTTTCAAGAAGTAGTCTGCAAGACGAGCTCGAGCCTCTCGATGCAGCCCAGCATAAGGGAGTGTTATTCCAATTATCTTTGGAGTTATGGTCAACCACAGGATTCGCGAGGAGTGTTTCTACCACTGCTGAACAGTCAAATTCCGCCGCAACAGATAGAGGAGTCCGACCTCGGACATTTCTTGCATCTGGATTCACACCACCACGCTCGAGGAGAGCTTTTACGTGGCAAGCGTGGCCCATTCTCGCCGCATGCCACAGTGGAGTCTGGAGAAATATATCCGGAGCATCAGGATCTACGGCAGGATGTCGAAGCAGGTAGGGCACCGTCGGATAACCTTCGGCTGCTGCCAAAGAGAGCGCAGTTCGACCCTCTAAGTCTGGACAGTTTGGGTCAATGCCGCTTTCCTTGAGCAAAATTTCCACCACACCGGAATGTCCGTTTTTCGCAGCCAGCGAAAGCGCAGTGTGTCCGCCGCGGTTATCCTTGACGTTTCGGTCCACAGCTTTCTGTGTAAGCAAGAGTCGCACTATATCACTGTGGCCCCGCGTTGCCGCTATTAGGAGAGGGCTGCGACTGAAACCGTCTCGCGTGTTGGGATCAACACCCTTCTGCGCAAGAAGCAATTTAACTACCTTTTCATGGCCGACTTCTGCAGCTATGGATAAAGGAGTCCGCTCGCCAAGATCCCGAATTCCTAGATCGATCCCTTTACACGCAAGTAAGAGTTGTACTAGTTTCAAATTGCCTCGCCGTACAGCGTAGATCAAGGCCGATCCCTGGCAGCGATCTTGCATATTCACCTTCACGCCAGATTTCCGTAGCAAGCGCCTCACAAGGTCTTCGTTGGGACGGATGACGGCTTCTATCAAGGGAGTGATACCGTGCTCACCAGCAAGATTCACATCAAGGTCATCGCGGGAAAGTAGCATATCCAGTAATTGATCGTTTCCATCCCATATCGCAAGCAACAACAGCGTCCCACGACCCGAGTTCTCATTGAGCTTGACGAAACCGGTGGCGAGCAAGGCTTTCACGATTTCGACGTTCTTCCTCCAGCTCTTATAATCCAGCAAGGCGTTGCGACCAACACGAATATTCTTATGTGCTAGAAGTAACTTCACAATCTCGACATAGCTATAGTCTATAGCAATGAAGAGAGCCGAGTTGCTATCATCGTCTCCCGCATTTACATCAACGTGCTCACTTTTCAATAATAGCTTCACAACCACCCTGTATCCACGCTGGCATGCTAAACCCAGGGGCGACCATCCTTCATCATTGCGCGCATTGGCATCAAGTCCCCCACTAGAAAAAAGACTGTCTCGGGAAAAAAGGGTTTCGATCAGACTGGTGTTGTGAGCCTGCACAGCGCAGTGTAGGATATTGTTTCCTGTCTCATCTGTATCTGATAACTGCCGATGGGACAGCAAATTGGCGATACCAGGGATGGCAGCTGTAAAATTCTGTAGAGCCCATGGGTCAAGGTATTCTGAAATGATGAGCAAAACCTCAAAAGGAAGACGAGGAGTGGATTTGGCTGTTATTTCTGTCATCAAAAGGTTCCACACTGACTCGGGGATGTCGTCGTCGTACAGCTGAGAATTCGGCGAAGGCGGCATTTCCGCCGTCATTGTTGAGAATCCCATCTGTCAACTGCAATTGATCGTGAATAACATGTTGTGAAGTGAGATTCACTCGAGAGAGCTGAAATTGAATTGACCTCAATGCTGTCGAGATCCTGTTACTACATAATGTAGTTCGCTTGTTGACAGTGAGTTAGTTAATTCTGCCCTCAATGCTAATCCTAGGTCAGTGCAATTCACGACTTGATCTGCTCAGCCTGATCAACACCACTGAGAATGTTCCTATACAGTTTTCTCCTCAGAAGATCAGAAGAGATCAATTCAGTTTGCCAAACTGCTTTTATTCTTTGCTATTTCTGTCAAAGAACATCTCTATTGCTATGAGAACAATCAAGTTTCAAATGCAGCAGATTACAGCCTGACCGAGGGAAGAAATTACAAAATTGAAAGTCACAAGCAGCAACAGATATGAAAGATGGACATGTTTCAGCACAAAAAACCACAGAGAGTAAAAAGAACAGTTGAGAAACTTTGCATCGTAATCCAATCGAAGCCAGGCCAGTGGTAGGGACAGAAACACACCGCGTAACCCTAAAGATTTTGACCCTTCAACTCCAGATGTACAGAAATGAAAACACATAACGGACTGGTCATGATCCCTAGTTTGTACAGAAGTTTCCAAATCCCAAGCTTTTATCCGCAGGCGTCATGTTCAAATAATCATCTCATCGGTGAGAAGATGGACATTAAGCTGCCGTCAAACACCGCCTTCTGCCAAACTCATTCCTTTCAATAACCCGCCAGAAAAGACCGCTCAAAGATATGCCTTTACGTTTTAGACTAACGAGGGAATTGATTCAGAAGTACAAACAAAAGCAGAAAGGACTCCAAAGGTGTGAAACTAATACTCCAACATCAAATGAGAGGAACCAGTGGGAATGGAAAAAAATGGGGTAATGGGTACTTAAACGCAGACGTAACAGCAATTCAAGATGAAATGGACTTTAAATCTCCCTATCGACTCGTTCGCAATTTTCCAGGCCATTCTCTGTGTGTCCGCCAGTGGCCGTCGACACGGCCGCAGACTTCGAAGTAACATCACTGCGAATCTTTTTCGTCTTTTCAATCACAAATTTCTCCCCGTCTGCGGGTCGTGTCTGAGCGCTATTTCCATGAAAGAACTCACAGTGATACTGCAGGAATTCATCTCGCTTGCGATAAACCGTGATGATATCGCCCGTATACACTCTTCCAAAGAGGTAATCATTCCCGTCAGACGTTTCTCTCCGAAGCTCGACGTCGTTGACCCAAATGTGTTTGCTTGTCTTGGTGGATACAATTGTAATAACATCGGGTATCTGCGTCCAATCTTCACCTGCGTCGATGAGCGCCTCAATAGTGGGTGCCCAGAATGTCAATTCGAGTGCGTATGCTGGAATGCGCACATCCATTGGGTCAGGATATCGAATGGTGTTGCCTTTGCCACGGCCCCAAGAGGTCATTCGTGAGTCGAGGCGAATGACCTGATCTGTAATAGAGCCAGTGACGGGCGTCAGTTTGCCTAAAACTGCGGGAGGCTTCACAGATTTGGTCAAATTTTGGCTTGCGCCCAATGCCTTAGTTGTTGACTGGGAATGATGTTCGATAACATGCGAGTTGTGGGACTCATAACGCAGGTCGAACCCCACCGATTGACGGACTTCCTCTCCTGTACGCTCGTCAATCGTACAGGCAAGTTCTTCCCAGGAGGAATCACCCGCTTCCTTATCCTGGCTACAAGGTTCGCGTTTGATAGAGTTCGCGCGTAGAGAATCAGCTCCGCGACTGGTTTTGAGCTTAGGAGCTAAATCAGGTTGGCAGGGTGAGAAAATGGGGTGTATACGATTACGTCGGCCGATCTTCTCCGCTTCGTGGTCCGAATCATCCACATCAGCATCATCTTTATGCTCAGAGTAACTCGTGCTATTGGTTGAGATCTCGTTCTTTTCTTCCTCTTGGGGGGTCGGCACATCGCTATTGGGAGAGGTAGATACACCACCGAAAGAACCCATATTTAAGTTACCCACAAGTGACTCAGCACCCATTAGACTGGATGCTGACCTTCCAAGTCTCGATGCCATCTCCGAGAGTAAGTAGTTAGACGGAGTGGTAGTGTGTAGACTATGTTCATGAGAACCGAACTTACCATTGGATGGCGGATAGTCGCTCCTCGACACACTCTCAAAATCTCGCTGAAACTGGGGTCCATCCATGGGAATTTGAATATTAGGTTCAAGTACACCAGAACTCCGTAAGGCTGACCGAGTTATCTCACCGAAAAGACGTGGTCCTGTAGGCGTAGATTCTAAGTGAACGTTAGAGCCAAAGTCGTAGCTAGAAATGTTTGGAAGCGACGGGTATGGAATTCTTTGAGGAAGGAGGGGGCCCATGAGGTGGCTTCCTTCTTGTTCTTCTGTCACTCGTGGTCTTTTGATATTAATGGGTTTTGAGGACGGCGAGTCTTCCTCTTCACTTTCTTCCTCAAAGGGATCGTGTGTCACGTCATTTAGATCAATGCCAGAGGCGTCTAGCCGCTCGTATTCACTGGATTCTGGTTCACTGGATTCTGCTATGGCCTTTAAGTCAGCATTGACCTCGTCCTCTTCCGCTTCGTCAACGTCCATGTATTCGAATTCGTCTGGAACATTAATAAGCCACGGGTGTCTAAAGCATTCTGATTCCTTGGGCCTCGCTTTCGGGTCGCGGTGGAGAAGTTTTGAGATGAAGTCGATTCCTTCTTCTGATACGTCGGCCCTCCGCAGATAGTTATAATCTGCATCGGTGGTCATGATATTTCGTAGCATCTGTGCGCCTCTGTCATCTCCACGACCCATGTAAGGAGGCACACCGGAAAGAATGTGGAATAAAACTGCGCCAAACGACCACATATCCACTGACTGATCGTATGGTGAAGTCTTGGGCAGCCTATTAAATGATAAATAACATGTAGCTGACAGTTCCAGGGACCAAAGACTTACGGATCACCACGACGTCGCCGCTTTCGAGCTTCTTTCCGTTTGTAATCCTCATATTCTGGATACACTTCGGGGGCACAATATAGCAAGGTTCCGCAGAAGGTCTTCATAAATGTTTCTTCTTGCACGACCTTTGATAAGCCAAAATCAGACAATTTTATTCTCAAAGGATCGATTGAAGAAATGAGAATATTATCAGGCTTGATATCACGATGAGTAATTTTTCGACTGTGCAGGTATTGCAATGCATGCAAGACTTGTCGGGCGATGGTTTTGACCATAGACTCAGGAATTCGACCCATTTGCGCGAGGTATGATGAAAGCTCGCCACCTCCCACATATTCCATGATAATGTAGAGCCAGCGATTCTCGTGGTCGTAGTAATCGTGAAATTGGACAATGTTCGGCTTCATGAATGATTAGCTTCAAAAGTGGCAGAGTAGTGTAAACAGGATGCTTACATGCTCTAGGTCCTTCATGATCCTCATCTCAGTGTCAACTTTGTGGTCCAAAATATTGTTCTTCATTAATCGACGCTTATCAAGCTCTTTGCACGCAAAAAGAGCACCATCGTTTTTGGTTGCCAGTTTGTAAACTGTAGCAAATGCACCCTTTCCTATCTGGCCAGTTACATTATACTTCGAACCGCCGTTCCAGCGCATGCCATGGGAATTAGAGACCTGTTGAGGAATAATAAAATCTGCCGCATCTCGGCGCACTTCTCCTTCGGTTCTTTTAGTAATTTGACGAATTCGATGCAAGTATCGAACAAAGTTGTCGTTATACTGAGCATGGAACTCATCGCGCGAAGGGATGCGAACAATGAACTTGATTCCCGAAGATATATCACTGCCAATGACCTGGATTATTGATCCAGAGATGAGCATTTGAGTGGTGGATGCGCCTCCTTTCCTATCTCTTCTGATGTGAGTATTATCCACAACTGTGCCATTTGTTGAAGTGTCTTGAAGCATCAGGATCCCATCTGGTTTAAGATAAATACGGAAATGGGTATTTGAGATTTTCTTTTCGCTGTCATCGCGCGAGAGAAAGATGTCGCAGCGGGATGGGTTTCGCCCAAAACAGAAACCCACACTCAAGTCTTTCACGTGTGATGAGAATCTCAGAGCTATATCTCGATTGGATTCGACGGCAATGGTGTCACCAGTGTCATATTCCAGGTCATCTCGTTGCAGGATATGTTGCGGAGCACGCCTGGCAGTGGTGGCAACGGCCTTATGAGCAGCAATAGAGCCCGGATGAAGGATGCATATGATGTCAGCGACATCTTGCTGATCAAGGCCTGAGTTGTTGAGCCCTCTGCGCCTCGGATCCGTGTAGGGCTGAGTTGAGGGTTGGGTCGCATCATCCATAGTGAGGAAAACAAAATACTAGTAATATCGTTTTTCCACAAGGATGCAGCTAGCAAAATTCAAGAAATGAACCAAAATTGTCTTGGTCATGCGAAATGGTATGACTCAAAACCTATCAAAAAGCCAAAGACGAGAGTGGTTGATACAATGCTTCACTCCCGTCCTAACCTGATGGCCAGTAGAGAATTAGAAGGTTCTTCATAAAGTTGACTCTAAAAGGAGATGAAAAAGATAATTTCTGACATCATGCACAGATGAAAACAACTTCAATCCCGCTCGGGATAGAGAAAGGTGGATGGGTAGAAACAAAGTGAGAGACTGTGGTCTGAGAAGCCAGTTGCTGAAGCAACCTCTAACTGGGGCCAAGATGCGACGATAGCAACCCCAACATCAATACAAACGCCGCAATCAGAATGTTATGTTGTGAATTAGAGAAAAAGCAGCTAAACACAGAAATGCTGGAACTTCATGCTTTTATATCTATGAGACAACAGGGACTAACCTTTTCAGGCAAGGATGAATCTTTCTGGTCATCAATCATGGACCGAGCCTCGCCAAGGGACCGCACTCTGCCGACAGCCTGTGTGACCTGAGTTGAGATCTCTGGCAGGAGCTTGAAGAAGGTTATAACCTAAGCGAAAAGACCCAAAGTAGCAGGGGTTTCGGTCAATATTAATTTTCTTCAAGGTCTGCCACAGCCCGATTTGCGGCACAGTCACTTTCCCTGCTCGCTGCAGCTTATTCCATCCCACCCCAAACGGTCTGAGCAGTAAGGATCGTGGATGACAGTTTTTAATCCCTGGAGATGGCGCCACAGTGGTTCGCGCGCAGCTCGATGCCTTATGCGGGAGGCAGTCACCGATGTATTGGGGTGGGAGGAACAAACCGCAGGGATGGAGAAGTAGAGGCAAACGACGGGAGAGAACGTGGAGCAGACGATGTCAAGATTTCGTCTAAGCAATCTGGATTGCCGGATGGTTAGCATTTCATCTCAATTGATCCTACCGCTTACAAGGTGAAAGAAGCTTGAAGTGTCGAATGGGTGCGCTAACCAGTGACAGTGCAGCCTTACCACTGCCGTTGACTTCCACCTCGCCACCGGCTCTCTGATCAGTCCCACTTGAAACGACGACACAGGAATGCCGTGGAGCAGCAGCTGTGGTCTTCTGCGACTCTGAGATGGACTCACAAGTCAATGGCCTGGTTTTTGAAGCTCTTGAAGCCAACAAGAGAGCTGGGTACCTGTGGTTGGGCGTGGAGAGTGGTTCAGGAAAAGTTACACGGCGGACCCTAAGCAGCCGTTTCCATCTCATCTCATCCCAGGCAAACACCAGGCTGGTCTGTGCAAATTTAGCCTTTTCCGCTATTCTTCTTGGGGTTAGTCTCCACGCTTTACCCGAATTGTTCTCATTCTGCAGATGATTATGTAATTGAGAAACTGTTTGCTTTACCACAGTATCAAATTTTGTATCTGAAGACATTGAGATATAGTATGTTCTACGCGTTGACGTCGTATATACAGTTCATACCGATTGTATTCCCCTTCGTAACGATGCAATTGGTGGCTGGTCCGCATTCTCTGGATGTTCGCAGCTGGCAGCCAACGAGTAACGAGGTATTATGTGAGCTTCACCTTTGTGCATACCGTTTCTCTGTATCACTGCTTGTGGAAGAGGTGAATTTACCGCTTAGCGCCGCATCCATCACTCGTTCCAGCTTGTCGAGGGCTTCATGGCTGATTTCTATTGTGCTGTTAGAAAACGACGGAAACGGTCTGCTAGGACAATATGATACATATGTATGTACTTACGATAGTGAACAACCAATCGGTTTCCCATCAGCTTCAAGCCCTCTCGTTGCCCAAGCTTTTCCCAATCACTGGTTGAGATTCCAGCAGCGTCCAGGTTAAACCAAACCATATTAGTTTCAGTCGGGCACGCCAGTTTCCCTCCTTTTTGAACCCACACATCCGCAATCCTTCTTGCATTTTCATGACTCGCCCGGAGCTTGCCACCTTCCCCGCGCGGGCCCTTGCCAAACGTTTCCTCGACAGCGACTCGCGCGGCTGCAGTAATGATGCCAGACTGTCTGGTTCCACCACCAATGGATTTTCGGAACCATCGAGCCTTCTTGATAAACTCCGTAGATCCGACCAAGATACTCCCAATCGGTGCCCCAAGGCCCTTTGAGAAACAGAGACTCACACTGTCAAATAGTGCAGTATAATCAGGTAGGCTTCCTGCTCCCGCAGTCACTGCTTCCCAGAGTCTGGCGCCGTCAAGGTGAACCTTTAGGCCATGGCTATGAGCCCATTCGCAGATCCGTTTCGCTTCACTCAAGGGTAGTATCATTCCATCCAATGTGTTTTCCAGGCTGATGACTCGGGTTGGACATCCATGAAAGTCGTCATTCAGAATGGCATGTTTCTGGATGTCTTCAAGAACAAGATATCTTCCATTGCTCGGTTCAATTCCCTTGACATATGCACTAGACCACGTTGCCACTCCACCCGCTTCATAATGGATAATATGCGCACGGTGATCGCAGAGGACGGTGTAGGGAGGCTGGGTGAGATGCGTTCTGATTGCAACCTGATTTCCCATTGTGCCAGACATCACAAGCAAGCCATCTTCTTGATTGGCAAGCTTAGCCACAAATTCCTGTAATGAGTTTGTGGTAGGGTCTTCCATGAAATCGTCATCGAGTAACGAAGTGTTTGCAATGGCTTCCAGCATCGAAGCCGTTGGTCTCGTCACCACATCACCTGCACGTACAGACACCCGTTAGCATAAGTATATGTATGTATGTACATTGTATACAGCGACTAATCAACTGCATCGACTCGAACGACTCACTTCGAAAGTCGAATGCGGCAGAACCTGGATTCTGCCAGGCACTCCCAGTCTGCAAATTCAAGTTTGACTCAGTCTGGGCCATTTGGACCGATTTCACACCAAAGTTTCGTCTTGCAGTCAATCGTGAAAGGGGAGAGATGAGGCGCGTCACAACTGGTGTTGGGAATCGATGCGCGGCGATTAACCCATATCTCATGCTTCAATTCCTGTTTTTGAGGCCGACTGGGTTAATCAAAGTGGGAAAAGGACTTTCATCCCCGCAGTCTAGCAGCAATTGCAGTCATTATTAATCCACTCGCCCGTATAACTGCGCTGGGGGAGTTGAAATTCGGCAACACTCGGCAATGAACTCCCACCGAGAGCACTTCCTTACCTATAACTAACCCAAGCAGTGTCAACATCTCCCTCCCCGAACTGCCCTGTGTATGGATTGAGTCAACTGCAGTTTTGCTACAGGCGCTTCGATCTTCAGAGCAGATAGCTCGTTCGCAGACTTTAGACGGGGATGGGAGTGGTTGACACTCCACGCCTCCAAGATGGCGTGGAAAGTGCTATTATAACCAGGTGATGCCGCCCAATACTTTGTTCAACTCAAGACGTTAACTGGACAAATTAGAGAAAAGGAAATATATGAGCCATCCCTTCCCTCTCTAAACTGAGGCCAAGGCTACAGCCTAGTGTGATCTCGATTCCTATGCAGCCTTAAACCCTCGTGTGGCTTGAGGTTAAACCGTCACCACGATCCCGAAATCTGGCCTTTCGCGACCGTCCACCCCATCACAAGTGATTCTCGAGGCTGGATGCTTGCCAGCAGTGCAAAAAGAAACTTTTTCTGGGGAACAAAGTCGTGGGCATTGCAGGAAGTCTATAATTTGAATCCACGCGAATGGGAGGATGGCTCTAGCAGCTAGCAACACCTGGCTATGGACCAGAGGCTGCGAGAAGGTTTTCTGGTCAAAGGAGTTCAATTGTTGTCAATTGTGAAGGGAAGATGGCTATTTATACAACCAGTTAACTAACTAGTGGACTTCCCTTTCCATCTCCTTTTTTTTTGTTTTTATTTCTTCGTCGGTTGTGGACTACATACACGAACAGCCATATCCATCCTTCATGATGTTGGTCCACGTCAAGCAGATTCACATTCTCCTTTTTCTGCCCGCCATCTCTGTGGCCCAGTCCCTCACTGAAGCAATTGCAGGCTATCCACCTCTCTCCGATTTCAACTCCCTTCTCCGTCAAACGCCCAATCTTGCACCACTCTTGACAAGTCCCTCCCAGGGCAATTCCTCCCAAAACTATACCGTCCTAGTTCCCAGCAACAAAGCATTCGATGATTATCGAGCCAAGTATGGCGCCGATATTACCGGACTGCCAGTGCCGGACTTGCAAGCGATCATAAAATATCACATTCTCGAACAAGCCCTGCCGTCTGCTGAACTTTTGACTGCTCCACCGCCGCGGTTGGTCGTCCCAACGGAACTGACTGCGGAGCAGTACAACAATCGAAGCGCTGGCGCGGACATTCAAACTGCGGTGAAGAACGAAAACGCGAACGGGCAAGTCGTCATTTTCAAAGTGCAGAGCCAGAAAGGCGGTTCAAAACGTCAGAACAAGGATATCAGCGTGTCATCCGGGCTGTACGACTCGAGCAAAATAACCATTCTCGATGGTACTTGGAGTCATGGAATTTTCCAAATGATAGACAGGTATGTCCCGCACATACATACACAATGTTTCTATCACAAGATAGAGACGCATCAGATCGCGCTGAATTACTGACCGCGCGTGCATCACAGCTTTCTCACCCTTCCCCGCCAATGCACAACCACAATGCGTACCGGCAACCTCACCGCCCTCGAACGCGCCCTAAACCGTACACAATTAGCCTCGACACTCGACCATCTCGCAAACGTCACTTGCATCGGGCCTACCAACAGTGCTTTTTCCCAAGCAGGCGATCCAGACAAGACCGCCGATTCGGGAGACCTGGTGAAGGCGCTGACTTTCCACACCCTCACTCAGCCCGTGTATACGAATTTCTTGAAAGATGGCCAGGAGTTCAGGACGGTGAGTAATGCGACGGTGAGGGTGACTGTGAATGCAACGGGTATTTGGTTTAATGATGCGAAGCTGGTGACGGAGAATGTCTTGTGAGTCTTTTCATTTTTTTTTTTCAAGTTGAGCTTCTTCTCCTCTCTAGTCCAGCCTTGTCCCCCCCTCTCTCTTTCTCTGTTGTGCTTTGTGACTGACCATGTCCTCTTGATGTAGAACGAACAACGGTGTGATCCAAGTTGTTGATAAAGTAAGTCTTGTAAAAGCCAATCATCCCTCAATTATTACATTCAGCACACTAATGTATGGCTATCAAGGTAATGTCACTGCCCCCGACATCTTCAACAACCCCGAAAGAGTCGTCGCCGACGGCATCGAAAAGTGCTTCCCCATCACATACGTCATCCGCAGCATCACAGAGTTTTAAATCAACTATCCAGGCTCTCTACTTCATTTCAGCTGCGCTGTCTGTCTTGAACTTTTGTTGAGAATAATAATGTTAATGAGAGTATAAATATGAAGCTACGGTATTTACCTAATATGTTTGTGTCCCAAAAAAGTTGAAAACAAAGCATAAGAGGTAATGAGTACTATACAACCTAAAAAGACCGCCCAGTCTTGCAAGAACCGTAGAACGTAAAATACTCAGCCACAATCGCCTCGGTCTCATATCAAAGCCCAGAAGCCAAACAGAGAGGAAGCAAAAGCCTCAAAATCTCCCATAAGCTCCGTACGCGCCCTCAACTAACGCTCCGCATACTCTCCTTTCTTCAAAAGGAAATTTATAAAAGAAAAGTATTCAGTACCGCTGCCTCAAGCGAGTGTGTTCAAATACCGCCTCATTGCCTCATCTCTGAGCGCCGGGTCGTGCGGCCTATCATCCTGCGCACTCATTTGTGGCCTTTGGCTCTCGCGGGCCGCACTTGTATCCACATTATGGTGTGCCGGCAATGGTGGCAGAGTATTCAGCTCGCTCGTCACTGCGATGGGAGCTTTGGAGGGCTGATATGAGGTGCTTGTTTGTACGTTGGTGGGCGGAACGGACGGTTGTCGTTGTTGTTTGGCTGGCGTTGAATGTCCAACGGAGTGGAAGGAATGATTGCCAGGAACATAGCTATCTATGGGCCGATTGCTGCTACTCTGAGCTCTGGAACGATCATCCTCCCGGCTGGATCGGAAATTGGTCGATTGAGGCGCCTGAGGAGCATGTGGAGGCCCATCAGGTGGTAAGCTCGCGCCATGCGTCCGCGGCGTAGTATGGAAACCACGCTTATTGCCCTTCCCGCCTCGACCTGCACGTGGACCGGTTGGAACTGATCTACCGGCATCTTTCCCCCGATGATGATTGCCCTGTGCCAGATACTCATTTGGTTCTGGAGCAGCTGTATAATCAAACTGAGACCGAGATGGTCCTGGTAACGGAGGTGCTGCACTCATTGTGTTCTTAGAAGGACGTCCGCCTGCACCCTTCCTCGGCTTTTTCCCACGGCCTTTTATTGGTTGGTGTTCCAAGCGTTGCCTTTTAGATCCCTTGCCTTGAAGATTTGGGGGATTGAGGACTTCACCCTTTTCAGCTGCTCGTTTTTTGGGTCCCCTATAGGCAAAGTCTGCAGAGCGAGCCTGCTTTTCAGTTTGTGTGGGGCCCGTCGCCCACTCCCAAGGCAGAGCCAATTGGCTCCTTTCTACAATTTCAGCACCCGCAATGTCTTGCCACTCTCTGATCCCACTGCCAGCACGAAGCTCACCATCACGATCATGGCTGGTAGGAGCTGGGATTTGAGAAGCAGAAGTAAAATGAGTGCCGCGTGACTCTACAGCGTCCACATTTTCGACAGCGTTGGTAGCGTTAGTTCCCATCGCGGGACCATTGAACACCAGTGGACGCTTCCCATCCTCATTCAAGTTACTGCTAGACTCGAATGGCCGAGAATATGGCTCACGGGGTATATGGTCATTAGAGACAACACCAGTCACACCACCAGTAGGCACAGTGGGTTGAGAAACTGCTTTCGCAGTTGCAAGCTCCAGTTTCTCCTCCAGCTCCTTTATCCTTGATTGCAAAGCGGCATTCTCGCTCGCGAGTTTGGTGATTTCCTCAGTTTTGCTTTGAACCTCTTTCAACGCAATAGCCACCAGCTCATAAGAATCCCTCGCGCCTGTGCTTGGCTCGAGTTTTCTCGATGGCGCCTCTGAAAACTGTCGGATCTCACTTTGTAGCTCCCGAACAGTCTGACAAAGTTGATTCACCGTTGCAGAAACGCCCGCCTCCACAGTAGCTATACTAGGCAGCTTGTTCTCAACACCATTCGGTGATCTGGATGAGGAGGAAACCGACAGTCCCCCAAGGTCGCTTCTAGGCTTAAGTTTGGACAATCCACGAACCTTTAATCCTTCGTCTTTATCGACATCTTCGTCAAAGAGTGGTGAAACCTCCTTTTTGTGGTACACGTCTCTTAGCTGGACGTTCGACAAAGTCCAAACATAATCAAACTTTCTACGCACTGTGTTAATGTTCAACTCCAGAGCACCGGAAAACGATTGGTCAAACCCCCAACTTACCCTTGACTCTCATCCGCAGGCGACCTGAAACCCACATCCTCGCCACAACGGAAGCAACAGACGCGCTCACCACTCCCATACGCCAGCTCATACAAGGCGAAAATGACTACTGGTCTCCCAGCATTGGGGAACAGAGTAATCCATTTCTGGGTGCCTAGAAAGATGGTGGCACCGCAGGATATACAATGAGCAGTGATCGCATCATCTGGGTCATATAACTCTGGAAGGTCATTTGCATAGACGAGCTCCACGGCTTTCGTGGGAGGAACGGGTATCATAGGCATTCTAACACAAATTTTCAAGGTTGCTCAATTCTCATGTCACTATGTGGGTATCGTAAAATGTCAAAGGTTGGGATGCATATGTAGTATGTTGATTTCCTCCCTAGTCGCGAACCCAAGAATATCAATTCGTTACTGATCAATTCTTGACTGAGAGAATGAGAATCGATGAAAAGAGAGTGAGGTCGTGGTGATGATTGCGGTCACCATCTGCAGTTGGTAGTGTGAGATTCACGTGAGACCTCGATAAGAAGTCACGTGGTGATAAGAGACTCGAAGATGGATTTCGAAGAAGAGATATGACGGTGATTTTACAATCAGAGAAGTTGCAAATTACAATAGCAGGTGTGCTGAGTAGATAGACCGGTCAATGCCTTATGTAGGTGTTGATCGCAATGTTATTTTACAGTCATTAACCCACATCCCTCCCTTGCCCTTTGCAGGGCCTTCTTCAAGGCCTGCTCCTCAGTATCTGTCCATTTCACGCTCAATTCATGCCACGGTTTTCGACTCCGAAATTCCTCCATGTAAATTCTATGCAGAGCTTGCAGCCGAACCACCTCTCGCGGATCACCAGTGCCAGAGTAGACTATGAAGAGAGTGCATGGCGGCAGGCTATCGTAGATCTGTTTAATAGAGGCTACTGTCTTCATCACGGCGGGAGCGAGGATCTCTGGTTCCTCTCCAATGGATGACGGCGGAACGGCAACGGGAGAAGTGTCGTCTGTGTTGGATGTACCAGGAACTCGATTACACCAACCGCGTAGGATCTCTAATTCTCGTAATCGCGCCCAGGTGAAGTCGACACCACCACCGGGTACGACGGGGCCATCAAGGTCTCCATTGGCAGCTCGATTCACCGAAACCACCACCTCTTCATCACTTCGACAGCCCAATGCAACAGTAGCGTGAGCGCCAAAGCCGCGTTCAGGATTTCCCCAGTCGACCACGGCACCCGTTCGCCCCTCGCCATCTGCTGCTCGAGCGACTCGATGGTCTCGGGAAGCTCGAGAAAGGCGCCGGAAGATACTTTCGTTACAAGAATCACTGGTTCCCCATCGTTCGCCCTTTTCGCATTTTTGTTTAACGAGATCCAGAACCGTCTTAGCATCTTCAATGGAGTCGTGCCCCATCTGGCTTTTTTGGATTTCGCGGCCAAGATACTTTTGAGCCAGCCACTTGAGGCTCGATCTTAGTGGAGATCCTCGGGGATGTGGATAGATGATTGCGGTGTCGATGATAAAAGGATGCGTTAACTTAATCGCAGCCAAATCAGCATTGAGGGAATGGCCAACCAGTATCGAACGTGGAGTCAGGATCGCTAGCAATCTCTTTTGAATGTCGAAAAGAGTCGTCGTAACGGGATCTAATTTTTCCTTCGTCATTCCGGAATACTGCGTGAGATAGTCTATTACTGGCCGTTCGGGTTTGACAAGTTCGTCTAGAACAACTTCACCATCCCATCCAACGAGACTGATACGTGCTAATTCGGAAATTCCGCCTTCAGTGATACACATCTCGCAGTCAAGGGCCAGCACATGTCGCCCAGCCGTGAGGGTACCCCTCTGGATTTCATTTTCTGGAACATTTCCCTCCGACATATCAGTGACATTACTGTCAACCCAACCGTGCTCTTCAGAATGCTGCGCCTTCTTCCGGATATCTGCGTAGGTTCGTTTTTCTTCTGCGTCTGTAAACATCGCCGGATGTAAGACATAATCTCCCTCTTTCAAGTCTTCAACAGATGCAACGAAGGTTGTAATGGAGGTCCGTTGAGGCACCCAGGATGATTCGCCGCGAGGTGGTTTCACCCCTGATCCCCGGCCACTTTCCTTGGACTTTGGAAGGGCAGTCATGAGAATAGCTTGAAGCGGAGAATGAAGCTTGTTGTATTTTGTATCCCCAGGGCATTTGACTGGCCAAACATGCGGGAAAATATCAGCCAATGGCTGCAATGGCGCCGGAAGCTGCTCGCTAACCAGTGGTGTTGGGTTTGAGCGAGATGAAGAATTCTGAATGGGCGATAGCCCATTTTTCCATCGCTCAAATTCGCTGGACTCTTCATTCTTTCCAACACAATTATTGCTTGGGCTCGTTGCAGCAGACTGGTCTTCCATCAATGGTATCGACCCATCGAACATCCCTATCTCGAGGCCTGGAACCATAAGCACAACAGCCTTCTGTACATGGCCCGAGTGTTTGACTGATATCCATTGCGGAGCAATCCCATCTGCAAGACAATAAAGTAAAAGTTCCTGTAAATCTGATATCCGAATAGGATTTTGCATCTGGCCCTCAGCGTAGGTCAAGCTTGGATACTTTGTTTTCTCATTTCCTGCCTTCCTTTTCTCATTTCCTGCGTTCCTTTTCTTCTTTGACCTATGCTCCACAATCTGCCAGTCCCCAGCTGTGACGGCTTCCGCAGTGCCATTGCGATCAGCCAGTCCTGGGGATGATTGTGCAGCTGGAGGCTCTCGAAGAAGAGACAGGGTGTGACCTAGTCCGAAGCCACTGATAGAGCCATGCGCAGGACTTGTCTCCAAGTCCCGAGAAAACTCCCCCCGCTTCCGCTTCTTCCCCATTATTGTCTTGTCGACAGACCGACTAGTACTATACAACCCCGAAAGACCTAGGGACACTGATATATAATACTACCACGAAGGGTACATATGTAGATATCATAAGCGTTTAACAGAGTTTACCAGGCTCGTACTATACGTCACATTAAAGAAAAGTCGGGAAGCGACTAAGTATAGGCCAACAGGAAGAGGCTTTGAAGTCTCCCTGTGTGCGCGTGGAGAGAGAGACGCGATGGTGGAAGATTTCATCTGATGTGACGTGGGTGATGGGTCGTCTTGGCGCCAAGAAAGATGAGGAACGCGACAAGTCACGTGGTTCAACTTCGATTTTCCGAGGAGATTCACTCTCAAGTGTTGAATGTTCATTGTTGATTGTCGATTTGGATTCAAGACTCTGTGATGCTCTTGTTTCTTTTCTTCTGCAGAGGATGGAGTGCTGTAGTGCCAATCAGAGTGGCAGGCTGTTAATATTTGTTATGTTTAGCGCTGCCGATCATTGATTTGCGGCACTCATTACTGTTCACTGTGCAGTTCCCCCTGAAATGTTGTCGACCACTTGAAGGCGAAAGGCATTGAAGCCCTGCGCTCTAGGAGGATGGGCAGACATGTACAGGGTACTTCTGGGGTGATAAGACAATAATGGAGCCTCAGAGCCAGTGAGGGAGTTATTTTACGAGTCCCTAACTGTTAGTGCTGATGGTAATTCCAAATCATGGACCCATTTTTAGAACCCTGCAAGAAAGTCCCGTCCGTCGAGATACTTCAAGCTCCAATGCAGTCTAATCTTTTCCTAGACCTCTCTACAATTGGCAGCCGTTGTCTTGGTAAAGGAGCTCGTATTCGAGAGGATAGACGGAGTAGTTTTGACAAAAGCGTGGAGCCGCGGAACCTCAACAAATTACAATGCGGCTCAGAAATGGAATGGAGTCTTCTTAAGTCAGAGTGAGGGCCGTGGTGGGTTTGACTGTCGCCATTGCGGCCTTAATCGCGGTTTCGACTTGGTGTGATTCGACCACACACGATTTAGAAAGGATAGGGCCAAATCCGTCGACAAAATGCTGAGCATCGCGCAGGTCTCTGGTCTCATTGCAGCGGCGGTGATGATAGGTATGTCCAGTACACCCTTCTTGTAATGCGTTTATATGCTCATGATTCCCCCAAGTTCAATACACGCTTCCTGCCGCGCTCGTTGTGATCTTAGTCAAATACGTTGGTACGCAAACCAGTGCTGTGACATGGTAGCCAAAGCCGACGATCGGATCTCGAGGTAGAGCAAAGGAATCTGACATTCCGTACGCAGGTCCGTTGTGAATCGCGCAATCTCTTCGACCATCTGGCCACATCTGTTCCGCGCAGATGCAGTGAGCACTCACCATGTTCAACATCCAACCAATTCTTTCAGCTGGATCTCCACAGTTGGTGCCGGTATATTAGTTCTATCGGGCGTGCTCACGCCGCTGGGATTGCACGAAACGGTCGTGCCAGGCGATCCGGAATCGGTCCAGTTTGAATATGTCAAAGATCCAAGTCAATGGGGCAAGGTGACGCTACCCCGGCCGAATTCCAAGTTCACTAGACTATGTGAATCGGGTAGGACGATCAACTGCCCGGGGCAATTTCAAGGCGTCATATTCAACGAAACATCTCCAGGAAGATTTGAGAGCGTGGAAACATACCCATCCGCTACAATCAACCTAACGATTCCCCGAAACTTCACTGCCATGTTCTCTAGCGCTACTGCCGACAGAGGAAACACGTTGTCTGGACTCTTTGACATTCAGTATCGCCGTTGGAAAATAGGCCGCTGGGGTGTCTATGACAAAGGCCAGCCGTATGTGAAAGGTGATTCCCGTCAAATCGAAAGTCTAATCACGCAAAACACGAAGCCTCTTCTCCGAGAGGGCCTGATTATTGATATGAGGGAAACTCCCGGGATAGGGTTCAGAAATCACACAGTCCCAGTTGGGCTCGAGCATGGCGGAACCTGGAGCGAAGACATCACCTGGATCGAGCCGGTAACACGCTGCGCCGACACCAACCTATCCGTCGAGCTTCGAACGGAAAATTCTGTGGAAAAAGTATCAGACAATCATACATTCTTTATCGTCGACAGAGGTGCCTTTGTTGATTTAGATCAAACCGCCCTCGAGACACGACCGTGGATTGACAATCAGACCCTTGATCTCTTCGGTCGCGCGCATAAAGCTGCCCGGATGCACAATGTCCTGTTTGCGGCCACGATGAACATCTCTCTTCCACTGAACCCCCCGACAAAAACCTTGCCCAAAATCCAAATCAAGGAAACGGACGGCCCGACACTCAACGTTTTCAGTTATCTGAATTTTGACACAATTTCTCTGGTAGGAATGAAAGGTCTCGGCGGTTCCGTCCCGGAAATACCTGCATACAATTCATCTGATCCCAAAAGCCCCAAATTCGTCCCTTACTACCCCGACGGTTTTGTGAAACTTGTGGCGCTCAATTACTCTGCTATCAGTAATGACTCCCTTCTTTACCATATTAGCCTTTCAAGGCCAACCAAGAACTAACAAGCTCTGTAGCCCAGATATGTAGAGGGTATTATAGCGTGGGTTCATCCGATCTCGACTTGAGAGCCAACAACATAACCTACCCAGCTGTACAATGCGGATACCTCATCGGTGCTCCTGGAACAGCCTCTCCGGAAAACGTTTCACCGTCGGAATTTTCTGGGATCGAAACTCGTCAGAAGAACCTGTACGTTTGTGCATCTGCCGTGAGGGCCAGCGTCAAAACCGTGGATTTCCGGTACAATGGCACGGGAGGCACCTTTTCAAATCTTGAAGTGTTGAGAATTGCCGACAAGACTTATCCGGACGAGGGATCAAAACCGCTCTGGGCCTCTGAACATAGTTTCGACAAGCGGATGAAGTTTGACCCACTCTGGGGTCTCATTGACGAGCGTTTCGCGAACATGGAAGGGTTTTATTCTCTTCGTGCAGAAAAGTTGTGGCTTGCCACCTCCCCCTTTTTAACAACCAATTTCGGTGAAACTGAGGGCTATGACGCTTTAGCAGCGGTATCAGGATTTAATCGTCGATTAGGGAACTTATACGGCTCGCTTAATGTCAAAGCACGCGACTACAGCGGGCAGTTTGAATACGCGTTGTTTGAGCGCTTTCAGCAGCTATCCAAGAACGAAACGACAGCGTCACAGATCCCCAGCTTGATTTTGAACGACGGACTGGCTGGCGGTTTGGTGGGAACAAAAACATCCATCTCGACCAAATATGTTTCGTGGCCTGCGAGCATGGCTGTTGATGACCCACCTCGCGGTTTCCCAAGAGCTAAGGTAATCAAATATAAGCGAGTGATTCGCTACGATATCCGCTACGCTATACCGGCCTTCTTGGTTCTCGCAATATACGTTGCCGCTCTTGTTGGAGCGAGTGTAGTTGCTGTGGTATCTCCTTCAATCATTCGCACCATGCAACATATGTACAATCAGACCAGTGCTGGTCGACTCGCTGTCAACCTGCTGCGTGATGGTGTAGGATATGATTACAAGCAACCGTCTAGCGAATGGGTCAAAGGAGACGGGAAGCTGCAGTTGAGATTTGGAGCTATGGGTGAGCCGGAGGAGCAGTATTTTTGCATGATTGTGCCAGAATCGCCGAATCATGAACCTAAGTCTGGAGGTCGCCTGTTGCCTGTGGTTGAAGATTCGCACACCATGGATGTGGAACCGCCAAAGCAATCGGACAGGAGGGGAATATGAGAGGGGGGATCCTATACTTTTCAATCCGGCTTCGAAAATCGTAATGTGTAAGTTACAGAATCGGATGTTTGTTTTAAAGGCTAATGTACAGAAGGATATCAAATGCTATACTTGGATGCTTTGCAATTCAAGTACCATGGAGACAGTGACTCGAGCTATAAGCCCAAATCAACAACATACTCATCAAACGGAATTACTGCACTATTAGGATGTTCCCACATAAGGATTCTCCCAGCGTTAACTGTAGATTACCGTCAACTCTGAAATAGTTAAATTCCCATCAACCATGAAACACAGATGCAATAACAAGCAAAACCACCACAGACACTCCAGCATTCCACCTCGTCCCTCTAGTCATCGACGCCTGACCGCCCTGGCGAGCCTGGCCCGTGGGCGCCGGCCTTTCGGTGAAACCCAACGTCTCCAGCGGAGGAACGTCTCCCGTGGCACCCTGAGTCGCATTCCGACCCGCACCGCCGCCAGTTCGCGCCGCACTGCCGTTTGCAGTGGTAGAAATGCGATCGCTATCGGACTGACTCCTCGATTTCGCGCTGACGCTGCTCCAGAACGCGTCGTCGCTCTCCATGGCGAGTGAAACGCTTTCGCACTTGACCACTTGCAGTCTGCTCTCGCGGCTGGCTTGTGTGGGATCGATGGATGTCTTGTGGTAGCAGTCGGTCCAGCATCTTTTTTTATTTCAAAAGCTTGTTTAATCCCGCGTTTCTTTTAAGCGAGAGAGAGAGGGGAAATAAAAGAGAAAAAAGTGTTTCTCACTCGGAAGAGCGTTCGTAATAGCCATTTGTACACATGCAGTGCTGCTTATGGTAGACGCTCGAAGGGAACTGCTTCTGACAGGTGCTGCTTGATTTGTCTTCCAATGCGCATGGTCCGTTGGGGTCGTCGCGGCATTCGGGATAGTTGAAGGTCTTGCTGGACGGAGCAGTAGCTTGTCGGTGGACTAATGCCAGCGGCGTTGGTGCGGATGTTATTAGGAATCGGTGAGCGAGGTCTGTGTTGCTGGCTGCCATTGCGTATAGTTAGTTATGATTGACAGTTGAATATGAGCGCGAAGCTAGTGGTTTTTTGATAGTAGCAATATCTGGTCTGAAGATAATTATTATGTATGTACATACGGAGTAGTTATCTCTGTGAAATGGCATGTTATTCATAAGCAACGGAAATTAATATGCCAGTCTAGGTAAATATAGATGCTGTTTCATGAAGTCTATATCATATATGTACTCCATATGTATACAGTACGTCGTATTCACTGCTATAACTGCTGATCTATGCCCTAGTTCTCAACTGGTCAGGCCTAACCGTAAGCACAATGCATAAGAGGTCAAACACGAGAAGTGGCGCAGTGGAGGAGGCCTGTATGTAGGACAAGGGACCGTTCTTCATTTCTTAAAAGGCAGAACTAATTCTCAGGAGTTCAAAGATTGATCCACAGTCAGCCCCCTTTCTATGCTTCATATAGTAAGAATGCTCTGTCATTTTTGGACTTCATTTCCATTGGCTGAAGTTGTCTTTCTAACATAAATGGCCATGGTTCCAAAATGCACACGGTCACTGGGAAATTCAAGCTCCTGATAATGATTTTTGATCATTTCTCTTACACGAGAAGAATCTGGGTCGGTACTATTTTCAGCCTTGTTAGAAGAGAAGGACGCTTTTGGTTTGACCATAAGTCTGAGAACCCACCAAATCTTGTAGTCATCTCCTTCCTGATACTCTCCGACTTTATCCCATATCATTAGAGCCGGCCGCGCAATGTCTGCAATGATTTGCTTGACGGGTACGTTTGGTGCGCATGAGAACACGACGCTTGAATCGTCGACTTCTAAAAACGCCTCGGGGTCTTCAAGAACTGTAATGCCGAGTTTGTTCAGTGTCACTTTATCTGCTTCACGGTAAGCCGGGTCTTGTGCATAGCATGCAATGGTGCCTGGGTGCTCGCTCTGCTTCTCTAAAAGGTTCCATATTGTCAGCAATAGCGCGTGCTGGAAGGGCGATCGACGGTCTGAGTGCTCATTGTAGTAATCCACTGCAACTGATGCGCATGCAAAGCCAATGATCTTGGTGACTTTCACTGGGGTTGTGATTGCTGCAGCAAGAGTGGACTTTAGCTGCCGGCATTGTTCACTACCCTCCCAGGCCTGTACGCTGGCATTTAAATATTTCTCGACTTCCTCAGCTGTCTCAAGGGCCCTGACAGGTGGATCCACAGGTTCTTTGGTGACCTTGTTCCGCAAGGTAACCCTATGGTAGATTCGTAGAGAACAGTAGGCCTCGACAAAAGAATGTCGTGGGATCATACCCTGGAAGGAGACATAATAAATGATCGGTTCCCGCCTTTTTGACCCATACCTCTATATTGAGTTACCTGACAGGATACATTTCAAGCAATAGGAGAAATGGGGCGTACATACATAAGATACTCCAATTCGGGCTCAGCAGCACTCTGGGTGCCCCCAGTCTCTATGTTAAAGTCGACGATGGTCCCATCTAGTCCCTTTATTAAGATCTCTTGACCTGTATCACCATTCTGCTTGAGCTGCTCAGAGACATCGCGAATGGCGTCTTTTGTGAAAAGTGGGCAGCCAGCTTCATACAGAGAACGAATTTTTTGCTCGATTTCCTCTCTGGATTCAGAATCCATTTTGCACTGTGATGACCAAACCAAGGAGATTGTTGTAAGTCAAGTGCCTTTATGTACATTGTATACATTAGTACTCTATATATATAGGGATGATGGCTGCCTGTTGGCGGGGTTCCATCACTTCACAGTGACTTGTGGATACTAATCTCTTCACAGGTTGGAAGCATCTTCATTTGCATTCTGTTTCTGCAAGCCTACTATTAACTAGTGACTGAGCAGGCATCAGCGAGTGACTGTCCTCAAACAACTCCAGCAATTCAAAACATGTCTCGCTGGCACGAATCTGGTTGCCGATGCCCTGATGTTACAATTGTCAGTGGAATACCATGGTGCAACTACTGCTCTACTCTACTTGTGCTGGAAGACATTCCGCCTCCGACAGCTGAATCTGTTCCTCCGCTTCCTCAGATGCAGAGTCGCGCAAAGATGAACCTGACTTGGCCATCCGTTGTCAGATATACAACTTGCTGTCCAAGTGACCAGAGTCCTCTGGTACATCCGTCTACCTTTGGACCTACGGGCGAGACGCATGCGAAAAATCAAAATCAAGCGTCGAAGACACGAGGAGGGAAAGGCGCATTCCCAGAGATTACAGCCGCCCATCAAATTCGTTTGCTGCGGTTGACGCCCAGTGAGACGGATGGCCCGGTTCATGCGTACCTTGAGCTAGCACATCTGGGATCGTCCTCGACACCGGCCTATGAAGCGTTGTCGTATACTTGGGCTGACGAGTTTGGGGATTTGACTAGGCAGTCTCCAATATTCATTGGACCCTATTGGGATGTGATCTATCTGACACGTAACTGCGAGATGGCTTTACGGCGCATTCGACACAAGACCGTTGATCGACTGCTGTGGGTTGATTCATTGTGCATCAACCAAGACGACCCCGATGAGAAATCTCATCAGGTGGGTTTGATGCGTGAGATTTACAGTGCTGCATCCAGGGTGATTGTTTATCTTGGGGAGGCATCTGAAGACAGCAATACAGCTCTCAGCATTTTGAAGGCGGCAGCGGCTGAACCGCTGCTACCTGACCGCAATCCCATGATAGATCCAAAACACAGACTTGCTTTGCAATCTTTGTTCCAGCGCCCTCTTTTTTCCAGGCTTTGGCCTGCCTCAGAACGTCTCCTTGCGCACCACTTAGAAATCATCTGTGGCCGTGACTCCGTTCTCTGGTTGAATTGGCCGTCTGTTCCGGTCTTGGCTAAGGTCTCTGGTTCTTCTTGGCTTTTTGATCGCAATGCGAGAAATGAATTCGCAGGTCAAGATCTGCTAAGCGCGTTGCTGAAATTTTCGCTGTACAAATGCTCGGATCCTCGCGACAAAGTGTTTGGAGTTCTTGGCCTTACACCTGACGGGCTCATAAAGCCTGACTACAGTCTTCATTCCGAGGGAGTATATACTGGGATTACTGCGTATCTTCTCAAACATTGTCGTGTTTTCGATGTTTTGGCGCTTGCTGGCTGTGGCAACAAGAAATTCAACTTACCAACTTGGGTGCCCGATTGGTCCCAGGACCTCGTTCAGCAATTTCCAGAGGATGTGTTTGCCTTGGAGGAAGAGCTCGAAAAGGATGATGTTTTCCGTGATATGTATTTGCAGATGGCCATCACTTTTAACTCACCTACTCCCTTGGAGCTTGAGCTTCAAGTCGACACTTATATTGGGTGGTTGCAAACCCGCGCTGTTAAGATTCTTGATATCTCCGGGAAGATGCATCGAGACAGGAGAGGAACTATAATAGTAGTCGCCTTAGGGCAGCGTGGCAACTTAGCCATCTGTTTTCGAGACAAAACCTACCAGTGTGGCATGGACTCCCTATTCCTATTAGAGGGTTGGAGTCGTCCAGTTATTCTTAGATCAGATCCTGAAACGGGCTCATATCTATTCGTTTCAGTTTGCGCGTTACTCTTTGGGCCACCCACATCGGGATTGTGGCTAGCCTCTTACAATCTCCTGAGGCAGCACAATGAACGAGAAGTTAGAGTATCGAGTCTTTCCCATGAAGAGAATGAAATCATTCAGTCATTTCACTCCGAGCTAATGGATTTATGCCAGTTACACCCGACTTCGATCTCTATAGATTCGATATCTGACTCGTTAGTGAAGAGTAGAATTTTTGACTTGGGCCTACTCTTCTTAACGAATCTCTGGAAACTCGAGTCACGCCTTCAAAATCAGTGGAACCAGTTGAATCAGAGACTAGGCTGGATGTTTCACGACCAAATCGCTGCTTGGAAGCTCCTCCAGGACATGAGTCAAAGCAATGAAGACCAACGGTATGGCAACGGTAAAGTATCGTTTCACGAGTCGGAAATATCATTATTTGAGGAGTATTGCGGGATAAAGTTCCCTATATCCTATCGCTGGGATCTTGCTCGATTCTGCTGGTCTTTCATACGATCACCGTATACAGGGCCTGCGTCGTTTGAGAACGCGTGGTCTCCGATATATTCCCAACTAAAGTCGCATCTCAGCCAGTTGCAGACATGGGCTGAAGTAACAGAACAGTTAATGAAAGTTCTCACATACTCACAAATGGCTCTGAGCAAAAGCTGGGTCCATTTCCCAGGAGCGAATCTCCCAGAGAAATGGTTTGGCAGATGGCGAAGGTTCTCTGCTGCCATGGAATCAGGACCACTCGCAACGGTGCATCAGGCCCTTGACGTGGACTGTTTCTGGGACTGGTCAGAATTTGAAGATAGTTTGAGGTTGAGAGAGCGAATTTGGAATCAGGGCATGCCACAGCAGCTCGACGCCAAGGTCAATGACAACATAGCAGTACTTCTTGGTATGAAGACATTGGGGCTGGAGCTGGACCAATATAGGACCATTAGGATCATGTAGGAAAATGATATGAATTGTGCTCTATGCAAAGCTGATGAGCCAGTGCAGCTTCACTCAATTAAGAGTATGACCACTATAATATTATAACATCCTGACATCTACGAGTATGCGTTATTATTCCTTTTTCGTCTCAATTTTAAACTTCCAATGTAATTTATCAGATTGAAGGCAGGCTTTTGATTGGGTCGGGATACGGAATGGAATTATCTGATGAAGATGACCTCATTTAAAGTTATCTGATCCGCCGCCAAGCCTTTAGCTCGTATTTGGTATGGTTCCACTCTGTATTGTTTACATTACGATACGGAACACAACGCACCATCCATCGCGAACTGCAAATATAAAATATTCAACTTAAGATTCATCAGTCAAGAAATCATTTGATGATGGATTTGTTTCACCAAAGGAGTGTGTTCTGAATTCCTTGAGAACTGGCATAGTTATGTACATATGTATGTCCATTCCACACCTTGTCCAATTTGCAGGTTCGTTTGAAATACAGACGGTCTACAGATAAACCTCGCTACCCCTGTGCATGAGAGCTCCGCACAAGACGGATCCCAGGTTAGCAGCATACAAAATGCTAAAGGATGCCGGCTTTTTTTTATATAGTCAATTTACGGCTTTCCCAAAGTCTTTTTTCTACTTAAATTGTGGAATTCCGACGCGCCTGGGTGCCCACTGTCCGGAAAGGCTTTTACTACTAATGCAGGAAAAGCTAAGAGATCCTTGCTCTAAGGAATACGACCAAATGCCGTGCCTGACGGAGTGGGCTCATTTTCTCATTTTTCAGTGCCTAGGATACTCCCCTGGCAGGTTGGGAGCATTTAACTAGAACAAATATCGCACTTCTGCCAGGGCAACGTGCTAACTTGGTCCATTCCTCCTCTGCCTTTCTCACCTTTCTGCCTCGTCATTGCTTGTCCTTCTCTTTCCTCGAGTAATCTAGTCTCGCGTTCTGTGTTTCAATGGAGACCACACTGAAAGGTGACATTGTTCATCGCCATCTTCATGGCAGCGGAGACATGTCCACAGGTTCAACAAACAGCGAACCATATGACATAATCTCCATCGGCTTTGGCGCTGCCGCTCTCGCCATTGCCATTGCCATACGGGATCGCGGTGTGCAAGCTCGAGTGCTCTTTCTGGAGCGACAGCCCGAGTTTGGATGGCACACGGGCATGCTCATACCCGGGACGAAGATGCAGATTTCGTTTCTGAAGGATCTGGCCACACTCCGGGATCCGCGCTCGCATTTCACGTTTCTCAACTATCTGCACGCAAAGGGGCGATTGGTGCAGTTTACGAATCTCGCGACGCATACGCCGTTTCGCGAAGAATTCAACGATTATCTGAGATGGTGCGCGGCGCATTTTAAGGATTGGGTTCAGTACAATCAAGAAGTGGTCAGCGTGACGCCCGTTGGTTTGCGATCGAGTGGGCCCATCGAACTATTCAGCGTGGCCGTCAATGATATGCGCTCTGGAGAGCTGCGAAAGCTTTATGCTAAACATGTTGTGGTGGCCACGGGTGGAGAGGCTGCAATTCCTCAGTGCATTCCGCAAGATTGTCTTGATAAAACCGTTATTCA
This sequence comes from Emydomyces testavorans, assembly GCA_029449355.1. Lineage (NCBI taxonomy): Eukaryota > Fungi > Ascomycota > Eurotiomycetes > Onygenales > Nannizziopsiaceae > Emydomyces > Emydomyces testavorans. Next base: position 6,622,234 of record CP120628.1, read on the forward strand.
CTCATCTAGATATCTTGATACTGTCTCGCGTCTCTTAAGACAAGAGACTGCTGCTTACCGTATCGCAATTGTTGGAGGCGGCCAAAGTGCCGCAGAAATCTGCGAAGACCTTGCGTCGAGATATCCACGGTCGAAAGTTAGCTTGATCACCAGAGGCGCATCCTTACGACCAAGTGATGATAGTCCATTGTGAGTCTTCTTCTTCCTTTCGCTCCTATGACTAAGCAACTTGGAAATTAACAGCTCTCAATTTCGCCAGTGTCAATGAAATCTTTGACCCAGAGCGCGTAGATTGTTTCTACTCACTCTCTTCATCTCAACGCCAACAACAACTGCAAGAAAACAAAGCAACAAACTACAGTGTTGTTCGGCTACCACTTCTGGAGTCTCTGTACGAGAAACTATACCGCCAGAAGCTCTTGAACCCCGATCCATCTACGTGGTCCCTTCGCCTAATAACAAACCGAGAACTATGCGGTGCCAAAGAAGTGCCGTCTACGACTGGAAGAACCCAAATCGAGCTTCAATTCAAGAACTTTCAGACAGGAAAGACCGAAGCTTGTGCCGAAAGATATGACTTCGTCATTCTTGCAACAGGTTACCAACGAAATCCATTCACCTCGATCTTAAAGCCACTGGAATCGATTCTGGCAAAAACAGGGCTAGCGGGGGAACAGTACCGCGTTGATCGAAGTTACCGACTCTGTTTCCTCCCTGGTAAAGTTAGCCGTGATGCCGGAATCTGGCTTCAAGGCTGTTGCGAAAGCACTCATGGGGTGAGCTCCCCTTTCGAGATTTTTAACCCGGGGTTTGAGATATGGTTGCTAACAGATCGCTATCTAGTTAAGTGACAGTCTTCTTTCGATCTTGGCTGTTCGTAGCTCTGACCTGCTCGATTCCATTCTCTCAAGTAGCAAGAGGTCAAATCAACATGCAAAACTATAATTAAAGATGAGTAAAGTGCTGTGTGGGATGGGAAAACTATAGTTACTCCTGGAAAAACAGATGGTTGTTTCTTATCAAAAAGTCTTCTTATTTTTAATAGATTTGCAGGGCTTTTAAGTACCTTATGAACACTGGAATGCTGCTTTTCTGAATAGGTATGTAATTTCTAAAGCAATAAACAGTCCCATGGCCACACCTCCATCTAATCTATAGGTACCTACCTAGGTAGATGTAAGCTGTGTTACAGGGCTAGCAGTAGGTTTACCAATGGGCGACCAACCTATCCTTCATTCAAGAGGTTCTGAGCATGTGTGTATTCATGACAAGGGATGTGCTTATGTGCGGAAAGCTGAATTTTTTCTGTATCAGCACTCACACGGCCGACAGAAAGTCCGCTGGGAGTCGCAAGGTTGCTTGTTTTGTTGCAGAGACTTGTTTGAGTCTCCTAGACCAAGTTGTGAAAGTTTCCTATAATTCCATCATCTCAATCCTACCACTTCTGGGGCTGAAAGTAGAGCTTTAGTTATATAGTTCCAGGCTTTGTCTTTTGGAAGTACACCACTAAACATAGCCCTTACATCAGCCTCTCTTGAACAAGAAGTCGCCGGTCGACAGCCCAATCAGCCAGGTCAGCAGTTCTACAAGAGCATCAACATCATTCTGCTCCAATGCAGTCTTCACCTCGGGTGTGTGCCATCCATGTATCCTCTTGGTATCTGTGTCCTGCAATGACTCCCCGACCTGTCTGCAGCTGTCAAATCAGTAAGGACCAGTGTTCCATCCCTGTCGAACATCATGTTGGAGGGCGTGATGTCTTTCTGGACGATATCAAGCGACAATGTCCAATGCCCGCTAGGATACCACTCAGACAGGCCTTCATAGCATCGTCTACGAGCGACCGGCGACTGGAGAGGAAGGCAGATTTGTTGAGACTTTGGGGGTTGACTTTCTCCAGCAACGTTGCCATATACCCCTTGAAATAAATGCCAGACACTCTGTCACTCGTAGCTCGGCAGCCGTAGTAGGTGGCTATGTTCGGGTGAGGATTCTTTCTGAGGGTTTCACATGTCTCAACTTCAAGGCGGATTTGTAGTTCGATGTCAAATGAACCACCATACGCAAAGAGGTGTGGTGTTTTGACAAAGTAGTCATGCGAGGGCAGGCCTGGCACTACGGTCCAGCTAGGCTCCGCCTTTGGGCCCCTATCCTCCGTATCCAGTCGTTGGATATCATAAAGCTCGGTGAGAGCTTGTGGCTTTCGATCCTTGCATTTCACAAGGTAAAAGGCGTTGTCCTGGCGTGCAATAGCTCCCAAGTGCTTGAACTGGGACCTGCCACCATTGTTACTGAAGGACTCGACAGGCTTGACGATCTTCATCATGCAGCCTAAGTTGTGCCACAGGAAATGAGATTTTCAAAGGATGGTGTTAAATTCTGATGGTCCAAATGAAGAGCAGTATGAAGCGGCCATTGAGCAGAAGATCCTTACAACAAGTTTCGAAAGACCTTATCATTAGGATATTTCCTAACTAAGGCTAGTCGGCCTTAAAGATGGCTTTGTAGTCGAGATATCCGCATGTTCCACGGTCTGACAACTACCTGTCTTGTCCAACATATATGAGCTCCCTGTGTTGAAAGAATCAGGACACGATCAGTGAAGTAAATGAACAGACTACTTCTCTTGTTGTAGATCGGTAGACGAATATGCTGACATTGTACTTGAAAGGTAACCGCATTTTCTACCAAACTTTTCTTAGGTGACGATAAGTCCGATTTGGAGTTACTAGAATTCTGTGTACACCTGGACTGCTTCCACGCAGGAGAGAATTCTCTCGAAGGCAATAAAGCTCGTAGGAGGACTGCACGACTGGACGAGCCAGGTATGTCACAGTGGCTGACATTCTCTGACATCCCAACACTTGCGGATACGGCTTCGATCGTGGGCCAAATCAACACGGGTACACGTGTGGATGCTACCTCTGATCCCTCTAATTCCAAGCAGTTGGGAAGAAGCAGATGCTCGCACGGAGGTGTGGTATCTCTGTGGTACTGAATCATTATTGATTGAGCATATATGTATCCATGTCCGTTTCCTAATACTGCTTCCCACAAAGATCAGTGAAGATATCGTCACCCAAGGACTGGTTAGGTTATCAGACTTCAGTCCAGTCTATAAGCTAAAGCCGTAGTGGACCATTCTGTTGCTGGGTATCAAGGTCTTCCGGATCCAAATTCTGCAGGTTCCACACCAAGGCCTAAGGCAGATACTAGTCGAGAGGGATATTTCGCGGCACTTCGGAAGTAGCCTGGATGATATATCCTCAGCAGGATCGTATGTCGCCAACGGTTTTCGTACCGCCCTAGCACACTTCGCATTCATTGAGCATCAAGGGACTAGCAAAATCCATATTGTGTTAACAGCCCAGCACGCATTGTATAATGCTAACCATTCCACTTAACATTGAGTACAGTCAATCATATATGACCTAAAGATAGAATGCCCTGTTCCCTTTAGCTCATCAAAAGCATTTAGGGAACATGAACCGCACAATATCTGAGAACTGCTGGCAGAGAAGCTGCATAGAGCCACTGGCCTGCAGTTTCCAGTTCTCCTTACTGTGTAAGCCTGGATATCAGCCACAAGCGGAATACCTTTTGGAACACTATGTCTCACTCACAGAATGAACAGCATCAAGTACAAGCATCGCAACAGTGATTCGAGATGCATGGGCCCTTGTGGCATCGGACGATACGAGCTGTGGTGTGTTATTTGGTGAGGCTCTTGCCGGTTGAAACGTATCCATCGAGGAAATTCATCGAATCGAAACTTAATGATTATCAGAGTGCTCATATGCATTTACATGTGGATGCTCATGAAGCTTGCGAATCAGAGACCGAGCTGGTTACATATGTATGTACATACCTAAAAGCTGTAGACGACAGCATCAGTGTTGAAGCTGGCAGTAGAGCTTTACAGTTCAACCCATATTGATTAGCGTTAGGATGCTCAGTTGACCAGCGAGGGATTTTAATCGCGGCGAGTTTCGGTTCGAAGACGATCAATGTATCTCAAATGCACAGGCTTTAACCCTTGTGGGGAGCATAATGGCAATATCGCAGATGCTCCATATGTAGCAGACGCAGTCACTCAGTCATTAAGTTTGAGCAGCATGGGCCCTTTAGCCAACCTGAGTGCCCGGACAAGCACTACGTTAGGGAGTAATTCTATGTGCCATAGCAACCTGGATCGTCGATCCCGCGAATCCAGATTCTTTGCTCCACGCATTTGCGCTGCGTTGATGCTGTGGACGAATAGTTGACTTGGGGAACTGTTCGAGTCATCTTCAACATCCATTAGTACGCCTCAATGGCTTATCAGAGAGTACACAGGCACTTCTGCCAACTATAGTGAGGACCATAAACTAATCGCAAAGGATCGAAGCGACAGGGCCATAACAATTATCGGTCAGAGTAACTGCAAGGATCTAGCGAAAACGCTCTGCGACTCCATGAGCTGTGAAGGAAATCCGCAAGTGTCACCGCGAAGGAGTAGGGTTTGCTGCAACTCTGGAGTCCCGGACTTAGCATCAGCGAGAGCGAGACGGAGATTGATAACAGCTCTTGTGGGCCGGGTTGCGACTTTATTGACGCAACGAAACCAGTTTTAGAAGCCAAAATAGAAGGCTTGGAACTAAAACACGGCCAAGAGTTCGAGCAGAGATATTTTGTTGAGTGGGCTAGAATTCGTCAAATGCCTCAAACCATCAAAGGACCACCAGCCAGAAAGAATTCGCTATTCATTCCTCAAAATCAAAGACTTGGACTCAACATGTTCACTTGCAGGGGAATTCTGCTCAGCCTTTAGCAACAGGGCTTGAAGCGCACGTTCTGCTGAGTCCTGACTGGAGCTCTTCCAAACATTTACAGCAAAAAGGAACTTTCCGGCTGCCGCCGACATTCGCCATGGTTCAAACTGTTTGACTTTGATAGCCGCATCGATGAGATTTGTTTGTTTCAAGGCTGTCAGGAGCTAGTGGCACAAAATGAGATCCTTTCGAACGTTCTTTAGTGAAATTGCAACGTTTGTCTTGGTTGGAATCAGCATCGTCATTGCTGGACGACATCGAGAAAGACGAGGAGGTAGCTGTTGAAGAAACCGCATTTCGCATATTTGACGACCAGTCTCTTATATATAAAAAATGGATGTTACTCACAAATCACCTAGCATACATATGTAAGTGTTCAAAGAAAGCCACAGGCAATCCTTTTGAGGTTGGACTGTGGTGAGAAGTGGATTTCTAACTGCATGGTCCAGATCGGCCGGCCCTTGCTGCTGAGCCAGCCAGCCATGTGCAAGCAATTTCCACAGTAATACCAACACAGTAGATCAATCTAACCCATGAATTTGGGTTGACATAAAACTGGCAGTTCCAGCGTGAGGCCTAATTGTGTGACAGGCCAAATTCCTTCCTGATCATACAAGGTGTTTCACAAGTCTGTCGCAATATGGGAGAACATGTTCTTCTGTTTGTTTTGTGACATAGATGGCCAGGCCGTGAGATTTCCTTCTGTATTCTATTCCAGTCATTATTCAGTTCAATTCAGATAGGAGTGTCATTGGGTAGAATGCTACGTACTGTATTTTCCCCCACCTTGAAGGGTCTTGATATTCAATCCCTGTAGTTATTTCAGCCACCTGCAGTGTTCCGTCCCAGGATTGTTGGGTGGGAGTGAGGGTTCTTCAATTCTTTTGGATTCTTCCTGCACATGTTGCCGAAGAGCACTCCAGACACCACTGGTAATTTGACTCTGGAAGAGTCTGGATGTAGGCTCATAATTGCACACTGGATCAGAGAGATGAAGAGAGACGGACAGTCAAGAAGCAGCAAATCTAGGATTGTGAATGGCTACCTAATGTAGTTGATTATGTGAGCTGGGTGGAGATCTGTAGATGCTTACATAACAAGTACTAACTAACTAACCTGCTTATTCATCATTAGTCTTGGCATCTGCTTTGTCAGCTGACTAGTACCCGTCTAGTCGCATGAGCTCCTGCCTGATGCAAGTACCTTTTCTGCTAGATAACACTGACGCTATACATTAGTACATAGTAATATGTAGTTAGTTGCAGTAGCTGTATGTGGATGGTGACGAGAAGATGCTGAGCAACTGCTTCAAGATCCAGCCTGAGAGCAGACTACTGACTAGTGATTGACTCCATACTACTGCCATTCTTCATCTGCACAAGACAAGGCGAGCTAATCCGGGGAATCCTGGTTGAAACTGATATCAGACTGCATTATCAACTAACCAACCACCTAGTTAACTCGAGTCTAGCATCAAAAGCCTACGAGTCTCCCCAAGCTTGGCCTTTCTATCAGAAACCAGCCTCGTCACCCAATCACCTCCACTCCCGCCACTCCTCCAGTCCTGGGGTGTAACAACAGAGATCCTTATCGCTGCAAGGAGAGAACATCCTGGCTACCGATCCTGATGTCTTTATTATTCTCTTAGTTTGCTGCGAGAATGGCACTTGCAATTCGAGTGCAACTCTTCTCGGCACTTGATGTTTATGCATTGAGCATCACAGCCGACAAAATCACGATGAAACTTCGTCCGTGACGTTAAAAACCTGAACCTGCCTTGCTCAATAATAATCAGATATAGCAGTCCCTGCGGTTCATGGAACAGTCTCATCCTCCGATCCTGGCCATCTGGTCCGTGAGTTGGAAATTCGATCCTTCTTCGGCACGGAGTAGCGTCGCCTCCTAAAATCGTGGATTCGGCACCCTCATCATGTTTCGGGTACTCCAAGGCACAATAAGCTGGATGTCATGTCCTTTGCCAGCTTCTTGCCATGAGCAGGGCTATAACAGAGTATTTAACCACATACTAGTCTTCTCCGAGTTCAATAGCGCCATGATGGACCTCATGATCGTTTAACGTGTTTTGTTAGGTATAGCGCACCCAGCCCTTGGACTGTCATAATTGACATCAGGACAATCTAGCTTTCTCCTCCCTAACCGTGGCCTGGTGTGGCCGCTATGACAAAAGACGCGGAACACCGTCTGACCGTTATCACATAAATACGACCTCGTGAGGATCAACCCCCCTGACCATGCATTGGCGCTAGAAAAGGCGTTGGACTATCACAATGGACTAAAAAGAATTGACAGAATTGGACTCGACGATGAATTCCACAATGCATTGATTTTCTTACCACTGGAGCGGAGCGCATGCTACTATATACATATCTACAGTTTATGCGGATATACTGAGGATATAACTTTTGCGACCAGGAATCAGAACCTGACTCATTTCCAAAAACCGAATCATCTCTTCTGTAAGTTATTCAACTGCCTTAGAATAATAATCTCTTGCTAATGATTGAAGCATCATCTCAACCTTGTTCAAGCTTTCGCCTGCGTGCTGCATTTCATCTTTGAATGTGCCTCTGCGTCCTCCTTCTCGTTCAACGAATTGAACGGGAACAGCTATGCGCGAGCCAAGTTTAAGACCACCGCCGATACCCTCAATCCCACCATGTCGTTTTTGAGGAGTGTAAAAGATAGAATTTCCAATAACGCCTTTCGCCCACCACTCACGCGACGCGAAAAGCAGCCAGAAAAAATAGGACTAACGACTTTGGGCGTAGACGACTCTACTGTAGAGACAAGTCAGAGATTGCATTTATATCATCGTGCCCACCGATGGGATCCGAATCTCGATGATGATTATCTCAAGGACGTGGCAGATGCTGCCAATTCCTACGAGGGAAGTCCGGCAAACAAGCACATGATCCGGCGGGTGATGGAAAATTCGCCATATCCGGAGGTTTGTCTTTGCATTCTACTCTCTTATATGTAAAAAGATCAGTCGCCAAAGGTTTTGACCTCTTTTCCAGGTTCGCGCTGCTGTTCGGAATCGTGATGAAGATGTCCCTGTGGATACCATCCGCGCTTGGACCATTGGCCTTTTGCTTACCACGATTGGAGCTGGCCTCAATTCTTTATTCTCACTTCGCGCGCCTTCCATCGCTGTCAGCTCCATGGTGGCCTTGCTTGTCGCCCATCCACTCGGCCTAGCTTGGGCAAAGGTCATGCCAGATAAAAAGATAAAGGCCTTTGGTCAAGAATGGCATTTGAACCCCGGCCCATTCAATCTTAAAGAACACGCATTGATTGTAATCATGGCGAATGCCTCATTTGGAACTGGAGTTGCATACTTCACCGATACGATTCAAGCGCAAAAGGCATTTTATAAAACAGATTTTGGTACGTGATGCCATAATTCGGATTGGCTTAGATGGCTGACTTTTACTTCATTTTCACTAGGCTGGGCATTCAATAGTTGCCTTGCAGTCAGCACTCAGATGGTCGGTTTTGGTATTGCAGGGCTGCTTCGCCGTATTCTCGTTGAGCCAGGTACGTCTAACCCTTTTTGCATTTGCTCTCACCGTATCGTGGACCTAGCCGTTTGCCATGTATTTCAAGGATGCTAATTACTTTAACAAGGCTCTATGATCTGGCCCCAGACTCTTGTCAGCACATCCTTTCTTTACACTCTACACGATGACACTCCGCCTAATCCGGCTACTACCAATGGTTGGCGGATCCCTCGATATCGTTATTTTCTCTATGTATTCACCGGGGCCTTCGTTTGGTACTGGTTTCCAGGTTTTATCGCACCCTTTCTAAGTGTTTTCGCCTTTGCTACGTGGATTAAGCCAAATAATGCCCTTGTGAATCAGCTATTCGGAGGCTGGACTGGAATTTCGCTTATTCCTATCACCTTTGATTGGAGTCAAATCTCAGGTTAGGTCGCTTACATGAAAATCGCAAACACACTCCGAGATTATTGACTAGTTCTACAGGATACATTTTAAGCCCGTTAATTCCTCCCTGGCATGCAATCGGCAATACTTTAATTGGAACCATTTTGACTTATCTCATTATCACACCCATTCTCCACTACAGCAACCATTGGTATGCGCGATATTTACCTATACACGAAGCTACCATATACGATAATACCGGTCAGCCTTATAATGTTTCGAGGGTTTTGTCTGCAGACAACACTTTTGATTTACAGAAATACAAAGTGAGGCTTGAGTCTTTATCCTTGATCTGTTCCGCCTTACTCACTCGCCCTCTCTTGCCCAGAAATACTCGCCCATTTTCCTCCCAACAACAATGTCTCTGACATACGGCCTAAATTTTGCGGCGATCGCTGCGTTAATCGTGCACACTACCCTATTCCATGGACAGCAAATTTGGGTCATGGCCAGAAATGCTCGTGGCGACTTGGACGATATCCATACTCGACTGATGCGAAAATACAAAAACGTTCCCACATGGTGGTACCAAATACTTCTCGCGGCTTGCGTCGCTCTATGCTTCATAACGTGCCTCGCCTGGCCGACGCATTTACCATGGTGGGGTCTTCTTATCGCTCTCCTTATTGCGGTTATTTGGACTGTTCCCATTGGCATCGTGCAGGGTTCAACCAACATCCAAGTCGGATTAAATGTTTTCACAGAATATATCGTTGGATATATGCTTCCAGGTCGGCCGCTCGCGATGATGCTTTTCAAGACATACGGATATATCACTATGGCGCAAGCGCTTTCTTTTATACAAGATTTAAAACTTGCCCACTATCTCAAAATCAAACCTCGCTCAGTCTTTTGGGGACAGGTGATTGCCACGTTTTGGTCTTGTTTCGTCCAACTTGCCGTTGTCATCTGGAGTTTGGGTAATATTGAGGGTATATGTCGACGGGACCAGCCTAATCGGTTCACGTGTCCCAACGGCACAGTCTTTTTTGCGTCCTCGGTTGTGTGGGGACTAATCGGGCCATCACGGATTTTCTCCGGTAAATCGATATATTCTGGCCTCCAGTATTTCTGGGCGGCTGGTGCATTCGCACCAATAGTTTTCTACGTCATTGCTCGGATATGGCCACGGTCGAAAGCTCGATTCGTCAACACACCTATCTTATTTGGCGGTACGCTCTTGCTACCACCTGCCACTCCTCTCAACTATGTAAGCTCTCTTTTGCGACACGCTTATCCTTAGCTACTACTAACCCGAATTGCAAACAGCTTTCATGGGCCATAGTTGGGTTTATATTCCAGAAGTACATCCGTAACAGGTTCACAGGCTGGTGGATGCGGTTCAACTATATCACCTCCGCCGCACTTGATACCGGGCTGGCAATCTGCACCATTGTCATCATCGTGGGTTTCCAGCTGACAAACACTAAATTTCCGAGCTGGTGGGGAAATACAACTGCTCTCCAGACAATGGATCAACAGGGTACAGCCATCATCGATACTGTACCACCTGGGGAAATTTTTGGCCCCAAATCGTGGTAGAAATGGTGATGGACAGCCGGTCGTTTTGCATTTTTATGGCGAGTATTGGCGGGTCTAGAAACGAATTATATTACGACAGTGATGATAATGTAATGATCTCTTGCTACTATTGATATCTTAAAGATACTAGCACTGGAATAAAATATCGATTATATTAGTATGTACCTATCAATCCTTCCCCCTAGCAGCCAAAAGTTTTCTGGAGCCCCAAATCTTTCAAATCTGCAATAACAGAACTATTCTTCGAGTTTGGCCCAAAAACTACGGAGTAATCAATATCATATTTCTCAGTTCCAGCCACCCAAATCCTGTAATCAATCGTTTTGGAACCGTTTTCTATCGATCTGCCTGTTGATTCGCCTGTAGCAACCCGATTCCATCTCTCTACACGCGTTATACGGAGCTTGGATGAATTGCGTCTCTATAACGTGTTTGCAGGATTGTTTCAGGCATAGTAGGGAGGCTTTCGTTCTTTGATGAAGGCTGGTCTGGAGTTCTTTGGATGAATCTTCCTAACCTATCCCTCGAAAATCTGGAGAAGCATCTCCACTAATCAACATAACTAGCGCTGCTGGAACGGTATTTTTATTTTGTTAGACCATCTAGCAAAAGAGCAATCACCAAAATAGTCATAACCAGATAAGACTGAGTCTAAGTCTCGCATGATATCCCCAACATGTTTTCTCCCATTGCTGACGTTTGCTTATGTAAACCCTGCTGAATCCGGAACAAATATTTGCCGGGTATCTGATCGCCAGTCCATTGTTCATCAATCAGATAACGCCATTCCGCTCCAAAAAGATTTCAACTGTTCATCGGACGCTTTCACTATCATCCATCTATCTTACACAGCGCGAATTCTCTCATACAGACGTTGAGAGAAGGGATCTCTTAGCAAAGCTTCAAGTTGCAACTACTGGCAACCTCTCAATCTCACATTCATTGCCACGAGTTCATCAGACTAGTTAGTTACCTTTCACCTCCCTCCTTCATCTTCCCCCCGCAGTCATGTCCACCCTCCACGAAATCACCTCCGAAGCGGACTTTACCACCCAGCTTTCCTCCCTGCCCGCCACCGCCCTCGCCGTTCTCTCCTTCCACACCCCCTGGGCCGCACCATGCACGCAAATGCGCACTGTGCTCTCCACCCTCGCATCCACATACCCCGCCACCACCCCTCCCTCCATCGTCTTCCTCAGCATCAACGCCGAAGACCTGCCCGACATCTCCGAGCGATACGACGTGTCCGCCGTGCCATTCCTCGTGCTCCTGCGAAACAACGAATCCGTCGCCACGGTGTCAGGATCCGACCCGATCAAAGTCCGCGAAGCAATTGAGAAACACGTGGGGCTGCAAGCCAGCGACACTGACCGACCGTCGATTCCGCCGCTTTTGACCGCAGTGCCGCGCGCTCAGGGCTCAGAAGGTGCGACGTCGCAACAGCACCAGCAGCAGGAGGAGGATGCTGCGAACGGTCAGACAGAAGAGCCGCCGGCACCGACGAAAGAAGAGCTTTTCGCGCGCCTTTCTGAGTTGGTGAAAGCGGCGCCGGTCATGCTGTTTATGAAGGGCACGCCCAGCGTCCCGCAGTGCGGGTTTAGTAGACAGATAGTAGGCATTCTGCGCGAGAAAGGCGTGAAGTATGGGTTCTTTAATATTCTGGCGGATGAGGATGTGAGGCAGGGATTGAAGGAGTTTGCGGATTGGCCGACGTTTCCGCAGCTGTGGGTTAAAGGAGAGCTGGTGGGGGGATTGGATATTGTACGTTTTTACAAGCTCCCTTTTTTATTGTGCGTTGCTCTTTGCTGGGAAAATGGAAGATGCTAATGAAATACGACAATGCCAGGTCAAGGAAGAAGTTGCCGCGAACCCTGATTTCTTCCGGGATTATTCCGTATCGAAAGCTCCAAATGTGCCAGCGACTTGAGGATCCGTGGCTTCGGTGTTCGCTGAACTCCTTTTCACTGGCATTGTTCGTCTAGATGAGAATTTTATGACTTAAAATTAATTGCTCACCCTGCAAAATGAGTCGCGCTTGGTTCCATGCTTCAGTCAATGGCTTTGTTCGCATAGTCTGCTACTTAAATATGTAACTTCTTCTTCAAAAACTAGAAATAAGACCCCAAGCCTATGAGCAGCGATGCTAGTCTGTCTTCTAATCCCAAAGTCCTACTGATTAAAAACAGCACTTGTGTATTCCTAACCATTCTGCAAATGCTAATAGCACAGCCCCATATACTTTGGAGCAAAGGAAAAAAGAAGCAAGAGAGGGTTTTATTCATGCAGTATAATACATTTGATGTAGAAGTTGGAGGATTATGAGAAATGTAGCAAACGGAAAGAAAAAAGAGAGAGAGTCCACGAAACATGACACAACATGTTCCATGGAGATGAGGATGTTTTTGGATCAGGACATGCTAATCGACCCAGCCAGTAAATATCGGCATGTTTCGTAGTCTTCGACCAGTGACCGAGACCTGATATCCAACTCTTTAGGGAAAGGGTCACAATTTACTGCAATCCAGCTCCCAGACGTCCCGTTTTCCACGATCTCTTCGATCTTGCCCTCGTAAATTGAAAGTATTCTAGCATACTCATTTCACCATTTCTGCAGAAGTGGAGTCCTCAGGCGTTTGTTCAGCGTTGCCTCCCACGTTAAGACCCGTCATTGTCCGCCGAATTCCCAACGGAATTAATTCTTCCTTCATCCATTGATCCACCGTCGTTGCATCCCACTCTTCAGGATTCTGCTCGCGGAGGATCTCAAATTTCGACAGTAGAGCATCCTCGTCCACATACGCACCTCGTAACCAACGAGAACCCTCCTGACCATCACTTTGCGTCAAGTCGAACGCTTTCCGAGCATGAGCGATACGCCGATTGGCAAAAATTACACATTCGCCCGGTTTCAACTTCAATTCAAAGACACCATCTGGTCTGCGTAAACGGTTTGAGAACGCGTGCATGGCCTTGGCCCAAGATGCTAAAGAGCGGTCGGGTCCTCCTCCTTCTTGTGCCACACGAGGTTGCGAAACCTGGAAAGGCGGCGAATAGTTGACGTATTGTGAATATCCGAATGAGTCTCCTTCAATCGTGGGTCGAGTATACTCGTAACACTGTCCATCGTTGAAGTAGCCAAATCGCACAGGCGTCTGCCAAAGTTCATGGTATGCATTTCTATCGATACGAAAAAGGTGCTGCGCAACACGCAAAGTATCTGAAAACATGGATTCTCCACCGGGAAGGGAATTGTTCATGCAGTGAAGCAATTGATAGCCAGGCGGATCGGCCATGTACAGCAGATCCATATGAAATCCAAGGGACTTGTTGGTGTAGGCCACATTCTTGGCATCTGGAACACTGCGAACATCCCAGGTAAGGCCATAGAAGGAGTTACGCAACGGGCCCATCCTCGTCGCGATCTGCGAGACGCTCTCCGTATCTTCAGGGACGTCCTTCACGAAAACCAATCCGTACCTGTACAAGCTGCGCATAAAGGACCTAAACTTCTCATCGTTGTTCATATACTCATCAAAGGAAATCCAGTGTTGGTTCTTCTCATACGTTTCCTTATTCCATGGAATTCGGACCGGTCCAGCCCGTTTGTATCGCGAAATGGGACCACGATGCAGTCGTTTTAGTTCCTCTTTAGTGTATGTCGAAACGTGTTCGCGATTATTCGGGGTATTGAGGGTATCACCCAGCCACGTTATCGTCACTTTGTCATCCTTCGTTTCGATATTGCCTGGTCTGACGCCCACGTAAAGATCCGAAGTCTCGAAGTTGCGCTGCTTGGTCACCGGGTCAACGCATTGGGAGCAAGTACAAGCATCTCGCAAACGAAAGCAATTAAAGTGGGTAGGAACGCCGTCGATTTGAACTGTCAAAAGCCGTTCTAAGTTGGCCGATTGGAGCGGAGAGGATTTGATGGGAAGTTCCGGTTCACGGAAAACCACGTTAGGTCGCCGCACATCAGGGGCGAGAACTTTTCTGATCACAGTACCTCCGGTCAGTGACTTTAACGACCAATTGGTCTCTCCCTCGGTTGCGTTATTGTTGTACGGCTCAGCCGGCTGGCTTGAGTAGGTCCGAAGGGAGGGTGTTCCCTTGGTGCAACTGAAGATGGACCTGCCCTGCCTAGCAGATAGTTTAGAAAGCTGTGGGAAACCCCCGGGACGCATCCACATGGTGACAGCAACTTGCAGCCAAGTAATTGAGCTTGCTGTGATGGTGGACTGAAAGGTGTTGTGCCGTCAATCTGTGAAAGTGCAAAATCTCAAAACTCTTCCAGGCCAGAAAGGGGAAAGGCTTAGTCAGCATGGGTTGGTTGGCTGACTTGATATGGCTAACATTGATGTATCATGCTCTATACAATGTAAACAGCCATTTCTTTCTTTGGATACCTATTGCTTGCACTGTTGGCAGGTCTGTCTTGTATGGATAAATTCGTTTTGAGTGTATCTGTCCATAGTTTGATTTGTTAACTGAATGAAAAAACAAGCTGCTTTTCTCAGTAGACGAAAATCCATAGATACAAACTTCCTGAAAACATGATACTCGCTCAATCGACAAGAAGAGAATGAAATAGATAGAAATAGGCTAAATCCAGTTCCAATAGTCAGGCTGTGCAAGAAGAAAAGCAGTCCCTGATGGTTCCGTTCCACGCCTCCAATTTTACTCGAGCCTGTTTTGCCGAACATTGATGGTCTTACTATCTTTCTTTCCCTGGAGGAATGCATTACGATCACGCACTGCAGCCTCTCTCCTTGATCTGCGACTGAGTTTGATACCTTGAGCTTTCATAAAGTCATCGGCAATCTTGCCTGCCGTCGTACGGAATCGGACCAACTGCATTTCTGATGCCCATGCTGACCCGGAAGTCTGGGGAGCTCTGTCCTGAATATCAGAAGATTCTGTTTTGACAAGTTTTGCAATCTGCTCATCAAGGTTCCCGAGAGGGTCAATTGCATCGGTATCTTCCATGGGGAAATCTAACTTTGCTTCTTCCTCCAAATCTGGTGTTTCGACATCTGCAGAGGGCTCTCGTTTCAATGGCATAAAGTAATCTAGACCGTGTTCACAATCGTAGTCACCATTAGACGCAAAGTTTTCGATTGGATCATTGACGTTTGCTTGCGGCAGCGGATATGTTTCTGTTTCCTTCATGCCAAACTGATTCGAGCATCTGAGCCTCTCGAGCTCTTGCTGGCGACGTATCTGGTGATGAGATTCTTCTGCTGCTAAACGCTGAGCCTCGCCCTTTCTGGCCAGGTCAGCTTCAATACGCTTCTCCTCGCGTGCCATTGTTTTCAAACCCTTCGCGACACCCATGGAATAGCTGTAGGCCGTGGAACCCCCTTTGTAGTCACACGCCCAGTGCGAAATCAGGTTATACACCATTTCAAACGCTAGGGCCGCGGAGACGGTATTCTGCGCAATGCCATAGAATGTCCAAGTAATCGTCCCAGACTCTCGAGCTGAATAGTACTTGCAATCGAAGAACAGTTTCATTGCTGCAGCAACATGGCGAACAAAAGCTTCCTTGGTCGCTCTTGAGCGGCTTTCGCGAATGTTTTTAATCTCAACTACACTCCGCCCAGCGTGATTTTGTGATCGATTTGCTTGCGCGTCCGTATTCAGTACATCAGCCATGCTGACATTGTACTGGCTCATTAGCTTTGAGGACAAGAAAAGAGCTGCTTTTGCCTCAGCTTCAGACGTGTTCGGGTGATTGGCTTTCTCAATGCATTTCCTCAGCCGGTCGAGTATGTGATTGTCGATCGGGGTCTCTGAGACTGAGCCGGGGTCATCGGCTAGGATTTTCACTTTTGCCTCATGGAGTGGCGTACGGCGCCGTCGCTTTGCCGATGGGGTGGTAGATGGTGCCCCTCTGGAGGGATTTTTTGCAACATCGGGGTCGCAGGTAGGATGTTTATGCGCTTGGGGTGTCATGAAGCCTTTGATCGTTATAGAATATAAGTTTGTGATTGTTAAGAGCCAGTAAGATCAACAAAATGAAGTATTGCCAGTAGGAGATATGTGAGGCTTGCAAGAGAAAATATGAAGCAGAGAAGAAAACAAATGCATATGTTATTAGACACTTAACGCATTCACAACTGCTTGAAAAATTGTGTAACTGAGGCAACTGAGTAATACGAAGCATGTTAGCTATTCAATTCAGCTTATGTATAAGAGGTAGCAAAACTGATATGACCCAAGATTGCACATCTTTCTGTCCAAAGTATCAATGCAGCCACTAGTGGGCAGCTAGCTTGCAAGAACTAGCAGCTAGAGTTGGCCCTTGCCATCAGATTCCCTGAAATCGAGTGATTCCGGCGCATATTAGCGTCGACGCCTGAAAGGCAACAGAATAGCAGTATACGAAAAGGAAACACCAGGCTGCAAGGAAAGATTGACTTGAATGACAACAATAACTCAGCCTGGATTAGAATTCCTGCTTATCAGCATTGGCATTGATATCAGCTATTAAAACAATTTTTATTTGGTCTCTGTGGAGGTCAAAACGAAGGAGGATCCACAGAGAGCAACAGGAGATGCAAAGCGTGTGCAATCATATTTCTAACCCCTGTGGTTGTTATTGTCCTCAGAGAGTCATCATCGTGCAGCCTTGCAGCATAATGGGTTAGCATGTCTGAACAAGCACTTTCACAGAAGGTGAAAGAGAGGTTAGGAGGTTCATAACCTGCACAGCCAATTGTTCATTTTCATCAGTTCCCAATGCTCTGACAGGGGTAATGCTGAAGCATCCAGCCACGGCTGCAAGAGCCATTCACAGTTGCCATGAAGAGTATATCAATGTTCATGCAACGAGAGCAATTCACTAGCCATGCTGATCTTGACACAGATATTTGGTCCCCAAGCAAAATCTACGGCTGTAGAATCGATCGGATGCTCGAAATCTTCCTAAGCTGGTTTTATTCCTTGTTAGTATGTTGAAATAGACGGTATTATACTTAGCCTCTTTGGACTGGCTCCTTGAGTCATCACAGTGGCCCCACAATATGAATGTCAACACAGAACGCTTTGACACATTCGCAACATATTTCCCATGTATCCTGCATCCTGGTTGAGGGTGGAAGAGAACTAGGACTGAATTGACGATAGATGCCCTGAATGGAGATTCAGCCTAATCGAATTCTGTCTGAAAAGCTCCACCACAGCGTATATCCAGCCTCTTTCAGACGTCGAGAACCTTGTATTACAGAATGGAGTCTTCCATGAACCAGCTTATCAAGACAAGAATGGGCCTAGGTGGCTTTGAGCTCCCTTCTGTGCTGCAAAGTGTGACCCACGGGCCGCTGTCAAAGCTTTTAAAATCTTCAAGCTGACTGTGCTCTGGGCAATGAGGAAGTGGTTGAACTGCTTCTCGCCAAGGGCCTCTATTACCAGAGCATTTGACCGTGGGATTACCGTACTCGAACAAGCTACATGCACAGACAAGTGGCAGTGGCGCTGTGCTGCAGCATGCTACGCCTTTTTTTGGTTGGATGCAAACTCATCCGATGTCTGGAGTACGGCTCCTGATAAGAGGCAGGCAGTCGGACATGCCTCTGCCAAAGGACTGCCTTGTATTTTGCTCGAGAAAAGATTATCATCCATTATTAGTATACTGTCGTAGATGCCTCGACGCTGGAGCTGGTATATACAATCCGATATAGGAAAACGACAATCGATGAAGTAGGAACTTTTCGAAAAGCCAGCCTCGTTGCCAAAGCAGAGGCTGACGGTGTGGCCAACGCCTTAAACCTATTCAAACCAATCTGTACTCCGTACATCATGAGTAATTGCTGAGTCGAACAGCCTGAAAACAACTGCGTTGGCTAGACTTACTCTGTATCCTGGAGTCAACAACTCGAATCTCTTTCTGGTGGCACTTTCAAAGAAAAAGGTCATATCAATTGGAGAATCACGACTCTGTGTATTAGTTAGTACATACATATTATATCAATGTTGTCTGAGCAGGAAGAGGTTTCCTTTCACAGGATGTGAATCAGAAACTTGAAGTCGCTGTGATCGACTGGCTGAGAGAGAGAGTTGGATGAACTTACATCATCGTCAACAACTTCACAATCCAGCTCACACAGCCTTGTTCTGTTGATTTCTTTGCAATGTCTCTCCCATCAGCACAATCTCTCTACAGCCATTTGAGTTTGATTTCCATGTATAACTGCTTCTCTGAACAGAATTGATATGTGAATCACCTTTTCTGTTGTGTCCAGCTTGCCCCCGGCCTTCTCAAACCGCTGGTCCAGAATTGATTGCGTGCCTGTATTGTTGAATGTCGGCAGGTGGCCAGCATCTCAAAGATGAAGTATGTCTCTTACCCGCTAGAAAAGGCCCTTCTAGGATATAGAATTGACAGTCACACAGGGTCAACGGCACCAGGTTGTCGCCGCCGGCGCAATTGCAGGATTGGTATCGCGGTTAGTCCATCACCCTAGCCAAGGACTGAACGATATTTTTAACAGTCCATTTGAACCCATAGATTCTGCATTGCTCCTCTTGACGTCGTAAAAATCCGACTGCAGCTTCAAATCCACTCCCTCTCCGATCCCATCTCACACCAAAGCATCCGCGGCCCCATCTACAAAGGCACCATATCCACCCTCAAAGCCATAATCCGCGAAGAAGGAATCACAGTACGCCTTCACCCACCCACCCACTGCAACAAAACATAACCATTCCCAAAAAACCCATTAATTCCCTAACAAGCACCGCTCTCCCCACTCCATCTCCACAGGGCCTCTGGAAAGGCAACATCCCCGCCGAACTCCTCTACATCTTCTACGGCGGCATCCAATTCACCACCTACCGCACCATCACGCAAACCCTCCAACACACCCTCCCTTCCCCGCTCCCCCAACCCGTCGAATCATTCACCTCCGGCGCCCTCGCCGGCGGCCTCGCCACCTTCACCACCTACCCCTTCGACCTCCTGCGCACGCGCTTCGCCGCCCAAGGCAACGACAAGATCTACCCCTCGCTGCTCTCCGCCATCCGCACCATCCACGTGCACGAAGGCTCGCGCGGCTTCTTCCGTGGCGTCAGCGCCGCCGTGGGCCAGATCGTGCCGTACATGGGCCTGTTTTTTGCGACGTACGAGTCCGTGCGGGTTCCGATTGCCGAGCTCTCGCTGCCGTTTGGTTCGGGGGACGCGGCCGCCGGTGTGGTTGCGAGCGTGCTCGCGAAAACGGGCGTGTTCCCGTTGGATCTGGTGCGGAAGCGATTGCAGGTGCAGGGTCCGACGCGCGCGCGCTACATTCATCAGAATATCCCCGAGTATGACGGCGTGTGGAGCACGATCAAGCTGATCCTGCGAGACAGCGGTGTGCGAGGCTTATACCGCGGGTTGACAGTGAGTTTAATAAAAGCAGCACCGGCAAGTGCAGTGACAATGTGGACGTATGAGAGGGTACTGAAGATATTGAAGGAGACGAATACAGGGCCTGCACAATAGTATTCCCTGTGTTTGTTTCATGCCTCTGCGTTTCATGGCATTAGCATTTGTAGATACCAAAAAATACTGCGCTCGACGAAAATAGAGTTGCAACATTCATCCTCAGTAACAACTGTCTAGCTCATGCTGTGAAGCCAGGCGAAGCTAGCTAGGTCACACATATATGACACCCAATTTACACGCCAGCAGGGCTGGGTCTTCCAATGGACTTCATACAACAGTCTACGGGGTCAGAAGCATAAGCCCCAAACCATGGATTAGTCAGAATCAAGCTCAATTAGCAAATGTTTGTACTGAATATCAACTTTCTCGTCTCTGATAAAGCAAAAAAGGTATTCCGCAGCAAAAAGGGGGATCCTCAAACAAGAGACAGAGCAAGTGAAGTATCATCGTCATAATTAGTACTCAACACCCTCATCACCCTCAGCCTCCAAGCTGTCGCTGGCAACTTCTTCATAGTCCTTTTCCAAAGCGGCGAGATCCTCACGAGCCTCGGAGAATTCGCCTTCTTCCATACCCTCACCAACATACCAATGAACGAAGGCACGCTTGGAGTACATGAGGTCGAACTTATGGTCAAGGCGGCTCCAGGCTTCGGCAATGGCAGTCGTGTTGGAAAGCATGCTGACGGAGCGGTCCACAGGTGCAAGCTCGCCTCCAGGAACACGCATTGGTTTCTGGTAGTTGATACCAAGCTTGAATCCAGTTGGGCACCATTCAACCAAGTTGAAGGAAGTTTTGGCCTTGAGTGACGCAATAGCAGCAGTGCAGTCACGAGGAACCACATCACCACGGTAGAGGAGTGCAACAGCCATGTATTTACCATTCCGGGGATCGCAAACGACCATTTGGTTGTTGGGCTCGAAGCCTACAAAATGACGGTAAGCCTTTACCGACAAGGACAAGGGTGTGGGAATATCTTACATTGGAAGGTCAAGTCGTGAACCTTGAAGCTTTCATGCGAGCTGCGGTTGCTGGAAACAACAGGGGCATAACTGATAAGAGGATAGTGGATACGAGGATATGGCACCAAGTTGGTTTGGAATTCGTTCAGATCGACGTTCAAAGCACCGTCAAAGCGTAAGCTCGAGGTAATCGAGCTGACGACCTGGGCAATAAGGCGGTTAAGGTGCTCATAGCCTGGACGAGGAATATCCAGGTTGCGATGGCAGATGTCATAGACCGCTTCGTTATCGACAAGGAAGGTGCAGTCAGAGTTCTCAATGGTGCTGTGGGTGGAGAGGACAGCATTGTATGGCTCAACAACGGCGGTGGAAACACGAGGAGCTGGGTAGACGGCGAATTCGAGCTTAGACTTTTTGCCGTAGTCGGTAGAAAGGCGTTCCAAAAGGAGGGCACCGAAACCAGAACCAGTACCACCACCAAAGGAGTGGAAGATCAAAAACCCTTGAAGGGACGAGCAGTTGTCTACATTTTGATCAGCTCCATGCCAAGAAACATCCCAAGAGATCGCAAAATATTCATACCAGCAACACGGCGAACGCGATCAATGACGTTATCAACGAGTTCTTTTCCAATTGTGTAGTGCCCACGAGCATCTGGTTATCTCATTACTTTTCGCGTTTCCAAACGAGTCGAATGTATGAGAGCTTACAGTTGTTAGCAGCATCTTCCTTCCCACTGATCAGCATTTCAGGGTGAAAGAGCTGTCGGTATTGACCAGTACGGATCTCATCAATGGGCTAACGAGATATCAGTATGCAACCCCTTCTGATCCACAACACGGTTTAAGGCCACATACAGATGGGTCCAAATCGACAAAGATGGATCGTGGGACGTATTTGCCACTTCCAGTCTCGGTAAAGAAAGTCTCAAAGGAGCCTGGTTCGCCAATGTCGGCAGATTCTGGGTCAGGACGACCATCTGCCTTCAGTCCGTGCTCGAGGAGGTACCTGGAGGAAGAAACATCGCGATAAATGGTTAATTATGGATCAATCGAATTGGTGGCAGGTTGAGGTGGCGAAAGAGCGGTGAAAGGGGGTGTCAACGTACAATTCCCAAGCACTGTTACCCAGCTGAGTACCAGCCTGGCCGATATGAAGATGGCAGACCTAATAAAGGATGCAATTGGCATCAAGAGATCAGATATACAAGGTTGTAGGATTAGGCGGTCGAGCACGGGCGGATCAGGGGTGTGGAAGCACGGAAACAGAGTCTCGAAATCCACTTACCTCGCCTCTCATTGTGACTGATTTGCGTGTTCAAAGAATCAAGCTGGATCGCAAACAAAAAATAGCAGTCAAAGGTAGAGTAATCCCTTGATATCGACAGAGATGGATGGTGTGTGCTATATGGGTGAGAGAGAGTTGAACTGAAGAGGGGAAGCGAAAAGCAGTTGACAGACTCAAACGAAAAGGAAGGGAAGATTGTTGTTGTTGTTGCTCGTCCCTCAGCGTGTGCGGGCTAATGCCCAATCGGGAATGGCGTAAACACAACCCTCAAGAGCAGGGGCTTACCACCAATCAGGGTGCTCCCTCACTCACTAGCTCCTGCCCCTTTTCTGGAACCAAAACATGCAAACTCGCTCAACCACAAACACCTCCTCCAAGAGTTGAGATGACCAGCTTTGTCAATGTCAATTTCTGACAATCGACTGAAAAGGAGGAGTTATGGTGACCTTCTATCAAAAGACCTGAGGCTAGCTAAACAAGGTAAAAATGCTCTAGATACCCATCTCTTTCATTGGATAATGAATAATAGGTTCGTCCACAACCGCACCTGTCACTGCAAATATGTATCTACGCACCAAACAGAAGCGAGCGATGGCTAACCATTGGTCCAGATCCTAACAGAGAATTCCGCATGCTACAGTACTGTGCATATATTGTACGATATGGCTCCTTGGAACTCTTTCCGGACCATAAAATTTTGTGCCTGACAACCTTTCCAAGGAAACCTTGGGTCTTGCTTGCCACCAGTGTTTCCTTGGTAGGTACCTGGAGTATCGAAATATTCGTCACGACGACTACCTTTTCTACCAGAGGAAGTGCAATTCAGCGAGGCTCCTCTCATATTCGGACCTCCACAGATTCAATGCTTTGCCTGTACTATTTAGAACCAGTGGGAAAAAAGGCCAAGTGATCAGGATTACAAGAGTTGCCCCCTAGAAGTTCCCAACACAACTCTATATAAATTCAGAGACTACTCACTTTACAAAACTCAGATATTCTGGATTTATGCGGCCTGCTGTGATATCTTTTAAGCAGTTTGACACGTCTAATATACATTCTGCTCTCAGTGATGAAGTTCTTCCCGGTGTCAGTTATCCGAATGCATATGAAGTGAGTTTACTGAGCCTCACAGCAACTTCCCTTCTGAACGAGGCCTAGGGCACGGTGCATAGAATTCAGTGAAGAGGAATGGAGGGCAAGCTAAACAGAAGGTAAAAGAAGAAGAAAAAAATGCGAGGGAATGGGAATTTATACACGAAAAAGATTGTAGGTGTTGCTTTCAATTCAGGCATACTATCAAACTGTCCTTGGGAAAGGTAATCCGCAAAAGAGCTACATTCTGTTTCAAAATTTCCTTCTCTACTACCCTCTGCATACATACTTGACACTATTTCGTTCGCAGAATCTCGATGGTATCTGAGTCCAGCTAGAGTCTTCACACAGTGTCATCTCTTCGAGTCAAATATTTTTGTGAATAAGGCAGACTTTGTGTTAATTCAGTCTCTTCATGATCGGGTTACTGCTATGAAAATATCACACAGATCTTAAAAGAGAGCTACAGACCTATTCCAAGGATCTTCCAAAGTTATATAGAGAACCAGACTCTATATTAAAATGGGGTGATTTGGAATTGCAGAGAGAGTGATGTTGACTTTTCTAGATACTACTGTGTATGTATGTCTTCAGTTGTGTGATGTAGGTCTGTGGATGTGCGATTGGCTCCAAGATGCAAAGACTGCTGTTCCTCGATGAGTTGAAAACGTGTATTCCACTTCAGCCAATGAGATGTATGGATAGTACTATCCAGAAATTGCTGGCTGTGTTAAGTGTTTCATGATCCATTTCATAAAACCAGATGCCTCTGCGCCCTGGACGGAGTATATCTGGAGCAATTGCAGTAGATCTTTTCCAATTTACTTTGATTAACAACATACTAGGTGATGCGCGGATATTAAGTCACTAGCTCAGCAACAGTTATGGCCAACACTTTGAGTCTGCCTTTCCATCCTTTTCTTGCTGGCGTGGGTGACTTGATTCAAAGAAGAAGATCTCCAGCCAAGTTGTAGCTCATGACAATCCAAGAAATGACGTGGTGGCATAGACACAGCGCACATTATGATAACTAGCGGTTATGTATAGCTCCTGCTCGGAATCCGGACAGCAAAGAATCCAACGGCAAAGATGAAACCAGGCTGGCTCGACGGAGTCTGTGGGTCCCGGGTGCAAGAAAGGGGCAAGTGATCTGCGCCGAGACTGATCGTTGGGCTCAACAAGTTACAACGCAGCCCGCAGACCCACCACTCGACCGTTCTCGCACGCTGAATGGCTGCCTCGAGACCCTGCTATATCCCTGCCGCTATGCTTATTTAAGCCACCCAGGTGAGGTCGCCAAGCGGGTCCCTGTGCTTTCTCTCCGAAATGTTAAATTCATCTCAATTCTGATGATTTAATCACGACCAGATGGATGCAGAGGGGGTGGCATCCTCCGTTGTTGTTCTTCTTTTTTCTTCTTCTTTTTCTTTCTTCCTGTTTCTTCGTTGTTCTTCATGTTCGTTCTCTTCTTCAAGCACTATAGATTCCCTCTGTGATCCAACCCACAGTCTTCCGTCCATAGCTTGCTCCAACTTGTCAGTCGTTACCGCTACAAGCTCTTATTTTTCTTTGTTCTCCCCCAAATCCTGGAAGGACATTCGTGCTTCATCGTGTTTTCGAGGAATTCGCATTTCAACAGACAGGGATCCTTTGTCAATTGGGACGGGTGGCTGTCGGTGTCTCTGGCTTCTATCTGACCTGTTTTTTACTCCCTACTGCTTTGTACAGTTCTTTTGACAATCCTCAATATCCGCATGACCAGCGTTTGACCGTCTTCGAGAATATTGCCTCTACAAACCACAGACTACATATGCTTTCCTTCGAAACACTGGGACAAACATCAACCTTCCTGTAAAGCGTTCTTGACTATCTACAGCACGCAAACCGAAGCGGACCATTTCCTCATGTCCACACCCATCGTCGAAAGCCCTGAGCCCAGCTATTGCTCTAACGCGGCTCATTCTGAGCGCAGTCGATCATCAACAGAAGACACCATGGTCGGTGAGAAGCGACCGGGGGAGGATCAGAGCTATCTCACGCATAGCGCTTCCCTCAACTCCCATGATACCGTACAACCCTCCCCCTCTCGAAGTCGAGAGGAGGCCCATCGGTTGGACGATGAACTGGCAATGTTGCAGGTGGAGCGCCAAGTATCAACAACCGAAAGTGAAATGGACAAAGCCGGGCGTGCTTCTTCTACTCACAGGTCCCGGACACGACGGTCTGAGCCAGTCGATGAGTTCGATACGGCTACTACTCCGCTCCATGAGCAAGGCGCCGCCTTCAAAACACCGCAAAATCCTTCGACCAGCTTTGCTCGATTTGTGAAAAAGGTCCACAACTCCAGCTTTCTCGTTCGCTATTTCACATATATTACGCCATTGGTCCTGATCCTGTTAATTCCACTATTGCTCGGCGCTCTTGCCTTTCCTGATGCCCATGTTGGAGGTGTTAGCCTCATGTGGTTTGCTGTCTGGTTGGAAATCGTTTGGCTTACACTGTGGGCCGCACGAATCGTGGCAAAATGCATTCCCGTTCCCGTGGGTATCATCGCCAGCATGTTTACCAACAATTCCAAAAAATGGAGGGATCTAGCAAAGCAACTGGAGCTGCCAGCAGCCTTGTTTTTCTGGTGGCTTGCTGTCGAAATATCTTTTCTTCCCACGATGAAAAATCACCATGTCGACGGAAACAAAGCAACTAAAAACTGGGAACATATTACAAACAAAATCGTCCTCTCTATTTTTATCGGAATAACACTTAATTTTATTGAAAAACTAATCATCCAACTCATTGCAATCAGCTTTCATCTGAGAACTTATGCAGATCGCATTGAATTAAATAAGTTCCAGATTGGCAGCTTGACCAAACTTTACGAATTCTCCAAGAAAAGGATCACCATGGAAGATCACGAGTTCGAACAACAAACCAGCAATGAGCCCAACTCCGGTGCGCGAACCCCTATGTTATATGCGGATAGGGCCACCAGAGTAGCCAAAGAAGCACTTCACAAGGTTGGTGATGTTGCTGGAGTGGTTGCGGGTGATTTTACGGGGAGGAAAGTCACCAAGAGCAATCATCCCTACCAGGTTGTCCTCACCCTTCTGAGCACTACAAGTGGAAGCCATGTCCTTGCCAGGCGGCTATATCGTACTTTTGTTCGTGATGGGTTTGAAACTGTGTTTTCAGGTGACCTGAAATCAGCTTTTGACAATGATGAAGAGGCGGACGCAGCTTTCAGCATGTTTGACAAGGATATGAACGGAGATATTTCCATGGAGGAATTGGAATCAGTCTGTGTCGAGATTGGCAGGGAACGAAAATCTATTACGGCGTCATTAAAGGATTTGGACTCCGTCGTATCGAAACTAAACAATGTCTTCGTCTTCATTGTCATCATTATCACGATTTTAGTATTCTTGACCTTCATCTCAACCTCTGCTGCGAGTGTATTGGCATCAGCGGGGTCTACCCTACTCGCTCTCTCATGGCTCTTTTCTGCTACTGCCCAAGAATTCTTGCAGAGCATAATTTTCGTCTTTGTGAAACATCCCTTCGATGTTGGTGATCGTGTCTCGATTTACGGTAATACTGGGGCCAACCTCCGAGGAGATGACTACTTTGTCAAAGAAATTTCCCTCCTGTATACCGAATTCAAGAAGATGGAGGGCCATGTCGTCCAAGCACCCAACAGCTATCTCAACACACTCTTCATCCTCAACCAGCGGCGGAGCGGGGGCCTTGCCGAAGCGGTCCCGATTATCGTAAAATTCGGCACCACTCTCGAACAGATCGATGCTCTCCGACAACGTCTTCTTGAGTTCGTTCTTTCTGAAAAACGAGAATACCAGAGCAAGGTCTTGACCGAACTGAGACAAGTGACAGAAAACTATTCTATCACGTTGAATGTGGTCTTCTTTTACAAGTCAAATTGGCAAAACGAACTTCTTCGCCTGCAACGCCGTAATAAATTCATCTGCAATCTTATGATCTCTCTGCAAGAAGTTGGCATCGAAGGCCCACGCATGAACTTACTCGGCTATAAGAATGATCTCCCTTATCACGTTTCATATCACGGCGCGCCACCGCAGTACACTCCCAACGCAAACGATCCATCCAATCCGCCACCAGCAGATCCCCAGCAGGCCGATGAAACCCGTGATACTCTGGGGGAACTGGGTGGCGAAGGTTCCCCGGCCATCAATCATCATCCATCCATCCTCCGCCGCCCAGGCACCATGTCTCGACATCGTGGCAATTCTGCGTCAAAGCATGTCGACTTTTCTCTGGGCATGTCGGAACTTAGCTCCAGTGACCTCATGTCCGACGTCTACTCCGACCGCGAGCGAAATCGCGTCGATGATGTCATCCGTTTGGCCAATCGCGAGAGTGCCGAGCGTCGCATGCAAGAACAGCAAGAACGTGCGGCCATCGAACATACCATGTCCCGTCGCCGCCGCACCTCTCTCGAATCTCATCGCTCTGCTACCACATCTGGTCGCGCAAGCACGACATCCTCGGTGCATAGGAATCGCTTCTTCAGCCGGCTAGGTAGTCGAGCGGGTCCGCATCAACACTCGCCACGAGTGTTTCAAGGTAATGAAGACATGATGGAGCAAGGGCAGTATGCTCGTTTACCGAATATTCCTGGAACGGCTGCGGGCACGCTTGATTCGCGGATGGCCCATCCTTCTCCTCAGGCCATGCATGATGATTATTTAGATCAGCGTACGACGACGAGTGACACGGAGCCGCTGCAGAGAAAGAGTTCGGACCGTATGATTGAGGAATATGAATTGGGCCGGGTTGGGAGTAGGCGCTAGATGCTGTGCCTTTTGAATGAATATTTGATACCTTTTCTTTGCATATGCTTTTTGGGAACAGCTCTTTTCGGATTTCTCCACTTCAATCACATCCTTTCCGACGGAGACTTTCCTTTAGCACATATACCTACCTTCCATTTCCCCTGCACAAAGTCTTGTTTGATACACCTTTGAGCCTTTCAAAAGTGTCTTTTGGCTTCACATCAGCGAGTGTGTAAAAGTTATTACTCTGGTACCAATACTGCCAGACAGTGTATCCTCAACCATATAGAAATAGACTATTGGACTTTTGCATACTTACCACAACCGAAATTTATCAGTGGGGTTGGTTAGCTACCTGGGTACGTTATAACATGGACCCCGAAATAACTACCTGATATACATTAGAAAATACATAGGAGATTCGAAAGTCTGTGAAGGATAACAACCAAGATGAAGACTAACTCTGTCAAAGCATGATTCTGCAGGATGGAATGCGCTCATGCTCAGGAAGAAGCAATTATTTAATACAAGGTCCTATCTCACTGGTAGTTTTGTCGAGGTTCTTTAGTACTCTCGTAAATTTTATCAACTTTTGATAAGCAGGTGATGTTAGATGATCAACCTTAAATCACATGTCAACAAAAGTGCATACCTTTTTGTTCAGCCTACCTTCCACCGGATTATCATCAGACCAACTGCACATTCTTTGTACCATGCACCTATTGAGGCAGCTAGGTAAGCCCAACCGCGATATTATAAGGATTGAATGTCACCATGAGCCATAACCAAGCCATGATCAGCTGCAAGCAATGAGCAAAATATCACCAGCCATCCTGGCCCGTCGCGGGTCAGAAGTGAGATTCAGGTTGCACCAGAGTCAGCTTCATTGCCAAATAGTGGAATGCTCTGCAACCTGTAAGAATAGCTCGTGGGCTCGTCCGCAGAGACAGGGGGGAGGTGGTACAGATCAGATAACAGAATACAGAGCTTCCAGCTGTCCTGTGATAGACTTTCTTCCAGCCCAATGGTTTCCAAATCTCACCAAGCAGCTTTGATGCCAGTCATGAACCCACACAAAAAGATGTGGATCTCAGATGATAAGGACACTGTGTGAGGAGGCGTTTTTCCAGAATATTCTGTGCACATTGACTTTGCATATATACATACACTAGTAATTCCACATTACCAGCTACTTTTGTAAAATCGATGCCTTGTGGAAGAACTAACTACTGTGTACAAGTAAGAAGGGCCCAACTGTCTTGGCATTCTGGCTGGGGATGCTGAGTGGACCCGGAGAAAAACCACGAGCCAGCCAAGTCCGGAAGCCCAAATGGCTCGGAAACTTGCCGGGCAATGTGGATGTACTGTGTAATCTAATGAAGTGAGTAAGCATTTGTAACTGATAAGCACCTTACAAGTACAGGGTATCACTGGGAAATACCCAGTATACTTGAAGAACTTTTATACAGTACCGTTCCAGAAGCTGGTCAGTTCTGGCTGTTCCTGATATTTGAAATGTTGAGTTACAAATTCTGTTCTTGTATGGCTTTACACAGTAAGGCCCGCTGCCTTGTTTAAAACGTGGATAGGTGGTGGCTGATATCAGCCCGGAAGTTATACACAGAATAATGTCACAACTGGCCCTTGGCCAGCATACAACCTTTGTCAATTTGGGCTGATTGTGACAACAGGGCTTCCATTACTCACGTATCTTCAGCCGCATTCCATGAAAATCTCGTTGCACACGTACTCCGTACAGTACTTCAATTCAAGTTACGACGCTTCCAGGAAGCTCGGCATGGAGATTAATTGCGTCGTCCGCGTCCTCCGTGCGTCCATGGGAGTGGTTGAGTACATACAGGATGGTACTGTTTAGCTGCTGGGCCGTTTGAATTCCATACATGGAGGGAAGAAACTCTAAATAAGCATAATCTCTGGGTGGGAGGTGGCGTCAAAATTACGACGCCAGCAAGAACAAGCCGAACGGAAATTTTGTCACAAAATACCAGATTATGGTTGCTAAATGCTCAGATCACGTGACTAATTTTTACCGCTAGTAACTTTGAGATTGGTTGAGATACGGATGATAGTCATCCGTCTTCCGCTCTACTGGATTGTGCAGCCCCTTACATAATAATGCTTGACCTTGTACCATGGAAAATGACATATTTTGTGTCCGTACTGACTCGCAACCGAGGATAAGTTATCCGGTTCTGACTCTAGTTTTGTGAGTGTGTTAGCAGCAAAAGCCGAATGGGGTGTACTGTATGAATTGTATGGATGTAATGAATTCCATCTCGGGATCTCTTCCTCCACTGTCTCCGCCCGGTAACCTTGGTCTTGATACCCCCCATTATGTCGTATTACTGTTACCTGCTGGCTTGCTGTCCATTGAAAACGGCGGGATGGAGACTCCAGAATCTTCCCTTCTTCAGCTTTTGTTTGCTTTCTCTTTCTTTCCAGCTTCTCTTGTATGACTTCTTTAAATTACCTAGACAATATAATCTCCTATAAGTCTCTTGAATTCGTTCAGCCATCCCCTGTTTAAAAGGCACATCTAGTCCTTCCCTAGGATCTTAAATCCCAGACATCATTCCAGACATCATTCCAGACCTCAAACCCTTGCTTTTTTCCAAATACACTCAGTCTTTTTGTGAATTCTCTTCCTAGATACATGCAATAGCACGCAAATCAAACTCCGACCGAACCTCCCACGGTTCTTCGCACCATGGCGAATGCGCCTCCGTCGTCTGGCGCCCCCACGCTGGCGGCTCAAGCCAGCGCAGAAGCCCAGGATACCATGTCCTCCCGGACCGCAGGCGTTGAATCAGAATCGCAGACCAAAACAGCCCATGGCGAAGAAGTCAAGCCTAGCATGGCGAGCTCCTTCACTGAAGGAAAGGTTTCAGAGCTGGAAGATGGCGACGGGGGGATGACCAAGGATCAAGAGCACGAGATTGAAGATTTGGCCCGCCAAGTTTCCCGGATCTCACTACGGAGCAGCTCTTATCACCACGGGAATGTGGTTAATCCCTTCTTGGAACCAGACGCAGATCCGGAGTTGAACCCCAATGACAAGCAGTTTAAGGTTCGAAAATGGCTGAAGACAATTTTGCACATTCAGTCCAGGGATCCCGATCGATTTCCTAAGCGCACAGCTGGCGTGTCTTTTCGCAATATGAACGTCTACGGATATGGAACAGCGGCGGATTATCAAGCAGACGTAGGAAATACGCCTCTGAAGGCCGTTGGAGCTATCAAGAATCTCTTGGGTATTGGGAAGAAGCTCCGTATTGATATCCTCCGCAACTTCGAAGGCTTGGTCAGGAGCGGTGAGATGCTGGTGGTGCTGGGTCGGCCTGGCAGGTAGGTTTCCCCGAAATAGGTTCTCCTTTTACGTCCGAATAGAGACTAAACAGTTGTCAGTGGCTGCTCTACTTTCCTCAAAACTCTCGCTGGCGAAACACACGGTTTATACCTGGATGAAGGAAACGACATCCAGTATCAAGGTGTCTCATGGCAGCAAATGCACAACCATTTTCGAGGGGAAGTCATATACCAGGCTGAAACGGAGACTCACTTTCCTCAAATGACAGCAGGCGATACATTATACTTTGCGGCTCGGGCTCGAGCACCTGCCAATCGGCTACCAGCAGTCACACGCCAACAGTATGCGGAGCATATGCGCGACGTCGTTATGTCGATGCTTAGTCTGTCGCATACAATGAACACCAAAGTTGGAAACGAATATATTCGAGGCGTTTCAGGCGGTGAACGAAAGCGTATCAGTATCGCGGAGACAACTTTAAGCGGTAGTCCTTTGCAATGTTGGGATAACAGTACCCGTGGTCTTGACAGTTCTACCGCTCTCGAATTCGTCAAATCGCTCCGTCTGTCAACGCAATATTCCGGCACAACCGCTATCGTGGCGATCTACCAAGCTGGACAGGCCATCTATGATGTAAGTCAACTATCGCCAGCGGTACTTGGCATCATGGTATACTGACTTTGAAGCAGATTTTCGACAAAGCCATTGTGTTGTACGAAGGTCGCCAGATCTTCTTTGGTAGTGCTGTTCACGCCAAGCACTACTTTATTGAAATGGGTTTTGATTGCCCAGACCGCCAGACAACAGCAGATTTTCTTACATCGATCACCAATCCGGCTGAGCGGCGGATTCGTCCTGGTTTTGAGAACCAGGTTCCTCAAACTCCAGATGAATTCGCAGAGCGATGGAAGAACAGCCGGGAACGCAAAGCTTTGCTGGCGGAGATCGAGGAATATAATGCAGAATATCCCCTCGGCGGCGAACATTTGGAAAAATTTCGACAGTCCCGACAAGCTGAGAAGTCAAAGGCTGTCCGACAATCGTCTCCATATACCTTGTCATATTTGCAACAGATCGAACTCTGTATCTGGAGAGGATTCACTCGTCTCAAGGGAGACATGTCGATGACATTAACCAGTGTCATTGGAAACATCATTATGTCTCTGATCATTTCAAGTGTGTTTTACAATCTACCAAATAATACCACTTCGTTCTTTAGTCGTGGTTCACTGCTCTTCTTCGCCATTCTCATGAACGCTTTTGCTAGTTCATTAGAGATTTTAACTCTGTGGCAGCAGCGGCCTATTGTCGAGAAACACGACAAGTACGCCCTCTATCACCCGTCGGCCGAAGCAATTAGTTCAATGATCGTGGATCTTCCTTCTAAGGCCATTGTTGCTATCGTCTTCAATCTTATCCTTTACTTCCTTACCAACCTGCGAAGAACACCTGGCCACTTCTTTGTCTTCTTCCTGTTTTCCATTTCTACAACACTCACCATGTCTAATATTTTCCGCACTATCGGCGCCGTTTCTAGAACTCTTGCACAGGCATTGGTTCCATCGTCGATTTTCATGCTTGCGCTGGTGATTTATACCGGTTTCACAATTCCAGTTCGAGATATGCGCCCGTGGTTCAAATGGATTAGCTTCGTCAATCCGATTCAATATGCTTTTGAATCCTTGATGATCAATGAATTCCATAATCGCAAGTTCCCTTGCTCTCTGTATGTGCCAATGGGTCCGTCATATACAGATGTATCCGGCGATTCTGTCATTTGTTCTGCCACTGGAGCAAGGCCAGGCGAGAATTTCGTTGATGGTGATGCATACATTAATATCACATTTAAATACTATGCATCGCATCTATGGCGAAATCTCGGTATCATCTTTGCCTTCTTCCTCTTCTTCCTATTTACTTATATCGCTGCAACTGAACTAGTCAGTGCGAGGCCATCAAAGGGAGAAATTCTTGTTTTCCCTAGAGGAAAGGTACCTTCATACCTAAAGACTAAGAAGAAGACCAACGACCCTGAACTTGCGGAGACAACGAATGAGAAGCAGAAGCTTGAAAGTGACGGACATGATCAGGTGGGTGCAATTGTGAAGCAGACGTCGATTTTCCATTGGCAGGATGTTTGCTACGACATCAAGATCAAAGGCCAGCCACGGAGGATTCTGGATCAAATCGACGGCTGGGTCAAGCCTGGAACTTTGACTGCTCTTATGGGTGTTTCTGGTGCGGGTAAGACGACGCTACTCGACGTCTTGGCGGATCGTGTCACTATGGGTGTCGTCACTGGTGAAATGCTGGTTGATGGTCGACTGCGGGACGACTCGTTCCAACGGAAAACTGGCTATGTTCAACAACAAGACCTTCATCTGGAGATTAGCACTGTTCGAGAGGCTTTGATATTTTCTGCGCTTCTTCGGCAACCTGCGACGACTCCTCGAGCTGAGAAGATTGCTTATGTCGAAGAAGTTATTAAAATGCTTGGTATGGAAGAGTATGCTGACGCCGTCGTTGGTGTTCTTGGTGAAGGACTGAACGTGGAACAACGCAAACGTCTTACGATTGGTGTGGAAATCGCTGCAAAGCCTGATCTGCTTCTCTTCTTTGATGAACCCACATCTGGACTTGACAGCCAGACGGCATGGTCTATCTGTATGCTGATGCGCAAACTTGCGGACCACGGACAAGCTATTCTCTGTACTATTCACCAGCCCTCTGCAATGCTGATGCAGGAATTCGATCGTTTGCTGTTTTTGGCTTCCGGAGGTAAAACCGTCTACTTTGGCGAACTTGGTGAGAATATGAGCACCTTAATTGAGTATTTTGAGAAGAAGGGAGCTCCCAAGTGTCCTCCCAGTGCCAATCCTGCTGAATGGATGTTAGAAGTTATCGGGGCTGCTCCCGGTTCTCATACGGATAAGGACTGGCCTGAGGTTTGGAATAACAGTCCTGAACGCGTTGAAATCCGTCGTCAATTGGCGGAAATGAAAGCGGAACTGTCTCAGAAACCTCAACCTCCCCCAACTGCTGGATATGGTGAATTCGCAATGCCGTTCTGGAAGCAGTATCTCATTGTTCAGCATCGGATGTTCCAGCAATACTGGCGTAGCCCGGAGTATATCTACGCAAAACTAACTCTGTGTGTTGTTCCGGTAAGTCGAGCAAGTGTTTTATCTACGTATCGACATCATTTCTAACTCGTGTGTGTAGACGCTGTTCATCGGATTCACATTCTACAAGGAACCCATCAGTCTTCAAGGCTTGCAGAATCAAATGTTTGCAATCTTCATGTTTTTAATTCTCTTCCCCAACCTTGTTCAGCAAATGATGCCGTACTTCGTGACGCAGAGGTCCCTCTACGAAGTGCGAGAGCGGCCGTCAAAGGCGTACTCGTGGAAAGCGTTTATGCTTTCTAGCATCTTAGTTGAGCTTCCTTGGAACACGTTGATGGCCATTCCAGCATTCTTCTGTTGGTACTACCCAATTGGCTTCTATCGCAATGCCATTCCTTCGGACGCAGTGAATTCGCGTAGTGCGACAATGTTCTTACTCGTGTGGATCTTCCTTATGTTCAGTTCTACATTCAGTTCGATGGTCATCGCTGGTGTTGAGCTGGCTGAGACTGGTGGGAATATGGCACAGCTGCTCTTCTCTCTCACACTGATTTTCTGTGGGTAAGTTAAAACTCTTATTCCATATACTATTGCCTGACGAAAACTGTCGCTAACAATTCACAGTGTCCTGGCCACCCCACAGGCCATGCCCCATTTCTGGATCTTCATGTACCGCGTCTCTCCATTCACATACTACGTCTCAGCCGTGCTATCAACCGGTGTTGCAAACACTAACGTCAACTGCTCCCCTCGAGAACTCCTCAGGCTCGCGCCAACTGCAGGCAAGACGTGCGGCGAATATCTTAAGGCTTATATCACCCAAGCCGGCGGCACACTGTTAAACCCAGAATCCACCACACAATGCGAGTACTGTCCCATAGCGGATACGAATACATTCCTAGCACAGGTTAATATCAAATATCATGACCGGTGGAGAAATATCGGTATTTTGTTCGTGTATATTTTCATCAATGTGATTGGCGCCATTGGGTTCTATTGGTTGTTAAGAGTGCCAAAAAAGTGGACAAAGAAGGCGAAGAAGGAGTAAAGGGAGCATTGCATTGTGTCGCGAATTCTGGGAGTGGAAAAAAGGTGCAAAAGGAGAAAGGGTGAAAGAAAAATTATCGTAGTAGGGCTGGGTTGGCCCATCTACCCCATCTTTGTGGTTTATTATTCTTGTATTATTACTTTTTTTTGGTCTTCGTTGGATGTTTTTCAACTATTATTGGGCATTTTTGCACCAAGCATATAGACTTCACTGCCCCTTTTATTTTTTTGCACTGCTCTCTTCTGACTAGTTACTGCGACATATTAGCGTTTCTACTGTCCAATTTTCTTGTTCTGTTTTTCCTTTTTTTATAGATGTCGACATTTGATAGCGAACGCAGTACGCAGAGTCAATAGTCATGCATGTAACTACATATATGTATGCTAATAATAATAATAACATGCGTATTATTAGGATTTCATTCCCGACAATCTCGTCCCCCATGAGTCCACGTGGAGTCGGCATGGGGTTTTTCTGTCCTCTCAGTCTCTGCTGATCTGGTCTGGATTTTTCCCACCACCGATGCCATATGGACGACCGTAACCGTGGACCCCCCATCCACGGTATGACGGCGACAGGACAGGACAGGACACAAGGACATTGAATGGCTTTCGCATCTTCTTCTTCTTCTCTTTTTTTTTCTTGGAGTCCCTAACACATCATAACATTGCACTGACTACTCCGTAGTCATATGCTTTTTTCCCCTAGCTCAACTTAAATAGTTACGCGATGGTTTAGGGAATCTGAATCAGCCGGGGGAGGCAAAAGCTCCCGGCAATGCTAACTAATAACTAATTAATAACGACGAAGAACAACCAGGTATGTAGTTAAACGAGGACCTCTTCACGGAGTCGCCGATTCGAACCGTTCTATAAATGCCCATATTATTAGTAGATCGGTTTAAATCAATGCTCCCCTTCTTACTTTGTTTTTCCCTTTCCCTTCTAACAAAGAAACATGGTTGATGATGGCTCTTCATAGCTTTCTTTTTTTTTTTTTCAAAGTTTTGCCTTTTTGGCGCTGGCTCAGATGGAAAAACGGCCTAGATCTTTAGTTGACTAGTCGATTTCGATGCCCTATCATAGGGATGGCAGTCGGCTCTTTGTGCGACAAGGTGCGATTGGGGGAGGTGGTTTCTAAACATAGCCACAGGACTAAAGTAGTTTTTCTCCAGGTCGAATTCATGTGAATCTTCAGACAGAGACTTGGATAATATGATTATTATTTTGGAAAGGCGCTTTTTTGTTTGGAAATGTCTTAGAGGGAGAAGTTGCTTCTTTCAAAGCTTCTGTGTCTTGGATTTCTGACTGGGATGTTGGGGTTTTGTAAGGGGGATAGGTAGGGATTTTGAGCTGGCTGGATTCCGAGAACTGAATTGAAGATAGGAAATTTTCTTTTTTCCTGTTGTTTTTGCAAATTGCTGGGCGATCATGCTTAACTAGTTAATCATTAGCTCTGTTGATTTCTTGTGTGAGATGAACAATTAATTGGGTTTTTGTGACGTTGGAGGAAAGAAATTCTCGGGCGTAGCTCGGGCAGTCTCAAGTCATGCGTGAGTTTAGGGGCATACTTTTTGAATATGTATTTCTTGCTCGACTTGGATGTGTTTCGACTGGCTGGGTTCTGGGTAGGGCTTGATTATTTTCTGTGTTTGGTGGTGGGTAAGTGAATATATCTGAAACGGAGTGTTGATGAGCAAAAAGGGGGGGAGAACAGACTGCTTTCGAGCAGGCCGATTTGATGGCCAAGGGAGTCGTTCTGAGGGACGAGGAGCCTACGACACGACAGGCACTCCCAAACCCCATTAGTCATTTCAACTTATACGAGATAATCAGCATCCACGAGGTGACATGGATTCTAGTCCATCCGCTTGAGCCTCTTCAGCTGCTCATGGTCCAACATCCGAGAACCCGCCAGAATATTTTACAGTTGGAAGATCCCGCTCTGATCATTAGTATTCTAGCTGATACATATACTTGCAGACGTGTAATTTCAGCGAGTTTCCAATCATCTGGTTCGGCGGGGGGTTCGGGCAGATGTGGGTTAAATTAGAAACCGCGATAGAGTTTCCTAGCAGCGTTATTCTGCGTAGGGATGGTCGATTTCGAAATTTGACCGTTGGGGGGCGATTGGGTTGGGCGGGGAGATGTCGACGTAAATGTCGGCGAGAGCGGGAGGGGATAGACTGCCGCAGTAAGTGGCAGAGAGAGGCAGAGAATGAAGTTGCTGAGTCGTAAAGTAGTGTTGAAGATATTGCGAGAACTGTGAACAGGCCAAAAGGCCGACTGACAGACATGGTCACGGTCGGACTTCAGTTCCGATACCCCTAAGCAATTATGCGGAAAGCGGAAGAGGATACCGAAAAAGGCGACCAAGCTTGTTTCTATGTAGTCAGGCGGTCCAAATCAGCATCACTTTGAAGGACGACCATGCTGTGTGAACTCGTCATCCATGATACCTGGCTCGGGCTCTCAAGGATCCCCCGATCGTACCTCGTAAGGCCATAATACTAAAGCTGGATGTGAGAGGTCTCAAGCAACTCGACAACATAACTAGTCGCCTCTTAAAAGCTCAATCCCAGTTCACAAGCACAGCTCTGATTTGTTCAGATAGGGGAATATGGCCGCACCTGGCGAATCAACAGCCACACTCCAGAACGGTGCAGCAGACGATTGGTTCTAAATTTCCCGAGATTATTCCATGTTGCTAGATGCGCAGGTATCTCTGTGTCTATTCGATTTTTGCATGCTCCTGTAATCCCCTGGCCCTTGCGAAATTTGCAGACCATTGAGGCCCTTGCGCTGTTGTTATGCTTGGGACTGTTGGATATCACCAATTTACCAAAAGCTCTATAGCAATACTTCATCGTCATGACCGCAATGAAGCAAATACGGTGTAAAGTACTGTGACTGGCGCAGATGATTGGGCGAGCGCAAATCCCTTCCCAATCTACAGCTATCTTCACAGCCCTTGCACGTAACTCGCAACGTGTGAGCCAATGAGACAAAAAGTTCCCCATAGCAGGCAATTCGTCAAAATTCTTCAAACTTGGGACTTCCATGTGGGATCACACACCCTGAAATATGAACACCGAATGCCGGGACTCGGTAACCCTACAGAGTTAATTCGCGATTTGGGTCCTTTGAGGCGTGATCATCCGCTACGGAGGAAATTTTTGTCGTCTTTTCAGCAAGCTGTTATTTTAGTTACATAAGTCGTTTGCAAAGGGTGGCTGTCGTACAATCTTCGCCATGAACACGTAACTCGACGTGGGTGTTGTTTATTAGGATAGTCTTGGATTTGTCAGATCTCTGCTCCGTTGTCGTCATGACGATCAATGGATCTGACATTTGATTATTAACTCAAACTCATTCCCGGACGGCGGCGGAGGTCAAGAAGAACGTTGTCGCTACCTTCAAGGTTAACTAGTTAATAAATAACCGTAAAGTCAAACGTCAACCAAGCCCACCTGATTTGCGCTATCGAGACTCAGACGCAGACCAGAGTCACTACTAGTTTAATAACTAGACTGGAACGTCTCGGTACGCGGTTTTAGTCTCCCAGGTCAGCTGGTGCTCTGGGCATGCTCATTGGGCAGTTCGGGGCGGCCCTGTTTGGGATTCATAGGGCAGTGACCCGCTGCCTTCGCTTTAGCGTTCTTCGCCCCATTCTTTGTTTGCGCCCGGATCAGGAGTTCAAGCAGTTGCAACTTGCGAGCAGAGTTGCTCAGCCATTCTCCAAAGAGACTTGCATACTAAGGATTCTCATGGGTGAAGTTAATTGCTGGGGACTGAGCTTTGGTAACAATGCTCAATGTGCGTCGCGTAGCACCATGCTGGATGGAGGATAATCAGTGACAAAAGTCTATAAGACATTGACACAGGACATATGTATAGTTAAGTGCCGAGAGGGAACTAGAGGGCCATCTTCAGGTATGAATTACTCACACGTTGGAGGTGCATCAGACTATGCCCTATCCCTAAAGCGTGGTGGCGGATTGCACTCCATGCTGCATGTATGCTTCTTTTTTCTCAATAGAACTATCGAAGTTTG
Source organism: Emydomyces testavorans (assembly GCA_029449355.1). NCBI lineage: Eukaryota > Fungi > Ascomycota > Eurotiomycetes > Onygenales > Nannizziopsiaceae > Emydomyces > Emydomyces testavorans. Next base: position 6,661,676 of record CP120628.1, read on the forward strand.
GTTCGACGAGAGACGATCTCCCTGGAAATTCCTCATTTTGGATTTCACGTCAAGTTCCCCGCAAAAAGTCTACTGGACTGAGCTGGACAACAATACTGGACACTGGACAGGGTGCTCATGTATACAGTACAGGTACTATGGCCGCATGTTGCCTGCAAGGCATCGAGATGAACTCATGTAACTCTTCTGTAGTGACACCTTTGACTCTAACTGCTTTTGATCTCCTCTGAAGCAACCCGTCGCGCTTCGTTGTCGCACAAGACCGAGGACCACGATCAGCAGCATGGTAACTTATGTATGTATTTACTCCAAATGGAGAATTTTTGGTGGAATTTAGCCGGCTCGGTTGCTCTTTTTGCCCTGCATCTTTGTCCTGAATTTGTTTTTTTCTTTTTTCTTTTTATTTTTTTCCGGCTTTTTTCGCTACAAGTGCGTCCCGCTGATAAGGCCAACGCTTCTGAGTAAACTTTGGAAGCGAGAACGTGCTGATTGAGTCTCCATCGATCTGACTGGCCAGCTCTCTTGCAGGCAGGGACAGGGGCTCTTCCAATCATGAGAAATTTTGCATCCATTTCACCCACTGAGCACACGTTAGTTGGTCAACCAAGGGCTCAAAGAGTCAAAGGTGAGAAACTGTCCCGTCTGCATGGAGTCCATGAACTCAGATACTTGTAGCTGTGGAGTATTTCCAGCGACTTGGTACCTTCATGGGATATATTCACCCACGGTTTTGGTTGATCGCCAGAGCCAATAATAACAGCGATAATCTGTATCTGCACCCATTGCCATCAATCTTGCCGGTTGTTCAGGAGTTCTTTGCAACATTTCGAATGGTCGTTCTTGTCTTTCCCTCCACGAATGGTCTGTCTCTGATCTCCTGCCACATCCGAGAGCTAATCAGGATCTTGACCATGAGCGCTGATTTACGATTTGAGACTGTTCGTTGAGAGGCGTAAGGCCCAGCGTCTCTCCTTAGTAGCTGTCAGTCGTCAATAGTAGTCGCCACTCTTATTCTTGTTACTGACAGGTGGCTTAACAGTTAGTTACATGTTTTGAGGATTGATGTATTGACAAAAGCGAGGGCATCGATAATAAGGCATCGAGCAGTTTTGAGACATTCCGAAGTACTCAAGGAGAGCAGAGATCGCCGTGCTCTGAAACTTCCAAGACTGAAATCCCTGATCCTGTTGGTCGGAGTAATATGTATATAGTAATACGCAGTCTGTGAATTGAGTCTGCAACCCCAGTCAGCTCTTCAAAGGCGACGAGTGTCTGTGCAGGCCTAACTAATGCTCCTTCCGGGGGTGATTGTTCCGCGCAATCCCTACAGAGCAGACACTGCAGAATGCACACATACAAACACAGTACAATTACATGCGTGATCCTGGGCAGACTGACTGAACTGGTGCACGACGCGCCTTGAAACAAAACTGTTGCGAAACACCCTCAGCGCATTTTTTTTTGCCTCCGGGGAGTCAGTCTGTCGGTGTGTCTAACTGCTTAGAGCAATGTTCCCGTCTTCGACCCAGCCAGCATCGACGATCCTCGATTGGTCTGTCTTCCACCAATAATGGCTGGAATTTAGCGACTATTGAAAATCGTCTCTCGCAATCCCTGGTTCGCCCCTCGTATCAAATTCAGACACAGTTTGGGAGATATTGAAATGCTCCAAAAAAAAGGCGAGCTAACCCCGAGCTAACCTCATCCGCAGTAAGATTGATGGCTGCTGGACTGCAGGGGCTCATTGTCCTGTCCTATCTCGTGATGGGCAAAAAGTTTCTTTGCCCTTTCGCTATCATTCAGAAGTGTTTGGTCAATGCTTTTTCTCCCCTTCGTCTTCCTTGCATTGGTGCTTTTTATTTTAGCTTCTTTTATGACGGCAGCGTGGGACGTGGACATTGCGCGCAACTTGCGGCTCTGCTGGTTAGGGACTAAATGCTCTGCTGCTCGCTGGCCTGCTTTCTCTCCAATTATCATCATTTGCTCGTCTTGCATCTCGGGGCTTCCCGCATCCTCCCATGGGCCATCACCACTCTGCAAATCGTAGATTTTATTTAGTTTGTTTATTTTTTTTTTTTCCCCTGCTGACAGGGGGGCCCCAAGCCGCATGAAGACAAAAAAGTATCTCCCATTTTCATATTGGGCTGTGACGTCTCCATGAATCCCAGGAATTTGTATTGCTTTTTGCTTTTTCTTGCATATTACCTGCAAGCACTAGTATTATTATGGAGTTGACCGCGCCTCCTTCATGACCCCAGCCGATCGGTGAAAGCTTGCTTGCATCGGCGGGAGACAGCTTCCTCTGTCTCGGTTCAATATATATTCTCTTTCACTACCACCAGGAGGGATGCTTCCATCCCCTCGTGGTTTGGATGCAGTTCTTTTTCCATATTCCCCAAATTGAAACTTGTTTGAGTGCACCCTTCGGTCTTCGAATACAATAGTAGCATATTCTCCGAATATTCTTATGCCCCCACTGCTGCGCCGCCAGGCACTGATACATAGCTGTGAGGTGACTGCGCCGTAGGACGAGTTCCCGTCCACTTGTTTGGCCGGTTGCTCCAAATCACAGTTTCAACGCAAGCATGAACGCCCTTGAGTTCACAGATATCACCGATCTAACCACGTATACCAACCCTGACGCCTTTGTCGACAAGTTCAACCCCACGTTTTCCCCGGACCTTGCGAGCGTGGAAGATATTCTGATAGATTCAACGGAGTATCTTTGCAGGACTGGTACATCAGACCTGACGAACGGCACAGATCTCACAAGACCAGCGAGAATGGAGAAACGGATATCCAGCCTGGAGCAGTCTGTTGCGGGGAATCACGCCTATCCCACGATGGATCACGACCCCCATGGAGCTCACTACCTTCCGATTCAAAACACAGCGCCGCCCCAGCCGCCGCCAACGCAGACAACGAGATATGCCTCTCCTTCCGGATCTCTGGGAGGAGATGGATCAGCCACAGGCTCACTGATAAGTGAGCAATCGTGGATGATGCTTCATAACCACTTTCAAAGTGGTAGTCCGTCGCCAATGATTGACAGCTTTCAATTTATGGGACTCTTCAGCCCGGCTTCGCTCATGCCGACAATGGAAGGATCATATTGCGGTAGTGAATATTCGGTCAATCCACTCGATTTGCAGCACTATCCCGATCCGACTCAACAAATAAACACTCCGCCCCCTGAGGTCGATCCCATGGCAACATCGTACAATGATTCAATCCACTGTGGGCAGGGCATCACCCAGACATATATGGACCACATCCCTCACTTCTCTTATCCCAATACGCAGCACGATGTTGATACGCTGTTTCGTCCACACCTCGAGCCAGAAGAGGCAGCGGTCGAACCGCCACGGAAACGAATGAAATTCGAAGAACCTTCGGGACACAGTTCCGAGCCAGCACTCCAGATGGAGACTCCGCCCGAATCCCCAAAGAAAAAGAGCAAGCCTGCCACAAGCAGCTCCAAACCCAAACGACCCTTGGGCAAGCGTGGTAACAACAAGCACCAAGCAAGACCCCCGCCAACTATAGCTCCTCCCTGGAACATAGGCAAGAAATCAGAACGCCAGTTTCCCTGCGTCTTCAGCGCCTATGGCTGCGACTTGATTCTCGTCTCCAAGAACGAATGGAAACGCCACGTCTTGAGCAAGCACATTCAACTCGGTTTCTACCGCTGCGACGTCGGCAATTGCAACGTATCCGGCTCGAACAACCGCACTTGCTCGCCCTCCACGCCCCCAGACACATCATCATGCTCCTCCTTCAACCGCAGCTCCACCACGACCCGCGCTCCCAACGACTTCAACCGCAAAGACCTCTTCACCCAGCACCAGCGCCGCATGCACGCGCCCTGGCGCGTCCCTGCCTCTCCAGTTTCCAGCTCTGCCCCGACCCCGTCTCCGCCCACCAAGCGCGCGCGTGATGACTTCGATGCCTCTCTGAAAGCTGTGTATGAGCGCTGCTGGATCGACCAGCGCAAGCCTCCGCAGTATAGCCAGTGCACGTATTGTCCTGCAGAGTTCAAGGGCGCTGGGTGCTGGGAGGCAAGGATGGAGCACGTCGGCAAGCATTGTGAGAATGGACATGCAGTAGTGAGAGAAGATATGGGGTTGAGGGAGTGGGCGCTGAAGGAAGGGATCGTGCAAGAGGTGAGGAGGGGCAAGTTGGAGCTGGTGATGGGACAGAGGGCTGGGAGGAGGGGAGGGGGAGGTGGTGCTGGTGCTGGAATGGGTCGAGTGGTGTGCTTTGAATGAATGATTCAAGGAGAAAAAAAAAAATAAGGGATAGTCCCCATTACGCTGTGCTATGCTTGAAAAGATCATAATCCTAAAATACCCTCCTGTTTTAATGTGTGTGTTCCATTATCAGCTTTGCCTTTTGCTGGATCTTTTTTCTTCTCTTTTCAACACTGATGGATGAGATACCCTACTATTTCCGCTTTTGTCATATCACCCAATCCCACTGTTCTGTGCAAGCAAGTCTCTATAATCTGTTTGAAAGGCATGAAACGTTTGCACATATCTCACTGTTTTATCCTGACACCCTTCATCTCTTGTTAGAATCTATCATGGGGTTCAGATTCGCACCTTTTCCTCTAGATGTTGGAAAAGACCTTTCGGAATTGTCTGATCTTATGGCTTAAATGTTAATCAATGTCACTTTATATGTCAACACAAGAAGGGTTTGAAGTCCAATTTATTGTGTATCACTGATAGCATACTTGCTTGTGTCTCTTTTCTCCTCTCTTGTTTCTCTCTCTTCCATTGCCTTGTAACAATTGACTTATCACTAATATTTCTCCTCTAGACAGATTGAAGCATTCAATATGAAAATAGACTTAATAATGTCCAGAAAGAAAAATTCCTTCTAATCTTCCTTGTCTCAATGAAAGCACCATCGAAGATCAGAGCATACAGTATTTATAACTGCATTGCTGGTTGATCACTCAGAGAACACAATGGCTACCAGCTCTGGCTAAAAGAATTATATAGCACAACTGCAAAATTGGCATTCCTTTGCAGATTCTCTATTGGAGTATCCGACATATGATACAATGGTAACTTGAGAAAAAATTAGAGTCAGACTTGGAAGAAAGGGAAAGAATGTTGCAGTGGCACAGTATTAAGGAAGGAAAGCAGAAAAATGTAAAGAGACAACTGGACATTTAGGAACAGTTATACTCTGTAGGCTCATTGAGAATCATTTACGACCCACTGAGAAGCTGGGAACATCGACATGAACAACATGACATGAAAGTATATAAAAGTTACTGTATAGCCACTATGGGAGCAATAGAAAACAGGCAGGCCTTGGGGTATTAAGAGCTATCAAAAGTGATGATATGTAAGAAGGTGGAAATTGGCAATGTAGCTAGATTTAACATATGGAGCACACCACACGCCCAGCACTGAATGAAGAGAGTGATGAAAGAGAGGATGGAGGAATATTGGATAAACAGAGGCCTGTTTATGAGTCTTTTGCTTGTGTTTCCCTTTTAAAGTGGCCTTCACTGCTAATAGGTATAATTCCACCCCTTGAATAGGGAGAGCTCAAAGGGCTCTAAAAGCAGCACTCGAGGCATTCAGCACAGCATTCGCAGCCCTCCTCGCAGACGAAGCAGCAGCAGAGGGTTGCCAAACTGGAAGATTAGAAATTGTTAGCCAAGAGAAATATACGTTTGACTAATGCTCTGCGATTCTGCAAATCGCAGAAATTTCACTGGGAAGAAAATATTTACCAAGCGTAGAGACATCCGCGATCCTTCTTTTCCTTCACGACGACCTGCTGTGGTGGTGCTTGTTGGGGGTATTGCATCTGTCAGGCGTCAACCATCAGCACTGTGTTCAAAACTGTTCGCTTTCCAATGCCTTGACAAGAGAAACGAGGGTGATTTCGCGTTATGCATACCGGCGCTGGTTGTCCCTGAGGAGGATAGCCTTGTGGTGGATAACCCTGCTGTGGTGGGTAGCTTCGAGAAACAAAAGACGTTAGCCAAGTGAGCTTTTTGTTTAACGGCTGGATTAGCTAGGCATACCCTTGTGCAGGTTGCTGGTAGTACGACTGGCTGGCCATTGTGTGCGAAAGGAGTTAAGTGACTGGGGAAGAGCGAGAAATTGCGACAGAGAAACGACAGGGAGCTATTCCTGTATATAACTCGGAGAGAGCGGAGCGTGAGTTGATGGAAAATGACGTTTGGCGAGGTCAGTGAAAGTTGAGCTTCGGGGGATACTGGGAGAAAGCGAATGCAGAAGAAGAAGAAGGAAAATGTCAAAAGTAAAGTCGGGTTGGCGGATGGATGGATGTTTATGGTCTGGCTCTGATTCTTTTAGAAGCTTGTACGGAGTATGTAATAATGATCTGCCAAAATACGGAGTACGCAATCCACCAATACCTCCGCCGTACAGTGGTAACTGGCTGTGGTATACTTCGTGCGACCGTACATACATGGATCATCAACCATGGGAGTACGTACGTCCTGAAGGAGTCGGATTCTTTGAGTATGTATACTGAACCTTCTGAGCTAAATACTATGTACCATTAATCTATGTACTCTGCCAAATTACCAATGTTCACGAGGTGCATTGTGGTAGTCCTCCAAACAGAAAGAGATGATGATAATACCGCTAGTCATAATAGCGTTGGTGGGGAAGGTTTGCGCTCAAGGCCGTGGGATGAAGAGAAGCCTTAGCCTGCGCCACCATTGCTAAACAACCATCCACAGAGAATCAGCCACAACTTCACTTTCTTCCACTCAGCCTTCAGATCGGAGTCGTAATTCCAGCCTGTCGACCCCTTGGTGTTTCGACATACATACGTCCAAAGTTTCCAGGATGTAGTTACTCTATGCAAGTCTTTCGCAGAAGTGCAGCTGGAAGGGTGGATAACTACCTCTGTAGCTAAGTAACATTTCAGAAACGATACCGACACAGTACCGCGTATTACGGAGTACTCCGATCCTTTTCACAGTTACTGGATACATATATACGTACAGTACAATGTATGTACAGTACATACATACACTGTGGGCAAGACGCCAAAAGGAAGTCGTAGCGGAAGCCACATACCACTCTGATTGGCTACTGAGGCAGAAAGCTCCCGCACTTACGTGTACACCGTATTGTAAAATACCAATTGCAGAGTGCGCCGTCGCTTCCTAAAGGCTAATGGTCCCACTTTACCTTCAAATTGGTTGGCTGAGAATTAAAGATCGTGGCTGCTGATGCTTGTCTTCTGCCTCTCAACCAATAGTTAGCTAGCTGCTTTGAAGTGGGTCCCAGCATTCCGACAACCATACAGTAGTAGCAGAGTTGAGGTGGCGTAATTGCTGTCGTGGCTTGTAAGTTGTCTACTGGCAACTGCTTGTCGTGAGCCTGAGTTTCAAAATCACCTCAACTGAGAGACATTTATACTTGAACTACAGAGTAGGGTCTTCGGTTTCTTTTTTCATTGTATCTACAGAATACTCCGTACAGGAGAGCATATACACTGATGTAACTATAACTACATACTATGCAAGTGGGTCTCAGAGATATCGAGAATGCTGTACTCCGTATGGAGTACTGTGTATGTAGAATGAATGCTACATGGAGTTTGAAGGATCTCAGGACTCCGTGCAATTTCATTTTATTCCACGTATCAGCAGGCACAGCATGGCATAAGTTGTGTACAAAAGCAAATTGGGTTTTAGAAGTAGTAACTGTACCTAATTTATATGATGTAGTTATGGAATACGGAGTAACTACGCTCTAGTTATACGTAATAGGTACACAGTCAACTAAAACTGCCAAAGAAATCTCATACAAAGTATACAGCAACAATGTATAGAGAGAACAGACCATACTTCATTTCACCTCCATGGGCAATTTTTTTCACCAAACCCTCCGTTAGAGCTGGTTATCCATCCAATATGGAACAGACTTGTGCTCCATGTCTAATATCAGGAATCAGGCAATAATAAAGAGCCCTGCAACTTGACGCACACTGGGACGTGTTGTATTTATATTTGGGTCTATTTATATCTCTTATCCCAGAGATGTACTCCGTATAGCGACATGACTTTGATAAGCAACTCCCAACTGTCTGTTAAAATCTTCCAGGTCAGGCCGCCAAGGCAGCGCTAATTTGCTTGATTCCCTTTGACTTCTTGGCGGTTGCTGTTTCGCAGCGGTAGCCTTACCATAGGGCCGAAGTGTGCTCTGCATAGATACATACCTACTCCGTACATACACAATAATCCCTATAAGAGGGTTATTGCATATAAATTCTGCGGAATCGTGCACTCCATCCTCTGGATGACATCTCAAGAGTACCGCAAAGTGTGTGCCCAATTGTCCTGACACAGTTCTCCACCCTTCAGGGGGTACTGCATCCTTGGTCGCAGCAGTCATTCTGGTTTCAGTATCCGGAATATCCGTTCTTCACGCGTGGGGAATGGAGAGGCCTAGTGACTAGGTAAGCTTTTCTGACAGTTTCACTACCCGCTTCCCCTGTGTTGTAGTACATACAATAATAGTAATGATAGGGAGATGCGAAGTGTCATGTCAATTACGGTCCGCAGCCTCGACGTTTTGAGTGGGCGAATGGATATCCGCACGTGATACCACATGATCAGATCCACCTATCCGGAATATTATAAGTCCGAACAATGCTGTAGTACGTTTAACTACGTCAGGAATGTATGTACATACATCATCTCCCCGCCAGTGAAGTGGGGTGCTCTGTTGATATCCAAGGCGGAGACCCAGAAGTTGTTCAACAACTACATATTTTACTACATGGTATGAACTGCTTCAATGCGACCTCATAGCCAATTCCAATCTAAAATGCTTTAATCTAGCTGAAAGCGTACATCTACTGAATCTCTCCAAGCCCCATATCCCCCTTACTTTCAGCTCAATCGACTAGTACCGCAAATAACCCTCCACCAGCAGGAATGGCACCTCCAGCAATTATCGCACCCTCAATCCTCTCCGCTGACTTTGCCAATCTTGGCGCAGAATGCTCCGGTCTCATGAAGGCTGACAGCGATTGGATCCATGTCGATATCATGGATGGTCATTTCGTGCCCAATATCACGTTCGGTGCGCCGGTTGTGTCGAAGATTCGGTCGCATGTGCGGAAACCGACGAGTAAAGGCGGAAAGGGGACTTTTGACTGCCACATGATGATTGCAGAGGTAGGTTTGAGTCAAATGGCTGGGGAGAATTGATTTAGAAAGTTGACGTCAAATGCGACGTTCTCTTTTGATTTCTGTCGTAATCCGTTGGCGAACGAATTTTCAATCGGACTTTGTGATTAGACTAGAGCACTGCACGATATCCCAACACGTTTCTACGTCATATGCCTGCCTGCGGCTTTTCAATTAATTTGATTAAATACAGACTATAGCTAACTTCTTCTCCTCATTGGACCCTACAACCCCGTTCCGCGCCCGTTGACTGTTCTCCCCCCAAAGGGACAGTTAATTGCAGCGCGGGACAGGCGTTGTACCAAAGGGGTCCACAACCAGTATTGCTACCTCCAATTATAACAGCCACAGAAATGGGTAAAAGACTTTCGCGAAGCAGGCTGCGATTTATATTGTTTCCACTGGGAAGCAGCCATGACCTCCACTGCCGCAAGGGAGCCCGCCGATAAAGACACCACCAAGAAAACCAGCCCCAAGGAGCTGATCAGATACATCCACGAGATGGGAATGCAGGCAGGAATTGCACTTAAGCCGGCGACATCGGTGGATGTCCTGTGGGATATCTTGGAGAATCCGGAGGACATTGAACGGCCAGATGTAAGCGGTGGTGGTTTTCTTTTTTCTTTTTTTTTTCAGCTAATACATCTCCGTTCTCGATGGAGCTTGATGGAATGGTGGTGGTGTTGTTAACTCGCGACGCGCTCAATTTTTTTTTTTTTAGATGGTGCTTATAATGACGGTGAACCCGGGTTTTGGCGGACAAAAGTTCATGGCGTCTGAACTTCCCAAGGTCCAGGCTCTGAGAAAGAGATATCCAAACTTGGATATCGAGGTCGACGGTGGGTTGGGTCCGGGGACGATCGATCAGGCGGCTGATGCGGGCGCGAACGTGATTGTTGCTGGATCAGCGGTGTTTGGAGCAAAGGATCCGGCGGAGGTTATTGCAAAGCTTCGAGAAGCTGTGGAGAAGAGGAGGAACGGGTGATGGTGGATGAATATTAGACGGATTTTCCGAATCGTGTAGTCTATAGATCACAAAACTACTATGTATAGAGAGTGTCCTTGCACTTAGCCGGTTTTGTTAGTGGATTCTAGCTAAAGTCATTATTGCTGTGTAGTGAGGATGAATGGAAGAGAAGGAAAGGTTATGTGTGATTTAGTATCTGAGTATCAGTGATGCACACTTACTACTGTTTATATACATGTTAAAAAAACACGCTCATAATGCACCTCTGGTATAGCTTCCTTTCCCACCTCTCGTTTTACTCTGTTTTACCAAACAACCTACTTCTGTTCGTCCTTAATCGCTTCTTTATCCACAGCACCCATGTCTGTTTCTTTTTCCTTTTCTTTTCCTTTCTCCTCGACTACTGGCCTTTCCGCACCATCTTGCTGCAAGGAAAGAACAGGCTCTGATTCTTCTCGCTTTTCTTTTAATTCTGATGACGGTGATTCCTTCGCCTTTAGTATCTCCGCTTCCTTCATCATCGCTGGCTTCTCCTCACTTGACGCCACAGCCTTTTCCGCCACGGCCCGTTCTGCCTCCTGCATCGACGACGGCGAGCGCACATCCAATTTCGCTCGCGTATTCTCTTTTACCTTCGCAACGGCTTCTTCGCTCGCCTTTCGTAGCGCCAGACTGAGGCGTTCGTCTGGCTTTGACTGTGCCGAGGGTGTGCGTGAAGGCGTGCCCACGATTTGGATGTGTGGCGAGGATGAGCCTGTCGATGTTGGAGCGAGGGTAGCTGATGCCGTGCTGGAGATTGTTGCTGGCAGCGGTTTAGACGGAGTGTGAGTGCTGGAGGGGATGGGTGAGAGATCGGCGTTGGTGGCGGAAGAAAGGTCACCACGTAATTGGTCCTTGAGTTCACCATATTCGTTCCATTCCTCGACTTGCTCTATGTCCTATTTATTCCATCATCTTATTGGCGATGTGCTCTTGGAATAGCTAACCTTCGCCGTTCTGTGGAAAGGGAATACTAACAGCAAGTATGGTCCCATACCTCACCAAGCCAGGTAATTTTCTTCCCTTTGACCGTCTACTCCACAGCGACCGCGCCTTATCATCCGTAGCGACATCAATGGCTCGAAATCCAATCTTGTTCGCTTTCAGGATTGTTTCTAACCTTGAAGTAGCAGTGATAATGTGCGAAGATCCGGCTGTCAGGGAAGTGAAGAGGTAAAGGGTGGAGTCGTCCAGAGAATATGAGGGAGACTGATCCGCCATGATAGGAATGATCGAAGCTTGCTAAGTTCAAATACGACTGGGTATCGATTTTTATTTCTGGATCGATTGTTCGAGGATGGAAGATGTGTACTCTGTATGTAGTGAGTGAGCTGTTGCGAATCGAGAGCTCCAATTAAGGAGATAATCTCGAACGCTGACTAAGCTGCAGTGACCAGGTGGTTGTTACGTCATCGGTTAGGCCCCTGAGGCGACAGTGGTGAGCACTTTGGATGATACTGAATTGGACTGAGGAGGATTACAATGTAAAACAGCAAAGAAAAGTCATTTGAGTGATCGATGTATGCGTCTATGAAAATGGGCAAAGACACTGTTCTGCACTGAGACTCGGTGCATCACATTTGGATATCTGTAATCGTGAGGGCATTAGGAGAATGTACATGTACTTACTGTACATCTGCATTCCAGCACAGTGATAAATAGGGATTATCTAGCAGTGAAGTTTGCAATACTGAAAATTGGTGATGGATATATGTGATATCCACTGTCTCGACACAATTTCAGGAACAACACAAGGTACATATCAGACTGTACACGTATGATAGTACTATATGCACAATCGCATGAACTTGGACCTCGAAGTCATCAGAAGCTCTATCGACTTTGATGACCATGTCACCACAGTAAGCTTGAGCTCAGAAGCCGAGAGACGATGAATTTCTCTGCCACGCTGATTCGAGGCTGGAGTGTTTCGGCTTCGAAGCACCCTTCGGCGTCTGTACCATTTGTATAGGCACAGAATGTCGAAGTTTTCCTATTATTGGAGTAGAGCTTGCACGAAAACAAGCAGATCAATGCATTGAAGTCTTGTCAACAAAGACAAGAGAACGAACGACGTGCAAGGGAGCCAAGTGGCAGACGGATATGAGTGTTCAATGGGCCGGGAAGAAAGTTCCCGCGACACCAGGAGGAACGCTTGATTAAAACCCAGATTTTAATCAGGTGAAGGACGATTTGTCTCGGGGCAGTTCGATGTGTGATTACAAGTGTGATGAGCCCGCTATCACAGTACTGAATTGATGGTTCTGTTCCATAAGGGACCACCTGGCAGGCTTAATCTGCTGACCTTTGGGTTGTTTTTGACAGGAGCTAACTAACGATCTAAACACGCCCAATAATAATAGAAAAGCATCTGCATCCTAGCAGACCCTGTGGACTTCTGCTGTTTGGTAGGTATCGAAGTGCGGTCAGGGTACAGAAGGTGATTCCAATAAGAGACATTCGGGTGTTCTGAAACGGTCAAGGAGCGGATACAGCCGCTGCATTCAAGCGAACCCACCGCGGATGTACGGACTAGCTATAGCTATGGAGATGTGACTTCCCTCGTTCCTCCAGAGAACCCCAGCTCACTTGTGTTCAGTTCTGCCAGCTGGAAGGTCGCGGGAGATGCCCAATCACGTGAACGGATAGTTAATTCGAACTCGACCTCTGTTGTATGGACGGGGAGAGAGAGGATGAGGAGAGGGGAATGCATTTTCGTTGGCTAACTACATACTCACGACGTGTCTGCTGCATGCGCGTGTATGTAGAATCAGTGGCCCAGCGTTTCCGGGAGTGACGTGGCATGGCTGAGACGAAGTGTTGCATGAGGCACTTTTTGCTGTGATTGGCGGTGACCTCTGCTGCATGCATCGTCATGGATACGAAAGAATCACAATAATTACATTAGTAGTTGTTGTTGTGATGGAGACTCTGTTGTGCTCTTCCTCGAGATGCCCAGAGACGAGTCTGTGTCAGGTTGTGAACAGAGATGACAAGCAAAAACTGCCTCTGTGTAAGTACATGGCTAACTTACTACTACTGCAAAGGAAATTGCCTACTCCTTCACAAGTTACAGAGCACTCCTTCGCTGATGCTGAGACTGAGTCTAGGATCAGACTCCATCCCACGAAGTCTAATCACCAGCGCTACTGCAAGTGTCCACACGACTGGCGGTCAGGTCCTGGCAGCCAAGCTGTTGCGTTTTGGACTCACAGTGCCCGACTTTGCAGCGATGTCCTCTGGCTGGCTGCCTCACTTTGAGCGCCGCAATCGATTGGCGAGCGAGGGTGTATCGTATACGGGCGTCGATTGAGACCAGCTTTGCTCACTCTCCTGCAACCGTACAGCCTGAGCTGTTGTTGGTGTAACGGTGCTCCCTTCCACCCATCCCAAGCTGAGTCTCAACTAACTAGCCCAAAGACGGCTTTCTCATAGCGGCGGGAATTTCATGGTGGTTTATTTTAGCTGGAGCTGATTTGTCGTATGAACAGCAACGAAGCCGCAGCCGAATTCACCAGCAGGGTTCTGTTATTGGTCGAATATCAGGCGAAGACAGACTGTTCACTTCTCGAGACTCCGAATGAGACTAAATCCAATGGGCATCTAAGTCTACATACAGCTAATTATTTTAAAATCGGCCATCATGGGGTTCGCAATGCAGTGACCGTCACGGTGGTCAGCGTCGTTCATCCGAAATTCCCTGTCCAGTTAGCCTTGTCCCCCCCGTGTCACTTCTTTCAATAAAGCCCTTCGCTCCCTCTTCCGTTTTTATTTTTTTATTTTGAATCACCATCTCTTTTCAACTCTGCGCTGATTGCTGCCAGAAAAGAACATACAGTCTGTCGTCGGATTGTATATCATATTTGCTTTACTCTGTCATACTTATCATTCAGGACTCCGTTGTGAGTCACTACACACACCATTGACTTTTGAGATCTAGTTACATAGCTTCTATCTGAATCTTCTCGTTGACCGAGCAAATCAGATCACCTCTCTCCTGCAACTCGACCGGGCCCTGACACCAGACACTGGAACATCGGTTTTGGTTTATCTTACCGGAAGATCCCCTACTATGGCCCACAGCGTCAACTCCGATCAGCTTTTATCTTCGGCTAGAGATCTTTTTTGGACACAACATTCCAATCTCTCGGAATCGAAACGACAGCAGCTCTGGACGCAACAGCTCAGTCAATTCATCTGCGGACCGACCACTGCCATAAGCGACTCTACGCTGGGCGCTCAGGATAGAAGCGGTGGCTCTGGATTTTTGGGGAAACGACCTGGGGAAGATATTCCTCGCTCTCTGCCTCCTGGATCTCCCGCGACGAAACGACGAGCTATCGTAGGTTTCCACTTTTCCACGTCCTTGGTTAAATCTTCCCCGAGATCTCTTGCTACAAGTGCGTTGTACCCTTTGGATTAACTGTGGCTGTAGACCCCGGAAACCCACGCCATGAACCGATCGTCCTCCGGCTCCTCTTCTGCACACCCTCAACTTGCTCGGCAACCATCACTGCGGTCACGGACTGGTAACTCGTCTCGAAAGGTCGGGACCGCATCTTGGAATCACCGAATCTCATCTATTCCTTCGCAACCAATGGAGGGTCCAGCGTCCTTCTGCTCTCAAGCAGCTCCTTCTCCCCTCCAACAGTTCCAGACTCTATCAACGGATTACTCGCAAAGCGGTTTGGACGGGTTCGCTACCTCCTACCACGGCAACTCGGCGTCTGGATTGTCCAGTAACCCTGTCAAGATGAGCATGGACCCCGCAGCTTCGGCAGATGCATTGGTTCTCGGTTCGCAAAATCATAATCAAGGTCAATTGACCGTGGGAACAGAGTCAATTCAGATGACTCGGAGTCTGACATCAGACTCACTGTGTGGAGGAATGGATATGATTAGGTTCGATTCGAACAGATCCTTTCTCGAAAATCTGGATTTTCCAGATACTCAATTATCAGAAAATTTCACTCCGCAGTCATTTGGTTATCACAATGACGCCAATTATTCCCTCAACTCTTCTCCTATTTCCCAATTCCATTCTCGTAACATGCATCATGTTCCGTTTTCACAGTCATTGCCCGAATCCGGGTCTGACTTCTTTCGTCATGCTGTCTCTGCTCCTTTGAGTTGTTCTCCCTCGTCTGATTCTTCTTCCCCTTCATCCACCGAGATGAAGCATTCTCTATCGAATCAAAGTGCGGATTCGATGGTCTCAAACGAGACTCGCGCTCGGCGGAGGACTCGGGAGCAAATTGTGCAAAGCACACAGAAGATCGCACCGAAGCCGGTGAAGATTGCTCAGTCAAATAATGGTTTGGAGCACAAAATGATCATTGCTTCTGAAGACGGCACTTCTCGAGAAGTTGCAGCTATTCCCAAAGCGTCTGTTCAGCGCCCTTCGCGACCTAAGACTTACTGTAAATACTGCAACGAACAGCCGGACGGCTTCCATGGTGAGCATGAGCTAAGAAGACATGTTGAACGTGTCCATGCTGTCGTTCGAAAAGTCTGGGTTTGTGTTGATATCTCCCCAGACAAGAAATTCCTTGCCAATTGCAAGGCCTGCCGCAATGGCAAGCGGTATGGCGCCAATTATAACGCTGCAGCTCATTTACGACGAACTCATTTCAACCCCTGTCAACGCGGGCGCGGTGGAAGAGGTAAAGACAGTGAGAAGCGTGGTGGAAAGGGCGGTGGCACTACCCCATCCATGGATGTGCTTAAGCATTGGATGGAGCAGCGTGAAGAGATCGTGGTGGACAATGCTAGGATTCTTCTCGACAACGACATCTCACCTGAAGAAGCTGAACTCCTCGGTAGTCGACGGATATCCGATGCTTCAAGCACCGATCACAGTGAAGACCAGAGCCCAGAGTCACCGATGGTCTCGACAGCCTTTGACACAAACACGTCGACCCCAGTCGACGACTCGATCGATATGACTCAAGACTTTGCTTTCGAGTTCGACGACTTCACCAACTCGCCTCTTGCGTGGGACGCAAACACTGGAACTGGTTATGAAGGGTTTGACAGTGCATCTTTGAATCCTTTCGATTCATCTTATTATGATCATGCTTCGTTCCTCCAAGCCCAGTCAATGAGTGCTGAGGTTGGATCTTATATTCCTGTTATGTTGTAGAAGCGCTTGCGGTCTACATTGTATTACTGCGTTGATTTCGTCTTTCTGCGCTCTGCTTATTTCCTCTTTTGCTCTTTCTTCTTTTTCTCTTCCTTTTCTTTTTCTCTTTTTCTTTAATATGCTCTTGTGCCTAATTTCGATTTTATCGCTTCCTACTTGCTTGACGGTGGAGATTTTTGCGAATCTCCATCTGCGTATCTTTTAACGGAGAAACCGGTGCACAGAACGGTGCGTCGCGTCCTCGGTTGAAAGTGTTGGTTTTCAATTGACTTTTTCTTCTCTTTTTTGCGTGTAATTTTCTTGAAATGCTTGATATTGATGATATGGATATTCTTGTATTGGATGCTCTGAATGGTTCAAATCTTGGTGTGTTTTTTTTTCGTGTTTCACTGTTTCTACGCTGTTTCTTTTACTTCATCTAGCTGTTGACAACTTTCCACATTCGCCTTGCTTCGCGATGTGGGAAAGGTATAACAGCTCGGTGCTCTCTAATAATCTCCTTTCCAATAAGGTGGCGACAGGGTATCCTGCCGCCATGCTGATTTCATTTTCTATTTCAATAATCTCTATTGTGTGTGATATTATGCTATGAATCGATGATTATGACCTCTTACCTTTTTCTTTTTTTCGTTTTTTTTTAATTTACCTTTTGCTTAAGAAGCGACGACTGTGAAAGCTGCCTTCGAGGCTCGTTCACATTCCTAGCGCCTAGGAGATTTGAGCTTTTGTAACTCCGTAATGAGAAGCCAGATAATAAATAATGTAAACCTCGGTTTCTTTTGATTTGATCAACATCCAGCGCATCCGACAGTAACGTTGGGCGGTTGCTTGCATGAAGAATCTCTTTAGAAAAACCCAGGGGGGAGCAGACCAATCAGCAACTCATCCGACAAGCCCCCGGCTCATGGCTTCCAAGCAAAGCAAAAGAAATGACAGGGGCACTCGGGGAGTAGTTACATACTTGTAGATGTTGGCGTCGCCAATGCTGCCCGACCACGACCATACCATAGTAGTATTATTAGCACGTATGTATGTAGCAGGGAGTGTATGTAGTGACGTACAGAGTAGGATCGCATGAAGGAAAGAAACACCGCGCTATTTTGCTGCCATAAATAGAAGTGCTTGGGGGGCGCTTAGCGTTTCTCATGTGGCTATTGGCTGGGGCACATGCGCCGGGAGGGACAAGCTGACCATTCAGCGCTGACAATACCTGCTCCACCTGCTTTTACGTCCTTTCATTGGCTGGAGTAGGTCGTTAGATTCCGGGCTGACAAACTGACGTGTGGCCAATGAGAAGAGGATGATGTGCTAGCGTGATTCCATTGGTGGCTTTGAGGATGAAGAGATGAGGTGAGATGATTGATGTGTTGTTGGTTCATATTCTGCTCTCTGCCAACGACTTCCGATTCTCTATCAATCCTCTCTCTTTCTCTCTCTCTTTCAGCTTCATTCATTTTGCAGAAGCCTGTTGATCAGGTGTGATACTTTTCTTTTTCGTTTTGTTGGATATAGCTAGATACCCTCATTTATACCTATTACTTGTTTTTAATCACTTGGAGAGCTGGTTTCTCTCTTTAGCGCTGTCGAGTCTCATCTGCGGTAGAGCTAGTTATCTGCAACGTGAGAGCACCCTCATTCTTCATGGCGGCAGCATTCAATTCTTCGACGCGGTCTCCCGTTTCTCGACAGGTTCGAGGCGATGGAGCACTTAATACTATAATGGAAGATATGCAGGTGGAAGATGGGTATGGTGGTCGACGAATACATAGTGCCACGACGAAAAGGCGGGATAGGTGGCACGAATACGACGACAGATCTCACGCTGTTGAGTCGAAACGGGGAGCGCACAATGTGGGCCCTGCAATACGGATTTCTTCACCGTCATCACAGTATGGAGATGGTAATCGCCATTTGATTTCCTCTACAACGAGAGTGTCTCGCTCGACAGATCATCGTGTAGGGCGGAAAAGCGACTTCGATGACCTCTATGATGTTACAGACGAATCGGATCGAGAAAGCTGTCCCTCGTTATCGAGCCAGGGAGAAACGAGGTCGAGTGGCACATTCACCGTTTTCTCGGATATCAGCAACAACGGCTCAGATGATGGCCGCCGGAAGACCTTCCCTGCCTTGTACATCCCATCGTCTAATTTCACTTCAACCATGAAGAACTCGTCTGTTCCTCCTACACCACCACCCAAGATCCCGGTTTCTCCTCTGCTTCTTGCCAAGCTGCCTCGAAGCGTGCCTGCGATTGCCGCACCACCGTCTTTGGCAGGAAGTGCGAGTGGAGCATCCGATAGACATTCAGCCTTTAGCACTCCGCAAACACCCGATTTGGCCGATGTACCTGATGTGAATTGGGACGAACAGCGACTGCGAGTGCGTGGCGATCTGGCTTCCACTAATGATTCCGAACCATCAAGCGCTTTGATGAGTCCGCAGGTCGATATTGAACTGGACTCGCCCGAGGACTGGAGTGCTGTTCTTGGAAACTTTCCACGGATTCCCGCTCGGGTCGTTTGCGATCAGTCGTCTTCGGTATGTGAGTCAGATCATTCACTCTCTGTAGAGAGCTCAAATAGGGGCGTGCAGCTTCCTTTCGCCGCACTAGCTACTCTTCAACGTTTTGACGTGGACTCGAACCGGTCTCAGAGCTCGTTAGCCTCCCAGATGCACGAGACGGGAGAGATGCATGAAATTCCAAGCTACATGCGACCGAGAAGCACTGGTGATATTTTAACTGCGTCAGCTTATTCTGGATCCTCGTTCACTTCTCTGAGCGTGCCATCGCCTGGTGGGTTCTTTGCTTCCCTTAAGGGACAAGCTCGAAAGACTTGGTGCTTTCCAAATGTGGCCTCACCTACCTCAGCTGTGGCTGAAACGTTCTATAACCTACCGTGGGGCCCCCAAGAAGGTACGATCGTTGAACAAGTAGTAGAATGTGGGGATGATGCCACTGAAGGGCCTTCAACGGCTAGAGCAATTGCATCGGCACCCCCGACTGCGCGAAGGATTCCAGCAGAGTTCACCGAACAAACGCAACATGAAGAGATCCCGGACACGGATGATAGCAGTGAATATGATGCGTCTTATGCAGAAGCATTGAAGGCTCAAGCTAAGTCCAACCTTGATCGCACTACCGTTTGGCTAGCTGGCCAATCATCGTATCTTGTTACCAGTGCAGACAGGAATCATGTGGATATCGTGGAAGAGTCACCAAAGCTCACTCCGGTTGAGAAAGCACAAGAAACCACGCCGATCACGGATCGTAAAAAGTCGGTTAAGTTTGTGGAAGCCGTTTCTGAAGAGCCTCGAGAATCTCCTAGCAAACCCCTGCCGACCACAGAATCCCTTTTCTACCTTGGTTTTCAACATGTCCGACGAAATTCACAGAACTCGGATATCTTCCTGCATAGCAATCTCCGGTTTGAAGCCATACAGGCAGGTCGTTTGGGTATGCTTGCGAAACACGTCGATCAGCTCAACGGCAAGTACAAGCTAAACGACCCAGTGCGCCCTCCATATCGAGGTCCCTTTTCCCAGGCACCCCGTAACTCCAAACTTCCGGAAGTCCTTCAAGAAAAAGCGATGTACTCCAATGTGGAAAAAGAACAAGATGTTTTGGTGCAGCTTCACGCGTCAACATGGGCGATCGAGGCACTAAAGTTCCTCAATGGTGGGCCTCTCATCCCTAGTCCTGCAGCAAAACGACTGGCAAAAGCGTCCCCTTTGAACCAGCCAAAAAGCCCAGGAAGACGTCGAGTTCGAGTCCTTGATCTTGGAGGCCAAACCGCATGCGAGTGGGCATGGCATCTCGCAAACGAATATCCCAACGTCCAGATATACACAGCTGTAACAAAGCAGCAAGCCGTCAGCCCCTTGGACGGCCCTCCTAATCATCGACACGTCTCAGTGACTCAACTCTGGAGGCTTCCGTTTAAGGATAATCAATTTGACCTCATATCTGCCCGATCGCTCCATATGCTTCTGAAATCTTCTCAGCCTATTGATACAGAGGCAGTGGCGAATGATGAAGTCGATATGTGTTTGAAAGAATGCCTTCGTTGCCTGAAACCAGGTGGGTATCTTGAATTCTTTCTTATGGACTCCGAGATAGTCCGTGCAGGGACATATGGCTCTGCAACGTCTGTAGAGTTTGGATTTAATCTCAAAACTCGCGGCTACGACCCTGCGCCAACAAAGGTATTCTTGTGGAGGCTTCGAAAGGCAAGATTCGGGGATATAAAACGTGCTTGGTTGTTCTTGCCCATGGGCACTCCATATAACGAAGATGCCCTGATACCGGGAGCAAACACACCAACGGAAAGTAAGGAGCTAGTGGGAAGCACTGCTGACGTTGCCAGCACGACTGGTCTGCTCGGTGGCTGGATGTGGGAGCAATGGATGTTGAAATTGCAAATGGAGATGGGTCGCGACAGTGCCAGATTGCTTGAAGAAACGGCCGCGGTTATTGATGAAGGGCGAAAGTGTGGTGCGGGCTGGAGATGTTTGAGTGGATGGGCTATGAAGCCCAGGAAGAAACGGTCATAGTCGATATGGCTTTTCTTTTTCCTTTTCCAGGCTGCTTTTTTGCTGATTGATGGTGAATTGCACCGAGGTCCTTGTTCAATCCCACCTGGTCCTATATTTTGTGGCCAAATCAGGTGCGAGTTAGTAATGTCATCTTTGCATCTATCTGTTTTTGAATAAGTTAGCAGACATTAGGTCTCTCTAATACTCCTGTAATTTAGAAATACTATCATAAATCCAAGCCTTAGAAAGGAAACCTGGCATGTTTCTGTGATCAATACTCCTGATTCTGCTAATTGAGGTTACAGCTAGCAGTGTCGTGGACTTGAATGACTTGGGATGGATTATAAAAATCATTCACGTGATAGAAATAAAGGGCTAATCCCCAGGCGTATCACACGCAGGGTATCAAAGCAGCAATCTACGAGCTAATGTCAACATACTCACCAAGTGCCAGCTGCAGTTTCACAAGCTTCTTATGCTCGTAATTTGCATATGCAATTCAACTTATGGGCAAATCGCGCATTACTGAAACAAAGCAGTCATTCTCCGTTACCTCCAAGCCTTGAAATTCCCCGTTGGTAACAGTAATCATGCTCTTTTTCAGGTTCGACATCCTCCCTCACTTAGCTTGGTTAGAATTGGATGAGCTGACATATTCAACGTTAACAGCTTCTTCAAAACCCTCACAAACCACACCGTTACGATTGAACTTAAGAATGATATCCGGATCCGCGGTACTCTGAAGAGCGTTGACCAGTACTTGAACATCAAGCTCGATGACATCGAAGTCATAGAATTGGACAAATACCCACATCTCTCGAGTGTGAAGAACATTTTTGTGCGAGGCAGTGTGGTTAGATATATTGTTCTGCCGCAGGAGGCGGTGGATAGGGGGCTGTTGGAGGATGCGACGAGAAGAGGTTTGTAGCTTTTTGACTATTAGCTACTGACATTGCTGTTGTGAGTGCGTGAATAAAGGCTGATTTGCATATAGAAGCTGCGAGCCAGGCGAACAAAGCGAGATGATTTTCTTTTTGGACCCGATTACTCCGTTACGTGACCTGTTGCGCTACGATGCCTACAGCAATGAATTCTGCTGAAGAGGAACGAATTCGAGTTTGTATCTTTTTCAGAATGCTACCGTTGGGCCGCTCCAAAAGCGCATACTATGTAGCATCAGCCTTTTTTGCTGCGCAGGTTTAAATTTTCCTGAGCGCTTAGCAGTGCGATTGATGGCAGAACTACTCAGAATCTATGATTGTAATATGCTGCTGCATTGGGAGCAGTTACATTAACGCAAACAAAGGCCGGTTCCGCATGCCATCGACAATAATTACATACATACTGTGAGATATTGAGGGAAAGCATTGATGTCTCCAGCACTGCTACATGAATAACATCTCTCTAGAAGACGATCAATAGCCACAGTTTCCAGACTGATTGAAGTATCGTTTACATAGTTCCACATGTATATAAATCACAGTATCAGATTCTGAATTGGCAGGCCCAGGGCCAAATGGCGGAGTCACGTGGGGTCGCGATTAACTTCGTGTTTTCCAGTTCAGTGCCTCGCCTCCCTTCTTGTTGTTCGAGATTTAGACGTCGCCATGTAGGCAATCTACAAAGACTGTTCAGAAATATCAGTGCTTTCTACTGTTTATCGCTATCGCATTGAACAGCATATCCTTAGGAAGCGGAATGGTGCCGTATCTTCGGCCAAACCCCTTTCGCCTCCCTGCACCAAAAGTTGTCAGCTATGACACAGCCTTCTTCCCCATTCTTCAAAACACCTGCTAGGCAAGCGACCCGATCCGGTTCTTTAAAGCCTTCCTTGAGACGCAATACCAGTATCCTCCAGTTCTTCAGCAAGACAGACACTCCACCCAAACCGACTTCGAGCCAACATCGAATTACCCAATACATATCGAAACGGGGAAATAGCAGTCATGAGGGGCCTTCATGCAATGGTCCTGGGAACAATGAAGAGGAGCATTATGAGAGTCTCTTTGTCGAGGATATCAAGTTAAGGAATGATCATGGCGTTGTGCCGGAAGGGCAGGTGTCTTCTAGACGGGAGAGATCAAAATCCCCAGACGATTTTTGGGCAAGTATAGGGAGGCCCGATATCACTACTTGCGATGGTGGAGACGGCTGGTGTCATAGCGAGGCTACAGCGGCCAAGCGGCGCAGGATTGGAAACAGTAGCATTGAAGTGAATTCTTCACTGGTGAACGAGCAGCCGTTGGGTGGAGTTGCAAAAGAGGAGAAAGAGATTGAGGAGAAACGTATCTTAACATCCACTAGCGTTACTGCGGCTACTCCGCCTGGAAGACGTAAATATACTGGACCTTTTCTCATTGATTCGGACGATTCGGATGAGATGGGCTCACCAAGTCGGCCGTCCACACCGTTATCCGCCACAGTTGCTAAAAACGCTCAAGTGCATTCATCTGTGAGTCCTTCTATTAGCGAATGAAATTGGATCGACCAGAGGGGATTGTTACTGAGCAAGATGATATTTTTCAGATCCCTGGAGGTAGTGATTGCGACGAGCCCCAGGATTTTATCGATTTGACGGAAACTCATGTTTCTCACGGCGTTACAGAGTGCTCTGGTGATGAAGAGGTGGCAGTGTGCCCTATTTGTCAAACGGCTCTCCCTGGATTGACTGATGATGTAAGTCCGGCCTTATATGCTCCTGTAAACGCGGTATAAGTCTGACACACTCTGAAGGCGACCTCTCTACATGTAAATCGTTGTCTTGACGGGAATGCCACACCCGTACCAAGTGAGACAAAGATTGGAATCGCCAAGCAAGAGTCAAAAACATTTTTCTCGAGATCAGCGCTGAGGGTCATGGCACGTCCTGGACAAAAAGCCCCTTTTACGATAGGCTCAACGATCACAGAATCTTCGTCCGCATTTTCAAAGATTATGTCAGGCAATGCGGAGGACGCAGCATGGTCAGCTGCAGCAGCCAATGAAATAGCTTCTAGAGGCAAACAAGCTTACGAAAGGACCTGTCCATTTTACAAGATACTCCCGGGATTTTCTATTTGCGTGGATGCGTTTCGTTATGGGGCTGTCGAAGGCTGTAATGCATATTTTCTCAGCCACTTTCACAGTGATCATTACGTGGGACTCAATTCCAATTGGTCCCATGGGCCCATCTATTGCAGCAGAATTACCGGAAACCTTGTCCGCCAGCAGCTGAAGGTAGATCCAAAATGGGTTGTTGACCTTGAATTCGAAAAAGTCGTCGAAGTCCCTGAGACCGGTGGAGCCCGTGTGACTATGATTCCCGCGAACCATTGTCCAGGGAGTTCGCTTTTTCTCTTTGAAAAAAATTATGGGTGGCGGAACAATCCAAGGGTTCAGCGAATCCTCCACTGTGGTGACTTTAGAGCGTCTCCTGCACATATACAACATCCGTTATTGACACCAAACGTTTTTGATCAAGTGAGTGGGGAACCAAGACAGCGAAAAATCGACGTCTGTTATCTCGACACAACATACCTCAATCCAAAATACGCATTTCCTACCCAGGAGGATGTTATCAGTGCATGCGCTCAGATGTGCGTGAATTTGAATGAAAATAAATTTGAGCGTGAAATATGGAAACGTGAGAAGGTGGTGACAGAAACCGACAAGGCAAACAGTCTTGATGGCAACAGCAGTACATCTAATGGGACTTCTAAGTCTAAGTTGTTAGTGGTTATCGGGACCTATAGTATTGGCAAAGAACGGATTTGTCTGGGTATAGCAAAAGCACTCGGATGCAAGATTTTCGCGACTGCTGCAAAGCAGCGCATATGTGCCTGTCTTGAAGATTCCGAACTATCCAGTTTACTCACCAACGACCCCTTAGAAGCCCAGGTTCACATGCAAAGTCTGATGGAGATACGTGCTGACACATTATCCGACTATCTCGCTTCTTTTAGGCCGCATTTTACTCATGTTGTCGGCTTTCGGCCCACTGGATGGAACTATCGACCGCCCGCCGGCCTAGTGACTGATAATCCGCCAGTCTCGAGGGTCTTACATTCCGAAACCTGGAAAGCCCGTTTCACAATTGAAGACCTTGTTCCACAACGTGGCAGTAACAAGCATAGCTCTTGTTTTGGTGTGCCTTATAGCGAACATAGCTCTTTTCGAGAGCTCACGATGTTCTGCTGTGCGCTGAGGATTGGCAAAATTATCCCTACGGTGAATGTAGGTAGTCGAAAGTCAAGAGAGAAGATGAAGGCTTGGGTTGAAAAATGGGAGGCGGAGAAACGGAAATCCGGCTTATTTAAAGTTGAAGAGGGAGCAACTAGATGGTGATCCATTCTTCAGCTCTGATTGTGTGACATTGTGGAAAGCTATTAAATGTTCAAGGCACTATCTGAACAACCCTGCTTTATACTTCAAGCTGCTATTTGGATTATGCATAATCTGGGCGTCAGTGCTCAACAGAGGGTAGAACAAGTTTTGTTTGGATAGTCAACGTTTGACAACATTCCTTGTATGTTGCACTGCAATACTCTGACCACATGGGTGATAGCCACTCCAGGGGTTCGGCACAGAAAACCCCCTGAATCAAGTGCATTTCTTGTCACCTAAAGATTCTACACTGGCCTTGTGAAACACTCCAACACGCAATCATGATTCTGCTGCTTGTGAAGATCAATATTTTCAATACATACCTTTTCCATTCCCCTGCTTCACTGCCCATTTTGTATATGGCACATCTTGGAAATGTTCTGTACCTGCTTTTCTAGTTGCTGGGTATGACAGTCAAATACTGCATTTGGCTCTCAGTGCGCTGAGAAACGCTGCCTTTGTCTTGGGATGTTAAGAATAGCAAGTTCGATGTTTCTCTGCCTGCTTGATATTGAAGGAATCCGGTAAACTTGACTTGCCTGTAATTCTGTAATAGTGAATTAGAACACCAAGGCAGGCCAGCAACATCTGATCTCCAACATACTCTAAAACATAGCATTATGAGATTATATTGGACTCTCCTACATAAATTTTCATCAGCAGAAAGAAGCTTTTGCAAGTAGAAACGTCATTGTAAACTTTTCAGAGAGTGAAGCGGAATCGAGGGTCATCGTCACCCATATTCCCCAAGATGCTCTCATCCGCCAGTCTATCATCACGCTTCCCTTGTTCTCTCAATTTGTTTTCCCTCACAAGCCCAGCTGCAAAAACAAGACTCATGAGTCCGCAGAAGATCATCATCGCAAGAGAGACACCATACCCGACAAAATACCTGGGCGCTTCCGTCTTGACAAAGATGTTACTCGCTATTATCCCCCCGATATTCCCAATTCCAACCTGAATTGCTAGGCCAACGGCACGTTTGTAGTGTCCGCCCAGATTATTCGCCAGCCAGACAATGGTAACTGGCTGAACAATGTATGTTCCGGTGCATACGAAGAAGACTGCCATGTAACGAACACGAGGAGGCAAGCCACTTACTGGAGGGCCCTGGCACAAAAGAATAACATATCCGATGCTGGCGAAAATGACCCCAAACACGATGAATCCGAATCGATGTTTCAGGCGATCGGTAAGGTATGAAACTATCAGAGTGACAGCAGCCGCAACAGCCCAGACGGGGATGCTTTGGACCTGACTGTCAATGCCAGAGTATCCGAGCGAGTTCACAATCGAAGGGATAAAAAGAGCAGTTGCGTAGCCAGAGACGGTGATTCCAAGATAGATCATACTTCCAACATAAATCTTCCAGTCTGTCATAATTCGTTTCCACGCTCCAGCGTCTAGTCGATCCATGCGTGCTCCGCCGCCAACATCCTTGGAGCTACGCGTTTGCACAAAGAGTTTCTCCTCTTCGGTTAGAAATTTGGCTTGTTCCGGCCAGTCGGCGATAAGGAACTTTGCTGGAATGGCGAGTGCAATGGACATAAGTCCCTCGATGATGAAGATCCAACGCCATCCGCTGTATCCTCCTAAACCTCCCATGTGGTCGAGTCCATATGCGAGAAGGCCACCAAAGGCACCCGCCACCAACCCTGCAACCCAAAAGAGGGAAAATCGCGTCTGGAACTCGTGGCGTTTATAGTACATGGCCATTAAGTAGGCGCAGCCGGGGACAAAGCCGGCTTCGAAGACGCCAATAAAGAAGCGGCAGGCAATTAAGCCGCTGTTATTCTTGACGAATCCCTGGCACAAGGATGCGACGCCTGAAGGGTGAGTTAATTAGAATCTTGAAGTGCCAAAAAGCTGTAAGGCATATGAGTTTGATGCAGTTACGTACCCCATAAGAAAATCAAGACACTGATCCACGTCGAGGGAGTGAATTTCCTAAGGAAGATATTGCTTGGGATATCTAGTAGAGCGTAGGGAACGAAGAAGACTTGCACCGCAATGTTGAACTCGTTTCCCTCCAGATTGAGCTCTCTCATGATCCCCAGGACGGCGACGTTCCCCAGATTGACCCGATCCAGGAAGCCAAAGACGAAGACCACCCACAGCGGTGCCATCAAATGCATGTCGATTTTGCGCAAGATGCTCTTCGATGACAGTGAAATTTGGCTTGATATCTCCGCATCGCCAGATTCCAAGCCAGACTCCTCTGTACTCGCCACCTTTCGTCCCATTTTCTCTTCTGCGCTATCAGAGTCCATTTTCAACGCACGTCGACGCAAGGTAACCCGTAGAAGACGAAAGCGAGAGACGATGGATGAGGAAGTAAAGGAGATAGCGATGGTTGCATGTATAAAGGGAGCAGAGGGAGAGACTGACGGCCAGGACAGCAGCTATCCAAGCCGTCAGGGTCTCTGGCGATTGTCTTTTGCGTCTCGATTGACTCTTCACATCTGGTCAAAGCCAATAGACTGCTGGAAAACACGACAGACTGAGCGAACATTCCATATTCGCAGCCATATGCATGCAGGTGACTGAAATCTGACCTTTTAGACTGGGCCGACTGGGCTGCCCACAGAGGCTTATAAAAAGGGTGCATTATAGCGAACATGTCCGAGCTAGTTCATGCTTATTATTCGCTTTCAAATGTAGTCGACTATGTAGCGATACGAACTCGCTTTGCCGCCGCTGCAGACGAAAACCACGCGTGTTTATAATCTCCCTGTCCGACCAAGCTGTTCCCTTCTGGTTGTCTTCTGGCTGTCTGGGTTGACGCCAATGTTGCAGTCCCGGGTCTGGAGTGCTCGTTCGGTCCCGACAGTGCGGAGCGAAGGGTCTTTTGCTTTTCCTTCACATCCTTGACAGCTGTTCTATTCGTTGAATGCAAAGCCTCCCTAGCTGCAGATGCTTTCAATTCCATTCACGAACACAATGGTGGAGATTAGACAGACACTGTCTGGATTGATGCCTTCACATCTCAACAGCCGTGAGTCCACGAGTCGCTAATCCCAAACCACTCCCTCATACGGAGTACTCTTTTGTCGTAGCGAGGTGTCAGAGGTGGTTATTGGGGGTATACTAGCGGAGGGAGTTCGGTGCTTTAGCCACTAAATTAGGGTTGGTGGGTGTCACTGCAGCCCCTGTGGATTAGTAAGTTACGCCCGGACCTGATGCCCGCCAACCCCGTGCCCGTCTCCCGTCTTGGTCATCTCACAGACATCCATCACTGTTGCTCGATGATGAAATGCTACAACCAAGCAAGGAACACTAGTTAACCAGCTACTTACAGATGCCAAAACAGACCATGTACGGAGTACATTCTCCAGACTGATAGCTAGCTGCTACTATTACGAAGAGCGTGGCCATCGCGGCACACCACCATCCATCTGCTGGTCATTATTGGATGGAGAGGCGATCGCCGTCGCCAACACCGAATACGGCCACAAATGATGGCTTGATGCTAGCGATTCGGACCTTTTTTTTGCTTTGGGGGCTTTTAGCAAGCCGCGCTATGGGGCTGTTGTTTCCCCAAGCACGGACTGTTATTGCTCTGGGATCATCATCCTTCGTTTGCTCTTGTGTGCAGCAGTTGAACACGCCATACTTCATACAAACATCAAAGAATCTACGAGCGAAGGAGTCTTCTCGAGATGTACGCGCCCTCCTGGCTATGTTCCCATGGATACGGAATGGCTATTCTGGAGACGCACTGTCACCTCGCTCACATCGGCGATGATAGTATCCTCAGACCTGAGTGGACAAGCTTTGCGATCAGGTCCCCTTTGTTGCAAGATCTTCACAAGATTAAGTGGTATTTCGATAAAAACTAGTTTCATTTCTTGTGCTCCCCAAGGATTGAGGACTCCCATCTGGCTGTCTTATACAAAGCGAAGCTCTGCTCTTTCTTGCATCTCTCTTCTTTGCTCACCATGCTCTATGACGGCGGCTGCCTGGCTGCCCTGGTACCATGCCACTCTTCAGCCATTCTGGATCCGTTGAAGACATCTCAGATCAACTGGCAATCCCGTCGTTGGTGTTCTCGATTGTGACGCCATTGTTCATCATTGCGAGATTCTGGAGTCGCAAAGTCTTTGCAAAGAATATTGGAGCTGATGATTGGGTGATTTTGGCCTCATCGGTAGTACTTCTCTTCGAATTCCCTTGGTTCAGGGTGTTACATGCGTTCTCGCAAAATCACCACTTACGATTCGTTGCGGAGCTCTTTTTCTAACGTACTTGTCATATGCTACCAGTTCTTCTCTGAGGCCGTCTCAATTCAGATGATAATCAGTGAGTAATACATGCCATTTCATCTGCCTGGCAGGTTTACATGGGACATTTCAGCTTATATACGTCCAGTCTGTAAGTGGGCCTTTGGCAGACACAAAACAGATGTCAGCCCGAAACTTCTGACAAAATCCCTTGAGGTAGTCATTCCGATGATATAATGAAGTCTACATCGTGTCAGATCCTGCTAACGGGGATTGTTCCTCAGGTCTACTTCTTCGCACAAATACTGTACAAAATCAACATCGGATTGACCAAGATCAGCATTTTACTGCTGTACATCAAGGTCTTTATCCGTCCATGGTTTAGGAGGATATGCTGGGCGTGTATTGGCATCATCATCGCATTTTCCACAGGCACTGTCTTTTCGAGCATCTTCCAATGCGTTCCGGTAAGGTTCGCATTCAACAAAATGATTCCTGGAGGCGGGGAGTGTATCAATCTCATGGCCTTTTGGTATGCCAATGCCATCTTCAATATCGCGAGTGACGTCGTCATCATTGTTCTCCCGATTCCCGTGGTCATCATGCTGCATTCGCCGATCAAGACCAAGATTGCA
Source organism: Emydomyces testavorans (assembly GCA_029449355.1). Taxonomy (NCBI): domain Eukaryota; kingdom Fungi; phylum Ascomycota; class Eurotiomycetes; order Onygenales; family Nannizziopsiaceae; genus Emydomyces; species Emydomyces testavorans. Next base: position 6,691,779 of record CP120628.1, read on the forward strand.
GTTTCCAGCGTGTTTGCTGTTGGTATATTGTGGGTTACTTTTCTTTTCTCTTATATTCCCCTTGCCTCTGCCCCGCTCGTTTCTCCTCCGTATATGTGTACCAAAGCTGACCAAGCGCAGTGTCTGTGTAACCTCTGTTCTCCGCTTCACCACTCTGAACCTCGCCACATCTCATCTCGACACTCCCTGGACCAACATTGGCTCTTCCATGTGGACGGTTATCGAAGCGAATCTAGGCATCATCTGTGCTTGCATGCCTGCTCTCTGGAGACCACTGAGGTGCTTCCTCCCCTGGCTTTCTTCCCACCTGAAAAGCTCCAAATACGGCACGAGTCAGAGTATAGTGGGCCAGCCACAAACTTTGGGTAGGACAAGACAAGTCTCGGTTGGGCCAAAGGATGTAAATGGCTATTGGACGGAAATTGGGTCGACTGATGAGCAGCTGTCACGAGATTATGGGCTGCATGCTACTGTTAAAGCAGAAAGAAGGGCCCATTGGAATGATTCCGGCAGTTGCGAGGATGAAGGGGATAAGAATGTGATCAGAAAGACTACTCAGTTCACTGTGAGATATTTTCAGGATGATTCTCATGATGCTGTTGGGCCTGGAGAACGGGATATCGAAATGGATCGAGTAGGTTATCAGCATTAAAGAAATTGCTTTAATATTGATGCTATCGTATGACTCGCAATCTTTTGTTTTGGATCTACCCATCTATCAGTACATAGCTGTACTCCTTACGATGCTCTCCTGAGGTTGAGCAGCATAAACGGAGAACGATTGGAGGATAGGCATGAAGGGAGTAAATAGAGTGCGTAAACCAAGTCGGTTCAGTTGACTGAATTTCAAATTAGAGAAGCCAACTATCAATAATCTTGTAGACTGAAGACTGTAAAACTTCCTCAGCATGCTCGTTTAAGTGAATATATAGTAACGTCTAAACCCATATTAGGTTGACTCGACTCTAACCAACGCTGGTTGTGTTCGCAATGACTGCAGATAAAGCGATTCTCTTCCATTCAGTGAGCCTTAAAGGCATTAGTATTACAGTTATGCAGTTATAGTTCACTTTTCTTTTGCTGCCTTCGAAGCCTCTTTAACCCTTTTCCCTCTTATTTCGCTTCTACTGCCCCGCAATCTCCAGATCTCTACTCTGCATTCTCCGCGCCCATCACTCTGCATCATGGAATCAAACAAGACACCAGTGACGGATGAGCTCGTTAATGCCCTGAGATCAAAGCTGGAGAGTGCCGAGATACTGACTCCAGCATCGCCGCACTATGAAGATTTTCTCAAGCGATGGTCGGACGCGGCTGTGAAACGAGCTGTAAGTTCGCGATCATGCGGAGATCTAGCTGATAGATTCAATAGTACTAGAGGAGAATGCGTGTTTCTGGAATGGAAGCTAACTGCGATAATTAGGGCATGGTGATGCTCGCTACAACTGCAGAAGACATTTCTAAAGCTGTCCGGTTTGCCCAGGAGAACAACATCGACGTGGCCGTGAGAGGTGGCGGTCATTCTGTCGCCGGAGCTAGCTCAAGCGATGGCGGTCTTGTAATCGACTTGTCCCGCATGCGGAATGTTACGGTTGACCCTACCACTAAAAGGATCACTGCTCAGGGAGGTGCTCTCTGGGTAGATGTTGACATTGCAGCGGCAGGCCATAAGCTTGCGACAGTCGGTGGCACCGTCAACCACACTGGCATTGGAGGTCTGACGCTAGGCGGGGGATACGGCTGGTTAAGCGCCAAATATGGGCTGGTGATTGACAATCTGATTTCTGTGAAGATGGTGCTGGCAGATGGGCGGATCGTGACCACGTCTGCTACGGAGGAACCGGATCTCTTCTGGGCAGTGCGTGGCGCAGGACATAATTTTGGAGTTGCGGTCGAATTCACGTATCAGGGATATGACCAGGTAAATCAAGTATATGCAGGCTCTCTCATATTCACGCTCGAGAAACTGGAAGCGGTCATTGAAGCGTTGACTGCCACGTTGCGAGATCCTGACGAAAACTCCGGTGCCGTATGCGCCATTTCCAAGCTGCCAAATGCCGATGATATCAATGTCATCGTGATCGTATTTTACAATGGCACTGAAGATGAAGGTAAAAAGAGGTTCGAGGGCTTGATGGCTCTCTATCCAGAAGTCCTTGACGCTAAAATGATACCCTATTCTGAAGTCAATACTTTGATGAATGCAGCCGCCGTTCACGGAGGTCGAAGGCTCTTCAAAGGCCTATTCTTCTCTCCATCCCTGAGACCAGAATTTGCGCGAACTGTTGCCAACATCTTCTCACAGAAATTGAAAGATGAGCCAGATATGGACGGGTCTGCCTTAATTCTGGAATACTTTGATATGCGCAAGACTCGCGAAGTAAAATTAACTGATACTGCATTTGCTAACCGTGGGAAGACCTTGAATGGAGTTCTGAGCGTGAGATATGAGAATCCGGCCAGCGATGCCAAGCTCCGACAATGGGCTCGCGATTTGCAGGCGTTATTCAAACAGGAGCTAGATGAAGCCGAGAAAGACTTGGATACATCCAAAGAGGGTGTTCCGCTATATATCAACTATTCTGAGCGTAAGTTATCACCTTGAAGTGTCGATACAATGTCTTCTTTAAATCTGGGATTGCCAGCTATGAGACCTTGTTTAACCTGATAAGCCTGTCTAGCCGGCGATACTGTGGTTCCCAACGTATACGGGATAAACACCGAGAGATTGCAGAAGCTCAAAGCTCGGTATGATCCGAGTTGTCTTTTTGGGAAAATGAACCCAATCGTACCAGCCAAATAGATATTAAAAAGGGTCCAGGCGAGAGCTGCATGTTCCCTACTTTCAACTTTGCGGATTGATTTCCACTTATGGCGAACTTCTGGAAGTTGTCACACATATGAAATCTTTATAAAAGAAACTCGGGTCTCTGTTGAAGTACTTTCGGGACTGCTTGGCCATGAAGCCTTGAAAGGCTATGAAGAGATTCTCAGCCCATCTCTTCTGAGTACTACTACCGTGAATCAAAGCATAAGTGCTCTTTGCTCTCCTCGTAGTTTGTTGTCTATCTAGAACGTATAGGTTTTAATTGAGCCAATGCTCTCCTAGGCAGGAGAGCATGAAAAATCGTCATGAAACTCAGGACTAGGTATGTATATTTAATCTCTGTAGCAACACGCCAGCTTGAATATTCGAAAAGTTTTGCATCCAGAGGAAATAGGGTCGAGTTTCTAGCATCTTTGCGAGTTGTGATCCCAGATGGCTTTGAGCGGTGGCACAGGGAGATCACCTCCAGGCCAATGTTACGAGGGCCTTGTCAATATGGCCAGTTCATATATCGACGAAGGCATTGTCTTGATCCTGTTTTACTTGAAGTGCAAAATCAACTCACGATGAGGCAGCTTTCGAAACAAGACCAAATCAATGGTTATATACATAACTATGTATCGATAGAAGTCTGCCAAACCAAGGCGATATCATACACACAAGTTCACAAAAAACGACGAATGTGAGGACTGTCACTACAGCCTCGAGACAGGTATACCTAGCTCTCTACAAACCCATTCTATGCAAATTGTCTCTTTTTGATGATAACATTGGGACCATTCTTCTGACTTGTGAAGTGATCAACCATGTGAAGATGTCCCGTTGCATCCTCCCCAGTTCGATCCGCAAACTCGATATCAAACAAGAACATCATCCGCGCAAGCGTCAAGCGCATCTCCATCAATGCCATGCCCTTTCCAATGCATCCTCGCGGACCTATGCTGAACGGACAAAAGGCCCTGCGTGCGGTTTCAACGTCTTCTTTGGAAGATACCCAGATCTTGCTGTCGGACTGGCACATGGCTCCTTCGATCCATCGCTCAGGCACATAGGTGTTGGGTTCTCGGTAGTAGTCGGGGTGGCGGTGAATCGCGTAGCACGGAGTTCCGATGTCGACGCCGCCGGGTAGATACAGTCCATCGACCTCGATACCGCCAGCGAGGACTTCGCGTGGCATGGCGCCAGGCACTGCAGGCGCAAGTCGCATGGCTTCGTCCATGCACGCCTTCAAGTATACCAAGTCGTTCAACTTCGACCCAGTCACAATCTCCTCCACATCGTTGAAGCTGTCCCGGACTTCCTTTTGCAATTTAGCGAGGGCTGTCGGATTCCGGACAAGATAGAAGATCGTTGCTGCAAGACTGGTCGACGTGGTGTCGCTACCAGCAATCATCAAAACGTTGCTCTCTCCCCAGAGTTCGGGAGTGGAGAGTCCACGGCCCGTTTCAGGGTCTTTGGCGTTCAGAAGATAATAAAAGAAGTCCTTCTTAGCCTCGTGTCCAGCCTGTGTACGCTCTTTGGCACGTTGGTTCGCCTCAACGCGAGATTTCTGGATGAAATTCCATCGGTCATTGGTCAATCTGCGGATGAAAATCTGATCCAAGTGCCACGAATCCAGAGGCATCCACAATCCACACTATGCAACAAGTCAATTTCGCAAGACCTCGATAAGAGATTGCTGAGCATGAAGGCGAGATTAAACATACCACATAATGACGGTACGCAGCCCGGTCGACAAGCCCAATGACTTCGCGTCTTCCACGTTCGATCAACATGCCGAAACTCTTGCCAAAACAGAGCTCACCCATTACGTCGTACGCCAAATACCCAAACCAGTTCGCCATATTCCGGACCACAAGCCCCTTTTCTGTCTTCTGGGCACCAGAAACGAGTGACGGTTCATCGCCAGCCATGATGGCACAGAACTGGCGAATATTAACCAGCATGACGTCTTCCATACCCTTCAGTGCGCTGTCAGAGAAGGCCTGACTTAAAACTCGTCGCTTTCTGCCGTGAACGTGTTTATCAATGACGTTATGGGTATTATATACACCTTTAATCGCGGGGAACGCGTTATAAAAGTTACCCTTTTTGACCTTTTTGCCATGACCATAAATATCGTGCAAGCCCTGAGCGCTGTTGATCGAGAGGAAGTTTGGCGCTACCCGGACATGGGGACCATACTGTTTATGCAAAGCATAGAGCCACAAATGCCGATCGCCCTTGAGCCCATGATAGAGCTGCACCCAGGGAGTGACTGACGCGAGGAACGGCCCGGGGTACTTGCTGAGTGGATGGAAGAACCTGTTGTATATGCAGTATCCGAATGCCTGTGAGTTGTGCTGGTCAGTAAAAGGATCCGGCATTCCTATGCTCCTCCGCATCAACTAGCTCCTATTTGAGCAGGGCAAAACATACTAGAAGTGTGGTTAAGGCTATGAAGCCCAATCCAACGTTTATGAGTGACAGATGAGCCACAAGCGGCTGTACTAGCATGACTGCCTGTATCCCCTCTCGTTATTGTTTATTTCTGTTTTCTAATGCCTTCGCGTCGCTCATATCAACTCTCCAGATCTGATGACGTCAGACGGGAGGACCGTGAGTAGCCGCGCAAGTTTCGAGTCAAAAAGGACAAATTCAACAAAGCAGCAGGCTGGAGCAAGTGAATAAGAGACTGTTTATCAAGCTGGAGCAAAGGTTTGCTTTGGATTTATTTGAGAACAGAATCCATGTCTCTCGTCAGCCTTTTTATCTATGAACCTGCTGGACGGCTAGTTGCGGCAAGTCCCAGGCTGCGGAGGAGAAGAGAGGAAAGGAAGGAAAAGCCAATAATGAGCAGAGTGACACGCTGACCAGACTGGACTCGGGCGGCTGTGTGACAGAGTTTGTCCGCATTCACAGTCCATCCATCCATATTATTACTCTGGCACCTTTTTTTGCTTTCATCCCATCAAAACCCACATTGGACGGTCGGGAGCAATCCGCGATCCCAAGCGGATCCGAGCCAGCCAATCATACGCGCCCCTTCGGATATTCATTGTTCTTGGTTCGGCCAAACGTGTTGCCAGGGATTGGGTCGCCAGGCGATGTATTCTGCAGGCCATCGCTTTGTTCCGTTAAAATTCCGCCTGCTAGCCCTGTTCGGCGGCTCTTATGTAAGGATGCCGACACCAGCCGCCCGGCGATATCTCACGTGACTGATTCGTCCCATGTCCCTTAATTCTCCGACGCAGCTGAATTGGTGTTGCTGAGGAGAGATATTAAGGCATGGGAGGTGAGATGACATCCTGTGCTTGCGGGGTCAAAAGTCTATGCTTTCTTATCAGTAAGCTAGCTATGTAGCCAGCCCTTGGTGCTGTTTGTTGACAGTCCTGTTGTGATAATACTATTATCTGAGCTGCCTTTTCTTAATTTGGAGACCTGTCTATGGATACATATCCATCTGTTTATCCTCCCAATGTCTTGCAGAAATGTACGAGACTTTCTTGTGTCTACTCTCTGTCCGTGGACGCTAGTCAGATTACTCCTACATAGTCACAATGCCGATCTCCTCCCAGCCAGGAAAAATGAAGAGGTTCAAAGATGCTGAATTACCCGTGCAAGATGGAATCGATATCACCAAATGTGCCATGATTGTTTTTCCTTCTTAGAGGCAACCAAAGTCCCAGATCATGTATCTGCTCCAACAAGCAATTATCAAGGGACATATACCAGTCGTCTCATCACACATGCAACCGCGGAAAGCTCAGTGTATACATGGCAGGCCATGAACTGATGCATTGTGACTGAATGAAAAGATATTTCCTGACAGTGAGCCCAAATTCCAAAGGTATATTGTGAGACTCCCACCAATTTTTCAATCTCTATTCATCAAGTGCAGAAGGTTGAAAAAGGAAGTCCCAAGTACCTGTTAAAGTCGATGGAAGGACAATCTCAAGCGTGCACAGGTCGAGGCCAATGGAACCCCAGACGAGGCTGAAATGGCTCTTAAAAACCTCATTCGTCATCCTTCATAAAACGAGTTTTTCAGTCGTCATACCAGTTGTGCTTTACAGCTTTTGATTACGGCGAATGGCTCTAGTAAAGCTTTTAAGGATTGCACGAATGTATGTACATACATACAAGCCCCATTCTAAAGATCCAATGGTACCAAATACCAATAATTGGAACGTACGCCCATTCGAACAAGATAGAAGTCTTATTCCATACTCTCTACAAGGATGGAGCTCAGTGACATATTATCCTCCATAAAATCCTCACAGCTTTCCAATCCTACCAAAACCAAACACATTCCTCTCTCCATCACTCGTGACATAACCACTTCTCCCAATCTGCTCCTCAGACGTACTGCAGAGCTGCTTTAAACTGATTTCGTCAGCATGATGCGCGATAAACCGGTGATTATTCCTCTTCAGCCGCCCGACTACATATCCTTGAAATGGAGTACCATCTCTATTGAACTCAATGGTGTAGGTCTCGATGACAGCTTCGCCTTCTGCCCTACGATCGATTACTGGAACATCAACGTCTTTCAGGATGTCTGGAAGAGGGTTCTTGCTTGGGTAGGATGATCCATCCTCCCTGGGTTGGGAAGAGAGGATCACGACATGCTGGTAGGTTAATACTCCGCCATTGGCTAGGATCAATCCGTGGCGGGGACGACGTCCTTTGTCTTTCCTCAGCTGGCGGACCATGGCTGTGATGGCCTGGAATTGCATGTGGATTAGCGGGAAAAAAAAGGCGGTTTGAGATAAGGGGCTTCGAAAGTATTCCAATTGTAAGTGACTCACATGCAGAGAGTAATTATTGCCAGCACCTCCGAAAGACGTGAGTCCCCCCAGTAATGTGATAGGAGTTGGTGAGTTAATAATCGGCAAGCCTAGGTGCTCGCAAGCGAGCTTGGGGACAATAGGGAAGCAGCTATCAAAATGTATCAACGGGATAGTTCCAGGAGGAGAATATCTGGGGAAATATACGAATAAAGATCATAGTAATCAATGTCCCCCTTCTGCAGATTGGATAGGCGCAAAGCGGCATCCAGTGATCTGGAAATTGATGGGCTAGAGTAGAAATTCGGGCGCTCCCAGACTTGATTGAATAAGAGTTAGGATGTATCATTTCACGCAGGGCTTTGATAATTATTGATATTCGAAAATATGTGAGCGTACGCACAGTTATCACTATCAGCCGTTCCGGCACCGGCCAAAGGATATATCCATCGACTTTCAGGAACACCAAGCTTTCGCGCTTCTTCTGTGCTCGTCAAGAGGCAAGCTGCAGCAAGATTAACTGTATTAAATGCATTCATTAAAAGGGGATCTAAAATATTTGTCAGCTCCTACCCCAAAAGAGTCAGAGATCAAAATGACACTGTACATGGAAAACAGATCAATCGGTTGCGTTTGGTCACAGTGCCAATAGACTCTGGAGTTTCGGCTGTTTTGCCATAGCTCCACGCATATGGGTTTCCTTCAGCGATTTTGGCAAATTCTCCGTATAGTTGAGCTGATTCCTGATTATTCTCCGCAAAAGACTGGCGAAGATGAGCCCTGAATCCATTTTCGTACAGGGGATACACGTGAACTGGTAAGCCTATGGAGTAAATGGCCCCCAAATCTAACACAAGTCAATGTGCATCCCAGTTGAAGAAGCTATTGTGATTTTTGGGATATACTGACTTTCCTTCAGTTTCGCATTCTTCACAGAAAAGACAGTAGTCACAGGCTCATCCGGCTGTGTCCAGCCGGGCGGGGGTATTTTCTTTGCGCGTGCAAAAGCTTCAACTTCAAAAATCCAACTAAACTTCAGTTCTCCGGCTCGGACGGAATCAGGCACAATACGTACGTGAGGCCAGTGCCTCGCCACCTGTCACCAAAGCAACCGTGCTCTGGCCGGAAGCCACGCGGCGAGCCGCTTCATCAAACAGTTTCCCTGGTGAATTACCCCCATGATCACTATACGCCGTATGTTTGGGCCGTATGCCCAGCCTCCCAGCAATTGAACCCGGTAGATCTGGATAAGGCCAAGTCCATGTTCTAACGACATCCACACTGTCGATCCTGGACTGGAGAACTTCCTTTGCTGCCTGATCTGGAAGGCCGGAATCATCTAGTGCCCGGTCAATTGCCTGCAGAATGAGCTCCAGTGGCTCCGCGGCGTCTTCGATCTGTTTAGAGGCGTTTTTGACGTCACCAACCCCAATCACCACGGGTGTTGTTGTCTGTTTCTCCATGATCCAGGGCTCGAAACAACCAGAGCTGAGGGTATAAATTTGGAAACAATTGCATTCAAAGCCCGATGCATACGCAATCATTAGTTACTGGACGAAACCGCTATATTCTTTTTTTTCCGTCGTGGGGAGCATCACCCCATGCGACTTTGAGAAGCATAGGTATCCCTCCGATAAGGGTGGCTGGACAACTAAGAAGAAGAGCTGCCGAGGTTGATCCCTGTGAGAAGCGTGAATCAGCATGGAGGGTCTTTTTCTGCTCTTCAGATTCACTTGGGCGGTGACTAGGATTGCGAAACAAGCTAAAAATTAGCTCTCGTTTTCAAAACTCACTTGATGCGTCGATTTTCAGTTTCATGCGTGGTTGAAGCTCTGTTATCGCGGAACTCCAGTTGAGATCGCAATATCAAAGCTCGGAGACAAACAAGTGAACTCGTGTGATGCAAAACTACATCATATGTATGAAATCCTTCTCTGCTAACAGTTTCCTGACTGGCTAAATCAGTATGTACCTAATTGTCGATCATATTCTCCGGTCCAGCTTCGGTCTTCAATCTTAAACTGACTGTGGTCCGTGGAGATTTGGACAAGTGTATGGAGTAACTAATAAGAGATGTGATAAGTTCAGCCAAAGATTGCTGGCAGAGCATGCTGTAAACAAACAGACAAGCCAGAAAGATGTCCCAAATAGCACTCTAATGGTCTCTTACCTAGTCATGGTCAACCTTCAGGTGGTGTCATAGAATTCTCACCGCTGTTAGCAATGTCAAGAAAAGAGATAGGAAGGCCAAGTCACCAACAATATTCGCTTGAGCAACAAGCAGCTTCCAGTTTTCAATTGAGTTTTCCCGATGGAGTGCACTGCTGGCATAACTAACTTAACGCTACTTCAACAGAATGGAAGCAGAAATAGAACAGAAGAAGCAGCTCAGCTCCACACCAAACATCCGAAAAAGCAACGTCGATGCTCCTTGCTTCTTGGACTATTGTGAATCGATGTTTATATCCAAGATTTCATTTCAGTTTGAAGTGGCCTGCTCTGTTCGGCGTCTGGAATCCGAGGCGGTGAATACATATCGATCTGAAGAAATAACTAGTGCCCAAGACAAGGGCCGCTAAGGATAGAGTTAAGGAGGAGACTCTGGCTAGCTTAGTTAACCAATCTCCCGGCATCATTTGGCGATGAGAATATCAAGATGCAGGGCAGCAGGGGCCGTTTCCTGCATTCAGTGCGCCTTATGCTAGGAAACATAAATTCCCGAGATATAGATACCGTGTCGCCGAAGTCCGTGGTGGAGCTCGAGTTTGAAGCCAATAAGGGACATTAGGGGCCTAAAAGAGCATGAACTTGCAGTAAGTCGTGCATTTCTGCCCACTGAAGAGGCCGTAGATACTCCGCATGAACTCAACATTCCAGAATTCCTTTTTCTTTTTTTTCTTTTGTCTTCGCTTGCGATGCTCATGATTGAGAGGCCGAATTCGATCCCGGATCACACGAGTCAGCGCATCCACCTCTTCAGCCTTTAAAGAACTGTTATCCCTACCATAATACAGTGAACTACTATTCAGAAGAGGAGTCAGCAGCTTTGCTTTTGCGCCAAAGTCCTTGCTGGCAAGGTTCCAAAGCTCACCTTGTATTGCCTTGGGTGCTCAGGCCGCCAACTCTGGAGTCTATTGATGGTAGTGCCGTCCGAGTGTCTGGCCAGGCTTGACCACACTATCACATTGCTTTTCCCACTTTGGATTGCTCTTGTCACTGTGCAGTGCCGAAGAACAAGCAGCCGTTGGATATCATCCCACGTGCACTGGAAGGATCTTGTTGTGTTCAGCCATGAAACTCTGATACTAGACTGTGAATTCAGTGAGCAATTAACTAGTAGGATAAGGCCTCAGGATTGTTAGTTCTCGTGGCATCACAGCTCATGTGGGATGTTCATATCCATGTTGAAGGACAGGGCTCTCTCAGTGTGGTTTGGGGCCTGAATGGATTAACTACATAACTATGTAGCTAACGTGTTATGAACCAGGGTCAACGGGAGCGCCTGAGAGAGAGTCCAACTGATGCTACACTCCACGCATTCTCATCAGCCATCACAAGCAATGTTATTATTACTGGGCAAGGGTGAGTGTGGATGTGTGTTTTGCTGGGGACTCCTGAGTTGCGAAGTTGTGGTGAATGTCACTAGACTGTTGATCCCATCCGCCCCTGAAGCGTGAGTTGGTTGATGAGAAGAGCTCAAGACAGTTTCATTCTTGCACAAATCACTTCTCACCGTCCTTGTCAGTGCCAGCTAATCTTGTATTGGAATAGTTGCAGACCCAGTTAAGGTTGCTAGCCTCCTGAGATAGCTGGCAAACAGTCTTCAGTCAATCAATCATCGAGCTGGACGCCAGCAGCAAGGGGAGCATCGCAAGAAAACAACAGCCCAGAGCTGAAGTTTGTTTTTATGAACTAGTGATCCTATACATGGCGCTGTATAGATCCTCTGCACCCGACCATGATGAAGAAGAGCAAAAAAACAAACATCGGTGTCGCTTCAAGCGGTAACCCTGTCCGACGCCATCATCCCAAGGCATACTTCTTCTCGAGTCACCCCAACAATGTCATGCGATTTTGTCCATGGCCATGGAAGCAAATCCTCCTTCTCGTGATCCTCTTGGGCTTCTCCGGTTATATAAGATTCATGCGGATTCCCTCTACTTCTGGAGACGGGCTCTCACCGTGGTTGAGAGAAACTCACCTTGAACTCCTACCTCTTTGGTTCCAGATGGCACTCGCATATCTCCTTGCCAGAGCTGCACCGTCAGTAGGCATTGCCCAGGGGACTGTCGTTGGCACGGTCTTGACCGACACTTCATTGCCTCGCCCAGTTGAAGCTTTCCTGGGAGTCCCGTATGGCCAACCACCAGCGGGCCAGGCCAGATTCACGCGTGCGCAGCCAGTGAATCCGTCCAAGGCGGTCATTGACGCCTCGAAGTATGGCAAAAGGTACTAGACACATCTCCTACAATTGTGACAACATACATGTCTATCTGTCGGCTTCATGAGTGCGTTTGCTTACTGGCTATTGCTAGATGTCCCGCCGGGCCTCTAAATGACAATGACTGGAGTGAGGACTGTCTGAACTTGAATCTTTTTCGACCAAAGGACAGACCTCAGAATAGTAAACTACCAGTTGCGATTTACATCCACGGTGGAGCTTTCAATGGCGGAGCTGGTGCGCCCCCTTTGCTTCTTGGGATGACTGGAAAATCGCTTCGTTCGCGTATCCCCATATTGATGATGCCTTTAGGAAGATATCACAGTTCAGCAGACATGCTGTCATGGTCTGAAGAGCCTTTCATTATTGTGAATTTTAACTATCGGTGTGTTACCCTTTCCGTTTCATACTAGCACTGCATCAAGTAACTCACCTTATTTATTATCACAGACTTGGAGCTTTTGGATTTCTCCCATCCAATGTGACTGCCAAAGAGCACACGTTGAACTTGGGTCTGCATGACCAGATCCTCCTGTTTGAGTGGGTTCAGAAGAACGTAGGCGCTTTTGGCGGAGATCCGAATCAAGTAACGTTATTGGGACTCTCGGCTGGTGGTCATTCAGTACGATTTCTTCCCTTCTCACACTGAGATTGATCCATTGTCTAATTCATCTAGATCGGACATCATGTCATGCATGAAAACAAACCAAATAAGCTCTTCCACCGAGCAATGATCGAATCCGGCGCAACCACCGGTCGCGCCGTCTACCCTCCCACCAACCCCCTGCACGCACAGCAATTCCGAGAATTTCTAACCGAAACCGGCTGCTCCAACCTCCCCGACGACAAAATCCTCCCCTGCCTACGAAGCAAACCCGCTCTCGACGTCGCCCGCGTCTCCGAGACCATCTTCAACCGCTACGGCCCCTCCGACCGCTGGGCCTTCCAGCCCGTCATCGACGGAGAAATCATCAAAGACGCGCCCATCAAAAACTGGCAATCCGGCACCTGGAACAAGATCCCCATCCTCACGGGCTTCGCCACCCACGAAGGCGCCCCCTTCGTCCCCACCACCCTCGCCAAATCCGAAGACTTCACCGCCTTCTTCCACAACCTCATTCCCGCCATGCCCGCCTCCGACCTCGATCTCCTCAACCGGCTCTACCCAGATCCGCTCAAGGACCCGAATTCGCCCTACGCCGACCACCGCCCGATCCGCGTCGGCCCACAGTACAAACGCGCCACCGCGGCCTACGGCCAATTCGGCTACATCTGTCCCGTCCGACAGACGGCGCAGTTTGCGTCTGCGGGCCAGACGCCGCCCGTGTACCTGTACCACTGGGCGCTCAACAAGACGGTCCAGGGCGGTGCGAGCCATGGCGACCAGGGGGAGTACGAAGTGTACAGTGGCGGGGTGCGCAAGATTTCCGCGGCGCAGGAGCAAATCGCGGGGTTTCTGCATGCGTATTTTACGTCGTTTATTACGAAGGGTGATCCGAATGCGATCAAGGGGAAATATGCGAGTAGGCCGGCGTGGGGGCCGTTTCAGGCGAAGAGTGCGAAGAGTGTGATGTTGTTTGGGGAGGGGAACGATGAACGGGCTGGGGGAGGGCATGTTGGCGTTGCGGCTCAGATGGTGGATAATACGTTCGCTGAGAAGGAGTGCGAGTTTTGGTCGAGTAGGAGCCTTCTTACGGAGTCATGATTATGCAGTCATGATTATGAGGCCATGATTATGATGTGAATGAATCTGTCACTTTTTTTCGAGTCTTGAGTTCGTTAGCATGTTTATAGCAAATTGTTCGTGTTATGATTATTTTCATGTTAATAACCCCCCTGCCGTTTGATTGTCTATGTATTTAACAAGGTGCTACGCGCATGGTTGCTTGTGTGAGCAAGAATAAGAGCTGAAAATCTGGGTATGAACGAGCTTGACTTTCAGGCAATTGACAAGACACATATAGTCAAAGCCCCGTTACCTTTGGGGTTTCAAAATAGAACAGAGCTCCACCAATCGCCATCCGTCTCGAGATCATTGGCCTCTCCCGCCAGCAATATCTTGCCCAAGTTTATATCCACCAACTTTCTCCCACTCAACTTTCTGCCTCGTTATCGGCAACTGTCGACGTAACCCTTTGAACGCTCCCTCCGCAAGTCTACTGAAAGCTTCATTCAATTCTGCCTGATGCTCTCGTTCGGCGGCGGCGATGCGCTTCATAATCGCGTCTGCTGATGTGGACTGTATGGAGATTGAAACTGGTTTCGTGTTGCTTAGAGACACATTCCCATCTTCGTAGTAATGAACATCCACGTGGAGTTTGCCGGTGATTGTGCCCGGAGAGGAAACGGGAACATGGTAAACTGCCCGGTAGCGACCGTTCCAGAAGTTGTTGGGGGAGTATTTATTAGCAACCAAAAGTATTGTCAGGGACGAGTCATCATCAGTAGGGTAGACACCGTAGGAGCTGTTTGTGAAATGTTCTTGGGCGTGCGAAGATAGTACTTTTAAGAGAGATTTACTGCGATGCAGTGAGGTTAACCACGCTGTAAGATCAGTGAGCCGCGCTGTAGGACGAGAACATACATAAGATCTGAGTTTTGTGACTCGAGCGAATGGGATCTAGGGTCAGAACTGGTCTGTATTCTCTCGTTTAAATAAGTCAGAATAGAAAGTAAACTTTCCAGAAATTAAGCACAAACTCGCCTGAGTGATATGGTCGAACTCGAACGACGTCTGGCTTTCAGCGTCATAATATCTGCCGTCTCCTAACTTGTTATACGAGCTCACAATGACCTGCATCTCCCCAAAGTCTCAGATTCTCAGCACATCCCCACACACCAAGTGTTTTGTTCTCAATGATATAGCGGAGGGACTCGCACCTCTCGACTGCTTCCTGCTAACTTCGTCGTCGTCAATTGCGTCTCATTATATGTCCGAAATGCAGGCTCAAGCGAAGAGATGATATCGGGGCCATCTGCGGTAAGTGCTTTGATATCTATTCCGCTCCAACGACTCGATAGTTAGACCGTATAAGCTCCACTTTTCAGGCTGCGCAATTCTACCATCAATGGCAAGGCAGGGTTGGAGAGAGTAACGATCGGATCATGGATATGTACCTGCAACGACATCATGGAGCTGTAGATTGAATTAGCATTGCAATCGGAAAAGAAGTACCAGGAGGGGACATGGCCGTGGTCGTGCTAAACGTACCTCTCCAGGAGGGGCTCCCTCTACAAATGAGGAAGCAATTTCAACATTTGAAGGCATCTCCAGGGAATCGTCTGTATCACAGATTCTGTTGTACAAGGATAAATCAACGAAATATGTGCTTATTTGTGGGAGTCAACGACTTCGATGTGTTGTCTGTTGATGTTGAGATGCAGTTCCAAAATGCGGGGAGTGAAGAGATCGGTGGCTGACACACACAATTCAAACAACTACAGACTACATCCTATATACAAATCACAGGCAGACTTCTCCCTCGAATCCCTTTACAGCTTCTTTCACCAGGATAGCTTATGTGCATTTAATGAAGGTTACTGTGGCATATACTGAGAAAAGGCAAAAGTAAGAAGAAAGAAAAAAAAAGGACCTAGGACCAATTGTGCCTGCAGAAGCCTCTTGATCCGCCATTCATACTAACTATAGCTGCTCCTTTCCAGACATTCGAAAGTGCGTTACCTACACGATATCTGCCCTTACAGCTTGGCCATCATAGCCTTGATACCTGCCCAGCTCTCCTCACCGCTAGGGACAATCTGATCGGCTGGAAGAACGAATCCATAACGACCTTTGTCGCGCAGTTCAGGCGTGAAGCTAAGTTCGAAATGGTTAACATCAAAGGCCCAGTCGACACTGCCACCATTGACTGGATAGATGGTGTTGCAGATTGGGCCAGTCTCGAATGGAGTTCCGTGAACCTTTTGCAACGCCTCGGCAAATGTGTTCGCAAGGCTCATTTGCAGTTCATGGTTACTTGCTCGTCTGTTGCAGTCGTATCCGTATGCTAACCAGGAGGAGAGGATATCAGTAAGGCTCTAGGGGTCAATACAGGTACAGAGGCTTGTGGGCTACTTACGGATCATGAACAGTTGAGAGTACGAGTGCCAGTCGATATACATCTTGGCTCCCTGGGCCCTTGCGACAGATTGCATCTGGCTTATATGTGCCTGGACCTCAGGTGCGTCACCGGGCCTTTGTCCTGTTTTTGATTATCACAGTCAGTCTCAATTCGTTGGGGGAAAAAATTTGGCTATAATAGGGGCGACCTGCCTCTGAATGTTTCGTCGCATGGATTTGTCGACGAGCCACGTCCTTCCCACTGGTATGGGTAATTGCGGTTCAGGTCTGTTCCTACACAAGCTCTACCGGGAGGGTTCCTGCTAGGCTGACGATTCTTGCGCCATAGTCGATTTTGGACTTGAGTGAAGACGAAGCCTAGCTCAGCCACATCAGCGTTGTTCACGGCTCACAAGTCGCCGATTGACCTACCATCTGGATTGGTGATTGGGAAAATAAAGAAGTCGTATTTGTCAAGAAAGCTTTTGACATCGGGGGCGTTCCTCTGGGTCAGCAAGTTGTACGTAAGGTATTCGACAACCTGAAAGCATCCCGTGAGCAAAAGATCGCTACTGCATCTTCTCTGAAGCGAGAAACGGGGCTATGAAAGGGAAATGTTACCATAGTGGTAATCCATTCACGAGCATGGATTGTTCCATGCCAGACGATGGCGGGTTTGCCCTTGCCGGCGCTACCCCAGATGTGGATGCCCTGAATCGCGCGTCTCTCATACGAGTTGCCGGACGTGATGATTTCCGAGTTTGACGGGTGCTGTGCCTGCAGATCTCTGAGGAACTGAAGATGGTCATCGTAGCTATGGTAGCTATTGAACCATGTACTGTTGGCGGATCCCGCTGCCAAAAGAAAAGAGTCAGAACATCGCCATTTAGCGAGGTATTTTTTTTTGGCCCCCTGAGTTGGCCCAAATTGGAACCTCTCGTACCTTCATATGCACTGACAGTGGCACTTTCAGCGTCAATGGAAGCACCAAGGTCCTCATGCATGGTCTCGAGCGTAAGGCCGGCAGTAGCCTTCTCGAAAGCAGAGAGCTGTGCGGGCGAAACCACAACATCTGCGGCCGCTCCCACCTTGCTTGGGAATTTCCATGTGTTAAGCTTCAGCTCATTGATGAGACTAACAACCTTGGCATGATTCTCCTTTGCAGTGGGAATGCGGACGACCTTGTATCCATTGTATTCCGAGCCGAGGGACGGGGAAGACGGGAGAGATGCAGCGAAGGCCGCGGCCAAAAGTGCAGAAATCGCCAAAAGCGACTTCATGGTGTTGAAATTTGGTAACAAAGATCCAGACACAAAGGCCAATGCGATGATTCACACAACTACGGCTAACCTCTGCTCCTCGCGCCCGAAACTAATGGGAACAGTTGGGGAAGCAGCATTCGGTTTATAAGGATTCGAGAGCCCTCGCCGAAGCTTGAAGGGTTGCGTTCTATCCATGAGCAATAATATATCATCCTAGGATCAGCCATCAGATTGACAGTACTGTGTGTGCCTCATTTGGTGAGTTTACCGGAACACCATAGACTTCTGCAGGCTTGTTGATAGATGATGTTGCGCGAAAGCCTGGAAGGTGTGTGTGTTGCCGCCACGCATACCTGGTTTCCAACGGCATGGGTGCGTGGTGCATTGCAACCCTCGTCAGTGTTCCAAGACCAAATCCAACAGGGTTGATCTCTTCAGGCGATCTGGTTCCCTGGCCCCCATACCGCGGAAAGCCGTTAAGTGCGCGGGGAACTACGTGAACAGATTGTGCTTTGAGAACTACTCCAGTTGTTCTACTCCGTACGGATAGACGGTTTCTTGTTATTTTAACTTTCGATCGGGGGAAATCCAGTGAGGCGGGGATTGAGTTGTTAAAGTGAACTTCGCTGCCAGAAAAACCTGTGGCTTGACCAAAGCGATGACAATGGATTGGCAAGAAAATACTTCAGTGGAGGGCTACCAGACAGATTGCCTATTTCGGACAACCATCGCAACGACATCCTGGGGATGGCCGTCTCCACGTGTGGGCATATAGCCGAGAACCCCAGATTCAATTGACTTCTGGACCAGGGCCATTATTATCCTGTTGGCAACCTCGGAACAACAGAGAGGCATATAGTTCCTCAGTCGACAACTTGAATATGAAGGCTTGCCGATGACTACTACCACTGGCGGACAAAGAACCTGAAAAGAAAGCCTGAAAAGAAAGCGGGCCATGGTTACATCACATAGCGCACCGTGCTTATCTACTCACAGACTTTGCCAGCTTGGAGTCTGCAGATATATTCCCCTACAACAACTCCCTCCTCCAGACTCCAGAGTAGTAGTCGTGGTACTAGCAGTAAAGAGCAAACAGACTTTGGGAGTGGAGAGCGGTGCAATGAGGTTGAATGAGGGCCATGTCAAGGTGGGTTGCCTCCATCATCCATGACACCCTCTCTCTCCGCAACTAATAATAGCACCGTATTAATATAGTGGTACCGAGTGGTGAATGGGGCAAAGCATGAAGGAGAGATGAGGATTCTTCAAGTCCACGAAACTCTCCCTTGAGGTCCCAGGAGAATGGCGATGGCAACCCTTGTTTGTTTTGGGCTTCAGCTGAATGTTTTGGCGATGTTTGTATCCAAAACATCATATGAAGTGTGTAATTGTGTTTTGAAACAGAAATATGTATGTATCCATCACTACTTGCTGTGTAATACCTGCTGTAACGACATTGTTCCTGAAACTGAAATGAAAAGCTCCCTGACGTATAATTGGAATAATAACAAATACTTGGAAAAATAGCGTTGAAACCAGCCAGTGTTCGTGGTGCATTCTGGAAGAAAATTAAAATGTTTATGCTTAATTAGCCAATAGCGTTTATTAGTTAAAGATCCCTGTTCAGACGATCTTCGGGTCAGGTCATCCAGCGATCCGACTCGGTAACTTACTTTGTAACCAACTCAGGTGCCTGTAACTGAGCAGAAATACGACGTTTCGGAACAGCCTGCCACTCCCCTTTCTTCTTATTACCTGACTCGATAGCAGGTGTGGCATGATGGCCTCATGAAAAAGCAATATGAAGAGGAAGAAGAATTCACCTTCATGATTTGTTGATCCCGCAGTTGCACGCTCTACTTAGTAGTTAGCGTGTAGTCAAAAGGCCACTCCGCATGATGCTGCAGATCAGTGCATAAAACAAATCCATCCCCGCAAATAACCTCCAAACTAAGAGTTTCTTGGGATCACTTATGAGTATAGAGTGGTTTGGGCATCCAGAGGCGCACACTGGTGACTGCACGTCTCGTAACTTTTGAAGTTCGGTTCCAGAGTGTTGAGCCGGAATCTGACTCTCTGCCCTGAAGTCTGTTTCGAGCTTTCTCGAATACGTCCCTGTCGATGATCTCCAAACGTCCCCTGGAGAAATGAGAGTCCGAAACGAGCCGTGACCAGGGGTTCCTGGATTCTGACCTCTTAGCAATGGCACTTGCAAAAGGGATTTTCATTGCTGTTGTCTTTTTTGGAGGAGATGGCATGCCCGGGGTGTGGCCTTGTGACATCCGTCTCCTTTGTGACCGGCATATCTTCACCAATAACGGGCTGATTTGGGGTGTCAGCAATGGGTGGCCCATCTCTAATTTGTTCGGTCATGTTAAGAATCACAATCCCAAAAGAGTGGAGTGACCAGGATTGAATGCGTATCTCTCCGCGTGCTAAGTGCAAACAAGTAGGTGCTTCATCGAACGGGATGATAACAATGCTCCTCAGTTGAGAAAAAAGCCCAAGGTACCGAAGCTGCTAGCTCAATGAAAGGACCACTGTCTCATGTGAATCTGCGTCAAGGTGAAGATGGGACCAAAAACGATAAAAGGATCGTCTTTCCTTCCCTCGACCACGAGGAAAGAAGAAAAATCAGAAAAGGCCCAAAAGCAAACCGGACATCAGCAGAGACTCGCCGTCGACTTGATCTTGCACAATGGGTTTCCTTGCTAAGTTTCTCCCCATCGCCCTGGCGGCTCTGTCCGTGAACGGAGCAGAGATCCTTTCCACTCCAGCCGGTGCTGAGACTGTGCCCAATGGCTACATCGTTGTGATGAAGGACGGCGTCTCGTCCCACGATTTCGACTCTCACCGTGATTGGGTTGCCAAAGTCCACCATGCGCGCCTCGCTCGTCGTGGTTCCACCAACGTCGGTGGAATGCGCCACAGCTATAACTTCGACTCTGGCATGAAGGGTTACGCTGGTACCTTTGATGAAGCGACAATCCGGGAGATTGCCAGCCGTGGTGATGTAATATTCCCGAAGCGTTCTGCACCTCGCAAGCATCTGTGGCTGACAATAACCACCATAACAGGTTGCATACGTCGAGCGAGACATCATGGTCAAGGCCTCCGCCCTCGAGACTCAGCGCAATCCTCCAACCTGGGGGCTTGGTCGTGTCTCTTCCAGACAGGCTGGTACCAAAGATTATTTCTATGACTCGACTGCCGGTCAGGGTGTCACTGCCTACATTGTTGATACCGGTATCGACATCAAGCACCCAGACTTCGGCGGACGTGCTGTCTGGGGTACCAACACCGTTGACACCATGGACCAGGATTGCAATGGCCATGGCACACACGTTTCTGGCACCGTCGGTGGTGCTACATACGGTCTCGCCAAGAAAGTGAACTTGGTTGCCGCCAAAGTTCTCGACTGCAGTGGAAGGGGAAGCAATTCTGGCGTGATCAAGGGTATGGAATGGGCCCAGAATGACGCTAAGAGGAAGAACGCCAGCGCCAAGTCTGTCATGAACATGAGTCTGGGAGGCGCTTTCTCCCGCGCTTCCAACCAAGCTGCCGCCGCCGTTGTCCAGTCGGGCATGTTCCTTGCCGTCGCCGCTGGTAACGACAACGTAAGTGCCACAGATTAGCAGTTAATGCGTACGCGCAAGATTTGGCTGACAACCGATCCAGAAAGATGCAAGCACTTTCTCCCCTGCCTCCGAACCCACCGTCT
This sequence comes from Emydomyces testavorans, assembly GCA_029449355.1. Taxonomy (NCBI): domain Eukaryota; kingdom Fungi; phylum Ascomycota; class Eurotiomycetes; order Onygenales; family Nannizziopsiaceae; genus Emydomyces; species Emydomyces testavorans. The sequence continues at coordinate 6,712,859 of CP120628.1, forward strand.
GTACCGCTGCCGCCTCCACCATTAATGACGGCAAGGCTTCCTTCTCCAACTTCGGATCTCTTAGTAGGTGTCTCCGAAATTTTGATCTCTGTCCACGATGAATAAGTAACGAAGCTAACAATCTCTGCGTATAGTCGATGTGTATGCTCCTGGCCTGGACATCGTCTCTGCCAAGCCCGGTGGTGGTTCTCAGTCCTTGTCCGGAACTTCCATGGCTTCTCCTCACGTCTGCGGTCTGGGTGCCTACCTCATTAGCCTTGGTGGTCCTTCCGGTGGCGCTCTCTGCGACCGCATCAAGCAGATGGCCAATGCTTCTATCAAGAACCCTGGCAGCTCTACTACCAACAAGGTCATCTATAACGGCAGTGGTAAATAAATGCCTTGATATAAAAACACTGGAGAATCGGCTTCAAGAAGCAACATGAGGCCTAAACAATAATTTCTTCTCACTCACTCAATAGAATAAAGCTGTACATATTGAATACATTTACCTTTTTTCTTCATCTCGTTTTGGTGCCTCAAAATACTTTTCGTCTCCAATCCGCATGGTGCTCTGTAGTTCATAACGTTCAACACTAGGTCAGCATCGACAGGCCTCTAGCAACAGATCTCAACAACCAGAGTGGTGAGTATCAGAATGCAGTCTTCAACAGCAGAAGTAAGTAGCCATCCAGGCACGACAGTGGAGATGCCATAATGGAATCCCAGAAAATTATTCTACTGTAACCGCTATTTAGCTATGCAACTACACAGGAGTTGTTTGTTGGAGTGGACACACACTCTGTTAAAACTTGAAAGTGGTTATGATGTACATTATCCACACTCATACCTACACATCTCATAAACCCATCTGATTTTTTAAAAACACCATATCTTCCTCTGAAGGCGGTCTCATCATCCACTCATCTTGGATGAGTTCATATGAATTGGCCCTCACTTCTGGATCCCAGGTTAGTATCTTGCGTATGAACCTGAGAAACTGGTATTTTTCCTCGCCGGGTGGGATTGTGGTGACAAAGTCTTCAAAGGAAGTTTTCGGAATGGGCGGCTCAGACGCCCAGTTGCCTATATAGAATAGAAACCTGAGTAAGTTTCTTAAAGGCTAAAGATAAAGGCAGACTTACCCTGTTCATCAAAATATGTTGAAAAGAGTGGGCTTTTTCGAAGCATCTCCAGCGGTGGAGGACCAAGATATCCAATATACTGGGCTAGTGCCAATGGAAGAACATATTGATTGTTAACCCGATCAATGGGGTTGAATAGATTCTTCCCTTCCAGGAGCTCAAGTGTCTGATTGTTTTGGCCTCGAGTTAGACATACTATTACACAGTGTATGTGGTTCATGTCTAGTGGTACTTACCATGACACCAATCGACCACACATCAACAGGATAGCTCCAAGGCAGGCCCAAGAGGACCTCTGGTGCTCTATATAAATCAGACATCCACCAATCCTGGTTAGTCTGTTCTTCTGCTAGTCGCATTTGTCCAAAATCAGTAAGGACTGGGAGGCCTGAAAGCTCCAACTTAGTTTCTCGAGTCCTGTAAACAGGCGCAGCTCCATGAGTTGTGATTATAGGGACACTAGGATCCCGCGACTCTTGATCCTCAATGTCCTTGAGGCTGCTATCTTCCTCAAGTTGCATCAGAACATTCTGAGGTGAAATATCTGCTCAAAGTATGGTGAGTGGGTAGATACAAAAGACTTTCATTTGCTTGAACCTACCAGTATGTATGACACCACAGGTTGAATGAAACCAGTTGACAGAAAACCACAAGCGGTGTATGATGGATTTCACAAGAAGCTTGGGCAGGATGCCGTTTGGAAATATCTCCTGTAACACGCGAATACTCTGGCCTTGGGGTTTTGAGGCGATGCAGTAGTGTCCATCAATTTCAAAGATATCATCTGCAAGACGTGTAAAGCCCACTCCGGGAAGGTCACGTTGATCCGTGTCAGCGAATCTCTTCAAACGCCGCAGCATATTGATCTCGTTAAGGGTTGGGGAAGATTCGGTATCTTGGCTAACACACACTTTGAGTGAAGTGTATTGCTTTGCCCTATAGAGTGAGTGGGTCAATACTAGTATTCCCAGCAATCTTTCTTAGAAATGGATGGGATTTGCAAACCTCTGGTCCCAGGCAAGCCAGACAGTGGAATACGCGCCATATCCAAGCTTTGCAATAACCCGGTACTGGTCTTTGAACACCTCGCCAATTCTGACGGGGTAGTAATGCCTTTCATGATACCGCGGCAAGCTCTGTTCTTCAATTGCTTCTCCAACAGGCATTGTGTGATTTGGTCGACAAAACGTCAGAGGAACTTGCAGGAAACGTGGTTGTGTGAATCGCTGAAGCAATCCAGTGAGAAGACGCATTTTGGAAACGATTGATTGATGTCGTCTCACCAGAATAGGAGATGACTCCTTTGTGTTGCCTGTTGTTGTGTTGTTATGTTTTGGGACAAGATCAAAGAAAAGAAAAGTGGATCCGCCTGAATTTTTGAGTTTTTTAATGCCAGTCTCAGTGTACAGCCCCCTACCCCTAGATAACGTTATTTCGGTACTTCTATTAATAGTAAATCTAACCTAATCTGGTATAGCGAGTAGACTCGGCAAGCGAGAAAAATGCCAAGAATATACAACCCAAATAACGTTATTTAGGGGTAGGGGGCTGTACATATGTACTCTGTACTGTGTAACTACTGTACATTATGCTTCTTGGATAGTTAATCTTTCTAGATCCTTCCAATCTTTGATTGGCTAAATGGTTGAAATTTGCATTTCTCACCAGTAAAAGTAAAATTCAACGGTTGGAGCTATTACTAACTACTGTACGGAGTAGTTAGCTGGTGCCAAGCCTTGGTGGCAAATTTCATCTGCTTACTGTGTACTCCGTATGGAGTAGTTACTCCGTACGGAGTACACAGCAGGCCTAACTTGCGCTGTAGCCTACTGGTATTCCTTTCCTTTGCTTTCTTTTCTTTTCTGTTCATCTTTTTTTGGAACGCCTCGCGGCGCTTAGATATAAAAGTTTCCTAAATCTTTATGCGAGAAACCCTGCTAGCCAACAAGTGGCCCGAATTGTCTGGTTTGTGAAATGACGAGGCGCCTTGTCCCTTGGTCACCGGGATTCAAAAGGCCCTCAGTCCTTCGCGCTTTCGGATCTGCCTTGGGACCAGAACGTCCTGGTCCAATGCCCTGCAATACTCCTGGGCGAGGCGTCTCTACGCTAGTATTTGGGACTGCGCCGTTCGTCGGGAACCCGTACAGATGGCGCCTTTTCGTCTGGCCTGAAACTAAGCTGCCTCAAAGCATGGCAGGATATGACCTATCCGTTGGTGATGGATGCATTTCGGGGTCAGCGCGTCACTCCGCCGCCTGGCAATGCCCAAAGCAGCTTTCGCAGCCTCAGCGCCTATGAGCCGTCAGAACTACATATAAAGAGGGGTATGGACTGCACTTCAGAGTGTCAGTAACTATCTTCCTCAATATTACTCCACTTCCTGGTTATTTTGTGGAAAGAACATCCCGAGATTCCCACTATGGCGACGAGCAGGATCCACGCTGCCACAGCACAGTTGCTGATCGGAGTTCCCCTCCAGTTCAGAAACCTCATCTACCAAATCGCCGCTGGAACGAATCCCCATGTTAGTGTGTAGTGCTCCTTTATATCTTGATTCATGGCTGATATTCTTGCAGGTGCAATTTCCCTTCCAGGAGGTTAAAGTGATCCGGTAAGGCAGATACAGGAGTGCCACACCATCCTTTCAGTTGATAACTAGATTGCTATAGAGGCACGCGCCCGCATCCGCCCAACACTGATCACCAGGAAGTCCGCAACTCGATCACGCTTCAGTTCAATGGTGCTCCCGGGGGTCCGATTGTTGCGCACCTCTTCAATGATGGAACCATCAAAACTTCCCGTGAGATGCATGACGAGAACAATCGACGGGCGGCTGAAGAAGCGAGGTTGATTACCGAAGAAAACAAATTCCCTGCACTTCAACAGACAGCTGCACGAAAACAAGCTGAAACAAGAATGATGTCGAGAATCTATGCTGTGAGGAATGATTCCTCATTGAGTGTTATTCAGAAACAGTTGGAGAAGGACAGTGCCCTGCAGGAGTATAGACTAGTTCTGCAGAGCCAGGCCCAGGCAAGAGCTGCGGCGGCCGCTGGGGCAGGGAAAACGCTTTGATTTCATTTCTTATTATAGGTTCAATTCAATTCTAGTATGAAAATCAGAGATGTAGTGGTTCTGATCACGCGATGACAGATTCAAGATCAACACCCCATGTTTAAACCTCAATAGCTCAACAGTCAAATAAGATATGTCAGTAAGATCTAAAATACTAGTAGACAAGCATCCGAGGTTTACTATGTCTCTAGGTCGCTAGGCGTGACCTCACCAGGTGCCCTTCCCAGTTGCTCCCAGGGGTGTCCAGGTAGGATATCAGTGGTAACCAGGATTCCAATGGTAATTGATAGTAGTCCAAGTGACTAGATTGGGGGGAGTGAGCAGCTCTGTAATTATGAAGCTCATTAGATTTCTAGTCTAGTAGCTGTCAGTAACTACTACCATACAGGAATATTGTAGGTCTGAGAAACGCCTGAGCAACGGTGGATCATGCGTTGCTTTGGAGAAACGGTTGATCCACGGTGGAAAAACCTTTGGCAACGCATGATCAACCGTTGCTTTACTTGATTGAGGTTGCTCAGTCCTACGATATTCAATTTCCAGTATGGTAGTAGCTCTCAAGCAGTGTGCTTACCAAATGCATTTGAATACCATACCAGAATCTCATAGGTCTGAGCAACTAGTAAGCAACTGTGGATTCACAGTTTCTGAAAACAGTACAGTTTTTCAATCATAAATTTTTGAACAACAGTGAATTCACAGTTTATTTACTGTAGCTTTTCAGATAAGATTTATTTTATATATACATTGCTGATTTTGAAATCTATATTACTGAAAAACATGAATTTGACAGAAATACTTTTAATAAAAACAACATTCAGTTAATTTAAACAATATTTAATTAATTTAAACAATATTTTGTTGATTCAGATAACATTGTGTTGATTCAGACAATAAATAATACAGCAATCTAATCAGTTAAGAAACTCTGACAGTAGAATTCAACTTACTGTCATGTTAAGCTTACTAAATTGCTTCTGATATAGTGTAGTCATATACTGTGTATATAATCTCTCATCTCTGATCTTCTATCTTTCTGAAGATCAGCAATGAGCTTTATTATCTCAATATCATATTGATACTGAGTTATTTACATTATTTCATCAATTTATTTGTATATATAATGTTTATAACTTGATATATTGTTCTAATTGCTATTTATTATATAACATTCTTACAGTTCTCATCATTTTCTAAACTGAAAAACAATTCATCAGATTATCAGATTTTTTTCTTATTAATTTCATTAATTATTTCAATTTTATACTTTTCATGATAATTAACTTCAAATTTGATATCATGTTTAATAATATTTCTTACAAAACTCAATGTGATAAAGTTCATGAAAAAAACTTTTCTTCAGTTAAAGTGACAATTATATCAGATTCTCTAAACAATAATATTGTTGAGCTGATTGTGCAGTCTCAACTAATAAACATCAGAAAATTCTTAATTATGACTGAAAACAATATTATTGCTGAAGATAAATACAAAATTAAATGTTTTAAACTTGAAAAGTAATTACTTGAACAGCAAAATGAAATAAACAATCTTAATAAAGTAATTCAAATACTAAAGAACAAAAAAACAGTGCTTTAAGTTTGAATATATTTACATCAGATATTTCAACTCTAATATTTTTCATCATAATTAATATAATAAAAATACTCTCATGAAAATTTGATAAAAAATTCACAACTTGTTATTTTAAAAAACTGAAAGACTTTATGGTGAGTACAGAAGCTTTTTATAATTATTATAAAAACTTTTTTAAAAAATAATTAAATTATAAAATTTTTAAAGTAATCTTGCATTTCAACAGCAAATTGCTCATTAAATAAAATTATTTTAATATAAATAATAATAATTAATTATTTACTTGAGAAGAATTTAAAAATTAACTGAAATGACAAGTTATGAATTCTGAAAAAGTTTTATGTAATGTTGATTATTAATATTTAAAGTTTAAACAGTATGAAATTTATCAATTTGTTCAATATTTCATAATAATTTTAAAAAGCATTTTAAAACAAATTTGTGAGCAATACACTGAAAATCAGCATAAAAAATATATTTATTTAAAAATATTATTTAAAATCTGTATGAAATTTGACAAGTATGTTGATAAATATGAAAATATAAAATACAAAACTTTTATATTTTATTTAACACAGACTGAAGATAATTTATCTGACAAAATCAACAAGTTTTAAAAAAAATACAAAATTTGAGAAATTTAAATTAAAACAATGTGAACTGCTTCAGTTTTAAAAACTGATTTTGAAAAAAATCAGAAAATAACAACAATAATTTACATAATTTTTTAAATGACAATAAAAAACAAAAAACTGAATATAAAAAATACTTATATTGTGAAAAAAAACACTCTTCTGATAGTTGTCAAAAAAAAATAAAAATATAAAAATAAACAGCAAAAAATATTAAAAAACTTTAAAAAAAATTATTAATACTGCAATAATTCTTGAAGTTTGCAAACAGTAGTAAAGTTTTTTATTTTTCATCATAATTATGAAAATTTCAACAGTTAAAAATTCAAAAAATATTATAATTTTAGTGAATTCAGAAGTTAAAGTCAATTTTATTAATCATATTCATTTTTAAATAAAAATTAATGATTTAAAAAATAAATCTCACAAGTCAAAAATAATGAAAGTTATTAATAATTACATAAAGTTAATTATTAATAAAGTTAATTAACTTTCAGATTGAATCAGATTCTAAAAAAAATTTGTTTGTTTAAATAAAGTTTAGAGTCTTGAGAAGTTGATTTTTATCTGTCTGTGACTTCTAGAACTTGAATAAAATTTGATTTTACTAGTTCATCAAGACTGAATATAGTGTCAAGCTGAACAGAATCTGACTTTATTATTTATAATGTGCTTGCTTATTCTAAATATAAAAAAACACTAAGCTAAATACAGTTAATATTTAAATTTTTAAGTTTATAGTGTTAACATTAAAGCAGTTATTATCATGTAGTTACACATAACACTATAATGCAAGTACAGAACTACATATTAATAATTACATATAACATAATTTAAGTAGTGAGTCATCAACAACAGTCATTTAAATCTAACTTAAGTTAAATTTAAAATGTTATTAACAAAATACATATAAATATAGTAGATTAATGTTAAGCAATTGCTGTTAATACATTATGCAATATATCTAGTCTTAATACTTAGTATCTTGCTTTATCAATACAATACTGATTAACAAATTGACAGTGTATACAATACATTTTTAAATGAGATTTTTCTTACAAATCAGAAAAAGTTAAAATTAAATAATTTCAATAATATATTTTCAAATAAAGTTTTTGTTGTTAATCAGAAAAAGTTAAAATCAGTTTATCTAAATTGATGAATTTTAATTTATGTAAAAAAAATAATATAAATATTATTTTTCAACTCAAAATTTTTATTTTTTTTTAATTTCACAAGTATTTTGATCAGATTCAGTGAAGAATTAAATTGAAAATTAAAAAAATTAAAATTATAATTCTGTGAATATTTGAACATTTCAAATCTAACTTAAATTAAATTTAGCAGCAGCATCAAATCATTTGTTTAGAAGAGAGATAAAAATTTAATAAAAAATTTTAATTTAAATTAAAATTATATCTCAACAAACTAAATAAATTCTGTTTTTCAAAACTGCAGACAAGCAATTAATAAAAAAAATAATTACATTCAATACAGATCTGAATTGACAGAACAACAATACAATATCATCAAAATAAAAAAATTAAAATATTACATTTAAACAAGCAGAAAAAGTCATCATGATGATGAATAATATTAATAAGCAGTACATTGTTTATGTATATATAAAAACTGTATTGATCAACATGCAAGTTTTGAATATTCAGTAATTTAATATTAAAAAATACAATCAAGTTGTGAATATAAATCATGTAATGAATTTCATAAAAATTTTTGATATTGAAATTTGATAATATGTCATGAAAACTTGCATTAAGATTAGTGTGAATAGAAATATATTTGAATTTATATTGCAGAAAATGATAAACAATGAAATTGATAAATTTAAGTAAATCAGTTATTTAGCAATTATATATGAGATTGATGAGCAAATGTTTGTCATTTTATTATAATTAAATAAAAACTCAAATGTGCTGCAACTGATTTTAAATGCAGACAATCATTGAAAAATTGTCTTAAAAAAGATACTTGAGAAGTGACAAACAATTAAACAATGTATAAATAACAAAATATAAGAATAGAATAAAGAAATCTATTCAGTTGGTATATAAAGTAGATGTGAAATGAGTCATGACTACTATTCACTTAATCAATAAAAAATCAATAAGCAAAGAATATAGTTGTTTGGCAAAAGAGATTGCCACTGATTCTCTCAATGAAGAGGGAAATCAGTGTGTTATTTATATGTATGTTATGCTCACTAAAGCTAACCAAATTAAGACTAGTTACATTTGAGAAAAGAGGCAGTGTTAGCTTTTGTGAAGCTTACAGCTGAAGTCTTACACAAAATTAATTATTTAGCAATTTTAATTTAAGTTAGAACAAGAAAAGTGACATTAATACTTACTGACATTCAATTTCAATGTAGAAATATTTTTAAACAGTAAATTTTTTTAATTATTAAATTATATCTGATAATTTTGATGCACAGTATGCATTGTGATCAAATAAAGTTAATGTGTATCAAATAAATTCAAATGAAGATATGTTTTTTCATATTGTAAGTGCATGAAAGAGAAAAAATATTAATCAGCAAACAAAATTATTGAGTTTCAACAAGTAATTAAAGAAATAAATATATCAGAATTTTGAAATGAATATAAAATACTCTGCAACATGACTTGCATGTTTAAAAAATTTAATATATTATGAAATGTTTTTTCAACATATGATCACAAATTATGATTGTCAGTATTTTAATATTACATTGATTGAAAAAATAATAAACTCTCAATTAAATAAAATAAGTAATGATCTACATTTTTCAAAAATTTTTATTAATTTATAAAAATTCTAACTTAAGTTAGATTTAAAAAATTAAATTTAATAATTTTTATCAATCATTCTGAATAATTTTTAATCAAGCTGTGTCAAAATTACAATACAGTAATTTTCAGTTTTTTTAAATTTTAAATTATTATTCACTGACACTGAGCTCTAACTGTTATTTTATTTCATAAAAAATAATTATATTAATAGTTGTCTGAAAAAAATCTTTGCAGTTTTTTTTAAGTATTTTAATATATATTCATTTTTCTGTTTGTTAATTTCACTATTGTGAAAGCAGATTATTTATAACATCTGAAGATCAGAATTTTTAATATTACTAAATAACAAAAATTATAACAAAATGTTTATATTGTTGATACAAAATGAGTAATTATTCACACATTTATTGTCTCAGTGATCAATATTCATTCATGTTGTAAATAAAATTTGTGAATTTATTAGATGAGTACTACAACATGTGATTTTTTGATACTATTCAGTATGAAAATATTCTCAGTCAGCAAGTAAAAAATTATGACATTTTACATGAACAAAAATCATGAAATTATTGTTTTTCAAAAATCATAATACAAACAAAAATAATCTGTCAGAAATAATATTAATAAATAATACAAAATTTTTAATTGTGAGCACTGAATTAAATACTTTTTTTATTACTTCAAGTATTAAAATAAATATATAAACTGTTAATATAAATTTTGAAACTGTGATAAAATTTATTGAAAAAATGTAAAATTTTATTAAATATTTTGAAACTGATTTTAATATTTCTGCATTTCAAAATTTGATATATACATTATATTTTAAAATCTAACTTAAGTTAAATTTTAAAACTGACACTGAATACAGAATACTGTTTCAAAAAAAGTAATTATAACTGCTGAAATCTCAACTACTAGTGAGAAAATTAAAAAGTATTGATTGAGATTTGATTATAAACATTGACAAAAAATACTAATTTTGTATATTTATAGTGTTGAACTTCTCTTTAAAAATATAATAAAATACTACAATGAATATAATCTGATATGTTTTTTTATTTGTTCAGATTATATTATTTAATGAAATATTAATTCTGAAATATTAAAGTGTGATAAAAATCTTGTATTATAAACTTCATGAAGCAGTGTATTGACAGTTTTTTAATACTGTTTGAATTATGAATTGATTTTGATTGAGCTGCTGTCTCATCAATTTTATTATAATAAATTAATTATGCAAGAAAGTGTATTCAGAGTTCTCTGAATGTATTTTCATCTGAAAATCATCATTTTAAATTTATTTTAATATAAATTCATTGTGTTAAAGCATCAAACAAAATTGTTCAATAATAATAAATATATTGCTGAAAGTATAATAAATCAAAATTTAATTTAAATTAGATTCAGAATTTTTCTTTGATTAAAACTAATTAAGTCTGAATCAATCAACAAAATGAATATTATTACATTTTTATACTACTCACAAAGTACTCAAAAATACTGATCAATGTTGAGTGATCATCAAATTTCAATAATATATATAAGAATTTAGTTCAATTTACACTTCAAAGACAATCAGACAATAATTTTGAATAAAATTATATTTATCTAGAAATTAATCTAACAAAAACAACTGTGACAAATTTGACAAAAATAATTCACAAGACAAAAAAAAACAATAATGATAATAATATTAATGAGAAAGAAATTTATAATGAAAATCTCAATCAAACTGAAACTAGACTTGATTAATGAATTTGTTAAATTTTTAATTAGTTCAATCTGATTCTGCTTAAAATCTGTTTAGAACAGACAAAATTCTTTAGATTTGACTGCTGAAATGAATAAAATCTGAATATCTGAAATTTGAAAATTCATCAGATAAATTCAATTCTGATTATATAAAGCTTAGCAGATTAATTTAAACTTTGTAAAGTCTGTATAAATCTAAAATTATCACTCAACTTTCTATATTTAAAATCTATACTTTTATAACTGATGTCTAATTTTTATAATTATTGCTTATTATCATGTAAATCTTTATAATTACTGCTTATTATCACATACTGACTGCTACAGACTGCTTGCAGACTTCAACAAACAGCAGCAAATCTGATTAAGATTTTACACTAGATACTATTAAGTATAATTTCAGAAAACTTGATGCTGAATGAATTTAACAGATAAACTCATGTTTGAATTCACTGATTTGTGAAACAAACAGAGTCTGAAGCTTTAAATTCTAAAAACTCTAGCAATCAGTCAGCATTCTTCACAGATCTGATTCAATTCTGAAGTTGATCAAGTCTAACTGAAACTGCAACTTAAACTAGTTCTCAGACTTTATTACAAATACTGCAATTGAAATTTTTCAGAATATTAATTACAAAATCTTAATCAGCAAAGTTATTCAAATGAAAAGTTACTGAAACTGTGAATAAAACTTACATTATTAAAAAAATCAAACAAATTTCAGTCAAATTCAAATAAACTGAAAGCTGAATTGTTCATATGTAAAATTATTAAAAGTTTAAATTAAATAATTGCAAAATACAGATAAAGAGTTAATTTGACTGATGCAGCAAATGCAATCTAATTTAAATTAAATTTAACTTTCTTGATAAAAGAGAATTTTTCACAGAAATAACAATAAGTATTAAATGTTTACAATAATTAAATTAATAATTTGATTATTATTGTGTATTGATAGATAGAGATTCTGATGAAAATTCACTCAGATGTAATTTAAAAAATCTAACTTAAATTAAATTTTAAATATTTCTTGTTACTATTAATAAACAGAAATTCTGATGAAAACAATGATGAAAACTTATTCAGATACAATTTAACTTAAATTAAATTGTGGATATTTCATACAAGTTTGACAACAATAAACATCAAAAATTGCCAGTGACAATTCAGTTTACATTTTATTAATTTTTTAATAAATTTTTTTTATTATTATCAAATTTGAGTACTACTTTTTTTTCATTATAAATTGTTTTTGCTTCTCAAATTCTTCAAATTTTTTATATGTGTTTTGCTGAATACAAGTAATTATGCTTTTCTCACTGTCTGAATCATTTCAGCAATTTAATATTTCACATTTGATAAAAAATATTATTATATTAAATTTTTTTATATTAAAATCAACTTTATTTAATTTTATTTCTTCTACTTCAGCTTTTCAATTTCAGTTAAATACATCAGTTTTTTCATTTAATACTCAATCAGTTTCATCTGAAAGTTTTGAGTTACTAAATCAGTCAAAAAAATCTGATGTATTTTTTATAATGATGAGCAATCAGTTATATTTTTTAATTAATGATGTACTACTTCATTCTCACAGAAACTTGCTGCTTGAAATAAAACATTTTTATGAAACTCAAGTTGTTGATTCATCAAAACATGAAAGTATTTTAAAAAAATAATTCTTTATATTGATAATTATTTAAAAGTATGATGTATTTACTGTGAAAATTTTTTAGAGCATCTGCAAGTGAAAAATTATAAAATTAATTCAATAAAAAAACATGCTAGCACAACAGATAATAAAATTTTTTAATATATAAAAAAAATTCAGATTTTAAGAAAATACTTCTGCAGAATGAAAAAATTTGAAAACTTTTTCATTTTAATTTTAATTTAAGTTAGAATCAAAAACTGACAATATTCATCAGAATCAGCATAAATTTATATTAATTTAAAAAAATATTAAAATGCAGCTCATATATTTTGTAATTGTAATTTAATTTTCATTTTAAATTGTTGAACATACACAATTTCAACATTTTCTTCACATTATTTCTAATAACAAGTTATTAAAGATTTTAAAACAACAGATTATTCAGTAATAATTAATAACTTTTACAACTGAATCAGTCACATTTATACTTCAGTGTTTTTTTGTTGACTTTAAAATTGTAATTACTTGTGATTGTTAATTAAATTTAATACAATATTTATTTCTGAAAGTTGTAGACTTCTTCATTAATAATAATTAAAAATTTTAACAAGTATTACTTGAGTTTGAATCATATAATAAAAATTACAAGAATGTCATTTTAACAGATTAAATTCTATCAGCTTTAACAATTTATAAATCTTTTAATCAAATTATGTTAATTACAACTGACAATGTTTCAAACAACAATACATTGACAAAAGAATTAACTCATGATTTACTGAAAAAAAATATACTTTAAAATATGTTGAATTTGACATTACAACACATTTTTAATACACATCAGTATATTTCATATTTGACACATGTTATTCAGCTAGTTGTTAATGCATTTTTAAACTTCATGAAAATTTCAGCATTCAATGATGAAATTGAGAAAAATTGAAATAATGAAAATCAGCATCTGCAAAGTTAATTAAGTATTTCATAAATTTTTATGAAAATAAATATACTCACACACTGATTGTCATTAATGATATATTATATTTTAATTTTAATTTAAGTTGAAATCTGCTGATGATCTTGTTACACACTTCTAGATTTGAAAACTAATATATTATGTAAATGTTAGTTCACAACAGTAATTGATATTTTGAGAATTACAATATAATTTATCATAAAATGTACTGTCAAAAAATTCAATTCTGTTGCTGTAAGATTACCAGACACACTGAAATTTAACATTTTTAATTCTGAAATGTGCTTTTTGTTTATAAAATACAATGAATAAATTTATCAAAATTATGATACAACAGTATGTGCACAACTTTAACTCACTAATAAGAATTGAAAGTAGATAAAATATTTTATTCAAATCATTTATTTTTTTATACATTTACTGCTAGTTTCTTCAATGTGTAAAATTCAAGTATATATATAATGTTCACAATATACAACATTTTATTTGATTATATTAATGCTTCATGATGACAATTTATCTTAAAAACTACATAATGAAAATGTGAATTGAAAAATCATCTTGTTACAGTATATAAAAAACTGTGAATTTATTATACAAAAACATACAATAAATATAATTATCTCTATATTATGAAAACAATTCTTAATTCAAATATAAAGCATCATGAATTTGAAAAAAAAATTTGAAAAAATAATAATGCTAACTGATATACTGAATATGAAGTAGTTTTTTGAAAATTATATTTATATTATATCTAAATAATATTCACACAATTACAAAGTCAATTATTTCAGTCTTAATCTTGCAAGCAGAATTTGTTTTCACAAATTATTATGTCAATAATTTATTTAATATATAATACAAAAAAATTTTAATGTAATTCTGATGAATTACAAAAATAAAATGATTCTGAAAAGCTGAATACTTATTTTGCTGAAGATAATATTTGTTTTATACATTTGAAAATCATTATAATTTTCATTTTTACAATTCTAATTTAAGTTGAATTTAGAAATATATTATAATGTAAATTTTTTAACTTATTGATTAAATAATACTGCTTAATTTTCAGTTCTTGTCTAAATTACTCATGATGTACTTGCAGTTTCAGCAAGTGAAGTTGAAATAAAAATTTTTTTCAAAATTTTTTATAATATTTGTCATTATCATTATTCATATTTAACTTTAAGTATAATAAAAACAACAATACTTCAGCTTGTTAGTGATGATTTTAAGTTTAAGAAAAATTTTCACTGAAATTCAGACAGTGAAAATGAACTGAAGAATGACATTTCTGAATTGACACAAAATAATAATGTAAATAATGATTTTTCAAAATTGTTTTGTTATATTTCTGATGACAGTATGATACTCAAGTTCAATGATGATAAATTAAATATTTCTCAACAACAATATTTTTTCACACAAGAACAAGAACAAACATCACATCAATATTAAAAATAAAAATAATTAGCACAAAAATTTCTGAAGAAGAATGATAATAAATTATTTGTGCAATTTGTAAGACAATCTTAACAGTTTTAAAAATTACAAGTAAAAGTAATTTTTTAATTATAATCTGTTAAGTCATTTAATGTTGATGATTATGTAAAAATTAAATGTTGTATCATATAATAATAAAAATTTGTTGATCATTCAAAAAATATTAAATACTGATAATGTATTAGACTTATTGCTTTTGTGTGATGTGACAGATTATAAATTAATAATAAAAAAATAATCTCACTTTGTAAAGTATATGTTTTTGATTTTAATTTAGATTAAAATTATAATATTGTTTTTTATTCTAATATCACAATCTGTACTTTATAATTTATGAAAAATTTTTTTAATATTACTGTTTTGTAGCTTGACTGCTACTAGCAAATTACTTTCAGATAATTGAATTTGAACATTTGTTCAATAATTCACTTTAATTTTACTAATATTAAATAATTAGAATTGAATCTGTCTGACAAATTTCTGAGTTCACAAGTTATAGATTTTGCTTTATTTGCTGAGTAGATTTTGAGAACTTGTCTATCTGAATTGAATCAACAAACAAATCAGATCAAATTAAACTTAAGTTTACAGAATTTGATAATCAATTCTAATTATTAAATTTTATAAATCTGAGTCTGATTCAGTTTGACTCACTTATTAATTCAGTTTGTCTGAATGAGTTCTCAAAAGCTATCTGATGAATAGAGCAGAGTTTAAAATTTGTAGATCTGAAAATTTGTCAGATAAATTCAACTCTGATTATTTAAAATTTATAAAGTTTATATAAAATTTATAAGTTTTAAATTATCACTTAATTTTTTATATTTGAGATTTAAACTTTTATAATTATCACTTATTATCACATAAATCTCTATAGTTATTGCTTATTATTATGTAAATTTTTATAATTATTGCTTATTATTAGACTTGACCAACTTCAAAATCAGATCAGATCTGTGAAGAATGCTGATCAGTCACTAGAATTTTTAGAATTTAAAGCTTCAGACTTTGTCTGTCTTACAGATCAGTGAGTTCAGACACAGATTTATCTGTGAAATTTGTCAAGTGCAGCAAAGCATCAAGCTCTCTGAAGTTATATTTAATAACATCTAGTATAAAATCTCTTTCAGATCTGCTGCTGTCTGTTGCAGTCTGTAGCAGTCTGTAAGCTGTTTGTTGCAGTTTGTAAGCAACTTATAGCAGCAGTTTATGCAATAATAAACAATAATTATAGAGATTTAGATTCTAAATATAGAGAATTGAGTGATAATTTTAGATCTATACAAACTCTACAAAGCTTAAATCAACTCATTAAGTTTTATATAATCAGAATTGAATTTATCTGACAGATTTCTGAGTTTCAGACACTCAGATTTTATTTATTTTGACAGTCAGATCTAAAGAGCTTTGCTCATTTTAAACAAATTTTGAGCAGAGTCAGATCAGACTGATTAAAAGTTTGACAGATTTGTTGATCAAGTTTACTTATTATCACATAAACTGCTGCTTCAGACTGCTGATGAGCAGCAGCAGATCAGATTGAGACTCTACACTAAGCATCATTAAGTATAATTTCAGAGATTTTGACACTTGATAAATGTTTAAGTCAGACTCTGTCTGAACTCTATATGTCTGTGAATAGAGCAGAATTTGATTTTTTTAGACTTTAAACTTTATTCAGAGAAACAAATTTTTTTTAGAATCTGATTCAATTCAAAAATTGATCAACTCTACATCAGTTTTCATATTCAAAACTTTGTCAGCTGAGTGCAGATTATGAAAAAGTTCTTGATACTGAAAAAAAATATGAATGACATTGACAAGTAATTAAATTTAAAAATATCATTATAAGTAAAATATTTCAAGTGAGAATACTTTCATCTTTTCTATTATAATGAGAGTAAATCTTACATGATGTACATTTATGAACAACTGAATTTAGCTGTGAGCATAACAAACAGTAATAAAGTTATATAAATTGTTACTTATAACTTTGAAATAATAACTCTGAATGATTATAATTTTATTTTGAATTTTTTTTAACTTAAAAATATTAATTTTCTTGTAAATTTACAGAAAGAAAACTGAATTTATCAAGTGAATATAATTAATATTAATTTTATATCTGTGAATGAAGCAGTTAACAAGATTTTGACAAAAGCACAAGTATTTTTGCTTAATATCAAGTCAGTTATATCATCAAAAACTGATGATTCTGAACAAATGAATGAATTTACTGATTAATTAATTATATTTAATGATGCAATATATACAGACATGAATTTAAACAAACTGTTAGATTATGTATATCATAAAATGCATTTATTCTCAGAAAAAGCTGAAATTAAAACTTCTCATTTATCAAAAATAAAATATAAAATTAAATTAAAATCTGAAACAAAACTGTTATTTTTATTAATTTATTTCTTTTCTGTCACTGAATTTAAAATTCTGAAGTAATATATTAAAAATACTTTAAACAAAAATTAAATCAGATTTTTCAAAAATTTTACTGAAGCTTCAATTTTTTTTGTTTCAAAAAGAGTGATTTATATTTTTGTGTCAATTATTGTTAAATTAATTACATTACAATTAAAAACTACTATTCTTTACCACTGATTATAAAAATATTGAATAAACTTAGTAAAGTTAAAATATATACTGTTCTGAATCTTTGTGATGCTTATTATAAAATTAAAATTTATGAAGAAAATAGATGAAAAACTGTATTTTGCACTCATTATGAACATTGTAAATTTTATGTAATGTTTTTTAATTTAATAAACACATCAGTTATATTTCAATTCTATATAAATAATGCACTTGCTAATTTATTAAATGTGTGCTGTTTAATTTATCTTGATGACATTTTCATTTATTTCAACAGTATGAAAGAGTATATTAAGCATATATAAATAATTTTTAATTGTCTTGAGTGAACAAATCTGTTCATAAAAATTAAGAAATGTGAGATTGTCATTAATAAAATATCATTTTTAGAATATATGATTGACTTTGAAAAAATTAAGATGAAAAAAAATAAGTAAATATTATACTTAATTAATCAATTTCTAAAAATATTAAAAAGCTTCAAAACTTCTTGAAGTTTATTAATTTTTATAGATGATTCATTTACTCTTATTTAAAAATTGCTAATTTTTTATTCACATTAATAAAAAAAACAATATAAAAAAAACAGAAATCATTTTTTGTTTCAACAAATAATACTGAATGTGCATTTTAAAAACTTAAAAAATATTTTATCTTCACTTCTTTACTTTTTCACTTTAACTTTTGATGAAAGATTATGCTAAAATTAAATGTCTCAATTTATACAATAATAATTATATTGTTACAACTTTAGAAAAATAAACTCTGACATTTTATTGTTTTTTAATCTTGTAAATTAATAAATGCAGAGACACATTATGATACATATGACAAGAAATTATTAACAATAATTGCATTATTTAAGTACTAAAAACATTATTTAAAAAAATTAAAGTTTAGTGATTGTCTTATTCAATTATGCTAATCTACAGTATTTTATAATAATTAAAATACTCAACAAATGTTAGACAAGATGAGCAGAAGCACTAAATATATATAATTTTATGTTTTTTCATTATTCAGACAAAATAAATTTAACAAATGCACTCAGTCATCAATCAGATTATACAAATTTTTATCATGATAAAATTATATTATTTATCTTGTAATAAAAACTACAATATGAAGTTACAACAGAATGAAATATCAAATTTCAGAAAAATATAACTCTTCTCACAAACTGTGTCTGAATGTATAATAAACAGCAGCAACTAACATTTTTTAAAAACTTAACAATTGTTAATAATGTAGATAATCTCTTAAAAAATACTGTTGACTTTTATGAGTTTATCATTGATGATAAAGGTTTTTCAGAAAATTTTATATTACAGATACTGATAAATATTATTTTAGTGTCTGAAACAATATATATAAATATGTCAGAATCTTTAAGTTTTTTACTACTGCAAATTCAAAACTTAAACTTTTTTATCAAGAAACACAGACAAGAAGTGTGAGAAACTAATATGTTTAATACTGAAAGTTTTATTTAAATTATCTCTGATAATGATTTACTTTGAGTTAACAATCAAGTTTATGTTTCAAAGCAAAAAATGTTGATAATAAAAATAATTCACACAAATCATAACAATCTGCAAGAAGATTATTTAGAAATTAAAAAATTCATTAAAATCATTTGAAATAAATATTATTAACATGAATTTATTCAAAATATTACACAATATGTATAAATTTGTGATGTCTGTCAATGTGTTAAATTTTGTCAATATAGAGAATATGACAAGTTAAACACAATTTCTATGTTTTTCAAGTTTTTTGAGTTTATTTTAATTAATTTTATTATCAGCTTGTTTTCTTTCACATGAAAAGATGAGATTTATAATATTATATTACTTATAATTAATATTTTTTTCAAATTCACAATTTATATATTTTATTGAAAAAATATAACTATTGTTGAATTTGCAGAAATTTGTTACAAATACATTTTTATAATATATAAAATATCAAAAAATATTATTTTCAATTGAAATTTACTGTTCATAAGTAAATACTGATCAATTTTTTGTTTTTATTTTGATGCAAGATATCAGTTTAGTATTGTCTTTCATTCTCAAACTGATGATTAAACTGAGTATCAAAATCAAATATCAAAGTATTATTTGTATTACTTTATTAATTTTCATCAAGATGATTGAATACAATGATTGTCAATGATGCAATTTATGTATAATCAAGTAAAGTATAGATCTACAAATAAAATACTGACTAAAACTCTCATGAATTACTGTCTTGACTTAATCATTAATGTCAGTAAATTATGAAAAAAACTGATCATTTATATAGCAAAATGTAGACTAATCACATAAAATGAGAAATTTCTTTCTGTTTCAGTAGACTTAGTTTCAGTTTCATTCATCAAAGTTTCAGTTTTAGCTCATGTAATTGATTGATTTTTCATTCTCATTTCATGTAATTAACTGCTGATTTCAGATTCATTTCATTAATTGATTTCTGAAATCAGTTGAGATCAGTGATTTTTGATTTCATTAATTAATCAATCAATTACATAATGAGTGTATTATCTCAGACTGTTATCAAGTGCAAAATCATATAGTTACTTGTCTTTACTAGAGTTTTTGATGAAAGGTTAAGATAACTAAGCAACTTCACACACAAAAAATAAATGAGTGCATTAAAAAGTCATGTAGTTACTTGTCTTTATTAGAGTTTTTGATGAAAGATTGAGATAACTAAGCAACTTTACACACAAAAAATAAATGAGTGCATTAAAAAGTCATGTAGTTACTTGTCTTTATTAAAGTTTTTGATGAAAGATTGAGATAACTAAGCAACTTTACACACAAAAAATAAATGAATGTATTAAAAAGTCACATAATTATTTACTTTTACTAAGATTTTTGATGAGAATTCAGATAACTAAGCAACTTTACACACAAAAAAAGTAAATTTTGACACTATCTAAAATTATTAATTTCAATTACTTCAGTTTCAGTTCTGTCTCATTGATTAATTGATTTTTTCATTTCTGTCTCATATAATTAACTGCTGATTTCAGACTCATTTCATGTAATTGACTGATTTTTCATTTTTATTTTATATAATTAACTGCTGATTTCAGATCTGTTTTATTGATTGACTGATTTTTTTATTTCTGTTTCTGATTGATCTTAAACATCTGAAACAAAATGAAAAAAAAAAAATTTTCTGATCTTTGTGATCAGTCTAGCAAAATGTACTGAAATTTTTGAAGAAATATACAAACAGCTGATTAAAAAATTGCAAACAGCACACAACACATAAAAAATATATTATAATTTAAAATATAAGTTACAATTCTTTCAAATCAGTAATTAAATAATAATTTATGCAAAAAACTTTCACATGATTTGCTCTGCATGCAAACTTAATTATAATTATATTGATTTATTTCAAATTATTGCAGTTTGAGAAAAGTAATTATATAAACTTTAATTATTTTCTAGTTATTGCAGTATACATTCTGTTTTTCATGTTTTGCTGCTGAAAGTGTACAAAAAACATGAAAATTAGCTATCATTATCAGAATTAGAACTAATAAATAAGCAGAATAAATATTTTGTTGAAAGATTTTTTTAAAAATATAAATATTACAAAAAAATTAAATATATTATTCATTGAGCTGATTGAAATTCTGAAGACAATAATTAAAAGTTAAAAAAAATTTTTAACTGATACTGAAATACTCATAATTTTTAAAGAGCAAGAAAAAGAGTAAAAAGTTAATGCACAATCTGTAAAAAATATTATAAGTATAATTAAAAATAATGTTAAATATTTAATAATATTTCTTGATTCTTTCTTTGTTATTCTTTTCAAATTTTTTTTATAAAATTTTTTAAATGATTTTACTGAGAAGCAAAAACTGAATTTTGAAAAAAAAAGTCTTTCATTGATAAAAAAAAAAAACAACTGTCTGAAAATACTGTTTTTATTAAAAAAAATATATGTGTGAGTATTCAAAAATACTAGACATATCACAAAAAATAAAAAAACAATTAAAATTTCAGCAAAAATTCAGTCTGAAGATGCAGTATCTGATGAAAATGTATCTGAAAGTACAGAAATTGCTCTGAAGTAAACTTGATTAACTTCAAAATTAAATCAAATCTGTAAAGAATGCTGATCAGTCACTAAAATTTTGAAAGTCTAAAGCTTCAGATTCTGTTTGCTCTGCAGATCAGTGAATTTGAACATGAATTTATTTGTTAAATTTGTTTGACATCAAGTTTTCTGAAACTATACTTAATAGCATCTAGTGTAGAATCTCAATCAGATCTGCTGCTGCTCATTGAAGTCTGTAAGCAGTCTGTAGCAGTCAGTATGTAATAATAAGCAGTAACTATAAAAATTTATATGATAATAAGCAATAATTATAAGAGTTAAACATCAGTTATAAAGATATAAATTCTAAATATAGAGAATTGAGTGATAATTTTAGATTTATACAAATTCTACAAAATCTAAATCAATTCACTAAGTTTTATATAATCAGAGTTGAATTTACTCATTGAATTTCTAAATTTCAGACATTCAGATTCTACTCATTTTGATGATCAGATTTAAAGAGTTTTTTCTGTTCTAAATGAATTTCAGACAGAATTAAATCAAATCAGTCAAGAATTTGATGAGTTTGTTGATCAAGTTTATTTTGAAGAATTTCTAAAAAATATAAATTTATTTTTTAAATTTTTTTTCATATTTCTTTTTCATATTTTTTATTTTTTTTCTTTTTCATTGATTTAATCATCAGTTTTATAACTGTTTTTTGTTTTTTTTTCTGCTGACTTTTTTCTCTCATCTCTCTTTTCTCTTTCAGAAGAAGACAATTTGATTAAATAAAGATTAAAAAAAATAAATAAAGCAAAAGTAATAGATTTAATAATTGCAGAAGCAGTAAAAATAAATAAAAAAAACACTGCAAATATTAAAATAATTACAGTAATTGTTTTAGCAAAAAAATAAGAAACAACTGTAGTAATTTATTAATTAAATTAATGTTTTTCACTAAAAATTTTTTTTTTCATTTTTTTTTAATTTTTTTTATTAAATTAATATCTTCAGTATTCACAACTTTTTCTGCAGACTTTTGCTCTGCTGCAGTAATTGTATAATATTTTTCAATATTACATTTAGTCACAGTATAAGTATAAGTATTTTTAATCTCACAATCAATTTTGATCAAAATTGTCATCAGTTTCTGAAGTTTTATCTTTAACTTGCTGACAATATAATTCATCTGCTGCATATAAAAAATAATATTATACAGATTCTGAAGATACTTAATTTGTAAAGTTTTTTTTATTTAAAACATAAAAAAATTAGCAAATTATTATTAATAACTGAATATTCATTTATCAGAACACAATTCTGATGTATTTTTTAACATTTCTTGCATTTTTTATTGTTGAGTTTTGTATGATTGCATCTCTCAACAAAATTGATCAAGAAGAACAGATAATAACAGTAGAAAAAACATCTAGATTATTAGTACATATAAATTAAATATTGAAATAGCTGAAAAAGTCACTTCAAGCACAAAAATACATATATTTTTACTTAAAATGCAGACAAACACATTCATAAATTTAATTCTGACAAACAAAGTTTTGCAACAAACAAAAACTAAGTTCTGATAAATCAAAAAATATATAACAGACAAGAATATAAACAAAAAGTCTATAAAAAACTCAAAATGTGTTTAAAAGTGACTGAATATTATTAAAATTGAAAAAAATAAGTAAGCTTGCTTCTGCACAAAAAAATTCACATAAAACACATGAATAAATATAAAAAAAAGTATTTTCAGTATAGAAAATTTTTTTATTGATTACAAAATATATCAAAAAATAATAAAAACAATTGTTTTTTTTTTTCATTTTTTTTTCTTCAACTTTTTTATTTTTTTTATTTTTTTTTTCTTGACAGAATGAGACTTTTTTCAAGTTAATACTGAAATTGAACATGTCTTACAGTATTTTTTAATTGAAGTAACTGAAGCAGCAGATGCAAATAATATTATTATCATAAAATAAAAATATAATGAAAGAGAGAAAGAAATAAAATAAAAGTAAAATAAACAACAAAAAAAACAGTAAAAGCTGAAAGAGCAGAATTATAGTAAACAAAATAAAAAAAAAAATTGAAATAAATTTAAAGAAAAAAAAAAATAAAATAGCAAAAGCAGAATTGCAATTATACAATATTATATTATTACTTATTATTGCTATAATTTCTGAAAATTTATTTAAATAATAATTATGTGAAAAATTTTTTAAAAACATGCTAATAATTAATACTGACTCAATTCAATTGCTATCAGCAATACAGCATTCTGAATTTTTGTACTTTTTTATTCTACATAATAACATAATTTTAATTGATTATTAATATATTATTAGCTCTTACTTACTCAAAACAACTGCACAATGCTATATTTATTCATAAATATATGTCATACATGTACTTTTCTGTACAAATTGTTGATATATAAGCTTTTATACTGCAAAAAGTTATTTCTGAGAACAATTTTCAACTAGAAAAAAAATAATTGTCATGTCAAATTTACTAAATCACTTCTGACATAATGTAGTTATATACTGTATATAATTTTTCATTTCTGATTTTTTATCTTTCTGAAAGTCAGTGATGAGTTTTATTATCTTAATATTATATTGATACTGAATCATCTATATTATTTTATTAATTTATTTGTGTATATAGTGTTTATAACTTGATACATTGTTCTAGTTGCTATCTATTATATATTATTCTCACACTTACACTATAAAGTAAATATTAATTAACTACAAATTAAAACAAATATTAATTATTAACAAAGTGATTATATTTTTTTATATAAAGTACAGAATATTTAATTAAAAAAAATTTCAGAAATTCAAACATTAAACTGTTATTTAATTATTACAAAAAAAATTCAAATAAATTCAGAATAATATTAGCAAAAATTAAAAATTTAATTAACTTACAAAATATTTCAATAATTAGAATTGATTATTAAATTTTATAAATCTGAATTTAATTTAGTCTAATTCATTTCTT
Source organism: Emydomyces testavorans (assembly GCA_029449355.1). Taxonomy (NCBI): domain Eukaryota; kingdom Fungi; phylum Ascomycota; class Eurotiomycetes; order Onygenales; family Nannizziopsiaceae; genus Emydomyces; species Emydomyces testavorans. The sequence continues at coordinate 6,737,659 of CP120628.1, forward strand.
GATTTGATTCAGATAAATGAATTGTCAAAAGTTATTTAGCAGATAAAGCAGAATTTAGAACTTCTAGATTCAGAAATCTGTCAGATAAATTCAATTTGAATTACTCAAAATTTATAAAATTTATATAAAATTTAAATTATCATCCAAATCTTTATATTTAGAGACTTATAAAGTCTAAATCTTTATAATTATTACTTATTATTGTGTAAATCTCTATAGTTATTGCTTATTATTATATAAACAGCTTGATAAAGTTTTTACAGACTGCTATAAACTGCTACAGACTTCTGATGAGCAGCAGCAGATTCAGTTGAGACTCTATACTAAATGTTTTTAAGTATAGTTTCAGAAATCTTGATACTTGACAAATGTTCAGATCAGACTTTATTCAAACTCTAGATGCTTATAGATAAGCAGAAATTAATTTCTTAAAACTTTAGATTTTATTTAAATAAATAAATTCTTTTTAGAGTCTGATTCAATCTAAAAGTTGATCAACTCTATTAATAATATTACAAATTGAGAAAATTAATCAGTGTTTAGTTAGAGAAAAAACTGAAGTCATATAGATTTTTAAATTACTCAGATTTGAAGTTAAAAAAAATATTAATAAATTTTAAAAAAATAAATAAATTCATAATAATATAAATAAATTTGCTTCAATTTACAGTTTCAAAAACAGCTTCAGTTTTATATTTAAGCTAGTGATTATATACTTATTAGTTTTAATTTTTTTTTCAATTTCTTAAGATTTATTTTAATCTTTTTACACTGATGAAAACTTTTTTTATTATTAAAATTTTCAGTATATAAAAAATATTCTAAAATACTTAATGAGTGATTGAAAATAATATTGAAAAAACTCATTTATATTAATTTTATTAACAAGAATTCTTAAAATATTAATAATACATTAATTTATTGTTTTTATTTTATTCAGATTTAATTTAATCATCAGCAAATATGAAAAAAAATCTGAACTAGCTTCAGATTGATTTTGTTATAAAATTAATGAGTATATGTTTTATATTTGAGACATGTTCTGAATAATCTCAGTTTGCTGTAATGAAGTTTATAATTAAACAAACAATAATATTAGTATAATATTTTGATTAAAACTCTGAACTTTCACAACAGTTCAGATTATTATTAATAATTTTTGAAGTTTCTTACAATTTGATAAAGTATTTAGCAGTTAAAGCTTCTTCATGTAACACATAATTTTTATTTCTGTACATAACTTTTATTCTTACACATAGTTTTTATTTTTATATATAATTTTTATTCTTGCACATAGTTTTTGAAGTTGTTTTACTAGTTTAGTGTTATGCTATTAAGCACTATACTTTTTTCTATACACATGCACAATTTTTATAGTTTACATTATCATTAGCTTCTTGTATCAGTACTGTGAAATATGTGATATTCATAATTTTCTTCATAACATAAAGTAATTTATAAAATCTAATCTAACATTTGCAGAGAGAAGAAGTACAATACTTTATTTATAACTTTGTTGCTTTATTTCAATAAGCACATACTCTTTTATATTACTATTATAATCAATTACTTACTCATGAAAGCATATTATCTCTCAAGTAACATTCATCATTTCAGATATATACACAATATAAACTGCTGTTTATAGATCTTTAAGTATTAATTACAGTTAAATCAATGAATGCAATAACAATACTGTGAATACATCACATTCTGAAAGACACAAACATATTTTATATTTTTACTATATAAATGTAGTTGCAAGAAATATCAAGAAACTTTAAAAACTGCATGTTGATTGATTGAAATTACACACTCTGATTGACTGATTAAAATCAATCATTAAAGTTTTGATCATGTGTCTGACAACTTTCATATGAAGCTCAACACTTTATCACTTTACACAGAAGTTATAAACTTCATGACAATAAAATGAAATCTGAAAATCAAGAAAGATAATATACACTTGAAAAGACAGATGCAGTCAGAAATTGTGTCTCTCTTAGTAGTGAATTTTGAGAAGAAAGAGAAGAAGACAGAACACAGCTGAAGATTGCACTTTTTAGCAGTAAACTGATTTATAATTATAAATAATTATGTGAATAATATTAAGCTGCTTAATATTACTTCTTCAGCAACTGTAAACAAGCATTAATCATAAGCTAGTTAATTTAGTATAATTAAAAAATATCAGTGTCTGTACTTTTTGAACAAAATATCAAACAAATATTATGCATCAAGTAATTTAAAATTGTATAATAAAAAAAAACTTTAGTATTTGAAATTTTTCAATTTAGATTATTAATAATCTAGATTGAGAGTAGTACTTAATTTATCATTATACATCAAGTAAGTAATTTAAAACTGTTTAACAAAAAAATTTCAGTATTTAAAATCTTTAATTTAGATCAGTAATGATCTAGATTAAAAATAACACTTAATTTATTAAAAAATATTATTTATAATATATTAATTCTGTATCACACAAAACAATCATCTTGAGTTTTTTGTACAGTTTGAGAGAATTTAATTATATTTAACAATTGCTGATCAACTCAAGTCAGAACAAATTTATTAACATTAATACTAAAAAATATATATTTTTACAAGAATTTCTTCAATATAATATTTATTTTATTTATTGTGAAAAATATCAATAATTTTAATAATAAAATCATAATTTATTTCAGTTTCATCTAACAACTTCTCACTTAGTTCTTTAAAATTATTAAATTAATTTGTATATTTATTCTCAACAATTTGTACAGTTAATGTTTTTTGTGTACACTGTTTATAATTATAATACTTTTTCACTTTTCAAAACAAAATATATAAAATTTTGAATCATTTTACTTCTGACTGAAACAGTCAGAAATGTTATATTTAATTAAAATTTACTAAAAATATTAACAAACAAGAATTAAAATTAATCATACTGATAATTTTAATTATTTGAAACAAGCAAGGGCCCTGCCTCACCTCTGGCAAAGCTATGATTAGTTGTATGTACAGCCATCTCACCACTGTGTATTAATCTCAGTGAAGGTATCAAGTTCATGTTATTTAGGGACAGGCTGCTGTACATCTGAATCTGACAAAAAGTAGAGCATCTGTGCAGAAAGCCTATGCCCCATCAGATGATTGTGTTTGCTCTAAAAGTGAAATGTTTTTAGTATTTTAATAATTAACTTGTTTTTTGCATCACTATATTCAAATCAATAAATTACACAAATACTATCATTTTATTCTTATATGCAATATCTCACATCAGTTGTAATAAAAAAAATAAAAATTTTTAAGAAAAAATTAAATAAATTTTTTATTGTAGAATTAAATACTAATTTTTAATTTTTTGTATAAAAAAACATTCAGATATTCTTTGATAAGTATTTCAGCTAGAAAATATTATTCATTATTTTTTATATCAAATATATTAATAAGTCAAAATCATGATATTAAGTAAATTATATTATTTAATTTGAAAAAAATACTTATTTTTTTCTCTCAGAATTTACAAATGAAGTTTTTATTTTTAAGAAAATCATCAATTAACTGTTTACAATTTTTTATTTACTCAAAATTGAAATAATTCTGAACAACTTCACAAAACTTATTCATCAAGTAACTTCATTAAATTTCAACATTATTATAAAATTATATATTATCAATATGATTTTGTGTAATTAGTTTAATATTAATAATAAAAACTGAAGACTCATCATTTTTTTACTGCTGCTCTTAAAGATATCAGAAATGAAGAAATTATTTTTTTATTACTAATACTGAAATTCATTATTAAAAATTATTTATTATATAGTTTCAGTTTTTCTGTTTATGTTAATTGTATAAAATTATTGATAATTTCTGCATTTAAGTGTTTCAGTCATAATAACAATACAATATCTTTCTTTTTATAAGTATTAACTACTGTTATGATTTGTATATAAAAAATCACTCACATTATCTTCAATATATTTTTATTTATTTATGAATGATTATTTATTTTATTACATTAATTGTAATTTTTTTATAATATTACTTAATTTGTTGTGAGTTTATTTTCAGAATTCTGCACTTTATCTTCATTTAATGTTGAAGAATTTATTAATTATATATTTGATAAAAATAAATCACAGTAGTTATCTAATTATCATTCAGAAACATTATTATCTTAATTTATATTTAAGTTTTTAATATAAAAAAATCATTAAGAACAATTTGTAAATTTGACTTTATTAATTACAAATTGTGAATTCTAACTCAAATAATATTTAATTAATATAAATTTATACTTCAATAATCAAACAAAAAAAAACAATCAATTTCAGTTTTACAACAACTTATCTCAAACTTAAAATTTTGACTTGATTTATTAAAGTCATATTGTGAATGAAACTGATGTCTGAAAATCAAATTACATTTTTTTTCTGACAATGAATAATTTCTCAAAAAAATAAATTTCTTTCATTTTTACTTAATACTGACTTATTATTATTAGAGTAACTGTTTTTATTAAACTGATTGCATAAAATGAGAAATTTTTTTTCATTTCAGTAAATTTAGTTTCAGTTTCATTCATCATAGTTTCAGTCTCATCTTATGTAATTGACTGATTTTTCATTCTCACATCAGCAAATTGATGTTTCATCTCATATTTTTAGTTTTAATAGTTGATAATGCTGATTTGCTGAGACAATGCTTGATCTTCATCAAATTTTTGAAGTTAATACTAATATGTCTTTGATAAGAATTCACTTGTAATAATCATAAATTTCATCAATATTATCACTTGCAAATAATAATTTTTTTGAGTTGTTAATGAACTGATGCTGAGCAATTATTTTTTACTCAGAGCTTGCTCAAAGTATAATTTAAATATTTAATATTTTCTTCAAGCTGTATCATCAAGCATTAAATATCTCAGTGTTAATTCAGAATATTCTCAATTCTTCATATTATTTTTTAGTTTCATTATTTTTGTAAACAGATTTCAGTGCTAGCTCTGTATTTGATTTTATATACTTATTACTCTGTAAACATTATTTATTGTTCAACAGTAATGCAATCAAAATCATTTTAAATCTGAGTAGCTAGTAAATACATTATACACACTTAACAATAACAATTTAATTAATTTTTTGATGCAAAAAATTTTACTGATTTGTGAACACACTTTAAGTGATGTGTAGAAATGTCATTTTCATTTTCATTTATATTTGCTCTATTCACAGAATACTTTTTCATTAAAAATTTTTTGACAGCAGCTTGTACAGATGCAGCAGAATCAACATTTTTATTCATTATAATATTACTAAAATTAATTGTTTCAGACAATGAACTTGATTATTCATTTAATATCTCAATTACAAATTTTGTATTTATTTGTTCTGTTTCAGACTTCAAACTTTAAATTGTCAAGTTTATATTTTTTCTTAACTGACTGAAAATCAGACTTGTAATTGACTCATCATTCAATACTTTAGAGTTGTTTTTTTTATTTGTGTCAAAATCATTTTCATTTATTTTTAAAATTAACAATTTCAATTTTCTTCTTAATGTTTTTTCAGAATTTAATGCAAATTTTTTCAGCAGAAAATTGAATAATGTAATTACACACAAGTGAGAAATTGAAGATGTATCAACAATCATGAAACTCAATGACTTGATTTATGTCAACTGAAGAAAAGTTAATTTTAAATTTTTTATATTATTTCAGAAAAATCTGAAAGTTTTTTAATTAAAAAACTTTTGCAATATTTTATCAGTGTGATTGTTTAAGTAATCTTCAATATTATTTTTTATATTCATGTTTTCAGAGACTTGATTTTTTCATTCTGAAATTAAATTTGTAAAGAACTTTAGATTTGTTTCTACAAGTTGATTTATTATTTTTTTTGTACAATTATACTTTACAAAGCAATCAAATGTATTGATGTCTGAAAATATTCAAATGTTTTGTAACTTATGTTGTCTCAAGTAATGAACATGATTTATAATTTGAAAGATTGTATTATAATTCAGTGTAAAGTTAAGTATAATAATATCAGCACATTTTCAGTAAAGATTCAGTTTAATACTGCAAATTATATAAATTGTGATAAAAATTTGCATTATTAAGTTTTCATTATTAAATTTAAATGCAATTGTCAAATATTTTATCATAAACATTTCAGCTCAAAGTGTTGATATTTTAAATTCAAACAACAGTAGATATACTTTAACAAAAAATTAACAAGTTAAATATATTATAAAAACAAGTAAATGATGTTTCTGCACAATGATCATGTTGTAAATAATTATTAAAAAAATATGAAATTTTGATACTATATTAATGATATATTCTGCAATTCAAGCTCTGTTCAGAGACACTCTTAAAATGTGAATATTTTGAATTATTTAATTTAAAAATCAGATTAAGTCATCATTAGCAGTTTTTCTTTATTTTGCAATGTTTGTTGTCAGATTTTTCTCTTATTTCACAATAATAAAGCAGTACAAAAATTTCAAACTGTAAGTAAGTAATGTGTGATATAAATATCTGTAAATTTATATATTGAAACAATTTTCAATTTTATTTATCTGTTCTTTGAAGATTTGTATCTTCACATACTTCAACAGTTCAATCAATATATTATGAAAAGTGATGTATTGTGTCAATTGTATTAATATTATGTCACACTTCACAGTCTGAATCTGAGATCTAGAAATTTGTAAATTAATAATATTCACTTTAAGATTGAAATTAAAATTCATTTAAGAACTCATTGTATGTCAGAGCTGAATTTTATTCAAAATACAAAAAAAAATTATAAAAGTATTAGCAGTGTCAATAGCATCAAATAAAAAAATTTATTCAAACAATACAAAATTCAGAAGATGAAAATTATTATTATTTATTAATTTAAATAATTTATAAATCTCAGTTACTGATTTTAATTCATGATAATTGAAAGCATTCTTCTCAAAATCATCTTTATATAAGAGAGATAACAAATCATGAAAATTTACAGACTTATTCATCATTAATGTTGTTGTTATAATTCAAGAATGCAGAAATGAAATGATCTTCACTGCATAATATATATATGTTTTAGAATTTTTCACAGTATACTTTTTGTTGAGAATTATTCACTCAAATCAGTATTCATCAGATCAAACAGTAAATAAATTAAATTCATTATCAGTTTTATTCAGATGTGTTATTTACTCTAGTTCTGAAATTACAAATTTGTCATCATCAGTTTTGTTTGCATGTGCTAGTGACTTTAGTTCTGATAATATCATCTCAGCATCAGATGAATTTTATTCAGCAATTAAAAAGTTATATGCTTAGAAAAAAAAATACTTGTTTCACATTATGTAGTTAGAGAGAATCAGAATTTTTGCAGTTTCTTATTTATCTGTGTTCATAATGAGAAATATGTCAAAAAATTATTGATATGTTTTTGTAAACTGTTTTTAAATAAAATTAAATGTTTCATCTGATTTAACATGCTCATAAAAAAGCATCAGATTGAGATTATTGAAAAAATGCTTGTGTATTTCATCAATTCAAATATTCACTAATTGAGAGAAAATCACAATCAATATTAAAAAAAATAATTTTTTTTTAACAGTCTTAATGATCAGAAGTAAATATTAAATTGTTTTTTTTAAATTAAACTCATCATCAAGAATTTTATTTTTAATATTTTCAATCTTCTGATTCATTATTTAACAAACTTCAGTTATTTGTCATGACTGTAAAGTTAAATCTTCTCATATAAATTTTTTGAGATCAAGCTTGAGTGTTGTGCAGTTATTAATATATAATAATGCTGTAGCATCTGAAAAATTCAGCTGAAATTGTAATTGCATAAAGTCAGTACTTGATGAGTGAATTTTAATACTTTTGTCATTTTCAATCATGAACTGTATAAGTGAAAACACAGTAACAAGACAGATTGAAGTTGATGCATTTGAGTTAGATTCAACAAATAAAAAAATATTCAAACTGAAAGCAGAAAAAATTAACTGAAATATATATAAAAAGAAAAATCAGAAGAGTTCAGTTGAGCTGATATATTTTTAATTTTACTTTAACTTAATTGAAAAACACAAATAAGAGTGATGAGATGTTTAGCAGTATATTTTATCATGAAGACTCAGAAAAAAAAACTTGATCAAGTAATTTTCAAGAAATTTTTTTAATCAAATTAAAAAATCAGAAAACACATTTGATACAAGTCAAGAATTTTATATATTAATTTAAATTATGTGAGAATTATATTTTCTGAACTTAGCAGAATTTGTTTGTAAAAAATATTTTTACATAAATAAAAACAGTAAATCAATAATATTAAAAATCTTATATTCATTTTGATTTAAATTTACTTTTATATTATTTTATCTGAACAATATATTTTCTGCATACAAGTTTTATTTAAGACAGATATATTTGCATTATCACTGCAGTTTGTAATTAATTTATAACTAGCAGTCAATTTTTTTAATGTATTGCTTATTCATTCACTGCATCATGATATTTAATATATTAATAACATGTGCTGTCAGATTCATCTGAGTCAGATTCATTATGTGAATTTTGACATCATGATTTAATTTATTACAAAAATCTTGAGAGAAATAAATAAATTATAAATTGTGTCAGCTCAATTATATGTTGACATAAATACTCAGAAACTGTAATAGCTGTTCAACTGTCAGTATGAATTAGTGAATGATGATAGCAATAAATTGAACTGCTTTTTTGCATATGAAATATATTTTGATGCTTACTAAAAATCAATTGTTTGAGTTCAGCTCAACATTATATAAATACTTGAGTTTTTATCAAGTGTGAATGAATTTCAAATTGTATAAACTTCATCTGAAAATTGTCTTGTAGCTAGAGCTGTTCACATGAGATGTATCAAGAAGTGATTTATCATTGTAAAATTATTTGTAAATTGAATTATTTTTAATTTTATTAAATTTTATTTGTACAAACTCTCGTGATTTCACATTTTTAATATTTTCTGATCAGAATAATAAAAATTTCTTATTATTAAATAATAAAAATTGTATTTTTTTGAAGTGTTTCTGATCACTTTTTTTGTATTGTATACACTCACATAATCACTCATTGTGTATAAAAAACTTATAAAAAAATAATTTTTTTTATTAATATTGAACTTTTTCTGTGACACATTTCTGATATTTTTAATTATTTTTTAAAAATACTTCAGTGATATATCAGTCTTCTGTGTCTTGATGAAGTTCATTTTTTTTCTTCTCAAACTGATTTTTTATTGTTTGAAGTGATTTTTTTTGCTTTGAAGTATTGAAGTAACAAAAAAGTGAAGTTAATAATTATTATTATTAATATTGAAATTATTGCTGATTTATCAGCTTATGATTAGAATTATTAACAATTTATTTAATTATTTTGATATCATGATATTGTAGAATTTGTGACTTTAAAAATTGTAAAGAGAAGAAAAAATAAAGTAAGAAAAAAAATTAGAAGTAATTTATATAATAAATGCAAGTGTAATCAAGATTACACAAATAAAATGACTTAAATTTAGTATTGTAATCAGTACTGAGTCATGAATCATAATATGAGTCATTCAGTGATTCAGAACTAGTAAGTAAATATTATATTATAATACTGTATGATATCAAGATGTCATTAATTAAGTAAGATTAGTATGATGAAAATTATCATGTCAGTTTCTCTCATTCTAGTATGACATTTTAACAATACTTAAAACATTGAACTGCAAGTTGTTATTAATCAGATACAAGAAAAAAAACAAGTTTCAAGAATGATAAAATCAAGATTCTAATACTGAAAACATTGAAGTGCAAGTTGCTATTGATCAGACACAAGAAAAAAAAATGAATTTTGAGAATGATAGAATCAAAATTCTAACACTGAAACATTGAACTGCATGTTGCTATTGATTGAACACAAAAAAAAAATGAGTTTTGAAAGTGAAAGCAATAAGTACTTGAGTATGAGAGCAACAAGAATTTGAGTACAAAAATAATCAGAATTCTTATTAGCACAAATAACATTTTCAGAAAATTAATATCTGAAACTGAATCAATGAAAATAATTACATGATACAATTGTTTTTATTATTGAAAGAAAGTACATAATCTAAATAATTTAATATGACATCTGAAGTTTTGTTAGAAAAAAAAAAGTATTTGAAAAAGCAGTATAAACTTGATCTTGCTTTGCAAACATTTGTGTTATTTTTGAGCAAAATCAATATTAAATTATTGTTTCTACTAACTTTTGTGAAGACATTGAAAGTTAATACAAACAATAAATCTGATAAAGATATAATTAATATTTCTAATGATTTACTGAAAATGTATACTGTAAATAATACTGTATCTGTTTTGCTGAAGCTTTCAAATGCATTTGAACAGTAATCAAAAATTATAAAATTTGTATCTTTCTATATTTATATGTCATCAGTCAGACTTTTAACTGTGACTACAATATATATTATAATTTATAAGCAAAAGAGAAAATGATCAGTAGATAAGTTTTTTTTGAATTCTGAACACAAAATTATTTCTAACAGTAATTTTGATTCATTATTTTATTCATTTAAAAATAAGCTTGAGTATGAAATTAATTTTTTTTATTAATAATCAACTTATCAAAAATGATATTACATTCTTTCTTCAGAGTTTCTGACTACAATTTATTAATCAACAACTCAGTTTTAAAAATACATTACAGTTTCTTAATCTTCTGCAGAAGATTTTGCAAGAAGAAAATATAATTGTTTAAAATTGAAGAACAGTTATTATCAAATCAAACATTATTAATATTAGTGCTGACACATATGAATTGTGCTTTCAGAAGATTGATAAAATTGTGAAACAAATGTTTAATTATATATTTTATAAAAGTCATCTAAAATATACTTCAGTTTGACAATTCTCAATAATTAACAAATGCATTTACACTGAAATGTACATCTGTGATTGATGATGATTTGTTCAAGATTAGTTCTTAAATGATGCAATACTAGTTTCACTTTTAATTATATTGAACAAAATTCAGCTCATCAATTATTATAAAAATCTGATTTCATGATTTGTGTATTTTATATTGAAAAATTTTAGTTATTCTGCATGAAAATTGCAGAAGTTGAATGATACTAAATTTATTACTTTTCTTTCATTTTTGAAAAATTTGAACTTAGTAATTCAAGCTGAAATGTATCATGAGATAATGTGTATTATATTGAAGTGTAAGTTCTGCATCAGATGATAAATTTTAAATATTATTTGTGAATGATGATATTTTGTTCATGTTCTGACAATTTTTTATAATTTAGCAATTAAATGATTGACTCATAATGAAATAATTATTAAATATATTGATGATAATATATGAAAATGTTTTTCAGTTCTGACTGACATGATGATAAATTATAAGAAGTAAGTGTTGATTACTGAAGTTAAAAATGATCAATATTGTATCATTTATATGATATCACTTAATAAGTGAAAATTTTTAATGAAAAAATGATTTTTGTGTACTCATCATTTTATACAGAAATTGATTCAGAAGTAAATTATGTATGAAGCTGATGAATTCTTGCTGAGAATTTCAAAAAAAATGTGAGTACATAAAATTAATAATTTTGCATAACAGTATTGATTTATAAACATTTACAATGAAATGATGATTGATGTTCTTCATCAGTTGTTCAAGAATTTGATGTAATATTTGATAACTTGATTGAGACAAATGATTTTTGATGTATATGTACAGAAATGATAAAACAAAAATATTTTACTCAATTTTCTTGAGACTGTGAGTGAAACTTATCTGAATGAAAGATTTTACTTTGTATTTGAATATTTAAATTTCAAGTGTTTTAAAAGCTTTAGTTCTGTATCACAGTAAACTCATGTAAAGCAGAAAGCTGTTTCTTATCAACTCATTGCAGTTGTAGTTTTTTTATTGACAAAAACTTGACTGACAGCAGTGTTTTATGTGAAAACAGTGATTAATTTTCTTTTTCTGATTTAATATTACTCACATGATGAAGATACTCTTTTTTATTTTAATAATGCACTATACTGAATTGACAAACTCAAATGAATCTTCAATAATTATTTATAAAAATAGAGTAAAGAAATTTATTCAATTGATATATAAAATAGATGTGAAATGACTACTATTCACTTAATCAATAAGAAATCAATAAGTAAAGAATATAATTGTTAGACAAAAGAGATTGTCACTGATTTTCTCAATGAAGAGAAAAACCAATGTGTTATTTATATGTGTGTTATGCTCACTAAAGCTAATTAAATTTAGATTAATTACATTTGAGAAAAGAAACAGTATTAGCTTTCACAGAGTTTACAGCTGAGATCTTACAATTTTTTTTTCACAAAAATTCTGATCTTTTCAGAGTATATAAGCTCAATAATTATAAAAGTTTCAATAAAAAATCTTCACAAGAACTAAAAAACTTTGTGAAAAAAAAGTTATTTCTTTGTGAAGAAAAAAAATATTTTTTTAACTAGTAAAAGACTTTACAGTACAGATGATATTAGTTATATCAAATCTCATCATGACAGTTTTATCATTTACTAGATTTTCACAAACTAAATCTGATAATGTAAACATCAGCTTTCATTGCTTCAGCTTCATAAAATATCTTCACAAAAACAGTTACTGATTTGTGAAGTAAAAAGAAATTTGTTGAGATTATCTGACTGTGTATAATCTTGAGAAGATGTTATATATTTTAATTAAAAAATGTATGACAACTCTGATAATCATAATGAGATTTGAATTCACAATTTTTACTATTGCAATTGTATATAATACAGCTGCATTAATCATATAATTATTGCTGTATTTTTTTGTTTTGATTTATAAAAATTTACTTTTCATTCACAAAAATTAATTTTTCTCAATTAAATATAACTTGACTTTGTGAAAGTGATAACAACAACTTTCAGCAATTTAGCTTTTTTTTTTCTTTTTTTCTTTTCTTGATTAAATCAAAACTCATCTTCAGTGAGTATAATCTTCTCAACATCAGATTCATCAGTTTTATCAAAAAAAAAAAACTTCACAAGAGATTTATATTGTTTTGTAGTAATACTGAGACTTCATAAACTTATATCAGTTTTACAAGTGATTGACATTGTGAGTTATCAGCTTTACAAGCTATCAGTTTCATAAGCAATTGTCAGCAAGTTAGATTAAGTTTTTGTGAATTAAAAACTAACTGAGAGTATAGTGAACAATCATGATTAAAATCAATTTCAACAATAATATATCATTATATTTCGATCAAACACTTCAGAAGAAAGTAAATTCTGATTTATTATACTGTTAGATACAGAAAACTCTAATACTGAAATGTTGATAAGTGCTGATTTCACAAATAATTTTTATGTTTTGTGAATAAATTTGAGATTTTGTGAGATAAAATTATGAAATTTCAGCAGAGCTTACTTCATAAATGTTTTTTGTAAGTTTTTATGTTAATAATTTCATAGTTTTTTTCTTCATAACAAGTTTTTAGAATCTGAATACACATTTCAGAAATTTCTGATTCATACAAAAAATTAATTCTGATACTGTTTTTTTTAAGTAAGTATTTTTTGACACAAAACTGACAATTGACTCTGATGAAATTGACAAGTTCTTACAGCAAGACTTCAATAAATTCTCTTCACAAACAAATTTTGATTGATTTCACTCCTCTTCACAAGCAGAATCAGACTTTAACAAGTTAAATTCATTATAAAATGCTAAAGCTTGATATTCAAGTGCAGACTTTATGAGTTATTTCTGCTGTTCATTCTGTAAAATCTGAACATTCATTTTATTATATCAACAGAATGCAAACAATTTTGCAAGTCATTAATACTGCATTAGTAATGCAGACAACTTCACAAAATTTCAATTCTACATCAGTCATGCAAACAATTTTAAAAATCTTCAATTTTGCTGATTGTGTCATCACTTTTTTTCACTTCAGAATAAATTTTTGTGAGTGTGTTTGTTTCACTGCTGAGTAATTGTGAAAAAAATATGTTTCATCTTTTTGTGAGAATATTTTTGCAGAATGACTCTGAAAAACAGAAAACTGATTGTGATGTACTGATTAATATTTTACAATATTATTAATAAAATCAATAAATCTCATCAGCAGTTTCACAGAATATTTAAATAACAAATCATTTTCACAATCTGCTTTCTGAAAGTTACTTTGCAGAGTATTTATTAATTACACTGATAATACTTTCAGAATTATTTTCATCATTAATCAGTACTGATTTCAGATTATTCACAAGAAAGTTTCACTGAAACAGAATATTAATTCTCAGATTAATTGATTTAATTGATGCAGCTGATCAAAAAAGCTTTGTAACTTGAACTTAATTTTATAAAACAGTATTAATCACTCAGACTGAACAATTATTCTCTCACAAACAAAAATATAATCAGTGTCAAAAACTGAATAAAATTTATGAAACTTGTTAATTTGTTTTATGTATATTTGATGAGTTTTGTGAGAAATGTAATAATTGTTTTTATTAAGATGTCTTCTGCTTCTTTCAGAAGTAAAAGTATTTTAGTATGTAATTATAATGAAGATAAAAATGAAATGTTGTGATATACAGTAAATTATGTAACATAAATTCATTATTAAGAATATAATTATCATTAAAATTCAATCAACTTTTCACATAAAACTTGTAAAATAAGTAACTAAAATTGTTTGTGAATATTATATACATGTTATACTTTTTCAGAATAAAATTTCTAGTTTTTTGTAAAATGATAAAAAACTTACAAGTCAGATTTGTCAGAATTAATACTATAATATTTAACAAAAAACTTTTGTAAGTGTCTGAAATTTGTAGCAAATTCTCAGATGAACTCATTTTTCTTATTTTCATATTTTTTTCATTAAATAAAATACTAAAATTGTCAGTTTTTCTTGCAGAAATCAGTTATAATTTTAATTTAAAATTTTTGTTTTTCTTCAAATACTTTGTGAACTGAATGATGAGCTGTGCTATCAACATTATTCATTTTTTTGTAATTGTGAAGTAAAAATACATAAAAAATATTATAAATGCTTGTGAGATCTGATGAAAGTTTCAGATAATAAACTTGTTTATTTATTTTTTTCATAATTTTACAAAAATCAGTGTGTAAAAAATCAAGTTTTTTACTCACATGAGCTGTTTTGATATTTTTTAAGCTAAGTTAAACTCTATTCTCAATAGTGTAAAATTTTGATGTGTATTTCTTATCATAATATTTCTTCTAATAAACATGTATCTTCACAAGAAACTTTTTGACTTAATTTTGACATTTATGAATAATGTTTATTTAATTTCAGAAGTTTTTTATTTTAAAAATATATTTATTTGATTCTGCAAGAATCATTTGTGAATTCAGCTCATATATAACTTGAAAAAAAAATTTTTTATTGAAAAATACTGAAAATTATTGTAAGCAAACTCAGCAAAAAACAATTAAAATATTTAATTATTTTAATTGTAGTTAACAAAGTTTTGCAAATATTGTTTCAGAATATTATTCAATTGTTCAGTTTGATTGTTTGTCTGAGAATGAAAAGTAGTATTTAAATTTTGTGAAATTTTCAGTATATGCAAGAAATCACTTCAGAATTCACTAATGAATAAAAATTCATGATTAGAAATTATATTCAGAAATATTTTATAAAGTTTTATAATTTTATAAATAATAAAATGTGTCAATTACTCTGCAGTGAGCTTCTTAATCTTGATTACAGAAATGAAGTAAGTTATTTTACTAAAACAATTAACAATTACTAGAATACAGTCAAACTCAGTTCTCTTAATATTTTTATTTTGTGAAAAATCAGTAATGACATTCATGCTGATTTGATTTTAAGAATTTGTAAAAATTAACAATGAATTAAGTTTTTCATGTGATTTAATTCTGATAACTTGTAAATTCATACATATTTCATAAACTTTACAGTATTTCTGAATCATATTTTTTATTTATGATCAATAATATTTTCACAAAAGTAATTTATAAATTTGTTTTGTAGCAAAATGATCTGTTAAAAATGTATCATAATATTGTCTGACTAACTTTAGTTGTAGAATTTTGTTGACTGAGATGTATAAATAATTATTATAAAATAATATATTCTCATTAAAAATTCATTTCTTCACAAATCAAAAGTGAAATTTTATTTTTTTTTATTTTTGTTACATGCTCATTAGTATCTAGCAGTTCAAATAATACTGAAATAAAATTGCAGAATGTTTTATTTGTTCTGTAAGAATTTTTAATATTATAAAAATTTTTATCATGAACTAGTTTGTGAATACTTACAATTTTCAGTTCAAATTTTTTATTCTGATATGTTTTGTTTAAGAAAATCTTCACAAGTAGTTTTTTAATTTGTATTATAAGCTTTGCAGAGAGAAATTGTGCATCACTCTCTTCTTTTTTTTTTTAAAAAACTTGAATAAAGTATTTATTAACTCAAGCTTTTCATCAGTACAGTTTGTCTTCCCAAAAAAAAGTATAATATAAAGCTAATTTACAATTTTATACTCTTGAATGTTTTCACAATTTGCTTTTTTCATATAATTTGACTGTTGTAAAAATTCATCAGCTGAATTTTTTTTTCTTCTGATATTTCACAGTGAATTAAAAAATTATTAACTTCTGAACTCAATGAACTTGTTATTTAGATAAATTCTTTACTGTTGTAAAGTAATGAAATTATTATGATTTGTCATTACTAGAACAAACTTTTGTGAGTTCTCTAGTTAATAATATTAATGTTTAAAAAATTCAACAATGATCAAAAATTCTTAATCATGAATATTATAATTGCATTTCACAAATTTTATTTTCTGTAAATACACAGTCACAGATATTCAATTTTAAAAGTCATTTAATTAAATAATAATTTCTGAAATGACAAAATCAGAGACATCAGTTTCAAAATGTATTTAATGATCAGAATTGAAGTGATGAAGTATACCAGTATCTGTAAAATTTTTTTTCAAAATATAAAAATTTTTTTTTCATTTTTCTTATTCAATTTTCATTTTTTATAATGTCTGATTTTTTTATTTTGTTCTTCACTCTTCAGTATATTAGTAAGATCTAAAATAATTTTTGAAAATTTTAAAATAAAATAATGATAAAAGTTCACAAATTCTAATAATATTTGAATATTTTTTCACAAGTTGAATTTCAGTCAGATCAAAATAATTTTCATATATGATTTTTTCATAAATATTTCATCAGCTGATATAATATATTCAAGAAAATTTATTTTGTGAACACTAAAATAACACTTAAAGATTTTGCAGTAAAAATTAATCATCATGAGTGTTTTCAAAATTTAATGAATATATTAAATATGATTTTTCTCATTTGTGAAGTACATCACAACATCATTTAGATAGATTATTATAAAAGTATCACAATTGTAAAAAGTTTTATTGATATAAAACTGAAAAGCAGCTGAAGCATTTAACAAATTAAAAAAATTATATAATATTTAAAAAATTCTAGAAGTGTGTAAAAAATAATTTTTCATTTATTTTTTTTCTGTATGTGAAAATAATGATAAACATTTTTGACATCAAAATAAGTGAAGATCTTAATATTTGTTAGATGCTTCAAAAGCTTCTCAATTAATAATAGTGAATAGTGATTCTTCACAGTCTTGAAGTTCAAGTTGTGATAATTCACACACATTTGTAGATCATTATTTTTTTTAAAAGTAAATATAATTAATACTTTTACAGAAAACTTGAAAAACTGAATAAAATTATAAGCAATTGTATTGTTGAGATATTCACAAAATGTTTCAATTTCATTCTCTGAAAAATGATAAGTGAGATCAAAAATGAATTTTTTTTCAAATTTAAATTCAATAATTAAATTTTTCTTTCAGTGAGAAGTCAACTTTTAAGCTTTCTGTTCACTGAAAGTTTTCACAAGATTTTTATATACTTTAAATATTTGAAGATTATAATTTATAGTGACTATATTTTCAATTTCATGACATGTTATCATATAAATAAATTTTTTCTCTTGCACTAGATTTTTCACATTAACTGATTGAATCATAACAAACAGATCATACAGAATTTTCTGAAAACAAATTGAATGATTTTTTTATAAAATGATAAAATCATGTTATGAAAGTCAAGTCATGTTTAGAATTATATTATCATTTATATTGACAACAATAACTTGTTTGTGAAAAATTTGTGCTTGATTTTGAAAATTTCAATACTTGAAAACAATGTTCACAATATTTTCAACATGAAGAAATGCTTAATTTTTTTCAACAATTTTGAGAAAAATTTTTATTGAATGTATTTTCAGTTTTAATAACTCTGTAAAATCAGAACTAATAATGAAAAAAATACAATAAAAATTCATATAAGCTGATCATTTATACTCAGTGAATAATTCTACAGAGAATGCATTTAATTAAATAAAAAACATAAATAAAAAATTAACACTAAATAATTGTATTACTTTAAAATTATTTTCTTTCAAATTTTTAATTTTTTATTTCTTTTTCTTGAGACAATCAGAAGATTTATATTTTTTTTCATTACAATTGTAATAAATAATATTTGTGAGATTGATTTTGTTATTAAATTTATTTTTTTTTGTTTTTCACAGAATTGTTTACTTTCTTTTTAAATTTTTTTTTGAATTAATTTTGTTGAGATTTGTTCACAGAAATTTTCACAGAATTTTTATTTTCTTTTTTAAAAATGAAAATAAAATACAATTATGTAATGATAACAGTTATTTTATGAAAAGTATCTGAAAGTTTTTCTTGTTCATTAAGTTTGAAATGTATTGATTTATTTATAATTCACAAAAATAAATGTTTCATTTATTCAGTATGATTCTTGATTTCATCATTTATTTTACAAAATTTTTATTCAAATTAAATATAAAATTCAGTGTCAGTTTCATTTTCATTTTTTTGCAAATGAAAGAAAAATCATCATGAGTTTCTGATAATGTTTTGCAAATCATCTAAATCAGAAAATAAAATTTTTTTTATTTTTTTTCAAATATTTTTTGTTAAGTTTTTCTTCACAAAATTTTTTTATTTTTCTTAAAATGTATAATGAAATTCAGTTTTTACATAATTCACTTTCTGAAAATTTTCAATTTTCACAAATTCAATTGAGAATTTAATTTTAAAAAAAAATTTACAAAATTTGACAAAAAAAATTGTTTTGTAATCAGACTTCAGTTCTGACAGTTTATATTATTTAGTTTTTTTAACTGAATTTTCTTGTTAAGTAAATACATCTAGAAATTTTGATCAGATGTGTTTCTCTAAATTAATTTTTAATTATTCTGAAAGTGAAATCATGTTTTCTAGAAGTCAGTTTCATTTATAAAGCTTTTTAAGAAATATAATTTCAATAATGAAACATTTACAAAGCATAAAAATTGTATTAATGAATTTTTTATAAAAAGATTCTACTGCTTTGTGAAATGTTTCTGAAATCACTTTCATTTAAAAATTGACAGATAATGAAGATTCTTCACAAGAATTCTCATGAGAGATGAAAGAAATGAGAATTTTTTTTTTGTTTTTGAAAATCATTTCAGATGTACTTTCAAATAAAGTAACAAAATATAAGAATAGAATAAAGAAATTTATTCAGTTAATATATAAAGTAGATGTGAAATGACTACTATTCACTTAATCAATAAGAAATCAATAAGCAAAAAATATAATTGTTAGACAAAAGAGATTGCCACTGATTTTCTCAATGAAAAGAAAAATCAGTGTGTTATTTATATATGTGTTATGCTTGCTAAAGCTAATCAAATTAAAACTAGTTATATTTGAGAAAAGGAGCAGTGTTAGCTTTCACAAAGTTTACAGCTGAGATCTTACACTATTGTTCAAATAAGTGAAATTCAGAGAATGCTAATTATGTTAATTTTCTCAAATTTTATGTTCTTGTGCACTACACAAACTTTGTGTGTCAGTATGAAACAAATGATGATGTGAACACTGCACATTCAGAGAAAGTATATAAATAATTAATGAAAAAATCATTCTAATGCATCAATAAATAAATGAAATTTGAAAAACAGATTATCAATCATAACACATACTGTGTTAATATGATGTTTGCAAAATACATCATATTTTATTAATAAATTTGAAACACTGAATTAATTAATGTTGAGTATAATTTACAAGTATATGTCACTATATTATTTTGTGCAATTTTCTTGAAAGTATGAAAGACATGCTCAGTATTAAGTCTTTTTAATGATTATGCAACAGCTGCAGAAATTGCATTCACATTGACTTTATCACTGAATGATAATTTTCTTAAAGCACTTGCTGTGTTTGTTTGAGAAATATGCAAAAATAATACAAATATCAATACATCAACAATCAATCAATATGAATTGAATTAATTGTAAATTAAAAATTATACAGTTTAAGTTCACAATTTCATTACAACTTGAAAATCTGATGAAAATTTTTTTGATAATTCAGATTGATTGATGAAGAAAATACTATAATGCAGTTCAAATTGACAAAAAAACAACATGTAACAGAGAAATTATATTTGAGTAAGAAAATTAAGAGCAAATTCAGAAAATTCAGTGATGAATGACAAAATAATTAATCAACTGCTCATTATTGTGACTGTTTATAACAAAAAAGTTACAGTGCTATGAGAGAAAAAGAAAACTGAATTATTAACTAGAGAATATAAATCTTACTGTGAAATTATAATAAATGTCTTGAAATCATAAACTAATAAATCTCATGAAATTCATGAAATGATTGAGATTGAGTCCAATTCAAGAATTCAGACAACAAACAAATGCAATATTAAAAGCTGTTGATTTTATTCAATAAATTATATACTCAAAGAAGTGTATATTGTTTCTGTAAAGAATAAATTAATACACATGACATCTGAGAAGCAGCTTTTCTATATTAATAATTATATTAACTGAAATCAATATCATATTTTATACAATAAAAATTTTCTTTAAATTGAAAAACAGCTGACAGATAAATGATCAAAGTGACTTCAGCAAGAAAGAAATAATACAAGATGAAAACAGAATGACAGTGAGAATAATTCTAAATTAAACTTTAGTGATTAAATTGTATTAAAGAAATGTCAGTACTGTATTTGTTATATTACTTCATGATACTATTTTGCAGTTTTTTAATGTAAAAATACTAGTTCTGTAACAATTCAGCTTTCTTGTTATATATGATTAAAACTAGAAGAATGCATGATAATAATCTAAAGCAAATACTTAAAATAGTAGATACTAAAATAACAATTAACATTACACTAAAAGTACTTTAAGTAAGTTCAGAACTAGCTCTGAACTTGCTTAGAATTAATTATCAGATAGTAAATACTATAATAACAATTGATATTACATTAAATTTATTTCAGACTGTCTCAGAACTGACTTGAGATCAGTTTGAAGTGAATCAAGTACAAGTCAAGTAGATATTAACAAACACAATTTTTGTTTTGATTTGAATATTACAATGTGAAAGTTGATGTTATGAAGATAATAAAGTAATGAAATGATATGTAAATACTGTTAACTGTTATTTATCATATATTAAAATATAATATGTGATGTATACAGTTCAGAAGCTGTACTGTGTTGTATAATTAATAAAAATAATTTTGAAGTTGTCAACATAAATTGATTAAAATTATAAATCAATTCTACAGTAACTACAAAATTGAAAAAATATAATAAACAAACTAGATTAATAAAATTTATATTATATACTCTGTTGAGTTGCTTTCTTTCAAGAACAAAAACTGTTGACATCATACTTTTTGTTGAGTTGTTTTTTTTTGAGAAAGAGATTTGAAAAAGAGAGCAACTTACATTGCATGCTTTTATGCTACATCATGTCAGATTACTTTGTTTTGAGAACAAAAATTGTTGACATTGTACTTTTTGTTGAGTTACTCTCTTTCTTGAATCTCTTTTTTAAAGAAAAGCAATTTGAATTGCATGCTCTTATATTATATCATGTCAGATTACTTTGTTTTGAAAACTGAGCTGTTTACATTATACTTTCTGTTGAGTTATTTTTTTTTTTGAGAAAGAAATTTGAGAAAGAAAGTAATTTATATTGTATGTTCTTGTACTATATCATGTCAAATTGCTCTGTTTTGAGAACTGAGCTATTTACATTGTACTTTCTGTTGAGTTACTCTTTTTTGAGAAAGAAATTCAGAAAAGAATGTAACTTACATTATATGTTTTTGTGCTACATTATGTTGAATTGCTCTGTTTTGAAAATGAGAGCTATAGCTTTCTCAACTGCATGAGTAAGTTTAATTCAGTTATATTTATATTTTTTGATGAATAAATGTGCTTCATTTTTGATTTATTGTTTATATCAGACTGTTATAATTTGAAGTCATGTGTTTCTTGTACATTGATATTTATAAGACTTTCTTCACTTGCTTAATTATGTAGTTAACTAGATCAGAAATAATTAGACATGATCAGAGTTTAGAGCTTAAATCTTTAAATGTGTCAGTTATTTTTGTTGTCAATATTGTTTTTATTTTTCACATCTGGACACTGATTGTCAAGTTTTCTCAACATTCATCAGTTTTAAATTGTTTTATTGTTGACAGATGTACAAATAAGTAAAATTGCATTTATACTTGCTATATTACTGACATATTTTGTACAAATTGTGTGATCTCAACTCTAATTTAAATGAAAATGTTTAATACTGCAAGATCAGTTTAAACTTCAAGATGATCACAGACTGCTGCAAATAGATTTAGTTTAAATAAACTTGATCAATTTCAGAATCAGATCAGATTTGTGAGAAGTGCTGATTGACTGCTAGAGCTCTTAGAGTCTAAAGCTTCAGATTCTGTTCACTTCACAAATCAGTGAATTCAGACATGAATTTATCTGTGAAATCTGTCAAGCACAGCAAAGTGTCAAGTCTTCTGAAGCTATACTTAATAACATCTAGCATAAAGTCTTCTTCAGATCTGCTGTTATCTGTTGCAGTCTGTAGTGATCTGTAAGCAGTTTGTCACAGTCTGTAGCAGCAGTTTATGTGATAATAAGCAATAATTATAAAAGATAGATTCTAGTTATAGAGGTCTAGACTCTAAATATAGAGAGTTGAGCAATAATTTTAAATTTATACAGATTCTACAAAGTCTAAATTGATTTGCTAAATTTTATATAATCAGAGTTGAATTTACTCAGCAGATTTCTGAATTTCAGACACTCAGATTTTACTTACTTCAGCAGTCAGATCTAGAAAGTTTTGCTCATTCTAAACAAATTTCAGACAGAGTTGAATTGAGTTGATCAAGAGTTTGGTGAATTCATTGATCAAGTTTATTTAGTTATAGTTTAAATACTACATCACATCAGATGCTGCAGCATTTCAGTTAAAATTTAAATTCAAGAATATATATTTTGTAATTCACTTCACATTATAATGATAAATTAATTACTTACATTAACAATCAAAAATATCATTGCAGTTACAGACAGTGAATGAAATGACATTATTGTGTTCATTAAGAATTTCTTGAATTCAGAATAATTAATATGAATCTGAAATTAATTCAGAGTTGATGAATTTTAATGCATCATCACAAGTTATTTGTTCAAGTGATTGTGTTGATGTTACTTGCAGATTTGTATGTTTTTTAAGATTAATACTTGAAATTTAACTGATAATGATGTCTACATTGTATTACTAAAATTTACTTACTTAATTACATGCAAAGTATTGATAATTAAATATATTAAATACAGATGAAAGTTCTGATACTTATTTTTCATTATTTTTAATTAATTCAAGTAATACATTATTAAACTCAATGAATTTAACTTGAATTTTTTGAGATAATATTCAATGTTATATGAAAATCAACTCTTTTCTGACAAATAATAAAATGATGAAAATTGTCATGATTTTGCTGTAAGATGATTGTTTTACTGTTACTGATGTGAGTGATTAAGTCAATCACAATCTGATTTTATGATCAGAAACAATGATGAAAATTGATCAGATGAAGTACAGTAAGTTAATAGCAGAAATGTAAATAAAAATTATAAAAAAGTATGAAAAATTAATTGTGAATGAATCTTGATTGAATGCAGTGTTATTAACAATATTTTCTACTTCAGAAGAAACTTGAAAAGTAAGTATTATTTATACTAAAAACATAATGCTTTACTGTTAATACTGCTTGAATAGTTTTGAAATTCTGTCAGTAATATACATGATCACTTTATGAAAAAATTACAAGAATTTATTGTGAGTCACTTTGATTTTCAAGTTTCAGAAAACACAATATCATTAATAAACAAGTTTTTTAAAAATAATTTGTTTATCTGTATTGTCTGAAAAAGATCAGTGAATGTATTCTAAATAATTGAATTTTAATTTAAATAACTAATCTCTTGCAGTCAAATAAAAATAAATTTACTGTATCTGTCATCATTAAAAACATTGCTTTATACTTTTTCAGTGAATGAAGTTTTGAATTTGCAGAGAATGATTACATTGCAGAATTATTCAAGAATAAAATATTTGTTGAAGCTTTACTTTTGATAATAACAAAATTATATTACTGTATTGAAGAGTATATTAAAAATTTACAGTAAACTCACAAGTTTGAAGATACAAAAACAACAAATAAGTTCTTGTTTTTAGAAATTTGATTGAGCAGAACTAATATATTATTGCAGAAATTTACAATTATTTAAAGTACTGATGATATAAACTCAGTTGAAAGTGACAAAAATTGATTTAAATTATACTGTTGAAAACTACACAGAAACAAATTAAATAAAATTTACAACAGTAATATTTAGTTGAACAATTTTCTGAAAATTCTTATACTGATAATTATGAGAATCTGAGAAATTTTTCAGAATTTAAAAAAATAATAAAAATAATTGATAATTTTGATGCAGAAAATGAAGTTTTGATATTTTTTAAAAAAAAAAAAAAAAAAAAGCTTTGCAAACAGAGTCACTGATGTGAACCATCATATTGTGAATGACAATGATAATGCTTATAATAAAAATACTGAAAAAAATAATATAAAAAAGCAGTGAGAATGATAAGAAATGAACAATCATGATGTTTAAAATTTAAAATTTAATAAATTTTTTGTATTTTTTATGTTAATAAGAGATTGCAACTAATCAGTGTCTTTTAAAAAACTTATTTGAAATTGGAAATGATTTATATTTCTTGTGCTAGTACTAAATCAGAATCAATCATGCATATCTTACAAAAAACTTGTTTTGAAATTTAAAGTTGTTTATATGTCTTGTGCTAGCACTAAATCAGAATTAATCATGCATTTTTTATAAAAAACATGTTTTGAAATTTGAAATTGTTTATATTTTTTGTGCTAGCACTAGATCAGAATTAATATATTGATATTTAAAGTCAGATATTGTTATTATTCTAAACAGATACTAAATTATGTATTTCTGATAATATTAACTCAATTCTAGTACAAATATACAGTTTTGTATAATATATACTTCTTGAAATGCTAGAATTTCAGAAGCAATAATATATCAGTATTGTAAAAATAAATATTAAATATTAACATGTTAATAACTCTAACAGTATCATCACTTGTAATATTAATACAGAAATTTTAATAAATAAAATAACATATAATGTTGACAGTATTATTATCTGTAACAATTATTACATTATTTACAATATTACAATTTTTATCACTTGTATTGTTGTTATAATCGCTGCTGTTTTTTATAAATTTAACAATAATAAAAATGTAATCATGTGTAACAAAAATATTATTAATTAAAATGATACAGACATTAAAATTATTGATGATTTTATTGTCAGTATTTATAATAAAATAATTAATAACATTATTTTTTGTATCAGCAGTAGCTGTAATGATATTGCTACTTAAAGTTAAATTTAAAATATTATTATAATGAATATGAAAAATAAAACTGATATTTTCAGCTGTGTCAATAACTCAAAATAATATTATTAACTTGATGAAACACAGAGCAGTTTTCAATCAGTTAAGTAATTCAGAGCTAATCTTAAACTAGTTCAGAAAAAAAACTTGAAATTGACAACTCAGACAGCTCAAACAGTTTAAGACTAATCTGAAATCACTTTTCAAATTGCTAATGCATTTTATATAATTGACTGCTAATCTCAAATTTGTTTTATTAATTAAATAATTTTTTTCAGTTTTGTTTTGTTAATTAACTGCTGATTTCAGATTCATTTCTGTAATTAATTGATTTTTGAAATCAGTTAAAATCAATTAATTACATGATGAGTGTGTTATTTCAAATCATTATTAAGTACAAAATCATATAATTACTTGTTTTTATTAGAGTTTTTGATGAAAGATTGAGATAACTAAGTAATTTTGCACACAAAAAATAAATGAATGTGTTAAAAAATTGTATAATTATCTGCTTTTACTAAAATTTTTGATGAAAATTCAGATAATTAAGCAACTTCACACACAAAAATAATAAATTTTGACATTATCTGAAATTACTGATTTCAACTATTTCAGTCTCAGTCTCATCTTATTGATTGATTGATTTTTTCATTTTTATCTCATGTAATTAACTGCTGATTTCAAATTCATCTCATGTAATTAACTGATTTTTTATTTTCATTTTGTGTAATTAACTGCTGATTTCAGATTTATTTTATTAATTAACTAACTTTTTCATTTTCATTTCTGATTAATCTCAAATATCTGAAACAGAACAAAAAAAAAATTTCTGATTTTTGTAATCAGTCTAGTTTTCATTATTATCATCTGCATAATTATTAGATAAATTTATTATTTTATATTAAGCAATTTTTAGTAATATCTGCAAGTTATTTAATTTCAGATTAGTTTGAAACTATAAATTTCATTCAGTATGATTTTGTATATATATTAGATATCATATTATTTATATATATTTTAGAAAGATATTAATTAATAATATAACAAGAAAAGTATCATAAATAATACATATCATTTGCTTATACTTTTTACTTACAATACTGTCAGAAAATCTTGATTTATCTGAAGCTAAAAAATCTGAAAAATATTACTTTTATTTAGTTTTTGATATCACAGAATTTAGATGTCTTAAAAAAAATATGTTGTAATTAAATTATTAATTTATATATTTAAACAAATTAATTAATATCAGTTGAAATTAATTATAAGTGATGAATGATTTACAGTTGCAAGTATAATGTACTCAATTATGATCAAGTACATTGTGCTTGCAATCAGTAAAATAATATTGTTAATAAATAAAAACAATTTATCAACACAGAAATTAAATGATTAATTTTATTTTATTTTTAAATTTAGACAAGAATACTTTAATTGAAATTTACTGAATGTATTTTAAATTTTACAATGAGTAAAATGAAAGTAAAAATTTTTAAAAATTTTAAAAATGTTTTAATATATTTACATATTGTTACTGAAATTAATTAATTCAGCAGAAAATATACATTTTAGTATTTTCACATAATCTTTTAATAAAATTTACAGTAAATTGTAATGATTTATTTTGTATTAATAAAACAATTCAGATTATTTACAATAATGTTATTCTTTAATTCAATAATAATTTGTCAAAAAAATCAATCTGCATTCACATCAAATTTGTATGATAAATATTTAATATATTTAGATTAATTAAAATAATATAAAAACTGAATTCAAATATAATTTTTACCATTACAAATACTAGACAGTTAAAGTAAAATCAGTTTTAAATTATAACATATCATTTAGTTTATTTTTAATTTTAAAATACAGAAGTGATTCAATATCTGATAAGTTAATAAAAAAAATTAAAGTTACTTTCATTATTTATAATATATATTTTTTAATGTTATTTTAAAAAAAATATTCATTATAAATTTTTAGAACTTCTGTAAACTTGATCAACTTCAGAATTGAATGAGATTTATGAGAAGTGCTGACCAGCTGTTAAAGTTTTTAGAGTCTAAAGTTTCAGATTCTGTTTGTTTCACAAATCAGTGAATTTAAACACAGATTTATTCTTGAAATCTGTCAAGCTCAGCAAAGCATCAAGTCTTCTGAAACTATACTTAATAACATCTAGTGTAGAATCTCAATCAGATCTGCTGCTGTCTGTAAGTAGTCTGTAGCAGTCTGTAGCAGTCAGCAGCAGCAGTTTACATGATAATAAGCAATAACTATAGAAATTTACACAATAATAAGCAATGATTATAGAGATTTAGATTGTAAATATAAAGAATTGAGCAATAATTTAGATTTATACAAATTCTACAAAGTCTAAATCAACTCACTAAGTTTTATATAATCAGAGTTGAGTTTACTCAGCAGATTTCTGAGTTTCAGATATTCAAATTCTACTCACTCTGACAGTCAGATCTAGAGAGCTTTGTCTGTTCTAAATGAATTTCAGGCAGAGTCAGATTGAACTGATCAAGAATTTGATGAATTTATTGATCAAGTTTAAACTTCTGATTTATTTCAATCATATCACAATTTGTACTTGTTCAAATCAGTTTGTAATTTCTGCTGCATTAATTATTTTAATTATTTATATTTTAATAGCATGATTACAGCAATATCTTGAAATATTATATTATTATTATTTAATATATTTAAAAAATGAAGACACATCAAATTCTCAACAGTGCAAATCATTATTTCTTACTGCTTCAGATATTGAATAACAACTAATATTAATTATAATATCATACTTTTTATTATATTTAAGTTATTGTTGTGGCTCACTGCAATTTTTCATCTTTTTAGAGTAATAATTTATAATATATGAGAGATTGACACATCAGACTTTAATATTGTTATAAGTTTTAAAAATTTACAATTCAATACTGTTGATTTTTTCATATTTTGTATTGTGTTGCTTTAATTACAGTTATCTGAATAAACATTCTTAAAGTGTTGTTTTCTAAACTCATAACAGTATTTTTAATTGTTATTGTATTATTAAGCAATTGCTGTCAAAATTCACTGTTTTTGTGATATTAAGATGAAGTAAAACATTTGTTGATTTTGTGAATTGTTCAAAATTTTGTTAATAATAAATGTAATTATTACTTATTTTGATGAGTACTGAGCTTGCTCTCAATCAATTTTTTTTTACTTAATTTATTTTTCACTGCTTCACATAATGATGTGTATTCATCATTATTAATATTCAGTTTTTACTTAATTTATAATACTGTTCAGTATCTTACAGTAAGTTTTATGTTATACTTAATAAATATTTTATGAAAATTAATAAATTTTTCTGAAATTTCATAATTCATCTGATACATTATGAATTATTATTTATAATCATCAAATATTATTAACAGAATAATTTGATTTTTTACAGTAAATAAATTATTTTGTTAACTGTTCAAGTCAGTTAATAAATCAACATTCATACAAAATTTTTAAAATATTTATATATATTACTGATAAATGATTAATAAAAACTGAATCATCAGTCTACACAAAATGAAAGAAATATATAATAATATTTATATCAGAACAAATATTTGATAAATAATAATTTAAAATGTAATTTTTTAAATGAAAATCAACACATCTGAAAGAATTATTAAAGAAATTAAAATTAAGACAATAAAATTATATTAATGAAGAAATAACAGCTGAATGATTATCAAATGTACAGTAGTACTGAATAGACTTAATCAACTTCAGAATTGAGTCAGATTTGTGAGAAATGCTGATCAGTCACTAGAATTTTTAGAATTTAAAGCTTCAGACTCTGTCTGCTCTGTGAATCAGCAGGTTCAGACATGAATTTACTCATGAAATTCATCAAACACAGCAAAGTGTCAAGTCTTCTGAAGCTATACTTAATAGTGTCTAATGTAGAATCTTCTTCAGATTTGCTGCTGCTCATTGCAGTCTGTAGCAATCTGTAAGCAGTTTGTTGTGATCTGTAGCAGCAGTTTTCATGATAATAAGCAATAATTATAAGAGTTAGACTCTAGTTATAAAGATCTAGACTCTAAATATAAAGAGTTGAGCAATAATTTTAAATTTATACAGACTTTATAAAGTCTAAATCAATCTGCTAAGTTTTATATAATCAGAATTGAGTTTATCTGATGAATTTTTAAATTTCAGACATTCAAATTCTGTCTACTCTGATGATCAGATCTAGAAAGCTTTGTCTGTTCTAACCAGATTTTGAACAGAGTTGACTTGAACTGATCAAGAATTTGACAGATTCATTGATCAAGTCTAGTACTGAAAGTAACTTACAGTATTACTAGTAAAAAAATATTAATGTATTATATAAAATCAATTTTTTATATGATAATTCAGAGATTGAATGATGTTAAAATGTTATTTTGTTCTTAATATGTGATGAAACTTGAAACTAAATACATGATTATTAAAAATACAAGAATTGTCACAAACTTATTAATGTAACTGCAGTATTCTCAATTTAAATCAAGAATACTCAAGCTAGAAGTTTGTCATTATCATGTATATATTTTATAAATTTTTATTTTTTATTATGAACATTCAATGTACAAAAATATATTAAAATTAAATAAATATATTGCAATTTCATTTCTGAGCTAGTGTGAGAATGCTATATAATAAATAGCAACTAGAACAATATATCAAGCTATAAACATTATATACACAAATAAATTGATGAAATAATATAAATGACTCAGTATCAATATAATATTAAAATAATAAAGCTCATTACTGATCTTCAGAAAAATAAAAAATTAGAAATGAGAAATTATATATACAGTATATAACTACACTATATCAGAAGTGATTTAATAAACTTGATATAACAGTTATTTTTCTTCTAGTTGACAGTTGTTCTCAGTGACAATTTTTTGCAGTATAAATGCTTGTATATCAACAATTTGTACAGAAAAGTATATATATAACATATATTTATATATAAATATAATGTTGTGTGATTGTTTTGAATAAGTAAGAGTTAATAACACATTAA
Source organism: Emydomyces testavorans (assembly GCA_029449355.1). NCBI lineage: Eukaryota > Fungi > Ascomycota > Eurotiomycetes > Onygenales > Nannizziopsiaceae > Emydomyces > Emydomyces testavorans. The sequence goes on from CP120628.1 coordinate 6,768,788, forward strand.
TAATTAATTAAAATTGTGTCATTGTGTAAAATAAACAACTACAGAGATTCAGAATGCTGTATTGTCAACAAAAGTTGAATTAAATTAGTATTCAGTCATTAATATATTTTTGAAAAATTTTTCACATAACTAGCATTTGAATAAGCTTTCAGAAATCATAGCAATAATAAATAATAATATAATATTGTATAATTGCAATTTTGCTTCTGCTATTTTATTTTTTTTTACATTTATTTTATTTACTACAATTCTGCTTTTTCAGCTTTTACTACTTTTTTTGCTGTTTGTTTTAGAGTTGATCATCAAACTTTATAGATTCAAGTCTGACTCAGTCTGATTCATCTGTTGATTTGATTCAGATGAACAGACTCTCAAAATCTATTCAGCAGATAGAACAGAATCTAAAACTTGTAGATCTGAAGATCTGTCAGATAGATTCAATCTGAATTATTTAAGACTTATAAAATCTATATAAAATCTATATAGATCTAAATTATTGCTCAAATTTCTATATTTAGAGTCTAGATTTCTATAATTGAAGTCTAACCTCTATAATTATCATTTATTATTGTGTAAATCTTTATAGTTATTGCTTATTATCACATAAACTGCTGCTGCTGACTGCTATGAACTGCTACAGACTGCTGGCAGACAGCAGCAGATCAGATTGAGACTCTATACTAAATGTCATTAAGTATAGTTCCAGAATTGAATCTTGACACTTGACAGATGTCTGAATCAGATTCTGCTCAAACTCTAGATGTCTGTGAATAGAACAGAATTTGTCTTCTTCAAACTCTAGATTTTATTTGAACAGACAGACTTTTTCTAGAGTCTGATTCAATCTGAAAGTTGATCAACTCTAGTTTATCTTGCTTTTATTTTATTTTTCTTTCTCTCATATTGTATCTTTATTGTTCATCATAATATTATTTGTATTTGCTGCTTCAGTTATTTCAACTAAGAAATGCTGTGACATGTCTTCAATTTTAGCATCAGCTGAAAAGAAGTCTTGCTTTATCAAGAAAAAAAAAGAAGAAAAAAAAATTAAGAAGCTAAAAAAAAACAGTTATTTTCATCATTTTTTTTAATATATTTTGTAATCAATAGAAGATTTTTCTATACTGAAAGTATTTTTTTTATATTTATTTACATATTTTGCATGAATTTTCTTGTATAAAAATAAGTTCACTTGTTTTTTTTTCAATTCTGATGATATTCAGTCACTTTTAAAAACATTTTGAGTTTTTTTATAAACTTTCTGTCTATATTCTTGTTTATTATAGATTTTTTCATTTATCAAAATTTAGTTTTTGTCTGTTGCAAGACTTTGTCTGTCAGAATTGAATTTACAAACACATTTATCTGCATTTTGAGTAAAAATATATGTATTTTTGTGCTTGAAGCAACTTTTTCATCTGTTTCAATATCAATATATGTATACTAATAATCTAGACATTTTTTTTATTATTGTTGTTTGCTCTTCTTGATCAATTTTGTCAAGAGATGTAACTATATGAGACTCAACAACAAAAAATGCAAGAGATGACAAAAAATATATCAGAATTGCATTTTAGTAAATGAGTATTTAATTATTAGAAATAATTTACTAATCTTTTTGTATTTTAAATAAAAAGAACTTGACAAATCAAGTGTCTTCAGAATCTGTATAATATTATTTTTTACATGCAGCAAATGAACTGTACTGTTAATAAGTTAAAAATAAAACTTCAGAAGCTGATGACAATTTTGATCAAAACTGATTGTAAAATTAAAAATATTTATGCTCATACTGCAGTCAAATGTAGTATTGAAAAGTGTTATACAGCTGCTACAGTAGAGAAGAAGTCTGCAGAAGAAATTATAAATACTGAAAATGTTAATTTAATAAAAAAAATAAAAAAAATAAAAAAAAAATTTTTAATAAAAAATATTAATCTGACTTATAAATTACTGCAGTTGTCTTTTATCTTTCTTACTAAAATAATTGGCATAATTGTTTCAGTGTCTACAGTATTTTTTTTATTCATTTTTATTACTTTTATAATTGTTAAATTTACTGCTCTCACTTCATCTGTTTTTTTCAGTTTTTGTTTAATTAAATTGTTTTCTTCTGAAAAAGAAGAGAGAAATGAAAAGAAAAAGTCAGCAGAGAAAAAAAAGAAAAAAAAAGAAGAAAATAATTATGAAGCTAATAATTAAGTTAATGAAGAAAAAAAAACAAAAAAAATAAGAAAAATAAGAAAAAAAATTTAAAAAATAAACTTACATTTTTTTAGAAACTCTTCAGAGTAATTTTCATACTTTTAAATACATTTTCATCACATACTGTATCTTTGAGTTGAATTTTTGTTAAAATTTTGTTTTTTTTATTCTTTGTGATGTGTCTAGTATTTTTGAGTACTTACATATGTTTTTTGATGTGTCTGATATTTTTAAATATTTATATATAAATAATTTTTAATTTTTTTGTTTTTTGATACTTCTAATGTTCTTGAGTATTTGTACATATTGTTTTTAATAAAAACAGTACTCTTAAACAGTTGTTTCTGTTTTTTTCTTTTTTTTTCAATTTTTTTTATTCATTAAAGATTTTTTTTTGAAATTCAGTCTTTGCTTCTTAGTAAAATCATTTAAAAAACTTTATAAGAACAATTTAAAAAAAGTGACAAAAAGAAAATTAAGAAATATCATTAAATGTCTAAAATTATTTTTAATTGTATTTATGATATTTTTTTACAGACTATGTATTAATCTCTTATTTTTTTTTGCTTTTTAAAAATTACAAATGTTTTAATATTAGTTAAATTCTTTTCTGATTCTCAACTATCATCTTCAGAATTTCAATCAGCTCATCAGATAAAATATTCAATTTTTTTATATATTTTGCATTTTTGAAAAAATTTTTCAACAAAATATTCATTTTGTTCATCTATCAGTTCTGATTCTGATGATGATGACTAATTTTCACATTTTTTGTACACTTTCAGCAGCAAAACATGAAAGACATAATGTATGTTGTGATAACTAGAGAATAATTAAAGTTTATATAATTGCTTTTCTCAAACTGCAATAATTTAAAATAAATTAATATAATTATAATTAAATTTGTGTACAGAGCAAATTATTTGAAAGTTTTTTACATGAATTATTATTTAACTGTTAATTTAAAAAAATTGTAATTTATGTTTTGAGTCATAATATATTTTTTGTATATCACACACTGCTTGTAATTTTTCAATTAACTGTTTGTATATTTTTTCAAAAATTTCAGTGTGTTTTACTGTATGACTTGCTGATTTTTCTGATGATTTACTGATATTAATGATTAAATTAAAACAGTAATTCATAAGAATTTTAATCAGTATTTTATTTGTGAAGTTATATTTTACTTGATTATGCACAAATTGTGTTATTGACAATCATTGTATTTAATTATTTTAATAAAAGTTAATAAAGTAATACAGATAATGTTTCAGAATTTGATTTTGACATTCAGTTTAATTATCAGTTTGAGAATGAAAGACAGTACTAAACTGACATGTTACATCAAAATAAAAATAAAAAGTTGATCAGTATTTACTCATGAACAGTAAATCTTGATCAGAAATAATGTTTTTTAATGTTTCATACATTGTAAAAATGCACTCATAACAAGTTTCTGCAAATTTAACAGTAGTTATAACTTATATCTTTTCAGCAAAATATATAAATTGTATATTTGAAAAAAATATCAACTATAATTAATGCAGCATCATAAATCTCATTTTTTCATGTGAAAAAAAAGCTGATAATAAAATCAATTAAAATTAACTCAAATGACTTAAAAGATATAGAAACTGTGTTTAGTTCATTATATTTTTTATATTGACAAAACTTAACACATTAACAGACATTGCAAATTTGTACATATTGTATAACATTTGAAATAAATTCATGTTAATAATACTTATTTCTGAATAATTTCAATGAATTTTTTAATTTTTAGATGATCTTCTTGTGAATTATCATGATTTGTGTAAATTATTTTCATTATTAACATTTTTTACTGTGAAATATGAGTCTGATTGTTAATTTAAACTAAATCATCATCAGAAATAATTCAAACAAAGTTTTCAGCATTAAATATATCAATTTTTTGCACTTCTCACTTGTGCTTCTTCTAGACTGCAAATGAGCTCAAGTTGAGTCAAGTAGTAAAAGTCATGATTTTGAATTGTATAAATAAAAACAACAATTTGAAGATTTCATTCAATATACAAAATGAATCTGAGTCAGAATAAATAACATTTAAATACATCATGATTATCACATACTATACTCAATGCAGTATAGTCTCAGAAGAAGTTGTTTAATATTATTTATTATTCTGAAAGCTGACTAGCTTTGTATGCAATATTGTTTTTGTGTTGTTATTATAACATTTCAATCTCATTATTCTCATATTACAGATTATAATATACAAATATTGAAGATGTTATATTAACTGAAAGAATCAAATTACTTTTAATGTACTATTGTGGTTTTATTTACTAAATAAAGCAAATAGAAAATATACCAATCATTAAAATCATTAGAATGTAGTTTCAGAACAATATTTCATACTATACATTAAATTATCATTATTTATCATACTTCTTTAATAATTATACATTATCAAAATTCAAATCAGTTAACTCTCAATATAATACAATTAATTTGCTCTTTTTGTATGTTTTCTTGCAGATGTGTCAGTATTAAACTTAAAAGTTAGTATTTATTTTTCTTTATAAATGTATTTGCATCAGTCAAATCATAATTTTCATCATCAAAACTAAAATTCTTAAAGCACTTGCAAGTCTGATGAACTGAATGAGTATTTATTTGCACATTTAATAAATAAAAAAACACAACAGACTCTTCTTCAGAATGAAAAATCAAACTGATTTTCTTAATATATTTAGAATGAGCAGAAACAGTAACAGTAAAAGTATCATCAATAATAAAAACATTTTTAGTAATGAGAATATTTTCAACAATAGAAAAGACAGAGATATTCTCAGAAGTAATAAATATATTAAAAAAATTCTCATTATTATTTTATTATTTTAAGAGAAAAATTAGCTAAAGTCTCAAAATCACTTTGCTCAGAAATTTTATGTTAATATTACTTCAGAACAATATTAATGTCATTAATTACTGCTGCAGCAGTTGTTGCTGCAGCAGCAGTATTAGTTTTCTTTGTATGTTGTAGTTTTTAAGATTTTTCTTTTCTTTCAGCTGTGTTCTGTTCATTGACAATTTTGTGTACTGTCTCAATCTTCATTTTACATTTACTTTTTCACTGCTCAATTTTGACAAGATGAGTTTTTTTTGTTTTTTTTCAGTACTGAATGAATGTTCAATTTTAAAAAATTTTGATTAAAGTAACTTAAAGAGAATAAAATTTTTAAAATTCAGTATATAAATACTGTTTTATGTTGAATATTTTTTTTTTAATTTATTATATAATTCAGTGCTTCTTCTGCATGTTTATTAATAAAATTTATATTAATAAAATTAAATATCTTTACACAGTCATTCAGTTGTACTATCAAATCAGATATTGTTTTTCTTATAAAATTTATATATCATTATTTTTGAAAAATATAATTATTAAACAGTATTTAAATATAAATCTGATTTGTTTATCTGATATAAGCAAAATAAGCTTAAATTTAAAACAGTGTGCTCAGATTGTGTGAAAACTTTGTAATAATTATATAATGACAATTACTCAACTGAAAATTCACATTAAGTTTATATATCTGATAAATTGAAATCAAGATACAAAGTGATTCAGAAAAGTTGTTAAAATTAATAATAATTTAATTTCTTTCAAACTGTGTAGTTGAGAAGCAAAGTCAGTTAGTTATTAAATTTTAATTAATACAGAACATATAAATCAGTCATGAAACAGTAAAAATTTGATTAAAAATCATCAGATGCTTTTTCTGCTTGTTTATCACATTTCAAATAATTTTTATCAAATATTTCAGAATTGACAAAATATTCAGTAGCTTTAAAGTATAATCAACATGAGTAATCAGTTTATCAGAATCTCAACTTCAGCTTACATTACAGAGAAGAGCTTTGAACACAGTTTAGTTGATTATGTTTGTAATGAACAGAAACATCAATAATCTGAAGTATTTATTTAGTCTAGATTTAATATTTTCAAGAGATGAAGCTATTCACAAAAATTTAGTTTGATAAGTGTAAGTCTTACTACTATTGTTTTCTTCAAGATCTATATTAAATTCTGCTTAGCTAAATATATTAGTAGTGAGTACTCTATGACAGAATACACAATTATAAAACTGTTCAGTTCTTGTGTAATTAGAAAATGAAAGTGAATGATGAGTAAATGTGTGAATAATATCAAGTGTCATCAGTTACAATCTCAGAGTCACTGACTAACAAAATATTTTAATATAAATTGTATGAATATATATAAAATTATTGTTTCTGTAAGAAATACAGTTATACAGAGCAGCAGATTATTTGCTACATCATTAAGTGCTGAGACAGACACTGATTTGATGAGTAAAATTTTTCTCTAATTCACAAAATCATCTTCAATTTATCTCTCAAGCAGCTCTGAAATGAACTTCTTAAGAGTTCAAACATTGTCTTTTTCATGAATGCTCAAGACTGCACTGTACTCAACTGAACAACAAGTCAGATTCAGTTGAATAATATGAGATTTTTGATTGTCTGAAGTTTTAATCTGAATATAATAAATATCACAAATTATATTATAGTTGTACATGCAGTTAATAGTCATAATATTCAGACTCTCTGCATTGTTCTTGAAGCTGAAGTGAATTTCAACTTTTAAATATTAAAAAATTTGTTTCACAGCAGTTTTCTCATGATGATCAGCTTTGACAGTCTGACAGAAATAATCAAACTGCTTATTCAATTTGATACTGAAATTAACACAAATAATTTAAAAAGTTAAATGATGCTGCAAGCAGTAATTGTCACACAGAATATTGAGTGTATGATCATTCTGCTTCAATATAATGTTAATATGAATCACATATCAAGCAATGAATGCATACTGCTCATGACAGCAATAATACACAACAAACACACAGTGCTAAAAGTATTTCTAAGTAATTATGTAAACTGTCTGAGAGATAGTCAGTTGTTGCTTATATTTACTCAACACACAGACTTAGAGATAATGTTGATTCTTACATTATTTCAGATTTTTGATCTGAATGAAAATACTCTGTTGTGCTCATCAAATTACAATGATATACTGATTATGTATTTGATAATCTAGTCTCTGTTCATCAGAGCAATGAGTACTTTTTCTGATAAATAATATTGAATCTGAACTGTGCAGTGCATCAGTAAAGTCAGACAGTGTTGATAAAATTAAAAAACTGATGATGACTTGAATGAAATATTCAGAAAATAATGATATAAATGTTGTAGAGAAAATAATATTATCTTATCAGAAGATTTTTACAAATTAGTGATATTTATCTGAAGTTTTTTTATTGATGAAAATTGTGACTGAAAAGCTCAACAGATCAATAACAAAATGAGAAAATTTTTTTAAAATATCAAAAATCAATAAAACAATATATACTAGATTTAATTTTAATACTTGAGCAGAACAGTTTAAGTTCTTGAACACAAACTGATAAATATTTTTTCATATTTTTTTCTGATGCACTCAATATCATGTTTGATTAAAATGTCTTGATATTTTATGTATTTCTTGTGTGTCATGATAAATTTCATGTCTGATCATCACTGAAAAAAAAATTAATTATATAATTTGTTTTTTTTATGCAGAAGAGGCATCATAAGCTAAGTTAGATTGCTATACAAATAACACAAAAATTAATCTCACACTGTTGAACACTGTGCAAATTTTCACAACAGCTGTAATACTTGTGAATTCTGAAAAACTTTTTGATTTATTTAATTTTACACATGTTTTTGTCAATTTGAGAAAAAGAGCTACAAAAATTTTTAAGTTGCTTCTTTCTGACATCATTAAAAAACAAAAAGTCATCTTAACTGAAGACATTGCAGAGTGAAATTATGATAACTATAAAAAACTGAAGACTAAAGAGATTAAAAACTTGAAAAAAAAAAAAACTGAATCAGATGAGAAAGTGAAATATATAAAGTGATGAATGTGAGAATGAAGAGTAAATTATATTTTATTTTCATGCATTTTTTAAACTTTCTGATGAATTATTACTAATTTTTCTCATTGTTTTTTTAACAGAAAGATTCATAAAGTAAATTACTGAATGATTAAACAAACTTATTTTGCAGATTCAAGAAATTCAGAAATCTTACATGAAAGAGAGAAAGTTTATTAATATACTTCTTGTATATTTTCTCACTGTTTTTTTTCTTTCATTGTTTAATTTGTTCTTTCAAATTTGTCTGCATAAATTAAATGAGAGAATCTGCAGATTGCACATAATTTCATTCTCTACTGTTTTGTGAAGCAATAACTTAACTTCTCAATCAGCTTTTTTTTTGAATGATGCTTGCTTCTGAGAGAATTGTGATTCTGAGATATGTGTTGTCTTGACTGATGTTAAGTTAAAGTTAATATCATCACATTAATGCAATTTTCTGTTTGAAAATTATAAAAATAATAATACTGATGAGCTGATTTTCTATATTGACACAGTACTTTTTTATGAGAGAAGTGATAAGAGTGTTTTTTAGTTTTCATTTACTTTCTTGTAGATTACTCATGTTTGTATGAAGAAAAAGACACTATTTGATAAATTAGTAATCTGAATACAGCATGATGATGTCTTTTATCAACAGTAATTTGTGTATTTTACTTGCAACAGTATTGTTGTGTAAACATTTCAGCATTTTTAAAGTACTTTTCTCAATTCATTTTTTTTTCTTTCTGAAAGAAAGTTTTTACATTAAGTGTTGTAAGACTTCAGCTGTAAGCTTCATGAAAACTAACACTGCTTCTTTTCTCAAATGTAACTAGTCTTAATTTGATTAGCTTTAGCAAGCATAATACACATATAAATAACACACTGATTTTTCTCTTCATTAAGAGAATCAGTGACAATTTTTTTTGTTTGATAATTATTTTTTTTGCTTATTGATTTTTTTAGTGATTAAGTAAATAATAATCATTTCACATTTACTTTATACATTTACTGAATAAATTTTCTCACTTTATTTTTATATTTTATCATTTTTTTTGAAAATACATCTGAAATGATTTTCAAAGATAAAAAAAAAACTTTCATTTTTTTTATTTTTCATGAAAATTCTCATGAAAAATTTTCATCATCTGTCAACTTTCAAATGAAAGTGATTTCAAAAATGTTTTATGAAGCAGCAAAATTTTCTTACAAAAAAATATTTATTCAGAATACAAAATCAAAAAATTCTGAATTTATTTACAAAAAATTCATCAATACATTTTTTACACTTTACAAACATTTCATTATTGAAATTATATTTCTTAAAAAGTTTTGTAAATGAAACTGACTTTTAAAGAATATAATCTTATTCTCAGAACAACTGAAAATTAATTTAAAAAAACACATTTGATTAGAGTTTTTAGATGTATTTACTTAACAAAAAAATTTAATTAAAAAAACTAGATGATATAAACTGTCAAAATTGAAGTCTGATTACAAAATAATTATTTTTGTTAAGTTTTATGAATTTTTTTTAAAAATTAAATTTTCAACTGAACTCACAAAAATTAAAAATTCTTAAAAAGTGAATTATGTAAAAACTGAATTTCACTATATATTTTAAGAAAAATAAAAAAATTTTGTGAAGAAAAATTCAATAAAAAATATTTTAAAAAAAATAAAAATTTTTTTATTTTCTGATTTAGATGATTTGCAAAATATTATTAAAAATTTATAATAATTTTTTTTTCATTTGCAAAAAAATAACAATAAATTTGACAATAAATTTTATATTCAATTCAAACAAAAATTTTGTGAAATAAATAATGAAATTAAAAATCATACTGAATAAATAAAATATTTATTTTTATGAATTATAAATAAATCAATACATTTCAAATTTAATGAACAAAAAAAATTTTCAAATACTTTTTGTGAAATAACTGTCATCATCACATAATTATACTTTACTTTTATTTTTAAAAAAAAAATAAAAACTTTGTGAAGACTTCTGTGAACAAATCTCAACAAAATTAATTTAAGAAAAAATCTAAAAAAAAAATAAAAAATTCTGTGAAGAGCAAAAAAAACAAATCTGATAACAAAACTGATTTTATGAATATTACTTGCTACAGTTGTGATGAAAAAAAAACATAAATTTTCTGATTGTTTCAAGAAAAAAAAATAAAAATTTAAAAACTTGAAAAAAAATAACTTTAAAGTAATACAATTGTCTGATATCAATCTTCTATTCATGTTTTTTATTTAATTAAGTACATTTTTTGTAGAATTATTTATTAAGTATAAATAATCAACTTATGTGAACTTTAACTGTATTTTTTTTATTATCAATTCTAATCTCACAAAGTCACTAAAACTGAAAATACATTTAATGAAAATTTTTCTCAAAATTACTAAAAGAAATTAAGTATTTCTTGATGCTGAAAATGTTACAAACATTGTTTTCAAGTATTAAAATTTTCAAAATCAAGTACAAATTTTTCATGAACAAGTCATTGTTGTTAATATAAATAATGATATGATTTTAAATATAACTTAACTCTCATGACATGATTTTATCATTTCATAAAAAAATCATTCAATTCATTTTCAAAAAACTTTACATGATTCACTCACAGTGATTCAATCAATTAGTAATATAAAAAATCTAGTGCAAAAAGAAAAATTCATTTATATAATAACATGTTGTGAAATTGAAAATATAGTTACTATAAATTATAATCTTCAAATATCTAAAATATATAAAAATCTCACACAAGCTTTCAATGAATAAAAAGCTTGAAAGCTGACTTCTTACTGAAAAAAAAACTTGATTATTGAATTTAAGTTTAAAAAAAAATTCATTTTTGATTTTATTTATTAATTTTTAGAAAATGAAACTAAAATATTTTACAAATATTTCAACAATACAGTTATTCATGATTTTATTTAATTTTTTAAGTTTCTCACAGAAACATCAATTATATTTGCTTTTAAAAAAAATAATGATTTATAAATGTGTGTAAATTATCATAACTTGAACTTCAAGACTGTAAAAAACTGCTACTCACTATCATTAATTAAAAAGTTTTTGAAACATCTCACAAGTGCTAAAATTTTCACTCCTTTTAATGTCAAGAATATTTATCATTGTTTTTGTATATGAAAGAAAAATGAATGAAAAATTATTTTTCACACACTTCTAGAACTTTTTAAATATTATGTGATTTTTTTTAATTTGTCAAATGCTTCAGCTGCTTTTCAGTTTTATATCAACAAGGCTTTTTGTGATTGTGATACTTTTATAATAATTTATCTAAATAATATTGTGATATACTTTATCAATAAAAAAAATCATATTCAACATGTTTGTCAAATTTTAAAAATGCTCATAATAACAAATTTTTACTGTAAAATCTTCAAGTACTATTTTAGTGTTTGCAAAATAAATTTTCTTGAATATATTGTATCAGCTGATAAAATATTTATAAAAAAATCACACATGAAAATTATTTTAATCTGATCAGAATTTAACTTGTGAAAAAATATTTGAATATTTTTAAAATTCACAAATTTTTATCATTATTTTATTTTAAAATTCTCAAAAATTACTTTAAATCTTATCAATATACTGAAAAGTGAAGAACAAAATAAAAAAATCAAATATTGTAAGAAATAAAAATTGAATAAAAAAAATAAAAAAAATTTTCTCACAGAAAAAACTTGTGAAGTTTTTTATATTTTAAAGAAAGTTTTTGCAGATGTTGTCATATTTCATTATTTTAATTTTAATTATTAAATATATTTTGAAATTGATGTTTCTGATTTTGTTATCTCAAAAATTATCATTCAATTAAATAACTTTCAAAATTAAGTATCTGTGACTGTGTATTTACAGAAAATGAAATTCATGAAATACAATTATAATATTCATGATCAAGAACTTTTAATCATTATTAAATTTTTTAAACATTGATGTTATTAACTAAAAAATTTGTAAAAATTTATTCTAGTGATAATAAATTATAATAATTTCTGTTACTTCACAACAACAAAAAATTTATTTAGACAACAAGTTTGTTGAATTCAGAAATTAACAATTTTTTAATTCACTGTGAAACATCAGAAGAGAAAAAAAATTCAACTGATGAATTTTTATAATAATTAAACTATACAGAAAAAGCAGATTGTGAAAACACTTAAAAATATGAAACTGCAAATTAGTTTTGTATTATATTTTTTTTTAAAAAAACAAACTGTACTGATGAAAAGCTTAAGCTGACAAATGCTTCACTTAAATTTCATAAAAAAAAAAAAGTAATGTACAATTTCTCTTTGTAAAATTTATAATACAAATTAAGAAATTACTTGTGAAGATTCTCTTGAATTAAATATATTAAAATAAAAAATTTGAACTGAAAATTGTAAGTGTTTACAAATTAATTCATGATGAAAATTTTTATAATATTGAAAATTTTCACAAAACAAATGAAACATTCTGCAATTTTATTTCAGCATTATCTGAACTGCTAAATGCTGATGAGTATATAGTAAAAATTAAAAAAAAATTCACTCTTAATTCATAAAAAAATAAATTTTTAATGAAAACATATTGTTTTACAATAATCATTTATACATTTCAGTCAATGAGATTTTATAACTAAAGTTAGTCAGACAACATCATGATACATTTTTGACAGATTATTTTACTACAAAGCAGATTTATAAATTACTTTTATGAAAGTATTATTGATTATAAATGAAGAATATAATTTAGAAATATTGCAAAGTCTGTAAAGTATGTATGAATTTACAAATTATCAGAATTAAATTATATGAGAACTTTAATTCATTACTGATTTTTACAAACTCTTGAGATTAAATCAGCATAAATGTTATTACTGAGTTTTTGTAAAATAAAAATATTGAAGAAGCTGAATTTAATTATATTTTAGTAATTGTTAATTATTTTAGCAAAATAATTTATTTTATTTTTGTGATCAAGAAGCTCACTGCAGAGTAATTAATATATTTTATTGTTTATAAAATTATAAAACTTTATGAAATATTTTTGAATATAATTTCTGATTATAAATTTTTATTCATCAATAAATTCTGTAGTAATTTTTTGTATATACTGAGAATTTTGTGAGATTTAAGTACTGCTTTTCACTTTTAAATAAATAATTAAACTGAGCAATTGAATAATATTCTGAAACAATATTTACAAAATTTTGTCAATTATAATTAAAATAACTGAATATTTTGATTGTTTCTTACTGAATTTGCTTACAACAATTCTCAGCATTCTTTAATAAAAAAATTTTTTTTTTAAATCATGTATGAACTGAATCTGTGAATGACTTTTATAGAATTGAGTAAGTATATTTTTAAAATAAAAAACTTCTGAAATTGAACAAACATTATTTGTAAATGCTGAAATTAAGTCAGAAAGGTTTTTGTGAAAACATAAATTTATTAAAAAAAATATTATAATAAAAAACACACATTAAAGTTTTACACTGTTGAGAATAAAATTTGATTTAACTTAAAGAATATCAAGACAATGTATGTAAGTAAAAAACTTGATTTTTTATATATTAATTTTTATAAAATTATAAAAAAAATAAACAAGCAAGTTTATCATCTGAAACTTTCATCAAATCTCACAAGCATTTACAATATTTTTTATGGATTTTTGTTTTATAATTATAAGAAAATGAATAATGTTAATAGCACAGCTTATCACTCAGTTCATGAAACACTTAAAAAAAACAAAAATTTCAAGTCAGAATTATAATTAACTTTTACAAAAAAAGTCAACAATTTCAGTATTTTATTCAATGAAAAAAATAAAAAAATAAAAAAAATAAATTTATCTGAAAATCTGCTGTAAATCTCAGATACTTACAAAAATTTTTTGTTAAATATTATAATATTAATTCTGACAAATCTGACTTGCAAGTTTTTTATTGTCTCACAAAAAATTAGAAATTTTATTCTGAAAAAATATAACATGTATATAATATTTGTTAATAATTTTAGATTACTTATTCTACAATTTCATGTGAAAAGTTGATTAAATCTCAATGATAATTATATTTTTAATAATGAATTTATGTTACATAATTTACTTCATATCATGACACTTTATTTTTATTTTTATTATAATTGCATACTAAAATGCTTTTACTTCTGAAAGAAGTAGAAAACATTATAAAAACAATTATTACATTTCTCATGAAATTTATTAAATATATATAAAATAAACTGACAAGTTCTGTGAGTTTTGTTCAGTTTTTGATATTGATTACATTTCTGTTCATGAGAAGATAATTACTCAATCTGAATGATTAACATCACTTCACAAAATTAAATTTAAATTGTGAAATTTTCTTAATTAATTACATTAATTAAATTAATTAATCTGAAAATTGATGTTCTGATTCAGTAAAGCTTTTTTGTGAACAGTTTGAAATTAGTACTGACTAATAATAAAAACAATTCTGAAAATGTCATCAGTGTGACTGACAAACACTTTACAAAGTGACTCTCAGAAAACAGATTGTGAAAGCAGTTTATTATTCAAACATTTCATAAAATCATTAATGAAGTCTGATAATTTCATTGACAATATCACAAAATATTGACTAATACACTGTAATTAGTTTTCTGTTCTTCAGAATTACTTTGCAGAAACACTTTTACAGAAAAATAAAATACATTTCTTTCACAATTATCTGATGACAGAACAAATACATTCACAAAAATTTGTCATAAAGTAAAAATAATAATAATATAACTGACAGAAATCATTAAAATTATTAAACTGATTACAAAAATCAAAAATTCTCTTCTCTTCTCATTTTGTTCTGAATGTTTGAGATCAATCAGAAGATGAAAACAGAAAATCAGTCAATTACATAAGATAGAGCTGAGATCAGCAGTTAATTACATGAGATGAGACTGAAATCAGCAGTCAATTACATGAGATGAAAATGAAAAATCAGTCAATTACATGAAACAGGACTGAGACTAGTAGTCAATCAAAAATGATGAAACTGAAATTGAGATGATTGAAACTGATGATCTCAAGTAGTGTCAAGATCTACTATTTTTGCATGTGAAGTTGTGTAGTTATTTGTCTTTACTAAGATTTTTGATGGAAATTCTAGATAACTACATGACTTCACACATAAAATCAAGTTTTCTCAGTATGAAGTCATGTAGTTATCTGTCTTTACTAAGATTTTTGATAAGAATTCTAGATATCTACACAACTTCACACATAAAATCAAGTTTTCTCAGTACAAAATCATGTAGTTACCTGTTTTTACTAAGATTTTTGATGGGAATTCTAGATAACTATGCAACTTCACACATAAAATCAAGTTTTCTCAGTACAAAGTCATGTAGTTATCTGTCTTTACTAAGATTTTTGATGAAAATTCTAGGTGACTATGTGACTTCACACATAAAATCAAGTTTTTTCAGTATGAAGTCACATAGTTATCTGTCTTTATTAAGATTTTTGATGAAAATTCTAGATAACTACACAACTTCACATATAAAATCAAGTTTTCTCTGTATGAAATCATGTAGTTATCTCTCTTTACTAAGATTTTTGGTGGGAATTCTAGATAACTACATGACTTTGCACTTGATAATGATCTGAGGTAATATATTCACCACATAATTGACTGATTAATTGACAGAATCAGAAATCACTGATCTCAACTGATTTCAGTAAGCAATCAATTACAAAAATGAGACTGAAACCAGTAGCCAATTAGATGAAACAGAAATGAAAAAATCAATCAATCAATGAGACAGATCTGAGACCAACAGTCAATTACATGAAATAAGAATGGAAAAATCAACCAATCAACAGAACAGAACTGAAACTACAGTAAATGAAACTGAAACTAAGTTTACTGAAATAAAATGAAATTTTTCATTTCATGTGATCAGTCTAAGAATTATCTGTACTGTAATTGTAAAAATTATTAAAATTGTCTGCATCACTGATGTAAAATTTATTATTTGTGAAGTCAGTGACATTTTGTTAATATAATGAAAAAAATGTTCAGAATCAACAAAGTGAACAGCAGAATCAATTCACAGAATCTGTGTATGCAAATTAAGTTTCTGCATTTCATAATGAAGTTGACTTGTTAAAATCTGATTCTGCTTGTGAAAAGCAGTAAAGTTAATTGAAGTCTGTTCACAAAGAAGATTTATCAAAGTCTGACTGTAAGAACTTACTAAATTTATTAAAATTAATTAATGATTTTGTATCAAAAAATACTTATTTATAAAAAGAAGTATCAGAGTCAGTTTTTTGTATGAATCAGAAATTTTTGAAACATAAATTTAAGTTTTAAAAACTTGTCACAGAGAGAGAAACTATGAAATTATTAGTATGAAAACTTATAAAAATATTTGTGAAGCAAGCTCTGCTGAAATTTTATAATTTTATTTTGTGAAATCTCAAATTTATTTGCAAAATATAAAAATTGTTTGTGAAATCAGCACTCATTAATATTTCAGTATCAGAGTTCTCTGTATCTGACAGCACAATAAATCAGAATCTACTTTTTTTAAAGTGTTTGAATGAAACATGATGATATATTGTTGTTGAAATTGATTTTGACTGTAATTGTTCACTATACTTTTAGTTAGCTCAATTTGTGAAAACTTAATCTAACTTGCTGATGATTGTTTACAAAGTCAATATGAGTTCACAAAGTTTTAATATTGCTACAGAGCAATATAAATCTCTTGTGAAAAATTTTTTTTGGATAAAACTGAATTCTGATGGATCTGATGCTGAAAAAATTATACTCACTGAAAATAAGTTTTGATTTAATCAAGAAAAAAAAAAAAAAAAAACTGAATTGCTAAAAGCTGTAGTCTGTTGTTATCATTTTTATGAAGTCAAGTTATACTTAATTGAAAAAAATTCATTTTCATAAATGAAAAGTAAATTTTTATAAGTCAAAATAAGAAAATACAGCAATAATTGTCTGACTGATGCAGCTGTATTATGTACAGCTGCAATAATAAAAATTATGAATTTGAATTTCATCATGATCATTGAAATCATCATATATTTTTTAATTAAAATGCATGATGTTTTTTTAAAATCATGTACAGTCAGATGATCTCAACAGATTTTTTTTACTTTATGAATCAGCAACTACTTTTGTGAAAATATTTTACAAAACTGAAATGATAAAAATCAATACTTACATCATTAAATTTAGTTTGTGAAAATTTAGTAGATGATAAAACTGTTGTGATAAAATTTAATATAACTGATATTATCTGTACTGTGAAGTTTTTTGTTAACTAAGAAAATATTTTTTTCTCACAGAATTTTTAAGTTCTCATAAAAATTTTTTATTGAGACTTTTATAACTATTGAGTTTATATGCTCTGAAGAAATCAAAATCTTCATAAAAAAAATTGTAAAACTTCAACTGTAAACTCTGCAAAAGCTAACACTGTTTTTTTTTCTCAAATGTAATTAATCTTAATTTGATTAGCTTTAGCAAGCATAACACACATATAAATAACACACTGATTTTTCTCTTCATTGAGAGAATCAGTGGCAATCTCTTTTGTCTAACAACTATTGTTTTTGCTTATTGATTTTTTTATTGATTAAGTGAATAGTAGTCATTTCACACTGTAACAGTGAATTTAACAATCAATCATCTCAACTACTTTAGACAACTATTCATGTAGTGATAGATGAACAAGCAAATTCAGAGCTTCAGATGAATAACAATAAGCAACTGTATAGTAACTATATGATAGAAAGAAGATTTCAGCTTATAGTTCAAGTTGTATTAAACTGATTGCTTGCTCTTTTCAAAAAGCAAGACAATATATTCTTCATATAATATACATGAAGATGAAAGTCAATATAAAATATGTCATAAGCAAAGTATAACATAGCTGCTAACTAGCAGCTTACATATTAAAACTTTGAATTTGATATGACAATTATTCTTCTTCTATTTGAAGCTTGATCTTGAGCTCAGAGATATTAATTTTGAACACTTGAGTAATTTTTGCAATACACATAAAAAAAACAACAAACAGTAAGATAGCAGTAATATAACTAGAAAGTGAGATGTTCAAAATTTTTAATATATTCATAAATATGTGCTTATAAAATAATATAAAATCTCAGTTACTTTTCAAATAGTTTAACTTTTCTTCTTTTTTCTTCAAATTTATTTTCTTGTAGAAATGCTTGTCTTGTCAGATAAGTTGTTATTAAATAAAAGAGAGTCTCTTGCTAATTGTTAATTATATAACAAATAACTTGTTTTGTTGTTTAACTTGATTTTCTGAATAAATAACTGTTAAATATTCTGTTCTGCTGACTGAAAAGAGTTTACTCTCAAAGAGAATTCTTGTAAAATTTTCAATTAATTTTTTTTTTAACTAATATAAAGTATAGTGCATGATGCATTCTGTTTTTGAGCAGAAAAACTGTAATGAAAATGCTGCTGAACTGTTTATCATTGTTGAGAAAGATACTGTTCTGAGAGAAAATGTCATTATTGAAACTTTGAATTTTTTTACTGCTGCTGCTCAAATTGCTGTTGCTGATGAGTATATTGCTTTTTATCTATTTAGCTGTTAATAATTTTTTGTAATTTAATATTTAGAAAAAAAAAATATTCTGTCTGTAGCTGCTCTATCTGCTGCTTCTTTACTTGCTTTAATTCTGAAGACTTCAGAATTTTTGCTGATCAATACTGTTTTTGATATGAAACTGTTTAATGATGAATTGTCTAGTAGCAGCAAAAATGTTGTGATTTTGTGCAATATATATGTTTGTTGCACAAAGTAATTACATAAAAACTCAGAACTGTGTTGTCTTCATTTCAACTGTTATGTTAAATACACATATTGTCAAAGAAATGATAAAGAGTGTTTTGCTTTCTCTTTGCAATTTAGCAGTGATTTAAAGAAAATTCAGCAATTTGTTTTGTCTGTCTCAAAGAATAGTAAAGAATATAATGAGAGTTTCAAGCATTTTAACTCAAAATTGAGTGTTTTTTTTTGTGTTTTGAATACAAAATTGACATTAAGTAAGAAGACAAGTGAAAGCAACATGACTGCTGCTGATTGTGCAATTGTTGAAAAGTATTGTAATGTAATTATTAATTTAACAAACAATATTTATACTTTAGACTGTCTTTTAGAAGAGTATTTTGAAAAGAAATATGAAGAAACTTCATATGATGATGATAATATGAAACTGAATGATGAAGAAATTTTGTGATTGCTGTTTTTCTGCTGTTTTTCAGTGATGTGACTTCAATCTGATGTATGATTTTTTAATTTGTTTTGTTTTGAAGCAATATTATGAATAAAAATCAGTTTTTAGCTGTAATTAAATTGAATTTAATTATTGTGTAGCAACTTTTTGCTTTCTAATTTGTCATTTCTTAACTGCTGTTCAAAAATTTTGTTCAGCTTCAAATTTCTGTAGCAACTCAGTAGCATTTGCTAAATTAGTCAATGATAGTCACTGATTTTCATATAAAGAATATTCTTTTCACTTGACTAAATATTGAATTTTGTTATGAAAAATCTGTTTATCTAAAATCTTTTCAACTTCTCATTTTTTTTTATCATTGATAATAATTGACTGCAGCTCAGAAAATTGTTTATTGTTATATTGTGAACAAAATTCAAGCAAAGAAATATAAAATGTCAGATTAATTTGACTGTAGCTTTTGAGAAATCACAGCATATAAACTTGTGAGTCATGAATAGCAATCACTGAAAAGAATTCTAGATATTGATCATCTAGCTTTTTTGAAGATTTTCAGATTTTCAAGTTTTTTTTAGATAATAAAATTATATTACTGATATTAAATTGCATTGATTTATGTTTTTTATCATAATACATTGCTTGAGTCTTGAAGATTTGTTGTAGCAATTTTACTGCTTGTTTATGAGTGTTATATAGTTTTTGAAATCTTTGACTTGATTTCAGAACTTGAAAAAATAAATTGAGTAAAAGATTGATAAAAATCTGTAAGTTATAATTATATAATATAAAGAAAGAAAACTGATCTATAATCAAATACTTGCTGCTATTGTATGCAAACTCAGCAGTCAGTAATAGTTTAGTTCAATTGTCTTGTTGATAGAAGCTATAAACATGAAAATATTACTTTAATATTTGATTTAACTGTTCTGTTATATCATTTGTTTAAGAATGAAAGACAGTACTTAATCAATGAATAACATTCAGATGATAGCAAAAATCAGTTCAGTAGTAATTAGTAAACAATGAATTTCTGTTAGAAACAATAAACTCAGAAAATTTGTAATATTTAATAATTTTGTCAATAAATATATCTGCTAACTCAGAGACTTTGATTTTTTCTGTTGTTGAAAAATTCTTAGTCATTTTAGTAAATTTATCAGTCATCATCAATATAACATTATAAATGATATCATCTCACAGTGATGATGATAGACTGACAATAAAATTCATGATTAAATATTTTCATGATTTTGTAGCAATGAAAATAATAATCATTTTATTGTAAAACTTGTGACAACATACTCACATACAATTACAAACATAGCAGATAAATATATACTTTTTTATATTTGTTCTCATTTTATTTTAATAATATTTCTACTGTATAAGCTTCAAAATTCATTGAATTTCATTATGATCTGTATATAAATTATCATAATGAATTCATAAAATTTTTTACTGTAAAGTGAAATTTTGAGACACATATATTTGATCATTTCACATTAATAAAATCTGATTCAAAGAGATTTTTCAGTTTTTTTACTGTAAAAAAGTTGCTTTCTTATTAATGACTTTTAAAGTTTTAGAAGTATCAATAAAAAAAATGTTTTTTTTCTGAATCTTCTATAGTAGTTCATACATGCTTGATTTTAATGAAATATAAGTATTTTCTTCATTGATTGTTTTTATTACTAACAATCTTGAAGCAAGACTTTTCAGACAATTTTCTTCTGTTGAGATAAACATATTGAAATTTACAACTTTTCTCATTAAATCAAAATTCAATTTTTGTTGTAGAGTAGAAAGCAATTCAATTCTATACTTTTACATATCAGAAAATTTGTAGTTTCATTATTATAAAAAAGTGTTGACAGAATTCAATATCTTCAGTTTATATTTTAATGTAAAATCAAATGTGACAAGCTTTTCAGCTCAACAAATTTGTCTGTTATTTAACAATTTCATGATGAAGAAATAATGCAAATTGATATGATCAGTTTGAATACAGAATGACTGCTTAGTATTTTCTAGATAATGTTTTTAATGATAAAAAAATTTTATAATAATCAAAAATTCTTAATTATGTATTTCATAATGTCATTCAGCATCATTCATCTTCTGAAAATAAAAAGCAACTGAATGTTAATGAGTAGTTTGTTTTTCTGATTCATTGTCTGATTGAAGTAATATTGCAGTAATTGCATATTCTGACACATCAATAATCACTAAAGTTTTTTTATTTAAATCATAATAAATAAGCAATAATGACTTTTTAAAAACTTACTTCAGATTTTTAAAAATTTTGTAAACTTCTTGTGAAAACATAAATTGTTTTAATTAATTACTGCTTTATAAAAGATCAGTCAAGAGAGCAGTCAATTTAGTATAGTTATATATAAATCTTTGAAAGAAATTTGTAAAATCTAGAAAAATTTAAATATTATGAACTGATGTAAATTTTGATTATTTAAAAATAATATTCAGCTGACTAGTATCTCAACAGATGTAATTTTTTTGAATTATAAATTTTAAAAATTTAACTTCTGTTTTATGAAATTCACATTTAGACAACTTAGCATAAAGTTTGTAGTGAGATAATTGTAAAAAAACTTTTCAAACATAACAAACATACTTTTCTTCAGTCTGAAAATAAATCAAAATATTGTTAAAATAAATAATAACAAACATATTCAGAATATTTTGAAAAGCATTATTAATATATGTCTGAAAGATTGCAGAAGCATTACAAAAATTAAACAATAATATTATGTATTCAAAATATCTGTATCAGATTTGAAAAGCAGTTTTTCATTTATTTTTTTTTTAATTTAAAGTTGATGATACATGTCATGTAAATCAAATTTAGTAAGATATTTTGTGTCATTCAATCAATTTAATAGCTTGACAATTTGAGATAAAAGATAGCAATTCTTAATAATAATTGCATTCAATTCTCTGTAATTAATACATAGTTGTAGTGATTCATCTGCTTTCTTGAAAAAAAAAACTGATGCATTTATCAGACTAGTTGATGATTATATTTAATTTTTCTGCTGATTATTTTTCAAATGTTTTTGTAAAGTATCAAGCTTCACTGCTGAGAGAAAATATAACTGCTTTTATGAAGATATTTTGTCTTCTTGCAGATTAATTGCATGTTTCATGAGAATATTTGAAAGAATATCTGCTTTTTTCTTAAAAAACATGTGTTCAAAATTTAAATAAATTTCTGACAGTTTTAGTATTTCTGTTGAATTTTTTTATGAGTTAACAGTATCTGTTAATAATAAATAAATCATGTCATGTCTGATAATTTTGAAAAATCTTCTTGAGAATTCAATCTGCAATTTTGCAAACTTTTCAACACAATAATATCAAAAAGCAGTAGTTCAATCAACTAAAAAATTCATTTCAATTAATTAATAATTATCTAATATCATATTGTAATGCAACAAATCAATAATCAAGAAATGTTTATTAAATAACTTGAGTGTTCTGAATGAATCAAAAATTTTGAATGAAATATCAATTTCATTATAATAAATTGTTTTCATTTCATTCATCATTTCAGCTGATTTCTACAATTCAGTAGCAAATTTTCAGTCATTTTTCAATAATTTGCAGTATGAGATAAATTTCTGAGTAGCTTCAGAATCTAATAATACATCAAAAAATACAAAATACTTTTCAGATTGAACAGATATAATTAAAGTAAAATTTTTTTTGTTTGTCTGTTATTTTGATTTTTCATCATCTTGCAGTATATTTACTGCTGATTTTTATAAATTTAATAATAAATTAATTTTTTTTTGTTGATTAAATTTTCTTTACTGCTGTTTAAAGCATTTTGAATTTATTTATTTTATTTTATTACAAATTAAACAACATTTTTTTTTGTTTTTTTTTATATTTTTGCTTCTCTTCTGCAATATAACATAATGTATATCATGATTTTGTTGCTGCTTGATTCTGATTCTTTGAATCATTTTCTTGCTTTTTATCAAAATTACATCATTTTAACTTTTATTGTTGCTAACATTTGAAATTTTGCTGATTCTTAGCAATTTTATTCTGTACTTGTTTCATGTGAGCTTTCAGTGAAGTTATTTTGATTACTTTATGAGATATCTGCTGATGTGACATAATGAAATTATGAAGTTTTGAGATTAATTTATTAAAAAAACATTGTTCTCAAAATTCATTTTTCTGATGTAAAGAGATAAAAAGCTTTATTTTATTTTATTTATCAATATAAATATGTTCAAAATCAATAATTAATTGTGTAGAACATTGATGTAATTTCAATCATTTTTCATTTGCTAACATGCTGTAACTCTTCAGTGTCTTAATTTAATTCAATAAAAATAATTTGAATTAAGTTTATATATAGTTATTCAAATCAACTGATTTTCATTCAAGAAATTAAACTGATTAAACATTTTTCTGTAATCTTGCTGTTGCATATTGAATTTTATTCTTCTCTGTAATATATATATCTGATTTGTCATCAAAATAATTCTTCACTGAATGTATTCACTGTCAATATTTCTTGCAATTCTTGCTATAATATAATTTGAGTTTAGAAAACTTTGCTGCAATGTGTTAGTGTTAAAGTATTAATCAATTGATTAAACTGTTCTTGATTAAATAAATTCATAACAGTAGATTTCAGTATTGAATCAACTGATTTTAAATTATTTAATTCAGAAATATTTTTCAGAACAGTAGACTCTAGTCTCTTTCTGCAGTTTTTGTACATAATTAAAAAAATTTTCAAATTGAGCTGCTGTTTTAGAGAACTGTTTCTTTTCTGACATATTTTTTTCAGATAGTGATGACATAGCTTCAAACTAACTATATAAAGAAAAATAATCAAAACTGTAACAGTGAATTTAACAATTAACTGTCTTGATTATTTTAGATGATTATTCACATAGTAATAAACAAACAAGCAAATTCAGAGCTTCAGATGAATAACAATAAGCAATTGTATAATAGCTATATGATAAAAAGAAGATTTCAGCTTATAGTTCAAGTTGTATTGAACTGATTACTTGCTTTTTTCAAAAAGTAAAACAATGTATTCTTCATATAATATACATGAAGATGAAAGTCAATATAGAATATGTCATAAGCAAAGCATAATATAGCTGCTAACTAGCAGCTCATGTGCTAAAGCTTTGAGTTTGATATGACACACATCTACTTTATACATCAACTGAATAAATCTCCTTATTAGACTGCAAACAAGCTCAAGTCAGATCAAGTAGTAGAGATCATGATTTCAGATCATACAAGTTGAGACACTCTGATTGACTGATTCATTCAAACATCAATTCAAACACAAGTCAAGCTGATTAACAAGCAGGTTCATCAAGATAATGAGACTAATCTTATAAAGATAGTTTGTCTGAGTCTGATGATGTTATTCACAGACTACAGCAGTCAACACCAGCAGCAGCTGAGCAGCTTACATGTAGATTCTTCAACAACCAACACTTCTAGCAGCTAGTATAAGGGTTCAGAAGGTAGGTAATTGACTATAGCATATAGTAGAAGCTTTTCATCATGCATTATAGAGAGTAGAATCACTGTAGGAGGGTTCAACAGAGAGATCAACAGAAAAATCAACAGAGAATCTTCCAACACAATTCAAGATGTAATAACATGTCAAATCAATCAAATAAGCTTCTAGCTAGCTAGCAGAGCTTGTAAGCAGCTGCTGACATCTAGTTCTCACATGTAGAATTCTGTGTATAGAAGTAGTAGAGAGCAACAGTGATCTGAAGCTGTAGAAGCTGTAAAAGCTGAAAAATAAAAGTTGTAGAAGCTCTACAAAGTTCTAGAAGTCTGTACAGCATTTAAAAAAATAATTAGCAGCTGCTATAACATAAAATTAAAAGTATTCATTTTCTATAACAAGTCTCTACAGATAAAACAAAACAAGACTTCTATATCAACTCATTTCATTCAGATTTGATTGAGTAGTTGAGCACATGAGATCAGATTGAAACTGTACAGTTTAAGAACAGTCTGAATCTGAGTAATTTTTAAACTCATTTGCAGTCTACTTCTCACTCTATTCTTATAAGTGTAGTCAAACAATGTCAAGTTTTTGTCTTATCATGAAGCTAAAACAAAAGTAGTCTCATTTTTAGACTTGATCAACTTCAGAATTGAATCAGATCTGTGAGAAGTGCTAGTCAGCTGCTAGAATTTTTAGAGTTTAAAGCTTCAGATTCTGCTCATCTCACAGATCAGTGAGTTTGAATATGAATTTATTCATGAAATTTGTCAAGCACAGCAAAGCATCAAGCTTTCTGAAGCTATACTTAATAGCATCTAGTATAAAGTCTTTTTTAGATCTGCTGCTGCTCATTGCAGTCTGTAGTGATCTGTAAGCTGTTTGTCACAGTTTGTAAGCAGTCTGTAGCAGCAGCTTATGTAATAATAAGCAATAATTATAAAGATTAGACTTTAGTTATAGAGATTTAGATTCTAAATATAGAAAGTTGAGTAATAATTTTAGATTTATACAAATTCTACAAAACTTAAATCAACTTACTAAGTTTTATATAATCAGAGTCAGATTTATCAGATAAATTTCTGAATTTCAAATATTCAGATTTTACTCATTTCAGCAGTCAGATCTAGAAAGTTTTGTTTGTTTTAAATGAATTTCAGACAGAATCAGATTGAGCTGATTAAGAGTTTGATGAATTTGATAATCAAGTTTACTCATTTTTCATTTCATCTAATTTTCATTGTGTTTCTTTCTATATCAGTACAAAAATAATATCTGATTAAGTTAATGACAGTTAATTACAATTTCTTGAAAAAGAATTTTCAGTCTCTCAATCAGTAATTATAACTTTTTCACAGTTAATGATGTAATACTTAATGATGAGTGCTCTCATGACAGCAATGAGAATACAACAGTGTAGCTTGATTTTCACTTGATACTAGTGATGCACATGAAGCATGTCTCAGCTCTGTGTTAGAAATATCAAGCAATATTTTTAGACTTACTCATATATTTGATTATAACATTTGATAATTAATCTTTTGTCAGATGATCTAACACTCTGAAACAATATGAAAAAAAAAAGCTGATTCAGAAGCAATGTTTGTATATTGCTCTTGAATAATACAATTTTAAAATTAAATAACTTAATCAGTTTTTGATATTTTCAAATTGTGTAAGATATTCTAAGCAGATCATTGACTCACATATATAACTAAATATATGAGTTAATAAGCTGCTCAAAGTATCTTTCAAAATCTAAAAATATTAAAATCTGAGCAATTTATTCAATTTTAAAGTTATAATATTAATTTTAATATTTATAATACAAATACTGTAGATAGAATTGTAATTAGTTTAAAATACAAAATCTGCAGTTATAATACAATCAAATATATTGTTTATATTATTATTGAATAATTTATTTATAAAATATTTATTGAATCACTGTGGATAAATCACACAGAGTTCACTGAAAATAAATTAAATGATTTTTTCATGAGATAATGAAATTATATCACAAAAGTCAAATCATGTTTAGAATTATATCATCATTTATATTAATAATAATAACTTGCTTGTGAAAGATTTTTGTTTGATTCTAAAAATTTCAATACTTAAAAACAATGTTTACAACATCTTCAGCATTAAAAAATACTTGATTTTTTTCAATAGTTTTAAAAGAAATTTTTATTAAATGTATTTTTAGTTCTAGTAACTCTGCAAGACTGAAACTGATGATGAGAAAGATGCAGTAAAAGTTTATATAAACTGATTATTTATACTCAGTAGATGATTCCACAAAAAATGCACTTAATTGAATAATAAACATGAATAGAAGATTAACATCAGACAATTGTATTATTCTAAAGTTATTTTTTTTTAAGTTTTTAAATTTTTATTTCTTTTTTTTAAAACAATTAAAAAATTTATGTTTTTTTTCATCATAATTGTAGCTAGACTTGATCAACAAATTCATTAAATTCTTAATCAGCTCAACTTGACTCTTCACTCTGTCTGAAATTTGTTTAAAACAAACAAAGTTTTCTAAATCTGACTGTCAGAATGAATAAAATTGAGATATCTGAAATTCAAAATTTCAGAAATTCATTAAATAAATTCAATTCTGATTATATAAGACTTAGTGAGTTGATTTAAACTTTGTAGAATCTGTATAAATTTAAAATTATTGCTCAACTTTTTATATTTAGAGTTTAGATCTCTATAATTAGAGTTTAACTCTTATAATTATCACTTATTATTGTGTAAATCTTTATAATTATTGCATAATCAACTTGATCAGACTGCTACAGACTGCAATGAGCAGCAGCAAATCTGAGAGAAATTCTACACTAAACACTATTAAGTATAATTTCAGAAAACTTGATGCTTTACTGTACTTGATGAATTTCAAAAATAAATTTATATTCAAAGCTGCTGATTTGTGAGACAGACAGAATCTGAAGTTTTAAATTTTAAAAATTTTAATGATTAGTCAGCATTTCTCACAAATCTGATTCAACTCTGAAATTGATCAAGTTTAATTGTAGTAAGTAATATTTGTGAGATTAATCTTGCTATCAAATTCATTTTTTTTGTTTTTTGTGAAATTCTTTACTTTTTTTTAAACTTTTCTTTGAATTAATTTTGTTGAAATTTGTTTGCAGAAGTCTTTGCAAAGTTTTTATTTTTTTAAAAAAAATAAAAGTAAAGTGCAATTGTGTGATGATGACAGCTATTTTGCAAAGAATATCTGAAAATTTCTTTTGTTCATTAAATTTAAAATGTATTGATTTATTTATGATTTACAGAAATAGATGTTTTATTCATTCAGTATGATTTTTAATTTTATTATTTATTTTGTGAAGTTTTTGTTTGAATTAAATGTGAAATTGGTTGTCAGTTTTATTGTCATTCTTTTATAAATAAAAAAAATCATCATGAGTTTCTGATGATATTTTGTAAATTATTTAAATTAAAAAATAAAAAAATCTTTATTTCTTTTCAAATGTTTTTTGTTAAGTTTTTCTTCACAAATTTTTTTCATTTTTTTAAGTATTTAGTAAAGTTCAATTTTTATGTAATTTACTTTCTGAAAATTTTCAATTTTTGTGAAATTGGTTGAGAATTCAATTTTGAAAAAAAATTCATAAAGTTTAATAAAAATAATTGTTTTGTAGTCAGACTTCAGTTCAGACAGTTTATATCATTTAGCTTTTTTAACTGAGTTTTCTTGTTAAGTAAACACATTTAGAAATTTTAATTGAATGTATTTTTTAAATTAATTTTCAGTTATTCTGAAAGTGAGATCATGTTTTCTAGAAGCTGATTTTATTTGTGAAACTTCTCAAAAAATATAATTTTAATAGTAAAATGTTTGTGAAGTGTAAAGAATGTATTAATAAATTTTTTATAAATAAATTCAAAATTTTTTAACTTTATACTCTAAATAAAAAATGTTTTTTTGTAAAAAAAATTCTGCTGCTTTATGAGATATCTCTAAAATCATTTTTATTTAACAATTAATAAATAGTGAAAATTCTTTGAGAGAATTTTTATGAGAAATGAAAGAAACAAATGTCTTTTTCTTGTCTTTAAAAGTCATTTCAGATATACTTTTCAAAAAAAGTGACAAAATATAAGAGTAAAATAAAGAAATTTATTGAATTGATATATAAGCAGACATGAAATAGCTACTATTCACTTAATCAATAAGAAAATCAATAAGCAAAGAATATAGTTGTTAGACAAAAAGAAAATTGTCACTGATTGTCTCAATGAAGAGAAAAATCTATGTGTTATTTATATATGTGTTATGCTTGCTAAAGCTAATTAAATTAAGACTAGTTACATTTGAGAAAAAAAACAGTGTTAGCTTTCACAGAGCTTACAGCTGAAGTCTAACAATAATTATACACTGAATTTTACTCATTTTGTTGAGCAGATTATTTATACTGTACATACTGTGAAATGACATTTTCAAACTGTTAATTAAATTTATAATTGTTGTATACTAATCAGAACAATAAATTAAACAATAAATACAAAAAACATTTTTAATATAAAAAATATAATAAATATTATAGAAAACACAGATTTAAATTCTAATGATGAAAATATTTTTTATAATAAATTAATATTATTTAAATTAAATTTGTATATATTTTCTTCAGTTTGTTCTAGTATCAATTCTAATAATTTGTATACAGTTGTTGAATTTTCAAAAAAAATTTTCAAAAAATTATGAATTATAAATCAACTTCACATATTAAACAATTATTATTTTATAAAAATATTCTGAAATATTATTATAAAACTCTTCTGATGTAATTTGTATCTCAATTACATATACTTTTGAAAAATAGCAGATAATCAAGTATTTTAAAAAATCCCAATCACACAGCTCATTTCTCAAAAATGTTTAAGTTTGTATTATTAATAATGAGAAGATGAATCACCAGTTTTATACAATTTCTTAAATTGATAAAAATATATAAACAGTAGAAAATTATCTTGCTTGTTTTTTTTATAATATTTATTTCTGAAACACTACAAATCAGTAAAATGTTTTTTATGATAAAATCTTTCAAAAAGCTAAAATTAATATGTTTATTTAATTAATATATTTTTTCTTGTATCAAGAGCACACTTCATTCAGAATTAATTATATTATTAGTAATAACATTATTTACTCTGATATTATTTAGAAAATTAAAAATTTCAAATAAAAAAATACATTTGTTTGTTCAAAACAATTATTTAATATTAATTCTGATTTTAATTCATCAGATTATTCTGACATCAAAAATACATTATTATGACATTCACTGAAATATTTTAAACTTGGTTTTTGTCAGAAGAATTTATATATAGTAATGAGAATGTTTTAAATGTTTTCAAGTTTTTTAATAAAATATTTATATTTAATTCTTCAGTTAACTCTAAAATGTGTGATTTGACAGATAACTCATTTTCAGAAACTTATACAAATAATATTAAAAAATTTAAAAATAATTTTCAGATACTTCAGTTTGTTTTTAAGAATTAAATTAATAATTCAGTCACTTCTATATTTTTGCAATGATACAAAAAAATACTTATTTTTTTTCAACAGATTAAACTGCTGAAGAAGTTATTTATTATAAATTTATTTAAATTGTACTGATGCTTAATATTAATTTACAAATTTTTTCAAATAGTCAAATATTTATCACATTCTGAAGCTTCAGATGCTTTAAATGATGATGAAATTAATCTGAATAACATGAAAGTTAATAAAATTAATAAAAAATATTATATAATTTTCTGAATGACATGCTGTATCATTTTGCTGAAAAGAATTTAAATTAACAAAACAAACTGAATGATAATATTATTGTTTTCATCAACAATGATATATAGCATTACATCAAACAGCAGTTTTTTGATAACATTAAATATCAAAAATAAAATTATAAAAAAGCTTGTCGCACTTTTCAGATGATTAGTATTAAGTTTTTGAAATTAAATTCAATAAAATTATTCATTATGTTAAAATTTTGACAATCTGTTGCTGTTAAAATTATGTTAAATTTTAAAACTGATTATTGTTTCTGAAAATATATTTTTGCAGACATTGTTGATCTAGAGAAAATATAAATTATAATTATATATTTTTTAACTATAAGTTTATACTTTCTTTTAAATTATTTTTCTTAATAAATTTTAATTAAATTTGTAAACAGTACAGAATCATTCTAGTATTTTTTAAGTAAAAAAATTTTTATTTAAATTCATTCTCATTATTGTTTCATCATTACTTATTTTTTAATAAATTAATAAAATTTATAGAGTAACTTCTAGTCTTCAAATTGTAGTTTATTATAATAATATTTATGATTTTCATGCAAATTATAATCAGATTAAGAAATATCTGATACAAATTTTCTTGTACTTTAATAATTTATTCAAATATATGTGAACTGTGATCATCACTTTATATTAATATTTTATCATTCATTATGAATCTTTCAAACTCAAAAACTGATGCATAACAAACAAGAATATGATTTATACAATCACATTCACTTTATTTCAAACAAATGATGAATTGTGAAAACTGTTTCTCACTGATTTATTCAATCATGTTATTCTGAATAAAGCACATTTTATGTATAATCAAAATTCTTTACAAGTTTAAATTATTCATTAAATATTTTTGTACTTTTACATTTGTCTAACAGTAATTTTTTTTTAATTTTTATCTGAATTTTTAGAAATTTCAGTTTTTTTTATTTTTATCAGATGCTGACAAACTTTGAGAGTCAGAGAATTTTAAATATTTGAATGTATTATTTAATATTAATTTATTCAATTTTAATGTTAATCATTTTACTTCATGTCTTTAATTAAGCAATATTATCATGAATTATTTTGTTTAAAATAAATTTTTGTTAAAAACAACTGCTGATATTTATATTAAACAAATCTGAAAAATATATTTAATACAGTACACACTGATGTTTTATCTGTTTTTTGAAACTGATTTTATAATTAATATTAATATTTCATCATCACAGAACAAGTTTATTAAAATTATATTTTCTGATACAGAATTAAAAAAATACAAAAAAATAATCAAATTTCTTCATTATAAACTTGTAATTAAACTTTCAGATGGAAAATCAATATTAAATATGAAGAAATATTAACAATTAGTTTTAATAATAACTTGACTGAAATTTCAACATGTGCATACATTTATACATGTAAGTGATATACTTCAAGCAGTCTGACTGATCAGTCATGATAAATTTTTAAATAAATAATTTAATTATATTACTGAAAAATATTATACTGAGAAATTCTTTTTCAAAAAGATTAATTTTAATAATTTTAAAGTTCAAGAACAGCAATTAATTTATATTTTCTGTGAATTTTTCTGTATGAAAGTAATACTTTTTATAATTACTTATCAAGTTTTAATTCACAAAAAAAAATTGTTTAATTTTGTTTTCAGTTTAATAAGTTTTTATATCTGTCATTTTTTATTTTGTGAATATCAATATGTGAATTTTTCATACTCATCTTTCTGTGAATGACAGAGCTGATTTAATTCATATTTTCAATAAATTTTGTATCAAATGTATAATTTTTGTATATTTATATTTTGTTAATTCTGTTTATTTAAATCTGCAATATATGTGCTGTAATATATATTTGTTTAATACTGCATTGCTGAAAATTATTATAATACAAGCAATTGAGTGAATATGATGTATCAGTTAGACACTAATAATCAAAATATATAATTATCATGTTTCAGACAGCTTCAATATCAAGTAAGTAAAAAAAACAGTCAGTAAAGTAATTTTTAATTTTATAATAAAATTTAATAAAAAAATATTTCAGATTCACAAGATCAAGATTAAGAATATCTTAATTGAAAATTAAGCAGTTGACAAAAATAAAAATTTAATTTATTTAAAAAATAATAAAAGTGTTTTGAATGATTATATCATAATAGAAATAAACAAGATTATCACACAGCTTGTAAAGATAATAAAAAATGATATAATCATTAAACACTAATTAAACTTGAAGATTTAATATATTTTTTATTTCAATTTTTGTACACTAGATTATGCTTAGCTTTATAGTCTCATTAATGTCACATACTTTATATTATCAATAATATTTTGTGTTGTGTACTTGATAATTTTAAAATATTTTATTTTATTTATTATTTTTCATTCTTTTCAACTTTCAGCACAATATTTTCTAGACATAATTTTTTTTTCATTTTTTAATTCTGAATCAATTACTTTCAGTTCAGTTTCTGAAGCTAAACTTGAATAATGTATTCTGAATTTTGATTTTTCTGTCTCAATTAATTTTAAATATATTGACTCT
The DNA here is from genome assembly GCA_029449355.1 of Emydomyces testavorans. NCBI lineage: Eukaryota > Fungi > Ascomycota > Eurotiomycetes > Onygenales > Nannizziopsiaceae > Emydomyces > Emydomyces testavorans. The sequence goes on from CP120628.1 coordinate 6,802,182, forward strand.
CAACAAACTGTATTCAGTCTAGATAATGATACAAAAAATTTCAGTAATAACATTAATAATGAAAAGTCTCAAAAAAAAAACATAAAAAAGTTTATTATATATTATATTGATTTGAATTTCTTTCAATTCTGATTTAAAAATTCAGAATTTCAGTAAAAAAATTTAATATATTAAAATATTATATAATACAGTTTTCAAATTTTTTATTTAATGTATTCTATTTTGATTTTTTTATAATTTTTAATTTTAATATGAATTTTTCAGCTTCAATTTCATCTTCACAAACAGCAGTTAATTAAAGTGACAGTAATTTTACAAATTTACAATTATCATCTAAATTTCAAGTTCTACAATCTGAAAATCTTTTTTTTTAATAAAAAACTGAAAACTTAGAATTATTTTCTCAACAGTTATTTCAAGCTCAGTATATTTAATTTTGAAATTCTCAGCAGTTATATAAGACTTCAGCTGTAAGCTTCACAAAAGCTAACACTGCTTCTTTTCTCAAATGTAATTAGTTTTAAATTCTTAATTTAATTAGCTTTAGTGAGCATAACACATATATAAATAACACACTGATTTTTCTCTTCATTGAGAGAATTAGTGACAATTTTCTTTGTCAAAACAATTATATTTTTTGCTTATTGATTTTTTATTGATTAAGTGAACACTGAATAGTAGTCATCTCATATTTATTTATATATTAATTAAATAAATATTTTTACTTTATTTTTATAAGTTATTTTATTTCTGATTTCAGAATTCTCAGTCATTATTTCAATTGTGAATTTAAAATTTTTAGTAATTTTCATTCTTCTGAATATTAAATTTCATAGTTTTCAACTTAATATTAACAATTTTATATTTAATCTGAATTTCAAAATTTACAATTTTAAATTTAAAATTAACAATTCTGCTTTCAGTTTGAATTTCAGAATTGTGAGTAATTACTTCAAAATTAACAATTTAATCTGTAGTTTGAATCTCAAAACTTTCAGAAATTATTTTAAAATTAATAATTTCACTCACAATTTGAATCTCAAAACTTTTAATAATTATTTTAAAATTAATAATTTTACTCACAGTCTGAATTTCAGAACTCTTAGTAATTATTTCAAAATTAATAATTTTATTTATAATTTAAATTTCAAAATTCTCAGCAATTATTTTAAAATGCAAGTCAGCTGAGAAATTCATTGCTTGAAAATCAGTCACATGAAGTAAAATCTCAGATTCAAAATATTCACTTTTACTTTTACTTTAGTTTTTTTATATGTAATGATTCAAATTTCATACTTGTATTATTATCTTCACATGATGCAACTCAGTCAACATATATTGATGAAGATACAATTAATAAAAAACTTAATATATTAACTAGACAATATTATTTTTTTTATTTACTACAAAAAAATACTGATTTTATAATTTAAACAGTTATTTCTTGAGTAACAGTTTCTGAATTACTGTATATTAAGATGCAAAAAAAATTCAGATATTGTTTAAAATTTAAAAAAATCAAATTCTGACTGAAGCAGAAAATTAATTTTAATTATAAATTATACAATTATTAAATTAGCAGTATGCAAAAAAAATTTTTAAAAATTTAAAAAATTATTCTCAACAAGTAATTTCAGACTTCAGCTTCACTGACTTTTAAATATTTTTTTATTTACTCATAAAATTGTTAATTTTAATAAATACTTTGCTGATGAAAAGTTTTGACTGAAATGTATGTTATATTTGATGACTTGAAATGAATGCTTAATTTTAATATTAACTTAATATACATGTATTTGTTTAAATTATTGTTTATATACATTTGTTTTATTTTCAAAAACACAATGTTGTCAATTCAGATTTTTCTAAATATGATTAATTTTATTTATTAACAATATATAATAATCTAAATAAAATAAAATAATTTCAAAATTTTATTGTTAAAGATTTTTTATTTTATTTTGTAAAATTACATCAACTTACAATATAATATATTATTAATCTAAATTAAAAGTCAGATGAATCAGTTAATAAAAATTTTGATATTAATAATAATAATAATAATAATAATAATAATAATAATAATAATAATAATAATAATAATAATAATAATAATAATAATAATAATAATAATAATAATAATAATAATAATAATAATTTTAACTTGTAGTATTACTGCTGTGAAATAAATAATCATTATATAAAAATAATTATTTTAATACAATTTAGTATAAAATTATATTATTGCAGTCTTGTGTTAAAAAAATTTGACAATTAAAATGTAATAATTGTATAATAATTTTTTACAATTATTAACTGTATTTAGTTGTATTATAATATTAATTTAATTTTATATTTAAATGAATATAATATTAATATTGTATTGTTATAAAATAAAAATAATTTTATACTAATTAAAAATTATTATACAATTTAAAAATATTATATAATAAATATTCATTATAAAATACAGTATTAATATTGTATTTTATAATTACACACTAGTTGTATTTCAATGTTACATTTGTGATTTATTGTTGTTAATAATTTTAAAACACTAAACTTTACAATAATAAATTTTAAATCTTTTCACAATTGTTTTCACAATCATTCTGTGAAATCATTTAAAGGCACATATGTTCTTTACTGGAGTTTTATATGTAGTGTGCTAATAATGCTTACTAAGCTGGTGGTGTAAGAATAAGAAATGTGGTGTGCGTGTAGTGCCACCCAAAATTTATAGGATGTATGTAAATAGTAGTGTGTTAATAATGTTAATTAAGCTGGTGCTGCCAGAATAATAAATATGGTGTGTGTGCAACACCACCCTATCTCAAATCATAAACATTGCTTAATGTAGTCAGTTGTCGCTAAACACCATAAAAATGCACCTGGTAGCCATTCATGGAAATGCAAAAACACAATCTGATCCCAACTAATCAATGCTCATGTTCATAAAACCTTCGTTGGTTTCATTCATTCCCTGCAGACCTACTCGTTTGACAGGCTGTGAGTGCCCACTGCTTGTGCTTTGAGTGGAAGTCGGACCAAGCTTTGCTTTGGACAGCTGACCTGACTGACTGCTTTCCGAGAATGAAAACGCTTGAGTCTGGCTTGGGCTGCTTTGGGCGCTCGTCCCAGGGGACACTGCACGCCGCTTAAAGGAAGCGAGGTCGAGATCGAGGTCATCCACACGCCGCCGCTTTGTAAGCCTTTGAGAGAGCTCGCTGGCCGCTTGAGATGACAGGGCTTGTCGTCCTAATGGGCGTGGTTGTATAAACGCGGAGCCACCTCGAGGAAGATAGCTTGTTGAATTTCCCGTCGGAGTCTCCATCATAGTATCGCTAACAGAATCTTTCGGTTTGTAGGTGGATGTGGGCGCCGTCTGGTATTGGTGATCGAAGGAGTTCCAAAACTGGGCCCCTCCGGAGTTCTCAGTGGCTTGTTGGCTAAAGTTTGTCGAAGGAATTGTATCAGCGACAGTTGTATCTGCCACTTTGTCCTCGGAGTCGGACACCACAGGCATAGCTGAGGCAATCAACGAGGGCGAGAGAGGCGGCAATGCAGTGTCGCTCTCCCGTACCTGTCGAATGACTTCAGCTTCTTTCTTTGCCTCACTCTCAATTGGCGCGCCTTCTTCCAGCAGGGCTGCCTTAATTCGTGCGAAGTTTTTCGTTTTGGGCTACTCAGATTGGATTAAAAACCGGATTTCTCCATTTCAAAGTACCAAAAATACATACCAAGAGGTTTCCACGCCTTGTTACGGTTCGTCGTATCACTCCCCGTCGTGCAAACTCTGGGTTAGATCCTCCACCCAGGGAGCCTGCGGATGAGCCACTTGCTACGTGTTTGGGTTCGCCATCGCTCATGTCAGATAAGTGTAGGTCACTCGTTCCAAGGCTCAAGCTCTCCCGTCGTGACTTCACGTCCGCCATGATGGCCTCCTTCGAGAAGTAGCCCGATGGGAATGTTTCGATGTTTTTTCCCACAGACGGCGACTTCGGTCCGGGGCTAGGCCTCGAGCTGTTACCGCTTGTACTCGTTGAGTTATGCCTCGTCCGGCTACGGTATCGTGCCCTTTGAAAGCTCATGAGGCTCGGTTTCGAAAGACCGTGCATCCAATCTGCTGCCGGAATCTGTGCAACGTTCGGAGAAGCCGCGTTTGATAGACTTTGTACCGACCCGGTAGCCTGAGATGGAGTGATAACCGGCTCTCCTCGCTCGAGGGCGAGTAGGGACGCATCATCGTCATCGTCACTGCAACTCGAAGAATCTGAATCAAGCATATTGATACTGCTCACAGAACTCGATATCGCATTTCGGTCGCCATAGCCCGAAGCCGACCAAATGTGGTTGTTCGGGGACGCAAAACCACACCCGTTCCCAGCGCGGCGTTGAGGAATCGACACACCGCGAGCACCCACAACTGGAGAAGAGTCTGGTGATGCTTCAGCCAAAGTAGAATGATGAAGATTTGTAGATGCTCGAGAAAAATCTAGCCCTCTTGATCGTCGCGGTAGGACTGAAGAAGGGGACGTATAAATTTGTGTCGATTCCAGTTTTGGAGACACTGGGGCGCGATTGGGGGTGTTAGACTGGCTGTTAAACAGTCTATGAGGCACATGTAGGGAAAGGCCATGCGCTGGATGACTGTTTCTTTGCGGAGTTGCCGGAACCCCGATGAGGCCATTATCAGCTTTCTTGTTGAAAGGTCGCGCTTGTAGCGGCGTCGAGCAGCGTGACGAGGATTCAACAGATTCTTCGGGAATGGGAGACGTCGCAGCATCTTCTCGTGGTGAATTGCGGCTCTGTGAGTCTATGGCAACAACCGGATCGCCGCCTTGGGCCTGCGATTGTTCCAGCTGCGCAGTCAGTTGGCTCGATGGCGATCTTGTTGAGACTCGGGATGACGGGAATCGTGTCGAGGTCATTTTTAGCAAACAAGGGCTTCATTAGATCAGCTATTTCTAGTATAAATCTGCTCGATTTCTCATCAAAACCAGTTAGATGTAGCTGGGTGGTCTCAGCGGTTAAAGTAGAGGTCCCATACCTGTCTGTGGTGGGCGGGTTGCACCAATGCATCACCTATGTTAGGAGTGGTGCTAACACATTTTGAATGTTCAAACAAACATCCAACAATTCATGAAGGACTTCATGGTCTGACATCTTCGAAATGATTAAGTATTTGAATGACTGTCGCCAGATAATAAGGCTTTCTGAGGCTTTCCAGTGAGGAATTGAGATACGAAGAGCATCCAGCACTTAGCATACAGTTACACTTGACTTGAGTGTCTGACTAAGCAGATGTTGAGGATTGTCTTCTCGACAGTCAACGCAGATGGAAGTGAGATCCATAGGCAAAATAATATAATAATGCTGATATTGACATGCTTTGAAAGGAGTGCAGCAGTGATTCTACCAGGTTATGATCAGTTTTGTGTCAATTTGAATTCTGAGGATCGACAGATTGATTGTTTCAAGACTATGGCATGACAGCCATCTCACGTATCAACTCCGCCATTTTCTTCATTTCAGAATGGCCTCTTGGGAAGTCATGGTCATGGTTGTGGAAAAACTCTTTTACCAATGAAGGTTCGCACAGCTCCATCAATTCTAAACCCAAATGACGGTTCTCAGCGGTTGGGCATCGGATGTGCAGCGTCGGGATATCAATCAAGGTGCCTTGGACCGCTGCATCGCACCGCGCAATCCCCATCGTCCCGTCAGTCATGAAGAGTCTGCCATCCAGGAGTTGCCTAGTCTGCAGAGCCATTATATTCCTCCGGATCTCCTCGGGATCATAATCCGGATGTCGTTCAGTTCCCTTTCGGATTCGGGTGTTTGATGGGCGAAGGAAAATATCTGCTACTTCTCTTTCTGCAGCAGATTCTTTTATAACGCCTTCTTTTGCAACTACATCCGAGAGCTGAAATATCTCCAGTGGCGTAGCTCCATTGACGAAAACAGCCCAGCGGAATACCCGCTCATGAGGAAGCTTCCATGGATTCTCCTTGAAATCTCGGATCAGCAGTTGTGCTGCAAGTCCAGCCCCCCCAGAATACCCAATGGCGCCATCGAAAGGGCCTTCTTCTTCGATCAATCTGAAGATTTCGTCTTCTATTTGCACGATTGATTGGGGCTTTAGAGGATTAAAATAGTTGTATAATGGCAACTGGGAGAACGATGTCGTGAAGAGAGACCAGTTTCCTGGTTCATTGTCAACCATGAAAGACCGCTGTTCTCTAGGAAAGATTTAAGCTTACCTTCGGTGTGAGGAACGGTGCCTTGAATGAATTCGAACGCAAAGTCTGGAAGGTCGGCCCTCAGAGAAGCTGAACTTCAGTCAACATGCAATCAATAAGCCTGGTCCAGACAAACTCGCCTGTCTGGAGTTTGAATATCTGAAAAACATACGGTCAGTGTGGAAGGTTGGCTTGAGATATGAGTACCGCACGAGCTTTACCTCACTGTTCGACCCTCTACCGTGGAAACAAAGTACCTTCATTTTGTGATGTCCGTAACTACTTTGAGAGGCGATCTAACTACCACACCCTGTTCTTTGGGACTCGGCGAAAGATGAAAGAACGCTTCTAGGAGCTGCTTTCACTCCTTCTCTTCATTTTAATTTACGAGAAGTAAGAAGCAAGCTTTGAGCAAACAATTATTAGCTCGTTTTCAAATTTTTGTTCGGAAAAGCTGTGTCACACTGGTATCGAGGACCCAGATCGGACATGCGTGGATCCAACCTGACAGTGTTGAGTAAATCTAACACATGCAGCATCAGTGTAACATGCAGCAAACGCGTGCTATAGATGTTCTCCCCTATAACAATGCGCATCAGAAACTCCGAGTTCTGCGTTCCCGAGGCTTCCGACTTATTGAATTTCCATCTTCTTATGATAATATATTTTCCCTTTAACTATTCGTCCTGCCGGCTGGTGTTTTCGAGCTTACCACAAACAGCTCCTACATTGGACAGCATGGTAATTATCTGTTTAATTTAGACTGAACACCATATAGGTAGGTACGGCTTTCCGTTAACTCATTTCTCCCACCTAACTGAGTTGAAACCAGAAAGTGCTTGGAAGAATGCCCCTGATGAAAGATAGTGCAGCTCCTATTGCTGATATAACTTTGTCGCCTCCGTCCAGAGTATCTCTTTCACAATTTTCGCTGCCAAAAACCGACGGTTGCGACCATGAAACTCTTCAGAGAGATGAAGAGAATGCGACAGTCGACTCAGAAGCGGACAACCAGGATGTCAGTCGATTTCAACTGGCAGTGCTGACTCTAGCATTGTGCTTGTGCACCCTTATAGTATCAATAGATACAGTTATCTTAGGTCTGTTATTGCCACTGAATATATTTCCTACGCTCACCTTGCTCAAGCAACGGCCATACCGAAAATTGCAAGCGACTTCGAATCCTTGGATGATGTCGGTTGGTATGGATCATCGTATCTACTGACTCAAACTGCTTTGCAGCCAAGCTTTGGAAAGCTTTACAGTCATTTTAATACGAAATGGACCTTTTTATGTGGTATTCTCATATTTGAGGTTGGCTCACTGGTTTGCGCCATTGCCAATTCATCCAGAGTCTTAATTGTTGGACGAGCTATAGCAGGGGTTGGTGCAGCTGCACTTTTCTCGGGAGGAATGAATATTGTCTCTAATGCCGTCCCATTGAGAAAACGTGCCCCTTATATCGCTTTATTGTCGAGCATGGGGGGTGTTTCTAACATCATTGGCCCTCCTCTAGGCGGTGTACTCACGAATCGCTTAAGCTGGCGGTGGTGGTGATGTTACCAACTCTATATACCACAGGAATTAAGCTGATTCCTGTATAGTTTCTGGATAAATCTTCCTTGCGGTGCTGCGGCGTTTATATTGGTGCTAGCCTTCCTGAAGGAATTTGTCCATCCAGCTTCTGGCACTAGCCTAAAAACACGCCTCGCTGAAATGGATCTACTGGGTGCGGTTCTTCTCCTTGCTGGAATAACATCCTTTATTCTGGCAATGGAATGGGCAGGAAAAGCATACTCCTGGTCCGATGCCAGGGTGTGGGGTTGCATTCTGGCGTCTGGAGTTATTCTAGCTCTCTTTTCCATACTTCAGTGGAAGCTTGGGGATAGGGCTACTATCCCGCCTAGGTTGATGTTTAAACAGAGAACCATTTTTAGCGCATCTCTCTTCTCTTGTTTTCTTGCGATGGGGTTCTATATGTAAGTCAATCTCTCAATATCTTCCATGCGGTAGACTGACAAAACGCCTGGTTGCAGTCATGTCTATTATCTGCCTATCTATTTTCAAACAGTGAAAGGTTCCAATCCTGAGAAATCCGGTCTTGATGTGGTGGCCTATCAAGCCAGCAACACTGGCACATCCCTTGTGGTGGGCCTTTTGGTTGCCGTAATCGGCTGGTATGTGCCCTTCGTATGGTTTGGCGCAGTTGCCTTCGTCATCGGCTCTGGACTTCTCTTTACGGTGGATATGGATTCCCACACTGCCACCCTGGTTGGCTATCAAATTATTACGGGACTAGGTAAAGGAGCCTCTGTGCAGATTCCGTATGTCGCTGCCCAAGTGGTTTCGAACAAGAAAGATATGTCATCAACTAGTGAGCTTCCATTTTTCTGGTTACTCCCCATGGCCATTCACTGATTTGTGAACCTGCAGATGCGATTATGATCTTTTTCCATTCCATTGGTGGCACGCTGTCCCTTGCAGTTGGGGAAACTATTTTCCTGGCCAGTCTTCGTCGCAATCTTCCCATCGAAGCACCGCTTGTCAATCCAGCAGCTATCATGAAAGCAGGACCAACGAATCTGCGCAACACTGTCCCGCCAGATCAGCTCAAAGGGGTATTGAAAGCATACACTACATCTCTGAAGAACACTTTCATATCACCAATTGTCACCGGGTCTATCGCTTTCCTTTGCTCCCTTCTACTAGAATGGAGAAGCGTCAAACGTATGACAGTTGCTCATCCATAGTAAACCCCAAAGTCCTGGGGCAACATGGAAGGACCCGTACAGTACGACATATTATGCATAATCTGAACCCAGATTTCAATGGAATCCTAGCTAGAAGGAGCATAGCACACGGAAATATCCTATGAATTGATGCTGGAGGCTCCTCAATATGAACTGCCAATGTGGGATGTACGAAAACTCCATTGCATCTCGGAGTGGTACGACCGTCGTGAAACATCACAGTTTATTAACTTAACTTAGAAAAATAAAACTCACCGAACACCGCCCTTGCTCTGAGATATATACTGGGTACATACATATGTAGTATGGTGGAGATGAGTATGGAGTCGAGTACATTAACCTACATAGTACTCCGTATGTAAGCTGTTCATTGTATTCCTCCAATCGTCCTCAAGCCGTCCTTGGCGAGCGAAGGAGGCTTAGTCTGGTGGGTCAGTCGATAGTTTAATTCAACCCCCGATCATCATTTGACCTCCTCTCTCTCTTCTTGTCATCCAACGCCAACAAGGCCGCACAGAATGCTACCACATGGAAAAGAACATCGTATCAATTGCAAAACTGACTTCATTTATGGAGTACAGTGAACATTCTACACTTATGTTAGCTCAAGAGACCCTCAAGGGCCCTCGCCCAACTATACCCTTCAGGGCGTCACTGAATTGCAACCCAAATTATAGAGGAAGTTCCGATTCCTTGCCCAATATGCGAAGGACCTGCAAAGGATCAGATATGCGGCGCTTTCGGTCGAAGACCTCAATGACTTTTCCACAGAAGAATATTTCACCTTTCCTACAGCAATGGATGCGTTAACCATGCCCTTGTGCCCGGTCAAATCGCTCATGCATAACTTTACCCGCACCGTCTCCTGAATCTTTCCGTTGGATTTGCCTTTAACATATCAAGCGGGCGCTTAGGGGATATACTAAAGTCCAGCGGGATGCTTTTCATATCAGAATCTCGGCCTCGACTGAGTGATCTGCCAATACGAGCCAGCAAATTGTCCTGGACTATTCATTCTACGAGTTTACGTAGGACAATGACTCGTGCTAGACGGAGTGCGCCTCTAATTGCAGAACGCCATTGGTTTACTGTTTAGGGCGTTGGGTTTTAGGTAACCTGTCCCATTTCATTAGGAAGATTTATGCGATACGAGAGTAATCCTGAGATCTGCAGTTATCTCATAGGGAAGGGTGTCAGCAGTCACTCAATCATTCCGCCCCTTGAAACAGATTTGGGGCTTGGAGCACCTAGTGAAAGCTCAATCTGCAGAACTGCAAAAGTAAAGGGTTGTTTAAGCATCCAGTCTTATACCCCCTTTCTCGCTGAATAAAAGATCAGTCTCAAAAGTATTCGGATATGTGTGCGTGCGTTTTGTTCTTCTTCTGAACTCTGCCCTGCTTTTATCCGAGTACTGCGCCAAAACGAATCTCAACCCTCTTCCTCTGCTCTGTTTCACTGGGCCTGTGCTGGTTATTTTTTTTTTTTATCTGTCGTCTCACACTTCAACATTTCTTCTTGTGAGCATAGAGACAGAAACATGTCCTATTTCATTAACCATGCAGCAAACGGCCTTGTTGATAATGATGCTGTTGCGATCATTGGCTTCGCTGCCCGGTTTCCGCAGGATGCGGATACGAATGAAAACCTTTGGAAATTCCTTCTGCGAAGTCGAAATGCGATGACTCCATTTCCGAACAATAGAGTAAACCACCAAAGCCATTATCACCCAGATCCTGAACATGGAGCCACTGTAAGTGGATCGGTTGATAACTCGATGCGAATTCTACTTTTATGCGGAGCCATCTAACAAGCTACTAGTTTCATAACAAAGGTTTTCTTTATCTAGCCATGAATTTCTATTTAACCCTCTAACAATGATTCAGGTGGCCATTTTATTGCAGCGGATCCTGCAGAATTTGACTTCCAATTTTTTAGTATGACCAAAAGCGAGGTGATGACGATGGACCCTCAACAGAGAATATTAATGGAAAACGTGTACCATGCATTTGAAAACGGTCAGTATGGGATGAACTTTTACCGACTCGAAAATGATTGCTAACTTGTAGAAACAGCTGGCATACCGCTGAGTGAAGCAATGTCGTCGATGACTTCCGTGTTCGTGAGCGGCTTCAATCACGATTTCCACCAGCTTCTAAACTACGACCCAGAGCTATTAGCCAAATATAAACCGACTGGAATGTCAAACTCAATTCTGGCGAACCGAATCAGCTGGTTCTATGATTTCAAAGCGGCATCTCTCACTGTCGATACTGCCTGCTCCAGCAGCATGGTCGCATTTCATTTGGGCTGTCAAGATTTAAAGAATAAAGAAAGTGAGATGGCAGTCATCAGTGGAGTAAACTTGTTGCTCTGGCCGAACGACCTTGCTGCGATGTCGCACCACGGCTTTTTGTCCCATGATGGTCAATGTTACAGTTTTGATCATAGAGCGAGTGGGTATGCTCGAGGAGAGGGAGTTGGCACCGTGATTCTCAAACGACTTTCAGATGCTCTGAGGGACGGGAATACAATAAGAGCTGTGGTCCGAGGGACTGGGGTGAATCAGGACGGGCGTACCCCTGGTATCACTCTGCCTAATGGAAATGCTCAGGTTGCGCTTATACGTGATATCTACAACAAGGCTGGACTTGAACCAGAGGAAACTCCTTTTATTGAATCCCATGGCACAGGAACTGCTGCTGGTGACCCGATAGAATTACGTGCGATTGCGCAAGCTTTCAAGGCCAGTTCTAGGAAAGCTCCTCTCTATGTCGGCGCAATGAAATCAGGGATAGGCCATCTTGAAGGAGGTGCTGGCATCGCGAGTGTCATCAAATCCGTCATGATCCTTGAATCTGGTATCATAGTCCCGAATACCAATTTTGAAAAGGCTAATCCAAAAATTCCCATGAACAAATGGAACGTCCATTTTCCTCTCAAACCAATCCCGTGGCCATCAGAGGGACGAAGAAGAATTTCTATCAATAGCATGGGCTTTGGTGGAACTAATTCTCATGCTATTCTCGATGACGCTGCTTCTTATCTCAGCTCACTCGGCCTAGCAGGCACCCACAGAACCCTGGTCGATGTACCATCTCAGAATGATATACAGCGAATGCGTGCTCATTTTGATTCGATTGAAGAGACGGGTTCAGAGGAGGTTTTCCCTGCCACTGAACATGTAAATGGAAATACTGGGTCGATAAGTCTCGCGAACGGTGCTTTAGATGCTAGCAAAGCAAATGAGAAGACTGGGGCAATAAATGGCTATTGCCTATCTCAACCTTTACTCTTTCTATTATCAGCATTCGATGAAAGTGGAATCCTGAGAAATTCTGAGTCCTTATTAGCGCATTTAAGAGCTCTACCGTTAATGAGCGAAGCCGAAAGTGCTCAATATATCTCGGATTTGGCCTATACGCTTTGCAGTAAGCGGTCCCAGTTTTCATGGCGAAACTTTTGCATAGCATCCACACTCGAAGAATTGGTTAGTAACCTTAGAGCTGGATTCCCAAAATCAATACGAAGTGGTAGAAGTTCTGGGCTGGGTTTTGTGTTTACTGGCCAAGGCGCACAGTGGTATGCGATGGGGCGCGAGCTCTTAATCTACTCAGTTTTCAGAGAAAGCCTAGAAGCAGCAGATGACTACATAAGGAGCTTAGGCAGCACTTGGTCCTTGTTTGGTAAGTGAAGTTGATATAGTGTTCTCGTCTTCTGTTTAAGTTGTTACCTTCTTGAAAATAAGCTAATTCTAGATTTGAAGATGAACTCCAACGAGATCAGCATGATTCGAAGATCCATAGTCCGGTTGTTGCACACATCGCGTGTGTTGCTCTGCAGATAGCCGTTGTTGAATTATTGGCCAGCTGGAATATCTTTCCAAAGCGAGTTGTAGGCCACTCCTCAGGAGAAGTAGCTGCCGCCTATTGCGCTGGGAAACTTGGCCGCAGGTCAGCATGGAAAGTTGCGTACTTTCGGGGTGCTGTTTCCGCTATTCAAGGCCCCACTAAAGGCGCGATGCTAGCTGTTGGGCTCTCAGAAGCCGATCTCGAGCCTTACATTGCCCAAATTCACGAAAAGTTTCATGGAGAACTGATCATTGCCTGCTATAATAGTCCGACAAACAATACAATTTCCGGTGATGAAGCAAAAGTGGACGCGTTAAAAGCATTGCTTGATGCAGATTCCGTGTTTGCCCGAAAATTGGCTGTTCAAAATGCTTATCATTCGAATCATATGAAAGCAGTGGCTGATGAATACTCGGTGCTCTTAGGAGATATCAAGTCAACAGACAAGCTCGAATGCTCGCATGATGTTCATATGTTTTCTTCGGTCACTGGCCAGTTGATCGACCCACAACTTGTTGAATCAGCCGAGTACTGGTTCACTAATCTAATATCGCCGGTGAATTTCACCAAAAGCTTGTCTTCGATGTGCTTTCAGAGTATATCGAAAGACCAAAAACCAGTGAGCATGAATGGTACTGCAGAAAATGTCTATATAAATGATATTGTGGAAATTGGTCCCCATGGTGCCTTGCAGAGTGCAATCAAACAAACCATCGGGGCACGCAGTATCTCTTCAATTGGATATCTGCCAGTATTGGACCGGAATAACCCTGGGCCTAGAACGATTCTCGCAGTAGCGGGCCAACTGAATAGCAAAGGATACAATGTCAATATCTCTGAAGTGAATAACATGCAAAGCTCCATCCAGCAGCAGCTGATTGTTAAGCTTCCTCCTTACAGTTTCGACCACTCAACCAAAATATGGTATGAAAGCAGAATCACGAGAAATATTCGTTTGAGGGAATATCCGAAACATGATCTGTTTGGTGCTCCGGTTGTGGATTGGAATGCTGAAGAGCCTCGTTGGCGATATGTTATACGGCTTTCGGAGAATCCCTGGTTAAGAGAACATGTTGTCACTGGAAATTACATTTACCCTGGAGCCGGTTACGTGGTAATGGCGATCGAAGCGGCAAAACAACATTCAGATTCGAATGTTGTCATTTCTGGATATCGCCTGCAGAATGTGTCTATTAACACAGCGTTGAATGTACCGGATACAAAGGATGGAGTTGAAGTGATGATATCCATGTCACGAATGGATGAATCAAGCCGAGAGCGGTCAAAAACATGGTGGAATTTCCGCATCATGTCTTTCAACCCAACTGGTAATGACTGGATTGAACATTGCACAGGTTATATAGCTGTTGAAGCTGCTGCAAAAACGAACGTCATTGATAACGGCCTTGAAGCCGAGAAAGAGCGTCTTATGTGGCAGAAAACTCTGGAGACTGCATCAGAAACTTGCCTGTATCCGCTGCCTATAGCTCGCATCTACGAGAACTTGGACGACCTTGGGCTCACATTCGGTCCGCTATTTCAGAATTTGTCTGATGTCAAACTCGGACGAGGATCGGGCAAGGCGACTGGAATCATCACTATTCCAGATGTTGCCAGCTCCATGCCTAAGAGGTTTTTGTATCCCCATGTCGTACATCCATGTACGATTGATAGTGCTCTACATTTATTCCTGGCGTCAGTTCTTGACAGTGTTGGAGAAGATAGGCTTTCAACGGCAATGCTTCCTACTTTCATAAGAGAGGTATGGGTTTCTTCGGGCATTACTAGCAGAGTTGGTCATATGTTTCGTGGATACGGCAAGTCTACACTTGTTGCGTCTCAAAAATACGAAACAGACATCATGATTTGGGATGGTGAAGCGGCTGAAGGAAGGATCTCAATTAAAGGTCTAATGGCATCACCGCTACCCAATAGTGGGTTAGCAGATACCCAGACGGACAGGTTTTGTCACACAATGGAGTGGAAACCAGATCTCGACTTGTTAAGATCGGATCAAATACTAGATGTAATGTCACCTCCACCGGCGAAGTGCGGAGATCGAAGGCGAGAACTCCAGGACCTTCAATTAGCGACCATGCTCAACATAATGGACGCTTTGGATGAACTCAAGACTGTTCCAATCGAAACATATGAAGGTCACTTCCGAAAATACTATCAATGGTTACTGGAGCAAGCCCAGATTCTCCAGTCGGATTCTATGATTCACTTGCCTCTTAATAGATGGATGAAATACAAGGATGATACTGAGTTTAAGGAAAGATTCTACCCTGAGGTAGCTAAAATGAGTCCAGAAGGAGCACTTTGTATTCGCATGGGTTCTAACATTGCTCGAGTGTTGAAGAAAGAGGCTGATCCTCTCTATCTCATGTTTGGCATTGATGACCTCCTGGAAAAGGTTTATACAGATATTGCTGACGCAGGGAATCTTAGCTACCTCACAAGGGAATATATTGACATCATTGGTCATAATCGCACAGATCTCAACATTTTGGAAATCGGCGCTGGAACTGGAAGTTCGACCGCGGCCTTCCTAGAGGTTCTGAGCCCGCTTCCTTCACATGAGCAAGCTTCCACTAAAACCTCAAGGATTGCAGCATACACTTTTACCGACATTTCGGCTGCATTCTTTGAGAAAGCCAAAGAACGATTCAGAGCTTGGAGGAACATCCTGAATTTTCGTACATTAAATATCCAGAACTGCCCTCAAGAACAGGGATTCAGCCTAGGTGAATACGACATTATTGTCGCAGGAAATGTCTTGCACGCCACACCGAACCTCAGAGAAACTCTCAGACACGTTCGGAATTTGCTCAAGCCTGGAGGTAAGCTAGTTATGTACGAGGGCATCAGACAAGACTTCCTTTCCACCGGCCTGTCCTTTGGTCAACTAGAAGGTTGGTGGCTTGGCGTGGAGGATGCTCGCAAACGGGGTGCCTGGGTCAGCGAGGAAGAATGGGATAAAGTACTTCGAGATACCGGCTTTTCTGGCGTTGACGTGAGCCTCAAAGACCAGCCCGATGCTGATTTGCACAGCATTAGTGTCCTTGTAGCCTCCGCTATAGGTGGCGAAGACATCAAAAGCCGCGTTCCAGCAGAGACCCTCATTATTACGGCTGGTCAGGACCAAGACTACCTTTCGTCTCATCTTGTGGATGAGCTGGTTCAGAAATATGCGGTTCAAAATTGTTCAATCGTTAATTATGGAGATTTAAGTCAGAGGAACCTCACCAACACGCTCTGTATTTCTTTGGTTGAACTTAGTCAATCGGCACTTGCAGACCCAACCGAGGATGAATTTACTAATATCAGGTACCTTTTGGCTACTTGCGAAGGCGCGCTATGGGTTACAGGGGATTTCACATCGAACCCGGAGTTGAATATGATTGCGGGAGTTATACGCACTGTACGATGGGAACGAGATCTCGAGAAACCTAACCTGATTACTTTGTCAATATCTGACCCGCGGCCATCACAAGCAGCTATATTGCAAGTTATCCTCGACATTTTTGAGCACCAGTTCGTCAAAGCGAATGAAAGCAAAGAGAACGCGGAGTACCTGTTGAAAAACGGTGTTATTTCTACCAACCGGCTTGTTGATGCGACAGAAATGAATGATTACCTGACCGCTAAAGTGTCAAAACCGATTGCACAGATGTTATCCCTAGGCAAAGCTGAAGCTGAACGACCTTTAAGGCTTACGACAGGTGCCCCTGGAATGCTGAATAAACTCCAGTTCGAGACCGATCCAGTCTGGTATGAAACACTTGGTGATTTCGATGTTGAAGTGAAGATCCAGGCAGTAGGCCTCAATTTCCGTGATGTTATGATTTCCATGGGTGAACAAAACGCTATGACCTTCGGGGGTGAGGGTGCCGGAGTTGTAACCCGCGTTGGGTCTTCCGTCAAAAAGGTACAAGTTGGTGATCGAGTTTGTTTCATGGATGGAGTGGGGAAAACAGGCACTTTCCAAACATATGGAAGAGCAATTGAAGATCTGGTTACCGTGATACCAAATGACATGAGTATTGAAATCGCTGCATCTCTGCCTTCGGTCTATGCGACCGCAATATATGGCCTGTATACTATTGCCGGATTAGCCAAAGGTGAAACGGTCTTAATCCACAGTGCGGCTGGCGGAGTGGGACAGGCGGCTATAACTTTGGCAAATCTTGTGGGCGCTGAAGTGTTTGCAACGGTGTCAACGTGCGAAAAAGCTGATCTTCTTGTCAGGGAATATGGAGTCAAGCGTGATCACATATTTTCCAGCAGAGATTTGTTATTCGTGAAAGGGATTATGAGGATGACAAATGGCAAGGGTGTTGATGTTGTATTGAATTCGCTTTCTGGGGAGTTCCTTCGTCGGACATGGGAGTGCATTGCACGTTTTGGGCGTTTTGTGGAAATTGGAAAGAAAGATGCGCAAAATGATGGCAGAATTACACTGGTAAGTCTCTAATTATCCGTTATGGACGACCTGCAGTGGTTAACATGAGGCGACTCTGTTCAGAAGCCGTTCCTCCGAAATGTCGTCATGGCAAGTGTCGAATTGCTAACCTTGATGCGGTACCGTCCCAAGCAGCTGGGTGGGCTCCTGGAGCGAACTATTCGTCTTTACACAGAAGGAAAAATTAAAGCACCTTCACCTACCAAAATCCTCGATTACTCACACCTAGAAGAATCTTTCCGGGCCCTGCAATCTGGCAAAGGTATGGGCAAAATCGTGCTTGTTCCAAAGGACGACGCCGTTGTGCCGGTTGTGCCACGACCACCAGTACCTTTAAGACTAAATAAGGATGCTTCATACGTGCTTTCGGGTGGCCTAGGCGGCGTCGGTCGTAGTCTCGCTTTATGGATGGCTTCCATCGGGGCAAAGAACTTGATTTTTCTCTCACGTTCTGGAGCGGCGAGCCCAGCTGCCCAGAAAACTGTCCAGGAGCTTCATAATCGAGGGGTCACAGCTAGGGTATTCGCATGTGATGTTTCTAACAAAGCGTCTCTAAAAGCTGCTTTGAAAGCATGCGAAGGTGGATTTCCACCAATCAAAGGTTGTATTCAGGGTGCTATGGTTCTAGCGGACAAGATGTTTGAAAATATGAGCCATGAGGAATACCTGACAGCTACAAGACCAAAGGTTCAAGGATCTTGGAACCTACATGATTGCCTCCCGAAAGATATGGATTTTTTCGTCCTGCTGTCCTCTGGAACCGGTCTGGTGGGAAACCGTGGGCAGGCGAATTATGCGGCTGGAAATACATACCAAGATGCACTCGCAGCCCATCGCGTATCTCTCGGGTTACCTGCCACATCCCTCGACTTGGGGATACTAGCGTCAATAGGTTATGTCGCTGAGAATCGTGAACGGCTTCATAACGTGCAACGTCTTGGATCACTGCTTAATTCTGTTCGCGAAGAAGAGATTCATACCATGGTTGAATATCACCTAAATTCGAAGAAGTCTACCAAAAGTCCAGTGCAAATAGCTTCAGGATTAACCACTGCGGGACACTATGCGGCCCGCGGCATGCCCTTACCCTCATGGATGCATTCGCCTTTATTTACCCAACTAGCTTCGACAAGCTCCACCGTCACATCAGCCGTGGGAAGCGATGACACTGATTCAGGAATCAATCTTGCATCGCAATTAGGATGCGCGTCATCCATTTCCGACGCGGGTGCCATTATCGCGGACGCAATTCGGACCAAACTCTCCAAGCTGCTTAGTATTCCTGTGGAAAACATTGACGCCGCCAAAAGCGTCAGCAGCAACGGTATTGACAGCCTAGTGGCTATGGAATTTCGTATGTGGCTTGCGAAGGTTGTTGGTGCAGATGTGCCCATTCTGGAGATCCTGGGGACGATGCCGATTGCAGGATCCGCTGGGTTAAGTATGAAGGTAGCAATGGCGACTAAATTGGTACCAGAGGGGTTGAAAACAGAAGAAAAGAAAGCTAAGCAGTGAGCTATGAGAACCAGGGTGGTGGAAGGAGGTTAAATGTTGCCTTTAACAATGATATCAATTCACACCATAACAAAGGGGACGGGGTAGGGAATTTCTAGGGATACAATTTTGTTTCTGTATTTGCTGTTGTATCTTGTCACTTATTAGCACATGGAAACGACAAACCTAATAATAACATAAACTGTACCGAGCTAGTTGAGACTGCTGATTAGTATTAAGTGCATATGTATGTACGCTCTGTGGTTTTAGTCTGGAGTATGACCTGAGATTTGAGATTTGAAAGCAATTTCATGTCCAAAAAAGCGGTTTTGGTACAATAATAAAGTAAAATAGGTTCTGTCATTTCTGGCATGTCAATAATGACGTGCCGTTCTTTAAATATCCTGTTCAACACTACCGATCTGAATGAATTCCCTGCATCCGATACCGAGATACAGAATACTCTGACTGTGGAGAACTGTACAGCTGTTGTTCTTCATCTCCTTGACCCCGATGAAGGCCATTGACGGCTTCATAGCCTCCATTTGGTATGGAATAGGGAGTATCACAGTCAATCGATCTCAGCGAGGGATAGTATCGTCGATACACGAAGTATGCCACAAAGGCACCCAGCAATGATCCACAGGTCACATCATATACGTCATGACGATAGTCTGCCAATCGAGACATTGCAATCAACGAAGCGCCGAGGAGAGGAGAAGCGGAAAAAAGGAAACGGGCTAGGCCCGAGCGCGGCCGAAACACATGCAATTGCCCTGCAAAAAATCTGTTGCAATACGATAACTGTCAGTGGTTCCTCCTTGACGGGAATATGAAAAGGCATGACGTGTTATAATAAACTTACAATGCAAGATATCCAAGCCCGCCAAAGGCAAAGCTGCTATGGCCACTAGGAAAACTCCTCCAACCTTCATGTAGGATATGATGATCTGTCTCTAAGCACACTGTAAAGGAGATAAGATTGTGTTCCGGTGTTCCCTTTTCAGGTTTGCATCGAGAAACTAAGTCTGGCCGTGGACGTCCCACGGCATTCTTGATGACATCTGTCAAGAATGAGGTCACTATGAGGGTCGCGAGAAATCCCAGTATTGTCACATGGGTAAAGTGAGACCCGGGACGAATGACAGCGACCCATATCGCAATTATCACCAAAGGAAAGAGGCCAGAATAGATGATAGCCCATCCTAAATCAAACAACGTCAATGAGCAACGGTGCGTGGCCTCGAGTGCTGATTATGCAGTGTACCCACCAACTGGAACTCGTTCGATAAATGCAAACGGGAACTGTATCGAGCTATTGTCCAACGAAAACATTCGATGAAATGGCTCCACGAATATTTGGATCTATTGAAATTGATATTCGGGTTAGAAGGAGGGACACTCAAGAACAGCAAATGTTCAGATACTCACCATACACCATCCTGCGACTATAACCGTAAGACAAATATAATCTGCAGCATATGATCGATACCAGAAACGAGCAAGGGCACCTACACAGCCTGGCCTGGTAGAGATAGCAGACGCCTTTCGGTGTTGATCCAGCGAATGGTCATTTCGCGCCATGCTGCCGGAACTGACCGAATAGTTTGGGGGTGCCGAACTATAAATATGATCAATCCTGGACATTGGAAGATAGCTGTAAGTCCATTTCCACCAGGCACCCTGCGAGTTGATATCCAGAAAATTGTAGAGAGAAGATGTTGGGCTTCATTATTCACCAGGAGCTCGGGTTGCTGTCCTCTGAGAGCATGGAGTGCGAGGGATCGTTATGCTGACTAAGCCATCTTCTGCTCTCCTTACAATCCTCCAGCAGTCGGCGATGAGCTTCAATCATCGCAACAGCTGTCTGCTATCCCAGAATGGAGGAAGGCGGTCACCAGAAGGGAATCACAGCTGCATTTCCTCCTCCTCCTCCGTTTTGGAAGCATTTTACCCCCCCAAATCTAGAGAAGCTCAGAAACTATAAGAAGGAAGCTGAATCGAAATCTTCAAGCAGCAAGCCGCGTAGCTGGACCCCTGAAGCTTTACGCGCTCTTGAACTGCCTCCAGAGCTTCGTTATCTTGTGCCACCAGAGCCACCAAAAGAAGGGCCATATTCTCTATTCGGCGAGCCGCAATCGGTATTTTTTCTTTTTTCTTTTCTTTCTTTGAACTGAGTTTTGATTTGCTAACCGTTTCCACGGTTTCCTTAGCTATCAACCAGCCTGCCATCACTCCAGGAGCGAGGAATTGAGCAGCTTTATCCCTCCAGCCTTACGGACGAAGCTGCGGGCCCGTCATCGGAACACGCATATTATCTTCTAAAAATCAGCAAGTCCCTTTTGCTCAACTTCCTCGAATTGGTGGGCATATTAGCAACCAACCCAGAACAATATGAGCCTAAGCTTGCAGACATTCGGAATCTATTCATTAATGCGCACCATTTACTGAATATATATCGACCGCATCAATCTCGGGAGTCACTTATTACTATGATGGAAGAGCAGCTGGAGAAGTCGAGAGAGGAAATTCAAGAAATGAACCAGATCAAGGAGCGTGTGGAGTCGTATCTGAGAGAACTGGAAGCAGAAGGTCGCGCCCTATCACAGAACGAAGAGTTAACGCAAACAGTGGAGCAGGAACCGTACAGCGCTGAAACGAAACTATCCGAACATCAGGAGGACACTGAAATGATGTGGAAGCTTCTGAATGAAATCGAAGAAAGTTGAACGTGTCGCTCTTGACGGAGATTTTATATCTAGAAAAGATACTGCTCCGTAGCTCTGAAGCTACTGTGGGCTTTTAGCTGACTGCTCACGCCAACAGCTGGTCGATTCAGCCAGCCTTCACACGCTTTTTTCTGACGATGTCGAGGGAGTAGTCGATGGCTACGAATTTACAGTGCTAGTCCTCGCAAAAAATCAGGAATTTAGGCTTCACCAGCGTTATCAAAGATGAGCAGATAACCCGTACTTGTCTTTTCACAAGCGCTTTTTGCGCTGCAAGTCGTGTGAAGAATGTGGCTCAGTGAGCAATGGTTGTTTTTTTTTATATCTGGCCAAGCCACCACCAGTCAACTATGGATGATTTTTGAATGTATTCGATCTACTTTTGCAGCGTAAAGGAGTGTTTATACAACAAAAGTCTTTTACTGTAGCAGCACAGCTATTTAACTGTACAGTTCTAGAAAAGACAGCAGAACACGACACTCACTGCAGAAAAGCCCAGCCAGAGAGTCATGAAAGGTCAAGCAATGGTGGAGTTGTAAATGTGTCTGCATTGACGATTCACTGATTGGACAATCTCCAGCCAGCCAGATAGCAGCTAGTGAACTACTAACTTGTTATCCTAATGATTCTTAGTGCTGGTGACGTACGCAATCTGTCAGGAGTTGAAACGGCGCTGTCAGCCTCCATTCACGAGATATAAATACTGACATCCTCCAACCCCTGACTCCAAACTCATCGACATTCTGACGGTTGTCATCTACATAACGCGAGCTACCAGCATTCATTCTACGGTATCAGGGTGAAAGGCATTATCAATAAAGGTAATCCAGGGTAATACATAAAGCACCTTGGCTTGGAGACCCCTCGCTCACAAACTTGGAACAAACCAGGTTATCCATCATAAAAGCCTATCGAGTTTCGCGTTACGTCGTCGAACGATCGAGTTAAAAGCTATCCAGTATTATCCTTTTGAGCACAATGGCTGCTAAGGCTGAAATTCCTGCCCTCGTCGACCACACTCTGCCCACGAGCTCTGGCTCCTCGGCCTCTTCAACTGTCACGAAGCCTATTAAAGGCGCTACAAAGCCTTGTTTTGGATGCGGATGCGGTGATGAGGATTGCGATTGTATGATTTGCACTGTGATGTAATGGGGATTTAGCGAAGATATCACAAATGTGGTGACAAGCTTGCTTGGGATGGAGTTGATACCTTTTTGAACTTGATTTCGCTTTTTGGAACGGGGACTTTTTTAAATGGAATATACATCAATTCTCAAGGGATGTATTCCAACACAATAGACACTATAATAGAAAAATCATACAATAAAGCTGTCATTGGGCTATTCAACCACCACCTGAGCTAGGCTTGCTGGTATCATTTATCATGGCTTCATCGAGTGAAGATAGCAAGTTCAATTCTACGCTGAGATGCGTGACGATATAAAGAGACGGTCGGTATCTCGAGCGCGACGTTATGATGGTCGTCGATGTCCGGCCGTGGCAGGTTGAGCTGGAGCAATAGTGTTATAGCATCACTTTGTTATGGGCTTCGCTTGGAATCAGATGCTTTGGAGTTAAAAATGGAGAGACTGATCTGAGAGGGGATATCGTAGAGAAGAAGGGAAGGATAAAGAAAGGCAAATTGAAAACTCTTTGCCTTATTGATGTTAAACATGTTATAATACAATAAAATAGGCACAAGCAATATGCACATATAAAGCTTCAAATAGCATACTCTGTATGGAACATATATCTTCAAGTTTATCCTCCTTGGTTCTCATCCACATATGTTATAGATCTGCTGTATGGTGATATCATGGGGAATTTGCAGTCTTCGAGGACTTGGAGACATCAACTAAGTTGAAAGCAACAGTGCAAGGGTATAACTAGCTGTGCGAAGCTCACTCCTATAAGTCTTGAAGCCAGTTAGCTCAGCCATTCATTCAGATTGTGCATGATATCATGTAAACGCAGCATTGATGGAATCATTTCAAGGTTCAGATATATAGATGCTTTTATAATCAAGAAGCTTTTTGCTTTTCATATGGGGTTGAAACATATTGATAAAGCATCAATCATCATGGGAATTGGGTGCTGGATGGGTGTTGCATTTCAGACATACCTAAGACTGCTTCCATATACCACAGAGAAAATGAAGATACTGACAGGGGCATTAATGAGTAATATTGCAACTGTTTACTCATGCTGGTATCAAAAAGCAACACAGATAGTAGATTGACTTGAACAACACCACAGGTACTTCTGAGAGAGAGAGAGAGGATGTGAAAAGTTGACAGAGATCAGATGAAAAGACTTAGATTGTGTACTAACTAATAGAGGCTAGTGCTGATTACTAAGATCAGGGTTAGGTAAAGTAGTTACATACTGTGGTACAAACCTGTTACCTGCACAGCAATTACGGCACTCATTGTTGGCAGACTACTTAGCCAAACAGGCAGCGGGCTGGCACCCTTCAGACCTGAAGCAAGGACAAAGAGGACCTCCCCCATCTCTCTCAATCCTTCCTCTCTATGCAGCAAAGAAGAACAACCCCAGTGCTGAAGTGCACAGGCAGTGAACAGATCATTGAAACTACCACAACCCACATGAACAAGAGCTGAGGAGACTAGAGCCCTACCCATCAAACAGAGTGCTGAAGAAGTACAGAGGCCTGTCAAGATTCATGTGCTCCATTCTGACACAACTCCACACAGGCAAGATTCATCTCAATGCCTATCTACATAAGATCAAAGCAGTCCTATCACTGGTGTGTGACTGTAACAAGCAAACCCTCCAAACAGTCCAGCATGTGCTGCTGGACTGCCTCAACCACAGAGAAGCTCAAGAGAGCACAATCTTCAACACAGAAAAGCAAACAACAGACCTGAGAGTAATACTGCATCAATTCAAGCTGGCAAGAAAGACTGCTCAATTCATGATTCAGACACAACTTCTGACACAGTTTCAGAGAGTCAAGAACTCAACACAAGATGAAACAGAGAATGAGACATCTGTATTCAGAACCTTCATGCCTCTACTACAGCTCAAAGAGCTATCTGCAGAGACACTTACAGTGCTCTCTGCTGAGTCTGAGATCCAGCAAGACTCAGATAGTATTAACAATTTTTATTTAGAAGACATTTTGTAGATAGACTACAGTGCAGCAACTCCTCTGACAGCAGGTGCAAGGCCTACAAAGCAATGGAATCAATGCAGCATTTGGAAGTAGTGGCACAATTTGGGATGGAAGAAGGCACAGAAGGAGGCAAAGCAGGCACCTGCAGACAGGGATGATTCCCCATACTAGCCGCAAGGAACCACAGAGAGCCGGGGTCACGGGTAGCACTAGTAGTAGAAGCAGCTGCATAGCGCCCGAACAGGATGCAGACGTCAGCTTAATGAGTTAATCAATCAATCAATCAATCAATTACGGCACTCATCAGATCACAACAAAGTATCCTCTTTTCCATCCACGAAGGCGGCATCGGTAACAGCGACTATTTTGGATCGAGACTCATCTGTCAACGTTGACCGCCAGTCATAGCCGACAGTATCGTCCAGTTCAGTCTGGTCTTGGAATTTAGCCTCGATCCTCTGCCGCAATTGTTCGTTGATGCTCGATACCCCATCCATGGTCTCAAAATGAGTATCCAACACCATTCCATAGTCCTTCGTGAGAAACTCTGCCCTTTGCCAGTCTCTTCCCAAGCTCTGGGCTTTTGCGATTTCGACATCCACTGGAGTGTGCGCCAGGTCGACCCTCCTGCCGCCTGAGATGGGGTGAAACCGGGAAAAACTATGCATAGCGACAAAGTACGATCCCCGAGCAAAGCTCAGCAAGCGCTTGGTCGTTTCGCGGATGATCTTCGTGTAAATTTCCTTCCGAAGTTGATCATCATCCGGCAGGTTGTTGGCGCAATCCTCGTCTTGGTATCCGTGATAGTCCAAAAGATACCAAGTAGCCGGCCAGATATGGTAGTCGTCAAGGTTGGACGTACAGTCAAACCAAGTATCCCTGCATGTTTCCAGAAGCACCCTTAATATCGAAATATATATTTCTTCTTCCGGAGAGACGACTAAAGGAATGGACCAGATATCAAAATAAACTCGCCTAGCGAGAGCATAAAAATCCTCACGTTTGACCATTTTGATCAAATCGATGAGATCCGCTTCCAGAAACCTGTCCTCGAAGCCGCCCTCATATATCATGTCAAGCGTTTCGTCCAAATCGACACCGATCTGTTTGCACGCTTTTATGATATTTTTGTATCGAGTGCACTCGTCGTGAGCCAGTATTCCCTCCTGATACCATTCCTCCTCAGTTTCGATTGCACGCGCAAGGTCGTACCAATCTTCCTTCAGGGATGCCGGGGGGCACCACATCTTGCCAATTTCCTCTTCGCAGCCCAGAGCCACACAGACTCCCGCAAACATCTCGCCGTATCTTGCCCAAAAACTACCCCTGTACAGGTTAAGGAGGTTGTTTTGCGCTTCCCTGACGAAGTAATCAACGGGCACAAGCAGATAAGGTGAACTTTTTAAGCCCCCTGCAAAATACGCGAACACTTCTCTCCACTCCTCCTTAGCTTCCTCGAGCGACAGAGATTCGTCCTCAAACCCAGTGTTGAGGTATCGAACGCACGCTTGTTTGAGAATCCTCATTGCACGTACCCCAATAGGAGCTAATTGCTGTTCGCATCGAAGGACTTGATCGGCATATTTGAGCAAACGCTTGACATCCCGTTCCTGGTAATCCGTCCGTTTGTTGGGGGGAACTGGCAACACGGGAATGTTTTTGATGGTAAACCACTCTCGCCAGTCGGCAGAGAAATAGAGATCCTGGAGCGAAGCTATCACTTTCTCTTCCGAAACCATGATGATGAATGGTGGAGAAGGGGTATCTGTCAGTTTAAACCAAAAAAAAAGAAGAAGAAGAAGAAGAAGAGGAAGAAGACGAAATATAGAGAGGCGATACGATGGATATCAAGTAAGTTGATAAATCGTCTCTCTCAGAAAACAGAATGGAACAGGGTAGATATATATTCAATAGCTATTTTGTTGATCAAGGGAATAGAAACCGGGCTTCTCACAGTCCTCCCAATTTGCTGGGTCTGGCTTTCCAAAAGAATATATTTCAAGGGCATCACGACCTCAATGGCAGAGTCAGGGGCCAATGTTCTGCCCTACATTTCACAATTGCAGTTTCTTGCTGCAAATCAAGCTGCGACATTCAACTGCTCGATTTGCCATCTTGAATATTGTATTGCGACGGGTTGAGCACTCACTAGACTGCTATTTCTAGCTCCGTATGAGCTTGGGGTTGGCCCTAACCTCGTTCATTTTTTTTCTGAATACATACAGTCTTTTGTCCATTTTTTAAGTGGAGAGATGCTGTCCGATGGCCAGCCGGATTGAGTGGCTGAAATACGGCTTGCAGAAGCTATCAAGCTCTTGGAATGTTTCCCGAATCCAATCCCCATCCGCATCTTTAGTCGAAATATCTCGATCAGCAGATTATGAAATCTGTGGATGAATTGAGAAAAAGGTTTCAACAGCACATTGAAACAAACTTCAGCAACCTCAGTTGACATCAGCCCCGAAGTTCTTTCCTTTGGATGTGCAGACTGGTGCAACAATCCTAAAATCAAACTGCTTCGATCATCATATCCAGATATCACACAACCAATCTGAATTGTAGGCACCCTATCACAAAATCAGTGACTTAAAGAAATGGGCCATTTCAGTGGTTCCTGTTTGAATAAGGGAGCGGGACATCCAGTCATCAGTGAGACAGTTTTACATCCCTTGGTCTTCCACTGAACGTCATATCATCATCACCAATAACTACTACCTTGAATGCATCCAAGACCAAAGTGTTCCATTGCAGAAGGGTGAGAATAGCCATCTGATCCATATTTCACATGCCTAAACAATGCCATGGTGCATCTCTTATTGTCATTTTTGATAATTTTCTTCATACCAATTGATGTCAAGATCATCGCATTTGACTGCAGTGGAACAGTTGCCCAGTACTCAACTCACAATCATGCCCCTCTTGTATGTCTTTCTTTCATGGCACAAGTATACTCTGGAGAGACATCTCCTTAATCCCGTCGCTATTAGGGATATTCAGTATTAGAAAACAGTTCAAGGTTGAAGAGATATTAATGTAGATTAAACATACAATGTATGTATCTTATCAACAGCAAAACAATTGCTCTTATATGGAAAAGAGACCTTCATATTAACATATAAATTAGGTGACTGAGAGCATCTCCCTCAGATGATACTGATATATAGCTTGTAGGTCTTGATATCTTGACTGCTTCATCTATGTGCATTGTAGATGCACAACTTCACCTGCTGCCAGTACGAAGGCAATAAATATAGAACAGCTCATAAATGTGTTTTGATGAAATTGGCACCTGTTCTCTCAATGAGTAATGGAGAATAACAAGAGTCAGCATGAAGTTGAGAACCAAATCACCCATTACAATGTTAAGCCACAGAAACATCTGCAGTATCAAAGACTCTTGCATTTATGCATTAACAAATTGATCATAAACACATGAACATTCTTCACTGGGTCATATCAAGCCATCACCTTATTTCCAGTCCCACCCGCTATGACATGCAATTCACCCTCATTCCCCATCTGAGCTTGTTTTATTTTAGTTTCCTTTCAATGTCAAAGATAGATTGTACGGAAATAGGATATTGCCCTTATTTTTCTAGCTGCTCAATGAAGCTCGCGGGACCACCGGGCTGCATTTTATTGAGCCACGAGACTAGTTCAATGAGCTCTGCGCGACGCTCGTCTTCAAGTGAAGGCGTGTCGCTCAGGACAGCTTGGAAAATTGGGATCAAGCGCGCAGTGTGGCTTTGAATGACGGGATCATTCCATTTGTCTATGACTAGGTTAGTATCAAGATGGTATCTAAAGGTGTACTTGAGATCACGTACATAGCTGGCAAATCATACGATACAAGGGCTCATTCTCATCGTAGTCTGTCTCCAGTGGAAGAACATCGAGCATGGCAGGGATAACATCTGCAAGGGGGACGTGATCTTTGTGCTTCAGGATCATTCGCGAAAGACATCCCACAGCATTATCTGGGAGTCTGGACTCGGTGATACGCAAGCACGGCTCTAGCTTTTCGAGGATACTGGGATATGCTTGAATTATTTCCTGATCCGAATTGGACTTCTCGACCAATCGTCCAACAGCATAGGTCGTGTTGCTTCGTGTCTGCATATCCTCATCGGTAAGCCGACGCATGAATATACGGAGGAAGCTTCCAGTGAAAGGAGTGACTGCATCGCCTAGGCCGGTGGTAAGGTCCGCGAGAGCTCCCACAGCAGTTGATCTCTCAAGAGCGTCGCTACCGGCTGCGTATTTGAAAACCGTCTTCTCAAACGTGGGCCACAGCCGGACAAAATCCGCACCGAGGGCAGTCGCAAGACCGGATATGACCTCGAGGGCACTATCAATAACCACCCAGTCTAGTTCTGAGAACCCTTCCAGAGCTGCCTGGTCCTCTTCACCTGCGCCGAAGTCTTGCTGGCATGGATGCTGTTTGGTAATGATGGTATCCACGAGGGTAACGACTTTATCAAGCGTTGGCTGATCTGCGATGATGTATGGTCCGCAACACCGCAGATTTTCAGCCACATTACGGTTGATGTCAGAAACAGTAGCACTAGCAAAAGGCTTTGTGTTAGCGGACTGGACAGTGGCCCAAAAGTGCAAAGTATTAAAGAAAATTAAAGACGCCTGGATAGTATCAGGTTATGTTGGAAAATCGCTTTCACATCAACCACATAGTGTGTGTCTGAGTGAGCTGGGATACGATGTGTGTCATCATAGTAAATAGGCATCGAAACCAAAACGGCACAAAAAAGTACGACAAGTGAGAACTGATGCATACCTGTCCTCTTCCTCAGCCCACATCTTAATGGTTGCAGTCATGAGGATTTCTCCAAATTTCTTAATCTCTCGTGGAGGCTCAGCCAGTGGTTTGCCACGCTCCCATTTCTGCGCATGTCCTGCTGCTTCAGATACCTCCCATAAGGCGGCGTATGCCCGGTGAAGAGTTGAAATGGTGCTCTTTCGCACGCCTTCATATGGATGCTCGGCAAGTGGCAAAACGTGCTCGATGGTCTTTTCAAAGTAAGGCATATAAGACTTGCCCGTGTGAGTGATTACATCTCCTAGAACCTCAATCGCGATTTCTTTTTCAAGCGCAGCTGGGGTGACAGTGCTGAGATCCTCCCAGTCAGCATCGTCATCTTCTCCATCCCAGCCTTCAATCACATCGTCATCGTCGTCAGCATCGGCAACGCGAACTTTATGGCCAGCGATGGTTACTTCTTGTCCGATAAGATCGCGAGCGGCATCACCAAGGGACACTTCCAAATCATTCTCCTCTTGTTCCAAACAATTCAAGAGGCCCTTGACAACGCCGTCGAGATAAGGTGAGAATTCTTCACCGTAAACCTTTGACATGGCACC
The DNA here is from genome assembly GCA_029449355.1 of Emydomyces testavorans. Lineage (NCBI taxonomy): Eukaryota > Fungi > Ascomycota > Eurotiomycetes > Onygenales > Nannizziopsiaceae > Emydomyces > Emydomyces testavorans. The sequence goes on from CP120628.1 coordinate 6,832,222, forward strand.
CCACAATATATATGCACTCTCTTTGAGTCTAGAGTGATCAAGTTGCAGGGCTTCTTCACTAGCTCGCATTAAAAGTCCAACATAATGCTTGTAGCGTTGAGGGTCAGCAGAAGCGAACATTTCCCCCATAGCATCTGTGATGCTAGCCCGGAGCTCAAGCTCCTCCTCACTGTTCTTGATTGTGGCGAACTCTTGCATAATCTGCATGGATTCGTCAAAATATGGCAGAAACGCTTCGCCAGCAGCTGAAGCAATCGATCCTAAGGCGCTGGCACAAAGAGCTTTAACCTTGAAGTCTGGATGTTGAAAAAGCTTGTGCAGTACTGGGACCAGCTCTGGCTGATACTGGACAATCTGATCGTAGTCCAAAGCATCGACAACTGCATCAATAGCGGCAACGCTTGCCTTGGTGATGTCAATTGTGATGCCAGTTTTTTCTCCTTTGTATTCCTGCATACCACTAGCCAAGTTCCGCAGCAGCAGTGGCATCAGCTGTTCATGCCGCTTGCTCACTTCTTCGTTCAGGTCATCTGCGATTCGTGCAACTCCATGCAATGTGGCTTGGCGGACTTTTGGCTCCGGGTCAGAGAGCATTTGCAGAACAACAGGAAAAATCTCTTTCATCTGGGTGCTAATGAAATCGGGAGCACCTTCCACACACATTCCCAAAGCCATGATGCCAGCTCGTCGGTAATCAGGGTTCGGGCTGTTGAAATATTGGCCCAGAGATTTCAAGAGCGGAACAACAACTTGACTTGGAGGCAATAATTGTGCTAGCATATCCAAAAAGCCCAAGGCAGACCTCGCGGGAGTGATTTCGTCAACATCGTCATTAGAGTCACCCAGTTCAGTCGCGATCTGAAGCGAAGTGCGCGTCAGCTGCTCCCCAAGTTGCATTCCCTGAATCTTGAGTTTTCTGTATCTGAGGCATTGCATGAGAAAACTGATAGCTTGAGTTCTCGTTTCTTCAGGCACATCGGTGTTGGCAGCCAACTGATTCATAAACAATACTAAGTCTTTCAAGTGAGGGTTTAAGAGCTGTGGTTCGCATCCAAGCAAGGTTTGGAAAACCTCGAATGCCTGCATGACTCTGTCCTCATCTTCCTGTTCAGCTGCGTCCTTCAGCACGGCGACCATGGCTGGGAAAATATTTTGGAATGCACGGACGGCCTGTGCATCCTCGTCCGCGTCAAGATTCATGGCCAGCTTACTGAGACAAAGGAGCGTGTTGATGCGAACCTCCGCACTTTCAGGATCGCGAATGGTCTTATCGAACAGTTGAAGGAGCTCAGCAAATTTACTTTTAAATCCGTCACCTAGAGTCTCCAAAATTGTGAACAGGATATACATCCCCACAGCGCGCACCTCCTTCGAGTTATTCGTCGCCGCTTGAAGAAGCCATTGAGGTAGATCGGCCCATTCGCCATCTTGGAGATCTATTTTCGCAATCGCGGAGATGACTCTAGCACCGGAATGGCGGACAAGAGGCGCCTGCTCCTCGAGGGTAGAGCGAAGCAGCTGTTCTCGAATCTGCGGTTTCAGCTGGGCGGAAATCTTGGCCCAGTGCTTTGAAACCAAGGACCGTGCCTCGACAGCAGCGAGTTGCTTTAAATCAGCGTGATTGTGGGTAGTGAATATTTGAATGAGGAAAAGAAGGGCTTCGGGTTGGTTGTAGAACTCTTTTTGTAAGGTAGCTGTCGCATCTTTGACATTGCCCTGGTTCGCTGCCACAGAGAATAGGGAATGTCAATCCTCTCTCTACGCAGACATGATAAGATTGAAATGGACAGGGAGACACTGACGGTTCAAAACAATCTGCAACTGCTGTAGAAATTTCTCTTGGTCCATTGGGGGACGAAGTGTATTGCTATGTAGCACTTCAAGCACGTCACACGATCGATGTTGAAATTGAAATAATCCCACTTATTAGTTGATCTGCTTTTCATAAACACATTCCTTCGCCTTTCCTGGGGTCTTTTTATCCAAAGAGGAGTACTATCTTGCTGTGGTATGAAAAGTGAAAGATTCTGAAAAGGAAGAACATGAAGAACTCGAAAACTTTTTTTAAGGAAAAAAGAAAATTTCGTGATGCGAAGTGGGGAGCCCGAAAGTGGCACTCCTACTCCACGCGATTAATGAAAACCTCCTATGAGATCCACGTCCCCTCATCAAGAATCAGCTCAGGGTTGAACTTCGAATGATATTGATATTGTTTGCTTCTTAGTCTTTTTCTACCCATGGCCATTGTGCAAGTTCTACCTTGTCCACTTTGTATGTGTATGACGCGGGAAAAAAAAAAGCAATAGTAGAAATCTCTCGAGATGGGATATATGTAGCCAAACTCCTTGAAAGCCAGATGCATATCCCATAATCCACTATATCCATCAATCCCCATGGAATCAGACCAAAACCGACGCTAGATGTCACCGAGCACTGCAAATGGAAACAAATCTGGGTGAAGATAAGATGTATGTATGTACATAATAGAACACCTGAAGGGAAAAAGAGGAGATTGTAATGCGCTCCGACTGTTAAACTCGTTTAATAGTCATCCGAATCATAGTCATTGTCCGGCAGCAGAGAGCGGTATCTGCGTGCAGCCAGATCTTCTTCAAGGCTACCGTCTGCCTCCAAGTCAATGTATCCTGGCCAGGTGTCAGCTTGTTACTATCTAAACAGATACTAGCATGCAAAAAATATCTCACCTTCTCCTCCGAAAAAGCTAAGAGCCACGGGAAGGAAGATAAGTCCGTGAGTGGCAGCAAAGACAATCAGCGCCAGCCAGACACGGAAGTAATAAATCTCAAAGATCTTGCTCCTCGTAAAAGCAAGCACACAAACCCCAACGAGTTTGGTCAGTGTGATGCCACTAAAGACACTTCCGCCCACGTTTACCAATGCGGCCCAGGATCGGGCAGTACGGTGACGGAATTTACCTTGCGCCTTTTCAAGGAGCGACATTGATGGGAACATAAAGGCACGAGCGACGTGCGCACAGAATTCAATGCCAATACCGACACAAATGATCAGGTTCACGAGAGAAACGGCGTTTAGAGATACCCCTGCCACAACCATGGTGCCCATAATATCCACAATCATCATGATGACAATGAAAGTAACAACTGCTCCGGTCGTTAAGGAACCCAATAAAACCGATGTCACGAGGAAGATTATGGCTATCGCAGACCCAAGAAGTGTAGACGTGAGGCGCACGATGGATGCATATTGGTCGAAAAATATGTAAAACTTTGAATAAGGAAAGACATCGATGTTATGCCTCGACGAAATATCATTGGCGATCCGGCGAGCAGAAGCATAGGCTTGGATAAAGTCAGCTTGACTTCGAAGCGGAGTGTGCGAGGTACGGAAATGGCTGGCATTGGTCATGATATGTTTGGGGTCCATGAGCAATGCGTTACTATACGGAGCCCTACCACCCAGTGGGCACGATTCAGTCGTGGGAGAATGGATCCATTTATCTGCGTAGTGCACAAATTCGGACCCTTCAGGCATGCCGTAAAGGGAAATATTCCAAGGTGGCTGTCTGTCCTCAAAGCAAACTTTCCCATGTTCTACACAGCAATCCTTTTGAGGATTTAACCAGTAGAAAAAATCATCAATCCAACTTGCAGCAGACCCAGCGATATATGAAACGCTCGACCGTTTGGATTCCTGCTCTAGGACAAAGCCCAATGAGTACTCGTCGCATGTCGAAAATCGACCGCATACTTGTTGTTGATGATGTCTCGCAGTCATATTTACGCCCTTAGTAACGAAATAGACGGGAGGACCAGTATCGAAATAATCGTATAAGTCGTTGAAATACTGAATCAAATACGAGTCGCTAGGGATGGCGATACGCTGATCCAATCCAAGCTTCATAGTCGGTAGCAACGCAAGACCGGTTGCAAATAAGCCAGAGAATATAACTAAAACCAAAACTCTCGCTTTTCGGGTCAAAAGTTTAGGAGCATAAACCTTTCGAATGAACCATTGAACGATACCCTCTTCTTCATGATCGAATGGTTGGCTTCCTGGGATTGCAGTCAAAGTTGCCTTTCGTACTGTTAGACAGGGAAAACAGTCCACGCGAAGACTCTCGACACGTTTTTGATTCAGGGACAAAAGCGAAATGAACATTGTGACTTGCAACAGCGCATTGATGAGAACAGCACCCGCAGCATATACCGCGAAGTTCTTCACTGCAGGCATGCCGACGAAAACACCCATGGCAAATGCGATGGTTTCTGTGGTGGCAGACAAGAGAATACTGGGTCCCATCCTTCCAAGAGCCCTCGCAATGCGGTCGTCGAGCTCTTCATCCGGGCGGCTTACGTTCACCCTTTCGAACTCGTGAACGATGAGGAAAATATTATCGACACCAACGGCGAGTACTAGGAATGGAATCACTTCAGCGATAATAAGGGTGACCTTAACACCAAGTGCTGCAAATAAACCGACCGATGCAGAAACAGACATTAAAACAATTAGGATCCCAATAATACCAAGACTGAATTTAGATTGCACTAAAGCGTTGGTTGGGTTGCCTAGTAGAGACTTCCAAGTTAAAGTAGTTGAGCTGAGAGCCAAAGATGCGTAGATAAACATGATCACGTAGCTGATTAGTACTATCCTAGCATCGGTGTTCGTAGACTTGTTCAATTCTTGCTCAAGACTGATCTCCGTGTTGAAAGACACTCGTAGTCCACGCTCGGTTGCCTCTTCCTGGACCACTTGCAGCACTCTTTTGAGACTGTCTTCCCAGTCAATTGCGTTCGCTTCCGCTTTGGTTCCTTGCTCAGAATTGTTGACAACCCAAGTCACTATCAGTGCTTTTGCATCCAGGATGTTTCCAGTGTCTTCATAACCACCGAAGATCATATGGGGATTTAATGGCTGTTGGAAATCCGGGAGACAGTCGCGCGCTCCCGGGGAAGACGTGCAGTGTTTTAATTGCTTTTGCCAGCTGTCGGGGTCGACGTTGGCGAATGATCCTCCAAAGTAGCCTGTAACAGATTGGACAACACAGGCTTTGCCAGTAGGCTTAAAACATATATCTTCCAGAGAAAGGCCATTGCGCAATGATATCATTCGCTTCACCCGGTTTTCTACATCGAACCACCAGCTCAGTGTTTCATAGCTCAAGACCGGGCCAGGTCCGTCGGCGTATGTGTCGTTTACAAGGAATGCTTGCTCCGCCCGATAAAACGGCCCAAAGTTCGAATCGAAATATTCTTTTTCTTTAGCTGCTGCGGACGTTGGACTGACCCAAAGCCTCACAGGATCTCTCTCAACTGAAAAGCGCAACCAACCGAGGCTCAGGAGCCCGATAATAATAACACTTGCGACAATGGTCAAAGCAGGAAACCGGGCGCAGAATCGCCCAAGACGGTTAAACGCTCCATCCAAAATAGAATTCAGTCGATAATTCCTTGTTGGACGCGTAAGAGTGCCAGCATTCTCAATCATGTCACCCTCATCTTCTTCATCGCTAGGACTTGCATCTTGTAACAATCTCAGTCTCTCGATCTTCCGCTCGCGATGTCTTCGAAATGCAATTTGACCCAGAATACTAAACACTACAAGAAGCAGAGCCACAGAGTAGACCAGGATTACCGCGAAGGAAAAGCACGGCAGATATCCCACGTGACAGGAATTTTCCACCGCTAAGGCGGGCAACTGAGGGCAAACCGGCGGACAGTCGATACAAGAGCATCGAAATGTGCTATCTGAATCGTTGCAGGATTTCGGAGTTTCTGGCAGTGCTCGCATTCCATGATTCACCGGTGCCCTCGGCTCAGTGACGAAGTTGATTTGGAACGGACTGCCCAACAACTTCTTATCACCTAGAAATTTTAGAAATTGCGTATAGTTTTTCGCACCGCCACCGATAAAATCCATTGCCTTCCCTCCGGACGCCCCATTTTTAACATCCTTGCAGCTGTCATAAAATCCGATCTGGTATTTCTTCGACCACAGATTATCCAACTCAGTGACCAGCAATTTACCCCGAACCTCCTCCGTCTGAGTGACATTTATAAACAATGATTGATCTGGCGAACACGTAAATGTGCAAAAAATGTTAAAGAAATTCTCTTTGCAGGCAGGACACGAGGCGATAATGCCTTCGGCGAGTTTCAAATTTTTGGACAAAGCATCGATCTAACAATCAAAGGGTAAGGTTGGATATTACTGAAAAATTGAGGCACAAACGTCACACTCACCTGCTCTTCCTCGCAACAGACCGGGCCACGCTTCCACTTGTCACCGCACAGAGATACCAACTTGTCTCGCACCTTCTCCTCGGGTTGTCTGGCAAGCCCATTGTCTGGACATGGTAATTCTCCACCGAAAAAAGATTTCTTTCCACAATGCCCTCTGATTGCACACCGGCCCTCTTCATGGAGCTTCGTATCCCCTTGAGCAAAAGCTGAACCGCTTTGGATGATAGCCAGTCCGATCGGAAGCACGGAGCAGTAAGAGAAACGCATATCGAGGGGACAGCTCCCAATGAGCTAGACACTCAACGACGGATTGCCAGCCTTGTACGGAGTAGAGCTAGTTTTGTTGAAAGCGGTGCTGGGCCGCATCCGAATCCTCCAGGTAGGTACTAATGTATCAGTTCGAGTCAATCAAGGCGATGCGATGATAATTGGCACATTGTCGGGAGGTAAAACACGCAGACAAATCACAGAAAGCCCAGTCAAAGGCTACAACACGAGCTGCAAGTTGATTTTCCAGAATAGAGATAATCCTTCTTTTTGATCTATAGCGAATATCGATGAAGCTATTCTTTTCTTCTCTTCTCTTCCCTTCCCTTCGTGTGATGCCAGGCTGGGACCTCACTACAAATCAAGGCACCTGAAATGACATCTTGCTTGCTGACTCAGCTTGTCACGTTTAGTTTATTACATAATCTGGCTCTGACACGTGATATTCCCGCTAAACCCAAATGGTCTGACAGGCTCGCGATGTTGGTTCTCCCTCAAAAAAAGGACGAAGCACGCAGCAGAAAGGCCCATTTTTGAATGAAATCTCTCTTGAAGCTCGCAGTCTCTCTTCTTTTTACTGCCTTGACTCTTCAGAGCTCTGACTTCTTTTCTTCTTCTCAGTGCCCCGCTACTTTTCTAATATTCTTCCTTTGTGCCATTACCCGTGGCCACTTCTTTCATTGGCACGCCTCCACAACTCGCGATCTCAGCCCTACATTTATCTTTCTTACCTCCTATATTTAATCTGTCCTGGGCCCCATACTCTCACGCAGTAATATCACAGAACCTTTATTACAACTCCATCTCAACCGTCTGTGTCTTTGGTGCAGTCGCCTGTCTTCATTTACGTGCGACTTTCTGAGTGAGATATTACCCATGGCTTCTGTAAGTGCATCTTGGTCTGCTCCAACTACATCCTCCATCAGTGGCTTCCTACTCCTCCGTACCTCATCTCATTGAGATTCTGAGCTCTCTTTATTATGTCAATCATAGCTGATGGACGTTTAAGCAGCCTCGTCCCCCTCACACCTTCAGCAACCCACCTTATACCCTTCCAAACGGCGCTAATACTGGCCCAACCCCCGGAGCTACTGCATTGCTTCCAAATAACGGCAGAGTGATTCAGTCAGGATCCGTTCGTATTTTATGTGTTGCAGATGTCCGAGGTACAGTGCTCCTTGCGTTCCTTTTGACAATTGCTTTGTCTCGCGTGTCAAAGATTGCTAGTTATATACTCACCCTCCTCACTTTAAATTTAACCAGGCAACCTGAAATCTTTGAATGAACTGGCCAAACAAGCCCGTGCAGACCATATTATTCATACAGGCGACTTTGGCTTTTACGATGATACGTCTCTTGACCGGATTGCAGATAAGTGAGATCTTTTCCATCCACCTGGATTCTGTCTATTTATTTTTGCCGCATGCACTACACAATTTGAACAACCAACAGCTGACAAATTCTGTGTGCATAGAACCTTGAAACATGTCGCCCAATATTCTCCTCTGCTCTCAGAGTCTATCAAGCGCAGCATTGCCCAAGTTCCTCCACAACAGTCTATTAAGCAGCGTTTCAGCCCAGAACAGCTCGCACTTTCAGAACTCCCTCTTCTCTTGAACAAGCAACTCGCACTTGATGTTCCCGTCTACACCGTCTGGGGTGCCTGTGAAGACGTCAGGGTTTTGGAAAAGTTCCGATCTGGAGAGTATAAGGTTGACAAGTTGCATATCATCGATGAGGCCAACTCCAGATTGCTAGATGTTGGAGGTGTAAAGCTCCGCTTGCTCGGACTGGGGGGTGCCGTGGTTATGCACAAGCTGTTTGATAATGGAGAAGGAAAAACTACTATCGCTGGTGGCCAAGGAACAATGTGGACTACTCTTCTGCAAATGGGCGAGTTAGTCGATACGGCAAATCGTGTTTACGACCCCTCCGAAACTCGTATTTTCGTAACGCACGCCTCTCCAGCGCGGGAAGGTATGCTTAATCAGCTTTCAGTCACTCTGAAGGCAGACTTTTCAATCTCTGCTGGTCTACATTTCCGTTACGGGAGCTCATACAACGAATTCAGCGTTAATCCTACTCTGGATCATTATCGTGGCAAGCTAGCGGCGTCCAAGGCATCCTTCAATGACGTTTGGGATACTGTTCGTGGAGAAGTTGAAGCGGCTATCAATGCAAATGATGCTCAAAAAACGCTTCTAGACAATGCGCTAGATATTGTCAATAGGATGCCAAGCGTTGCTAATGGTGGTAATCCGTTCGGCGGCCCAGTTGCAGGCTCGAATGCTGGTGGTCAGGTTGATGAAAGCGCATTTAAAAACATGTGGAACTTTAACCTCGCAGATGCTGCTTTTGGTTACCTTGTTTTAGATGTCGAAAATGGAAGGATTGGCACGGAGATGCGTGCGCAAGGGTTTAATTTCTCACATCGCGGTGGGAAACCAGCGCCAGCAACTACTGCAGCTCCACTTCCGCAGCAACCCACGACCGTTTCCCCCATGAGTGGTGGAGCTACTGGACCTGGAAGTGCTACTGGTGCTCCTCCCAGTCAGGTGAGACCACCACAGTTTGGTCAAATGCAAGCGCAACCACCTCGTGGCCCTAGTCATCAATATCAGCCTCCAGTTTCTCAAGCCCAACCTCCAACAGTTAAGCCAACTCCGCCCAAGCCCACAGCATCCCCCGTTCCTGTGATTCCCGCCAAAGAAAAGCCAGGTACTCCACAACCGGCTGTTCCAAGTACTCCCGCGACTGGAAACAGCGCGCCCGCAAAACAACCTGTCCCTGAAACGAATGGAACTGCCCATGCCGATAAACCTTCAGAACCGGTGCCGAAAACAGCACCAACTCCCGAAAAGAAACCAATTAATGGCCTCTTTATTTCCAATGTCGATAACGAAGAAGCGATTCGGAAACTATTCCCTGACGAAGATAGAGCTAAAATTTTGAGAGTTGAAAAATGGGGCAAATTTAACCATGTCGTTTCCTTCCCAACGTTAGATGACGCAAAAGCCGCCCTTGAAAGACAACCACTCGAACACAAGAAGCCCAGCCCACCGGGACCCAACCGTAAGCCCAACGTTAAGATGTTTGAAGATCGGGGCAGTCGCCGTGATGGCCAAGGCAATGCTGGAACCTGGCAGGCAAGCAACCGTGGCGGCGCAGCAGGCGGTCAGCGTAGTGGATACCAGAGCGGAAGTGCGACTAGCGACGGCGAAAGTGGTCGCGGCCGTGGTGGATTCGGTGGCAGGGGACGTGGACGTGGAAATGACAGAGGAGGACGTGGCGGTCGGGGGGGAAGGCCAGGTGGATTTGGTAAAGGACCATCAGGCGCTGGGGATTCCAACTCACCAACGCCAACACCTGCGGTCTCTGATAAGCCAACAGAATCATGAAAACCTGCTTAGTTGGAATTGCCACAAAACCACCTAGCCTTTTAGTGATATCCCTTTCCTCCTATTTTCGCCCTGGCACTATTGATGAACTTGTATTATCCAACCATTAAGTCTTCGACAAGATTTCCCACCCCCCCTTTTTTTTGCTCTCGCTTCACCGTGTGCTTCTGCTGTGTCTTAAATACCTGTCTGCTGTTGACTCTTAGCTTTATGGAAATCCGTCTCTCAAGACCTTCACTTTCAAAATTTATTGCAGCTCTCTTTCTGGTACTAAGCATTGATTGACTGTTCATATATGTAATGACTCTGCACAATCTGGAAAAAAAGAAAAAAAAAAAAGGTCAGATTAGATGGCACTTTGCATGTCCTCAGCACCACCCATTTGCAGATGTGAGAGGCGAGAAAATAAATGACAATTTTCCAACCCCTTTTTTCATCCTTCTTAATACTATTATGTACTTTATTTATCTCTTTGTCTGCTTTTATGGTTTTGATTAGCAAATATGGCCTTAAAACAGTGTGATTGGGAGAAGCTGATTTGGGGCAATAATGGTTTGCAACAGGATCTGGGGACTCTTAAAAAAAATTGGTTCGGAGGATTGGTAGATCTCTGTTGCTGGAGGTTGATAGTTAGGGGAGGAATGACTGTGTGTGAATTGAGGTGAAGTTGATGGAGAGTGAGATAACTAGGTAAACTAGGAGATAGTGATGAATGCCAGTGAAGGGGGAAGAGAGAAAAAGAGACATATCAAAACACCAACAATAAAATGTACTGTAGCTACATACATAACTAACTTATCTCTTTTATTTCTACTCCGTATAATCTTTTTGATTAGTTAAACAGGAAATGACCTAGATCATTCTCATTGAACCTCACTTGCTGTCCCTACATAAACTAGATCATTCTCAACATTGGGATACAGACATATCTCACACTTCCGCAACTCAACAGCCAGGAAGAAAAGTCTCGCAAGTCACAATACTGCTACCCTCTTAAACAGAATGTCAAGAGCCAACCCACATAGCCAATCAATCCATCCAGCTATAACTACCTATATACATAGTCGAAGCAGAAACTTCAAGCTTGCTCACTCGATCCAGTTCACAGCCATACAATACAATAGTCATATACATACATCCCCCATATTTTTCTTTCAAATTGAACGATAAAAAGTCACACGACATCAAATAATCAAACCGCTTGCAAGGAAACTCGAGAAGCAAAAGTAAAAACGAATGACAAGAAAATATAACTAGCTGCGTGGCTCATCGGATGAATCATCATAAATATGCAAAACGAGACGTTTTCAAGGAGATACACCGTCGCGCCAAATCGCGCCTTAGAGAATACGTGTAAGAGTTCCCCAGAGGACAAGACAAAAGTGATATGCGAATGGAACAACTATCGATTCTGGACAGGTTCTTGCACCAGGCAGTGGAAGGGTCATGAGGGAACGCAGAAAGGGGGAATATCAAAAGAAGATGTGAAGAATTATTTGTCCGTTCGTATCTGTCAGTATATCATATGCTAATTGTTGTATATAGATCGATGTCTTATGACGCTCGAGTCATTATATCCTCCACATCTTTTTTGTTTACTACGACACCGCCCTCAGAGCATCGGGCCTTGGTGCGTAATTCTGTGCATAGGCTATCGACATCAATTTCACCATTGCGGAACTTTTCCATCGATTGCAAGCGGTCCCTATGTGAAAATATACGTTAACAGAACTGAGATGGGGTCTAGAACGATAAAGGAGTAACAAAGCTAACCATATTTTTGTGCACGACAGCATCTGGGACCTGTCTTCGCCAGGGACAACCTCTTCATCGGCATCCAATGATCGATCAATCTGAGAGATAAGATCAGGTTTAGGGACTGGGCTGGTTCCATGGTCGACATTTGGGAACGAATTGCCCAGATCTGGGAAAGGGAATGCATCATTGAAGAAGCTTCCAAATTCCTGCGACAAGACAGCATCCTGCGGTTCGCGGTAGTCGTTGAACAAGACTGGGTCGAATTGCCCACCATTCTGCTGAACGAGCCAGTCGAGTCCAAGAGAGTTTTCGTTGTTACTTTCGGGGCTGGTTTGCTGGTTCGAAGAGAGGAGATTCTCTTTCAAACGAGACAAGGCTACCGGAACTGGATCTTCAGCACACCCACACGCTTCGTTGAGCTTTTCATAGAAGGATTTCTCACATTCGTCTAGGCGAGGCGTGCTATTGCCGGCATCCTGTAAATCTGACTTCGGCTCCTGGTTTGCTGTCAGCAGTGAGCTTACAGTAGGCTCAGGAGATGTGCCAATGGATGAGGCTCGCCCTTGATGAGATTCGGAAGAAGTAGACGGGGAGTTGGTGTTGGATGCTCCCGGGGCTCCAGATTTCTCCTGCCGTGTAGTTTGATTGATGCCGTTTGGAGGTTGTTTCACAGACTTGCCGTTTCCAGTAGATGAAAGGTTAATGGGGTTTCGTAGAGTTGTACCAGCTTCGCGCCCATACAGCGAACGAGAAGCCGCATTTTGGGGGCTCAAGACGGACGCAGTGCCACTTACGGAACTGAAGTGGGGGGCCCCGCCAACCGAACCTGATCCCTTCAACAGATCTCTATTCAAAACGCCAGGTGCTTTATACTGCATTGTCGCGATGGGAGATACCTGTGTTGTATCTGGAGGACTTCGAGTTTTGTTCGCAGAGCCATTGCCAAACATGTGAGCGCCTGGAAGATCACCAAATCGAGGGAATTCAAAGGAAAAGTCGCCGTTTAGGCGAGAGGTTCGGGAATCATTGTTTTTGGGAGAGTTATTCGAGGGAATGGAATAACCGTTTACACCAGTCATCCATGAGAGTCGTCTCCGGTATTCTCTGAGCTCCACTTGTAGCCTTTCTATCTGAGCACGAAGGAGACTATTCTCATGGTTTGCAGCTTCCGATGCTTTCTCAAGGTCGTCAACTTTGGTTTCAAGGTCCTTAAGATGTTTCTCCTTGCGTTCACGGAACGCTCGCTGGGCAGCGCGATTCTGTGCCTTACGTTTCTATTTACAGCCGGGTTAATGAGATCAATCGGGCAGAGATAAAAGATGGCACTACACACCGAAGTTGGTTCCGATGTCAACGGTTTCCTTCCAGGTTTCTTAGCTACTTTCTCGTCATTTTCCTTCCTCTTTTTCCCGTTTTCATCATCCTCTTTCCCATCAACGCTTTTTCTTTTCTCGCCCACATCTGCACCTGGGAGATCCCCAATCAAGGCTTCGCCACCCGCAGCTTCAAAATCTGGATCAAGGCTAAAATCGAGAAATGGACTGTCATCACCAAAACTCAAACGGCCCGAACCAGGAGCCGCGTGGTCTGAAGGAGAGCCAAAGGGCTGATGGGAGGACGAGTCATTCTGGTGATGGTTGGGCGACTCTTGAACTTTCACGGGCATACCATCGAAGGTCGTCTCGTTTTGTGGTTTGGCTGTGTGGTCGGGGGAAGAAAATGACGCCGAAAGAATATCCTGTTGGCCGGAAGAGAAGAAAAGGTTGGGTTGGTACATGGGGTCAAAATAAGACATGGCTGCAATGCTATTCTTCGAGAACTTGGTGAAAGAGCATCACTAGAGCAAGGGTGGGTAATCGAATAAGCAAACGGTGAGAGTAAACCAGAAGTTCGGAAAAGGATTGTTTCTCTGTAGTTTCAACGCGTGTCCGAGAACAAAATCGGGGTTCCACCGATCCGATTTGACCAAAACATAGGTAGATCCAATATCAATGCAGCTCGTGGAAGGACCGTGTTGATTCTCAAAAAGAATATTATCTGGCTGCAAATGTGTATGCCTTGATATTCCCACTAGTCCAAATCGAATTGCTAATTTGAGCCGGGCGGCTGGTATTAGATAGCCAATACAATTCTCCTCACACAATTCGCTTGCGACCAACAAAAACCGACGAGTTGGGTTAATTTGCCCTATAAAGACTGTATATTAAAGTCACTGTAAGGCGAACCGATTCCTCCCTTCTCGATGGTTCTGGTGAAAGGGATGTGCGCTGCTTCGGGTGGATCATATACGGCAAAGAGAATTCAATGGTTCTCAAACAGATTAAGTGATTATCTGAAGGAACAACAACCAAAAGGTAAGAATGAAAAGATCCAGGTTGAATGGAATAATGGACGAAGCTCGTGTTAGGTGAAGGTGGGGGTGATAGGCAAGCCGCGAAGGAGCTGGTCGTGGGGAAAAGCGATGATGCGAGAGGAGACAAGCGGCGGCACTCTGACCAGGAACGACAATGCATTCAAGGCCCGTTATCCACGCCAGTGACAGAGACCACCACAAAGAACAGAACAGTAAGGTGGTCGATCCAAGGAGACGCAAAAGAAGGTGAAGATGATGAAGATGAAGAAGAAGCAGCCAGAATGGCTCATGGCCAAGCCATGTTGGGGTTTGAAGTTGCTGGTGGATTGGCTGATGACTCAACACGGATTCGGCGGAGGTCACTAAAAGCGGCATGGTGTTCTAGAACCAGCCAGTTGATGAGATTCGCTGCGGTATGTTGTTTCTGGCGGAGATTGCTAAGCCGCAACCTTGCCAGATCGAGCGGCAAATTCACGCTGCTTTGACACCGGCAGTCACTTGATTATAAATCCATCCCATAGCGGAATCTAGGATTTTTGGAATACGTTTTTGTTGTAATATTACAGTTGACTTGACTATTTTTCAGTGTTCTCAATGTAACACCTGGGTTAAGTTACATAACATGTGGTCAAATCAGCTCAAAATGGTCGAACTACGGCAGCCTATAGGGGCCAGTCCGCCAAAATTCGTAATTGACTAGTAAATGCTAATGCCACATCAAATTTCATGATCAAGGCAAGACATAACCAGTGTGCTTACCAAATCAAACCATTTGAGTATAGCTATACTTATGTAATATATATCAATATACTTCATTTTTTGTGCTGATTTTAAATCTTTTCTCAGAATTTGAATAGCTTTACTTCTTGCTGAGATATTTTATTGAACTTAACTAAATATAATTTAAAAAAAATTAATAAAAATTTAAACAATTTTTAAATTTATTAACAAATAAAATTGAAAAAAAAAATCAGTAATTAAAAAATTAAAAATATAATATTTAAATATTATTATATAAACAATAATTGTATTAATCAAATTATTAAATTATTAAATAATTTAATAAATATAAAAATAAAGTAAAAAGATTTATTCAATTTAATATAAAAAATATAAAAATAGTAAAATAAACTACTCTTTAGTATTTATTTTAAATAATAAAATAAATTAATAAAGAAAAAAAATTAATTGTAAATAAAATATTTTCAATTTTTTTTAATAAAAAAATATTGTGATATTATATTTATATTATACTCACTAAAGTTAATTCAATAAAAACTAATTATATAAAAAAATTATATTAGTTTTTGCAAAATTTATAACTGAGATATTACAACTTACAAATATAGTATACTTTTTATTTAGAAATATAATATTCAATGAATATAAATACAAATTTCAATTAAGTTTACATTAATATAATAAATAAATTATAATTATTCTTAAAAATATACTTAAATTAAAAATTGTTCAAGACTTTAAGTATTTATAAATTGTAAACAAGTTTAAATTTAATTAAATAGTGAGAATTATAATTTTATAAATTTAAGTTATATATTAAATTAAAATATTTTGCTTAACTGACTTATTCAAATATCAGTTTAAATATAATTGAAGTTAAATAAAAAAAACTTATCAAGATTATAAAACTAATTTTATAAAATTAATTGTAATGATGAGTTTAGCAATCAACTGCCTCAGTTATTTTAGACAATTATTCATATAGTAATAAACAAACAAGCAAGTTCAGAACTTCAGATAGAAGATAACAAGCAGTTATTTAGTAGTTATATAATAAAAAGAAAATATCAGCTTATAGTTCAAGTTGTATTAAACTGATTGCTTGCTCTTCTTAAAGAGCAAGACAACATATTTTTCATAATATACATGAAGACAAGAGTCAATATGAAATACATCATAAGCAAAATATAACATAACTGCAAACTAGCAGCTCACATACTAAAAAACTTCAAATCAGTATAACAATTATTTTTTTTTATTTTGAGCTCAATCTCAAACTCAGAAATATCAATTTTGAACACTTGAGTAATTTTCACAATATGTGTAAAGAAATAACAAACAGTAAGATAGCAGCAAGTTAGCTAGAAAGTGAAATGTTCAAAATCTCAATGTGTTTATAGATATGTGTTCATAAAATAATATAAAATCTTAATTGCTCTTCAAGCAGTTCAAATTTTTTTTTTAAATTTATTTTCTTATAAAAATGCTCACATCATCAGATAAATTGTTATTAAATAAAAAAAAATTTATTGTTAATTGCTGTTGATATAGCAGAAGATTTGCTTTGTCACTCAATTTAATTTTTCAAACAAATGTTTGTTAAATGTTCTGTTTTGCTGACTGAAAAGAGTTTGTTTTTCAAAAAAATTCTTGTAAGATTTTCAATCAATATTTCTTTCTCTGACTAATATTAAGTATAGCAAATGATGCATTCTGTTTCTGAACAAAAAAACTGCAATGAAATCACTGTTAAATTGTTAATTATTGTGAAATATATTATTTCAGAAGAAGATGTTACTTCAGAAAAAAATATCACTTTTGAAATTTTAAATTTGCTTGCTGCTGTAACTGAAATTGCTGTCATCAGTGAGTATACTGCTTTTTATCTGCTTAACTGTTAATAACATGTTGTCATCTGATTTTAGAGAAAAAAATGTTTTATTTGCTTTCTTACTTGCTTTAATTTTAAAAATTTTCAAATTTATGCTGATCAATGCTGCTTTTATTACAAAGTCATTCAGTGAAAAGTTGTATAATAACAACAAAATTGTTGCAGTTTCACACAACATGTGTGTTTGTTGTGCAAAATGATTGTGTGAAAACTCAAAGCTGCATTGTTTCTGTCTCAATTATTATATTAAATGTACACATTGTCAAAAAAATGATAAAGAGTGCTTTGCATTTTCTTTGCAATTTAGCAGTGACTTGAAAAAAAATTCAGCAATTTGTCTTGTTTGTTTCAAAAAATAGTAAGAAATACAATGAGAATTTCAAGCATTTTAACTTGAAATTGAGTGTTTTTTTTTGTGCTTCAAATACAAAATTAACATTAAGTAAAAAAATAAATGAAAGCAACATAACTGCTGCTGATCACACAATTGTCAAAAAGCATTGTGAGACAATTATTAATCTAACAAACAATGTTTATGCTTTAAACTATTTTTTAAAAGAGCATTTTGATAAAAAATATGAAGAAACTTCATTTAATGACAATGACATAAAATTGAGTGATAAAAAGATTTTGTAATTGTTATTTTTCTGTTATTTTTCAATAATGTGACTTTGATTTGATGCATGATTTTTTAGTTTGTTTCATTTCAAAGCAATATTATGAATAAAAATCAGTTTCTAGCTGCAATTAGATTAAATTTAATTATTATGTAGCAGCTTTTTGTCTTCTAGCTTGTCATTTCTTAACTGTTGTCTGAAGATTTTGTTCAGCTTCAAATTTTTGTAACAATTCAGTAGCATTTGTCAAATTAATCAATGATAATTACTGATTTTCATACAAAAAATATTTTTTTCACTTGACTAAATATTGAATTTTGTTACAGAAAATTCATTTATTCAAAATTTTTTCAACTTTTTATTCTTTCTTGTCATCAACAATAATTGACTGCAGTTCAAAAAATTGTCTGCTGCTATGTTGTGAACAAAATTTAAGTAAAGAAATATAAAATGTTGAATTAATTTGACTGTAGCTTTTGAAAAATCACAGCATATAAGCTTGTGAGTTGTGAATAACAATTACTGAAAAAATTTTAGATATCAATCATTTAGCTTTGTTGAAGATTTTCAAATTTTCAAGTTTTTTTTAAATAATAAAATCATATTGCTGATATTAAATTGCATTAATTTATGCTTTTTATTGTAATATATTGCTTGAATTTTGAAAACTTGTTGCAGCAGTTTTACTGTTTGTTTACAGACATTATATAGTTTTTGAAATCTTTGATTCAATTCTAAAACTTGAAAAAATGAATCAAATAAAAAATCAGTAGAAATCTGCAAATTATAATCATACAACATAAAAAAAAAATTGATTTATAATCAAATACTTGCTGCTATTGTACACAAACTCAACAGTTGATAATAATTTAGCTCAATTATCTTGCTGATAGAAGCTATAAACACAAAAATATTGCTTCAAGATTTAATTCAATCATTTTGTTATACTGTTTGTTTGAGAATGAAAAGCAGTGCTCAATCAACAAATAACATTCAAATAATAGCAAAAACCAGTTCAGTAGTGACTAGTAAACAGCAAATTTTTGTCAGAAACAATAAATTTAGAAAATTCATAATATTTAATAATTTCATCAATAAATATATCTGCTAATTCAGAAGCTTTGATTTTTTTTATTGTTGAAAAATATTTAGTCATTTTAGTAAATTTATCAGTCATCATCAATATAGCATCATAAATAACATTATCTCATAATAATGATGATAAATTGATGATAAAATTCATGATTAAATGTTTTCACAGTTTTGTAGCAATGAAAATAATAATTATTTTGTCATAAAACTTGTGACAATATATTTGTGTACAATTGCAGATGTAGCAGATAAATATATACTTTTTCACATCAGTTTTTATTTTATCTCAATAATATTTCTGCTGTATAAGCTTCAAGATTCATTGAATTTTATTATGACTCACATATGAATTATTGTGATGAATTTATAAAATCTTTTGTCATAAAGTGAAATTCTGAAACATATAAATTTGTTCATTTCATTTTAATAAAATCTGATTTAAAGAAATTTTTCAGTTTTTCTGCTGTAAAGAAGCTGCTTTCTCATTAGCAGTTTTTAAAATTTCAAAAATATTAATAAAAAAAACATTTTTTTTCTAAATTTTCTGTAGCAGTTCACACATGCTTGATTTTAGCAAAATATAAGCATTTTCTTCACTAGTTATTTTTATTACTAGCAATCTCAAAACAAGACTTTTTGAACAATCTTTTTCTGCTGAGATAAACATGTTGAAATTCATAATTTTTTTCATTAAATCAAAATTCAATTTTTGTTGTAGAGTAAAAAATAATCTAATTTTATGTTTTTGCATATCAGAAGATTTGTAGTTCTGTTATTGTGAAAAAAATATTGACAAAATTCAGTATTTTTAATTTATATTTCAATGTAAAATCAAATGCTGCAAGCTTTTCAGTTCAATAAATTTGTTTGTTGTTTAACAATTTTGTGATGAAGAAATAATGCAAATTGACATGATCAATTTGAATGTAAAATGACTGCTTAGTATCTTCTAGATAATGTTTTCAATGATAAAAATTTTTTATAATAATCAAAAACTCTTGATCATACATTTCATAACATTTTTTAGCATCATTCATTTTCTGTGAATAAAAAGCAATTGAATATTAATGCATAATTTGTTTTTCTGATTTACTGTCTGATTGAAGCAGTATAACAGCAATTATGTATTCTGATACATCAGTAATCATTAAGATTTTTTTATTCAAATCATAATGAATAAGCAGTGATGATTTTTTGAAAGCTTGTTTTAAATTTTCAAAAGTTTTGCAAATTTTTTATGATAATATAAATTGCTTTGATTGATTACTGCTTTATAAAAAATTAATCAAAAAAGCAGTCAACTTAGTATAATTATATATAAATCTTCAAAAAAAATTCATGAAATTTAAAAAAATCTGAATATCATGAATTGATGTAAATTCTGATCATTTGTGAATAATATTCAACTGACTAGCATTTAAATGAATGTCATTTTTTTCAACTATAAATTTCAAAAATTTAACTTTCATCTTATGAAATTCACACTTAAATAACTTAGCATAAAACTTGTAGCAAAATAGCTGCAAGAAAACTTCTTGAACATGACAAATATGCTTTTTTTTAGTCTGAGAATAAATCAAAATATCATCAAAATAAATAATAACAAATATATTCAAAATATTTCAAAAAGCATTATTGATATATGTCTGAAAGATTGTAGAAACATTGCAAAAATCAAACAACAACATCATGTATTCAAAATATTTATATCAGATTTGAAAAACAGTTTTTCATTCATTTTTTTTAATTCAAAGTCAATGATACACATCACATAAATCAAATTTAGTAAGATATTTTGCATCATTCAATCAATTTAATAGCTTGTTTATTCAGAGTAGAGAATAACAATTTTTAATCATAATTACATTCAATTCTCAGTAATTAACATATAATTATAACAAATCATTTGTTTTTTTGAAGAAAAAAATTGATGCACTCATCAAACTGATTAACAGTTATATTCAATTTTTTATTGATTATTTTTCAAATACTTTCATAAAATATCAAGTTTCACTGTCAAAAAAAAATATAACTGCTTTCACAGAAACATTTTGTTTTTTTGAAAATTAATAATATATTTCATGAAAATATTTGAAAAAATATCTGCTTTCTTCTTAAAAAACATATGTTTAAAATTCAAATAAATTTCTGACAACTCTAGCATTTTCATTAAATTTTTTTGCAGATTAATAATATTCATTAATAATAAATAAATCATGTCATGTTTAATAATTTTGAAAAATTTTCTTGAAAATTCAATTCACAATTTTGCAGACTTTTCAACACAATAACATCAAGAAGCAGTAATTCAATCAACTAAAAAATTAATCTCAGCTAATTAATAATTACTTAATATTATATCATAACACAATAAATCAATAATCAAGAAATGTTTATTAAATAGCTTGAGTGTTTCAAACAAATCAAAAACTTTAAACAAAATATTAATTTCATCATAACAAGTTGTTTTCATTTCATTCATCATTTCAGCTGATTTCTGCAATCCAGTAGCAAATTTTCAGTCACTTTTCAATAACTTGCAATATGAGATAAATTCACAAGTAACTTCAGAATTTAATAACACATTTGAAAATACAAAATGCTTTTCAGATTGAATAAATACAATTAAAGCAAATTTTTTTTGTTTATTTGTCATTTCAATTCTTCATTATTTTGCAACATATTTACTGCTGGCTTTTGTGAATTCAGTGATGAATTAGTTTTTTTTAATTGATTAAATTTTTTTTGCTGTCATTTTGAGCATTTTAGACTCATGTAATTTATTTCATTACAAATAAAACAACAATCTTTCTTTTTTTACTTTTCTTTATATTTTTGCTTTTTTTTTCACAATATAACATGATGTAAATCACAGCTTTTTTGCTGCTTGATTCTGATTTTTCAAGTTATTTTTTCACTTTTTATTAAAATTACATCATCTTAATTTTTGTTGTTGTTAACATTTAAAATTTTGTTGATTTTTAGCAATTTTATTCTGTACTTATTTTATGCAAGCTTTCAGCAAAATTATTTCAGTTACTCTGCAAGATATCTGCTGATGTGACATGATAGCATTACAAAATTTTGAAATTAATTTATTAAAAAAACATTGATTTCAAAATTCATTCTTTTGACATAATGAGATAAAAAGCTTCATCTCATTTCATTTATCAACATAAATACATTTAAAATTGATAATCAATTGCATAAAATATTGATGTAATTTCAATCATCTTTCATTTACTAACATGTTACAGTTCTTCAGTGCTTCAATCTGATTCACTAAAAGTAATTTAAATTAAATTTACATATAATTGTTTAAATCAATCAACTTTTATTCAAAAAATCAAGCTGATTGAACATTTTTTTGTAATTTTATTGTTGTATATTGAATTTTATTCTTCTTCATAATATATATATTCAATTTATCATCAAGATAATCTTCTACTGAATGTATTTATTGTTAATATTTCTTGCAATTCTTGCTATAATATAACTCAGATTCAGAAAACTTTTTTTTTCACTGCAATGTATCAGTGTTAAAGCATTAATCAATTGATTAAACTGCTTTTGATTAAATAAATTCATAACAGCAGATTTCAGCATTGAACTGACTGATTTCAAATCATTCAGTTCAGAAATGTTTTTCAGAACAGTAAACTTTTTCTGTAATTTTCATATATAATCAAAAAATTTTTCAGATTAAGTTGTCATTCTAGAGAATTGTTTCTTCTTCAACATATTTCTTTCAGATAGTGATGGCATAGCTTCAAACTAGTTATATAAAAAAAAGCAATCAGAACTGTAACAGTAAGTTTAGCAATCAATTATTTCAGTTATTTTAGACAATTATTTATGTAGCAATAAACAAATAAGCAAGTTCAGAGCTTCAGATAGAAGATAACAAGCAGTTATTTAGTAATTATATAATAAAAAAAAGTATCAGCTTATAATTCAAGTTGTATTGAACTGATTGCTTGCTTTTCTCAAAAAGCAAGACAATGTATTCTTCATAATATACATGAAGATAAGAGTCAATATGAAATACATTATAAGTAAAGTATAACATAACTGCAAACTAGCAGCTCACATGCTAAAAAGCTTCAGATTGATATGATACTAATATATTTAAATTTAATAATATTATCTGCAAACTACAGTAGTAAATATTAATAATTTATATATTAAATTATTAATTAGTAGCAATAAACAGTTTCAGTAATTAATATAAAAGTCTAAAATATAAATAATCAACTGTAGTATAATATAATAAAAATTTTTTAATTATATTTATAAAAGAAAATCATTGTAAAAAAATTAATATATAATAGTAGATTTACAATTAATTGTTTTAATTATTTTAAATAATTACTCATGTAATAATAAATAAACAAATAAGTTCAGATCTTCAGATAAATAATAATAAATAATTGTAAAACAGTATAGTAATTATATAATAATAAAAAAGTCTCAATTTATAGGTTAAATTATATTAAACTGATTGCTTACTCTTTTTAAAAAACAAAATAATATATTTTTTATATAATATACATATAAATAAAAGTCAATATGAAATTGAGCAATTTACTCTTATACTTAAATGAAAAATTAATTAATATGAACAAAATCATTTTAAATTTAATGCAGTTTGCTGAAATTGTTAGTTTGCAATGTTTTTCTTTCTGATTACTGAACTTGAACATATATTGAAACAGAAAAATTATATGACTTAGTTGATATGAGCAAATCAGAATGAGTCTAGTGTAAAAAAAAACATCATAATCAACACATCAATAATTGATATTGACAATAACAATCAATCAAGAGTCTGTCAACAATCTCATATCAAGTTCTCAAATATCAACTCTAGATATTATGATAATATAATGAGCAGAAGTCATATTGAAAAAACAATACATTAATTTATATATATCAACAATTATCAACAACAAAACAATCAAGTGATCAACAATATATGTATAAGTAATGTCAATATATCAAAAAGTATGTGCAAACATGTGTGTTCTCTTAACAATAAATAAATGTTTCTTTTATATATTTTCAGCAACTGATAAAAAAGATATAGCAGAAAGAAATATGATGTAAGTGATCAACAGAAATAAAGTTGATAAGAAAAATGACTAAAAAAATGTTTGTCAACTAAAATGTATCAATATAGAGTGTTGACTTAACTGTATGTGTCATGTTGATAAAAAGCACTGAACTTTTCACTACAATATTTAATTATAATATAAAATTACAGTTCATTTAAAATTTACAAGATTGAAAAATTTATAAACTTTTTACAGTTATATAAATTCTACAAATTTATTTTGTGTTCTTATAAATGTTCAATACATTTGATTTGTTATTATGTTTAATGTATTCAACAGATTGTATTATAGCTATAAAATCAATAGAAAAAATGTGTAAATAGAAACATGAGAAAAATTTTATGTAATTTACTATAACTAAGTGATTTGTAGCAAACTATGACTAAGCAGTGAGTTAGACAGTTTGCTGAAGATGAGTCATTGAATGCTTGTTTAATTATATTTAATTAAGACTTTTTTTTTAATTTTTTAATATTTTGTAAAAAGATTTTATGAATAAGTTACAAGTTATATCTAAAAGTATATGAAACACTAATTTTAATTTTTGATAATAATAATAATAATAATAATAATAATAATAATAATAATAATAATAATAATAATAATAATAATAATAATAATAATAATTATTTTATAAAATTTCAGCTATAAGCTTCATAAAAGATGACATAGTTTTTTTTAAATGTAATTAATTTTAACTGAGTTAACTTTAGCAAGTATTATATATATCATCTTAATTTTTTACTTTATTAAATAAATCAGTGAGTTGTGATAATAATCTTCTCTGCTTAATACAAGTATTTCTTGCTTATTGATTTTTTTATTGAATATTTTTATTAATTATATTTGTATTTAAAAATTAATTTTTAAAATTTTTTATTAAATTAAAATTAATTCTGATTTCAAATAATTAATAATTTTGTATAAAAAAATTAATTCAATTATTCTGTTTAGTATACAATGATAAGTATTCTGAATTTTAATATATATATTTTTTAATTTATTATAACTAATAATTCACTGTTTAATAATTATTTTTAAAATATAGAACAAAAAGTGAAATTTGTGCTTCAAATATTGAGAATTTCAATTTTTAAATATTTTTATCAAATTCTACATGAAATTACACACATATTGATATATAATATGTTATGATTGAATATTATTTGAAAATAATAATAATTAATTAGTTGGTGAAATGAATTTAGTACTAAGCACACTGATGATCATATACATCAAATGGTGTGTGTTCTTATGTCATTTTCATAAAATACGAATTTTGGCGGACTGGCCCCTATAGGCTGCCGTACGAACCAACCATAATATTACACAAAAATGGTATTCTAAAAACCCTAGATTCCGGTATGGTTGTTGCCATCTGATCTGTTGGCCTTACAGGTTTGTTGTACACATATGCATTACTGTTTGGAACCCCTAGTACTGTGTACATGGAATCCTGATTTATTGTGTAGTCATACAGCAAAAGAATTGTTTATGACTAATTCTTGTAACTGATCAAAATAATCCATGTTCGGTTCAAGAATGCACCTTTATAAACAACAGAACAGTTAGACAAACAATCCTCACTATGGTCATCAATGCTCAGCTAATGCTTTCCTATGCTCCTCCCAAAACTTGATATAAGCCTGAGTGATAGAAGAGATAGGATTATCACACGGTTTCTCATCAGTTTGCTCGAAAATGGCAGCAAAATCTTTGAATGCAAGATCCAAGTTCTGGAGAGTGGACGCGGAAATGTTTAGGTCACCTTTTGCTTTGAGGGTTGCCCTTGCATTCAGAAGCTGAATCGAGTAATCATCATCAATCACATCTGGAGATCATGGTCAATCACAAAAGGCTAGGCTCCGGGAAGAATCATTTATCTCTTACCTAATTTGAATGCGCGCTCTGGGCTGATTCCGTAGAGATCAGAGAATATATCAATGTCACGACGAATGCCCAACTTATACAAGGATGCGTCAGCAATCACATCTCCATTGTGAGCAGCTGCGTTTCCAGATGTGATTGTCTTCATTTCAACGGGCTCAAGCTGACGAACATCACGCCGGTAGGTGCTAATGAACCGATTCCGTATTTTTCGAAAACCTTCCGAGGATTCTTTGAGGATAGCGATTTCAGCGGTGTGGTGCGCGAGTTGCTGCGCCATTCTCTCGAGTTGCTTCTCCCTTCTTTCTTCTCGATTGTTGGCTCTCTGCATTTGCTGTTCGAGATCTCCAATCCTTTCCAGTGTAGAGTATCCACGGGGATTCGCGAATACAAAGCTGTCGTCCAACTGACCCTCCTCAAGGTCGTCTTTCCCAGACATTAACATGTTCTCGGCTTCCTCACGTAGGTCTTGATACGACTGGACTTTTTTCATGCTGTGAAATACAACTTGGAGTTTTATCTATTGAAGATTAGAGAAATGCAAAAAATCAATCCTTTTAAAAGTCACTGGGGAGTTGTCATCTGATGGGGAGACCATGATGACTGCATTTCTATGACTCACATCCTCCTCATTACCTGATATAGGTGAACTCTGTGAAGTTTGACATTGTTTGGTAGGAGTCTTTCTGGGCGAGCCACAGAATGCATTGTCATTCAATGAGTGGGCTTTCCGGTGGGCGCCAACCATGTTTCAGTTTGAGCTGAGAATTGCAGAAAAGCCCCTTTTAATGACTGATAGCAGGAAGAGAATAGAGGGATGATGAGAGATTGCTAGAAATTGCGAGGCGATATGGGTGAAGAATGCCACCCTCCTGGGCAATGTTTACAGGACCCATAAACAGATGAAACGAAGGAGCACTCGCAATGAGAGTTCAAGATGGTGAAAGGCAACCACAAAACACTCAGTCCTAGTGGGAGCATTGACCGCACAAAACAACTGCAATGGCAACCGCAAAAGGCTCAGCCATAGTAGGAGCATTGACCGCACAAAACAACTGCAGTGGCAACCGCAAAAGGCTCAGCCATACTCAGAAGATTGATTGCCAATCATGATCCATCCAGATGCATACCTAGATACTCTATGGTAAGTTAGGTGGAAAAAGATTGTGGAGGTATGATGGAGAAGATGTGACATAGTATCTCTTCTGAACATTTTTACGAGTTCACAATCTTCTGTTCTCCAGAACAGTCAAACCTGTGGGTACAGGCCATAAGAAGAAGTATCACCATAGGGATGAGAAGGCAATGACTTGTGAAAAAAATATGTGTGAAGTGCTCAGTAAGAAACTTGGTCAAGTTCAATGACACTCAAGCTGGAGGGAAGAAAGAATGGAAAGTTGACTGGGAGAAGCTTACAAGTACTGAATGCACATGCTGATGAGACTGAGAAAGGAGCCGGTTTCTGGAATTATAACCTGCTGTAATCTTTTGAGACCTCAATCAATGGATTAGTAGTCTCCTAGAGACCCAGAAATCAATGAATAGAGAGGTTTCTAGTATGGTTCTTGAGATTCCAGCATGAGTGGTTAGTTGAGCTATCTGGGAGAAGGAGGGGTAACTAATGTCCACAACAATTTTTACCCCCCAACAATGGTGACTTCATGATGAACCCACTATGTTTAAACCTCAATATCTCAACAATCATATACTCCATAGTTACAGTATACTAGCATATGACTAATCACTCCTACGGTCGCTGAAGAAGTGATATTGAGCTGCTTAATACTATCCACATAACTACCTGTAGTCATAGAGCAGTTCACTGCTAAGAGGGCGTGACCTCCGGCCGCGCCTGCCCACACCTCGCCCCTATGGAGCCTGTAACTTCTGTGTAAAGAGTAAAGTGGTAAAGTGTTGAGCTCCACATGACAGCTGTCAGGCACGTGATCGTCGATCTGGGCCAGCCAATCAGAGTGTGTAACTCCAACCAATCAACGTGCAGTTTTTAGAGTTCCTTGGCATTTCTTGGGTGTTATCTACATACACAGTAGTAAAAGTACAGAGTACGGAATAGGATATGGATATGGGAATACCCAAAATCACGTGACTAAGTACCTGGCCATACTGGAATCTAGAATTTTTAGAATACCTTTTGTGTGTAATATTACAGTTGGCTCAACCATTTTGAGCTGATTTGGCCACATGTTATGTAAGTTAACCCAGGTGTTACATCAAGAACACTTGAAAAATGGTCAAGTCGACTGTAATATTACAAACAAAAATGTATTCTAAAAATCCTAGATTCCGCTACGGGTACTGCCAAGTTTGCAACCACTTTGGTTCCACACCGTACGGAGTATGGTATTCGAATAAGCTTATTTGGTAAACACACTGTCGGGCTGTGGGATCAGGTCACACCAGGCTGTCTGGTAAAATAACCGCGCGGAACTTAAGCGCCTGAGTGAACCTTCATGTGTTTATTATTCTGTGATATTATGGCCTCCCTTAGTTAGATGACCTTTTATTTGGACCCTGATGATGATGAGACAGCACCATTTATATCAGAGGGTTTATTATCATGTTCAGTCATGTCTTTAGTATATTGAGGTTGTCTTCCCGTCAGTTGAAGGTAGAAGATACTGCATATAGAGTTCCTTCAAAGAGCTGACTGAGACCCACACAATGTATGTACATAAGAACACAGCAACTGGCATACAAACATGTTGGACTTGCAGGGATAGAGACAGTCTCCAAATGCTTTCAGGAGCAAAGAACTTGCGTGTTAAGAAATCACAATGACATCTGACTTAAGAGTGGTGGCCTTTCAAGTTGATTTTCTAGCTCCCAGGTTTTACTTACCCCGGACTGGACTTGATATTTGTCAATCAAATGTACCTAGACATGAACTGTGTCTACAATCTTATACTAGAAAACATGCAGAGAACAATTAAAATAACTGTGATGGCTTTCTAGTATTTTGCTAGCAGGTATCTCAATGTATACACATTTGGATTTCAGAGAGTTGGCAATGTGTTCAGGAGTATTGTGCAATTGTGAACGATTCCGCAATGCTTCTTGTCAACCTTGAAATGAGCAAGACAACAGGTGATAAGACAGCCTACCTCCATTTGCTGTCTGTAACCTTGCTTAGATGTGGGACAGTGAATTCATCAATAAAAGAAGCTCCTCTTTTTCCCTCTCACTTTCTTTTCAAGATTCTCTTTCAGCTGGGCCTTCTTGATAAAAGGGTTTCCACTATAAAACCTCCTTTTTCCCCTGAACAGCTCTCTCAACTTTTCAATTCTTCTTCTTTCTCCATCAGCTGAGCCTTTTGCGGTTGCTGAACATATTTTCCATGATGAATGAGGTTTTCCATCACCAAAGCTCTGTTTGTCTTCATCTTCTGGTTGCTAAACAGGTTTTTCAATTCTATTTCTTTCCCTGTCAGCTGAGCCTTTTGCGGTTGCTGAACACATTTTTCAAAGCTTCATTTCTTTGTTTCTCTTCTGATTGCTAAGCAGGTTTTTCAAGCTCCACTTTTATCACTGGAACTGCCTCTCTTCCCTTCCATTTACCTTCTCTCACTTTCTCTCACTTCTCTCACTTCTCTCACTTCCCTCACTTTTCTCACTTTTCCGCCATCCACTCAACCACTTTCAGTCAAGTAATAACTGCTGAGATAGTCTGTTCTTCAATCTTTCACCTTTACCCTCCATCCCTATTCTGTCCAACCAATATTGAGTGACGAGTTGCAAATCTTTCTTCCTGAATCAAGTTTAGCGAGAAACTTGGCTGATCAAGTCTCTTCGCAATGGCGAATGCTCTGCCTGATGGGGCAGCCGATCCTTTGCATTGTTCTGACGGTATTCCACAAGAGTTGAAGCCCACTGAAGAAGAGAGGTTTCAGTTCCGGGCTTTCAACCCATTCAAGCAAGGCACAGAAGTAAGTATCTAACCAATCCTCAATCAATCTTGAGTCTCAATGGATCCTAAATGTTCTCATTTCAGGCTGCTCGGGGTCGTCAAGATGACAGTGTTGGAAATGAGATTCAAAGAATGAGTGACTCACAGCATGCAGAGAAAAAGCGACTTATTCCCCTGGAAAACATCAGATCTGATGCAGCCAAGCACTTCTTGGGTCCCCCATGGCGTTTTGCACAGTTTGGGGTAATAGAAGGAGCTAACAATTTTCAATTCTATCCCAAACAATGCGCTCAGAATTGGCAGGGTGCGACTCTTCGGTGTAGAATCTCTGGCGGTGACATTGCACCAACCCTGCGTTTCGAATTAGCCATCAGATCTTCAGTGGACCATGAAAAAATCCTCCACACGGCATATCTTGAGTTTGGGACATCCATTCCTGAGGAGTTCTCAAAATATGATTTTGAAATTCAGAAAATTGTTGATGAGGATGGGAAAGACAAAGAGAAAAAGAAAAAATTTGTCGCAGAAGATTATCTCATCGGATTCACAACTACTGGTGGAGTTGGATGTGGCCTTGACTTTCAGCATGTAAACTTCAGCAGGGACACAACTGATACCTTGAAATTCATGAATTCCCTAACCCAGGTTGCGAGTACTGCTAAACGCCAGGTGCATGTCAAATTTCCATTCCAATCTGGGAAGGCAGGCACTCAAGGAGCCTTCAAAGAGGCACTGATGAAGATGCAGCATCCTCCTAGCTTGCACTGGATGCCTTATCGAGATGCCGGCGGCAATCCATTGACACAGTATGGAATGTTCGCAAATCGTCAAGCTGTCAAAGACGACAGCGGCGGCCACTTAATTCAATACCCACCTCGCCACTATTTCTCAAGCCTTGATGAAGGTCGCATACTCCTCACCTATGGCAGTGCGCTGGAGTTTCAACAACAGTGTGAACTCTATGAGGCGATCGGATTAAAAGGACACCGCGCATGCTTTCTCAGCATGGGGGGTCGTGGTGTGCTAGTTTTGGTCCGGCTAAATCTCGAAGACTTACCCGAGGATCTGTACCTCGAAGAAAATATTTCGATCCGCGAGGGGACATTGGTCACACTAGAATGGTGGCCGCAAGGACAGACACGGCATAAGGCCTCAACATGCACGGCCATGGTGATGCCCGATATGTTCAATATCGCGGGATCAGACACCGTTATGTCCGTCGTTGGGAAGTCTGTAAAATATTTTACCGAGGCGATAACCGACATTCGCGAAAAGGAAAGAAAGTACTACCTTGTACACATCAAGTTTCATCAGAACAATGCGGGAGTTAGACGCCAGGTCGATGCGGTCAATCAGCTTTGCGTTACACCTAACTGGCAACAGGTGTTCCTCAATCACTCGAGCATGCTTCCGGTAGTCAATCCCATCGAAGGCCTTGAGCTAGCCCAGGAAGCTATCAGCGATGCAAAGAGAAAGGTACTCGAATCCATTCCTCTCGCCAAGGAGCAACGCGTTCTTCTCGACAAGATCCTTGAAATGCCTGGAGGCATTCTATGGATTGAGGGATTCCCAGGTTGCGGGAAGACCAAGACCATGTCAGCAATTGTGACATTCCTTTCTGTTCTCGGAGTGCATGTTATTCTTGCGGCGCCGACCCATGCGGCTGCGGACGTATTCTGTTTCCAAGTCAGTCAAACTCTTAAGACAATGGGCATTGAAGAAGAACCGATCAGGGCCTATGGCGGTGTCGCGGAGATGGAAGCATTGTTTAAGGAGAACAGAGATGTCCGGCGCGCCACCAATGCCAAAGATGTCGACAATGAAGCTCTCGATGACGCGATCGCAACGATGTTGTATTTAACCAACACGTTCAAGAAGAAGACATTGGATGCAAAACGCGGCCTCATTACCATGTCGGTCGAAGCGAGGGCGGTACAAATGGCTAAAGCTGGAACTGCTGTCATCATGGCAGAATACCCTCCACCACCAAGACGGACCAAGAAGGTTCAGATTTTCGACAGCGACGGTCATCAAGACACAGAGGAGCTCGATGAGGAGAGCTCCGATGAAGAAACCAGCGATGAAGAAGCCGGCGATGAAAAAACCAGTGATGCAGGAAACACGATTCCTCATGATGCCCCAAACGGTCCAGTTAACATGGTCCACGAGCTGAAGAGATACCTCGAGAAGATGGAGACAGAGGACCCAAAGACGTGGGAAGAAGATGACAAGAGAAAACTGCGTTACTCTTTCAAGGTTGTCTCTCAGAGCATCATGGCGAAAGCTCGAATTGTTTCGTCGACAAATAACAATCTCGCTGGAGAACTCATCCGCCAATATTTTGGCACTGACGCAAAAGCAGTCGTACTCTTTCGCGATGAGGACTCTAAGGAACTTGAAGCAAGCGGATGGGTCGGAATCACCAAAATGGCATGTTCTGACAAGATTAAGGGTATTGTTCTTGGAGGTGATACAAAGCAGCTTCGGCCAACCGTTATTTCCCACACTTCGACACCGCGAAAGAACGAGTTTTCTGCCCAGTTGACTGTTTCTTTCCCCGAACGCTTGAAACAAGTCGGCTTCCCTTCTGTCCAGCTTGTTGAGCAGCACCGAATGCGTCCGGAGCTTGCGGAATTCCCGAATCGTCGGGTGTACAACGGCTTGATGCGAAACGCTGACAATGTGAAGTCCATCAAAGTTGACCCAAATTACATAGCGATGTTACGCGACTTCACCGGTGAAAGGAAACCCAATGCTGAGATGGGAAATGTAATGCTGAGCGTCAAGGATGCGGTTTGCAATGTGGACCAGAATAAGTCACGATATAATTTGCACCATGTTCGACTTATCGTGGAAATTCTGGTACGGAACCATAAATATTCTGGGTATGACGCTAAGGATGTCTGCATCATGACTCCATATAAAGCGCAAAAAACTAGGTAAGCTACATAGTTACATATCTTCCATCATTGGGATTTGAATGCTGAGTCATCCAAGAATTCACAATGCGCTTTACACTCTGGCAAAACTCAATATCCTGCCGCTAGATCAACACCCCGCAGTGAAGACCATCGATGCAATGCAGGGCGATGAGTATCCACTTGTTATTGCAGATATGGTTGTGACTGATGGCTCAAGAGGAGGGCTAGGTTTCATGAGTGATGAGAACCGATGCAACGTAGCATTTACAAGAGCAAAAGCTGCCCTTCTCATCATCATGGCACAAGAGGTGGGAAGAGTGACAGAGGCCTCCAACGACAAAACGCAGCCATTTTTAGTTGAACTCGCTCAAGATTTTGCTGGGGATAAGCGAGTTTATTCAGTCAAGCCTGCTGGTGAGTTTTTGTTTTTATTATTGGCTACTTCCCAATAAGTTCTTTTTGTCAACTAAGTACAGAGTACTCCATACTTTGTACAAGAACCAATTATTAACTAACTTGACTTATTGTTCCAGACTTTACCGTCGATCTCGGAAAAGCATTTGAAGTGGTCACCTCTGAACAGAACACTTCCAGTTTCAATGTCCCTGAAGATGAATGGTCCGAGCAAGCTCCTCTTCTTGAAGTCAATGTTCCTGCAGATGAATGGCCCCAGGAAGCTCCTGTTGTTGAATCCAATATTCCTGTAGAGAAATGGTCTGCGCAAGTTGAATCTGCAGGAGAATGGTCTGAGCAAGTTGGTGTTCCCCATTACAGCATTGCAGAAAAGTGGGCCGAGCTGGACCCCATGAACAAATGGTGATCCTTCATAATGAAGTCCCCAAGATTTGTTGTACCATAACTTTACCATAATCTTACTGTCGAATTCAAGTTTAATGTTGACTGCCTGTTACTATAGTTGTGCAGCACACTTTGCTTTACATTGATAAGTACTCTGTAGACTCTACATTAATCATAGGTACAGCAGCCTCTAGATTCCAATCTGCCAAAATTCATAACTAACTGTGAAGGGCTCGCCTCCGGCGAACCCTATGATACACAATAC
The DNA here is from genome assembly GCA_029449355.1 of Emydomyces testavorans. Taxonomy (NCBI): domain Eukaryota; kingdom Fungi; phylum Ascomycota; class Eurotiomycetes; order Onygenales; family Nannizziopsiaceae; genus Emydomyces; species Emydomyces testavorans. Next base: position 6,865,472 of record CP120628.1, read on the forward strand.
TTGAGATGGCAGTTATTGCCTTGCCTCCAGGGAAGTTATGTCTAGTTGTACAGCAAAGTCAGTATAAATAGCATCAGTTGAGTCAGTATAATATTTATTTTTCAGTGTCAACCCACAGTGTATTAATATCAGTTGAGGTACTGCATTAATGTTATTTAGACTCCAGCAGCTGTAGACCTAAATCCAGTTAGATCAGGGATTTTAAGATTTTATGTAGAAACTTATCTGTTGCTCCCGTGACTGCGTTTGCCCTAAAAGTGAAATGTTTTTAGTATTTTAATTGACTAGTAAATGCTAATGTGTAACAGTAGGTTTACAACCAACCGCGTTGGCTGTTTTAGATGACTACCCATGTAGTGATAGATGAACAAGCAAGTTTGGAGCTTCAGATAAGTGATATCAAGCAGCTGTATAGTAGCTATCCCCTCGCCTGTCAACCAGGTTCTTTTAGCACCTTGGCACCCAATACAAGAGTGTAAGATTGAGTGGGTTTCTTCAGCCAACCAAATTTCTTAGTGATTCCCATACTAATCTGATTGGCTAATAAACAGAGACAAATACTCTATGTGATGCATTACAATGATTTTTCTCAATATGAAGGTGGTAGTTGATTCAAACAGCCAGTGGCTTCAACATCTGATTCTACTTCAAATCACATCTGAATTGATCTTTGAAAGTATTGAGTTTGTGTGATATGCTCATATAATAGGAAAATCTCCCCTGATAAAGCAAAAAGAGCCACTAGATCATGGTCAGGATGCTCTGTTTTGTAGTGTATATATCTTTGTGCTAAGGATGGCTGCTGGGAGGTTTACCATCAGCTTATATAATAATTACTATATTACAAATTGATACCCATAGATACCATTTTCAACCAATCAATATGTGTTTTAAATTACTTGCTGTATTGGGGAATGCCAAGGCGCTAAAAGAACCTGGTTGACAGGCGAGGGGATAATGTACATGACCACCCAACAACAGCAACCACCCAATGACAGCAATTTCAAAGCCAACCCCCCATGTTTAAACCTCAATATCTCAACATTCAAAGAAGATACAACAAGCCATGAAGGGCTCGCCTTCAGCAAATCCTAGTTATAGAGGTTTGATAGTTACTACAGAGTATGGAGTACATGATAACTACTTGGCATGATACTCCATAGTTATTGTGTTAATGTTAGTGAGGGACAGAGTCCACCTCACCTCCAGCAAAGCTATGCTTAGGTTGTATTAATGTCAGTGAAGGTACTGAGTTAACATCCACAACCACCCAACAACTTTTACCCCCCAATGATGGTGGTTTCAAGCCCAATTCCCCATGTTCAAACTCTAATATCTCAACAACCAAATAAGATATTTGAATAATATTTGAAATACTAGTAAATTAATTGCAGTACTATATATAAATGTAAAAAGAATTTTCAATTCTTTAATAATAGATCTGAAAACATGACTGTAATAAGTGCAACTGATTTTAAATTTAAGTTGAAAAAAATTAGTAATAACTCAATAAATATTGAAATATATATATTTTAAATATATAATTTATATTCTTCAGTGATTTCTGATTCAGAATCTGAAATCAGAATTTAAATATCTTAAAAACTGAGTTCAAAACTGCATGTAATATGATTTTTATTATAAAATGACTTTTTCTATACAAATTTATATATAAGTGTAAAAGCTGTTATTTTGATATTACACAATTAATTTTGAATATTTTTAAACAAAATTTAAATATGTTATAAGTTATGAGATAAAAAACTCAATTATTAAATTATATTTTGAAATTTTATATATTAATATAATTTTTATAAAAATATTTAAAAAATTAATAAAATTTTATAAATATATAATATATATGAAAATTATATTAAAAAGTTATTTATTACATTAATTTTTAATATTTTTATAAAATTTTTTTAAAAATAATTAACTGTATATTTTTTAATTTTTAAATATAAAATTTCAAAATTAAAAATTAAAAATTCAAATTTATATTGATTTTTAATAAATTTTTTAGTATATAAAAAGTTTAATAAATTATAATTTTATTAATTTTGGATATTCTTCTTTAAAAATTTTAATTATAATTTCAAATATAGACTTTTATAATATATTCAAATTTTAAATTCATAGTCTTTTTATTTACAAAGTTGATAATACATGTAATTTAATTACATTATATAAATTTGTATGAGAAAATTAGAATAAAACTAAAAGTATATTACATATTGTTTTGAGCTTTATTGAGATCAATTTTCAATTTTTTTGAATTCTGATTTCAAATTCTAAATTAGAAATAGTAAGAGAATATAAATTATATATATTTAATATATAAATGTAAATTATTATTCATATGTAATTAATTTTTAATGAAAATTGTATTTTTTATTCAACTGACATTATCAGCTAGTTAAAGTTGATATTTTTGAAAATTTTTTTTGATATAAACTTTTGTGTAATTAATCTACTAGTAGAGTTGATCAACTTTCAAATTGAATCAGACTCTGAGAGAGATTTATTCATTCAAATAAAGTTTAAAACTTTGAAAAGCTAACTTCTATCTATTTGTAAATATCTAGAACTTAGACAGAATCTAATTTTACTAGTTTATCAAAACTAATTGTAGTGTCAAAGTAAACAAAATCTGACTTTACTATTTATTACATGCTTGCTTGTTCTAAATATACAAAAACACTAAGTTAAATAAAATTAATGTCTAAATTTTTGAGTTTATAGTGTTAACATTAAGGCAGTTATTATTATATAACTATATATAATACTACAATATGAATACAGAACTACATATTAATAATTATATATAATATAATTTAAGTTAAATTATTGATAATGATCATTTAAATCTAATTTAAGTTAGATTTGAAATATTGTTAACAAAATACATATAAATATAGTAAATTAATATCAAATAATTGCTGTTAATACATCATACAATATATTTTGTTTTAATACTCAATATTTTGCTTTATTAATGCAATATTAATTGACAGATTAACAGTACACACAATATATTTTTAAATAAATTTTTTTTCACAAATCAGAAAAAATTAAAATTAAATGATTTTAATAATATTTTTTCAAATAAAGAATTTCTCACAAATCAAAAAAAGTTAGAATTAGTTTATATAAATTAATGAATTTTAATTTATGTAGAAAAAACAGTATAAATATCATCTTTCAGCTTAAATTTTTTGTTTTTTTTAATTTTATAAGTATTTCAATCAGATCTGACAGAAAATCAAATTAAAAATTTATAAGAATAAAGTAAAAAATCTATTCAGTTGATGTATAAAGTAGGTGTGAGATGACTTTTATTCACTTAATCAATAAGAAAATCAATAAGCAAAGAATATAGTTTTTTTGACAAAGAGATTGCCACTGATTCTCTCAATGAAGAGAGAAATCAGTGTGTTATTTATATGTGTGTTATGCTCACTAAAGCTAATCAAATTAAAACTAGTTACATTTGAGAAAAGAAACAGTGTTAGCTTTCACAGAGCTTACAGCTGAAACTTTACAATTTTTTCTTCTTTGCAAAAATTCTGATTTCTTCAAAACATATAAACTTAATAATTATTGAAGTCTCAATAAAAAATCTTCACAAAAATTAAAAAACTTTGTGAAAAAAAAATTGTTTCTTCACAAAAAAAAATATTTTCTTAACTAGTAAAAAAATTTTACAGTACAAATAATAATAATTATATTAAATTCTGTCATAACAATTTTATTATTTATTAAACTTTCATAAATTAAATCTGATGATGTAAACATCAACTTTCATCACTTCAGCTTTATAAAATATTTTTGTGAAAGCAGTTGCTGATTTACAAAGCAAAAAAAATTTGTTGAGATCATTCAGTTGTGTATAATTTTGAAAAAACATCATGTATTTTAATTAAAAAATGCATGACAACTCTGATGATCATGATGAGATTTAAACTCATAATTTTTATTATTGCAGCTGTACATAATACAGCTGCATCAATCAAATAATTATTATTGTAATTTCTTGTTTTGACTCATAAAAATTCACTTTTCATTTGTGAAGATGAATTTTTTCTAATTGAATATAGCTTGATTTTATGAAAGTAATAACAACAGCTTTTAGCAACTCAGCTTTTTTTTTTTTAATTAAATTAAAATTCATTTTTAGTGAATATAATCTCTCTGACATCAATTCATTAATTTCATCAAAAAAAAACTTCACAAGAAATTTTTATCATTTTACAGTCAAAATGAAACTTTATAAGTTTATATCAGCTTCACAAGCAATCAACATCACAAGCTATCAGTCTCACAAGTTATTTAATTTTCATAAATGAACACAAGTTGAGTTAAGTCTTCACAAATTGAGCTAACTAAAAATATAGTGCAGAATCACAGTCAAAATCAATTTTAACAACAATATATCATTATGTCTCACTCAAACACTTTAGAAGAAAGTAAACTTTAATTTATTATACTGTTAAATACAAAAAATTTTAATGTTGAGATATTGATGAGTGCTGACTTTATAAACAATTTTTATGTTTTGTGAATAAATTTAAAATTTCACAAAATAAAATTATGAAATTTCAGCAGAGCTTGCTTCACAAATGTTTTATATGAATTTTTATGCTAACAATTTCATAATTTTTCTCTTCACAACAAGTTTTCAGAATTTAAATTCACATTTTGAAAATTTCTGACTCATACAAAAAACTAACTTTAATGTTTTTTTTTATGAGCAAGTATTTTTTAACACAAAATCATTAATCAATTCTGATGAATTCAGCAAGTTCTCATGATCAGATTTTGATGAATTTTCTTCATAAACAAACTTTAACTAACTTTACTGCTCTTCACAAGCAGAATCAGACTTTAACAAATTAATTTTATTATAAAATACAAAAACTTGATTTGCATGTGCAGACTTCACAAACAATTTCTGCTGTTCATTTTGTTAAACTTAAGCATTCATTTCATTATAACAATAAAATGCAATCAACTTCATAAATCATCAATTCTGTATCAATAATGCAAACAATTTCAAAAGTTTTTAATTCTGCATTAGTAATGCAGACAATTTTAATAATTTTTGCTGATCATACTGTCACTCTTTTTACTTCACAATAAATTTTTGTGAATGTATTTGTTTTATTGTCAGATAATTATAAAAAAAATATATTTCATTTTTTTGCAAAAGCATTTTCACAGAATGATTTTGAAAAACAAAAAATTGATTGCAGTACATCAGTTAATGTTTCACAGTATTATCAATAAAATTATCAGATCTTACTGATGATTTTACAGAATGTTTGAACAGCAAATTACTTTTATAATTTATTTTTTGAAAATTGTTTTGAGAAGCATTCATCAATCACATCAGTAATACTTTCAGAACTGTTTTCATTATTAGTTAGTATTGATTTCAGATTTTTCATCAGAAGGCTTTACTGAATTAAAACATTAATTCTCAAATTAATTAATTTAATTAATGCAGCTGATCAGAAAAGTTTCACAACTTAAATTTAGTTTTACAAAGCAATGTTGATAATCTGAATCAAACAATTATTCTTATATAAACAAAAATGTGATCAGTGTCAAAAACTGAACATAACTCACAAAATTTGTCAATTTGTTTTGTGTGTATCTGATGAGTTTCATAAAAAATGCAATAATTGTTTTTATTAAAATGTTTTTTGCTTTTTTCAGAAGTAAGAACATTTCAGTATGCAATTATGATGAAAATAAAAATGAGATGTTATAATATGCAGTAAATCATGTAATATGAATTTATTATTAAGAATATAATTATCATTGAAATTCAAACATCTTTTCACATAAAACTTGTAAAATAAATAACTAAAATTATTCACAAATATTATATACATGTTATGCTTTCTCAGAATAAAATTTCTGGTTTTTTGCAGAACAATAAAAAACTTACAAGCTAAATTTGTCAGAATTGACATTATAATATTTGACAAGAAGCTTTTGTAAGTATTTGAAATTTGCAGCAAATTCTCAGATAAATTCATTTTTCTTATTTTCATATTTTTTTCATTAAACAAAATACTAAAGTTATTGATTTTTTTTGCAAAAATCAGTTATAATTCTGACTTGAAATTTTTGTTTTTTTTAAATGCTTTACAAACTGAATGATGAGCTGTATTATCAACATCATTTATTTTTTTATAATCACAAAGCAAAAATACATAAAAAACATTGTGAATGCTTGTGAGATTTGATGAAAATTTTAGATGATAAACTTACTTGTTTATTTTTTTTACAATTCTACAAAAATCAGTACATAAAAAATCAAGTTTTTTATTCACACAAATTGTTTTGATATTTTTTAAGTTAAGTTAAACTTTATTCTCAACAATGTAGAACTTTAATGTGTGCTTCTTGTTATAATACTTTTTCTGATAAACTTGTGTTTTTATGAAAAATTTTTTAACTTGATCTTGACATTCACAGATGATGTTCATCTGATTTTGAAAGTTTTTTATTTTAAAAATATACTCACTTAATTTCACAAAAGTCATTTGCAGATTCAGTTCATACATAACTTAAAAAAAAAAATTTTTTATTAAAAAATACTAAAAATTGTTGTAAGCAAATTCAGTAAGAAATAATCAGAGTACTCAGTTATTTTAATTGTAGTTGACAAAATTTCACAAATATTGTTTCAGAATATTATTCAATTATTTAATTTAATTGTTTGTTTGAGAATGAAAAACAGTATTTAAATTTCATAAAACTTTCAGTATATGCAAAAAATTATTTCAAAATTCACTGATGAATAAAAATTCACAGTCAGAAATTATATTCAGAAATATTTCATGAAGTTTTATAATTTTACAAATAATAAAATGTGTTAATTGCTCTGCAGTGAGCTTTTTAATCACAAAAATAAAATAAATCATCTTGCTAAAGTGATTAACAATCACTAGAATACAGTCAAACTCAGCTTTTTTAATGTTTTTATTTTGTGAAAAATCAGTGATGACATTTATGCTGATTTGATTTCAAGAATTCACAAAAATTAACAATAAATTAAACTTTTTATGTGATTTAATTCTGATAACTCACAAATTCATACATACTTTACAGAATTCACAGTATTTCTGAATTATATTCTTCATTTATAATTAATAATACTTTCATGAAAGTAATTTATAAAATCACTTTATAGCAAAATGATTTATCAAAAATATATCATGATGTTGTCTGATTAACTCTAGTTGTAGAATCTCATTGACTGAAATGTATAAACAATTATTGTAGAACAACATGTTTTCATTAAAAATTCATTTTTTCACAAATCAAAAGTAAGATTTCATTTTTTTTTTAATTTTTGTCACATGCTCATCAGCATTTAGCAGTTCAAATAATGCTGAAATAAAATTGCAGAATATTTCATTTATTTTGTAAAAATTTTCAATATCATAAAAATTTTCATCATGAATTAGTTCACAAACACTTATAATTTTCAATTCAAATTTTTTATTCTGATACATTTCATTCAAGAGAATCTTCACAAGTAATTTTTTGATTTGTATCATAAACTTCACAAAAAAAAATTGCACATCATTTTTTTTTTCAACAAATTTAAATGAAACATTCATCAGCTTAAGTTTTTTGTTAGTACAGTTTGTTTTCTCAAAAAAAAGCATGATACAGAGCTGATTTGCAGTCTCATATTTTTAAATGTTTTCACAATCTGCTTTTTTTGTATAATTTAATCATTATAAAAACTTATCAGCTAAATTTTTTTTCTTTTTTTGATGTTTCACAGTAAATCAAAAAATCATTAACTTTTAAACTCAACAAATTTATCATCTAAATAAGTTCTTTACTGTTGCAAAGTAACAAAAATTATCATAATTTGTCATTACTAAAACATATTTTTGTGAGTTTTCTAGTCAATAACATCAGTGTTTAAAAAATTCAATAATGATCAAGAATTCTTGATTATGAATATTATAGTTGTGTTCTGTAAGTTTCATTTTTCATGAATACACAATTACAAATACTTAATTTCAAAAATTATTCAATTGAGTGATGATTTCTGAAATGACAAAATTAAAAACATCAGTTTTAAGATGTATTTGACAATCAGAATTGAAGTGATGAAGTATGACAGCATTTATAAAATTTTTTTTCAAGATATAAAAAACTTCACAAGTTTTTTTTATGAAAAATTTTTTTTTATTTTTTTTATTTAATTTTTATTTTTTGCAACATCTGATTTTCTTATTCTGTTCTTCACTCTTCAATATATTAATAAAATTTAAAACAATTTTTGAGAACTTCAGAATAAAACAACAGTAAAAATTTATAAATTTTAAAAATACTTGAATATTTTTTCACAAGTTGAATTTTAATCAGATCAAAATAATTTTCACATATAATTTTTTTATAAATATTTCATCAGCTGATACAATATACTCAAGAAAATTTATTTCACAAACACTAAAATAGCACTTGAAGATTTTACAGTAAAAATCTGCTGTCATGAGTGTTTTTAAAATTTAACAAATATGTTGAACATGATTTTTTTTATTTGTGAAGTATATCACAACATCATTTAAATAAATTATTATAAAAACATCACAATTGTGAAGAATTTTATTAATATAAAACTGAAAAGCAGCTGAAGCATTTGACAAATCAAAAAAAATTACACAATATTTAAAAAATTTTAAAAATATGTGAAAAACAATTTTTCATTCATTTTTCTTCTGAATGCAAAAACAATGATAAGCATTTTTGACATCAAGATGAGTAAAAATCTTAGCATCTGCAAGATGCTTCAAAAGCTTCTCAATCAATAATAATGAGTAGTGATTTTTCACAGTTTTGAAGTTCAAGTCATGATAGTTTACACACATTTGTAGATCATCATTTTTTTTGAAAGCAAACATAATTAATGCTCTCACAGAAAATTTAAAAAATCAAATGAAATTATAAGCAATTGTATTGTTGAGATATTTGTGAAGCATTTTAATTTCATTTTTTGAAAATTAAATAAATAAAATTAAAAATGAATTTTTTTTCAAATTTAAATTTAATAATCAAGTTTTTTTTCTGATGAAAAGCAAGCTTTCAAGCTTTTTGTTCACTGAAAGCTTTCACAAGATTTTTATAAATTTCAGATATTTGAAGATTATAATTCATAATGATTATTTTTTTAATTTCATGACATATCATCATGTAAATAAATTTTTTTTTGCACTAAATTCTTCACATCAATTAATTGAATCATTACAAACAGATCATGCAGAGTTTTCTGAAAACAGATTGAATGATTTTTTTATGAAATGATGAAATCATGTTACAAAAATCAAGTTATGTCTAGAATTATATTATTATTTATATTAACAATAATAACTTGCTTGCAAAAAATTTGTGTTTGATTTTAAAAATTTCAACACTTGAAAACAATGTTCACAACATTTTCAGCATTAAAAAATACTTGATTTTTTTCAGCAGTTTTGAAAGAAATTTTCATTGAATGTATTTTCAGTTTTAGTGATTTTGCAAAATCAGAATTAATGATGAAAAAAATGCAATAAAAATTTACATGAATTGATCATTTATACTCAGTAAATGATTTTACAGAAAATGCACTTAATTAAATAAAAAACATGAATAAAAAATTAATATCAAATAATTGTATTACTTTAAAAAATTTTTTTTTTAAATTTTCAAATTTTTATTTTTTTTTCTTGAGACAATCAGAAAATTTATGTTTTTTTTCATCATAATTGTAGCAAGTAATGTTCACAAGATTAATTTTACTATCAGATTTGTTTTTCTTATTCTTTACAGAATTTTTTGTTTTTTTTTAGATTTCTTTTGAATTAATTTTATTGAGATTTATTCACAAAAGTCTTCACAAAATTTTTATTTTTTTTAAGAGTGAGAATAAAGTGCAATCATGTGACAATAGCAGCTATTTTGCAAAAAGTATCTGAAAGTTTTTTTTGTTCATTAAGTTTGAAATACATTAATTTATTCATAATTTATAAAAATAAATGTTTCATTCATTCAGCATAATTCTTGATTTTATCATTTATTTCATAAAATTTTTGTTCAAATTGAACATGAAATTCATTGTCAGTCTCATTGTCATTCTTTCACAAATGAAAAAAAAATCATCATAAATTTTTAATGATGTTTTGTAAGTCATCTAGATCAGAAAATAAAAAAATTTTCATTTTTTTTTTGATATTTCTTGTTAAGTTTTTCATCACAAAATTTTTTTATTTTTTTTAAAATGTATAGTGAAGTTCAGTTTTTGCATAATTCATTTTTTAAGAATTTTCAATCTTCACAAATTCAGTTGAGAATTCAATCTTGAAAAAAAATTCACAAAGCTTAACAAAAATAACAATTTTGTAGTCAGACTTCAGTTCTGACAGTTTATATCATCTGACTTTTTTGACTGAATTTTCTTGTTGAGTAAACACATCTAAAAATTTCATTCAAATGTATTTTTTTAAATCAATTTTCAGTTGTTCTGAAAGTGAGATCATGTTTTTTAGAAGCTGATTTCATTCACAAAGTTTCTCAAAAAACATAATTTCAATTGTGAGACATTCACAAAGCATAAAAAATGTATTGATGAATTTTTTACAAATAAATTCAGAATTTTTTGAATTTGTATTCTGAATAAAAAATGTTTTTTTTATGAAAAAATTTTGCTGCTTCATAAAGCATTTCTGAAATCACTTTCATTTAAGAATTGACAAATGATGAAAATTTTTTGTGAGAATTCTCATGAAAAATGAAAAAAATAAATATTTTTCTCTTGTCTTTGAAAGTTATTTCAGACATATTTTTCAAAAAGTGACAAAATATAAGAATAGAATAAAAAATTTAATCAGTTAATGTATAAAGTAGACATGAGATGACTTTTATTCATTTAATCAATAAAAAAATCAATAAGCAAAAAATATAATTTTTTTGGCAAAGAAATTGTCACTGATTCTCTCAATGAAGAGGAAAATCAGTGTGTTATTTATATGTGTGTTATGCTCACTAAAGCTAATCAAATTAAGACTGGTTACATTTGAGAAAAGAGACAGTGTTAGCTTTCATGAAGCTTACAGCTGGGGCCTTACAAAATCAAAAAATTAGATTTATTAAACATCAGATTAAGAGTTAATCAGAACAAAAATCAAAAAAATTATAATTATAATTGTATAAATATTTAAATATCTCAAATCTAACTTAAGTTAGATTTAGCAGCAGCATCAAATTATTTATTTAGAAAAAAGACAAAAATTCAACAAAATTTTTTAATCTAAGTTAAAATTATATCTTAACAAATTAAACAAGTTCTGTTTTTGAAAATTGTAGATAAGCAGTCAGCAAGAAAATCAATTACATAAAATTTAAATTTAAATTAACAGAACAATTACACAGCATCATTAAAATAAAAAAAATCAAAATACAATATTTAAATCAGCAAATAAAGTGATTATAATAATAAATAATATCAATAAACAATACATTATTTATGTATATATAAAAACTATATTGATTAATATCTGAGTTCTGAATACTTAGTGATTTAATATTAAAAAATAAAGTTAATTAACTTTCAAATCAGATCAGATTTTTAAAAAAATTTGTTTGTTCAAATAAAATTTAAAATTTTAAAAAGTTAACTTCTGCTCACTCATAAACATCTAGAATTCAGAGAAAATTTGATTTTACTAGTTTATCAAAACAGATTGTAGTGTCAAGTCAGACAAAGTTCAACTCTACTACTTATTACATACTTGCTTATTTTAAATATAGAAAAACATTAAGCTAGATGCAGTTAATATCAAGATTTTTGAGTTTATAATATTGATATTGAAACAGTTATTATTATATAGCTATACATAATACTATAATATGAGTACAGAATTATATATTGATGATTATACATAACACAATTTAAATTAAGTTATTGATAACAGTTATTTAAATCTAACTTAAGTTAGATTTGAAATATTATTAACAAAATACATATAAATGTAATAAATTAATGTCAAGCAATTGCTGTTGATACATCATGCAATATATCTAGTTTTAATACTTAGTATTTTGCTTTATTAATACAATTACTGATTGACAGATTAACAGTATATACAATGTATTTTTAAATAAAATTTTTCTTACAAATTAGAAAAAGTTAGAATTAGTTTATATAAATTAATAAATTTTAATTTATATAAAAAAAACAGTATAAATATCATCTTTCAGCTTAAATTTTTTATTTTTTTTTTAATTTCACAAGCATTTTGATCAGATTCAATAAAAAGTTAAATTGAAAATTAAAAAAAATTAAATTTATTAGACATCAGATTAAAAATTAATCAAAATAAAAATTAAAAAAAATTAAAATTATAATTCTGTAAATATTTAAATATTTTAAATTTAATTTAAGTTAGATTTAGCAGCAGTATCAAATCATTTGTTTAAAAAAAAATGAAAATTCAACAAAAAATTCAAACTTAAATTAAAATTATATTTAAACAAACTAGATGAATTCTGTTTTTAAAAACTGCAGAAAAGCAGTTAGTATGAAAATTAATTACATTAAATTCAGATTTGAATTGATAAAGTGATCACACAGCATCATCAGAGCAAGAAAATTAAAACATAACATTCAAAACAGTAAACAAAATTATTATAATGATAGATGATATCAACAAGCAGTACATTACTTGTGTATATATAAGAATTACATTGATTGACATTCAAATTCTGAATATTCAGTAACTTAACATCAAGAAACACAATTAAGCAGTAAATATAAATTATGTAATGAATTTTATAAAGTTTTTTGATACTGAAATTTGATAATGTGTAATGAAGATTTGTATGAAGATCAGTGTTAATAAAAATGTATTTAAATTCATATTACAAAAAATAATAAACAGTGAAATTGATAAATTTATGTGAACAAATTGCTTAGCAGTTGCATACAAAATCAATAAACAAATATTTATCATTTTATTATAATTAAATAAAAATTCAGATATGCTGCAACTGATTTTAAATATGAGTAATTATAAAAAAATTACTTTGAAGAAGATGCTTGAGAACTGACAGATAGTTAAACAATATGTAAATAATAAAATTAGTTATTTAGCAATTTTAACTTAAGTTAAAATAAGAAAAGTAACATTAATGCTTACTGACATTTAATTTCAATATAAAAATATTTTTAAGCAGTAAATTTTTTTAATTATTAAATTATATATAGTAATTCTGATATGCAGTATGTATTATAATTAAATAAAGTTAATGTATATTAGATAGATTTAAATGAAGATATGATTGTTTATGCTGTGAGTACATAAAAGAGAAAAAATATTAATTAGTAAATCAAGCTCTTGAGTTCAGACAAGCATTTAAAAGAATGAATGTATTAAAGTTTTGAGATAAATATAAAATACTTAGTAAGATAACTTGTGTGTTTAAAAAATTTAACATATTGTGAAATATTTTTTCAGTCTTATATAATCATAAATTATAATTACTGATATTTTAATATTACATTAACTGAGAAGATAATAAACTCTTGACTAAATGATTCATGAAGTAAGTAGTAATTTATATTTTTTAAGAATTTTTACTTATTTATAGAAATTCAAATTTAAGTTAAATTTAAAAAATTAAATTTAATAAGTTTTAACAATTATTCTAAGCAGTTTTTGATTAAGTTGTGTAAAAATTGCAGTACAATAATTTTCAGCTTTTTTTAATTTAAAATCATTATTTACTAATACTGAGCTTTAATTATTATTTTATCTCACAAAAAATAATTATATTAATAATTATCTGAAAGAAATCTTTACAGTTTTTTTAAGTATCTTAACATACATTTACTACTTTATTTGTTAATTTTACTGTTATGACAGCAGATTATTTACAACATCTGAAAATCAGAATTTTTAATATTACTAAATAACAAACATTACATTAAAATATTTTTATTATTAACACAAAATAAATAATTTTCTGTACATTTACTGTTTCAGTAATTTATATTCATTTATACTGTAAATAAAATTTGTGAATTTACTACACAAGTTCTACAGTATGCAATTTTTTAATATTATTCAGCATGAAAATATTTTCAGTCAGTAAGTAAAAAACTATAATATTTTACATGAGTAAAACTGTAAAAATCATAAAATTATTGCTTTTTAAAAACAGTAGTGCAAACAAAAAAAATCTGTTAAAAATAATATTAATAACTGATACAAAATCTTCAACTGTAAGCACTGAATCAGATATTTTTTTCATTACTTCAAGTACTGAGACAAATATGCAGACTGCAAATATAAATTTTAAAATTGTGATGAAATTTGTGAAAAAAATATAAAGTTTTATTAAATATTTTAAAACTGACTTTAATATCTCTGCACTTCAAAGTTTGATATGTACATTATATTTTAAAATTTAATCTAAATTAAATTTTAAAACTAACACTGAATACAGAATGCTGTTTTAAAAAAAGCAATTATAAATGTTAAAATTTTAACTACTAGTGAGAAAACTGAAGAGTATTGATTGAGATTTAATTATAATTATTAATAAAAAATATTAATTTTGTGTACTTGTAATGTTGTACTTTTTTTAAAAATATAATAAAATACTACAATGAATATTCTCTGATATATTTTTTTATTTGTTCAAATTATATTATTTAATAAAATATTAATACTGAAATATTAAAATGTGATGAAAATCTTACATTATGAATTTTATAAAGCAGTGTATTGACAATCTCTCAATACTGTTTAAATTATAAGTTGATTTTAATTAAGCTACTGTCTCATCAAATATTTTATGATAAATTAATTATGCAAAAAAATGTGTTTAAAACTTTCTGAATGTATTTTTATCTGAAAATTATAATTTTGAATTTATTTTAATATAAATTTACTATATCAAGATTCAAAATGTTGAGCAAGACTGTTTAATAATAATAAATATATTGCTAAAAGTATTGTAAGTTTAAATTCAACTTAAGTTAAATTTAAAATTTTTTTTAATTAAAGCTAATTGAGTCTGAATCAATCAACAGAGTGAATATCATTATATTTTTAAACTGCTTATAAAGTACTTAAAAATATTGATTAATTCTGAATGATTGTCAAATCTTAATAATATATATAAAAACTTGACTCAATTTACACTTCAATAATAATTAGATAACAACTTTAAGTAAAATTGCATCTGTCTGAAAATTGATGTGATAAAAATAATATCAACAAACTTGACAAAAATAATTCACAAAACAAAGAAAGGCAATAATAATAATAATATTGATAAAAATGAAATTTATGATAAAAATCTGAATCAGATTAAGACTGTAACTTAAACTAACTTTTAAATTCTGTTACAAGTACTGTAATTAAATTTTTTCAGAATATCAGCTACAGTATTTTAATTAGTAAATTTATTTAAATAAAAAATTACTAAAACTGTAAATCAAATTTATATTATTAAGAAAATTAAATAAACTTCAGTTAAATTCAAACTGACTGCAAACTGAATTGTTCATATATAAAATTATTAAAAATCTAGATTAAATAATTGCAAAATACAAATAAAGAATTAATTTAACTGATGCAGCAAATGCAATCTAACTTAAGTTAAATTTTAAGTTTCTTGATAAAAGAGAATTTCTCACAAAAATAGTAATAAATATCAAATATCTACAGTAATTAATACAGTTTGACTACTACTGTGTATTGATAAACAGAAATTCTGATGAAAACAGTGATGAAAACTCACTTAGATCCAATCTAAAAAATCTAATTTAAATTAAATTTTAAATATTTCTTGTTGCTATTTGTAGATAGAAATTCTACATAGTGAAAATAGTGATGAAAACTCACTCAAATGCAATCTAAAAAATTTAACTTAAATTAAATTTTGAATATTTTTTGTTGTTATTTTATTCACTTAAAACACAGAATCAGAAAACTTTAAATTTATTTATAAAAAATTTATCAATACATTCTTTACACTTTACAAACATTTTATCATTAAAATTATATTTTTTAAAAAATTTTATGAATGAAACTAATTTCTAGAAAATATAATCTCACTTTCAGAACAACTGAAAATTAATTTAGAAAAATATATTTAATTAAAATTTCTAAATATATTTACTTAACAAAAAAATTCAGTCAAAAAAATTAAATAATACAAGCTGTTTGAACTTAAATCTGACTACAAAATTGTTAATTTTATTAAATTTTATAAATTTTTTTTCAAAATTAAATTCTTAACTGAACTTGTGAAGATTGAAAATGTTTAAAAAGTAAATTATACAAAAATCAAACTTTATTATATATTTTAAGAAAAATAAAAATATTTTGTGAAAAAAAACTCAACAAGAAATATCTGAAAAAAAATGAAGATTTTTTTATTTTTTAATTTAAATGATTTGCAAAATATCATCAAAAATTCATAATAATTTCTCTTTTATCTGTGAAAGAATGATAATGAAATTGACAATGAATTTCACATTTAATTTTAACAAAAACTTTATAAAATAAATAATAAAATCAAGAATCATGCTGAATGAATGAAATATTTATTTCTGTAAATTATAAATAAATTAATATATTTCAAACTTAATGAACAAAAAAAACTTTCAGATATTTTTTATAAATGTGATCAACAAATCTGTCAAACTCTTAACTGATTTGACTCAATTCTGTCTGAAATTTGTTTAAAATTAGCAAGACTTCTTAAATCTGACTGCTGAAGCAGATAGAATTTGAGTGTCTGAAATCTGAAAATTTATTAGATAAACTTAATTCTGATTATATAAGACTTAGCAGATCAATTTAGACTTTGTAAAATCTGTATAGATCTAAAATTATCACTCAACTCTTTATATTTAGAGTTTAGACTTTTATAACTAGAGTCTAACTTTTATAATTATTATTTATTATCACATAAACTATTGCTACAGACTGCATCAAACTGCTTACAGACTGCTACAGACTGCTACAGACTGCAACAAACAGCAGCAGATCTGAAAGAAACTCTACACTAGACATTATTAAGTATAGCTTCAGAAAACTTGATGTTTTGCTGTGCTTGATGAGTTTCACAAATAAATCTGTGCTCAAATCTTAAATTGCAAACAAGCTTAAGTCAGACTGAGTAGTAAAAATCATGATTTCAAATTGTACAAGTAAAGACAACAATTTGAAGATTTTGTTCAATATACAAAATAAATCTGAATTGAAACAAATAACAAGTGAATAAATCATGATCATCACATATTATATTCAATGCAGTATAATTTTAGAAAAAGTTACTTGACATTATTTATTATTCTGAAAGCTGACTAACAGTGTACACAATACTGTTTTGTATTGTTATTATAATATTCTGATTTTATGTTACAGATTACAAAACACAAATACTGAAAATATCATGTTAACTGAAAAAATCAAATTACTTTCAATGTGCTATTGTGATTTTAACTACTTGACAAAACAAATAAAAAATGTATCAATCATTAAAATCATTACAATGTAGTTTTGAAACAACATCTCATGCTATACATCAGATTATTATTATTCATCATGCTTCTTCAATGACTATGCATCATCAGAACTTAAATCAATTAACTCTTAATTTTATGCAATCATTTCACTTTTTTCATACATTTTCTCATGAGTGTGTCAATGTTGAAATCAGAAGCTGATGTTTCATTTTTTTTGAGACATTTGCATTGATTAAATCATCATTATCATTAAAATTAAAATTAACAAAATGCTTGTGAGTCTGATATACAAAATAAATATTTGTTTGTATATTTAATAAATTAAGTAACATGACAAATTTTTCTTTAGAGTGAGTGATTAAATTGATTTTCTTAACTTGTTTAGAATGAATAAAAACAGTAACAATTGAAATATTTTTAACAATCAAAACATTTTCAGCAACAGAAGCATCTTCAACAATAAAAAAATCAGAACATTTTCAATAACAGTAATTATATCAAAAAACTTCTCATTACTGTTTTATTATTCTGAAAGAAAATCAGCAAAAATTTCAAATTAGTTTGCTTAAAAATTTTATTTTGATATTATTCTGAAACAACATTCATGTTGCTGACTGTTACTGCTGTTGCATTAGTTTTTTTTGTAAATTGTGACTTTTGAAGTTTTGCTTTTCTGATAGCTACTTTCTGTTTGTCAGCAATTTTGCATGCTGTTTTTGTTTTTGTTTTGTGTTCACTTTTCTGCTGCTTAATTTGAGCAAAATGAACTTTTACTTATTTCTCTTCAGTACTTGATGAATGTTCAATTCTAAAAAATCTTGATTAAAGTGATTTAAAAAAAATAAAATTTTTACAAGTCAATTTATAAACACTGTTTCATATTGAACATTTTTTTTTAATTCATTATATAATTCAGTGCTTTTTCTGCATATTTGTCAATGAAGTTCATATCAACAAGATCAGAAATTTTCACATGATCATTTAATTATGTCATCAAGTTAAATATCATTTTTCTTGCAAAATTAGTATGTTATCATTTCTGAAAAGAGTGATCATTGAACAGTATTCAAATATAAATCTAATTTATTTATTTAATGTGAGCAAAACAGATTTGAATTTGTAGAAGTGTGTTTAAATTGTGTGACAGCTTCACAATAATTATATAATAACAGTTACTCAACTAAAGATTCATATTAAATTTATCAATCTGATAAGTTGAAATCAAAATGCAAAGTGAGCTGAAAGAATTGTTAAAATTTATAATAATTTAATTTTTTTCAAACTGAATAATTAAAAAGTGAAGTCAGTCAGTTGTCAAACTTCAATTAACACAAAACATGTAAATCAGTCACAAAATAGCAGAAATTTGACTAAAAATCACTAGATATTTTTTTTGTTTATTCACTACATTTCAAATAATTTTTGTCAAGTATTTCAAAATTGATGAAATATTAAGTAGTTTCAAGACATGATCAACACAAGTAGTAAACACATGATACTGATAATCACTTTTAGCATGAGTGCAATGCAAAAAATTGTAGAGATCATTATCAGAATGAGACAACAGCTTTTTAATTTACATGATTTTTGTTTTAAATTGATTAACATGCAAGTGAAAAATGAAAAATTGAGAAAATATTAATTTACAACACAAATTTTTGACACATCTGATGTTCATTTCATTATTTTCATCACTGAAGTTTTCAAAATTTAGTGAGTATTCTAGTGAAATTTTTGTGAGTTGAAGATAAAGTTCACAGTACTTGATTTGTTCAGTGAAACTGAATATAAATGTAACATTATTCACATGTTTTTGAGAAATGTTGTTTTTAATCAACACATTGTTCACAAAAGTATTCAAAGTATAATGTATCATACACATTTTCAGTAGTATAAATATCACAATTGCTGCTGTGATTGAATCAATGTTGTCATTCTTAAAAAACTGATGAATATTCAGAAAATTGAAAAGCTCAAGTTTTTCATCAGAAATAACTGCTTTGTGAAATTTTTTTAAAGTAAAAAAATCACTAAATTTTCTGCTGAAATTGAGATTTTAATTTTTGTTGTACATGATGTGTGCATAATCATAAAAATCTCTCATCTTGTTTAAAAAAAAATGTGACTGAAACAATTCATATAAATCAAAAAGCAAGCAATTTTGTGACAAGAGTCAATGTTGACTCAGAATGATGAATATCATGATTCTCATTAATGATAAAATGAAATATTAAACTGAAAAAATGAAATTTGTATTTGATAATTTATTTGTAAAACTTTTTATCTTTCTTCATTAACATGATATTTTCAACTTCATTTATTTTGTCAAAAACATCACATTTTTTTTTAATTTTACAGAAATTTTAATAATTTACTGAAATGACTTAAAGTCTGCAGTTTCATCAGAAAGTGACAATTTTGATAAATTCAGAAAATTTTCATTATTGTTATTTTAAGACAACATTTCTGCTGTGTTTGACAATTTTTTTAACATGATTGATTTGATGAGAGTATATTTCACAATGATGTAGTGAGAAATAATAAAAACAGTGTGTGTAATGTTCTCTAATTTTTTGTATAAATTTCATTCATTGAGAATTATCAAAACAGCAGTAAAAACATTTTTATTAATGCAGCAAGTTTGATTTATTTGATTGCTTCTGATTTGAAATGAACTGTCAACAAAATGAAAACAAAGTTTCTCTTGAAAATAGCAATAATAATTAAAATATCAACTAAAAGCAACAGCAGAAGAAATGATTATCACAATAAAATTAAAAACAAAATTATGTTTTGTAAATTTTTTTTGACATTATGTAAATCAAAATAAGCACTTTCACAATTTTATTGAGATTCATGTCATCAGTAAGAATTTCAGTCTGTAAAATGACATGTTTTTTTTATTCAGTTTCAAGTATTGATCTCAATGCTCATCATAATATCAACTTCAGTAATTTAATAACATAACAGAAAAAAAAAGTCTGACTTATTTGAAAATAATTTATATGTATTTTTATTAATGTTAAATTTCTTACAGCATGAATCAAAATCTTCAGTTGATTGAAAAACATGATTAAAAGTTTGTTGTGTTTCAATATTAATATTTTCACTGCTTTTTTTTGCAGTAATGTTAATTTTTTTTGTTTTATGTTGAGAAATTTTCTGCACACTTTGAATGATTTTGCTGATTTATTTATTTAAAACATTTTTTTAATCATCACTTGAAAGTTAATCATCTCATTTGTTCTTGTGAATCACTAATTCATCAATAATGTATTTAATCAGTGATATTTGTTTTTGTTTTGTAAGATTAAATAGCTGAATATAAGCAAAATTATATTTTATAATCTTCAATTTTAATTAAGCTTCAATACTGACATTACTGAAGTTAAGTATGCTGTTGATTAAATTTATAACATTTTTTTCATTAACATTTTTCTTCTCATCATTACTGTTCTCATCATTGTTGTTTCAAATCAACAATGACACACTGTAATCAAAAATCTTTGTGATGAAGTAATTAATCAAAAGTGAATTTGAATTAATTGTTCTCTCATCATTGTTAAAATAATGCAATATCATCACTGAATTTTTTTGTAGTCAATCAGAGTTGTTTAAAATCTTGATTTTTGATTTTATCTGATGTTTTATATACTTGTCATATGTGTGAAAAAAACAATATGCATAATGTAGATTTTCAGTCACAAAAAAATGCTGCTTTTTCTTAACATTAAAATCACTGAATGTCTGTTCAAAATATTTTAATTGAGCAACAATGCATTTCATCATTGTTTAAATAATCACAAAATGCATTAAAATATTAATAAGTTTATTGACATCAGAAACTGTAATATATTTCAAAATTCAATTGTGACTAAAAAGCTTTTCTGAGCAAACCTTTTGTAAATTAATAAAATTTAAACAAAGTGAAGTAATGAACTGTAAAATTGATGTTGAGCTTAAGATAATTGCAGCATTTGTGATAAATTATGAAACATTGCTTCAGTCACTGAGATGAAATGTTGTATATTCATTTAAAATATTATTTAGTTTGTCAAAAATCTTTTTCAATATTTCTGTATCTGAACAATTCTTCAAGTAGTTTGTAATTAATGTTTGATTTTTGTAAAATTTATTTTTTTTAATTGCAAGTTGAATCACTTTAATATCTGATGAATTATTTTTCTTGATTTTTTGTTTAATTTTTTCAGTAATTTTGAGAAATACAGTATGTGATGTCATCTCAGCTGATGATGTTTCAGAACAACAAGTTTACATTAAAAATGTAAGTTTGTGATAATGATAGTACAATGTATATGCTCTGTGAAGTTTAAAATAAAATTCATTAGTGTCATGTCAGTAAAAAAAATTCAATGAAGTGTGAGTTTTAGAGATCAGAAAAACATGATGTTGTTTTGAAACATTAAATTATCACAACTTAATAAAACTCTCAGAATGTAAGTCTTTATCATTTGCTCACATTTTAATGTAATTTTAATTGAAAAAATTGACTACTGTAAGAATTGAGATTTGATTAGTATAAGAAATTTTTAATTTGCTTTTTAAAAAATGAGAATGAGTGAATTTGCTTATTACAAAATTCATGAGTGATCTGAAATTCTGAACATGAGAAAATTGAGAAAAAAAAAATCAGATTAAAGCTGAAAATTCATATTTCAATGTGTTGATACTGTTTTTTGAAACTAGTGTCAAAAATTCACATGCTAAAAGTGAATTAGTTATCATTTTCAGCTTCAGAACAACAAATTTATTTCTTACATTATTCAATTATTAAATATTTATCATACATTTTTGTCTGAGAATAACAATTCAGTTATTAATTCAGTTATCAAAACTTGATGAACAAGTACTCAAACAAGTCAAAAGTCTGAGTACTAATATCTTCTCATGTTTTTTTTCTGAAGTTTGATTCACATTTGCAGTTGACTGCATGCATCATTGATCATTGAAACAATCATGAATGATTTATCAGATAATAATTATTAATCTGCATGAAAGTAATTTGATAAATTTAATAATGAAAATGAGTTTAATTTTGTTATTGTGCTTTTGAAAAACACAGCTTCATTAACATTTACATAAAGATTTCAGATCAGAACACAAAATTCATAACAGACTTAAGCAATAAATTTCAGTTATTTAATTTTTTTATCATTTAAAAGCAACATTTTCAGTGAGCAGTTTTAATTCTTTCAGAACAGTACTGTGATTTTTACAATTTTTGTACAAATTAAGTTTTGTCTGAAGTATATTAGCATTTTCACAAATAAAACAAATGTTATTATTTCTGAGTTTGAGAATTGATAAACATCAATTAAGCATGATTAAGAAAATAATTGAACATAATTCAAAATGAAAAAACATTCTGAAGTATAAACAAACTTTAGTGTTGTTGTTGTAAAAAATAATGAAAAAATCTTAATTTTATACAAGCAATGTACTGTTGTGTGAGCTCATTTCAAGAACATGAGTTAAAGTATTACTTTAATGATCAAGCATGTACAATCACAAAAATGCTGACATCTTGCTCAGAAGAATGAACTCTTATTAATTAAAAATATTATTAAAAAAATTAATAATTAAATTCAGATAAGTTACTCATCTTGAATGCAAATCTCTATAATACATTTTGGTAATAATAATAAATTAAATTCAAAACTATCTCAAATCTGAAACTTCAGCAAAAAAGTTCATTATTAAAAGTTTCAATTAAATAATAACACATGTTATATGTGAAAAATGTTTATCATTTTACTTTATCAACAATCTTCATTTACAGAAGCTAATTTGAATGTTATATTTTAATATTCATATTTCAAATGATAAGAAACTTTGAGATATCATTGATGATTTATTACAAAGTAATTGAAAGAAAATTATTGCTGAATTATCTGACAATACAAAAATGTTACTTGTCATTAATAATTAATTAAATTCATTTCAACAGTTTTTCATTGCAATTGTGATAAACTTCATTAATAAAAATTAAAACTTTTATAAACTACTTCTAATCTTCATGCATGTTTCAATTTCACACACTGAAGAAAATATTATGCAGATGATTGTTGAAACACTGAATGAGTATAATTTTTTCAATCAAATGCTGACAATCAATAATGACAATATTTTAAATAATAAATTAATGATAAAATCATTGAATAATACAGTTGAGCTCATTGAAGAAATCACTAACAGTCAGATTTTGTTTGTTCTCTGCATGACTCATGTCATTCAACTTGCACTTAAAAAATTGTTAATCAAAATGAAAATCACATCAACATCTGACTTCACAGTTGTTAAATGAGATAACAACATGTTCAAACATGAGCTTGATTCAGAAGTGTTTCAAACTTTATGAAAAGTATAGTGAAAAATTTAGTTTCAGATAATTAATTGTTATTTCAGAATAACATTTTGTTTTTTTATTCAAAAAATGTTATTCTGAAACAACAGTAAATCATTTTGTATTTAAATACAGCAGTTAATCTCACTTAATTTAAATCAGAAATCTTGTAAAGTTTATTAATATTAGTAATTTGTAATGTACTGCTTTTGAAAATCTTCAAGAAAAGAAATTTTTAAAACTGAAGTTGAATATCAGAACACATTGAAATTTAATATATAAAATACTTGTATAAGTATTGAAATTTCAGTCTGTGATCACAGAATTTCTTAATAAAAAAAAATTTCATCAAAATTTTAAGTTTTTAGAAATTGAGTGAATGCTTGTGTGATATCTAATTGAGCTCACAAAGTTTTTTGTCAATTTATATTAAAATATTATTAAAATTTCATGATACAATCATTCAGAATGTTTTTTAAATTTTTAATATATTATCTGATTATTTAAAAAATTAGTAAAACTAATTTTATGAAAAGCAAGCTCAGTGAAAATATAATCTTGTTACAGTCATTACTGTTGCACATGCAAAACTAGTTAAGTACTATAAGAAGATTTATGATGATTTGAACAATGTCTATACAGTTGATGTCATGCTAAATTCAATGTTGAAGCTTACTATATTCAAGAAGTTAGCATGAAGTAAGAACAATTATAAATAAAAACAAAAATATGCAAAGCATTTTTGTGAGTTTGCTGACACATATAGCAAATTCAACATGATGCAGAATGTATCAAAAAAGTATTCATTGTAATTTAAACAGCATGATGATATAAATAATTTATTGTATGCTAAAAAATCACACTCAAGTTTTATCTCATGCAAATTTACAGTTGAAAAAATTGATTAATTTCTAAATGAAGATAAATATAACACTTGTTTTGTTTTATCACTCTTCAACTACTGTTAATTTTAATAAAAATTTCAATGAATAAAATCTGTACACTTAAGTTTTGAAAAATTTGTGCACAGAATTATTTTATTTTTGTATTAATTATTTGAAATTACTTCTTCATATCTGCAACTTCAGTTAATGTTGAGCAATTCTTCAACATTGTACAAAATATTTGTCATTATCAAGATGATTGCTTATAATCAGAAATTGTTAATATACAAATAATGTGATTGATGCTGAATTTTTTTAAAATGAAAAATCTCAAGCAGAGTTTAGTGAATGATGATAATAAAAAAACAAGTGATGAAGAGCTGAATGTGACTATGAATTGAAAAATATATATCAGTGATAATGATGAAAAATTCAATGATGAGAATAATGTACTAGAAAATAATGCTGAATTATTTAATCATGAAGATGATGTGTAATCTCAATTGACTAAAAATTGTACTTTGCAGCAGCAGAGACAACAAGAAATTATCAGAATGTTAATTTATTAGCTAAATGTTACTGAGTGAATTCAACAAATTCAGCATCATAACAACATTACTGCTGAGTCTCTTCAGTATATCACTGAACAAAAACAGCAAAGTGATTGTAAAAATAATCAATTAACTACACATTAGTTCATTGCTGATGTATCTGCACAAATTTCACAGATACAAATTTAAAAAAATTTTAATTGCATAACAGTACAACAAAATAATTTATTTACAATTATTAAGTTCAAAAAATACTGAAAGTGTTTATAAATGAGAAATTCTCAACAGTATCAGTCATGCAAAAATCATTATATAAACATGAAAAAAAAAACAAATATTTCAACAGCAATACTGTATAAACATATAAAAAAAAATAATACAATCAGTGATGATTTCTGACTTCATGTGAACATTTTGCAACAAGAAACACATTTTTGAATTATAGTATTATCTGATGTATTTATTGCATTGAATAATAATAATTAAACTGTTTATTTTTATGTCATTAATTCATTTCTGTACTCATTGTACTCTGCAGCTCTGCTGACTGCATCTGAACTGTACAATTATATTAAACTGTATTACAGTACAAAAATTTTATATTTAATTCTAAGTAACTTAGCATGCAAATTAATGCAGTCACAAGATTCATTAAATCAAACAAGTTTAAACAGTTTGAGCTCACAAATTTTACTTAACTTGTTAATGATTTATTAAGTTGTTGTTCTGAAAGTACTGAATTGAAATCATACAGTTTGAGTCTGATTTGAATTCAAGTAATATTCTGATTTGTGAAGCAGACAGAATTTGAAGCTTTAAATTTTAAAAGCTCTAGCAGCTGATCAGCACTTTTCATGAGTCTGATCTGATTCTGAAATTGATCAAGTTTAATTTTTTATGAAATAGTTGTTATTGCTACACAACTACACTCTACTCTCAATGTTAAGAAAAAAATGAAAATTTTACAAAAACTTTCACAAACAAATCTGAACAAAACTGATTTAAAAAAAATCTAAAAAAAATAAAATTTTTTATAAAAAACAAAAAATATAAATTGAAAACAAAATTAATTTTATAAACATCACTTGCTACAGTTGTGATAAAAAAAATACAAATTTTCAGATTGTTTCAAAAAGAAAAAATTAAAAATTAAAAATTTAAAAAAAAAATAAATTTAAAATAATGTAATTATTTAATATCAATTTTCTGTTCATGTTTTTTATTTAATTAAATGCATTCTCTATAGAATTATTTACTAAACATAAATAATTAACTTATATAAATTTTAACTGTATTTTTTTTATTATCAGTTCTGATTTTGTGAAGTCACTAAAACTAAAAATACATTTAATGAAAAATTCTCTCAAAACTGCTGAAAAAAATCAAGTATTTCTTGATGATGAAGATGTTACAAATATTGTTTTTAAGTTTTTAAATTTTAAAATCAAATACAAATCTTTCATAAACAAGTCATTATTGTTAATATAAATAATAATATAATTTTATCATCTCATAAAAAAATCACTCAATTTGTTTTCAGTAGAGTTGATCAACTTTTGAGTTGAGTCAGATTCTAGAGAGAGTCTGTCTGTCTGAATAAAGTTTAGAATCTGAAAAAAGCAAACTCTGCTTTATCTGCAGACATCTAAAATTTGAGCAGAGTCTGATCTGAGCATTCATCAAGCATCAAGACCCCTGAAATTATACTTAATGATGCTTAGCATAAAATCTCAACCTGGTCTGCTGCTGCCCACCAGCAGCCTGTAGCAGCCTGTAGCAGCCAGCAGCAGCAGTTTATGCAATAATAAGCAATAGCTATAGGGATTTACATGATAATAAGTGATAATTATAGAGGTTTAGGCCCCAAATATAGGGGATTGAGTGATAATTTAGGCCTCTATAGACTGTATTTGCACTAATTAAACTTTATAAGTTTTAAGTAATCTGAGTTGAGTCTCTTCAGCAGATCTTCAGATCTGTAGATCTAGACCCTGCACTATCTGTCAGGTAGATTTTGAGAAGCTGATTTATTCAAATCAGACCAACAGACAGATTGGGCTGAATTGAGTTCAGATCTGTAGAATTTGGTGATCAACTTTAGTTTTTAGAAAACTTTACATAATTTACTTGTGATGATTTAATCAGTTAATGTGAAGAATTTAATACAAGAAAGAAAGTTTATTTATGTAATAATATATTGTGAAATTGAAAAAATAATTATTATAAATTATAATTTTTAAATATCTGAAGTATATAAAAATCTCACAAAAGCTTTTAGTAAACAGAAAGTTTAAAAACTTGTTTCTCATCAAGAAAAGAATTTGATTATTGAACTTAAGTTTGAAAAAAAGTTTATTTTTAATTTCATTTATCAATTTTCAGAAAATAAGACTGAAATACTTCACAAATATTTTAATAATACAGTTGCTTATGATTTTATTCAGTTTTTTAAATTCTTTATAAGAACATTAATTAGATTTGCTTTTAAAAAAAATAATAATTTACAAATATATATTAACTATTATAATTTAAACTTCAAAACTGTGAAAAATTACTATGTATTATCATTAATTGAGAAGTTTTTGAAGTGTTTCAAAAATATTAAAATTTTTATTTATTTTAATGTCAAGAATGTTTATCATTATTTTTAAATTCAGAAAAAAAATAAATAAAAAACTGTTTTTGACATATTTTTAATATTTTTTAAATACTGTGTGATTTTTAAATTATTAAATACTTCAACTGCTTTTCAGTTTTATATTAACAAAATTTTTTGCAATTGTAATACTTTTATGATAGTTTATCTGAATAATGTTGTGATATACTTCACAAATAAAAAAAACTATATTTAATATATTTATTAAGGTTTAAAAATATTTATAACAACAGATTTATATGGCAAAATTTTCAAATCTTATTTTAATATTTGTGAAATCAATTTTCTCAGATATATTATATTAACTGATGAAATATTTATAAAAAAAATTATGTATAAAAATTATTTTAATCTGATCAGAACTCAACTCACAAAAAAATATTTAAATATTTCTAAAATTTATAAATTTTTATTATTATTTTATTTCAAAGTTTTTAAAAATTATTTTAAATTTTATCAACATGCTGAAGAGTGAAAAACAAAATAAAAAATTAAACATCATAAAAAATAAAAATTAAATAAAAAAAATATTCTCATGAAGAAGATTCACAAAATTTTTTATATTTTAAAAAAATTTACAAATGTTGTTATACTTTATTATTTTAATTTTGATTATTAAATACATTTTAAAATTAATATTTTTGATTTTAATATATCTGAAATCATCATTGAATTGAATGATTTTTAAAATTAAGTATCTGTAAGTATATATTTATAAAAAATGAAATTTGCAGAATACAATTATAATATTTATAAATTATAATTAAAAATTCTTAATCATTGTTAAATGCTTTAAACACTGATATTATTGACTAGAAAACTTACAAAAATTTATTTTAGTAATAACAGATTATAACAGTTTTTATTACTTTACAACAGCAAAAAATTTATCTAGACAACAAATTTGTTGAGCTCAAAAGTTAACAGTTTTTTAATTTATTGTAAAACATCAGAAAAGAAATAAAAATTCAGCTGATAAATTTTTATAACAGCTGAATTATGCAGAAAAAACAAATTATAAAAATATTTAAAAATATAAAACTGCAAATCAGCTCTGTATCATACTTTTTCTTGAGAAAATAAATTGTATTGATAAAAAGTTTAAACTGATGAATACTTCACTTAAGTTTTTTAAAAAAAAGAAAAAAAAAGTAATGTGCAATTTCTTTTTGTAAAACTTATAATACAAGTTAAAAAATTACTTGTGAAGATTCTCTTAAATAAAATATATTAAAATAAAAAATTTAAACTGAAAATTACAAGTATCTGTGAATTTAAAATTAATTCATGATGAAAATTTTTATAATACTAAAAATTTTTATAAAATAAATAAAATATTCTGTAATTTTATTTCAGTATTATCTGAATTGCTAAATGTTGATGAATACACAGCAAAGAAGTAGAAAAA
This sequence comes from Emydomyces testavorans, assembly GCA_029449355.1. NCBI lineage: Eukaryota > Fungi > Ascomycota > Eurotiomycetes > Onygenales > Nannizziopsiaceae > Emydomyces > Emydomyces testavorans. The sequence goes on from CP120628.1 coordinate 6,894,889, forward strand.
AAATGAAATTTTACTCTTAATTTATGAAAAAATAAATCTTTAATGAGAACATATTGTTTTACAATAATTATTTATATATTTCAGTCAACAAAATTTTATAACTAAAGTTGATCAGATGTCATCATATTACACTTTTAATAAATTATTTTTTCACAAAGTAAATTTATAAATTACTTTTACAAAAATATTTTTAATCTCAAATAAAAAAAATGATTCAGAAATATTATAATATCTGTAATGTATATATGAGTTCACAAGTTATTAAAATTAAATTATATAAAAAATTTAATTTATTGTCAATTTTTATAAATTCTTAAAATTAAATTAGCATGAATGTCATTATCAATCTTTCACAAAGTAAAAATATTAAAAAAATTAAATTTAACTGCATTTTAGTGATTGTTAATCACTTTAACAAAATAATCTACTTTACTTTTATAATTAAAGAGCTCATTGCAGAGTAATTGACACATTTTATTATTTATAAAATTATAAAATTTTATAAAGTATTTTTGAATATAATTTCTGACTGTGAATTTTTATTCATCAATAGATTTTGAAATAATTTTCTACATATACTGAAAATTTCACAAAATTTAAATATTGTTTTTTATTTACAGATGAATAGTCAAACTTGTGGTTTTTTAGATTTAGTCTATGCTCTTATCATATTTTTTATTTTCTAGTTGCATATATTGAAACATCACTCAGAATGTTTACATTCATTTGTATTTAATATAATGTGATATATAGTTGATTATAGCTGCTAGTCTTAAATAAACAATTAATTATTTTATTTCATATCACATCTGATAGTATGTCAAGTTAAATTCTCTGACAGAGCACAAAATTTTTGATAAAATGTCTCATCAGAATGACTTGATTTAATCATTGATATTAAAAATTTGATTGAATTCAGATGAATTTCATTAAGACTGACAGTGAAGAAATTTTCACACTAGCTTCTCATCAGATGAAAAAGAAATTATCACTTTCAAATTTATTTATATCTTTTTTTTTCATTGAGATTTCAGAAGATTTCTCTCAGAAATAAACATTACTGTTTATTACACTTCATATTATTTTTATTATTACTTGTGCAAAAATTATTTATGTTAATACTCATTACTTGTTACTATTATGTTTGTTTCAAATCTGAACAATATTTTGATGATAAACATTTCAAAATCATCACAGAATTTGTTTTTTTAATTTGTATTTAGTATGACAATTTTAATTGAACAGTTTTGAAGTTGAGCAAATTATGACATTACAGTTATAAAACTTGTTACACAGATTGAAAAACAAGTTCAACAAAAAATTGTGAAGTTTCATTACATCAAACATCAACTTGTAAAAACAGAGTTTGATAATTTGTGAATGATAATGAAAAAACAAATTCAGAATCTGAACAAGCAAATTCAAAATCAAAGTCAACAGTTTGCAGCTTTACAACAAACATTACAAAACTATAAAACTGAAAATTTATATGTTGAGAACACATGACTGTTATTGCAACAATAATAATCAATCATCAATTTTGAACACATTTTTCTGCAAAAAGTTTCAAAACTCAATAAATTAAAAAATTATGACAGAACAGTTAAAAATGAAGCAGCTTTCAAATAACTGACTTAATGTCAATTTTATTGAAAAAAAAAACTTACATTCATGAAAAAAACTGCAACAAAATATCAAAAAATTGCTCTCACATTATTCTGACTTACAGAAAATATCTCAAAGTACTGAATGATAAAAAAAAAACTGATTAAAAAAAATCTAATAAATTATAATATATAAAAAATTTAAAAACAATTTGAGAAATAAATCACATAACACTACAGCAAGCTCAATGCTGAGCAAAAACATTAATCATGTTATACTAAAATTTGACAGAAATCTGATGTACAATTCTACTTCACTGAATTAAATCAAGTGTATATTGAATTAAAATTTCAATTACTCAAAGTAATCTGAATTCAAATCATTCTTACTAATGTGAAAAATGATATTCTGACTGAATGAAAACATGAGTATAAAAAATCAATAATAATAAAAAAAATTATGCAAGTGCTGAAAAACATTGAACAATTTCTGAAATCAATGAAAACACATCACATTCACAATCATACATCTTCAGCAGATTCAGATGTGATGAATTTCAGTGTTTTAAAATTCAACAAGAATTTTTCTCTCAATCTGACAAAGAAGAAGATAGAAGAAATTAATACATTGATGTGAGCAAAGAATTTTTCTAAGAAGAAAACATAAGCATGAAAAGAATGATGTCATCATAACAAAGCTTATTTCAATTGTAGTACAAAAAATCACAAATTTTAAAAATGTTTGCAGAAGAAGAATGAAAATAAAAAAAATAATAATTCTTAAGCTCAAAAAAACTCAAAAAACAAATTAAATTAATAAACATAAAGATTCTTGCTGATTTATTATATAAAATCTTCACAATTAACAACTTGTTTGAATTATCTGATTTTCTGAATTCATCAGAACTTTTTAAAAAAAACAAAATTTTTAACACATCATCAGATACTGAGCATTTGAATGCTGTAGAAAACAAACAAATGCTATATAACAAAATACTTGAGAAAATTAAATGCTCTGACACACACAATATAAAAATTCTAATCAATTCAGATGCTTTCATTATTTATGCAAGCAGAAGAATTGTGAACATTATCAGAGTAAGAAAAATTTTAGAAAACAAAATTGTGAAACTTTCAAACAGTCAGTGTATGACATCATTCACTTAAATTTAATTAAATTTTAAAATCAGTATGTTTAAATGCAAAATTAAAGCAAGAGTTCTCAATGATCTCAATTATGATATTATACTTGATTGATTTTGACTCAAGCAATGAAATTCACAAATTTACTGAAAAACATCTTGTATGATAATAACAGATCAGAAACAACAAATACACATTATATTATTCATCAATATGCAACAATAAATCTTGAAGATTGAGACAAAGCTTAATTTCATAATGAAACATCAGCTTTCACAAGTTTTGTGTTGATAAAAAACAAAGTGTTTTTTTTATATACTATGAGCAGTATTAAAAAAAGAAAAAGAAGAAGAGTTCTGATGAGAACTCAAAATTGAAGAAATTTCTTAATAAGTATAAAAATGTTTTTTACATTAAATTATTTTCAAAATTATCTTCTGATAAACTGTTCAAACACAACATTGACATAAATAATGTGAAACTCATTAACATACATTCATACTTTTTGTCACAGATGCATTTTGAAGAACAGAAGCATTAAATTACAAAATTATTGAAATGAAATTTGATTAAGTTATTTTTAAGTGCATGAGAATTTTCAGTTCTTTTCATTAAAAAATCTGACAATGCTTGACAAATGTGTGTTGATTATTGAGTGCTCAATAAGATTACAGCAAAAAACAAATATTTGTTATCAAAAATACAAAATCTGATAAACATCATTAAATCAGTAAATTCAGTACAAATTTTTTTTAAAAATTAATCTTGCTGCTGAGTTCTGACAAATTCAAATCAGTGAGCTTTTGATAAAGAAAACAAATTTCAATATTTAATAAAGTAAGTTCAAATTTCTTGTTATGTTTTTTGAACTCTGCAATACTTCATCAACATTTCAAAAAATGATAAATATTGTGTTAGTAGAGCATGTTGACATTTTTTGTTTTATATATCTAGATGATATTTTTATGTTTTCTTAGTTGAAAAATGAACACTTTGAGCATTTAGACAAAGTTTTTCAAAAGCTCTGTGAGCATATGTTGTATGCTAAAATTTTAAAATATGTGTTTGTGAAGAAAGAGCTTGAATATTGTGATTATATTTTTGATCAGAATGTGATTAAATTCATTTCAGCAAAAATTAATGCAATCAGAAGCTGATCACAATCAAAAAATGTACATAAAGTTTGACAATTTTTAAATTTAATCATATTTTACAAATGATTTATAAAGAATTTTGCAAGAATTATCACTTCATTGTTGAATTTGTTGAAGAAATTCAATAAAAAACTAAAAAAAAAAAGTTTTGTCTGATTGTCTGAAATGTTTTTTGTCAACTAATATTTTTAAAATTATGTGAATGAATAATGAAAAACTCTGTCATAATTCAATCAGACAGAAATGAACTTTATATTATTGAAATGAATATTTTTGAGTGAGTCATTGATTGTGCATTTTATCAGATGAGAAAAAAAAATAACAAACTTCATTCAGTGACATTTGATGAATGAAAGCTTTCAGAAGCAGAATTGAATTATTTAGTTCATGAAAAAAAGTTTTTATTAATCAAGCATGCTCTCAAAGTGTTTAATTAATATATTGATAATAAAACTCAAATAACAATTATAACAGATCATGAAAATTTTTAATATTTTCAAACAATTTGAAAATCATTGAAACAGTTCATCAGATGAATTGCTGACTTTCAAAAATATAATTTGATGATTAAATATTATTCAAAAAAAAGCAATAATTTCAGACACAATTAATTAATATTCAAATTTTATAAAAACTGATTTTTGAAATTTGATGAAAGTCATCAAAACTCTTTCTGCTTTAAAAAGTTGCAACAAAAACAAATGATATAACATCATGATTTGATATTTTCAAAACAAAAAATTGCTGTCTGATGAAACACTACAGTGAGTTATTTATAAAATGAAATACATGTTTAGATAAAATAAGTTAACTTTGAAGAATGAATGAGAGAAAATACTCATTAAAATTGTTAACAAGAATATGAAAGCATTTTATATCAAGAAAGTTTTTTGTAACAATTTAGTCAAACAAATGTACTTGAAGTTTAATCATCTTGATTCACTGAAATTTTTAAAAGTTTTACAGTTCTTTGAATACTGATTAAACATAAAAAAGAATATTCAAGCTGCAATTTATTCATCTTTAAATTGTCAAGTTGCAAAAAATTTAAAACTGAATTTGAAACACAGAAAAATTCAACACATGATGAATGAGTTAATCAAATTCTTTAAACAGTGAGAAATTGATTTTATTGAACTGTTGTCAACAATTTTGAACAAAAATCATTGAATCATTACAGTGATTGATTATGCAACAGAATAACTTTAGTCAAATCATTAAAGAAAACAATGAATGTTAAAATTACAAAATTTATTCACAAGAAAATTTATATTAATTATAAAGTATTATGAAAATTAATATCAGATAACAGTTGAAATTTTTTGTCAGCTGCTGTGAAACATTATGTCATGCAAATGCAAACATGACACTGTATGATGACATCATATCACTCATAAATCAATGAAAAGATTGAAAATTTCAACAATGTAGTGAAATGAATATTAATAAAATATTTTCTCAGAAAATCAACATGTTTATAAAATGAATATTTATTGCAAGCTCTATTTGCTGCACAGATACAGATACATGTCACAAATAAATAAAATTTTTTTTATTTACTTTATGATGTACATTCTTGCATTTCATTAAATGAAAATATATCAATACAAGATGATGCAGAAATTGAAGACTCAGATAAAAAATTAAAAAAAATCAGTTATGTAAAATTATTAATAAATGAATTTTTTTTTAATCAGACTATTAAATTCAAACACATTAAAAATAAAATAATTTGAGAAACAAATTTTAAAGTTGAAAATTGAGTTTTTGTAAGAATAAAGTTGATCAATTTTCAAATCAGATCAGATTCTGAAAAAGATTTGTTCATTCAAATAAAGTCTAGAGTTTTGAGAAGTTGACTTCTGCTCATTCACAAACATCTAGAATTTGAGCAGAATCTGATTCTACTAGTTTATCAAAACTGAATGTAGTGTCAAGTCAGACAGAATTTAATTTTATTATTTGTTACATGCTTGCTTATTCTAAATATAGAAGAACACTAAGCTAAATGCAGTTAATGTCTAGATTTTTCAGTTTATAGTGTTGGCATCAAAGCAGTTATTATCATGTAGTTATATATAATACTACAATGCAAGTACAGAACTATATATTAACAATTACACATAACATAACTCAAGTTGAGTCATTGACAACAGTCATTTAAATCTAACTTAAGTTAGATTTGAAATGTTATTAACAAAGTACATATGAATGTAGTAAATTAATATCAAGCAATTGCTGTCAATACATCATGTAATATATTTAATTTTGATGCTCAGCATCTTGCTTTATCAATGCAATGCTGATTAACAAATTGACAGTGCACACAACATATTTTTAAATGAAATTTTTTTCACAAATCAGAAAAAGTTAGAATTAAACAGTTTCAATAACACATTTTCAACTGAAGTTTTTCTCACAAATCAGAAAAAGTTAGAATCAGGTTATATAAATTGATGAATTTTAATTTATGTAAAAAAAACAATATAAATATCATTTTTCAGCTCAAAATCTTCATCTTTCTTCAATCTCACAAGCATTTTGATCAGATTCAGTGAAGAATTAAATTGAAAATCAAAAAAAGTTAGATTTTTTAAACATCAGATCAAGAGTTGATTAGAACAAAAATTAAAAAAAATTAAAATCATGATTTTGCAGATATTTGAACATCTCAAATTTAATTTAAATTAAATTTAGCAGCAGCATCAAATTATTTGTTTAGAAGAAAAACAAAAATTCAACAAAAAATTTTAATTTAAGTTAAAATCATGTTTTAACAAATTAAATGAGTTCTGTCTTTCAAAGCTGCAGACAAGTAGTCAGCAAGAAAAGTGATTACACATAATGCAGATTTGAATTGACAGAGCAACAACACAGCATTATCAGAACAAAAAAATCAAAATGTTACATTCAAACAAGCAGAGAAAATCATCACAGTGATAAATAATATTAATGAACAGTACATTATCTACACATATATGAGAATCACATTGATCAATGTGCAAGTTCTGAATATTCAGTGATTTAATGTCAAGAAACACAATCAAGTCATGAACATGAATCATGTGACAAATCTCATAAAATTTTTTAATATCAGAATTCAACAATATGTCATGAAGACTTGCATGAAGATTAATATGAATAAAAATGTATTTGAATTCATATTGCAGAAAATGATAAACAATAAAATTAATAAATTCAAGTGAATCAGTTATCTAGCAGTCACATACAGAGCTGATGAACAGATGTTTGTCACTTTATCAAAATTAAATAAAAACTTAGATGTGCTGGTATCAATTTTGAATGTGAGCAATCATTGAAAAATTATCTTGAAAAAAATGCTCAAGAAGCAACAAACAGTCAGACAACATGTAAATGACAAGATTAATTATTTAGCAATTTTAACTTAAGTTAGAACAAGAGAAATAACATTGATGCTTACTGACATTCAATTTTAATGTAAAAATATTTTTGAACAGCAGATTTTTTTGATTATCAGATTATATCTGATAATTTTGATGCACAGTATGCATTGCAATCAAACAAAATTAATGTGTATCAGATAAATTCAGATGAAAATATGTTTTTTCATACTGTAAGTGCATGAAAAAAAAAATGTTAATCAGCAGACAAAGTTATTGAGTTTCAACAAATGATTGAAAGAATGAATGTATCAGAGTTTTGAAGCAAATATGAAATACTTTGCAAGATGACTTGTGTGTTTAAAAAACTCAACATATCATGAAATGTTTTTTCAGTATGTGACCACAAATTATAATCATCAGTATTTTAATATCACATTAACTGAAAAAATGATAAACTCTCAGCTAAATAAAGTGAGTAATGATCTGCATTTTTTAAAAGTTTTTATTAATTTATAAAAATTCTAACTTAAATTAGATTTAAAAAGTTAAATTTGATAACTTTTATCAATCACTCTGAATAATTTTTAATTAAATTATGTCAAAATTACAGTACAGTGATTTTCAGTTTTTTTTTAATTTTAAGTCATCATTCACTGACACTGAGCTTCAATCATTATTTTATTTCATAAAAAATGATTATATCAATAATTATCTGAAAGAAATTTTTACAGTTTTTTCTAAATATTTTAACATATATTTATTTTTTTATTTGTCAATTCTGCTGTCATGAAAGCAGATTATTTATGACACTCAAAAATCAGAATTTTTAATATCACTAAGTGACAAAAATTACAACAAAGTGTTTATGTTGTTGACACAAAACAAGCAATTATTCACACATTCACTGTTTCAGTGATCAACATTCATTCATGCTGTAAATAAAATTTGTGAATTTATTTAGCAAGTACTACAGCATGTGATTTTTTGACATTATTCAGTATGAAAATATTTTCAGTCAGTAAGTAAAAAGCTACAACAATTTATATAAATAAAAATCATGAAGTTGTTGCTTTTTAAAAATCATAGTGCAGACAGAAATAATCTGTCAGAAATGATGTCAACAAGTAATACAAAATTTTCAACTGTGAGCACTAAATCAGATATTTTTTTCACTACTTCAAGTACTGAAGTAAACATGCAGATTATCAATATTAACTTCAAAGCTGCAGTGAGATTTGTTGAAAAGATGTGAAGTTTCATTAAATGTTTCAAAACTGACTTCAATATCTCTGCACTTCAAAATTTAATATGTACATCATATTTTAAAATTTAACTTAAGTTAAATTTTAAAACTGATACTGAATACAAAATGCTGTTTCAAAAAAAGCAATTATAATTGCTGAGATCTCAACTACTAGTGAGAAAATCAAGAAATATTAATCAAGATTTGATCATAAACATTGACAAGAAATACTAATCTTGTGTGTTTATAATGTTAAGTTTTTTTTTAAAAATATAATGAAATACTACAATAAACATAATTTGATATGTTTTTTTATTTGTTCAAACTATACTATTCAATGAAATATTAATACTGAAATATTAAAGTGTGATGGAAATTTTGCATTATGAACTTCATGAGACAGTGTGTTGACAATTTTTCAATATTACTCAAATTATGAGTTGATCTCAATTGAGCTGTTGTTTTATTAATTTTATTGTAATAATTTAATTATGCAAAAAAGTGTGTTCAGAGCTTTCTGAATGTATTTTTGTTTGAAAATCATCATTCTCAATTTATTTTAATATAAATTCACTGTGTCAAAACATCAAACAAAATTGTTCAATAACAATGAGCATGTTGCTGAAAGTATAATAAGTTAAAATCTAATTTAAGTTAAATTCAGAATTTTTTTTTGATTGAAGCTAATTGAGTCTGAATCAATCAACAAAATGAATATCATTGCATTCTTGTGTTACTCACAAAGTATTCAAGAATACTGATCAATGCTGAATGATTGTCAAATTTTAATAATATATACAAAAATTTAGTTTAATTTACACTTCAGAAACAGTTAAACAATAACTTCAAGCCAAATCACATCTGTCTAGAAATTGATCTGATAAAGACATCTTCAGCAAATTTGACAAAAATAATTCACAAGATAAAGAAAGATAATGATGATAGTAATATTAACAAGAAAAAAATTTATGATAAAAATTTCAATCAGATTGAAACTGCAACTTGAACTAGCTCTCAGACTTCATCACAAATACTGCAATTGAAATTTTTTAGAGTATCAGTCACAGAATCTCAATCAGCAGAGTCATTCAAATAAAAAATCACTGAAATTATAAATAAAATTCACATCATCAAAAAAATCAAACAAACTTCAGTCAAATTCAGACAAACTTAAAACTGAATTGTTTATATGTAAAATTATTAAAAGTCTAAATTAAATAATTGCAAAATACAAACAAAGAATTGATTTAACTGATGCAGCAAATGCAATCTAATTTAAATTAAATTTTGATTTTTTTGATAAAAGAAAATTTTTTGTGAAAATAGCAATAAACATCAAATATCTACAGTAGTTAAATTAACAATCTGACTACTACTGTGTATTGATAGATAAAGATTCTCATGAAAACTCACTCAGATGCAATTTAAAAAATCTAATTTAAGTTAGATTTTGAATATTTCTTGTTGCTATTGATAAACAGAAATTCTGATGAAAATAATGATGGAAACTCACTCAGACACAATTTGACTTAAATTAGATTGTGAATATTTCATACAAGCTTAACAACAATGAACATCAAAAGTTGCAAGTGACAATTCAGTTTACATTTTATTAATTTTTTGATGAATTTTTCTTCTGTTATTATTAAATTTCAGTACTATTTTTTCTTTCATCATGAATTGTTTTTGCTTTTCAGATTTTTCAAATTCTTTATGTGTGTTTTGCTGAATACAAGTAATTATGTCTTTCTCACTGCTCAAATCATCTCAGCAATTCAATATTTCACATTTGACAAAAAGTGTTATTATATCAGATTTTTTTATATTAAAATCAACTTCATCTGATTTTATTTTTTTTACTTTAGCTTCTCAATCTCAGTCAAATACATCAGTGTTTTCATTTAATACTTGATCAGTTTCATCTGGGAGTTTTGAGTTACTAAATCAGTTAAAAAAATCTGATGTATTCTTTATGATGATGAGCAGTCAGCTACATTTTTTAATTAATAACATATTACTTTATTTTCACAGAAACTTGCTGCTTGCAATAAAACATTTTTATGAAATTCAAGTCATCAATTCATCAAAGCATGAGAATATTTCAAAAAAATGACTTTTCATGCTGATGATCATTCAAAAGTGCAATGTATTTACTGTGAAAATCTTTTAGAGCATTCACAAGTAAAAAATCATGAAATCAATTCAATAAAAAAACATGCTAGTATAATAAATGATAAAATTTCTCAATGTGCAAAAAAAATACAAATTTCAAGAAAATGCTTCTGCAGAATGAAAAGATTTGAAAACTTTTTCATTTCAATTCTAATTTAAGTTAAAATCAAAAACTGACAATATTCATCAGAATCAGCATCAGCTTGCATTAACTTGAAAAAACATTAAAATGCAGCTCATGCATTTTGTGATTGCAATTTGATTTTTATTTTAAATTGTTAAACATACACAATTTCAACATCTTCTTCACATTATTTCTGATGACAAGTTATTGATGATTTCAAAATAACAAATCATTCAGTGATGATTGATAAATTTTGCAATTAAATCAGTTACATTTATATTTCAGTGTTTTTTTGTTAACTTTAAAATTGCAATTGTTTGTGATTATTGATCAAGTTCAATGCAACATTCATTTCTGACAGTTATAAATTTTTTTATTGACAATAATTAAAAGCTTCAGCAAGTGTTACTTGAGTTTGAGTCATGTGATGAAAATTACAAGAATGTCATCTTGATGAATCAAATTTTATCATCTTTAACAACTTATAAGCTTCTTAATCAAGTTATGTTAATTACAACTGACAATGTCTCAAACAACAATACATTGACAAAAAGATTAACTCATAATTTGCTGAAGAAGAATGTGCTTTAAAACATGTTGAATTTAATATTATAACATATTTTTGATACACATCAGCATGTTTCATGTTTGACACATGTTATTTAGCTAGTTGTCAATGCATTTCTGAACTTCATGAAAATCTCAGCATTTAATGATAAAATTGAAAAAAATTAAAATAATGAAAATCAGAATCTGCAAAGTCAATTGAGCATTTCACAAATTCTTAAGAAGATAAGTACACTCACACATTGATTGTCATTGATGATATATCATACTTGAATTCTAACTTAAATTGAAATTTGCTGATGATCTCATCACACACTTCTAGATTTGAAAGCTGACATGTTATATAAATGCTAGTTCACAACAGCAATTAATATTTCAAAAATCATAACATGATTTATCACAAAATGTATTGTCAAAAAATTCAATTTTGTTGCTGCAAAATTGCAAAACATACTGAAATTCAATATTTTTAATTCTGAAGTGTGCTTTCTGTTTATGAAGTGCAGTGAATAAATTTATCAAAACTTATGATGCAACAGCATGTGCACAACTTTAACTCACTGATGAAAACTGAAAGCAGATGAAGTATTTTACTCAAATCATTTATTTTTTTTATGCATTTACTGCTAGTCTCTTCAATGTGTAAAATTCAAGCATATATATAGTGTTCACAATATACAACATCTTGTTTAATTATATTAATGCTTCATAATGATGACTTGTTTCAAAAACTACATGATGAAAATGTGAACTGAAAAATCATTTTGCTGCAGCATATAAAAAACTGCAGATTTATTATACAAAAACATACAGTGAACATGATTATTTTTATGTTATGAGAACAATTCTTGATTCAAACATGAAGCTTCATGAATTCAAAAATTTTTTTTGAAAGAATGACAATGCTAACTGATATGCTGAATATGAAGCAGTTTTTTAAAAATTATATTTATATTATACATAAACAATGTTCACATAATCACAAAGTCAATCATCTCAATCTCAATCTTGCAAGTAGAATTTGTTTTCACAAATTATTGTGTTGACAGCTCATTTGACATATGATATAAAAAAATCTTGATTTGACTTCAATGAATCACAAAAACAAAATGATTCTGAAAAACTGAATACTTATCTTGCTGAAAATAATGTTTGCTTTGTACATTTGAAAATCATTGTGATTTTTATTTTTACAATTCTAACTTAAATTAAATTTAAAAACATGTTGTGATGTGAACTTTTTGACTTACTGATCAAACAATGTCACTCAGTTTTCAGTTCTTGCTTAAATTACTTGTGATGTACTTGCAGTTTCAGCAAGTGAGATTAAAGTGAAAAAACTTTTTAACATTTTTTATGATATTTGTCATTATCATCATTCATGTTTAACTTTAAGTACAATAAGAGCAACAATGCTTCAGTTTGTTAGTGATGATTTTAAGTTTAAGAAAAACTTTCACTGAAATTCAAACAGTAAGAATGAACTGAAGAATAATATTTCTAAATTGACACAAGATGATAATGTAAATGATGATTTTTCAAAATTGTCTTGCTATATTTCTGATGATGATATAATACTCAAGTTCAGTGATGATGAATCAAATGTTTCTCAATAATAATATTTTTTCACACAAGAACAGAGACAAACATCACATCAACATCAGAAGTAAAAACAACTAGCACAAAAATTTCTGAAGAAAAATAATGATGAATTGTTTATGCAATTTGCAAAACAATTTCAACAATTTCAAGATTTACAAGCAGAAATAATTTCTCAATCATGATTTGTTGAATCATTAAATGTTGATGATCATGTAAAGATTAAACACTGTATTACACAACAACAAAAACTTGTTGATCATTCAAATTATATTGAGCACTGATAGTGTATTAGACTTGTTGCTCTTGTGTGACACAGCAGATTATAAATTAATAATAAAAAAATAATCTCATTTTGTAAAGCATATATTCTTGATTCTAACTTAGATTAAAATTATGATATTGTTTTTTATTCTAATGTCACAATCTGTATTTCATAACTTATGAAAAAAAATTTTAGTGTCATTATTTTGTAGCTTGACTGCTACTAGCAAATTACTTCCAAGTGATCAGATTTGAATATTTGTTCAATGACTCACTTTAATTCTACTAGCATTAAATAATTAAAGTCAGATCTGTCTGACAAATCTTCAGATCTACAAGTCATAGATTTTGCTTTATCTGCTGAATAGCTTTTGAGAACTCATTCATTCAAATCAAATTAACAAATGAGTCAGACTAGATCAGACTCAGATTTACAGAATTTGATGATTAACTCTATGTAAGAAATGAAAAATCTGAGAAGTTTCAATCAAAGTGATTTGATTCATACAAAGTGATCAAGTCACACTTATTAGAAACATATACATTGAAAAAATTTAATGATAAAATTCACAGAAATCTGATCAATGAATTATAATTAATCAAAATTAATATAAAAAATTCAGAAGAATTTTAATTTTTATCAGCAGTTAATCAGATTTTGAAATGAAAAAAATTATTTATTGAGAAATTTGTTAAAGTTCAACACATAATTGATACTTATGAAAATGATATTGCTCTTTATTTGAAGCTCTCAGTCATCACAAAAAAAAAATGAAAAAAACTTGAAAAGAATGCAGAAGAGTCAGTTTTAAAGAAAAAAAAATAATCATTAAAAATATTACTAAATAACTCAAATTAAAATGAGCAGCACAAAGTGATGATTAAATCTTTCACAGCAAGAATAAAAAATGCAAAACTCAAGATTGCAAGAAAAAAAATAAATTGAAATTTTTATTAAAATGTGACAATAATGAGCAGTTGAATGAGCAGAAGAACATTTCTGAATTTAAATTTTTTGACAAAAAAACACTTGATGTTGAATCAGAATTTCATTTGATACTTCTATTGCTGTTGTAATTTAGTCTTACTTATAATTTAGTTTAGAATTGTTTTGATTGAATGTTACAAAAATGAAACTAACACAAACAGAACTTTCAGTTCATTTTAAAAATAACTAATCAAATTTTATGATACAGAATTCAACAGTCTAGAGCTCAAAGAAACAATGTTTTATTGTACAAAATTTTTTAACTTTTAATCACAAATAAAAAAAAAAAAACAAAAGCATGCAACTGAATTTACTTTAACTTATACTGCTTTCATCTGTTGCTACTAGATTTTTTGTCATTTTTCTTGTTCTTCAAATTGATGATATTCTCAATACACTTATCTAAGATAGCAACAATCTTGATGGCAGTTTCACAAGCAGCATAAATGATCTTCTTATTGTTTATAAAAAAGTAAAGATTTTTTAAAAAAAATTTTAATACAGAAAACTCAGAAAACTTTTTATTAGCTGACTTCTTGCTGTTTTAAATTTTTTTGAAAACAAAAAACTTTTTGATACTTTTTTTTAATGAATGAGTATGATTGATCTTGAAAAACTGCAAGATAGTCTTTGCAGGCTTCATAAAATTGAAATGAAGTGTACAATATTTTGAGACATCTTCTCAAAAGCAATTGATGCAAGTGCTCTTTTCAATTGACTTCTCATTTGAGATAAAAGTGATAACACACTTGATAAACAGATTGTGCAGATCAGCACAAGACTTGCAGAACTTTTTCTGCATCTTACTGTAACATTGAATTATAATGATGTTATATGATGCTCTCTTTGTAAGAAGACAGTAATTGATGAAATTCAAAGAAAAACATCAGCAGAGAGAATAAACAGAAGACAACATATTCACTTTCTTGATAACTTGAGTAAGAAACTTGATGAAGAAATGATGAATGATGAAGTCATTTACTGTGATTTCTTTGAATATGACAGCATAATTATTCTCATCAAAATCATTTTTTATAGTAAAAGCAACATGTTAGCAAGCTGCTCTGACAAAGAAGAGCTGTGAGTGTGATTTTATGTTCAGAAAGAATCTGAATACACAATTTAAACATGATAACTGAAATTTTTATGTTTTGTTTGAAAAGATTTGAGATCAACTCATTGTCAAAAGCACTCAGAGTGAAAGTGATGATAATGCTTGACTGTTGAGTGAATGACAGCATGATCACATGAGAAATTTTTAATGTTTCAGAAATTTGAACAGAGAGAAAAAAAGTTTTGATAGAATGAATTGCAAGAAACAAGAAAAAAACAGTATCAACATTCATATCATTGACTAGAATAAAATTATCAAAATCAATTAACTTGAGAGAAACAAAAACATTGTCTTTCTTGCTAATCTTGTTGCTTACTCTCTTGAAAAACTTCAGCTTTTTGAAAAGAGAAGTTGAAGTATTTTTTGATATCTTACAAACAGAAAAAAGAATTTTGTAAAGATACTTGCTGTGAGAAAAACATCCAAACAGATTGAATAAAAAGAAACTGCAGATCTGTCAGTTCACAACAAAAAAAACTTGTTATAAAATTCAAGAATTTATTTTTTGATTTGTTTGAAGTTTTTGAGAATTTCAATTCATACTTATGAAAGTTCTTGCTGAATATTATTATATTAACACAAAAAATTGCAACACAAAAAACTGTCTGAATATGAAGAAAGAAAAAAATTACTTAAAAAATTTAGCTGATGTTGTTAGAACTGCTTTTCTTCTTCTAGAATTCTGATATTAAAAAAAACAGCAATCAAAAACTTGCAACACACAAATTGATTTTTACAAGCAAAAATATCAATATCAGTCACTTGAATAAAAAGTTTGAGAAAGAGAAAGAAAACTGATGAAGTGAAAAATTCAAAAAAAAATTATTGTATGCTGAACTAATTGTTATGACAGAGAATTGTGCTAGTGATGAATTAAAATTTGCTAGTGTAAAAGAACTATGTTCTTCAAACAGATTATGTTACTTTACAATGAGATATGATATTTTATAATTGCAGTCTTTGTGAACAAAGTTCAGTTTAGTGAGAAAGAATGTGATTTTTTTGATTTAGTCTATGCTCTTATCATATCTTTTATTTTCTAGTTGCATATATCAGAACATCACTTGAAATGTTTAAATTTGTTTGTATTCAATATGATGCAATATATAGTTCATGATAACTGCTAGTTTTAGATAGACAATCAACTATCTTATTTCATATCACAAACTGAGAAATTGAATAATATTTTAAAATAATATTTGTAAAATTTTATTAATTACAATTAAGATAATTAAATATTTTAATTGTTTTTTACTAAATTTGCTTACAATAATTTTCAGCATTCTTTAACAAGAAAACTTTTTTTTCAAGTTATATATGAACTGAATTCATATATAATTCTTATAAAATTAAATAAATATATTTTTAAAATAAAAAACTTCTGAAATCAGACAGACATCATTTATAAATATTAAAATTAAATTAGAGAGTTTCTTATGAAAACACAAGTTTATCAAAAAAATATTATAATAAAAAATATATATTAAAATTTTATACTGTTAAAAATAAAATCTGACTTAGTTTAAAAAATATTAAAACAGTTTATATTAGTAAGAAGCTTAATTTCTTACATATTGACTCTTGCAAAATTATAAAAAAAAATAAATAAATAAATTTATTATCTAAAACTTTCATTAGATTTCACAAGCATTTACAATATTTTTCATATATTCTTGTTTTGTAATTACAAAAAAATAAATAATATTAATTGTACAGCTCATCATTCAGTTTATAAAGCATTTAAGAAAAAATAAAAGTTTCAAGTTAGAATTATAACTGACTTTTATAAAAAAACTGATAATTTTAATATTTTATTTAATAAAAAAATATAAAAACAGAAAAATAAATTTATCTGAAAATCTGCTGCAAATTTCAAATATTTATAAAAAATTTTTATTAAATATCATAATGTTAATTCTGACAAATCTGATTTGTAAATTTTTTATCATTTTACAAAAAATTAAAGATTTTATTCTGAAAAAGCATAACATTTATATAGTATTCACAAATGATTTTAGTTACTTATTTTTATAAGCTTTATGTGAAAGTTGAATGAATTTCAATAATAATTATATTTTTAATAATAAATTTATATTACATGATTTACTGTATATCATAATATTTTATTTTTATTTTTATTATAATTGCATACTGAAATGTTCTTACTTCTGAAAGAAGTAGAAAACACTTTAATAAAAACAATTATTGTATTTTTTATGAAACTTATCAGATATGCACAAAATGAAGTGATAAATTTCATAAATTGTGCTTAATTTTTAACATTGATTATATTTTTGTTCATAAAAAAATAATTATTTAACTCAGATTATCAACACTGCTTTATAAAATCAAACTTAAATTATAAAACTTTTGTAATCAGTTACATCAATCAGATTAATTAATTTAAAAATTAATATTTTGATTCAGTGAAGCTTTCTCATAAAAAATTTAAAATTAATATCAATTAATAATGAAAAAAGTTCTGAAAATATCATCAATATAACTGATAAATACTTCATGAAGTGACTTTCAGAAGACAAATTGTAAAAATAATTTGTTATTTAAATATTTTACAAAACTGTTAATAAAATCTGACAGTTTTATTGACAGTATCACAAAATATTAATTAATACATTACAATTAATTTTTTGTTTTTTAAAATTACTCTGCAGAAATGCTTCTGCAGAAAAATGAAATATATTTTTCTCATAATTATTTAATAATGAAACAAACACATTTATAAAAATCTGCCACAAAGCAGAGAAAGCAGTAGCATAATTAGCAGAAATTATTAAAATTATTTATATTAAAATTGTGACAACTATCAGAATCATCTGCATCATTAATGTAGAATTAAAAATCATTAAAATTGTTTGCATCACTAATGCAGAATTAATAACTTATAAAATTAGTTGTATTTTGTTTGTATAATAAAATAACTACTTAAGCTCAATAACATAAACAGTAGAGATAATTTATAAAGTTTGCATTTAAATATCAAGCTTTAGTATTTTAAAGCAAAATTAATTTATTGAAGTTTGATTCTGCTTACAAAAGCAGCAAAGTTAATCAGAGTCTGATCACAAGAACTTGTTAAATTTATTAAAATTAATTAACAGTTTTGTGTTGAAAAATACTCACTTATAAAAAAAATATCAGAATCACTTTTTATACAAATCAGAAGTTTTTAAAATATATATTTAAATTCTGAAAACTTGTTGTGAAGAAACAAATTATAAAATTATTACTATAAAAATTTATAAAAAATATTTGTGGAGCAAGTTCTGCTGAAATTTTATAATTTTATTTTGTGAAATTTTAAATTTATTCACAAAACATAAAAATTGTTTATAAAAATCAACATTGATTAACATTTTAGTATTAAAATTCTCTGTATTTAATAGTATAATAAATCAGAATCTAGTTTCTTCCAAAATGCTTTGACAAGATATGATAATTATAAAAATAAAGTAAAGAAATTTATTCAATTGATATATAAATAAATGTTAAATAGCTACTATTCACTTAATTATTAAAAAAATCAATAAGCAAAAAATATAATTGTTAGACAAAAGAAATTGTCACTAATTTTCTCAATAAAAAGAGAAATCAGTGTGTTATTTATATATATGTTATACTTGCTAAAGCTAATCAAATTAAAATCAATTACATTTGTGAAAAGAAACAGTGTTAGCTTTTGTGAAATTTACAGCTGAAATCTTACAGTTTTTCTTTTTTTATAAAGACTCTGATTTCTTCAGAGTATATAAATGTAATAATTATTGAAGTTTTAATAAAAAACTTTCACAAAAACCAAAAAATTTTGTAAGAAAAAAGTTATTTCTTTACAGAAAAAAAAATATTTTTTTAAGTAGTAAAAAAATTTTACAATACAAATGATATTAATTATATCAAATTTCATCATAATAGTTTTATTATTTACTAAACTTTCACAAACTAAATCTGATGATATAAGCATCAGCTTTCATTACTTTAGTTTTGTAAAATATTTTTGTGAGAGCAATTGCTGCTTTGCAAAGCAAAAAAAATCTGTTGAGATTATCTGACTGTACATAATCTTGAAAAAACATTATATATTTTAATTAAAAAATGCATGATAACTTTGATGATTATAATGAAATTTAAACTTACAATTTTCACTGTTGTAATTGTATGTAATATAACTGTATCAGTAATCAGTTAGATAATTGTTGCTGTATTTTCTTATTTTAATTTATAAAAATTCACTTTTCATTTACAAAGATGAATTTTTTTCAATTAAATATAACTTGACTTTGTGAAAGTAATAATAACAGCTTTTAGCAACTCAGTTTTTTTTTTCTTTCTTGATCAAATCAAAACTCATTTTCAGTGAGTATAATCTCTTCAGCATCAGATTTATTGATTTCATCAAAAAAAAATTTCACAAGAGATTTTTATTGCTCTACAGTCAAAATGAAATTTTGTAAGCTTATATCAGTTTTGCAAGTAATCAGTATCACAAGCTATCAGTTTTGCAAGTTATTACTAGAAATCAGAAACTTTTGCAATTAATTTTATAAAGTAAGCTAGACTAACAAAAGTATAGTAAACAACTGTAATTAAAAATAATTTTCAAATTCAGACATAATTATATTTTATCAAAATGCTTTAGAAAAAACTAAACTTTAATTTATTATGTTGTTGAATACAGAAAACTTTAATGCTGAAATGTTAATGAGTGTTAATTTTTGTGAACAATTTTTATATTTTGCAAATGAGTTTGAGATTTTACAAAATAAAATTATGAAATTTCAGCAGAGTTTGCTTTACAAATGTTTTTTGTAAGTTTTTATATTAATAATTTCATAGTTTTTTTTTCTGCAACAAGTTTTTAAAACTTAAATACATGTTTTAAAAACTTCTGATTTGTACAGAAAAGTGACTTTAATACTCTTTTCTATAAGTAAGTTTTTTTAATGTGAAGTTGTTAATTAATTCTGATGAGTTTAGCAAGCTCTTATTATTAAATTTCAATGAGTTTTATTTATAAACAGACTTCAATCAACTTTACTACTTTTTGTAAGCAGAATCAGACTCTGATAAGTTAAATTCATTATAAAATACTGAAGCCTGATATTTAAGTGCAGATTTTATAAATTATTTCTGTTATTTATTCTGTTGAACTTAAGCATTCATTTTATTATGCAAATAAAATGCAATTAATTTTGTGAGTCATTAATTCTGCATCAGTGATGCAGATGATTTTAATAATTTTTATTAATTATATTACTGTTTTTTCTACTTTGTGACAGATTTTTGTGAGTGTGTTTGTTTCATCACTAAGTAATTATGAAAAAAATATATCTTATTTCTCTGCAGAAATATCTTCACAAAATAATTTTAAAAAGTAAAAAACTAATTGCAGTGTATTAGTTAATGTTCTGTATTATGTAATACTGTTAATGAATTTGTTGGACTTCATTAATAATTTTACAAAATGTTTGAGTGATAAGCTGCTTTCAAAATTTCTTTTCTGAAAATCACTTTGCAGAATATTTGTCAATTATACTGATAATATTTTCAAAACTGTTTTTATTATCAGTTAATATTAATTTCAGATTTTCTATAAAAGAACTTTACTGAATTAGAGTGTTAATTTTCAGATTAATTAATCAGATTGATGTGATTAATCAGAAGAGTTTTATAACTTAAATTCAGTTTTATAAAGTAATATTGATAATTCAGATTAGACAATTATTTTTTTGTAAACAAAAATGTAATTACTAATCAGTATCAAAAACTAAATAAAATTTATAAAATTTATCAGTTTATTTTATGCATATGTGATGAGTTTTGTAAGAAATGTAATAATTATTTTTATTAAAATGTTTTTTGCTTCTTTCAGAAATAAAAATATCTTATTATACAATTATAATGAAAATAAAAATAAAATGTTGTGATATATAGTAAATCATGTAATATAAATTTATTATTAAAAATATAATTATCATTGAGATTCAATCAATTTTCACATAAAGCTTGTAGAAATAAATGATTAAATTTATTTGTAAATATTATATACATACTGTGTTTTCTCAAAATAAAATTTTTAATTTTTTATAAAATAATAAAAAACTTGCAAGCTGAATTTGTCAAAATTAATATTATAATATTTAACAAAAAATTTCTGTAAGTGTTTAAAATTTGCAGCAGATTTTTAGATAAATTTATTTTTTTTGCTTTTGTATTTTTTTATTGAACAAAATACTGAAGTTATCAGCTTTTTTTGTAAAAATTAATTATAATGTTAATTTAAAACTTTTGTTTCTTTTCAGATGCTTTGCAGACTGAATGATGAGCTGTGCTATCAATATTATATATTTTTTTATAATTGTGAAGTAAAAATACATGAAAAACATTATGAATGCTTGTGAAATTTAATAAAAATTTCAGATAATAAATTTATTTATTTATTCTCTTGACAATTCTGCAAGAGTCAGTGTGTAAAAAATCAAGCTTTTTACTAATATAAATTGTTTTAATATTTTTTAAGCTAAGTTAAATTTTATCTTCAACAGCATAAAATTTTAATGTGTGCTTTTTATTATAATATATTATATTTTTTTAATAAATTTATATTTTTGTGAGAGATTTTCTAACTTAATCTCAATATTTATAAATGATGTCTGCTCAATTTCAGAAATTTTTTATCTTAAAAATATACTTACTTGATTTCATGAGAATTATATGTAAATTCAGTTCATACATAACTTAAAAAAAATTCTTTTGTTAAAAAATACTGAAAATTGTTGTAAGCAAATTCAGTAAGAAATAATTAAAATATTTAATTATTTTAATTATAATTAACAAAATTTTACAGATATTGTTTCAGAATATTATTCAATTACTCAGTTTGATTATTTATCTGTAAATAAAAAGCAGTATTTAAATTTTAGAAAATTTTTAGTATGTGCAGAAAATTACTTCAAAATTTACTGATGAATAAAAATTTACAGTTAGAGATTATATTTAAAGATATTTTATGAAATTTTATAATTTTATAAATAATAAAATGTATTAATTGCTTCACAGTGAGCTTTTTAATTATAGAAATGAAGTGAATTATTTAGTTAAAGTAATTAACAATCATTAAAATGCAGTCAAATTCAGCTTCTTTAACATTTTTACTTTACAAAAAATTGATAATGACATTCATACTGATTTGATTTTAAAAATTTACAAAAATTAACAATAAATTAAATTTTTTATGTAATTTAATTTTAATAACTTGTAAATTTATATATACATTACATACATTGCAATATTTTTGAATTATGTTTTTTATTTAAGATTAAAAGTACTTTTATGAAAGTAATTTATAAATTTACTTTGTAACAAAATAATCTGTTAAAAATATATTATAATAATATCTGATTAACTTCAGTTATAGAATTTTATTGACTGAGATGTATAAACAATCATTGTAAAATAATATATTCTCATTAAAAATTCATTTCTTTATGAATCAGAAGTGAAATTTTAATTTTTTTTTAATTTTTATTATATATTTGTTAGCATTTAGCAATTTAGATAATACTGAAATAAAATTACAGAATGTTTTATTTATTTTGTGAAAGTTTTTAATATTATAAAAATTTTTATTATAAATTAATTTACAAACATTTACAATTTTCATTTTTAATTGTTTATTTTAATATATTTCATCTGAGAGAATTTTCACAAATAATTTCTTAATTTATATTATAAACTTTACAGAAAAAGATTGTGTATTATTTTTTTTTAAAAAAAATTTAAATAAAATATTTATCAGCTTAAGCTTTTCATCAGTACAGTTTGTCTTCTCAAAAAAAAATATAATATAAAACTAATTTGCAGTTTCATATTCTTAAGTATTTTTGCAATCTGCTTTTTCTTTATAATTTAATTATTACAAAAACTCATCAGCTGAATTTTTATTTTTCTTCTGATGTTTTACAGTAAATTAAAAAATTATTAACTTTTAAGCTCAACAAACTTGTTATCTAATAAATTCTTTGCTGTTGTGAAATTATAAATATTATTATGATTTGTTATTACTAGAACAATTTTTTGCAAGCTCTTTAGTCAATAATATTAACATTTAAAGCATTCAACAATAATTAAAAGTTTTTAATTATAAATACTGTAGTTGTGTTCTGTAAGTTTCATTTTCTGTAAGTATACAGTTACAGATACTCAATTTTGAGAATTATTTAATTGAGTAATAATTTCAGATATAATATAATTAGAGATGTCAGTTTCAAAATATATTTAATAATTAGAGTTAAAATAATAAACTATCACAGCATCTGTAAAGACTTTCTTTAAAATATAAAAAATTTTATAAGTTTTTTTTGTAAGAAATTTTTTTATTTTTTTATTTAATTTTTATTTCTTGCAATATTTAATTTTTTTATTCTGTTCTTCATTCTTCAGCATGTTAATAAAATGTAAAATTATTTTTGAGAATTTTGAAATAAAACAACAGTAAAAGTTTGTAAATTTTAAAAATATCTAAATATTTTTTTATAAATTGAGTTTTGATTAAATTAAAATAATTTTTATATATAACTTTTTTATAGATATTTCATCAGCTGATACAATATACTCAAGAAAATTTATTTTACAAATATTAAAGTAGCACTTAAAGATTATGTCATATAAATTCATTATCATAAATATCTTTAAGACTTGACAAATATATTAAATATAATTTTTCTCATTTGTGAAGTATATCACAACATTATTCAGATAAATTATCATAAAAATATTACAATTATAAAAAATTTTGTTGATATAAGACTGAAAAGTAGCTGAAGTATTTAATAAATTTAAAAAAATTATACAATATTTAAAAATTTTTAAAAATGTGCAAAAAATAATTTTTCATTCATTTTTCTCTCAAATTTGAAGATAATGATAAACATTCTTGATATTAAAATAAATGAGAATTTTAGTATTTCTGAGACATCTCAAAAGCTTCTCAATTAATAATTAGAGTTGATCATCAAACTTTATAGAATCAAGTCTGATTCAGTCTGATTCACTTATTGACTCAGTTCAGACAGACAAGCTTTTAAAAGCTATCTGATGAGTAAAGCAGAGTTTAGAGCTTCTAGACTTAAAAATCTGCCAGACAGATCTGATCCAGATTATTTAAAACTTATAAAATCTAATTAGCATGAATAGAATTTATATAAATCTAAATTATTGCTCAACTCTCTATATTTAGGGACTGAAAGAGCTTAAACCTCTAGAATTATCACTTATTATTGCATAAATTTCTATAGTTATTGCTTATTATTGTGTAAACTGCTGCTATGAACTGCTACAGGCTGCTGGTGGGCATCAGCAGGCTGAATTGAGACTTTACACTAAGCATCATTAAGTATAGCTCCAGAAGTCTTGACACTTGATAGATGTCTGAATCAGATTCTGCTCAAACTCTAAATGCTTGTAAATAAAGCAGAGTTTGCTCTCTTCAAATTCTAGATTTTATTTGAATCAACAAACTTTTTCTAGAGTCTGATCTGATCTGAAAGTTGATCAACTTTATTAATAATATTAAGTAGTAATTTTTCACAGTTTTGAAGTTCAAATTATAATAATTAACACACATTTATAAATTATTATTTTTTTTGAAAGCAGACATAATTGATATTTTTACAGAAAATTTGAAAAACTGAATAAAATTATAAGTAATTGTATTATTAAAATATTTGTAAAGTGTTTCAATTTTATTTTTTAAAAATTAATAAGTAAAATTAAAAATAAATTTTTTTTCAGACTTAAGTTTAATAATTAAATTTTTCTTTTAATGAAAAATCAGCTTTGAAGTTTTTTGTTTATTAAAAGCTTTTATGAGATCTCTATATACTTCAAATATTTAAAAATTATAATTTATAGTGATTATTTCTTCAATTTCACAGCATATTATTATATAAATAAATTTTTTTTCTTACATTAAATTCTTCACATCAACTGATTAAATTATTATAAATGATTCATGTGAAATTCTCTAAAAGCAAATTAAGTAATTTTTTCATAAAATAATGAAATTGTGCTGTGAGAATCATATCATGTCTAGAATTATATTATCATTTATATTAATAATGATAATTTGTTTGTGAAAACTCTGTACTTGATTTTGAGAATTTCAACACTTAGAAATAATATTTGTAATATTTTCAGAATTAAAAAATGTCTGATTTCTTTCAGCAATCTTGAGAAAAATTTTTATGAAATGTATTTTCAGTTCTAGTAACTTTGTGAGATCAGAACTGATGATAAAAAAAATACAGTAAAAATTTACATAAACTGATTATTTATACTCAGTAAATAATTTTACAGAAAATATATTTAATTAAACAGAAAATATAAATAAAAAATTAATATCAGACAATTGCATTATTTGAAAATTATTTTTCTTTTAAGTTTTTAAGTTTTTATTTTTTTTGAAACAATCTGAAAATTTGTGTTTTTTTTTATCACAATTATAGCAAGTAAACTGTAATGTTTGTGAGATTAATCTTGCCATTAAATTTATTTTTTTTGTGAAATTTTTTATTTTTTTTAGACTTTTTCTTGAATTGATTTTTTTAAGATTTATTTGTGAAAATCTTTATGAAATTTTTATTTTTCTTTTTAATACTAAGAGTAGAATGCAGTTGAGTAATAATAATAACTATTTTGTGAAGAATATCTGAAAGCTTTTCTTGTTTGTTGAGTTTAAAATATATTGACTTATTCATAGCTCACAGAAATAAATGTTTCATTCATTTAGTATAATTTTTAATTTTATTATTTATTTTGTAAAGCTTTTATTCAAATTAAGTGTGAAATTTATTGTCAGTTTTATTGTTATTCTTTTACAGATGAAAGAGAGATTATTATAAATTTCTGATGATATTTTGTAAATCATCTAAATCAAAAAATAAAAAAGTTTTCATTTTTTTTAAATGTTTTTTGTTAAGTTTTTCTTCATAAAGTTCTTTCATTTTTTCTAAAATGTATAATGAAGTTCAGTTCTTGTATAATTTACTTTCTGAGAATCTTTAATCTTTACAAGTTTGATTAAAAATTCAATTTTGAAAAAAAATTTATAAAACTTGACAAAATTAACAATTTTGTAATCAAATTTAAGTTCAGACAGCTTGTATTATTTAATTTTCTTGATTGAATTTTTTTGTTAAGTAAATACATCTCAAAATTTTAATTAAATGTATTTTTCTAGACTAATTTTCAGTTATTCTGAAAGTAAAATTATGTTCTTTAGAAGATGATTTTGTTTGTGAAACTTTTCAAAAAACATAATTTTAATGATAAAATATTTGTAAAATGTAAAAAATATATTAATAAATTTTTTGTAAGTAGATTCAGAGTTTTCTAACTGTGTATTTTAAGTAAATAATATTTTTTTGTAAGAGAATTCTACTGCTTTGTGAGATGTTTCTGAAATCACTTTTATTTAAGAGTTAATAAATAATAAAAATTTTTTGTAAAAATCTTTCTGAAAAATAAAAAAAATAAAAGTCTTTTCTCTGTCTTTTAAAGTCATTCTGAGTGTACTTTTAAATAAAGTAACAAAATATAAGAATACAATAAAAAAATTTATTCAGTTGATATATAAATAAGTGTGAAATAGTTATTAGTCACTTAATCAATAAGAAAATCAATAAGTAAAAAATATAGTTTTTAAACAAAAAAGATTGTCACTAAATCTCTCAATGAAGAAAAAAATCAGTGTGTTATTTATATGTGTGTTATGCTTGCTAAAGCTAATCAAATTAAAACTAGTTACATTTGAGAAAAGAAATAATGTTAGCTTTTGTGAAGCTTACAGCTGAAGTCTTAAAATAATATATTGTTATTGAAATTAATTTTGATCATAATTGTGCACTATACTTTCAGTTAGCTCAATTTGTGAAAACATAACTCAGTTTGTAATGATTTATAAAGTCAGAATAGCTTATAAAGTCAGAATAACTTACAAAATCAAAATAGCTCACAAAGCTGAAGTAGTTTGTGAAGTCAGCAATAATTTGTGAAGCTTTTAGAGCTTGTAACAGCTTATAAAATTTTCAAATTGCTTATGGCAACTGTAGAACAATAAAACTCTTCACAAAAATTTTTTTTAATAAAATCTGATGTTGAAAAGATTATATTCACTAAAGATAAATTTTAATTTAATTAAGAAAAGAAAAAAAAAGAAAAAGAAGCTGAGTTGCTAAAAGCTGTTGTTATTATTTTTGCAAAATTAAATTATATCTAATTGAGAAGAATTCATCTACATAAATGTAAAGTGAATTTTTATAAGTCAAAACAAGAGAATACAGCAATAATTATCTAACTGATGAAGTTGTATTATATATAATTCTAATAATAAAAATTGTGAGTTTAAATTTTATCATGATTATTAAAGTTGTTATGCATTTTTTAATTAAAATGTATAATGTTTTTTTAAGATTATGTACACTTAGATAATTTCAACAGATTTTTTTCTATTTTGTGAAACAGCAATTGCTTTTATAAAATTATTTTACAAAGCTGAAGTAATGAAAGCTGATATTTATATTATCAGATTTAATTTATAAAAATTTAGTAAATGATAGAGCTGTTGTGATGATATTTAATAAATTGATATTATTTATATTACAAAAAATTTTGCTGACTAAGAAAACATTTTTTTGAAAAGAAATAATTTTTTTCTCATAAAGTTTTTTAATTCCCTTAAAGATTTTTTATTAAAACTTTAATAATTATTAAATTTGTATGCTCTCAAGAAATTAAAATTTTTATAAAAAGAAAAAAACTGTAAGACTTCAGCTGTAAGCTTCACAAAAGTTAATATTGTTTTTTTTCTCAAATATAACTAGTTTTAATTTGATTAGCTTTAACAAGTACAACTAGACTTGATCAACTTCAGAGTTGAGTCAGACTCATGAAGAGTGCTGACCAGCTGCTAGAGTTCTTAGAGTCTAAAGCTTCAGACTCTGTTCATCCTGTGGGCCAGTGAGTTTGAACATGAATTTATCTGTGGAATCTGTCAAGTGCAGCAAAGCACCAAGCCCTCTGAAACTATACTTAATAGCATCTAGTGTAGAGTCTCCCCCAGGCCTGCTGCTGCCTGTTGTAGCCTGTAGCAGCAGTTTACACAATAATAAGCAGTAATTATAGGGGTTTATGCAATAATAAGCAATAATTATAGGGGTTAGGCTCCAGTTATAGGGGTATAGACCCTAAATATAGAGGATTCAGCAATAATTTTAGGTCTATACAGACCCTACAAAGCCTAAATCAACTCACTAAATCTTATATAATCAGAGTCAGATTTACTCAGTGGGTTTCTGAGTTTCAGACACTCTAACTCTACTCATCTCAGCAGTCAGATCTAAAGAGCTTTGCTCATTCTAAATGAGTTTCAGACAGAGTTGGGTTGAGCTGATCAAGAGTTTGATGGGTTTGTTGATCAAGTCTAAGTATAACAAATATATAAATAACACACTGATTTCATTCTTTATTGAGAGAATCAGTGACAATCTCTTTTGTTTAAGAACTATATTCTTTACTTATTGATTTTTTTATTGATTAAGTGAATAGTAGCTATTTCATGCTTACTTATATATCAATTGAATAAATTTCATTACTCTATTTTTATATTATTTTAGCAATGTAACATTTTACATCTGATAAAAAATGTTATTATATTAAATTTTTTTACATTAAAATTAATTTTATTTAATTTTATTTCTTTTACTTCAGCTTCTCAATTTCAGTTAAATATATCAGTTTTTTCATTTGATACTCAATCAGTTTCATTTGAGAGTCTTGAATTACTAGATCAGTTAAAAAGAATCTGATGTATTCTTTATGATAATAAACAATCAGTTATATTTTTTAATTGATGATATATTACTTCATTTTTACAGAAACTTGCTGCTTGCAATAAAATATTTTCATAAAACTCAAGTTGTTAATTCATCAAAATATAAAATTATTTCAGAAAAATAATTTTTCATACTGATGATTATTCAAAAATGTGATGTATTCACTGTAAAACTTTTTTAGAATATTCACAAGTAAAAAATTATAAAATTAATTCATTGAAAAAACATGCTAGTACAACAGATAATAAATTTTTTTAATATACAAAAAAAATATAAATTTTTAAAAAATACTTCTGCAGAATGAAAAAATTTGAAAATTTTTTCATTTTAACTTTAATTTAGATTAAAATTAAAATCTGACAATATTCATCAAAATCAGTATAAATTTATATTAATTTAAAAAAATATTAAAATACAGCTCATGCACTTTATAATTATAATTTAATTTTCATTTTAAATTGTTAAATATATACAGTTTCAACATCTTCTTTATATTATTTCTGATAACAAATTATTAATAATTTTAAAGTGACAAATCATTCAGCAACAATTAATAAGTTCTGTAACTGAATTAATTTTATTCATACTTCAGTATTTTTTTATTCATTCTAAATTACAATTGCTTATAATTATTAATCAAATTCAATGTAACATTCATTTCTGATGATTGTAGACTTCTTCATTAACAATAATTAAAAGCTTTAATGAGTGTTACTTAACTTTAAGTCATGTGATGAAAATTACAAAAGTGTCATCTTGATAAATTGAATTTTATTAACTTTAAAGACTCATAAGTTTTTTAATTAAATTATGTTAATTACAATCAACAATATTTCAAACAACAACACATTGACAAAAAAATTGATTTATGATCTGCTGAAGAAGAATGTACTTTAAAATATATTAAATTCAGCATTACAATAAACTCTTAATACATATCAGCATGTTTTATATCTAGTATATATTATTTAACTAATTATCAATATATTTCTGAACTTGATAAAAATTTCAGCATTTAATAATAAGATTTAAAAAAATTAAAATAATGAAAATCAGAATCTGCAAAGTTAATTAAGTATTTTATAAACTTTTAAAAAAATAAATACACTCACATACTGATTGTTGTTAATAATATATTATATTTCAATTCTAATTTAAGTTGAAATTTGCTGATAATCTTGTTGCAAATCTTTAAATTTAAAGACTGATATATTATGTAAATATTAGTTTACAATAATAATTAATATTTTAAAAATTATAATATGATTTATTTTAAAATATATTGTCAAAAAATTTAATTCTGTTGCTGCAAGATTGCAAAATATACTGAAATTTAACATTTTTGATACTGAAGTATACTTTCTGTTTATGAAATGCAGTAAATAAATTTATCAAAACTTATAATGCAACAGTATGTGCACAACTTTAATTCATTAATAAAAACTGAAAGCAAATGAAGTATCTTATTCAAATTACTTATTTTTTTTATGTATATACTGCTAGTTTCTTCAATGTGCAAAATTCAAGTATATATATAATATTTACAATATACAATATCTTGTTTGATTATATTAGTATTTCACAATGATGACTTGTCTCAAAAACTATACAATGAAAATATAAATTGAGAAATCATCTTGCTGCAGCATATAACAACTTGTAAAATTATTATACAAAAACATACAGCAGACATAATTATTTTTATATTATAAGAACAATTCTTGATTTAAATATGAAACTTTATGAATTTAAAAAAAAAATTTGAAAGAATGACAATACTAACTGATATACTGAATATAAAATTTTTTTTAAAAAAAATATATTTGTATTACACACAGATAATATTCACACAATCATAAAGTTAATCATCTCAGTTTCAATCTTGCAAGCAGAATTTGATTTTACAAATTATTGTGTCACCAACTCATTTAACATATATATAACAGTGAATTTACAATCAATCATCTCAACTGTTTTAAATGATTATTCATATAGCAATAGATAAGTGAACAAGTTCAAAACTTCAGATAGAAGATAACAAGCAGCTCTATAATAGTTATATAGTAGAGAAGAAGTATTAATTTATAGTTCAAGTTGTATTAAACTGATCACTTACTTTTTTTAAAGAGCAAAACAATATATTCTTCATAATATACATGCAGATAAAAGTCAATATAAAATACATTATAAGCAAAACATAACTTAGCTGCTAACTAGCAGCTCATGTGTTAAAAAACTTCAAATCAGTATAACAATTATTTTTTTTTAATTTGAAGCTTGATTTTAAGTTCAGAGATATTAATTTTGAATACTTGAGTAATTTTTACAATACACATAAAGAAACAACAAACAGTAAGATAGCAGTGAATTAGCTAGAAAGTGAAATATTCAAAATTTTAATGTATGCATAAACACATTCTTATAGAATAATATAAAATCTCAGTTATTTTCTAAACAGTTTAACTTTTTTTCTTTTCTTTTTCAAGCTTATTTTCTTATAGAAATATCTACATCATTAGATAAGTTGTTATCAGATAGAAAAGAATCTGTTGTTAATTACTGTCAATATAGCAGAAAATTTGCTTTATTGTTTGACATATTTTTTCAAACAAATATCTGTCAAACATTCTGTCTCATCAGCTGAAAAGAATTCACTTTCAAAAAAAAATTTCATAAAATTTTTAATTAATATTTCTTTCTCAGACTAATATTAAGTATAACAAATGATGCACTCTGCTGTTAAGTAAAAGAACTTTAGTATAATTACTGCAGAAATATTTCCTGCTTTTTATAATACTTAAAAATATGTTGTTATTGAAGAAAGTTTCATTTTAGAAAAGATTGCTTCACTGATTCAAAAGACTTTAAATTTACTTACTGCTACTGTCAAGATTGCTGCTGTTGATAAGTTTGTTGCTTTTTATCTGCTTAATTGTTAATAACTTTTTACAATCTGATATTTAGAAAAAGAGAATGTTTCACCTGTGATTTTGACTAATTCATCTGTTGCTTCACTAACTCTAAATTTTACATCAATTAATATTAAAAAACTGTTTAGCAATCTATCATCTAGCAGTGATGAAGCAATCACTGTGTCACAAAAAATATGTGTTTAATATATTAAGTAATTGAAGAAAAATCTAAAACTTTAATGCATTTATTTACACAACTATAATAAATGTAAACACTGTCAGAAATATAAAAAAATGGCATTTCTTTCTCATTACAGTTAAACAAAAAACCTACTGCTATATAGAAGTTTGTACTGTTAATTTTAAAAAATATTGACATATATAATAAAATATTTCAGCAGTTTAGATTAAAAATGAATGAATTTTTCCATGCTGCAGATATTAAATTAGTATTTAGTAAGAAAAATAGCAATAATAAAGCTGCTATTAATTGAAGCATCACAGAAAAGCATTGTAATACTATCATCACTCTTACTAATAATATGTATGCTTGGATGAATTGTTGAATGAACATTTTGAAAAGAAGTTTAAGAATATGCTATATAACAAAAATGATATTGAATTTGATGATGAAGAAATTCTGTAGCTATTTAACTGCTGTATTTTAATAATGTAACTTCAGTCTGATGTTTAGTTGTTTTTTAATTTATCTTTATGAATAAAAACTGATTTTAGTTGCAGTTTGAATCAAATTCAGCTATTGTGTAGCAGTTTTTTATTTTTTAATTTATTATTTCTTAACTGTTATTCAAAGATTTTGTTTGACTTCAAATTTCTGTAATAACTCAGTAGCATTTGTCAAATTAGTCAATGATAGTCACTGATTTTCATACAAAGAATATTCTTTTCACTTGACTAAATATTGAACTTCATTACAAAAAATTCATTTATCTAAGATTTTTTTAACTTCTCACTTTTTTTCATTATTAATAATAATTGACTGCAATTCAGAAAATTGTTTGCTGTTGTGTTGCAGATAAGACTCAGGTAAAGAAATATAAAATATCAGATTGATTTGACTGTAGCTTTTAAAAAGTTACAGTATATAAGTTTGTGAGTTACAAATAACAATCACTGAAAAGAATTTTAAATATTAATTGTCTAGTTTTTCAAAAAATCTTCAGATTTTCAAGTTCTTTCTAGATAATAGAATTATATCATTAATATTAAATTGCATTAATTTATGCTTTTTATTATAGTATATAATTTGTATTTTAAAATCTTGTTGCAGTAATTTTACTGCTTGCTCTCAGATATCATAAAGTTTTTGAAGCTGTTGACTTGATTTTAAAACTTGAAAAGATAAATTGAATAAAAGATTTGTAGAAATCTGAAAGTTATATTTATATAACATAAAAAAAAACTAATTTATAATTAAATTCTTGCTGTTATTATATAAAAACTCAGTAATTAGTAATAACTTAACTCAATCATCTTGCTGATAAAAGCTATAAACACAAAAATATTATTTCAATATTTAATTTAATTATTCAATTATACTGTTTGTTTGAGAATGAAAAGCAGTGCTTAACTGATGAATAACATTCAAATAATAGTAAAAATCAGTTCAGTAGTGATTAGTAAACAGTAAATTTCTGTCAGAAACAATAAACTCAGAAAATTCATAATATTTAATAATTTCATCAATAAATATATTCACTAATTCAGAAACTTTGATTTTTTCTGTTGTTGAAGAATACTTAGTTATTTTGATAAATTCATCAGTCATTATTAATATAATATCATAAACAATACTGTCTCACAGTGATGATGATAAATTAATAATAAAATTTATGATTAAATGTTTTTATGATTACTTAGTAATGGAGATAGTAATCATTTTGTTATAAAACTTGTAACAATATATTTATATACAATTGCAGATGTAGCAGATAGATATATATTTTTTTATATCAATTTTTATTTTATTGCAATAATATTTTCACTGTATAAGTTTTAAAATTCATTGAATTTCATTATGACTCACATACAGATTATCATGATGAATATGTAAAAAATTTTGCTGTAAAATAAAATTCTGAGACATATAAATTTACTTATTTTATATTAATAAAATCTGATCTGAAGAGATTTTTTAGTCTTTCTGCTGTAAAAAAATTATTTTTTTATTAATGATTTTTAAAGTTTCAGAAGTATTAATAAAAAAAGTATTTTTTTTAAATTTTTTGTAACAGTTTATACATACTTGATTTTGATAAAATATAAGTATTTTCTTCACTAACTGTTTTTATCACTAGTAATTTTAAAATAAAACTTTCTGAACAATTTTCTTCTGTTGAGATAAACATGTTGAAATTTACAATTTTCTTCATTAAATCAAGATTCAGTTTTCATTGTAGAGTAGAAAGTAATTCAATTTTATATTCTTACATATCAGAAAATTTGTAATTTCATTATTATAAAAAAATATCAGTAGAGTTCAGTATTTTCAATTTATATTTTAATATAAAATTAAATGTCACAAGCTTCTCAGCTTAATAAATTTTATCTGTTATTTAACAATTTTGTGATGAAGAAATAACATAAATTAGTATGATTAGTTTGAACATGAAATAACTGCTTAATATCTTCTAAATAGTGTCTTCAATAACAGAAAGATTTTATAATAATTAAAAACTTTTGATTATATACTTCATAACATTTCTTAGTATCATTCATTTTTTGTAAATAAAAAGCAATTAAATGTCAATGTGCAGTTTATTTTTCTAATTCACTGTCTGATTAAAGCAGTATAGCAGTAATTGCATATTCTGATGCATTAGTAATTATTAAGATTTTTTATTCAAATTATAGTGAATAAGCAGCAGTGATTTTTTAAATACTTGCTTCAAATTTTCAAAAATTTTATGAGCTTTTTACAACAATATAAATTGCTTTGATTGATTACTGCTTTATAAAAAATCAATCAAAAAAGCAGTTAACTTAGTATAATTATATATAAATCTTTAAAAAAAGCTTATCAAACTCAGAAAAATCTGAATATTATAAATTAATATAAATTTCAATTATTTACAGATAGTATTCAGTCAACTAACATTCAGACAAATATTATTTTTTTCAACTATAAATTTCAAGAATTTAATTTTCATCTTATAAGATTCACACTTAGATAATTTAGCATAAAGCTTGTAGCAAAATAACTGCAAAAAAACTTTTTAAATTTAACTTTAAATATACTTTTCTTCAGTCTGAAAATAAATCAAAATATTATCAAAATAAACAATAACAAATATATTCAGAATATTTCAAAAAACATCATTAATATATATGTAAAAGATTGTGAAAGCATTGCAGAGATTAAACAGCAATATTAGATATTTAAAATGTTTATATAAGATTTAAAAAACAGTTTTTTATTTATCTTTTTTTTTAATTCAAAGTTGATAAAACATGTCATATAAATTAAATTTAGTAAAATATTTTACATTATTCAATCAATTCAATAGCTCATTTGTTTGAGATAGAAGATAATAATTTTTAATTATAATTGCATTCAATTCTCAATAATTAATATATAATTACAGTGAATTATCTGCTTTCTTAAAAAGAAAACTGATGTATCTGTCAAACTAGTTAACAGTTATATTTAATTTTTTTGTTAACCATCTTCTAAATACTTTCATAAAGTATCAAGCTTCATTATCAAGAAAAAATATAGCTGCTTTCACAGAGACATCTTGTCTTCTTGAAGATTGATAATATATTTTACAAATATATCTAGAATTAATCATTAAATTCTATAAACTCAAGCTCAATTCAGCTCAATTCATTCATTGATCTGATTCAGATGAACAGACTCTCAAAAGCTATCTGATGAATAGAGCAGAATCTAGAACTTGTAGACTCAGAAATTTGTCAGACAGACTCAATCTGAATTATTTAAGATTTATAAAGTCTATATAGAGTTTATATAAATCTAAATTATCACTCAAACCTTTATATTTAGAGTCTAAATCTTTATAATTGGGGTCTAATCTCTATAATTATTGCTTATTATTGTGTAAATCTCTATAGTTATTGCTTATTATTACATAAACTGCTGCTGCTGACTGCTACAGACTGCTACAGACTGCTGGCAGGCAGCAGCAGATCAGGTTGAGATTCTACACTAAGCATCATTAAGTATAGTTTCAGGGATCTTGGCACTTGATGGTGAAACAGAAAAATTATATGACTCAGTCAATATGAGCAGATTGAAATGAGTCTAGTGTAAGAAGAAGAAAACATCACAATCAACACATTGATAGTCAATATCAGCAATAACAATCAATCAAGAGTCTGTCAACAATTTTATATCAAGTTCTCAAGTATCAACTCTAGAAATCATGATAATATAATGAACAAAAGTCATATCAGAAGAACAATACATTGATTTATATATATTAACAATTATCAACAACAAAACAATTAAGTGACAAACAATATGTATATATATATAATGTTCAATATATTAAGTAATATTTGTGAAGATGTGTTTTCTCAACAATAAATAAATGTTTTTTTTATATATCTTCAGCAACTGATAGAAAAAATATAGCAGAAAAAAATGTAATATAAGTGATTAATAAAAATAAAATCAATAAAAAAAATGACTAAGAGAATGTTTGTCAACTAGAATGTATTGACATAAAATGTCAACTTAACTGAATGTATCATATTGATAAAAAACATTGAATTTTTCAATACAATTTGATCAGATTCAGTTAATGTCATTCTCTGATATCAACTTAAAAAAAAAAATTTCATCAAAAATAAAAACAAAACAAGAAACAAAACAAACAATTTTAGTCAACAGCAGTATTGTAGAAAATTTAAAAAATATTAAAACAAATTTCAATTTAGTAATATTAAAAAAAAATAAAAATTCAGAAGTTGACACATTTCATTTTTTTAATTTTCAATGTGATATTAATTGAAGAAAGTCAATATCAGTATTATTGTATAATTGTTCATTCACATTGTATATTTGTGATTTATTAAGAAGCAGATTGCAAAAATTAATGCAAAATCAAGTGTAGAAAGCAATAAAATTTTTGTATCAATTTAAGTAAATCTTTATTATTCTGAACAACAAGAAAAATTTTCACATATATGAAAAATTAATAACAATATTAATGATTTATTTCATTAATTTAATGTTCAGCTGAGCAACAAGTAAACAAACAATAAATCATAAATTTTTTCACAATTTTTTCAATTTTTTTTTCTTCAATTTTTTTTGTTCATATTTTTGTTTTTCAGAATTGAGTTTGACAATCAATAATTTATTTATTTTTATCTTAATATTTTTTTACTCATTTATTTCAGTCAATTTTTCTCATCACAATCAAACAAAATGTCTGTGTGTTCAATAAAGAAAGTATTAAAAATCTCAAGTAAGTAATTAATTAATATCATTGTTTGACAAGTAATGTTGCTCATATTTTTGATCAAGTGAATTGCTGAAGAAAAAGCATTATTTTTTTTTAATTCAATATTTTTATCATGAATTTATTATTATATTCTTTCTGACAAACATTTAATTAATATGTTTCTGTAAATCAAGCAGTTAGTAAGATGAAGCTGATTAAGAAAATTTAAATTTTTATTATTATAAATAAACTTGATCAACAAACTCATCAAACTCTTGACCAGCTCAACTCAACTCTGTTCAAAACTCATTTAGAACAGGCAAAGCTTTCTAGATCTGACTGCTGAGATGGATAGAGTTGAAATGTCTGAAATCTGAAAACTCATCAGATAAATCTGACTCTGATTATATAAGATTTAGCAGATTGATTTAGACTTTGTAGAGTCTGTATAAATCTAAAATTATCACTCAACTTTTTATATTTAGAGTCTAGATCTCTAAAACTAGAGTTTAACTCTTATATTTATTGCTTATTATTGCATAAACTGCTGCTACAGACTGCTTACAGACTGCTACAGACTGCAACAGGCAGCAGCAGGTCTGAGAAAGACTCTATGCTAGATGTTATTAAGTATAGTTCCAGAGAACTTGACATTTTGCTATGCTTGATGAATTTCAAGAGTAAATCTGTGTCTAAATCTGCTGATCTGTGAGATGGGCAGAATCTGAAGCTTTAGACTTTAAAAACTCTAGTGATCAGCCAGCACTTCTCATGAGTCTGACTCAATTCTGAAGTTAGTCAAGTCTAATTATAAAAACTAGCAACATCATTAAGAAAATATTCAAAAAAAAATTTCAACTTCTGCAGTGATTAAAAAAACACTTCAGAAAAATGTATTAACTTCAATTGCAGTTAAAAAAATTAATAATGTTATGTCATCAATTTTCACTTCTGCATTTAAAAATTCAGCATTTGAGTGAGCAGAAAGTTTATCAGCTGTCATTGCTTAAACTTGCAATTTTTCATTTAAAAAAAATTGTTTAATTTTTAATTTTTTACAATATGTTCAACAACATTCTGAGATAAATTTTTTAAAATTTGTTTCTGATAATATTCTGCAGCATATACTCAATATTGTTAATTTATCATTAATTAATTCTGAACATAAAGTTTTTTTTTTATCAATTTTTTTTCTTTTCTAGTTATCAATTGACATTTAATATAAAAGTAAGCTTTGAAGACAGTTTATTTGTTATTCAAAGTGTTTATCACAACAACAAAAATTTCATTACACTCAATTTCATTAAATTTCTTGTCAAATCTTCATCAGAAAAATTAAAATTACTTAATGCATTTCTCATTGTGCAGTCAATTGACTGACATATTGTGTCAGATGTTATTATTTATAATATGCTCAATTCTGTGCATTATCAAAACAGTATTCTTATTCAGACTAGTGAAACAGTTTTATTAACTTCATGCAATCATTGTGAGAAGAAGAAAAAAAAATTTTTTATGATTTGCATGACTTATCAAGAAAATTTCATCAGTTTAAATAATGAAGTGTGTGAAAATTATTTGTGAAATGAATGTGAAAATTCTTGCTTCATTCATGAGTAAAAATTTTAATCATTTTGCTTGTTTTTTTAATAACTTTGTTGATAAACTCTGAGTGTTTTATTCATTTAAAAAAAAATTGAGAACATTCATCAACAAGACAGCAGATAACTCTGTTGATTCTTCAAGCAACATTATAAATCTTAATGAAGAATTTGTTGTTTCAGCAGAAGCAATTCAGATAAATAAAAAAATTATTAATTTTTTCAAAAAAAATCTGATTGTTAAAAATTCAAAAATTATTAAAAATTTAGTCAATGATTTTTCCAAGAATTCAATCAACAAGTTAATTGCTTAGCTAGCTGATGAGTTTACTGATCAGTTAAAAAGTAGAAATAATGAAATGATCAGTGAACATGAGAAAAATTTGTTCAGCAGTGAAAGCAAAAATGATGATTCACCAATTTTTAAGTCATTTAGTAAAAATCTTGAGACTTTTGTATTTGCAAAAAAGCAATTTAATATTATTTTTGTCAATAATTTTTTATTGATGATTTATTTAAAACTCATCATTCATTCAAGTTGATTCATGATTTTTGTTCAACTTCAAAAACTGTGAATAATCAGTTTGTTTTTACTAACAGTTTTTTAATTTATGACAATCTCACAGACATTAAACATGTTTTGTGAAAATGTAAAAAAGTTTTGTTTACATTGAGAATATATATTAATGTTCTTCAATGTGTCAAGTTGTGAGCTTTTTTTTTATGATCATAAAATACTTGTTGATTTTTTTTATCAAAGATTTTGTCACTTTATAAATAATTTGTTAAAGTAACTTTTTGCAGACAATTGAATTCAGTTTTTATTTTCAATTTTCATCAGTTTTTAGCATATATTCTTGATTAATATATCAGTGGTTCTAACAGCAAATTATGATATAATAACATCAAAATTTCATTTTAATGAAAGTCATCAGTTTTTTTTTTCAATTGTGTCATTGTTTATCTTCTCAACTTTCT
This sequence comes from Emydomyces testavorans, assembly GCA_029449355.1. Taxonomy (NCBI): domain Eukaryota; kingdom Fungi; phylum Ascomycota; class Eurotiomycetes; order Onygenales; family Nannizziopsiaceae; genus Emydomyces; species Emydomyces testavorans. Next base: position 6,935,056 of record CP120628.1, read on the forward strand.
CATCACTTTTTTTTACTTAAATTTTCAATTTTTTTCATACTACACATCATTTTTTTATTTTCATCAATATCAGTCATTTCAACATTTATATTTTTTTCACTCTCAGAAACATTCTTCTCTTACTCTTCATTATTAATTTTCTGAGAATAAAATTTTTTTAATCAGTTTTCTGAAATTGTTTCAGCAATTTTTGTTTCATCAAGTTTTTTAATGTGATAAAAGTCATGTTCTTCATTAATCAAAATGATTTGATAAAATTTTAATCATTGAAAGTGAAGTTTTTGCATTTTTAAGATATTTTTATCATTTTTTGTATGATGAAAAATTATCAATTCTTCAGTTTTCAAAAATTTGTTGTGTGTCTGATGTGCATCATCAAATTAATTTTTGTTTTAACATTGCATTCATTTCATTCAACTAGCAGTTTTCTCAACATTTTGATCTCAACATTCAATTTGATGTACTTGCATTGTTATTAAATTTGAAGTCAATCTCACAGTTTGTCAAGAAAGAGTTGCTCATGTCATTATTTTACACTTAATAAAAAAAACTACTTTTTGATTCATCAACACATGATAAAAAAACATGTTTGTTATTTGTTTAACAGTGACTCAATTGACAAGAAGAGCAGTTGATAAATGTTTTATTCATTTTTTTTTGTTTCATCTGTCATTTTTGATAATTCATTCTTAATTAATCAATGATTTTTTTCAATCATGTCATTTGCATGAAAGTTATAGATTAATATTTGAACATATTTAATTTTATATTTTTTGAACAATTTTTCAGTGATTTTTTTGTTTTCAGAATCTTCATCAACAACAATTTCATTTGAGAATTCTCATCAATAAAAAATATTCTCATATATAAACTGAGCAACTGCATCAGCTGTAGCTTTTGCAAAAAATTTAACTTTAAATCAGTCAGAAAAATTACATTAAATAATAACAAAAAAATTTTTTTTTTCATCAAATAATATATAAATAATGTCAATGACAATCTTGATTTAAATAATTAATACTTAAGTTGAGTGCAAAACTTTTTCAGTACATATTAAATTTTTCAGTTGACATTTTCTGCAAATCTGAATATATTGTTTGACATTAAAATATATTTTTTTTTATCAATATTAATTTGAAAACAGTTTATAAATTTTTTTTCTTTCTCAATATTTAAATTTATCATACAAGATTTTAATTACTTTTGTTTGCTTTTCAGAGTCATCAATAACACATTAAAAAAAATATATTTTTATTAATGTGTTGAAATAAGTAATTTTCTTCAACTGCAAATTTCAAGATTTTTTTTCAGAATGCAGTGAAATTTTTTATTAAATTTTTTGAACAACAAAGTGATATTAAATATTGTGCAATCATTTCAAATTCATCAGAGTAAAATTCATTAAAAATCTGCAAATTAACTGATTCATCTTTAATTTTTGTGACATCAACTCAAGTATAGAAATGTTTCAATTTTGTATTGATAAAATCTTCAATATCTTGAGTGTTTTTGTCACTTTCATCATTTTTAATTTTTAATTATCTTGACAAAATATCAGCAGCAGTGTGTTTTGAATCAGATACATGCTTGACATCAAAATTAAAAAAATATATTCAAGCTAATTAACTGATAACAAGAATTTCAGAAAAATCTGTAGCTGTTCAATTCAGTTAAGCAACAAAAATTCTGACATTAACTTTTAGAATGAAATGAATTTTGTAAACTTAATATCAAAATTTTTTTAAAGCTTTCAACATAGCACAGTATTTTTATTTTTTCATATCATAATTTTTTTCAAATACTGATCAGATTTTTGAGTCAAACTGAGCTGAATGATGTGCATTTCATTAAAATTGCATGAGAATTGCATCTCATTCATGTTTGCTTGCATTAGACTGACCACAAGAACCAGGGATTTCTCTTTCTTCCCATTCCATTCTGGGTGGTTGGGATCAATCAGGGATGGAAATGAAAAATCAGCCAATTACATGAGATGGGACTGGGACCAGCAGCCAATTACATGAGATGGGAATGGAAAATCAGTCAATTACATGAGACAGAACTGGGACTAGCAGCCAATCAGAGGTTACAAAACTGAAACTGAAGTGGTTGAAACTGATGGTTCCAGAAAGTGTCAAGCTCTATTATTTTTATGTGTGAAGTCACTTAGTTACCTGCTTTTACTAGAGTTTTTGGTGGGAGCTCTAGGTAACTAAGCAACTTCACACACAAATCAAGTGCAAAGTCACATAGTTACCTGAATCTCCCACCAAAAACCCTAGTAAAGACAAGTAACTATGTGACTTTGCACTTGGTAACAGTCTGAGATAACAGTTCAAGCATGTAATTGGCTGATTTCCTTTCTCTGTCTCATGTAATTGGCTGGCTTGGCATGGAATCAGAAACCACTGGTCCCAACTGGTCTCAAATATCAATCAATTACAGGAATGAGACTGGAACCAGCAGTCAATTACATGAAACAGAAATGGGAAAACCAATCAATCAATGGAACAGGCCTGGGACCAACAGTCAATTACATGGGACAGGAATGGGAAAAGCAACCAATCAATGAGATGGGGCTGGAACTACAGTGAATGGAACTGAAACTAAGCCTACTGAGACAGGAGGGAATTTTCTGTCTCATGCAGTCAGTCTAGCTTGCATTGACAGTGATAATAATTTTCAATAAATTAATAATATAATCAAGAGAAAGAATTATTGAAAAAATGCTTAACTTTTTCTTAAAAGTGTTGAAAATATCATTTTGAGCTTTTTCTCAATTTCATCAGATATTTGCATAAAGTAATTAATATAACAATTCAGTAATTTAGTCATAATGCTCAATACAAACTCAATAATATTCAGTAAATTCAAGAAATTCTCTCACTTCTGAAGCATTTATTGATGTTGATCAGTTTATAACTTTTGCAATTTTTTTTCATCAGATTTTTAATCATTATAATTATATATTCAATCAACAATTTGAATTTCTGATATCACAAATTGAGATTTTTCAGTTAAAACAATCTTTTCAGTCATCTCACAATATCAAATTATTGTGTCAAGATTCTGAAAATATTTCATGATATATCAATAAACTTCAGAAACAATTTCTTCATCATTGTATCAGATTTTTGATTCTGAAACATCAATATCATTCATGAACATCTGAGCAATTTTTCATATTAAATCATCAAGAATTTTTGTTATCATGTGAAAAAATTAAGTGATGAAGTTGATTGTTTCTTGAAGTACAGTTGTTTATCAAAAAAAATCAAGTAATGTCATTATGACAATCATATTTTGATTTTTCAGATGTAATTTCAAGTGATTATAATCAGAAAAAAAATCAATAAAACTAGCAACAATTATATCAGCAAAGCTTTTGACAAAATCATCAATATTTGAAGATAAATTGATGTTTTGAATTGTTTGTCAATTCATAAAAATTTCTGAATTTATAAGTCAATAATATGATGATTTTTTTTGGACAACAAATTATGAGTTGTGATAAAATGTGTAACAAACTCAAAAATTTCAGTAATTATTTAATTTTTTAATATATTAATAATCTCTTCTTCTAGTGCATAAAAAATTTAATAATCAGAAACTTGTTAAGTTGTATGCTTGACTGTGCAGATTCATTGTGAAAATATAATTTTTAAATATATTTTTTTCATATCAGCAAAGCTTCAAATTATATCTTTTTCTTAATGAAGCAAAATTGTCAACAAGATTTTTTTTTGTGATGTTAAATTTAATCTGCAAATAATTTTATTAATTTTTTTAAATTTTAATTTGATTTAGAGTGCAAAGTTTGCAAAACAAAATCAGAAAAACTTAAAATATTCAGTGAATTTTTGTTGATTAAAATTTTTTTCATTATATTTATTCTTATAATATTTGAAAAAACAAATTTTAATTTAATCAATAAAATCTTTAGATTTAAATCTGTCAGATTCTTTCAAATTGACAAATTTCATCTTGTCTGTCTTGTGTTTTTTTATTGTTTTGAGCTTGAACTCATGATAAAATTTATCAACTCAACTAGCTCACTTGCCTGATTTGAAATTTTTCAATTACTTTAATATTTTATACTTTATATCTTCATCTTCTGATTTTTTTGTGAATTTTGACATTTTCTTCATTTTTTATCTGACTTCATATGTGAGAAATATCTGAGCTTATATGTTATGAAGCTCATCAAAAACTTTTTTCAATTTTTTGAGATTGTCATAAATACTTCTTTTATCATCATTTGACTTAACTTCAAAGTTTTTTGATTTTTTCTCATTAACAACAGATGTATACTTTAATTATATTATATATACATTTGTTTTTTAATTTAAAGATTCAGATTGTCAGACTTCATTTTAATGTCATTAAGTAAAATTTGTTGCAACAAAAATTTTAAATCAAATTATTTATTTTTTATCAGATGAATAAATATGATTTATTATATTTTTTTTTGTCAGTTTTGCAATTTTAATTTGCTGATGTTTGTCATAATTATTTCAGAATAAAGTTCTGATTTTTTTTGTTGAGAATCAGCAACAAGTAATGAATAATTATATCATTAATTTTCACTGAAACATCATTACAAACATCAATACATGATATTAAATTCTTAATTTGATCAGTGATAGTAATTTCTTCTTCAGCAAAAACAAACAATTCTAGTTACTTCACAAAATTAAAGTTGATGCAATTAATTCCAAAATCATTATTAATAATAATTTCTACAACTTCTTCATTAACACTCACAAAAATTTTCAAAACTGTGACTGCATATATTGAGTTTGAGTTGTCAATTAGAATTAATTTAAGTTTATTAATTTTCTGATGATTAATTTTAACATTGAAATTTTTATCATTATTTTTTTCACTTTTTGCAATCAGTATTAACTTAAAAAAAACACAATGAATACAATTTGAGCTTTTGAAAACTTCTCACATGATAATATTCATGATTGAAATATCAAGCATTTTGTTGATCAAATTTTTAATATTCATTAATTTTCTCAATTTATTGAATAATTTTTGTATTAATTGACAAGATGCTTGAGTTTTAACATTTTTCATATCAATATTCTCATTAACAATTTTTTTTAACTGATTCTTCAAATCAAACATACTTTGTTTCAAATTCATTAATGTGATTGACAGAAACATGAACTTGTATTTTAAAATCAACAATTCACTTCAAAATTTCATAATTATTTTGTTAATGTGTTTTGACTGCAGAGATGCACAGTTTCTCAATTTTAAATTTTTTAATATTAGAAACTGCATATATAACATCAATAAAAACATCATTTTCACTATCAACATCACTGTCAAATCACTCTTCATCAGTGTTATTAATTTTAGTGTTTGCATTGACATTAAATTTTAATCAAATAACTTGCATTCAAGCTTGAAAACTTGATGATTTTTTTTCATTTTGTTAATTCATCTCAGAAGCTTTTTCTTTCATTTTTTTATTCTGAAAATATAATTAATAAATGACATAAATTTGTGATTTATTTTTTTTAATTTCAATGACAAAGTTATCTTTTCATCATTGACTCATATATAAATATTTTATTTTTTTATTAAAATAAATTTTATCTTTACTTTGATTTTTCTGAAAGTGAGAACAAGTGTTTCAATGACATTTTTTATTTTCACAATAAAAACATATCATGTTGAATTTTGCTTGTTGAGAAAAAGCAAGTGCTTGATGTTATGTTGATTTTTGAGACATCAGAACAATTGATTGAGAGAAAATGTAATTATGAATTTTATGAATTTTTCAATTCATCTGATTAGCAAGAATCTGTATCAGCAATGTCAACATTTTTATGCATTTTGTGATTTTTTGTAAATCATTAATGAGATTTTTCATTCATTTAAAAATTAACTTATTCTTTCACTTTTCATTTTGCAAAATTGTCTTTAGTGAATTTAATAAATTATTATCTAAAATTGATGTGATAAACTGATTTTTTAACATTATTTTATCTCAAACAAAATTCATAATGTTTTCATAATTTCTGATAATTTTTATCATTTTTTTGAGATCAACTTCTTCAGCATTCATGCAATTCTTGCATTTTTTAATTGTCACAATCTTTTCAACAATTTTGACATCATTTTTTCAGATGACACTGAATGAATTTTTTCAATCAATGTTAAAATTTTTAAATATTTTGTCATCAAGTTTTGATGAAAATTCTTCAACAAAGTATCAACAACATGTATATTCATCAATGTAATGATTTTCAAAAATTTTGTTAAAAATGACAGTGTATTCTTGCATATATTCACAAACAGTTTTCAAATCAAATGATTATTTTTGATTTTTCAGCATTTCAAGATAAGTATAACTGTGCACTTTTTGTTCAATGTTCTGATTTCAATATTTTTTTTTCAGCAAGATTTTCAACATAAGTCAACTCTTGTTTTTGTATGTATCAGTTTCACATAAACTTGATCAACAAACTCATCAAATTCTTGACCAACCTGACCTGATTCTGTCTGAAATCTGTTTAGAACAGGCAAAGCTCTCTAGATCTGACTGTCAGAGCAGATAGAATTGAGATGTCTGAAATTCAAAAACTCATCAGATAAACTCAATTCTGATTATATAAGACTTAGTGAGTTGATTTAGACTTTGTAGAGTCTGTATAGACCTAAAATTATTGCTCAACCCTCTATATTTAGAGTCTAGACCTCTAAAACTAGAGCCTAATTCTTATAATTATTGCTTATTATTGTGTAAACTGCTGCTACAGACTGCTTACAGATCACTACAAACTGCAATGAGCAGTGGCAGATCTGAAGAAGATCCTACACTAGATGCTATTAAGTATAGTTTCAGGGAACTTGGCATTTTGCTGCACTTGATGAGTTTCAAGAGTAAATTCATGCCCAAATCTGCTGGCCTGCAGGGTGAGCAGGGCCTGAAGCTTTAAATTCTAAGAGCTCTAGCAGCTGACCAGCATCCTCTACAGATCTGATTCAATTCTGAAGTTGATCAAGTCTAGAATTTTCACATATTCACATTGTGATGTGCATCAAACAATATTCAGATGCTCATTTCATCATTTGATAATTATTATTGATAATATTATGATTTTCACATAATTAAGTGAAATTTCAAATAAAGTATGTTACATTTTCTTCTTCAAAATATAAAATTTCATTGATTTCAGTCAAGAAAAGCAGCATCATCATCATGAGCATTTAATCTTGTTAATATTAATAATTAATGATTATTGAAGTTGAGATTTTTTTTATGTTTAAAGTTAATATAAAATTAATTAACATATTTGATGAATTGAGATTTGCATTCATTATTGTGTTTGAAACAACATCATGCTTTAAGAACACATTTGAGCTTTTTTGTTCAATTATTTTTTTGATTTTTGAGAAATTGATGCAGTACATTTGTGACTAGAGATTCTTAACATAAATTTCAACATTAAATTCAACAATGTTTCTTGAAATAAACAAGTTTTTTAATTTTGGAATAACAAAAGTGATTCAGAAAAAGTCATCTCTTGTAACAACAATAATAACAAATAATGATTTCAAAATAATAAAAATAATGATAAAAGCAAAAAAATTTTGATGTGTCAACTGACAAGCAGTCACATAAATTTTTTTCTTAAATAAAATTTTTTTTGTTGACACTCAAATTCTTCACAAACACATTTGTGATAAAATTTGTGTCACTCAAAGTATAATTTTCACAAGTCAAAAACATTTATTGAATACATCATCATCTCAGTTATAAATTTTTAATAATTTTATTACTTTTCAGTAGCAGAAAGATGATAAACTTTAACAATTAAAAATTAAATCAAACAATGAAGTTTCAGAGTTTGTTAAAGCAATAAAACATTGAAAGTAATGAAGATATTAAAAATAATAAATTTTTTTTTTCACTTTTCAACTCAGTCAGTTACTCATCAATCAAGTTTTTTCAGAGATGTCAGAATGAAACAAAAAAATTATATAATTTAATTAATATAAGTAAATCAGAATGAATTTAGTGTAAGAAAAAAAAACATCACAATCAACACATTGATAATTAATATCAACAATAACAATCAATCAAGAGTTTGTTAACAATCTCATATCAAGTTCTCAAGTATCAACTCTAGAAATCATGATAATATAGTGAACAGAAATCATATCAGAAGAATAATATATTAATTTATATATATTAATAATTATTAACAACAAAACAATTAAGTGACAAACAATATATATATATATATATATATATATGTAATGTTCAATATATCAAGTAGTATCTGCAAACATATATTTTCTCAACAATAAATAAATATTTTTTTTTATATATCTTCAGCAACTGATAAAAACAATATAGCAAAAAAAATGTGGCATAAATGATCAACAGAAATAAAGTCAATAAGAAAAATAACTAAGAAAATGTTTGTCAACTAGAGTGTATTGACATAAAGTGTTAACTTAATTGTATGTGTCATGTTGATAAAAAGCACTGAATTTTTCATTATAGTGAATGTTCAAATCAGACTCTGTTCAAATTCTAAATGTCTGCAGATAATTTTTCTCAGACTTTAAATTTTATTTGAATAAACAGACTCTTTCTAGAGTCTGATTCAATTTGAAAGTTGGTCAACTCTAAATATATCTGAAAGAATATTTGCTTTTTTCTTAAAAAATATATATTTAAAATCAGAATAAATATTCAACAACTCTGATATTTTCATTAAATTTTTTGATGAATTTACTGTTTCAGTCAATAAAAAATAAATCATGTTATATTTAATAATTTTGAAAAATCTTTTTAAAGATTCAATTCACAACTTTGTAGATTTTTTAATGTAATAACATTAAGAAGCAGTAGTTCAATCAATTAGAAAATTAATTTCAGCTAATCAATAATTATTTAATATTATATCATAACACAACAAATTAATAATCAAAAAATATTTATTAGATAATTTGACTGTTCTGAATGAATTAAAAATCTTAAATAAAATATTAATTTCATCATAACAAATTGTTTTTGTTTATTCATTATTTCAATTAATTTCTGCAATTCAGCAGTGAGTTTTCAGTCACTCTTCAATAACTTGTAATATAAAATAAATTCACAAGTAGCTTTAAAATTCAATAATATATTTGAAAATACAGAATACTTTTCAGATTAAATAAATACAATTAAAGCAAATTCTTTTCTGTTTGTCTGTCATTTTGATTTTTTATCATTTTGCAGTATATTTACTGCTGACTTTTGTGAATTCAACAGTAAATTAATTTTTTTTATTGATTAAATTTTTTTGTTGTTATTTAAAGCATTTTAAATTCATGTAATTTATTTCATTATAAATAAAACAATGATTTTTTTTATTTCTTCTTGTATTTTTGCTTCTTTTTCACAATATAACATAATGTAAATCACAACTTTTTTGCTGCTTGATTCTGATTTTTTAAATTACTTTCTCACTTCTTATCAAAATTACATCATCTCAGCTTTTATTGTTGTTAATATTCAAAAATTTGTTAATTTTTAGCAATTTTATTCTTTACTTGTTTCATGCAAGCTTTCAGTAAAATTATTTTAATTACTCTACAAGATATCTGCTGATGTGACATGATAGCATCACAAAGTTTTGAAATTAATTTATTAAAGAAACATTGACTTTAAAATTTATTCTTCTGATATAATGAGATAAAAAGTTTCATTTTATTTCATTTATTAATATAGATATGTTCAAAATCAATAATTAAATATGTAGAATATTGATATAATTTCAGTTATTTTTTATTAATTAGCATGTTGCAGTTCTTCAGCATTTCAATTTAACTTAAAAAAAATAATTTAAATTAAGTTTACATATAATTATTCAAATTAACTGATTTTTGTTCAAAAAATTAAATTAATTAAATATTATTCTGTAATCTTGCTGCTGCATATTGAATCTTATTCTTCTTCATAATATATATATTGAATTTGTTATTAAGATAATTCTTCATCAAATATATTCATTGTCAGTATTTCTTACAATTCTTGCTATAATATAACTCATATTCAGAAAACTTCTTTTTCTCACTGCAATGTGTTACTATTAAAGTATTAATCAATTGGTTAAATTGCTCTTGATTAAATAAACTTATAATAATAAATTTAAATGTTGAACTCACTGATTCAGAATCATTCAGTTCAGAAATATCTTTTAGAACAATAAATTTTTTTTGTAATTCTTGTATATAATCAAGATTTTTTTCAGATTAAGCTGTTGTTCTAAATAATTGTTTTTTCTTTCACATATTTCTTTCAGATAGCAACAGCATGACTTCAAACTAGCTGTATCAAGATAAATAATCAGAACTGTAATAATAAATTTACAATTAATTATCTTGACTATTTTAAATGATTATTCACATAGTAATAAAGAAGTAAACAAGTTCAGAACTTCAGATAGAAGATAAGAAGCAGCTTTATAATAATTATATAGTAGAGAAGAAGTATCAATCTATAGTTCAAGTTGTATTAAACTAATCACTTGCTCTTTTCAAAAAGCAAGATAATATATTCTTTATAATATACATGCAGGTGAAAGTCAATATAGAATACATCATAAGCAAAGTATAACTTAGCTGCTAACTAGTAGTTCATGTGTTAGAAGACTTTGAATCAGTATAATAATATAATACAAAAAAATCTTAATATAACTTTAATAAATCAAAAAAAACAAAATAATTCTGAAGAGATGAATGCTTATTTTACTGATAATAATATTTGCTTTATATATCTGAAAATTATTATAATTTTTATTTTCATGATTTTAACTTAAATTAAATTTAAAAATATATTGTGATGTGAACTCTTTAACTTATTAATTAAATAATACTACTTGATTTTCAGTTCTTGCTCAAATTACTTATAATGTATTTGCAGTTTCAGCAAGTGAAAATTGAATCTAAAGTAAAAAAACTTTTCAATATTTTTTGTGATATTTGTTATTATCATTATTTATATTCAATTTTAAATATAATAAAAACAACAATGCTTTGATTTGTTAGTAATGATTTCAAGTTTAAGAAAAACTTTTACTAAAATTTAAATTTCAAACAGTAAGAATGAGCTGAAAAATAATACTTTTGAATTAACATAAAATAATAATGTAAATAATAATTTTTCAAAATTGTTTTATTATATTTCTGATAATGATATGATACTATAATTTAGTGATGATAAATTAAATACTTTTCAATAACAATATTTTCTTACATGAGAATGAAGACAAACATCACATTAATATAAAAAATAAAAATAACTAGCACAAAAATTTCTGAAGAAAAATAATGATGAATTATTTGTACAATCTGTAAAACAGTTTTAAAACTTACAAATAAAAAAAATTTTCAATCACAATTTGTTAAGTTATTAAATGTTAATAATTATGTAAAAATTAAATGCTGTACTGCATGACAATAAAAACTTATTAATTATTTAAATTATATTAATTACTGATAATATATTAAACTTGTTGCTCTTGTGTGCCACAACAGATTATAAATTAATAATAAAAAAATAATCTCACTTTGTAAAGTATATATTCTTAATTCTAACTTAAATTAAAATTATAATATTGTTTTTTATTCTAATATTACAATTTGTACTTCATAATCTATGAAAAAAAATCTTTAGTGTTATTGCTTCAAAACTTGACTGCTACTAGTAAATTACTTTTGAGTGATTGAGTCTGAATGTTTGTTCAATAATTTATTTTAACTTTACTAATATTAAATAATCAGAATTGAATTTATTTGACAAATTTTCAAATTTACAAATTTTAAATTCTGTTTTACTCATCAAATAGTTTTTGAGAACTCATTCATCTGAATTAAGTTAACAGATGAATTAGATCAGATTAAGCTTGAATTTACAAAATTTAATAATTAACTTTATTAAGAAATATAATTAAGCTGTAAATATAAATTATATAATAAATCTCATAAAGTTTTTCAGTACTGAAATCTGATGATGTGCAATGAAAATTCACATGAAAGTTAATATTAATAAAAATGTATTTAAATTCATATTGCAGAAGATGATAAACAGTAAAACTGATAAATTTAAATGAACAAGTTACTTAACAATTGTATACAAAATTAATGAGCAAATGTTTATCACTTTGTTATGATTAAATAAAGATTCAGATGCGTCACAACTGATTTTAAATACAGATAATTATAAAAAAATTATTTAAAAAAAATGCTTGAAAAGTGACAGACAGTCAGACAATATATAAATAATAAAATTAATTATTTAGTAATTCTAACTTAAGTTAGAATAAAAGAAGTGACATTGATGCTTACTGATATTTAATTTAAATATAAAAATATTTTTAAGCAACAGATTTTTTCAATTATCAAATTATGTCTAATAATTCTGATGTGCAGTATGCATTGTGATTAACTAAAATTAATATGTATTAAATAAATTTCAATAAAGATATATTTTTTCATATTGTAAGTGTATAAAAAAGAAAAAATATTAATTAGCAGATAAAGCTGTTAAGTTCAAACAGATATTTAAAAAAATAAATGTATCAGAACTTCAGTATAAATATGAAATGCTTTACAAGATAACTTGTATGTTTAAAGAACTTGAATCTTGATATATTATAAAAGGTTTTTTCAGTATGTAATCATGAATTATGATCATCAGTATTTTAATATCATATTAAATGAAAAAATGATAAATTTTTAACTAAATAAAGTGAATAGTGATCTATATTTTTTAAAAGTTTTTATTAATTTATAGAAATTCTAATTTAAGTTAAATTTGAAAAGTTAAATTTAATAATTTTTATCAATTATTCTAAGTAATGTTTAATCAAGTTGTGTCAAAATTGTAGTACAGTAATTTTTAGTGTGTTTTTCAATCTTAAATTATTATATACTGACACTGAGCTCTGACTGCTATTTTATTTTATTAAAAATAATTATATTAATAATCATTTGAAAGAAATCTTTGCAGTTTCATTTAAGTATTTTAATATACACTTATTGTTTCATCTGTTAATTTCATTGTCATGAAAGTAAATTATTTACAATATTCAAAAATTAAAATTTTTAATTTCACTAAATAATAAAAATTACATCAAAGTGTTTTTGTTGTTAATACAAAATAAATATTCTTTCACACATTTACTGTTTCAGTGATTAACATTTATTCATATTGTAAATAAAATTTGTAAATTTATTAAGTAAATATTACAGTATGTAATTTTTTGATATTATTCAGTATGAAAATATTTTCAGTTAGTAAGTAAAAAATTATGAAATTTTACATAAACAAAAATTATAACATTGTTATTTTTTAAAAAGAGTAATACAAACATAAATAATTTGTCAGAAATGATATTAACAAGTAATATAAAATTTTTAATTGTAAGTATTAAATCAGATACTTTTTTTACTACTTTAAATACTGAGACAAACATGCAAATTATAAATATAAATTTTAAAGTTGTGATAAAATTTATTAAGAGAATGTAAAGTTTTGTTGAATGTTTTAAAATTAACTTTAATATTTTTGCACTTCAAAGTTTGATATGTACATTATATTTTAAAATCTAATTTAATTTAGATTTTAAAACTGACACTGAATACAGAATGCTGTTTTAAAGAAAGTAATTATAATTGTTAAGATCTCAATTACTAGTGAGAAAATTAAAAAATATTAATTAAAATTTAATCATAATTATTGACAAGAAATACTGATTTTGTATACTCATAGTGTTGTACTTCTTTTTAAAAATATAATAAAATACTACAATAAATATAATTCAGTATATCTTTTTATTTGTTTAAATTATATTATTTAATAAGATATTAATATTGAGATATTAAAGTGTAATAAAAATCTTGTATTATGAACTTTATAAAACAATTTATTAACAATCTCTCAATACTGTTTGAATTATAAATTAATTTCAGTTGAGCTGCTGTTTCATTAATGATTTTGTGATAAATTAATTATGCAAGAGAATGTATTTAAAACTTTCTAAATGTATTTTTGTCTGAAAATTATAATTCTGAATTTATTTTAATATAAATTTACTGTATTAAAATATTAAACAAAACTGTTCAATAGCAATGAACATGTTGCTGAAAGCATTGTAAGTTTAGTTAGATTTAGAATTTCTCTTTGATTAAAGCTAATTAAGTTTAAATCAATTAATAAAATGAATATTATTATATTCTTAAGCTGCTTACAAAATATTTAAAAATATTCATTAATACTGAATAATAATTAACTCTCAATAATATATATAAAAACTTAATTTAATTTACATTTCAAAAACAGTCAGATGACAACTTTAAGCAAAATTGCATTTATCTAAAAATTAATCTAACAAAAATAACATCAGCAAACTTGATAAAAATAATTTACAAAACAAAGAAAAACAATAATGACAGTAATATTGATAAGAATGAAATTTATAACAAAAATCTAAATCAAATTGAAATTATAACTTGAACTAGTTTTCAGATTTTATTATAAGTACTGTAATTGAATTCTTTCAGAATATTAATTACAGTAGTTCAATCAGCAGAATTATTTGAATGAAAAGTTACTGAAACTGTAAATAAAACTTATATTATTAAAAAATTTAAATAAATCTCAGTCAAATTCAAACAGATTGCAAATTAAATTGTTTATATATAAAATTATTAAAAATCTAGATTAGATAGTTGCAAAATACAAATAAAAAATTAATTTAACTGATGCAGTAAATACAATTTAACTTAAGTTAAATTTTAACTTTCTTCATAAAAGAAAATTTCTTCTAAAAATAATGATAAAGATTAAATATCTACAGTAATTAATACAGTCTGACTACTACTGTATATTGATAAATTAAAATTTTGATAAAAACAGTGATGAAAACTTACTCAAATACAATCTAATTTAAGTTAGATTTTGAATATTTCTTATTGTTATTAATAAATCAAAATTCTGATGAAAACAGTGATGAAAACTCACTTAGATGCAATCTAACTTAAATTAAATTTTAGTTTTTTTGATAAAAAAAATTTCCACAGAAATAATAATAAAAATTAAATATTTACAGTAGTTAATACAGTCTGACTACTACTGTATATTGATAAACAGAGATTGTGATAAAAACAGTGATAAAAACTCACTCAGATGCAATTTAATTTAAGTTAAGTTGTGAATATTTTATACAAGCTCAACAATAATAAATATTAAAAGTTACAAGTAACAACTCAGTTCACATTTTATTAATTTTTTAATGAATTTTTTTTGATATTATGAAATTTGAATACTACTTTTTTTTCATTATAAATTGTTTTTGTCTCTCAGATTCTTCAAATTTTTTATGTATATTTTGCTGAATACAAGTAATATATTTTTCTCATTGTATAAATCATCTCAGCAATTTAACATTTCACATTTAATAAAAAGTGTTATTATATCAAATTTCTTTACATTAAAATCAATTTTATTCAATTCTTTTTCTTCTGCTTTAGCTTCTCAATTTCAGTTAAATATATTAGTTTTTTTATTTAATACTCAATCAGTTTTATCTGAGAATTTTAAGTTACTAAATCAGTTAAAAAAAATTTAATATATTTTTTATAATGATGAGCAGTCAGCTACATTTCTTAATTAATAATATATTACTTCATTCTTACAGAAATTTGATGCTTGCAATAAAACATTTTTATAAAATTTAAGTTATTAATTTATTAAAATATAAAAGCATTTCAGAAAAATAATTTTTCATACTGATGATTACTCAAAAATGTGATGTATTTATTGTAAAAATCTTTTAGAGTATTCACAAGTAAAAAATTATGAAATTAATTCAATAAAAAAACATACTAATACAATAAATGATAAAATTTCTTAATGTGCAAAAAAATACAAATTTCAAGAAAATACTTCTGCAGAATGAAAAAATCTGAAAATCTTTTTATTTTAATTTTAATCTAAATTAAAATTAAAAACTGACAATATTCATCAAAATCAGTATAAGCTTGCATTAATTTAAAAAAATATTAAAATGCAGTTTATACACTTTATAATTATATTTTAATTTTCATTTTGAATTGTTAAATATAGTACACACTTTTAACATTTTTTTTACATTATGTCTGAGAATAAATTATTAATGATTTTAAAATAACAAATTACTTAATAATAATTAATGAATTTTGCAACTGAATCAATTTTATTTATACTTCAGTGTTTTTCTGTTGACTTTAAAATTAAAATTACTTGTAATTATTAATTAAATTTAATATAACATTCATTTTTAACAGTTGTAAAGTTCTTCATTAACAATAATTGAAAGCTTTAACAGATGTTACTTGACTTTAAGTCATGTGATGAAAATTACAAGAGCATCATTTTAATGAATTAAATTCTCTCAATTTTGAAAACTTATAAGCTTCTTAATTCAGTCATGTCAATTACAATTAATAATGTCTCAAATAATAATACATTGACAAAAAAATTGATTCATGATTTGTTGAATAAAAATGTACTTTAAAATATATTAAATTTAGTATTATAACAGATTCCTGATATATATTAATATATTTTATATTTAGTACATGTTATTAATGCATTTCTGAATTTAATAAAGATTTCAGCATTCAACAATGAGATTGAGAAGAATTGAAATAATAAAAATCAAAATCTGTAAAGTCAACTAAACATTTTACAAATTTTTAAGAAGATAAGTATATTTACATACTGATTGTTATTGATGATATATTATATTTTAATTCTAATTTAAGTTAAAATCTGCTGATGATTTTGTTGCACATTTCTAGATTTAAAAGCTAATATATTATATAAATACTAGTTTACAATAATGATTGATAATTCAAAAATCATAATATAATTTATTATGAAACATACTGCTGAAAAATTTAATTCTGTTGCTGCAAAATTACAAGATACACTGAAATTCAACATTTTTAATACTAAAATATACTTTTTGATTATAAAGTGCAGTGAATAAATTTATCAAAACTTATAATGCAACAGCATGTGCACAACTTCAGCTCATTAATAAAAACTAAAAGCAGATGAAGTATTTTATTTAAATTATTTATTTTTTTTATGCATTTACTGCTAGTTTCTTTAATGTACAAAATTCAAATATACATATAGTGTTTACAATATACAACATCTTGTTTAATTATATTAATGCTTCACAATGATGACTTGTTTCAAAAATTATATAATGAAAATATAAATTGAAAAATTATCTTACTGCAGTATATAATAAATTGTAAAATTATTATACAAAAACATACAACAAATATAATTATCTCTATATTATAAGAACAATTCTTAATTCAAATATAAAACTTTATGAATTTGAAAAAAAAAATTGAAAGAATGATAATGCTAACTAATATATTAAATATAAAAAAAAAATTTAAAAATTATATTTGTATTATGTACAGACAATATTCACATAATTACAAAATTAATCATCTTAATTTTAATCTTGCAAGTAAAATTTGTTTTTATAAATTATTTTGTTGACAACTTATTTAACATATAATACAAAAAAAATTTAATGTAATTTTAATGAATAGAGTTGACCAACTTTCAGATTGAATCAGACTTTAGAGGAAATCAGTTCATTCAAATAAAGTCTAGAGTCTGAAGAGGGCAAATTCTGCTTTATCTGTGAACATCTAGAGTTCAGACAGAATCTGACCTGGGCATCTGCCAAGCATCAAGACCTCTGAAACTATACTTAATGATACTTAGTGTAGGATCTCAACTGAACCTGCTGCTGCTCACCAGCAGTCTGTAGCAGCTCACCAGCAGCCTGTAGCAGCAGTTTACATGATAATAAGCAATAACTATAGGGATTTACACAATAATAAATGATAATTATAGAGGTTTAGGCCTCAAATATAGAGGGTTGAGTGATAATTTAGGTCTTATAAACTTTATATAAATTTTATAAGTCTTAGATAATTCAGATCAGATCTGTCTGACAAATCTCTAAGTCTAGAAGTTCTAGACTCTGCTCTACCTGCTGAATAGCTTTTGAAGACTTGTCTGTTCAAACTGAGTCAACAGATGAATCAGACTGAATTGAGCTTGAGTCTATAGAATTTGATGATCAACTCTATTATTGAATTAAGAAAACAAAATAACTCTGAAGAACTAGATGTTTATTTTATTAAAAATAATATTTATTTTGTACATCTAAAAATTATTATGATTTTTATTTTCACAATTCTAACTTAAGTTAAATTTAAAAATATATTGTGATATAAACTCTTTAACTTATTAATTAAATAATGCTGTTTGATTTTCAGTTTTTACTTAAATTACTTATAATGTACTTGCAGTTTCAGCAAGTGAAATTGAAGTAAAATAATTTTTTAACATTTTTTGTAATATTTATTATTATTATTATTTACATTTAATTTTAAATATAATAAAAACAACAATGCTTCAGCTTGTTAGTGATAATTTTAAGTTTAAAAAAAACTTTCACTGAAATTCAGACAGTGAAAATAAATTGAAAAATAATATTTTTAAATTAATACAAAATAATAATGTAAATAATAATTTTTAAAAATTGTCTTGTTATATTTCTGATAATAATATGATACTAAAATTCAGTGATAATAAATTAAATGTTTTTTAACAATAATATTTTTTCACATAAAAATAAAAATAAACCTCACATTAACATCAGAAATGAAGATAATTAGTACAAAAATTTCTGAAGAAAAATAATAATAAATTATTTGTGCAATCTGTAAAACAGTTTCAAAACTTATAAGTAGAAGAAATTTCTTAATCATGATTTATTAAATTATTAAATATTAATAATTATGTAAAAATTAAACACTATACTGTATGACAATAAAAACTTGTTAATTATTTAAATTATATTAATTACTAATAATATATTAAACTTGTTACTCTTGTGTGATAAAACAGATTATAGATTAATAATAAAAAAATAATTTCAATTTGTAAAGTATATATTCTTGATTTTAATTTAGATTACAATTATGATATTGCTTTTTATTCTAATATCACAATCTTTACTTTAAAATTTATGAAAAAAAATTTTAGTGTTATTGCTTCAAAGCCTGACTGCTACTAAGCTTGACTGCTACTAGTAGATTATTTTTAAATAATCAAATCTGAACATCTGTTCAATAATCTGCTTTGATTTTAGTAGTATTAAATAATTAGAATTGAATTTGCTTGACAAATCTTCAAATTTACAAGTTCTAGATTCTACTTTATCTGTTAGATAGCTTTTGAGAACTCATCTATTCAAACTGAGTCAATAGATAGATTAGACTGAATTGAGTATAAATCTATAAAGTTTGATAATCAACTTTATAGAATACTAGTGATTTCAATATTATTTAAAAATCTAATTTAATTAATGAGATATTGGGATTTAAACATAGAGGATTGAGCTTGAATTTGCCATTGTCAGAAGGTAAAAGTCACTAAATGATCATGAATGTTAATGTTATCTGAAATATAACATTTGTACAGTTGAACTCAACAAAAATTAGAGCTGTACAAATCTTAGTAAAAGACAGATGACTGTATCAACTCTAAAAGTAAAATATTTTTAGCTTTTTTTTAAAAAAAATAAAGATTTTGAATATTAATAGATTATAGATTAGATACTACAAAGCATAATAAAAACTTAAAAATTTTAAAATATCTTCTGAAGTGTATTGTAATGTTATATATACAATAAATATGATTTTATAAGAAAAATAAGAATATTTTATTCATTTTTATATACATCAAATTTTGACTATGTAATTTATATATTACTTCTTATTGTTATTAAGAATCTAAAAGCAAAATTTAAATATTTTAAGTATTAAGTTGAGAATACAATGTACTGTTATTATTAATATAAATTTATTTTTTTATATAAATTTATATAATGTAATTCAGATTACAAATATTGTTATGTTCATAATTAATAAAGATATAAATATGAGATTTTAATATAATATAGTTTTATATATTATAAACTATTTATAAAATTTCTGAATTAAAAATTTAAAAATTGATTGAATAATAATAATTTTTATATTAAAAAATTAATAAAAAAATATAAAAATCAATAAAAATAAAATAATCAATATTTTAATTAAATGATAATTTACATAATAATTTAATATATTTATTTTATATAAAAGTAAAAATTTTAAAGAAATATTTAAAATTGAAATAAATATTAAATATTATATTTATTATTAATGTATACAAATTCTGAATTTGATTTTTATTATTTTTATTATTTTTAAAATATATCAAATAGTAAATAATAAATGTATTAAAATATAAAATTGTAAGACCCCAGCTGTAAGCTCCACAAAAGCTAACACTGTCTCTTTTCTCAAATGTAACTAGTCTTAATTTGGTTAGCTTTAGTGAGCATAACACACATACAAATAACACACTGATTTTTCTCTTCATTGAGAGAATCAGTGGTAATCTCTCTGTTGTCTAAGAACTATATTCTTTGCTTATTGATTCTCTTATTGATTAAGTGAATAGTAGCTATTTCACATCTACTTATATATCAATTGAATAGACCTCTTTACTCTATTCTTATAAAAATATAATATCATTAACATCAAAATTGAATTTTTTATTGAATTTTATTTATATTTTTAAGTAAATATATCTAATTATTTATATTTGAAAGGATTTTTAATATTTTTGATATAAATTTTGAATTTATTTTATTTATTTATTTATTAATAATATATTAAAATTTTATAGAAAAAATACATAAAATTGAACTATTAATACAAAAATAATAAAAGATAAATTTATATATAAAAATATAATTATATTAAAAAAAATTATAATACATAAGTTTGTGAGTTCAGTGAATTAGCTTTTGTGATATTTAAATTTTGATGTTCAATTTTGAATCACAAAGATCTAAAAAATATAAATTACATATATAAATTATATTTATATATATAATTAATGACTTACTGTAAGTTTTTTATATTTTAATTTATAATTACTTATATTCATTACAAGTATATTTTTAATTATTCAACTTTTCTAAAAATTTTCAAATTTTTAAAAATCATATTACTAATATTGAATTGCATTAATTCATATTTTTTATTATAGTATAGTACTTAGATATTGAAAACTTATTACAGTAATTTTATTTCTTGTTTTTGAGTATTATATAATTTTGAAGTTTTTAACTTAATTCTGAAACTTGAAAAAGTCAATTGAGTAAAAAGTTAATAAGAATTTGTACATTATAAATTAATAATCATTTTCTAATAAATTATTCATAATTATTTTAATAATTAATTATATTTACAGTCAACTATAAATGTAAATTAAACTTTAGAGAAAGAAACATAAAAAAATATTTACTTTTAAATTTTTTAATTTATTTAAGTACTTGTTTATCAAGACTTAATAACTGAATTAATAATTAAATTGTTATTTTCAGATGAAAATGTATAATAAATATAATGATTAAACAATGTAAAAAATAAATTTATTATTCTGAAGCTGAAAATAATAATTCATCATATTAGTTTATATTTAATGTATAAATTTTTGATATTAGTTCTAAAAAAATTTTAATATATTAAAAGATAAAGTTTTAGCTTCAATCTGATTTTTTTTTCTTTCTTAATTTTTTTATATTCAGAATTTCAGATTGTTTAGAAATTTTATAATAAGTAAATTTACTTGTTTTTATCTTTTAAAAAGCAAATTAAAAACTTTTCATATTAATCAAATTTTAATTTTTACAGAAACTAATTTTGTCAATAAAATTTATGTTAAAATGTAAGCAAATAATAAAGATTTGCTTTTTGAAATTTTTATTAAATTGTAGTAATTTAATATTTTAATATTTTAAAATAATATTATATTTTTCTGATTTCTGAGACCCACATCTTATTAATTCTCTTTTTACTAATATGACACTAATAAATTTTATTTTAGACTTCAAAAAGTATCTCATATTAAATATCACTTAAATACATATACTTAATACAATTATTAATATTATCTCAAACTTATATTTTCTATAAGAATAAAATAAAGAGATTTATTTAGTTGATATATAAGCAGATGTGAAATAGCTATTATTCACTTAATCAATAAGAGAATCAATAAGCAAAGAATATAGTTGTTAGACAAAAGAGATTGCCACTGATTTTCTCAATGAAAAGAGAGTTCAGTGTGTGATTTATATGTGTGTTATGCTTGCTAAAGCTAATTAATTTAAGACTAGTTACATTTGAGTCTTGAGAAAAGAAGCAGTGTTAGCTTTCATGAAGCTTACAGCTGAAGTCTTACATTTTCAGTATGAATTTATTATTTTAAAATATTATCAGCTGAAATAATATTTCACATTATATCACTTGAAATTACTGAAAAAGTTTAACAAAAAGCAAAAAAAATAATTCATTAAATATTAGAGTAATTAAGTTTGCAATTAAAAAAGTGAGTTTCATGAAAATCAAATATTTATTATCAGTTATTTAAAGAATTGTTTGAATTCAAAAATACTAAAAAAGGTTTTTGATGAATTGAGTGATATTTTAAATATATATTTTTTGATTATCTTAATAACTGAAGTATTATTTTACAGTTTTCATAAGTATTATAATTATTTCAAGCTCAATATTGATTTTTCAATTTATTACTTTACTTTATTTGAATTTAATTAATTTACAAAAGATTTGCTCAGAAAAACTTTTTAATTATAATTAAATTTTGAAATATATTACAGTTTTTAATGCAAATAAATTTACAAATATTTTAATATATTTTTTATTTATTCAGATAATGATGAAAGACATTATTATTTAATCAAAATACTTTAAACAATCTTTTTATAATTTTTAAAATTTTGATACTGAGAAGAAGTAGTATTTTTTGTTAATAAAATTTTTTATTATATATATTATTTTTTATACACATAATAAATATCTAGAATGTTAGAAAAAATCAAAAATCAAAAATATAAATAATTTCAGTTAATTATACAAAAATTTAGTAATGATATTATATTATTTTAATAATAATAAAAAAAAATAAATAATTTAAATTCACTTCTGATTAATTACTTCATCAATAGAATTTTTAATTACAGTATATTAATATTAATTCAGAACAGTAATGATAAAAATAATAATAATGAAAAAAATTATCAATTAAAAAATATTGTGAATTTACTCAACAATTTACTTAATTTCAATGATAACAATATCAAGACTCAATCAGAATCAGAAACTATTGAATATAATTTTATTTATATTTAATAATTTAATCTGATAAAACAAAAATAATTATTGCTGATTAAGTATATAGTTGACAAACTAGAAATTTGTAAAAAAAAGTAAAATAATCAACTTTCACTGAGTAATGATTAAAAAAATATTTTGAATAAAAAAATTAATAAAATTATTTAAAGTGTTCAAGAAACTTCACAGCACAAAATTCAAAAAAATTAATATTAATATAAAAAAACAGTAAAGACATTGATATTAAAACACAGCAGATTTTTAATTATATTTTTTAATTAATTAAAAATTTTAATTTATACTGTGAGAAATTTAATGTTAATAAAAAATATATGTAAATTATTTTTAAATGAGTCAAAACTTTTTTGTTATATTACTAAGTAGCTCAAGTTAATATTATAATAAATATTAAGATTAATACTTGAAATTGAATAAAAAATACACATTACTCTACAAGCTAAAATTCTTATTCACAATTTCACAATATAAGTTTTGATAAAACTGTTGAAATGCTTATTTAAATTTACATAGTATTAATTTTTTTTTGACAATATAATTATATTTTTGAATTTACTGTAATAATTATTTTTCTGATTGTTGTCTATAGCTCATATTTTGATTATTATCATTACTTTTAAGAGAAACTTCATCTCTACTTTGTTAATAATTTATTTTAAATTGAAAATAATTAAATATATTAAACTTACTGTATTAATGAAAATATTTTTATTGTTGCTTTAGCGAATTGTAATAAATCAAATTTATACAAAAAATCAGAAAACATTATATATATTATTTTTATTATATCTTATTATATATTATAAAATATATTCTTATCAAGTCAACTGAGTTAAAAAAAATTAACAAACACAGTAAAAATTTTATTTTAAAACAATAATAATAAATTTTTTAAAATTTATTAAAAATTTTATTTTCTGATGAAGCTGCAAACTTTAAGTCATTTGAGTAAACAATTAGAATTTTAGTAAAGTTATTAAAGAATTTGAATTTTTAAATAAAATGAATAAAATTAAAAACATTGTATAAAAATTTTTATCTTTTTTCATTAATACAAACTAATAAATTATAAACTGTGAACAAGTCTGAAAATTACTCAAATCTGAATCATTCTTAAATCATACAATTCTGATCTGATCTCACATACTCAACTACTTGATCAAATCAGAATGAAACAAGTTGATATAAAAGTCTTGTTTCATTTTATTCATAGAAACTTGTTATAAAAAATGAATACTTTTAATTCTACATTATAGCAGCTGCTAATTATCTTTTTAAATGCTGTACAGACTTCTAGAGCTTTATAAAACTTCTACAGCTTTTATTCTTCAGCTTTTACAGCTTCTACAGCTTCAGGTCATCATCACCCCCTACTACTTCTACACACACAATTCTACACATAAGAACTAGCTGCCAGCAGCTGCCTACAAGCTCTGCTAGCTAGTTAGAAGCTTGTTTGATTGATTTGACATGCTATTACACATTGAATCATCACAAATCACATACAGAAAATCCCCCTCATTGATTTTTTCATACAGCAATTCTATTCTCTATAATTCACTTCAGAGCATGACAGAAAGCTTTTACTACATGCTACAGTCAATTATCTATCTTCTGAACTCTTATACTAGCTGTTAGAAACATTCATTGTTGAATAATTTACATGTTAGCTGCTGGCATTGACTGCTGTAGCTCACATGCAACATTGTTGAATTCAGACAAACTAATTTTTTAAGATTAGTGATTCTTCAGTTTCATAATCTTGACAGACTCACTTGTTAATCAGCTCAACTTGTGTTTGAATTGAATTTGAACAAGTCAATCAATCAGAGTGTTCAAACTCATACAATCTGAAATCTTGACTTCTACTACTCAGCTTGACTTGAGATCATTCACAGTCTAATAAACTATTAAGTATAAATTGTATTTTTTCAATTTAATATTTCATTTTATTATTAATGAAAATTATAATATTTATCATTCTAAGTTAATATTAACTTGTACTGAAAAATGATTTATTTTTTTAAATTTATATAAATTATTTTATTAATATTTTTTCTGAATGAAATAAAAAATTTTTATAATTATATTTATGTAATATACAACAAGAATTGAAATCTCAATCTCAGCAAAAGATTTTGTAATTTTTTTATTTTCAAAAGTTTTTGCAAAATAGTAATTTCTAATAAAATATATAAAAATTTTATTTATCTGAATATTTGTTAGTCTTTTAAAAAATAATATTATTAATTTTCTTGTGGCAGCAGTTATAATACTAATATTTCTAAAAAATATATATAATATATTATACATTGAATACTTTTGTGAACAATATATCAATTAAAAACAATATTTTCTCAAAATATGCAAACAATATTATATTTATATTTAATTTCATCAAACAATTTAAATACTGCAAACTTTATTTCTAATTTACAAAAATATTATCAAAATATTTATTTAATTTTAAAATTTCTAACAATAAAAATTGTGAAATAAATATCAAATGATGAAATATATTAAAATTTTTTATTGTGAATAAATATTTATTCAGTTTTTTATTTTTTATATATTAATTAATTTAAAATAAAAATTATATAAACTAAAAAATTGCTATTTTATTTTGATGATAATTTGCATAATTTTTTGTATTACACTTATATTAAAAGTGATTATTGGTATTATATGCTTATTACTTGTATTGATCATATTTTGAAGCTTGTGAATATCTCATCAATTTTTAGATACTTAATGAAATTATTTGAAATGCAATAAATAAGCAAAAAAGATGTTTAATAATTTTTAGTTAAATTTTTACTATTTTATAACTGATTTATATATTTTGTGTCAATTAAAATTTAATAGCTAAGTGATTTTGCTTCTCAACTATACAGTTTGAAAAAAATTGAATAATCACTGATGGTGAGAATGAAGTTTCCAACACAGCACATGCTCCAATGTAAGTATGATGCTCTCACAGGGACCATACACAGTTGCGGGAAATCATGAGTTCAGGAAACCATTGGCATATTGTTGTTCCACAGTATCAATTTCCACCAATCATAAGTTACTAACTATGTATTGAGATGCAAACAATGCAAACTGATGCTAACCAAATCGGATGAACGCCTCCAACCAACAGGTGTTTTTGTTTGGCTGACCTTTAGTGGTAAAATTTGGATCTACTCATGTCACAGCTCTGTAACGCCAAGGACTCTCTGCTCTGATTGGCTGGAGCTTTTTTTAATTTAGTAAGCAAGATAAACACACTGCCTGAAGCTCAAGTCCTCAACATAGTAGCTGGCATAAGGTCTCAATATACGGAGTAGAATCTAACATTTTAAAATTGAACATAGTTATTGATGAAATTATTGAGGATTAACAGGGCAATTTATATGGTGAATCCTATGTTTAATTCCAAATAAATCAAGTCTATCCCATTTCTTTTGCTTGTAAACTGTTCACTGGTGCTGGTGCTGGTGGTGCTGCAGGCTTCATGAGGTAGTTTTGGATCTAGGCAGTAGATGCTTGTGGCAGCAAAGGATTTGGTAGCTGGCAAAGTCTTTATTCCTAGTCAAATATAGTCATAATCAGCTTATATTCAAGTCATTGGGTCTAGACAAGTTTCTTCTCTCACAAGACTTCTATATGGTCTGCCGGCGCGTCAAGGATGCTATTCTTCTCAGAATTGAGTATAAAACATGTAGAGAAAGAGATAGATCATTATTAGACTTGACCAACGAACCCGCCAAACCCTTGGCCGGCCCGACCCGACCCTGCCCGAAACCCGTTTAGGACGGGCAAAGCTCCCTAGATTTGGCCGCTGGGACGGGTAGGGTTTGGTGCCTGGAGCCCGGAAACCCGCCGGGTAAACCCGACCCTGATTATATAAGGCTTAGCGGGTCAATTTAGGCTTTGTAGGGTCTGTATAGGCCTAAAATTATCGCTCAACCCCCTATATTTAGGGCCTAGACCCCTATAACTAGGGCCTATCCCTTATAATTATCGCTTATTATCGCGTAAACTGCTGCTACAGGCCACAACAGGCTGCTTACAGGCCGCTACAGGCTGCAACGGGCAGCAGCAGGCCTGGGGGAGACCCTACACTAGGTGCTATTAAGTATAGCTCCAGGGGGCTTGGCGCTTTGCTGCGCTTGGCGGGTTCCACGGGTAAACCCGTGCCCGAACCCGCTGGCCCATGGGGCGGGCAGGGCCTGGAGCTTTAGGCCCTAAGGGCTCTAGCGGCCGGCCAGCACCCCCCACGGGTCTGACCCGACCCTGAAGTTGGTCAAGTCTAATCATTATAAATCCATTTGAGAAGCTGTTGGTGTAATTTTTCTAGTTAAAGATTGACATTATGGTGAATTATTTGAGAGGAAGAGCAATAGGTTGACTGTAGGTTGAGGATTGGAATAGAAAGGAAGAAATATTCTGGCAATGCATATCAAAACATTGAGATCAGACTAAACCATTAGTTAAAGTGATATTATTGGTCAAATATTTTTTTAAGTTATCTTGCTCTTTGATTGGCTTGGATTACAAGCCAAAATCTAATTTTATTGGCTGATTGATTTTATTAAATTACAAATGAGTTTCAATACTGCCAAGAGATTTAGCGCCTTGGGGTCGGCCAAGCAAGAGAATCCCCAACGTCTTGCGGTCAGCTCGTCAGTTCAAGAACTCTTCTCAGCAGCATCAAAGCCAACAGGAACCAATATATCCATTGCTCAGCTGTACTATCAAGTTCTCTTTGGGTGGCTCTTATATCTTGTCCTGTTTGTCGCTGTCTGTCAAATCCTTTTGTAGTCATGAGTACAGATGTGGTTACGTTGAAAAATGAAGTGAAGGAATACAAGCTCCAGGTAAAAAGCCTTCTTCCCTTATGCACATTATTCACTGTGAAGCTAACTTGTTCAATTTAGCTTGAGTCTGTTCAATCAAGCTTGCAGGTAGACCCAGACAACACGGAGCTTCAAACCCTGAAGACTGAGCTTGAAGAACTTATATCCCTCACTGAACAATCCATCGCCGAACTACTACCATCCCCTGCTCCTGCGCAACCGGCCAAACCATCCTCGCCTCCGGTAAAGGAAAAATGGTCGAAAGAGAACCATCCGGCATACCAAGCCGGTTATCGCAAACCCACCGCTGAACCTGCTCCAGCCGAGGAGCCGCAATCCCCCACAGTTTCATTTTCCGTTAACGACAACGTTCTCGCCCGATGGGTATCTGGAGATAATGCTTTTTACCCAGCTCGAATCACTTCCATCACTGGCTCGTCCACAAATCCGATCTACATTGTCTCCTTTAAGTCATACTCGACAATCGAGACTCTAACCGCAAAAGACATTAAACCTATTTCTCATAGTGACTCTCGGAAGCGCAAGGCTGATGGGATACCAGGAACTCCATCCCCGCAGTCCCTGCCGGTGAACTCCAGCGTGATATCTGCTGCTGCTGATATCAACCCTGCTCTAGCCAGCAAGGCGCGAACTGAAAACGCCAAACCTGCCGTTGGGTCGCGCCCCGCCAAAATGCCTAGAAAGGTTAAGGCTAACAGGGACTTGGAGGCAGGGAAAGCGAAGTGGCAGGATTTCGCCAGTAAGGGGAAACTCGGCAAAGGCGGGAAGAAAGAGAGCATGTTTCGTACCCCAGATGGGGTCAATGCACGAGGTAAGTTTCGTTTCGTAACACGCAATATTCTCTACTGGATTTGATAACTGATTTGTGATATTTTGCTTAGTTGGTTTTACTGGATCCGGCCAGCAGATGCGCAAAGATCCAACGAGGAGTCGGCACGTATACCAGCAGGAGGAAGATACCTACTAGACGCCGTTGGCTTCCACTCCCTCCCGTCTCAAATTCTCCTTAAATGACTGCAAAACATTCTTGAAATTGCCTTTCTCTACATTTATCACGAGGCGAAGAAACATCCATGGATCTCCTTATTTTCCTGGACCTGCCGCTAACGTCATTGAGTGGTTGGTGTAGGACCAGTCATGATAATACCTTCCAAGGCCACGTCTTCCTGGAGTTTAGTTGTCGCTGGCGTTACCTTGGGCGTCATTTTACTGAAGCATTTTCAAAGGTGGAAAAATCAGTATGAGTATTTTGCTGTCCCCTGTTGATAAATTTCTTCCAAATTCTCATAATTCTTTTGTGCATCAGGAATCTAATTTAAAATAGTGCACTGACAGTCTTATTATTGTTCTCCACAAGAGGTTTGTTTCCTTGTTTTTTGACCCCAGCAATCTTCAGTGTTGTCATGGAGCTTTTATACTTCTACAGAGTAACACTTCGTCGAATCGCTCTAATAATTGATGACCTTTCCAAGCTGTCTGCATCACGACCAGCACTGTATAGGATTAATCCTATGATGGATTTTGCAAAGAGAATAAAATTTCGTCTGCTGTCATACTCTTTCTGCTTGTCAGATACCATGAAGCCACCATCTTCACCATCAGGAATTCATAAAGCCTGTGATGGAGGAGGTGTATAATTATTCATTGCTAGATCATTTTGAGTGGGGTCTCATCAACTATTGCAGACTTGAATGATACAAATAGCTGATTGTAAAGGGGAGTTCAGACAAAGATGAATGATGTTCAAATGGCTGTCAACTTGTGGGATGGAGATGAACTGGTTGTAGAAAATACACCATTATGTTTACTGGATGAGATGAGAGTAATGCCTTACTCTCACTTTGCTTTCACTTCACATGTGATAGTCATGCAGGCTGATGAAAGTGAGATCAAAAGTGTTCATTATGATGACAAGTCAGATTCATCATTCACAGATCAGACACAACAGATGAATGTTCTTGCAGAAACTCATGAGTCACTGACAGAAAGTCCACAGATGACATCACAGATGCAGTGATGCTATCATGACAATTGTCATATGTCTGATTGCAGACTTCACATTGTCACTTCAGTGGAGACTCTGAATCACACAGGACTCACAGTGTTCTGATCAAGCACATCTATCTACTATCATGTGATATTCAGGAACACATCTAATCTGATAAGAAATTGTGACTCACTCAATCATAATGTCAACTGTTGTCTTTCTCAATTCATCTGCTACACATCAACTGACATCTCTATTTCACAAAAACTGCACATCTTCCTTAAACAAACATTCAATCAACTATAGCCTTCAGAAACTCCACAGAATCACAGATATCAATATTCTGTCTTATGGTATCACTATCTATGCCTGTCTTGCACAGCTGTGGCCACTCTCAACAAATACAACTGTCAAGACTTTTTTCACCACTTCTTTGCATGACATTTCATATGAAATTATAGTGACTCAGACCTGCAAACCCTGATCTTTCACTTTGACAGAAATGAGATAGATCTTTATAGATCTGAGATCATTTAAGAAGTTTCTAGTAAAATATGTCAGAAATGCTCAAGTTGCTTCTTTACTATTTTAGTATTTATGCACTTGCAACACTTGTACTTTCACTTTATATGCTTCTTTCTCTGTCTCTTGTTTGTTGTCATTTATTCTACTGAGTTCTGACCCACCACATATCAGATCCTTCTGATGATATCTCAAAGTTCATCATCTACATTTAGTCATGATCTAATCCTCATCAAATCAGTGGCACTCTTCTCTGAAAGTTTCAATCAGCCAATTGTCAGTTCAAAGCTGAGACTTCACAAAACAAAAAACAAGACTCAAGTGAGTAATCATCATCTCACGGACTGCTGTGGTGACAGACAGATGCTGACAGGCTGACAGCTATCTTTACTCTTTAGTAAAGTCATGTCTGTCTGACATATACTGTCAATCTTTTCATCAAGATACTTCAAGTCTGCATTTTCTTCACTATATACTTTCTCTCATGATGTCTTTTTTTTATTCAGAATTATCATAATTATACATACAGTGATAATTGCTGTATCATAATATGAATAAAGTGTGATTCTTTCTGAACAATACTGTACAAACACACTGTGTTCAATCTTATCAAACATCTGAAACACACTGAACTTGGGAAAGAACTGTATCAGAATCTTTTATCTGAACTCACTTTATACTGTGATATGTACTGCTCTCTATCATTTTTCAACAAAACTGATTCTTAATAAAGCACTATCATAATTTATGTGTATATTCTACAGTTTGAATGATTATAAGAATAGAGTAAAGAGATCTATCTAGTTGATATATAAGTAGACATGAAATAGCTACTATTTAGTATTCACTTAATCAATAAGAGAATCAATAAGCAAAGAATATAGTTGTTAGACAAAAGAGATTGCTACTGATTCTCTTCATGAAGAGGGAAATCAGTGTGTTATTTATATGTGTGTTATGCTCGTTTTTGTAGAAAGTGATAAAGTATTAAGCTTCACATAACAATTGTCAGACATATGATCAAAACTTTAATTTATCATTGTCATTTGCTAATGATCTCTCCCAGACAGCAGCCATCCTAATTCCTAAATAACCTAAGCCCGCCTTCCTCGATATCTTCCTCATCACTTCCCACTCCGTTCTCCCCTTCATCTTCATCATCTTCCCCAAGCACCTTCCTCGCACTCCTTCCCAGCAACGACGCAAAAAATTCCTCTCTCACTCTGTTCCCCCATGACCCTCTCTCCTCCGGAGCCATGAAATTCTGCAACTTTTCATGAACATTGTACCTCATCTTCCGGCCCTTGGACGCCTTTGTATCCACTGCGCGCTTGATTTTAACCTTGCGCATGCCCGTTGTAGGGTGGATGGACAGGCTCGTCAGGCGGGATTGGAGCTGGGAGTCAAAAGTCGTAGCAGCGCCGGCGGCGGCTGAGGACATTCGTTGTTCAACGAGGTCGCGGAGCAGGGATTGGTAGAATGTAGTGTCGTCGTAGACGAGCTTTGACGGTGGTTGGGCTGCGGAAGGTTTGGCATCGTGTGGATGGGGGATGGTTGTTGTCGAAGAAGAAGTTTCGGTGGTGGCGAGGTGGGCGTCTAGAACGGCGGTGATGGTTTGTTGATCGGATTTGTTGGCGAGGAGTTTGCTCTGGTTGGATGGGAGAGCGGCGCGGATACCGCGGGCTTTGAGGGACCATTTGTCAAGGATGGCGCGGCGGTGCGGGAGGGATTGGGACTCCAAGGCTTGCATCTGGCTCCAAATGTCGGAGGATGGGGTGCTTGCGGTGATGGGTGTTCGTTTGCGCTTTTTGGAGGAAGGAGAGGTGGCTTTGGAACGGGAATCAGCGAGGGCGTGTCGTAGGTCGTCGAGAGCCGTCCATAGCGCAAGTGCGGCGGCTTCGGCGGAGTTGATTAATTCCTCCTGGGTGGAAGCGTCGTCCTCGTCGGGGTTTGGTTGCAGGTCGTTTAGCGAGGTGAGACCCTTTTGTAGCTTTATCCGGGAGTTTAGGAGTGCGTCGAAGGCTCGTCGTTGGCGTTTGACTGCGGCGCCCTTCGCGGCGTCGGCCTTGGTGGCTTGAGATATAGATGTGGCAACGGCTTTGTGATCGGATGCCATTAGACGACGCAGCTCGTCCTGATAGTCAGTGACATCCTTTCTTTCGTGGGAAGGATGTGCTTTTTCGTGCTCTTCGTCTTCATCGAGCTCTTCACTCTCTGTATCCTCCTCTTCATCTGTATCTCCGCTTCGTTCACTTTCATCGACACCGTTCACATCCTCAATTTCATACCCTTCCTCTTGCTCCTCTTCTTCTTCTTCTTCCTCCTCCGCATCGCCCTCAATCTCATTTTCTAGCCCAAACTGATCCTCCTCATCTGTCATTCCGGAGTCCTCCTCATTACCCACCGACGCGAATGGATCGTGCTCACTGCCATCTGCTTCTAAAACATCTCTGCTGACTCGAGAGCCCGCGTATTCACGCCCAAGCTCAACCGCTAACGGTTTGCGAAGTTTGCTTTTGCTAAATCCATCGTGAACTGTTAATAGTCGATCTCCACGCATTCAAAAGAAATAAAGGCATACCCAACGACTTCATAGTGCTCGCGGCCAGAAATCCCAACATCTCTTCCATCTGCAGACAATTCATCGTCATCGCTGGTTTGTGCGTGATTGCTCTGATCTTCGGGATCGAAATCTGCCGTTGGCATTAGCTTTTGAGCTCTGCGATGCGTTGAAGATTTGCAATTTAATATGTATGTATGTACCTTTTGGTGTTGGATCTTCGAGCTCAGCAATTTGCTCAGCTAGAGATTTGGTTTTGCTTTTGATTCCTGCCATCGTTACGGGAATAATCGAGGTGCAACCGCTCTGTCGCTTCTCGCGAATTTTTTTTTAAGAGTTGGCTGTGGATGAAGTTACTAACTCTATCGATAACCGCTACTTAACTAGTTCACTAGTATCCAACGCATCTAACAAACTCACGTCGTAATACTATCGTGATTGAGGATAAGATACCACAACATGGATTCAAATACTCTCTGATTTGAAAACAGCATGCGGCGGAGCTATTTTTCTACTCTCCGGCAACTACAACATGACAACCCATTGGTGAGTTGCACGGAATCACTTTTTACTTCTTCGCTTCTTCTCTTTTGACACAATCTTAAGGGTTTACCACGCTCAGGCACGCCGCCATCTTTCCCTCGACGCCGTGGCTTGCCTGAGAAACGCAAGATTCGCGATGTAGACAAAGTCATAGCGGTCTCGTCTGCGAAGGGTGGGGTGGGCAAATCGACCATTGCTGGTAGAGTCCGTTTGCTACAGCTTTTTTTCGACACCTCATCACCAAGATTGCGCAATGCGAACTGGATGCTGATATATGTTTGTCTTCAAAGTGAACATTGCATTGGCACTGGCCAGGCGTGGGATTCGCACCGGCATTCTCGATACAGATATCTTCGGCCCTTCCATCCCTACATTGTTGAATCTATCCGGAGAACCTCGACTCGATGACAGTACGTTTGGCCACTTTTCTCCCCTAAATATACTTCTGCAATGGACTAGAAAACAACATCCTAAACCCCTACCTTTTCCACAGAAAACTGTCTTGTCCCCCTCACAAACTACGGCCTCAAGTCCATGTCCATGGGTTACCTCCTGCCTCCACCACCGCCAGAATCAACAATCCCCATCTTCTCGGACCCTACCCTCCCTCCCCTGGACACAACCCCCATCTCCTGGCGCGGTCTCATGGTATCCAAGGCAATGAACCAGCTCCTCCACTCCGTGTCCTGGGGTGCCCTAGACGTCCTCATTCTCGACTTACCCCCCGGAACAGGCGACGTGCAACTCACCATAAACCAAGAAATCGTCGTGGACGGCGCCGTCATCGTCTCCACACCGCAAGACATCGCGTTGCGAGACGCCGTCAGAGGTTACGGCCTGTTTCAGAAGATGGATGTGCCAGTTCTGGGAATGGTGAGGAACATGTCTTTCTTCGCGTGCCCGCATTGCGGAAAGCAAACGAGGATATTTTCGCGTGGTTCAGATCATGTTGCTACTACTACTACTACTACTACTACTACCACTACTACTGACCAGAACCATGACTACGCGACTGGGGATGTCCAAGATGACGCCGGAGTTGTGGCGGCTTGTAAACGGCTGGGAATTGAGTTTTTGGGAGACGTGCCGCTGGACGCGAGGGTCTGTGAGGACGCGGATAGAGGCGTTCCGACTGTTGTGGCGGAAGAAAATGATGAGCGGAGCGTGAGGAGAAATGCGTTTTTGCGCATTGCGGAGAAGGTTGCGAGAAAGGTTGGTCTGCGATGGAAGTGATTCAAGTTCTTAACACACACAAGATAACCCTCGAAGTTTACAAGCAACCATAGCCCGGTGGGACGTGCCAGCATGCCGCGTCGAGTCCAGTCTTCGCATTCAGCATTTTTTATCCAGATTCCAGGTCGGATGTTGGATTTATCTCTTGTGCTTCCCTGGACGAAGGCAAAAAGCATCCAGCCCAAATAATTGCAGTATTAATATATGTACAACACAATATGTCGATTAAATATGTACTAAACGACACGCACAATGAATGTCGAGCCTGTAACCCGTGAATATACATATGTAGCCATTGATCCAGCGAAATCTGCCACATATTCCAACGATAAACATGCAAGTGATACGATGGCTTCCCTCCATGCAACAACCCCCAAGTCCCACAAATATATTATTAGTACGCACCTGGTATCCACCCATATGCTCCAACAGCAACAAAAGAAAGACAACTCCATCCCGACTGCACTCAAAGCCTCTTTTTACCTCTCTCCCCACCAACTCGTTCGTCCGAATAAACACTCGAATACCCACTGCCCTCCCCCGTCCCCTCAGGATTCCCATTAACTTCGGCCCGCGATCGCGATGCAGCACTCAAAATCCCACTTCCAGGAAATGGCGGAAACGGCTCCGTCTCAGATGGCTCTCTAGTTCCCGTCGAGTTAAACTCGTCGGCTAACTCCTTGCCCTTATTATACCGCCTTGATGATCGTCGCGCCTCGATGTAGCTGGGTCCGATGCGACTCTCGCTTTGGGTCGATCCAGATGGTTCTGCGGCGGTAAGGGGTACTGGACGCTCGACTTCGTATCGGTCTTGGTTGGGATCATATCGGTAATGGGGCTCAGTTGTGTTTCCGTCTGAGGTGGCAGCGCCGAGTTCCCGACGATCGAATCCGTCAAGGGCGTTTATGTAATCTGTGGCCGCGAGACTGGATTTCGTTCGGATTCGTCCCGGTTCTTGTCTGCTTGGCAGCGGAGAGATTGATTCACGCGGAGTTTCCCAGCTGAGTGAAGATGCCGATCCTTCGACTGGGGAGACAGCGGACACCACGCCTTGAGCATGTCGGATTGCTCGAGTGCTGGCTTTGTCGTCAATAGGGCGCCAGTGTCGATGATAGTGTGGGTGCCTGGGAGGCGTTCCTCGAAGAGGGCTTTTTGGTGGGACAGAGCTTGGCGGCGGACGGCGATTGCCTGTTGTCTCGGGGGTCGCAGCCACAGGCATATTTAGCTCAGTCCTTTCAGTAATAACACCATTGGCTTCTCTTGAGTCAGGATTCTGGAGAAGGGAAGAATCACTGTATCTCGAAGAGGAACGCGACGGCTCTTGAGACGATGCCTTCTCCGAAACCTCCCTCTCCGAATCATTTGACTGCCCAACGTCTGTCACCACTTGAGTCTCACTTGCCGGCCTCGGTATAGAAGCTCTGAAGGGCCCAGAATATTCGCCGGTCTCCCTAAGAGCAGCTTCATCATGTTTACTTCCAATTGAATTCCAGAAAGCCAAAGATCGACTTATTCTCGAAGGTTTTCGTATTTTTTGGATAGAGATACCACGTCTGGCTGCTGCAGAGGTTGGTGGTGGCGTTTCGCCAGGAGCCAGTTCCTCAATCCCCAAGAGAAACTCTTCCACTCGCCGTTTCAATACTTTTCGTCTCAATCTGGCGTATTTATTATCCCATTCTTGTTTTGCATTCATCCATCGCCTGATATGGCCAACCTTTGGTTCACCAATTTCGTCAGGAGAGAGTCTGAGTGCGGGGAGTTGAGACTCATCCGGTAACGGATGGATGTTTCCATGTCTGTCAATCCGTTGACGGATCATGTGGTGGTGAAACGGCGGAAGAGGATCACCGGCTTTTCCAACAGATCTGAGACCCCCCTCTTGTGGGAAATGATCCCATCGTTGTCCACCAGGAGCATCGATTTCTCTGCTGGATGATGTAGACCAATCCGGAATGTCAATACTAGCTTCCTGTGCCCGAGAAAGCACCCAGGCGCCAAACTGCGCGATTGCGCGATACATATACTTCGCCGGTTGAGTAAAGCTGAGAGTGGGAGCCACATGACAAAGGTGATCCCAAACTTGTAGTTGCACGTAAGTAGGTTCATATTTTCCAATTGTTTTCCGATCTGGATCATGACGGTCCAGGCACTTATCACTCGGAGGATAGGCAGCCGGATTAGCAGCTTTATGTGCAAAGTAAATCTGCTCGTCCCTAATCAACTCGCCACCGCCGGTGAGAATTAGCAAGGGAGGCAAACCGCCAAGAGACGGTTGTAGAATGGGCGAAACGAGCGGGTGAGACAACAATCCGTTGGTAGTATACAGATGGATCTGATCTTTCAGCTCCACAACTACTCCGTCCATTTGAATAGTAAGTAGGTGGTCTGAATGAGGGTGTCCGCGACCTGTATTTTGGAAACTAGCTGCATGATGTTCAGGAAGCGATTCGAGATGGCCCGCTTGGGTTGTCGCAGTAGCCTGACGAATGAAAAACTCCTCGATAGCTCGCTCATCAACCGAAGTAGTACTATCTGCAACGGGTGGTGAGTTTATAGCTTGGAGGATCTTGCCTGCGCATTTTGTGACCACGCCAATTTCGTCGGCATTTGGTGGTGGCCATGACATGGAAGGGCGGTGCATGAAACCATAGGTAGGCAAGTAATCTTCAGTCCCGATATCAACCATACTGGGAAATGAATGGGTCAGGTCGAGCCATGGGGATATTAATATCGCCCCAGAAGGTAGCGGCATTTTTTGGTCGCGTAGAGTTATCAGCATTCTATTCCGAAGGTTAGCTTGACCATTGGATGGGTCGAGAGTACTTACGATACTACCATTCCGCCTCCAGACGAGTCTCCAGCGACTATGATCTCTTCTGGGCTGTGGAGAGTCAAAAGGTATAGATAGGCTGCTATACAGTCTTGTAAGCCGCATGGGAACGGAAATTGCGGCGCTAGGCGATAGTTGGCTATTGATTATAAGTATTTGCAACCCATCATTCACATTAAATTAGCGATGGGTCTAGTAACTCACTATACCAACGCATTAGTCCGAAACTTGCGCACCGTGTGGAATGCAGATGGACAGCTTACCGAGCAAAAACCCTAGCCTTGAGCTTCCTCGCATGCCGCTGCAACTGATACCGATGCGTATCCACACTTCCGAAATAATAAGCTCCCCCATGCACGTACAGCATGATCCGCCTCGACCTCTTGCCCGACTTCCTGTGCTGGATATAATCACTCCTCATTTCAATCCACTCCGCTCGCAACGCTACGTCATCTCCTCTCCACTGCCACCATGTCTTCCCTCCAACTCGACCAATCCCATCAGGTCCAAGTTCTGCCGTAATCAGGTGTCCCGCAGACACGAGATGCTCAGCGGGGACCACGACGGCGGATTGTTTGACCCAGCGGGGTGACGGGACACGGCGAGCGGTAAAGGTCTGAACTTCCTCGACCGTGTGATGAGAGGAGTAGTATATAAATTTGCGAATGATTTCAATTCCCGCATGGTAGGAGAGACGGCGTGTCGGCTTGTGCTTGGGTGGCTTTCCACCAAAGTTCTATTCCAGACACTGGGGTTAGGTACGGGCTTGATGATACGTAGTAAGGGTGATTGAAAGCTTACATGGGAGCACCAAGTCTTGAAAACAGTTGGCGCAATGGCGGAAGCGACTGTGATTGTATTGAAAGGCATTGTCGCTGATCACCAATGCAACGAATCCAGAACTGCACGGTCGCAACTGTCCCTAAAAGTGGGAGACAGAGAAGCCAAAACTAAGTAAGAGAAATCATACAAACTGGTATCACAGAGTAAACCCAAGTATATACAAGCAACATGAGCCATGTAGCAGTGATTGCTCTCATCTGGCCATCTCCTCTGAAGATCGAGATTTTCATCTTGACGGGCGACGAGAGAGTGGAAGTCGAGCCAGCTAAGTTGGGATGATGTCATTGACGTTCCACGGGTCAAACCGAATTAAAGCCGGCTGCCACGCGAAGAACTGCGAGAGTGAATAGACGAGAAGCACATTCTACAAGGCAACGAGGTGTATGTTTGTGCCTGGAGAATGCGTGGGAATCTGGAGGTTTCGAGTCGAATCACTCAAGAGTTGAAGAGGAGACGAGAGGACAGGGGTTGATTCCAGCCAATCAGCGCTCATCGTTTCTTCTCAGTCTTTTTTTCTTCTTACTGGTATACATAGTAGTACTTCTCTTGACAGTTTGGAGAGGACAGGAGACATATACTATACATATATCCTATACTAATATATCATCAAGACCATACGGAGAGGATACCATAAATGGACGAACAACCCTCTCCCTCCCTATCTCCGTCCGCTCACCTGGACCTCGCCATATCCCTCGTTCTCCACACCTGGCCCGTCCTCTCTCTCGCCGTCCAATCCTCCTGGGGTGGTCCCAACTCTTCCGAAAAACGCGACTGGTTCTGTGCTGCCATTGCCGAACTCTTCACCTCCCGTCCCGACACAGACGCGACAGACCTCGAAGAAGTCCTGCTGCAAGTCATGAGCGATGAATTTGACGTTGTGGTGGATGATGAGAGTGCGGGAGATATCGCGGATCGCATCATGGAGATCAAAGGGGACATTGAAAAGGGAGAGCTGGGAGAAGTGAGTAGCATGTGGGAGCAGTGGAAGGAAAAGGAGAGGAAAGGGGTTGGGGCCGGAAATGCGAGTGTTGGCTTGTTTAAGAGGGTGGAGGTGAAAAACGAGGATCAGGACACAGACGACGATGAAGACGAGGACGATGAAGATGAAGATGAAGATGTTGAGATGGAGGATGTGCCAGTTACGAGGCCACCGCGAGAGAGAATAGAACCTGCAGTTGATGAGGATGGCTTTACGAAAGTTGTGGGAAGGAGGAAAAGGTGACATGACTTGCGAATTCGACGTTGCATCCTTTTCACTTTGGCATACACTATAACGAGGGACAGAGCATCCAGGATCTTGAGGCTACGGCGCATTGCAGGAGTTCTAAAACGTAAAAATTCCATCGATTTTAGGGCGTCTAAAACGGTCATCATACTACCTTTCATGAGGTCTCATGTGCATTCATTTTTTGAGTCTACTACTCAAGTAGATCTATGCTTCTGTGCAGAAAAGGGACAATATAATGGACCATCGTAATAAAGGAATCAGCTTAAGCAGTAGAACCAGGGGTATCGGTGATCAGCTTGGTAATCATTCCAATGGCAATAGTTTGTCCCTAACAGCCGAGACATCAGTACTCATCTAAAGCCTACTTTGCGACGCGCTGAGAGAACTACGTACCTGATCACGGAGGGTGAACCGTCCAAGTTGGTTATAATCTTCGAACCGCTCCACGCAAACAGCACCAGCTCCTCCAATCACTTCAAGCCTAGCAATGATTGTTTGTCCTTTGCTGGCAAACGGTGGAGGTTTCTTGCTCCGTCTACCAGTTTCTTTCTCAAGCTTGTGGAGAAGCGCCGCGAATGTGACTTCTTCAATAGCTGCGTGGACGTGCATGACACAGTTGAAACCAGCAGTAAGAATGTTCTTCAGATCAAGAATTCTGATCTTAGCTTCAAAGGTTGAAACACAATGAACTGGTCGCTTCGGGGAACACATAACAAATCCCGGCATAATATCTTCTTCTTCGGCTCCTCGCAGACGTGCTCGAATTTGATCACCGCAAGTAGCAGTAGCAATCTCTTCTTCAGTTTCGCCATAGAGAGCGGTGACAGTAACCTCTTCTCTGTTCGGCATCAGAACGCAGGTGGATCCCTTTTTCAAGACACCACTTTCGATTCTTCCTTCAATAACTGTTCCCATGTCCTTGTATTTGGCACTGATAGGCATCATGAAAGGGGCGTTAATCTTTCGTTCAGGCATCTTCATATTGTGGAGATAATCGAGGAGCGATGGACCATCCCACCACGGCGCTAACTCTTTGGGAACGGGTTTGTCAATCCCCACGGTCTTCTGTGCCGAGATGGGCATGAATTTCAAATCGTCCTTCTTATATCCCATAGCCTCCAAAAACTTTCCTATCTTGGTTGTACACTCTTCATACCGTGATTTGCTCCATTCAACCGTAGGATCGTCCATCTTGTTTACCGCAACGATAAGTTTTTTTACACCAGCATTCCTGGCGAGCAATGCATGCTCGCGTGTTTGACCTCCTCGCTCAAAGCCAGTCTCATATTCGCCCTTTCTAGCTGAGATAACCAGAATACCTACATCGGCTTGAGAGGCGCCGCCAATCATGTTAGGAACAAATGATTTATGACCGGGAGCATCGAGAATCGTATAATGGCGAGTCATGGGTCCTTCAGCGGTTTCACCGGAAGTTTTGAAAAACGCACGCCCAACTTCTACAGTCTTTCCTTTCGATCGTTCCTCGTTTGTCAAATCCAGTGCCCAAGAAAGATACCATGTCTCTCGTCCAGCAT
This sequence comes from Emydomyces testavorans, assembly GCA_029449355.1. NCBI lineage: Eukaryota > Fungi > Ascomycota > Eurotiomycetes > Onygenales > Nannizziopsiaceae > Emydomyces > Emydomyces testavorans. Next base: position 6,976,572 of record CP120628.1, read on the forward strand.
CTTTGGCCTCCCTTTTGTACTTTTCCATCGTTCGCTCATCGACCATGCCTGTAGCATAGAGGATACTTCCGCCCAACGTCGACTTGCCTGCGTCAACGTGGCCAATGAAAATCAGGTTCACATGCTCACGTTTCTCGCCATATATTTCTCTCAAAGTTGCTTCGTCGACATCTGCAACCTGCTCTCTAGCCACGGCATCCGCATCATAGGTAGCAGCTTTGGTTTCAGCTCGACTGGGGGAGGATCGACCAGAAGATGGGGAAGGAGATGTCTTCCCCGACCCTGGGGGTTTCTTCTCGGTCTTCTCGATAGCTTTGGCAGCGGTAACTTTAGACGCTGCTTCGACCGCTGCAGGACCGCTGGCCTTTTCTGGTGCGAGCTTAGGAGTGGAAGCGGGGGTTGTCGACGTGGAAGAAGGGGTTTTCACCTTGGGTATATCGCCGCCAATGGACAATATCTTTGCTTTGGGGGCCGGAGCAGCTGGAGCAGGGGTATCCGATGATTTCTGATTGGCAGCTGGAGGATTAGCTTTTGGCCGCTCAGCAAGGTCCTTTGGTCGCCATTGTTGCTGTTGTTGAGCGGAGCGGGGTTGTTGTTGTTGTTGTTGCTGCTGCGTCTGGTTTGCGTTCTGTCCTCCGTACTGCTGACCATAATATTGGTTGTAACCAGCTTGTTGACCATACGGCTGGTTGTATTGGCCGTAGGGTTGTTGCTGCTGATACCCACCATACCCTTGCTGTTGGTACTGACCTCCACCATATTGCATATTATATGACCCATAGCCTTGGTATGGCTGGCCGGGTTGAAACTCTGAAGCACCGGGCTGAAAGGACGTCGCACCAGGCCGAAATGAGGACGTTTGCGGGTTGAGATTCAGGCCCTGCTGGGTCTGTCTGGCCAAGTTCTCATCCTGCGCAGCGGGGTCATCCTCCCAAGAATCGAGATGGGACATCCTGAAGAAAATCAAAATCAAAAAAAAAAGGCAAGAATAAATCAACAGTAGCCGAATGAAGGACAAGCCAGGCCAGTCACTTGGTGCCTCTGACAAGCTACAGCAAAGGAATGCCCTGAAGACTGATGAGCGTCTTGTCTCTCGTCTCTCTCTGGTTGATGTCTGATCTGATGGATGGACGAGAGTTGGTGAAAAACGTGACCTCGATGGGGCTCAAAAAGGAACAAACTTTGAGAGTGGAGCCCTAGTCACGTGGAGAATTACACTCGGCTAGCCTGTTTGATACTAGCGTATCTCCGCGCCAAACACAACTAGTTTATGACGTAATGTGGCTGCGGCTATGGCACGTGCCATCTTCGCGGCTATTTGGCAATCCGCTTATTCGCTTACTATGACTAATCAGCTCGTTGGACTCTATCAGGCAACTCAACGATATCAAACATCCATCAGACACGACGTTGCTGGCTGTTGCAAAGGCAGCATCAAGTGAACCGCTGGCAAAGCTACTGATATCTGGTGGATCATGCTGTTATTGACTTGGAAATAATCCATGCGCTCCACTAACTCATGAAAGTGGTGTTGAGAGCCAAACAAAATGGCTGGATTTCTCACAATGGATAAGCTCCTTTTGACGGTGAGTTGATATCTCACAATGCATAACATACATATATACTTATTTTGACTATCTCACTTACTAAATCATGTCTACAGCTTACAGGCCAGGCTATGAATTATGCAGTCAGGTAGCCTGAGAATGCTCTTTCGGCAGAACCAGTCAGATTCTAATATAGCACAGATCAGGCATCCGCGTTACTGGGCAGTATGCTATTAATCAAGTAGCGCGGCTTATGAAAAAATCATCTGTTGGTCTAACGTACCTTTGCTTCGAGCAAATCGGACACTGACTTAGCTTGGACCAGAATATTGATGATTTTGACCGTTCAGAGCTTCAGATTCTTCAGGAGCGGCTCCAGGGAAAAATCCGAGTGAGTCATTGTTGCAAATCTTGCTATATCCATCATGCATTCCATTAATTTCTCAGATAATTTCACCTGCCATTGATATGATCGAGCTCATGTAGGTGCCAGTTTGAACTACATGAAGATTCAACCCTAACATGAATCAGTGCGGCTCGTGGTAACACATCCCTTGAATCTGCTGTATCTCTCACAAAAGGGCTGAGATGGGATATCCAGAGTCTTGGACAACGATTAGCCGATGTCGTCTCCAAAGAACAATTGAGCCGTAAAGGCGCTGCTTCAAGTGCACGGCGTGGCGAAGTTAGTGCCCAAATAAAGCTCATAATCAAGGATATTCGCCAGCTATTGGATCGGATTGAAGATGCGGTGCCGCTCATCAATCTTGCCATTACGACCTCTGGGGCAAGTCTGTCTACCACTCTCCCTGCAACCGTTTCCCCTTCCCGTCTCCTGCAAGCAAGCACGTTCTTGACTGCCGGTGATACTCAGTATTCCGTTTCCCCAGCACAGGCTGTTCAAGTTGGTCCTACTTTTATCCTTTCGGTTTATCTTCTGTTTGCAGGACACGTCCGTCCACATGATGAAGAGACTATTCGAAATACAACCTGGAAGGAAGTCATCCATAAAGCGCGATTGAAATTACGCAGAATTCCTATGGCCTTGCTTCATTCTCATCCGTCATCCTCAATTCCTTCCCAGACTTTGCTTGGCGGTGGTGACGTCAAAAGCAGTACCAAAGGGGATGAATTCGCCTATCAGATACTCATTATTGAAGATTTAGATGATGGACGAGTCCATACATTTGAATCAGAGGCAGAACAAGCCTCCCATTTCGAAGATGTCGCGCAGGCTGGCATTAGGGAAGTTATTCCTATACACCAGATTTCAAAAATATTCTATGCGGATACTGGCAAAATTCTTAATATTGGAAGTGAAGGAGAGGTCAATCACCCCGTGTTACTACTGAAACGTGACGTGAATGCAATTCCACCTCGAAAAATGATGAGCCAGGATGAAGTCGAATACGACAATGGTGATGAAGACGGGAGTGAAAGCACTCTTAGTCACAATGAACCTGACCCTGGAAACGTCATACCCACCCAACCAGCCGAATCGGGGATATCAACAGGAGACCGTTGGCGATTTCCACCAGGACTGGATTTGGAATGGGTGGCTTTAGAAGTTTACAATGAATCTGAAGACTCCGACTCCGAGCATGAACTAGACTCGCCAGAATCGTCAGCCTATCCTGAGTCTGCTGATGGTCAAATAAATTCGAAGTTATCAAGATTACATATTGACGATACAAAGCAATCCCCAGACTCTCCCTCTTGCTCAAAACAACACATGACAATCCCGCAACCTCCACCTGGCAATGGATCCCTCCATACCGTCTCCAATCCCTTATTCAGTAATATCAAAACTTCGCTATCCCTCTTAGAGATGTTGCTTCGCCTTACATCCCTCCAACAATTTCAACAACAATCCCATCTTTCTATTCCCGACGAACTCCTTAATTTCTTCCTCGAAGAGTCATCTACAACTGGTGCTGGTGGAGATGAGCATCATCGTCAGCGAGTTCGTGCCGAAGCACGACGGAAAGTTGGTTGGGATCCCTATGACGAGAGCCCTCTAAAACGACGCGGGGAAGATTACCAGTATGGGAATGGAAAAGATCGAAATTCATGGACCGGCAGCCCTGCCAGTTGGAGACCAGGTGTGGAGCCGCACAGCCCGAATGTCACTCCGCAGTCAAGAGGATATCGGACTAGTGAGGAGCGTTATAACAGTGACTCTCGAAGAATCGTATCTCGACGAGCTACAGCGTCTCCATCGCCTAGCACCAAATTTCGCGCAGAAGATAGAAAGCGTGTAGAAGTTTGGAAAAGCAAAACAGACTTCGAAGAGAGAAGTGTCCCGTAATACGTCCAGAGTCAGAGCATGGCGATGAAAGGTAGTGACGTGTCATATGCGAAGGAATTGAAGAAAACAAGAAAGGGGCCTAGTCATCTACGCATGGAATGTATACAACCGGGTTGTTGATTTTTTCGAAGCATGACGTCTAGATTGAAAGTGACCACATTTAGATATTTTATAGGAGGTATTCCTCACTATAGCCCGTATTGTTTGGATTCTGGTTTGGAGGCGTAAGTCTGTAGATTCATCCTGAATACCTAGCAGTGCATTTAGCTGTAAATGGTACGAACCACCAGAGTCATACTAAAGAATATTCACCACCAATTGTGCAGGAACAAAAAGCCATTTAGCAGAATTTCATTCAACGATAAGAGAAGACATTGGGGGGAAAACCCCCTCAAGAATAACAATATCCGCCGGCAAACTCCAAGAGGGAATATCATAAGAGAAGGAGAAACAATATGAACTGACACGCAAAAAAGTGAAAAAAAAAAAAAAAAAAAAAAAAAAAAAAAAAAGGATATACCCTTATCTACTCCCAGTCGTCCTCATCACTACTTTCCTCTACCCTTTTCGCCGCGGATGTAGGAGACTTCTCTGCGTCCTTCGGACTCCCCGGTGCCCGACTCGTCGCGCCACTAACAAGATCGTAGCTTGCATCGCTGTCCGCCTGGGATTGTTGGTCATTGGAGCGACGTTCCTTGGACGGCTTCAAGTTATCGTTAAGTGTAGACGCGGAGGATGGTAGGGAAACAGAGCTTGGTGGTTCCAATGCTTTATTGACTTTGACCTGTGGGGTGGAAGGAGACTCGGATTCGGACTCGGAATCTTCGTCCCAGGCGACCTCTTCGTCGTCATCCGCGGTCGATGCTAAGGTGGAAAGAATGTTAGTAAAATACATTGTATGTATTTTTGTGCATGTCTCGTCTGGGACGCGATTTTGTAACGAGAAGGAGAGAGCGTACCTTGCAACAGTTCTCTGCGTCTCTTCTCTTCAGATTCAATAACCATACGGAGGAAATAGTATCTTCTCCAGAAATCCGCATATTCCACCTTCTCCGGGACGACGCTCTCCATTGCTCTTCTCAACTCTGGGTACTTCTCCAGATCCGTAGATATATCATCCGTCTTCTTGTCGATCTCAAACTCTTCCTTCCATTTACTCCATTCATCACCGTCAGGATCTTTGGAAAAGCTTTCCAAATTCGAATGTACTGCATGCAGTTGTGCTTCGAACCGGGTTGTATGAATGACTCTCTTCCCATCGACATCTCTGCTCTCGAACAACACCTTACCCGACGACGCACCCTGGCCCGCCTCCTCCGGCGGGGCAATAGTCACAGCGTCGCGCAAGAAGTTCCGAATATTAGTCCCAAACCTCAGCAACGCTTCATCCGCCGCATCTTCCGCCTTCTCAATATCCTTCAGTCGCTTCGCCGCTTCTGCACGGAATCGAGAAATGAAGCCCTCCCCATCAGCATCGTGCGCATGGTCCTTCTCATCTCCTACCCCGCCGTCCCTCGATGACTCGCCCTGTCCAGGAGACTTGGGGGTCGTCGCACCATCCGCTTTATCTCTCTCTTCACCGCCCCCATCGGCCCCAGTACCAAACGCACCGCCGAACGACAGCCCTCTCGTCCGTCCAATGATCGTATTTCTCAAACCAGTAAATCCCTTAATCGCTTCTTCGCTCGCGGCAGAATATTCCTGTCTTGCCTCCTCGTAGTAACTTTCTCCCTGTCGACGGACATTGCCCCACAGCCCGCCGAGACGAGCGCCCCAGGGACTCGCTGAGAAGGCGCTGAAGGTTTCTTGAAACTCTGCACTGAGATCGTGACGGTTAGCAGACTCGGAAGATCCGGCTTCGGAGCCTTGATTGCTCTTGTCGTTGTCGGGGGAGGTGAGGATCTCCTCTTGGATATGATCATACGCGACATCCATTGTTTTGGGGGACAGGAGGGGAGCGGTGGAGAAAATAGCAAGCTGGAGCTGTTGAGAATCGTAGATGAGACGGCAGTTAAGATATCATTGCACCAGGACTAATGTCAGTCAGGCGTGAGTTGAAGGTCATGATCAGTTCTGGTTGTTGTATTGAGAGAAGGATGGCAAGGTTGTTGTTGTTGTTGTCATGCTGCTGCACATGTTTCGGCAAAAGACTTTGGCCTATACAACATGTAACTACATCATCCTACTATTGTTCAACACGAATCTAAGCATTGGTTCAAGGGTGTTTAAAGGTTTTCAATTGTGATACTTGCTATCGGATATCTCTATACATATCTATGCTACCTTACAGTGTCTACAGCGCTAAAGTACACCCATTCTCGAACAAGCGGCCACTGCTTGCCCAGAATCATGCCACTCATGGGCCACTGGAATCTTCGTCGTCAATAGCCAGGCTAGACATCCACCCTGGCGGTGTTGGTATACTTTCCATCAAGCTTTCAGGCAACAATTGACTTTCAGTGACAATTTCACAGTCTTGCTGTTCAATATGGTCAGAATCGATGGCGTTCGTGGGTGATTGAGATGACTCGACCAGAACTACGGGTATAGGAGATGGCGGAGGCGGGGTGTTTTGTATTTCGACGTCGTTTTGCAGTCCTTGAGGAGACTCAGGAATGGACTCCGTTGACAGATCATCCGCAAGTTTCGGATCTTCTTGAGAAGACGTTTTGTGGGTCGGATGAGGAGCTGCTGGGAGGGAGGGTTCCATGAATTCGGATTGGGTTTCGACATTGCTTTGAGATACCTGAGCCGTGTTATCTTTGCATAACATTCCCATATACTTCTCGTGTGGGTAGGTAAGATGGTGCCGGGTATAAAGGAGAGAAGCATCCGGTTCTGATTCCGTTGAAGTATTCTGAGCATTTTCCATCGATCCAGAATTCAGACCGAAGGCAGAAAGTTGGGGAAGAGAGTCACGCACAATTGGTTCAATTGGAACTTCACCGTGCTGACCAATTGGCTGAGAAATGGTATCATAAAGTTCATCGGCATTGGATTCGTTATCAGTCTCATAAACGATCTGTTGCATGATTCTTCGGGAATGGGTGGAACTGCTCGAGGCAGATTGCGGTGCATTTGTTTTCGGCTTGAACTGAATCTCGTTCAGGAAGGATACGGAGGGCGTTTCCGGAGAATGCATAGAAGGGATTGGAGAAGAGGGATGAGTTTGCTCTCCAACTGGCTGACAGTTTTCATGTAAAATGAGTGGGTTGTGAGATTCCAGCACTGTACCAATAGGTGGAGCCAATGAAAAATCCGCTCGCGCGGATTCCGGGCTGACAGATTTCCTCTTAGGAGACGGAGAATTGCAACTGTGACTTTCGGGAATTGAGTGAGAAACAAGGTTTCCAGCCTTCGATCTTAATGGAGATCGGATAGGAATGTGCGTTCGGTTTAAACTGCTGAGCATCAATTCTGGGCTTTCGGGGGACTGGGATGACGGAACGACTCGCCGTCGCGGTTTTCGAGGCGTAACAGGGGGTCCGGCATGGTTAACGTCGCCTTTGCCAGAAGCCTGAGTTATGTCTTGCCCGCGAGACGTAAAGCTTCTAGGTATTTGACGAGATAAGCCACCTGGTCGGTCGTTACTTTCAAAGAGAATAAGATGCGAGCTAGCTTCATCCTGGACTACTGATTCTTTGACACTATTGTCCTTTGGGGCACGGTTCAGCTTTCTCTTCTTATGGCGTCTGCCGTAATCCTGTTCAAAATCAGAATCGTTGTGGTGCTCGGCCTCCTCAGTGATGGCATCTAGCTCAGAGAAGAACCGTTTCCTCGTCCGGTCAGGTGTGCACACAACTGGTTTCGTCGGTGATTGCACCCCAGTATTATCCTCATTACTCTTTTGTAAAGTCACATATCCAATTTGCGTCAAAGTAGTATCTGTTGCCTCCATACTTTGGGCTCCTTTCGCTCCATGAAGCTTTTTCTGCTTGCGAGTTCGCATCGCAGTGCGGGGTGTAAGTCCATCCTGTTCGTTCTCATCTTCCTCAATGTATTCCAAATCCAGGTCACTCAACGATTGGCAATTAGAGGGCCGAGCCACAAAATTGATTTGCGTAAGAGTCTTTTGGCTTCTAGTATTGCCACCTATAGACAGTCTGTATTGTCGTTGACGTCTCGTCCTGGGGCTATCTGTGGTATCTCTGTCCCTTGCTCGCCGAGGCTGCGTTGAGGATGTGACGGCTGACTTGGTCTTCTTCCTTGCCATCTTCCAGGAAGGACATACAGCATCATTCCTGACTCTCCATTCGAGTCGGGTCGGGTCTGGGGCATCAAGGTGAGCCCCGGGCTAGCCAGCAGCTTCCAAGTTGCCCGTTGAAGAGTAACTCGACGCGACGCGTGTCTTATGTAAGCGGATGAATAACCAGTCACGTGTTACGTGTCTTGGCACTCCGTCTGAACTCAAAGACTGACTTCAGATGATTTTGAAGGGACAAGAGTGCCGTTGCTCTCTTCCTCACGCTGGAAAGAGCACCAATTAACTTATATTACACGCACCAAACCTCTCAATCATGGCGTCCGCATCAGAATCATCCTCTAAACCCGCCGCCGGCAAGCTGTGGGGTGGACGATTCTCTGGCGCAACTGACCCGCTAATGGTCGCATACAACGAATCCATCTACTTCGACCGTGCTTTCTACGCGCAGGATATTGCGGGCTCAATTGCCTTTGCTCGCGCAAACGTGGCCACCGGAATCCTTACGCAGCGCGAGTTTGAAGCGATTGAGAAAGGCTTGACGCGAATTCGCGGAGAATGGGAGGATAACTCATTCGTTATTCGTCCGGGTGTCGACGAGGATATCCATACGGCGAACGAGCGCAGATTGAGCGAGATCATTGGAAAAGATATCGCGGGAAAGCTGCATACGGGCAGAAGTCGAAATGACCAGGTTGCGACGGACTTGAGACTGTGGTTGAGAGATGAGCTGAAAACGATCGAGGCGTATTTGGTTGAGTTGCTTCAGACTGTGGCTGATCGGGCAGAGGCCGATATTGAATACTTGATACCGGGCTATACTCATCTTCAGCGCGGACAACCGGTGCGATGGAGCCATTGGTTATTAAGCTACGGAACAGCCTTTTTGAACGATCTCGAGCGACTACGTGAAGTCATCAAGCGCGTAAACAAGAGTCCGCTTGGCTGTGGTGCCCTTTCGGGAAATGCATTCAAAATTGATCGTGAAGCTATGGCCAAAGAACTCGGGTTCGATGGGCTGGTCATGAATAGCATGGCTGCCGTGGGTGATCGAGATTTCATCCTCGAGGCTATGCAATGGGGATCAACACTCATGCTTCACATCTCCCGCTGGAGTGAGGATCTTATCCTCTACAGTTCAACCGAATTCGGCTTTGTCAGACTTTCCGACGCCTACACGACCGGTAGTTCACTCATGCCACAGAAGAAGAACAGCGATTCTCTCGAGCTTCTTCGCGGAAAATGCGGTAGAGTCTTTGGCGGAATGGCAGGGCTGATGATGACCATCAAGGGCATTCCGTCCACCTACAATAAAGATCTACAAGAAAGCGTTGAACCCATGCTCGAACACGTCAAGACCTTAAAAGACAGTTTACAAATCGCCTCCCGCGTCCTCTCAACGATGACAATGTTCCCCAACAAGATGATTGCGGCGCTTACCCCAGACATGTTAGCTACCGACTTGGCTGAGTACCTTGTCCGCAAGGGTCTTCCGTTCAGAGAAACGCACCACATTGCTGGCCAAGTTGTTGCATTGGCTGAAAAGGAGGGTAAGCCCATGGACCAGTTGACGGTGGAACAATTCAAATCCGTCGATCAACGCATTGGCGACGACGTGCTTGAAGTATTTGACTATGAGCGGTCCGTTGAGATGAAATCTGCGATCGGAGGCACAAGCAAGTCCGCAGTGCGACAGCAGATTGAAGTCATGCGCCAATCGTTGAAGGCATAAAAGTATCCTAGCTTATTGATTTCCAGAGGAGTAAAGGGGGAGCTCTAAAACGTCCGGAGGGCTATGGTCTCGGTCTTTCTCCTATTCTCGGGATATCTCTGGCCTGTGTAGCCGGCTTAATCAGATAGAAGGATTCCTCTCGGCCGAACCATCCAATCAATTGCCATGCTATATCACATCGCAAAGGCCGCATGATCCAATTCACTGCAATATCGTATTCCTTGCGCGTCCCAAAACACCAAATAGTATCCGATACCCGCCCATAAACACAGCCATCCAACTACAGCGCATTATTTCTGCATAAGGAGCTAAATATATATAGAGTCAAGGTATTAACATAGAAATATAAATATTAAAAAGATTATAATAGCCCCAAATTGCCAGGTAAGTATCTAATCGGACAGCAACCACTCGGGCTCTGCGTCTTCATCGTCCGGATCGTGCGAGATCATAGAGTTCTGATCGTCAAATTCGCTATCAGAATCATTATGAATCAGATCTGGTAGCCCTGATATTTCCTCCACGCTAACTGAGCGGTCTACGTTGGAAGCGTATTGGGGCGAGGCTGGACAAAATTCCTTCGCTGGAGTGAGCGGATGGTTTGCAGACACATCGGGTGTTTGGGGCAGCTGCATTGGCGACAGCGGTGTTGGATGGCTCTGTGGTGCAGATGTAGTGGTTTGAGGGATTTCATTCGACGATTCCTCTTTGGGAATCACGACAAGTCTGTATCGAGAGGTTGAGGAGGAGTCGTTTTGTGATCCAACGGTCCCTGCACGATTTAGTGAACTTTTCCTTGGGGAAGATTCTGAGGCGAAAAAACCACCATCTAAATATTCGCCGGGTTCGTCACCATGTGTTGTCGCGCTATCGTCGTGTGCATTCCTAGTCATGGGCCCTACGTTCGATGCTGAATTCAAACCGAGCTCACTTACCGCTGGCGGGTTTTCGCCTCTACAATCCCATTCAGGCAGAAAACCTCCACCATTCGCCTCGAAGTCAGCTTCAGATGTCTCCACTGCACTTTTCTTTGTCTCATCAAGATCTTCTCCCTCAACTGCGTAGCTTTGCACGCGTTCGGCAATCCTTAGCTTGAGCAGTAACCGCCTCCACATGTGTAAGGCAACCATCATCCTGCGATTTTGCTCAGCCTGCGCGCGGTCATCCTCCAGACAATTAATGACAGCAAGTAGTGCCTCGCGGTATTCCACCGAAGCTACAATGCCTTGTATCACTGCAGTACCATGTCTGCCTTTGAACTGGAACCCTGTAACGGCATCTGCATAATCAAGGCCTAGAATTTTCGCAGCGCGAGCAGCGTCAATCTGTTTCAAGTGAAATCCGCCTTCAGGTACCATACTAGGCACGTAAACGTCAATGTTGCCGTATGCGTTCTTCGGAACGGTATTGTTGACAATGGGGGGCGGCTTATAGACCTCAGTTTGAAAAGCCGCATACATTGGTGTTTCTTGAGAAACCTCAGAGTCGATATCTTCATCGTTGTCTGCGTCCACATTCATTTTATTTCTCAGATTGGGAACCCTCTTCAGCGGCTGTTCGCCAGCCTTAATACATCTTCCTTGTCGATACCATCCATCCGCACTTTTGACAACATGCACGTCTGATCGGCGATAAACGGATTCCAAAGGCTGACTCTTCTTATCCATCGACAACTTGCTCGGTCCGACTTTGCCAATTTCTCTCCTGGGATAAATAATCTCGTTTCGATGAAGATGTCTTTCCAAGGCATATACTGGATGATTTTTGAAATCCTGAACATTCCGGGGCATGCCTTCAGCCGCTGCTTTAGCGGTGAGCTCGCCAACTTCCAACTGATCTCGATCATCTAGAAATGGTTTTGCCAAAAATTCCATCGTACGTTCCCACCACTGTTCACCATCCTTAGTACATTCAACTCTAGTTTTCCTTGTTTTGGAATTGAATGACTTGGTGTAGCGTTTGGTAACATCACGAGCAGACCCGTCTTCTTCAAAGGCAATAACGTAGCTCATACTATTATATCGGTCGCTGGCAGGTGGTTCGAACCGGGAAGGCTTTCCAAGTGTGTTCGTAACTAACGGGTCCACGGCAACCCATTTCTGCATTGCCTCATTGAAAGCCTCAACCCAGAAGATAGGGTATGACGACTCAGAAACAATAGGTGAATAAGTCACTATAGAGATAATTTAGTTGACATACGAAGTAAATAACGGCTTTAAACACTAACCTGGCGTAGATTTCGGTTTAGGAGCTTTCGACGGACCAGGTGAAAACCGTGGTTGTCCCAATCTGCGCATTCTTTGTGGTGGCGTCTCTTGTACCCTAGGAGTATCTGGCGTGCTCATACCACTTGTTGCGCTCGAAGCTCTGGAATTATCATCTGGTATAACAATGTACTCTTTGTTATGCTTCGCAGGCAGCTCTCCTTTTGCCACTCCACTAAAGGGAAGAGATTGGAGTGAACAGACAAGTCGAACGTCAACATTTACGGCACGAAGCATCGCACAAAATAACTGCGCTCCGAGATCACGAGATCCTTCCATGCTTTCAGCTTGCTTCAGAAAGTCCTCCTTTGACAATAAAATCTCCGCGGAATTCGGAAGGCCCTGTACGAAGTGTCAGCACTCAAAACTTTCTGCAGAGAGATATGGATCGGCCAGACTATTGAGCCCTGAACTGCGTCGAGATTATCAAGCCAGTAAGATCTTTTCATGCCAGATGCTGTAATTTTAAATCTTCGGCGAAACGTCTCTGAAGCTTGTTTCAACCCATCAGCAAATGTCGTCGAACGAGTAAACTGAGGCAAATCTTCTTTCGGGTTTAAACACAGTACGGTATGCTTCGATAACATGCGCTTGAGAATCCTCTAGCCCGTAACCAGCATTAGAAGCACGAACGAAGGTATCAAATTCCAGAGTTTGAAATACCTGCACTTTGACGTCATTACACCATGAATTTCGCAGCTGAACATGGCTAAGAAGACAAAGCAAATGGACCTTGTGGATATCCAAGCGCCACTTCTTCTCCGCCGCGGACACAGGTTTCCGGCGCAACGTAGCTTTCTGTTTATCCTTCGCCCCAGGCTTGTCCAAAGTAATTTCCAGCGAGACGTCGTCTGGCCTGCTCGTAGACTCTGATGGCCCCGATTCGTGTACTGGGATCGCGGTTTGTATCTCAACATCCTCCCAGTCATCCACCTCCGATTCGTCCGACGCGTCTATATCGTACACTGTTTGCGGGGGCTTATCGGCTGCTTGTTCAACAGCTTCCGATGGCTCCTGTGATTCCGATGTCAGATCATATGAAACTGCAGCTCGTTCTCCCACCCTGCGCCGCTTCGTTGCCCTAGAATCATCTTGCTGATCCCACGCAGTCGAGCGTGCTTCCACGAGCATGTCACGGTAGATTTCCGAAATAGAATCATCTTTCGAAGCGCTGGATTCTGCAGCCCTGCTCGTCTGTCTGGTTCGGCGCGCCGAGCCCGATGAAGCGCTTCGCTTCACCATTTTTATTCCACGTCGCCAAATTAATAAACGAGCAAGGTATTTATCCTCATTGTTGAACTCGATAGGAGCCCGTCTCCGTATACTCCGTTTTGCAATTTTTTGCAAAGCGATGGGAACTCGAATCGCTTGTAAACTGGGGCCTAGATTTCCAGCCGCATATCAAACCATCCTCGGCATGTTCAGCTCCACTCAGCTGACATCAAGGGACTCTCGAGTCATCAACGCTCCAAAACACACTAGTGACGCGCGCGGAGCACGCCTCAGCCCTGAAACCTCAAATCAAATCATTTGAATGCATTTGAATATAGCTATTCTTATGTAATATATATCATTATATTTTATTTTTTTTGTGCTGATTTTAGATTTATTTTCAGAATTTTAATAATTTAAGTTCATACTGAGATAATTCAGCAAAAAATAATTTATAATTTAAAAATAAATTAAAATATTTTTTTGAAAAGCTTAAAATTAGATCAATTATTATAATATTAATAATATATTTTTAAAATTATATTAAATATATCTTAAAAATAATACAAAAATTATTAAAAAAATTTATTTTTTTTGTATATAATGAAAATAATAAAATTATAAATAAATAATTTAATAAATAATTATATTAATTCTGATATTAATGAATAAATTATTTCTCAACTTCAAAATTTTAAATTTTAATATTTAAGTAAAATATTTCAGAACTAATTATTAATTTATTTTTATAATTATTATAATTTATTTATATTGAAATTTTTCAATTTTTTTTAAATAAATATAAATTATAACTAATGATTTCTGTTAATAAATTTTTTTAGTAATTATTATATTTTTTTAAATTAAATATACATTTAGTAAAAGCAGATAAAGCTAAAATGAATAAATATAATTTAATTATTTAAAATAATATTAAAAGTTCTTTTGAATAATATTTATAATATTTAAAAGTATCACAATTAAACAATAAAGATTAGTAAATATAAATAATATAAATAATATAAATAAATAATTTACATCAAATACTCAAGATTGTATATCAAAATACATATATATTTTATTTTTTTTATTAATTTTATTTATTTTTCTTGAAATTTGAGTATTTTTAAAAATTAATTAAATTTTTTTTATATTTTGTTATTTTTGCAATAAATTTTTAAATTTATTATATTAAAATTAATTAGCTTTTAAATTTTAAAGTATAATTTTTAATTTAATATAAAAAAATTATTATTTAAATTTTGTAAAATATTTAAAAAAAAAATAATATTAAATATTTAATTGTAATAAAATACTTTATAAACTGAAGATTTTGTCAAATTTAAAATGATATAAACAAGAAAAAAATATTTGATTAAATTAAAAAATTTATTAAAATTAAATATAATTGTATTATATTCAGATGATTTTGAATTTAAAATTAATTTATGTAATTTACAAAAAAATATATAAAAATATTTGTTAATTTAATACTGAACTTTTTGCAATTGATAAAAATTTTTAATATATTCAAAATAAAATAAAAATAATATTAATTTCAGAAATATAAATTTTTTTTAAACAATTAAACAATTATTAAAAACATTTATATTCAGAATTTGAATACTGATTTTAATATATTAAATTTATAAAATCAATATCAAAGAAAAGTTTTAAAAAAATAAATACTAAATACTTATATTTATTAAATAACTGCACATATGAAAAATTATAAAAATTAAAAAATCAATTTAATAATAAAAAATATTAAATTTATTACAAATTTATTCAGAAAAATATATATTTTTAATTTATATAAAAATAAATTAAAAAACAAATATTGATTAAATAACAGAAAAAACTTCTTAATAAAAAATAATTTTAATTATTATTCTCAATTTAATATCAAATTTAAATAAAAAAACTTTAAAGTAAATACTTTCTAAATAGTTTTAGTAAATTATTATTTAATTGAAACTTGATTACAAGTATTTCAAATTTTATTTAATAAAATTATTTAATTATAATTATAAAAATGAATTTAATTATTTATACAAAAAAATTCAAACTTTGACAAAGTATTTTTTGTTATTTAAATTGTTACTTGTTATAAATCACAATTATAATTTTTAAAATTATTTCTGTACATACTACAGTTAGCTAAAACTTAAATTCTAGCAGTAATTTAATTATTTAAATTATTAAATAATTTTTATAATCTTCAATAATATAAAAGTATAAATAATAATAATAATAATAATAATAATAATAATAATAATAATAATAATAATAATAATAATAATAATAATAATAATAATAATAATAATAATAATAATAATAATAATAATAATAAGAATAATAAGAATAATATTCTTTATTTTTTATTTTTTTAACTTGATATTTGTTTAAATCTTAATTTATTTATTATTTAATTTATTTCAATTTTAATTTAAAAGTTTTCTTCAGTTAAATTCAACAGAAATAGTATATAATAAAAAATTAAAGAAAATTAATTTTTTTAATTTTTTATTACTCTGATTTTTTTTAATAATCTGTAATTTTGTTTACAAATTTTAATAAATTTAATTTTTAAAAATGAAATTGCTGTTTCAACATTCATTATATAAAATAAAAAATTTTAAAAAATTTTTAAAAGTTTTTTATACTTTTAAAATAACTTATTTTAATTACTTTATGAGTAAAATAACATTAAATGCATATTATACTTATTATTCTGATACTACATATTTAGTTATTATTATTGACACACTACATATACAGAATGTAAACAGTATAACAAGATGTTAACAACACATCATGTATAAAATATTAAAAAAACATCAAGATTTTATTAATTAACAATTAATAATTTTAATATTTTTAAATGACAGAGTAATATGTTAAGTTCAAATCACATTAAATTTCAATAAACAACACAAATTGATTTTAAAAAAAATTATAAATTAAAAACTTTTAAAACTCAGTTGTTCAGTAAATTTATTTACAAATAATTTGTGAAAATATTATATAAAAAATAAAAACTAAAATAATGTATCAAGCTATAAAACACTGTATAAACAAATATATAAATGAAAAAACATAAATAACTCAGATATTAATATAATATGAAGACAATAAAATAAAGCTTGTCACTAATTTTTAGAAAGATAAAATGTCAGAAATGAGAAATTATATATACAGTATATGATTACATTATATTAGAAGTGATTTAATAAGCTTGACATGACACAATTATTTAATAACAAAAGTTGCAAATTTCAGATTTGTTTTATTAAACTTCAAAGTTCAGATTAACAATTTTTATCTAAAATTTTATTTTTATAATTATAAATTAATTTGTTAAATTAAGCAATTAAACTAAAAAAAGTAATTAAATTTATAAAAATAATTATTTGAGTGATAGTTATCATTGTTGAAATTTATATTAAGTATTTAATATAATAAGTAAATTTATGAATGACAGCAAAAAAAATTATTATTTTATAAATAATTTTGAGAATCAAAAGAAATTTTTACTTAATTTTTTATCTTTTTAAATTTAATTCATAATTTGAAAATATTAAAATGATTAATGATTAAGAACTTAACATTTTTTTATTGAGGTTTTATATATAATATATTGTTAGTATCTCACTATACTGCTTATATTCTGTATATGTAATATGCTAATAACAATAACTAAGTATATAGTGTCAGAATAATAAATGTAATATGTATTTAGTATCATTTTATTAATAAATATATTATTCTTAAAATATTAAAGAAAAAATTAAAGAAAAATGCTATATAATTGTATTTTTTAACATAATATACATAATTATTTCACAACAGTAATTACTAATTATTTAATAATAATAAATTCAATAATTTTTCAAGTTTAAATTTTATTATTTCAGCAGTTAAATAAAATATTTATAAATAAAATATAAAAGTTTATATTGATTTTTTAAAAAAATATTAAGTTTAATAAATTAATAATTTTAATCAAATGAAAAATATTAATTATTTATTGAAAGTTTTAATTTTAAAGTTTAAAGTTTTAATTATTTCACAAATCAGCAAATTCAGATATAAATTTACTTATTCATTTCATCAAGCATTAAGCTTTTTGAAATTATATTTAATAATACTAGTAATTATTTAACATAAAGTTTGAACTGAAACTGCCACTGCTGCTTATAAACAGTCTGTATACAATAATAAATAATAATTATAAAAATTTAAATTTTATAAACTTTAAAATACAGAGAACTGAGCAATAATTTAAATTTATATAAATTTTATATAATCAAAATTGAATTTATTCAATAAATTTTTAAAATTTAAATATAACTTTATTTACTTCTAACAATTAAATTTAAAATTTTCACTTATTTACATTTTAGTTTTTAAATATTTTAACTTCATTTATTCTAATAATTAAATTTGCAATTTTTACTCACTGTAAATGAGTATCAAAATAAATAAATCACAAAATCTGACAGATTAATTAATCAAGTTTAATAAGAAAAATAAATGAATAATTATATTTTAATAATAATTAAAAAATATATATTTTGATTGTATTATTTAAATTTTTTATCATTTATAACTTACAAATGAAATTTAAAATCAGAAATTAAAATTTTTTAAAAATATATTTAAAATATTATATAATATAATTTTGACTTAAGATTTACTTTTTCATATAAATTAATATAATGTAATTGAATTACATTGATAATTTTATTAATATTAAAAATACAAATTTCAAATTTAAATATATTATAAAAGTATTTATTTCAATATTTTTCTAAAAAATTTATATTAAATTATACAAATTTAATAAAATTATAATTAATTGATTTTTTTAGAAATTGTGAAATTATTGAAAAATTAATAAATTAATAAATCAACATGTTGATAAATTTATAATTTATAATTTCTTTTGTTTAAAATTTTATATTTGAATTTTGTATTTATTTTTCACATATTTAAAAAATTTTTAAGTAAAAAATTTTAATATTTATTTATTTATTAATTATTTTAATATATTATACATATATATAAATTCTAATTAATTTTATAAAAATTCTTATAAAAATTATAATAATATATTAAATAACAAAATAAAATATAATTATTTAATTTTTTTTTACAAAAATCACTTAAACTAAATTTTTATTAATTTTGATATATAATTTTCATAATTTTAAATTATTTACTTATTTTATAATATATTTTCATCTTACCAAAATGTATTCAAATTATTATTTGAAATTGATTAAGTAATATTAAAATAATGTATATAATTATTTAATGACTTTTATTTCTCAACAACAGTTGATGCAAGCAGCAAGACTAACTCTTTATGTTTACTAAATCTCAATATCTCAATAATCAAATAAAATATTCAAATGAAATTTAAAAAAGAGGTATATTGGATAGAATTTTATGTATATTTTTTTAGATTATTAAAATTTTTATTTATTTACTTAAAAACATACTTGAAACAAGTATAAATGATTATGAACTAAAATAGAAAAGATTCAGAATAACTTAGTAACAATTTGTATAAGTAAATTATATATATGTAATTTATATTCTTCAGTCATTTTTGATTCAGAATCTGAAATCAGAATTTAAAAAATTTAAAAAATTTAAAAATCAAGCTTGAAATTGCATGTAATGCAATGAGACTCAAAAATTGAACTTTTTATACAAATTTGTATATATGTAATTTAGTTACAAAAAGTATTATTTCTGTATTATTCATTCAATTTTGTATATAATTTCATGAAATTTGAATATGTTATAAAACTTTATGTAAAAGATTTATATTTATATTTTTATTTGAAAAGTATCAAAACTAACTAAAATATTTACAATTAGAATAAATGATTAAAAATAATATAAAAAACTCAACAATAAATCAAATTTGAATTATTTTTAAAAATTTTTCAATATAATTATAATTTATTTCATTATTTAATGTATTAATATTAATTTTATAAAAACATTCAAAAAATTAATTAAATTTTACATATATATAAAATATATCAAAATAATTAATAATTAACTGAGTTTTTAATATTTTTTAAAAATATTTTTATAAATATTTAGAAAAATAAATTTAAAATTCAATTTTTAAGTAATTTTTAATTAATTCTTTAATATATAAAAATTTCAAATAATTATAACTTAAAAAAATTTTTATATTTTGATACAAAACTTTTTTAAGTATTTTAAAATAAATATTTTTATAAGAATTTTAATTTTCAAATTTATATATTCATTACTTACACAGTTAACAATACTTGTAATATCAATTACATCATATAAATTTGTATAAAAAAACAAATTATAAATTATAATCATATTATATCATATTTTGAGCTCAGTTTTTAAGATATTTAAATTCTGATTTCAGATTCTGAATCAGAAGTAGCTAAAAAATATAAATTATATAATATAAATATATAAATTTAAATTAATTCTTAATTGTAGCTAATTTTTAAAAAATTTTATACTTTTTATACAATTGAGATTATCAGTACATTGAAGTTAATATTTTTAAAAAAAATTTTGAATATAAATACTAGTATATACTAATCTACAAGTGCTTCAAATATTATTTAAATAATATATTTGATTGTTGAGATATTGAGATTTAAACATGAAGAATTACTTTTGAAATTACTCACAGTGAATGATTATTATTAAACTGATTACATGAAACAGAAAATTTCATCTCATTTTTATAAATTTAGTTTTAATTTCATTCATCATAATCTCAAACTCATTTTGTTGATTAAATAATTTTTTATTTTCATTTCATTTAATTAACTGCTGATCTCAAATTTATTTCATTGATTGATTGATTTTTTCATTTTCAGTTTATTTAATTGATTGTTGATCTCAGTTTCATTTCTGTAATTAATTAATATTTGAAATTAATTGAGATCAGTAATTTCTGATTTCATGTCAAGTCAGTTAATTACATGAAACAGAAAAAGATAATCAGTAAATTACATAATGAAATTGTTATCTCAAATCATTATTAAGTGTAAAGTTATATAATTATCTGTTTTTACTAAGATTTTTGCTGAGAGAATTCAGATAACTAAGCAATTTAATAAATGAACATGTTATTTTTGAGACAGTTATCAAGTATAAAATCATATAATTATCTGTTTTTACTAAGATTTTTGCTGAGAAATTCAGATAACTAAGTGATTTAATAAATGAATACATTATTTTTGAAACTGTTATCAAGTGCAAAGTCATATAATTACTTGTCTTTACTAAGATTTTTCATGAAAGATTGAGATAATTAAGCAACTTCACACACAAATCAAGTGCAAAGTCACATAATTACTTATTTTTACTAAGATTTTTGATGAAGAATTCAGATAATTAAGTGACTTCATATGCAGAAATAATAAATTTTGACACTACTTGAAATCACTGATTTTAATCACTTTAATTTCAGTTTTAAAATTTCTGATTAACTGCTAGTTTCAATTTCAGTGTTTTATGTAATTAACTGATTTTTCATTTTCATTTTATGTAATTGACTGCTGATTTTAATATCATTTTGTAAAATTAACTAATTTTTTATTTTCATTTTTTAATTGATTTTAAACATTCAGAATAAAATCAAAAAAAAATTTCTGATTTTTGCAGTCAGTGTAACTGTTGTTGTTGAATAATTATATATATTAACAGTTTTTGAAATTAATTACATATATAAAAATTTGTATAAAAAGTTTGATTTATGAAAAAATTTACATTACATGTGATTATAAGCTCAATTATTAATATTTTAGTTTTTTAATTTGTAATTTTAAATTGAAAATATCTGCAGAATATAAATTGTATATATAAATTATAAAAAATTCATCTTCAGTGAATTTTAATATATAATATTTAATATAATATAAAATAATTATTGTATTAATTATATTTAAAAACTGACAGTAGTAATGTATATTTATTATTTAAATTCAGTGAAATTAAAATATTTTTAGTATTGAAAATTAATCTTCTATTTCTATAATTATATTTATTTTAAAAGTGAAATACTTTTAATTTATTAATAAATATAATTATATAATTTTGTAAATAAATAATAAATTATTATAATTTTTTTATATTTTAAATCTTTAATTTATTTTATATTTTTATTATGTAAATAAAGTCACATGATCTTGTCAAAAAACTTTAAAAATTGTATATTAATAATAATTGATTAAAGTTACACATTCTGATTAATTAATTAAAATTGATTATTAGAGTTTTGATCATGTGTCTGATCACTGTTATGTAAAGTTCAACATTTATCACTTTATGAAATATACAACTTTAATTCATAAAAGTGAAATCAAATTTAAATCAGAAAATGAAAATTAAAAAAAATAATATACATTTAAGAAAACTGATATGATTCAAAATTGTGCTTTTTCAGCAGTAAATTTTGAGAAGAAAGAAAGAAAAATTAAATAAACAAAATATAATTAAAAATTATATTTTTTAGTAATAATTTGTTTTATAATTACAAATATTATATGTAAATAATATTAAAAAGCTTAATAATATTACTTCTTCAGTAACTGTAGAGAAGTGTTGAATTTTAATCATAAATTAGTAATTATAATTTATTTATACTTATAACTTATAAGTTAATAAGTTATTACAAGTATGCTTTCAAGTAAATTAGTAAAAATAATAATTTAAACAAATTTATATATAATATTTTGCTCAATTTATTGGAATTTTTAATCTGATTTAAGTATTTTATTGAATTGTTGAGATGTTGAAATTTAAATATAAGTAATTAATTTTAAAACTATTATTGTTGAATGATTTAATATATTAATTAAAAAGTACAAAAATCATATATTATATTTTTTATCATTTAATAATAATAGCTTCAAAGTTAATTTATTGTATTTAAATCTCAATATCTCAACAATTAAATAATAGTAAGATATTTA
This sequence comes from Emydomyces testavorans, assembly GCA_029449355.1. NCBI lineage: Eukaryota > Fungi > Ascomycota > Eurotiomycetes > Onygenales > Nannizziopsiaceae > Emydomyces > Emydomyces testavorans. Next base: position 6,998,832 of record CP120628.1, read on the forward strand.
AATAATATTTAAAATACTAATAAATTAAATACATAAAAATATATATATAAATTTTTTAAATTTTTTTAAAAAATATTAACATTAATACTCTAATAATTTTGATTGAATAATTTTGATTGAATAAAATTTATTAAAAAATAATTATATTTTAATAATAATTTAAATTTACATATTTTGTATGTATAATTTTTATTTTTTGCTATTTGTAATTCAGAGTTTGAAATTAAAATTTAAACAATACAAAAATAATATTATTAAAGCTTAAAATATTTTGTAATAAAATTTAAATTTTTAGTTGTATTTTCTATATAAATTTATATGATGTAGTTAAATTTTTAAATTACAAATATTATCAACTTCAAAAATAAGAAGACTATGTATTATTAAATGTAAATTTTGATATATTATACTAGAATTATATATTTTAAAATAAATATAAAAATTTAATATTTAAATATATAAAATTAATAAAACTATAAGTTTATAATATATTAAAGTTTTTATATATCAAAAAATCAAATATAAACTAATACAAATTTGAACTTTATATTTTTTAAATTAAAAATTAAAAATTTCTTTATAAAAAATTTAAAATTGATTTAATTATTATATTTTTTATTATATTTTTTAATATATTTTCAAAATATATTAAAATTTTATTATTTATTGAATTTTTTTACAAAAGTTTTATTAATATATAAAATACTAATTTCAGAATATAATTAATTAATTTAATATTACTCAAGCAATTTTGAATATTTTTTATTGAAATTTAAATATATTATATATTATTAATTATAAAAAAAATATATAAAATTAACAAAACTATAAGTTTATAAAATATTAAAGCTTTTATATATTGAAAAGTCAATTATAAATTAATACAAATTTGAATTTTAAATTTTTTAAATTTTTTAATATATATATGTGTATATATAAATTAATTTATAATTAAAAAATTTATTATATATAATTTTAAACTTAAGTTTCAATTTATTTAAATTCTGATTTGAGATTCTGAATCAAAAATAATTAAAAAATATAAATTATATATTTATAATATATTTATTGAAATATTCATTAAAATATTATTAATTTTTTTAATTTTATACTTTAATTTATAATTATTTGTACTTATTATCATTATGTTATTCATTTTATTAGTAAGTATTTAAAAAATATTTTAATATTTATATATAATATTTCATTTAATCTACTAATATTTTATTATTTTTAATCTCATTTGAATATCTCATTTGATAGCTGAGATATTAAAACTTTAACATGAGAAATTGATTTTAATTTTCAAAACTACTGTTGTTAATCAATTGAAAACATTAGTAAATCACATGACTGTGTCTCCCCCACCAGCAGTGGAAGAAAAAGCAAAAAAAGTCAGGTGACTGCAACAAACCTTCAAAACCCACCAAATTTCTCCTGGCAGCACACCTGTCTCCTGCACATGATCAGGATGGTCCTAGACCCTTTCTCTCACTTCGTTCGTTTCAGGGCAAGTCCGGCTCTCCTGTTAATAGAGCCTCACCTCCTTGCTGTGTTCCCTCAAGCCCTTCCTCTATACTCAGGCTGAGACTTCATGGCTGTCGGCTTTCCTTTCCTGCATTCCAAATTCGTCCATTTGATTATGTTAGCAATGCGTCATGCCGGATTAATAATATTCCCGAAATACCATAACTAAAGCGCAATGATGTAATCAGGGGAATAGCCCTAGAGAATAGTTATATGATGCTTGAACTACAGAAAGAAATCCTACTTTTAGGCATGAAGTGACAGCAGACCGTACGTATAACATTTTAATGGGTATATATACGCTTAAGTACATACAAAAGACCACTGAAAACCAAATGGGGAGCGAGGAGTGAGTGCAGGAAATATACCTCAAAAGGAAACACACCCTTTGTAAATGCACGGGGAAAATATGTGCATCAGGAATTTGGATTAAAAACACTTATAGCCGAGTGGAGGTAAGACAGAGCCAGAGTGAATATCGTACCCACGGGCGGATCAAGCCAACAGCTCAGAAATGAGGCGACGGTCCAACAGAACAAAAGTGCATACATACATACATACATACAAACATGCATTGGATCTAACAAATAGGTATCTCGACAGTAGAAAAAAGAGCTAGGTTAACGGAACCTTAATCAGGCAGGAAATCAATATGATAGGGTTAATCCACGCAGAGCGTCATAGGTAGAGTCGATACCATGATGAATTAAGATTCAACAGCAGCTTCATTAACAATTTCGCTGGTGTTGGGCATGTTAGATTTGGCAGGAGTACATGGTGAAGGAGCTTGGTCAGCTTTGGATAGCATATTCACAATTCTGGTGGAGAAACGCAATTAGGACCCAAGCACAGGGAGGAGGGAAGTATGGTGCCACCCACCTCAAGTCGTCATCAAGTATATCTTCGTTTTCATTCTCAAGCTGCCGCAGCTGTTCCCGAATGCTGGCCATCTATTATCAAAGCTCAATCAGCGTTGTGAAACCCCCCAAGCATGAAGACGACACCACGGAAAACTTGGACAAAATGAAGATAGTAAACAAGAAAATCGAGAAGTACCAAATTAAAGAGGTAGGAAATGGGACTAGCCCACCGTTCCTTGAATAGATGAACCGATGTCCTCACCTTCCTCAGCGGCTGGACCAGCGTCGTCTACAACAGGCTTGCTGGCAGTTTCACCCTTATTCTCATTGGCTGGTGCCTCATCGTCAGGGACAGCCCATTTGCTCTCTGACAAGCCGCCCTTCGATTTCAGAGTATCGCCATTAGACAAGGTGGTTGATTCCTCCTTGCTCTTCGAAGATTCGGCGATATCGAACTCCAATTCTCGAATTCGTCGGTTGGCCTTTGCCACAGCTGTTTCAGCGTCTTGCAACTGCTCAACGAGAGAAATATTTTTCTCGCTTAGTGCGCTCATGTTCTTTTCGAGATCAGCAAATTTAGCTTCTACCTTCTGTGTCTTTTCTTCAGCGTCAGAAGCATTGGCTTTCATTTTTTCAACCTCTGAGATCGTGCTTTCGTGGATTTGTCTAAGTTGCGCGAGATGCTCGTTGGCAGATGAAAGCTGTGCTTTGGAATTCTCTAGGTCTGGCCGTAGGTTCTCAAGCTCCAAAAGTGAAGCCTGTGTTGATTGCAACACGCTCTCGACATCATCTTTTTCCTGTCGAACCTTCGCTAGCTGCGAAGTAAGATCCGACAATTCATCTCGGAGACGATCGACAGCCGAGGTATCCGCAGCAACTTCTTGGGCTTTTAAAAGCTGTTGCTGAAGTTCAGCAAGGGCAGCAGAATGCGACTCTTCCGCAGCAGACAGCTTTTCATTCGATGCAGCTTCAAGTTGGGTTCTCAAATCGTTCATTTTTTCCTCATGAGCACCGAGTAGCTCTTCGATTGCCTTTGCGTGAGTTCCTTCTAACTCTTCAAATTTCTGAGCGTGTGACGCTTCCAGTTCTTGGCTTTGTTTTGCCCGAGATTCTTCAAATTCCTTCTTCAAATCTTCAATTGCATTTTTATGCGTTTCTTCGAGAGCAGCCAGCTTCGCGATTTGTTCTTCAACGGCGGCGAGGTGCTCCGCTTTTAGAGCTTCAACTTGAGCCGCATGCTCTGTTTCTAAGTCATTCTTTGTGGTTAAAACCTCATCGAGTTTTTGCTGGACGTCCTTAAGCGAACTTTCATGAGATTGCGACAGCTCGGCTTTGAGCGCCTCAAGCGCAGCCTCATGAGTAGCTGACAAGTCATTTAAAGCAGCAGAATGCTTTTCCTCCGCCAACGAAAGTTCATGAGTCTTCTCATCCAGGGATTTGGCAATGGCCTCGGCTTCGGCTGTAAGCTTTTTGACCAGGCCTTCGTGGTGTTCATCTTTCCCTTTACTATCGGCCTCAAATGCTTCGAGCCCCTTTTGAAGCCCTTCAACCTGAGCCTTCTCCGCCTCTAAGTCCGCACTCAGAGATTGGATGCGAGTATTACTCTCAACCACTTCGGCCTCCATGGATTTGATCTTGTCTTCTAATGATTTAACTAGGCTCGCCGATTCTTCCTTCTGGGCAGTATTTCTTTCATCAGTCAACTGCTTGGCTTCAGCAAAGGCCTTTTCGGTCTCAGCCAGCTTGTTTTGCAAGGTTTGAAGTTCGTCTCCATGTGACTTTTTGAGCCCGTCGGCTTCCGTCTCCAAACGCGACTTCGTTGCATTAAGTTCCGAGATGGTGGCATCCAGTTCAGCCCGAGACGCCTCATGCGTTTCGATCAAGCCAGCAACTTCCTTTTCTTGGGCTTCTTTCAACTTTTTCATCTCATTAGTCACTTCAGTAAGCTTCTGTCCGTGTTCCGCAGATATATTGGCCAATGCTGAATCATGTTCGGCTTTTAGTGTCGCAAAAGCACGCTCATGGGTTGTACTAAGCTCGATGATCTGCTTATCATGCTCGTCGGACTTCGATTCATGCAGTTCTTGGATTTTGTTTTGAAGGCCTTCAACAATTTCACCAAGGCGCTGGATTTCACGATCTTTGTCGGCCAGTATCTGGGTTTTCTCCGCCGTATCTCGCGTGGAGGTTGATTCGGCTTGCGACAATTTCTCTTCCAGTGACGCAATTTTATCTTCGAGAGCGGTCACTGTTTGAGAAGACGATTCTCGGGCTTCCGACAATTCCCGATCCTTTGAATCTTTAAGAAGTTGAATTTCATTCTTTAGGCTCTGCATGACTGCATCCTGCCCTCTCAATTCATTTTCAACCTGAAGAAGATTGCCTTGATGAGCCTCAGCAGCAGCCTGCTTTTCGTCCTCAGCCAGCTTTTTTGCTGTGCCCAACTCCTCGGTTCGGGCTGCGACTTCGGCCTTTAGAGCTTCAATCTGACGAGAAAGTTCACTTACCGATGAGCGCTCAGCAGCGAGCTCGCCTTCTAGCTTGTCGAGTGATACAGCATGAGCAGCTTTTTGTTCTTCTATAAGACTTGCAGTTTTTGAGTCGCCAGCTTCGATGGCAGCTTTCTCGGCTTCTTCTAAATCTTTAGCAGATTGCGCGATTAGCTCTTGATATTTAGACTCGGCTTCTTCTAGCTGGCTCTGCAAAGCCTTTAGCTCATGTGAGTGAGATTCGGTCAAGCTGTTGAGCTGGGCTGTATGTTCTGCTTGAGCAGCAGTAACGTCCTCATCTGCTGATTTTTCTAAGGCTGCAGTTTTAGCACACGATTCATCGAGCAGTTTCTGCAAATCAGCAATCTTATTTTCGCTAGCTTCAAGCTGTGATTGCAAATGGGAAACTTTTTCTGCCCCAAACGCTTCAACCTCGCTTTGCTTGCTCGTTTCTAAGCCTTCCTTAAGTTTGGTGACTTCGCGATCGACATCGTCTTGAACTTGGTCACGTTTGTCTTTATCTCCAGCCTCATCCGCGGCAATAGCTGCCTGCAGCATTGCTCTGATTCCCTCGTATTCTGTAATCCGTTTCTGTAAGTCTGGAGATTTTGAAGCAAGCTGGTTCGATGCATTTTCACCGGATGGTTTCTTCGTCACTGGGGAGGCTGGAGCGGCTGTTCGCCTTTTAATAGCGTCGGCACCTGACACCGAAGACCTGCCTGTGGTTGCAGGTCGCGTTGTTCGTGCACCCGTTGACGGAGCTGCGGACCGAGGTGTGGACTTGGACGGGCTTTGAATAGTAGATGGGGTCGTACGGCTCGTTGCAGCTCTTGTCGACTGGGTGGTTGCCGGTTTACGATCAGAAGAGACTGATGCTCCTTTTGCAGGAGCTCTAGTACTAGAAGTTCCGGTGAGCGACATTCGCTTGGCGGTTGCTGACACGCCAGGTTTTCGATTCTCGTCACCAGAACTGGCTATGCGATGAGACCTTTCATCCGCAGAGCTTCCAATGGATACACGAGATCGATGAGAAGCAGTTGTGGTAGGTGCACCGCTCGAAGGGGGTCTTCGGGTGGTAGCTGTGGCGGTGGGTCGAATTGGAGGTTTACTCAGATTGCTTCCAGGAGCTGTACGTGTGGATGTTGTTGTCGTCGGTTTAGAGGTTCTAGTTGTAGTAGGTGCAACCGTTCGTTTTGGGCCGCTTCCAGTCAGAGATCGCTTGGAAGGTGTCCCCTTGTGCTCCGGCGAACTCATTACTTTGTCCTTGGCGGATTCCGGCTCCGACTTCGGTTCGTGGGTATCGCTCGGAATGTCCTGAGCTAAGGCAGAGGAATCCTCCTCCGCAGGCTCTCTAATAGGAGCCAATTCCTCGATGGACGCCATTTCAGTATTATTAGCGGATAACAGATGCATTCAAGTAAATATCTGGCAAACTATTGTAGGTAAGGCTTGCACTTTAGGGCCTCCTACAGAGACTGAAATCTGTCAGCACGAGCTTTTCAAAGACGTTGTTTTGACTCAAAATTATAAGCTTGATAGACAGTAATGTCCAGCAGAAAAGACAATACTGTCGTATGTTCTTGAGAACCTTGTGGTCGGTTTTCAAATTTGAAGGATAACCACATTCAAAGCCCTATAGATCGACAAGACGAAACGGTATGCAGATATCAGAGATGAGAATGAACGTGAAATAAATGAATTACACTGAGAAGCATCATTCAGAAATGCTACGCATTCATAGAGATCACCCTGCGTATAAACCACTGGACAGCAAAGAAAAAGCATTTGACTTACCACTTGCTCAAGAATTTCCAGCGCACCCAGAATAACCAGATGACGCCTACAGGCTGCAGCAGATGATCGTGTTTCAGGATGGCAACCCAATGAATATGTGCAAAGGTCAGGACCAGGAAGAAGGCCAGGAATGACGGTCAAACGGTGAGGCGCTCTGTCAGACGGCTTGTGAGTGGAGAAAGAAAGAAGTAAAAGCAGCTCCAATTTATGAAGCAGAAACATATTGGAGCACTGCACATACCTAAGAAACGGCAATTCTGCTCCGGACCAGGTGTCAGAAGGTCCTTGAAACTAATTGGTGTATGCCTAAGGGGGCGAGAGCTGCAGATTTGCTTTGCATCAGATCCCTGTCTAAGGTGCCAATTGAAGCCATTGAATGGATAGAGTTACATATGTACATACCTCCCGTAGCAGATGACTGGCAGTAGACTTGCAAACAACGATCTGTCGACAACAGTGAAGAATGGAAGCAAGAGTAAAGAAACAGAAGATGGGTGGATGGTGGTTCAGGGGCAGCAAAGTCAACCAGAGCAAAGAGAACCTGTCACGTGGATGGCAGCAATAACTAGCCTCATCTCGACCGCATCCTTCAACAGCAACTCTTCACTTGACACAAAGTTGCCTCTCAATCTTTGAATTAAAATCAATTTCAAACAGCGAGACAGAGAGAGAAGTCACTTGCTCCTTTTCTCTTTCAGCCACATTTCGCAATTTGTCTACTGTGCTGCCCGTCATCTGGAATGCAACCAATCTGTAGCTAACTCGTGCATGCTAGACTCGAGCCAATCCAACGGCTTGTTCATGAACTGGATGAGGGGAAGGGCGGTATACGTGCAGCAGAAGGTTGACGTCGTGGTTCCAACGATGAGCTTCGATTGCCCTTTTGTCCACGACACAGCGTTCCCCCCAGCAGTATACTAATAATGTACTTCGGGCAGCCATTCCCAAGTGATGCCTGTAAAGTAGGGCAACAAGGAACCATTGGCGGTGAAAGGAGACAATCTTCTTACATCGGAGGGGGATTCTGCATCATTATGGATATGTAATGAGTATCCGCGTGATCCAGTGGGATAGTTACTGTTGCTTGAAGCATACTGAATCTGGCAGAAAACGCGTTTCCCATCTATCCGTCGGTGCAACTCTTCGGGCGCCTGATAATGATTATTTTGCCTTAAAGACATACACCATTCATTTATTCGAAACAATCGCAAAGGCACCAGATCAACGTGCAATACAGCCCTACTAACATGCCCTTCACAGTAGCCTGACTGCCAGGGCCCGGCGCGCAAGCTTATTCCTATATTCCTCTACCAAGGCGTAGCTTTCTGGCCATCATACCGCATCTCCAGCTTGTGCTGTACTTCTCTGTGTTTGAAACACATACAACAAGAACCTGAAGAGGACTCTTGTGGTCTTCAGGCGATCAGGAAATTGGGCGTAGGATGGATCATCAACTGGATTTATGCTTTCGCACACACCGGAGAACCACTTCAATATTTGAATCAACTGATCGAGTCCTTTGATGGAGATGCGCCCGTTGAGAAAATGTGCCATCAAACAGGACTGTAGCAGACCAACTGCTGCCGGGATAATATAAACATGCGTCTCATCAATACTGGATGTAAACCTCGATATGTCGTTTCCGCGGTATAGTTCTATCCTACCTCTGGCCACCAGCTTTTTGTGCCTCTCAACTATGGTCTCCATGATTTCATTCTCCTTCTGTGTAATTTCCGAATCGTCTTCCCCATCTTGTCGTATTCCCATACTTTCAGAGTAGACATCCTTTGCGTCTGATATACTCGCGAGGAGCCGTATCGACAAGTGACTAAAAACACCAATCCTCTGACTCTCTGCCTCCTTGATTAAATCCCTTGCTTCAGAAACGAGAGCGGACCAATTCCTTTCCTGCTCAAAGACACGGCTAGCATCTTTGAAAAATTCGTCGTCATGCAAGCCGTAATCACTTTCTGTTTCACTGATTTCAGCATTATCGGCTGGCTCATCCTGCACTTTTTTGACTTCTTGTACTTCTTCCGCTGTCTTTGGTTCTTCTAAGTCTCTGGCCGCTTCCGTAGCATCTACTTCGCGGGTATTCTCATTCTGAATCTTAGTTTGATCATCGTCTTGCTCTTCATTCTGGCTGCTGGCTTCATTGTCATTCTGTTCTTTTCCATCTGAGCCATCCGTCGGTTGGTATGATGTATCCGGCTCGCCCCCAGCTCCATGTTCTTCAACATCGCAATTCTCTTTCGCAGCCACTTTCTTTGTCTTGCTTCGGGGATTCCACGGCGTAACATCATCTTCGTCTGCTGCCAAAAACTGTTTTACTTTCAAAGCTATGTGTTCATCACCACTGGAAGCATCGCTCCAAGCAATATCCTGCTGCTTTAAACGTTTCGCCGGAGGTGTATCTGCTCTTTTCCTTCTAGGTGAAACCCTTAAATCATAGACACCGTGTCTGCTGGACAATAACTGGTTTCTGGCAACTGGTCGTTTCCGAAGCCGGCGTAATTTTCTCGGGTGTGGCGGCGAGGAGTTGCCCGATGGCATCATCGGGGACTGATTGTCTTCCTTTATGGGGTCGTCGTCTTCTTCAAGCTTCTGTTTGCGCGGTCGGCCTTTTCGTGGAGGCAAGCCTGTGGAGCGCCTTTGTGCGCGAGGCTCGAGGTTATTGACGCTGTTTAAAAGGTCAATTGATAGCTGGGAACAAGGCTCCAGGTCATCAGTATTTCGACACCGCGATTGAGGCATGCTGCTGCGCTGGCCTGATTAGATTTATAGCAAATAAAAAAACCTCCTAGCCTTCCAGCTATATGTTCTGTTCCAAAATCGACAGGGAATACGTACTCTTTAGCAAGAATAAATATGGAGATTGCCCATCACTGTTGTCAGTCGTGTTGATGAACAGCGACAACGCTTAAAAACCCGCGACAGTTTTGACTCCAGCAGTGGCGTGTTTGGCCCATTCAAGCTTCAAGCTCCAAAATCCACAGCCATCTTCCTGTGTAGCCATCAGAAACCTACAGGGAAATATCAAGGACCTTTGATGATTGTCGTGAACCCGTTGGATATCTATTAGCACTAACATCTCGAACAGTCCTATAATGACAACCGAAGAGACATTCTCTTCACCGTTCCTCCCGCACCTCGACCCCGCCGCGCAACATACCTTCGAGAAGCCCTCAAAACGGATCCATGACCACCAAGATGTTTCTACATTCCTCAGCTCCCTTGCATACAGGGATATCATGACATTCATCCTACAACTCAACCGGTCCATGATTCCCTCAAAAACTCTGGAGAACGGTGCGCAGAAGATCCAAACTTGGCAGCTCGGTTCCGACACAATCGAACTCTCAGAACCGGTGAGACGATTACAGCTTCTGTTAGCAAAGTTAGAGTCCATAATCGATGAGGTGCCTCCTGACACGGGGCCGCGAAGATTTGGAAATGTCAGCTTTCGAAAATGGTGCCAGGCAATGGAATCAAGAGCCGAAGCTATAATGGATGAGTGCTTACCATCCGAAGTGCTGCAGCGTGGGACTCGAGATTCAGCAGAGGCCACAGCTAAGGTGGAATTGATGGCATATTTTACTGGGAGTTTTGGGAGTCCCCAGCGACTCGATTATGGCACAGGGCATGAATTGAGCTTTTTGGCATTTCTTGCCTGTCTATGGAAGCTGAACGCTTTTGCGAAGAGTGACCCTGGAGTGGAAGAAAGGGGGATAGTTGTTGGTGTTATGGAGCCGTGAGTAGACCATATTCTTTCACTGCATGATACTAAGCTAATTACTCTTATTTGATGAGATACCTGAAACTCATTCGTCGCCTGATCACAACCTACACGCTTGAACCTGCTGGCTCCCATGGCGTATGGGGCCTAGACGACCATTCTTTCATCCCCTATATACTTGGATCCGCTCAATTAGCTCCAGCAATCACGCCGTCAGAAAGAACGCCCATTGAAGGATCCCTAGAAGGCGCACCCAAGCCAAGCGATGTAGCAAAACCCCAAATTGTTGAGCGCGAACGAAGGACCAACATGTATTTCTCAGCTATTGGGTTCATTTATGATGTCAAAAAGGGGCCTTTCTGGGAACACAGCCCTATGCTATACGATATATCTGGAATCAGAGATGGTTGGGGCAAAGTCAACAAGGTAATTCCATGGTCTATTGTCTACCATCATGAGTATGCAGTCACTTACTCCCATAAAGGGCATGATCAAGATGTACAGCGCCGAAGTTCTGTCTAAATTCCCCGTCGTTCAACATTTCCCTTTTGGTTCTCTATTCCGCTGGGAACAGGATCCGAACGCTACCGCACCACCTCCCTCTACACGTTTACCAAGTCAACCCCAGCCACCAAATACCACTGTCCCACCCGCGATCATATCAGAACCCGTCATGGATGCAGGTACCAAAGCACCCTGGGCTAGCGGACCAAGTAGTCTTCCACAAGGACCATCTTATCCCGCTAGAGGGCCTGCGGGGCGGGGTGTCGGAGGTCTGCGGAATCCAGGCATGCCCACACGAGCCCCTTGGGGTGGGCGATCTGCACAAAGTGCCTCGTCAAACCTTCCTCCGTTGACCCAGGCCCCCTGGGGAACCAATAATCAAGCAGATAAAGGAAATAACTCAGATGTATTGAGCACGAAGGCACCGTGGGCTAAGGAATAAATGAGGACTGGCTGGCGCAGAGCTTGCTTGTGCTGGTAGTACTTCGCATGGGTGAGAGGAGGCCCAAAGGAATCTATAGATACTAATATAGCAGTGATGTGATGATGATCCTGATGAATGTATGTACTATAGAATCTATGTGCAAATGAGATCAGATGGATAATAACATTGGCAATATGGTTTCCATATGGCAGTTTGTTTTCATCTGATCTATCATACACAGTCAGACACACATAACAACACAACAATGCTTTCAAGTCTAGGTAAATAACACAAGCACTCCATTGACAAAATACTTTTCCATAACACCACTGCTGTAAAGAAAAGGGGTATCTTATGCCATGCCCATCACGCCCGAAATCCCGCCCCAGAATACTCCATATTCCCCAGTATAAAATGTCATCATTTAATCATCTGTATCAGAGTCGTAGTCTACCAACGCCAAAGTGTTTTGCAATGGCTCATTTTGGCCTGTTCCCAAAAGTCTAACTCCATCGATCCTGCAGTTTCCATTTCGTATGTCATCAAGGGTGTCGCTAGGGCCAACAGTTCCAACAGTATCGTCGTCACAGTCTTTCAAGGCGTTTTTGTTTTCGTTTTCCCCTTTTCTCCGCTTCTTAATTCCAGGTTGCCAAGCTTCATCCACCTCGTTCAGAAATGGGTCCATCGCTGCTTTCGTATTGCCTCTCAGCTCTCGCTGCAATATAGCCTTTCGTTCCGCGACCATCTCCACTGCAGCTCTGCGGGCTGAGACCTTCTTCTCACCCTTGCGGCGATCGCTCATGACAGAGGGCGCTTCGGATTTGCTTGATGATAATTGTGACTCGAAAAGCGGCCGAGTTCGTACTCGCGAAGACAGATCATCCACAGACCCTGACGCAGACGAGCCAAAATCAACCATGGCCGCACGAACACGGTCTGCTTCCATCTCCTCCACCAACTCGATCCCCAAGCTCATTTTATCCTTGATCGCGTCCGCCTTCTCCTGCGCGACTTCTCTCCCCTTCCTCTCCGCTCTAAAGACCCGTCTAAGCTTCCTCGACCGCTCATACGGATCCTCCCAATCCCTCGTCTGCCTCTTTAACAACTCCTCCATCCGCGTCTGCGCAGTCATGTACTTCCCCTTATCCACCGCCTTCCCTTCGAACTTCGCAAAGGGATCTTCAACACCACTTTCCTCCCCAGGAAGCTTCACTCTAATCTCCCCAACTCCGTCTTCTTCATACTCGCCCTTCCCAAACTCACTCCTTGCTTGTCTCCGCGCGCCCTCCGTCACTACATACTCCGTATTCTTCGGATCCGTTCTGATTTCAATCCACCCACCACACGGCCCATGTTTCATTCGAAAACTGTAAATCGGCGTCGAGTAATAATTCCCCACTTTCTTCTTCTCGGCATTGAACCGGACACCTTGCCCAATAAGTACGGAGTCCGCTGGCTGGCATGTACAGCACCATATGGGAAACGGCATTTCGAACCGCACCACCAGGGCGCCGCTAGTGTGCAGGTGACGTGCGCGGGAGCCGAGGGGATGTTTGCCGGCGAGCTTATTGCCGGTGGTGAGGCCTTCTTGGTCGGGAGGGACGTAGCTATGTAGTTTATCGTCAGTAATGGCACATATTTGTAGGAGATCGCATGGTGTTAAACCAACCGTCCCATATCTATAAGAGAATATTAGCATAATTGTTACAATAGGAAAATGGAAATCAAACATACTGAAGCCCTGCATTTTGAAGGATAAAGAGCTCTCCCAAGCTCTAGATCGACTCAGAACCCAGGTTGTTTTCTATTCAAGACTCTGTGCAGAAATAATGAAGATGCAAAAGAAAACAAATCGCTTCCTCCATTACCGTCGCATCGTGAATTAGCAGTGACCACGCCTTGGTGTGTTGATATCACTCATGGCTGGTCGAGATTTCGCAGTTCGTTGTTGATGAGTTGATGGCGATAAGGATGGATTATTCAGCATTTAAAGTTGTCATCATGTGATTGCTGAATGCTAAAAGCAGCATTGAATTCTCCAAAAACAGCACAAGGTGAATTCGTTCGATTGCAGTCTGTGAGAGACTATCGGGGCGATTAAAAATTATATCTACTCTGTATATACAAGTCTGCCCAATTAGCTAATTCACAGGAGACGGCAATTCCGTCCCTTAGTCTCGCAGACTGTTCTCAAATCTCCCACACTCTCTCCAACCCAGAGCTTGATTCCATTACCAGCTCGAGGGACTTTCCAATCTTGTGCGACAGTGTCCCAGATACTCACATCCTTCCTCGTAATCTCCATTTTCAGCACCTCACTCCGTCCTGGCTCCAATGTAGTCGTCTTTTCAAACTGCCTTAGCTGGAATTTCGGCGTCCGCAACGTGTCATCAGCGGGCAGTTCCACATATAACTGTGCAACAGCACGGCCGGGCCTCTTTCCGCTATTGGTGACCTTGATGGAAACCGCAAAGGCTACATCCCATAGCGCGGGGTTGCCACCCTCGGCCCCACCAGCGCGAGGATCTGGTTTGGGCTTGGTGGTGTAGCCATCTGGGTAGGGGTATCCAGCTGGGTTTGGCTTGACGGCGGAAGGGTTATCGAGATAGGGATATAGGTACTTCCAGATGCGGTTGAAGCTCTCGGGCCAGGCTACTTCTGAAGGTGGTGGGATGTCGTTGGGGTATGCCGGCACCTTGCCCTTGGGCTTGCGAGCTGGAGGGTACTCGCTGAGGGGAGTAACAACTTTCAAGGTGGGTTCTGTGAAATTAAACGTTGTATATGAAAGACCGTGACCAAAGTGATATCGAGGAGTAATGTTTGCTTTCTGGAAATGGCGATAGTCAATAAACAGGCCCTCAGTGAACGTATCTTGAATCTGGCCAGAGGGTTGCGTTAATAGAGACACGCTGTCCGGGTAATCTGATTCTGCTTTAGGAATCGTATATGGCAGATGGCCGCTCGGACTAAAATCTCCAAACAAAATATCGGTCACAGAGTTTCCAGCTTCTTGTCCTGGGAGATGTGCGAAGACAACGCTCTTAACCGAGGGAAGGTTGATCCAGCTTTCCATAATAATTGGACCAACAGTGTGCACAACGACCACGACGCTTGAAAATTTCTTTGCTGCCTGTTCAATTAACCTATCCCCACCATGCCAGAGTTTGAGCTGCGCGACTGTCCGGTCTCCAGGATTTGCTTCAACAATAATATAATTTTCACCTGAATCAGCGTTCACAAACACAATGGCAACATCGTCCGGTTCGACCTTGATAGATCCAGGAAATATATCTGAGATGTAGAACTTGGCGTTCTTGGATACGTTTCTGATGGCCTCCTCAGGTGTGACCAGATAAGGGAGGTTGGCGCTCCCACTACCCCAACCCATAGTCAAAACTCCTATATCGCAGCCTTTATCTGCACAAGAATTGATACCAAAGGGATTTGTGCCGGCGTCTGTCCCAAACACTTTCACAGAACGTTTTCGGTCCAAGGGCAACAAGTTGTCATCATTCTTCAACAACGTAATTGCGTCACGAGCTATGGATCGGGCCAATTTCTGATGGTCACCCTGCACGTCGATAAACTGGTTTACAACTCCGTATGGAGAAAATGGTGCTCCAGGGTACAGCGGCCCTGTGGCAGCTTGCGTATTAGAGGAGAAGTTTGGCTGGGGGAAATCTTTGTCCTGGCTGAATTTGAACCATGTTGCAACTATCCTTGTCACCTTGGAAGCAGGTCAGCAGGCAGGAGATGAGGTATCACAGGAAAGCGGTCCATACCATATCATTTAGGCGATCTAACGGTACAGTCCCGTTCAGAATAGAACGAGAAAGCTCAGATGCCCAAAGACTATTACCGGTTAGGGGGACTCCACCGTCGCCAGGCATACTCATGTCCAAGCCAGCTAGAGCCGAAGAAACACCTCCAATTTGCGCAAACCAGTCCGTCATCACAAACCCCTGAAATCCAAGTTCATCTTTGAGAATACCATTAATCAGCTGGCTATTTTGACAGCTGGCCGATCCATTCACCTAGCTCCTGTTAGTAAAGAGAGAACATCTCGACATGGACAAAATTGAAGATTTAAGATACATCATTATAAGCCATCATAACTGATCCTACCCCAGCTCTAACAGCTTCTGCAAAGGGCCATAAGTAGAGCTCATGCATAGTTCGATCGTCAATGTTGGCAGAGTAAGCCTTTATGAGAAGAACAGTCATTCTGTGCATTTCCTGCTCATTGCCCACCAAATGCTTCACCGCAGCAATGACTCCATTGCTCTGAACGCCTTTGATCGTCTCAGCGCCGGCAATGGCTTGAAGTGATGGATCAGATCCAAACCCTTCCCAGTTTCGTCCACCACGGGGTTTACGGCCAAGGGGTCCAACGCTCGGTCCGAGATAAACGTTAACGCCTTTACCACGAAACTCCTGTCCGATTGCTCGTCCACGTTCGTACATAAGTTTCTTGTCGAAGGTTGCTCCGATACTAATACCTGCCGGGAACGCAGTGTTATGGTCTGTATTTCGGAGACCCAACGGACCGTCCTGCAGACAAAGCCTTGGGATTCCAAATCGAGGAGCGCTTCCAGTTTGGCCCACACAAGGGCCCATCAAATAACCTGCTCCTGTTGTGAGATTTACTTTTTCAGCCAGGGTCATCTTCGAAACGACGGCTTGAGCCTTGTTATATGCTTCTTCCCATTCTGGTACCCAGCCTCCTTTGGGGGTTGGATAATACGGAGGAGACGGAAAGTCGCTGGCGATCTTTGCGCTGGAATCACCATCGTCTGCCCCAGACGGCGCTGCGACCGATGGGTGAGCATGATGTGTGAAACAATAAAGAAGTGCTGCAAACCAAAGAATGAGAGGCATGACTTCCCCGCAACACGCACATCAGGTATTAAAAGATGAAAATAGGGACTCCAGAATCACTTCAAATCGAGCATCTCGCGCATGGTAAGTAGGATAGGCTCGAATCACCCCTTTTCTCCTGGACGATGCACCCATAATTATGTGCTTCTTCAAGCATACTGTAGAAGCAAGGACTGAACCGTTCATGGGATTGAATCCCATGTGATCGAAACGCATGTTGTAGATCCCCAAATTTCTCAAGAGTTTGGCAGTCGGCTATTGTTTCATCGCGCCAGGGACCATGATGTAGCGCTTGCGCGAGTACATAATTCGCAACCAGCCCGATTCAATCCTATGACCTGGACGCGGGCACACATACACAGTAGTGGATGCCCTGAGAGACTGTGAATACAGCCATGATACATCTGTATTTTGGAGCATCGCTTCAAAGTAAAGTGGCCAGATATTGCTGCAGATGGTACATATAGATTGTTGGAGAGCCTTTTAATTGCCGCGAGAGTTCTGGGTTGCCATGCCTGTCTGTCATTCTCTTAGGCGATGAGCGGCCTTTTCAGCCTATTGGCTAAGTTTCCAGCTTCCCAGCATTCTTTCATCAGTTATTGGAATCAACAGCAAGGGAAACCAGGCTGATGCTCGGATATCCCTCCCTGTGGAGACTCTGGCACGATGTAACGAAAAGGGTCCTCGGCACAAGTCACTATGTATGTACGTTAGTAGGTAGCTCAAGTGAACGATGTTTTAAAGACGCGTGATGCTTTTGGCATGGACTTGAATCATGTACTCAATACATACTAAATGTATGCCATGAGTACCTTTGTACACAGCATGTCCTCACACGACTTGCTCCTGTTCATGGCTTGCTTGTTTTCATTCTTGATCATCATCTGTGAGATTGTGAAGGAGGTGTTAATTCATTCTGCCAGCTGCACAGTATTTCTCAGCTCCCACTAGCAACAAAGATAGAGTTGTAAAGTGTTTATCAGGATACTTTGATCGAGTTTGTCTTATCTTCGTATGAACTCGACTATCCGTGTCACATTAGATTTTGGAAGTTGAAAACTTCTCAGAGTTATGTATGTACCTGATTATCTCTAGAAGTCACCTGTCTATCTATAGAGCTATAATAATTTGCTGAGATTCAAAATTACATCTCTGTCACTCGTTCATTCCTACTATCATTCTTAGAGATTTGATTACTCCTGGTAACCATCTGGGTGCCACTGGTAGCAACTAAGAGCACCTGGGAAAGAAACCTGCCACAGGGTCAGACCTCGCAACCTTGTGATAGAGTTATATATATACAGAACCAGCAGACAAGACTAGAAATCTTCTATTCCCTCAAAATGTTGAATATCCCACACTTTCTCTGCCAAACCCTGAAGATCTTCAGTTGTAAAAATAATATCTCCTTCATCTCCAGATTTTGCACGGAGGAAGAGATTCTCAAAGGTAATAATGAGCGGAGCACCATCCACTCTGGTTGTGCCCTGTGCTCTTGAGATAATGACCTTTTGAGTCACAAATGGGGTGAGTCAGCTCTCATTGGCACGAGTTGGCCTCGAAACATGTTCCCACTGTTTTATTACAATTTCTGGCTGATTATGCCTCACTGAAATAGAAAGAGAAGTTTTAACTTCACCAGCTGATTCATGAAGCCACCATTGGCAATCTGAATCAAGCCGGGACTCTGACACCCCAGTTTCAATAGTAACACTTGGCCAATTGTCAGTCCGGTTGAGAGGAAGCTTTCTTGGGCGATATGAAGAATCTGGTTGTTTTGCTCTGGTTCTTCCAGATGCTGTCGTCCTCCCGATAGAGATTATACACCTCCGAATCCTCATTTCCTGGAGTTTGTCACCAAGTAACCAATGAAACTCTTGTGACGCAACTTCATGAGGTGCTGAAATCATCTTAACAACAAGAAGCCCCAGCTCTTCACTGTAGGAATCAAAGAGCTTTGAAAATGACTCGCTGTCTGGCCATGAAAAGATAGTATTGAATGGTACTTGTGAAAAGATTATGTACTGACTCCTTTCAGCATTTTCATCAAAAGCTCTGATTTCATGCTCAATCTGCTGCTTCATGCGTTCAATGCCTTCAAATCTGTATTCGCAGGTGGAACGAGGCAAGTGCTTCAGAAAGCTCCTGCGAGTAGCCATTTTGGCCGTCATTGTCTGTGGTCTTTTATTCCTGCTGATAGTTGAGGTGCTGCTACCCGATCCTGGACGGTTGCTGCCTCGAGCGAGCTTTCAAGGAGATGATGATGAGGATAGAATTAAGCACATAGAGATGTTGCTCCGCGGAATATCGAATTTCCAAGCCGGATTAACTAACTATGTAACTAACCGACAACTGCGGAGTAGTATATTGGATTTCCTAGTTGCTAGTTACAATACAATCAACCTGAATTCACACAGGCTTGAGGATACGAGTCCTTGTGCAGAGACGCAAAGCCCGGCTCTACTTTCTGCAAGCCTAGTTATAACATCGCCCACCCTACAACAGCCATCGCACCAGCCATCATCCCACTCCCCAGCACCAGTCCTGGTGCCGCATTCGTTGTCTGAGTAGCTGGTGCCTTCGTGACAGTCGCTGACCCATTATTCGATACCGTGTTGGCCGCACCTGTCACAGCCGGCGAGCTGGTGATGTTGCTGGATACCGCAGTGGACGTTCCGGTTCGCGCAGGCGCTGATGACGTGGCGACGGCTTCCGTTGTTGCGGTCGTGCTCGCGGTCGCGGTTGCTGCACTAGTTTTGCTGGGAATATCCGTGGACAAGGCGAGATAGATGGGAGAGTACGTATTCGTGCCGGTGTAGCCTGCGCACCCGGGGACACTGTGCTTTGGGGGGGCGCGACCACCTCCGCAGTCGAGAATCTCGCAGACTTCGCCAGTGCCAGGCACATACCACACTTTGACAGGCTGGTTATAAGTGTTCATGGTAGCGGTGGTTGTGCAGCCGGCGAGGTCTGTTTTCGCATGTGTTAAGATAGAGGTTGTGGCCAGGGCCAGCAGCCCAAGAAGGAGTTTGCGATACATTATGTCTGATCTCTTATGGATCTATAGGAGATGAGACAAGACCACGTTCTTAATTTGAAAAAGCAGATAAAATGAGTGACAAAAGTTGGCTATCAGAAAACGACAGACAAAAGGGGCAGAGAAGAAACTAAACAGCTTCATTTCTTGGGCTGACCAGTCCTTTTTATACAGAAGCTATTCTTTCAAATCACTCACCAACTAATTACAACTCCATAGTTAGTGCTGTGCGACATCTTGCTCTTCCAGATGGCTCCTAAGGACCACAGCTATCACGCCAAAACTATCAGTTCGTATTCTGCCTGTTTAATCCAGTCATAGGTGCTTGCAAAAACCAGACTCATTGGCTATTTCAATTCTCCTCTGAGTCAGGGGAACACTCCGACTTACCGAAGACCAAATTTAGTTCAGATGAACTAGCTGACTCGGTACCATCATGACAGCAGTGCAGCATACAACCGCTACATACCTAAGGTACTAGTCCAGCTTGCTGACTGGAATAAGAAGTGACACTGGCGATTACAGCCTATGAGCATGGCTGTATCTTATGGACCCGTGGCAGTTGTGTCAAGCTATATTATCTGATTACCATGGACATCAAGCGTGGGGCACTAACTAGTTGAAACTGTGGAAATGGACACCCTCGTATCAAAAGGTTTATGCAAGAAGTATAAAAAAGAGTTTTCTGTTTGGATTGTCAGTATGCTGACGGGTTGGTCACAGTATCAGTGTCGAAGTGATTCCATTTCATTGAAAGTGTTGCAATAACAATTCTATATCTAGTGGATAGTTATATCGAAATCTAGACCATCTTTTGTTGAACGATCATCCCAAATAGCTACCACTGAAACAATATCCAGAAGTAGCACCAGCTTTGTCCTCTGACAAAACCAAAAGTGTTCAACGCCGAAATACCCTGGAGGAATCCTTTGTCCCAAGCTTAGTTACTAAAGTACCCTGGGAATAGCCATGACATTTTTCTCAGTCCTTCAGCACTCATTTGCGATGGCACAGTGCTCAACCCCATCCTGGCTGTTCCCTCGAGGTGCTTTCCCCAAGCAAGATCATGATGTTCATCCTTCGTCAACTCGTCTAGAACCGCACCAATAAACCGTCCAGCATTGACTGCATTTGCTTTCATATTCGCCGTGACTATTTCCACCGTTACATCTTCTTCGGCAGAGTGCCAGCAGTCGTAGTCTGTCGACATGCAGATCATTTGGTACGCGATTTCGGCTTCACGGGCAAGCTTAGCTTCGGGAATGCAGGACATGTTAATCACGCTGCCGCCCCACGAGCGGTAGAGATGGCTCTCTGCGCGTGTGCTGAATTGTGGCCCCTCTGCAACAGAAGAACATTAATTTCAAATTTCCCAGAAAGCATCGCAACACCACGGCGAATCAACACACGCACCCATGCAAACCAATGTTCCCCGATCATGAAGCACAACCCCCTCACCCTCCAAACTATGCCCACACGCCCTCACAACCTGCGCAAGTCCCTCGTCAAACGGGTCCGCAAACCCAATGTGCGCCACGACGCCTCCTTCAAAGAACGTCCACGGCCTCACTCCCTTTGTCCGATCAATGACTTGATCCGGGACCACAAAGTCTCTTGGCTTAATTTCTTCCCGCAAGCTGCCCACCGCCGAAAACGCAACGATGCTTCTTACTCCCACAGATCTGAGAGCTGCAATGTTCGCCTGGCTGGGTACTTCGTGTGGTGCAAGCTCATGGTGGAGACCGTGGCGGCTAATGAATGCGATGGGGACGACTTTTCCGGTTGTGGAGCACGTATGATGGAAGACGGCTATGGGGGATGAAGGATTGCCCCATGGTGTCGTTACGTGGAGACGGGCGACTTGAGTAAACTCGGGGAGTTTGCGTAGGCCGGTTCCGCCAATGACTCCGATATGAACGGGGTCTAGGTGAAGTATGTCAGCGGAAATTGGTGGGGGAAAAAAGGAATCACAAAGGGGAAAATAGTGGGGTATCCTAGGTTTATTGCAGTCGAGCAGGAGTAGTATTCTTACCTGGGTAGGTATGGGAGAGTGCATCCATTCTTCTTGTTCTCAGTTTAGGGCTGTTGACCCTCCGAGGAGACAAAATGATGCGGGCGGAGAGGGGAAGCAACAAAGACCACGCATGCGGAGCGGGAATCTTTTTGCTGCTCGGACGATTCTGTATGGAGGGGCGGTGATATTAGACTTTACTAACTAGCGTGGTTCATGATGGCTGACCAATCGAAGAACTGCTTCAGATCTCGGAGATAAGATTAGGGCTAAGATACTACTTCCATAAGACGCGAGGATGTTCACTCTGGAGCAGCGGCATCAATTGTACTGTACTTATAGCTACTGGAATAGTTTGCAGGGTTTCTAAGATTTTAGTTATACCAGGAGCTGTCTGTTTTGGGTTTCGATAGCTGCCTAGAGCCTGCCGTTAAGAAAATTTCCAGATTGTCGCTTGATAGCAGCATTGGATAGCCTAAGGTCAGAAAATGCTCACTCTTTTGTCGCAATCCCTTTCTCCCATAGAAAGATGGCGTTAGATGACTGCTTGCAAGATGACACTCCTCTATGGATAGTTCAAACTGGATATCTCGTTGATGGAACTGCTCTCAGTATGGCTTTTTGCCAGACTAACAGCGGCTGTGAGAACCACTATTTGAACTATACCCAAACATTATCAATTAAAAAACAACTTTCTTTCCCTCAAATTTCACTTGGCTCTTTTTCTCTTTAGCTTTTCTAGCCGCTTCCCATGAAGGATGGAGAGGCTTTTGATGTTGTTGTTGTCTGGAAGGACCATGAGGCTTTCCGAAATGTTCACCTTTTGATTGTGCAACACGTTGACCCGTGGATTGACCTGTTAACCGTTTATATTTACCGCGATCTTTCCATTGGTCTTCTTGAGACGTCGCACCTCGGCGCATGTCCCAGCCGCTATCACGGTGGTTGCTTTCCGCCTGCTTGCGCACATGGTTCGCATTTGCGCCAAACTTCTTCTCCCATAATTTGCGTCTAGCTTGCTGGCCCATCCGATTCTTCCTTGGTGCAATGGCAGCCGCTGTTTCATCATCTTCTTCTGCATCAGACTCAGTGCCGGACCAATACCCGCCCATTGTGAGAGATGGTAAGAAGGTCGTTGACGCTGCTTTCCCGCTAGATTTGGTGCGCTTTGTACTTTTAACCGTGATATCTTGAGAAGATTCGGAATCTGTAATCGATGGCGTCGGCGATAGCGATAAGTCTTTCACTGGATCGTAATTTGTCCCCTTCTGCGTTTTGAATGTGCTTTCGTTGTTATCCTCGCTTTCAGATCCAGACGACGAGGCTATACGGTCATCAAACTGGGCAAAATCACAACCATCTTCGTTTTCTCCGATGCTGATATCCCCTTGGTCGATATCTGGTTTTTCTGCTGGTAATGGTCTTTTGGAAACCTTTGGAGCTGCTGCTTTCGGAGTTTTTGACACCTCCTCGCTTGTAGAAGTTTTATTGCTCGGTGCTCGAACGCCCTCCAGCCCCAGTATATTTCGAATCCCATCCATTATCCCCGGAAGCACTCCCTTAACAGGGTTAGAACTAAATAGCCGTGCCGTGACGTTTGCTTCAGGCCCTTCCTTTTTCCCGTTAAACACATTTTGCTTAGATATCTTTAATTGCGTAAAAGCTGGTGATTCACAAATCCGTTTCGTTTTCAAAAGTTGCTTGACTAAGTGTTTTCTTGAAAGCTCAAGAAGATCGAGAGACTGCACAGTGACATTAGCCACGTTGCTGTAATTGCGATACACTGTAGCTGGCGGAATCAGTTACCTTCAAGGCCTGCACTTCTTCACATAGACGAGATAGCTGGGCGTTGAGACCGCTCGACTGCGCATTCTTTTGGCGCCGTCCCAGCTTTTGCCGCTCAAATCCTCGTGCGGTTTTGAGAGCTCTATGTATTTGCTGAATTCCAAGTTCGATCTTCTGTTCTAAACGGGTTGCTCGGAGCGTCAGCCTTCGGCCTTGGGGATCGGATGATGAAGTTTCATCACAGTCGTCACGTTTGCGCTTCGGCATGCTTGTGTATACTTAATTGCGTTCACAGATAGATACTTTGTATTGTTGATTTAGATGACCATAAGAAATGAACTGCTCTGGAGGAAGATAGATCAAGTCTCAGGGTAGTTGTGAAAAAGGTTTCGTCGGAACTAGCTACTATTAGATACAATGTGGGAAGTTCAGTAACATTAGTAATTCCACTTATCGGCTTAAACGGGAAGTGTGCATATCAGTTCATGAGTGGATGGCACATAGTTGAGGGGTTCAATCATCCATCACAACCTGATAGGCATATAACTAGGCAGCCACTGTGTTTCTCTGTCGAGTTCTTTCTTGTTGATTTTGGTCTTCTTCCTCTGCACAATGAAGAAGCTGTCTTTCCCACGTTAGAAGCACCGCTCACAGTCCCAGAAGTGTCTTTGAGATTGCAATATGAGTTCACGCTTGAGATTCTTCCTGCCACTTGGCTCTCTATGGGCCTTCATCTCAATCTTCTACTTTTCATACCGAAATGGTTATATTGCTGATCTTCAAGCCGTCATCGCTTCCCGGGTGCTTCCAGACGGAGAGCATCTGAAGCCTGATATGACTGGCATCTCCTTTCTGGATGAAATTTTGATCTCTTTCATAGCCTTTTTCTATCCTGTTGTGGATGGGCGCACTCCGAATCTATGCCTTCATTCTGTCAACTTTGCAGGTGCCCTCGGGGCTATGTGGATGCTTGTATCTCTGGAGTCTATGAGGGCGGGAAACAAAGGCCGATTTGTTGCCTTGTGAGTAAAATCCAGTGCAAGCTTTTCCCATGAGGATACAATGATATGCATTTTATTCCTGGTTGTGCTCTTCCGTCCCACCATAAAGCTAACTCTGGCTCCCTGAAGCTCATCCTTCTTCGGTATGATGTGCCAAATATGCACTTTTGGCTTGGTGATGCCTCTATATGTCACCTTATATCTTTTTACCTCACCAGCGGCCTATAAGCCAACTTATGAAAACGCAAACATGCCTCTCCTTCAAATAAAAGCCTTGCCGTGGAGCATATTAGGCGGATACATACTCCCTACCGTGCTAATGGCTTTCCCCGGAAATTCGGGAAATATTCTGCCATCTAAGCAGCAGGAGATCGCAATTTGGCAACCGTGGCCGATATATGTATCTCTTCTGCAATACGGAATCAGCAGGCTTTCACCTCTTTTCCCTTTTTCCGATTCTCCGAGCATTGGTTTCAGATCCCAGCAAAAAAGCAAAGCTCGGAGTGGCCTCCGTTATATCTATGCCTTCGCGTTCTCTTGCGCAGCTATCCCTCACGTTACGTCTTGGAGTATATCACTAACTGTGTCGGCTTTCCCCACTCTTTTCAATGCGGAGATTGCACCTGTGCTAACACCAGGCAATGTGTTTGAGAATACGTTTCCCTGGTCATCTGCACGGCCTGAGTCTCTAGGAGTTGGAACGCTTTGGTTTCTGCAGTGGGATCACCTGATCGGAGCTGGTGTAACTTTGCTTTGGACAATATCCCTTTATAGTACCGCTCATTCCATACGTGGAATCCCTATCAACCACTTCACGCTTGCTCTGAAAGTGATTAGTCTCTCTGTAGTCGCTGGGATCGCTGGAGCCGCAGTGGAGTTGATGTGGGAGAGAGACGAGCTATTGTTCAGTCTGGAGGATGCTAGGAATGACGGAGCGATAAAAAGCAAGTAAACCTCTTAGTTGGATACGTGCAAGAACTGCCAGATGTGTTACACTCCCAAAAAGGTAAATTTATCCATCTGTTGGAAAAGGACAATTGACTCGGGCAAAACCTGTACATTCTCGCATATAAGCTAAATTTACATAGTCAGAAAACAGGAATGAATGCAACTGATGAGAAAAGTTGGTATACACTATATATTTTAGTCTATTTTTTCGGTTCCTCTTTCTTTTCTTCTGGCTTTGGCATTGGCAATTTAAACTATAATGGCAACGATGTGTTAGCTCTACCAATTCGAAGTTCGCGATATTAAAAGACTCCCATCTACTTACTTCATCTGGTTTTCTATCAGTGCCCTGTCCAACTTGTTCCCAAGCAGATGTTCCACCTTCAAAATTCCGGAATGCCTGTGTCAATTCCAACGGCTCCACGACGATTCTCTTCTTTTCTTCATCATATCTGATCTCAGTGTAACCCGTGAGAGGAAAATCCTTCCTCAACGGATGTCCGTCAAAGCCGTAGTCTGTCATAATCCTTCTGAGGTCTGGATGTCCAACGAAAAACACACCAAACAGGTCATAGACCTCTCGCTCATACCAGACAGCGCCATCGTACAAGGAAGTAATGCTTGGCACGGGAGTCGCCTCGTCTGCATACGTCTTAACCCTTATCCGAGAGTTGTGACGCACGCTAAGGAGGTTATAGACGACTTCAAAGCGGTATTCGCGTGTGGGGAAATCAACGGCAGTAATGTCGGAAACTTGCTTATACTCCGCAGCAGAATGGTCCTTAAGGAAGGAAATCACAGGGATGACACCGGCGGGTGGGATATAAATGGTCAATTCATCCTTCCAAACGGAGAACTGCTGGATATATTTTGGCAGGCAGGACATGAGATATTCGCCGTAGGTATGGAGCTCTTTTGACTTCTCTGCGTACTTATCGGCGGGGTTTACGACGGGACGGTGAAGGGTTTCGGGGGCTGCAGTAATTCGAAGTGTCAGTAGTTTCATCTAGAGACCGTAAAGAGAGGATCTAGTTATGATGAGAGTGCAATTGTCCTTACGCGGGCGGCGTTCATCTCGGGGGTTTGGTAGTGGACCGCCTGAGACGACCTTCGCTTCTTGCAGCGCGGTTGCACTGGAGAAAAGTCTCGCAGTCCTGACAGGCCTAGCATAAGCTATGGAGCGACTGGTCGCCAGCCGCATCATGGACCTGGTCGACGCCATGGTGAGGAATCAATTGCGCGCTCAATGAAGTCGACTTCAGCGGCGTCCGCTCGAGATGAGGTTTCACTCGCTTGGTTGTGATGCCATTTGACACCAGTAGCCGCACTCTTATTGGCTAGCTGATTTTCTCCCTGTGATTAGGTAATCTGTAAGGATTATGGTCTCCCCGCACGCTGATTGGCTTCAGCCTGGGAAAAGAGACTGAAGGCAAAACCGCTGAGTCAGCGCTGCTAAAACGAGTTTAGCTCCACTGGTCTCTTCCTTTCTCTCCTCCTCAGAATCCCTCTCATCACCACCTGTCAACGCCCGCGATTCGCAACATCTCTCTTCTCTTTAATTTGCTTGTCTTTCTTCTTCTGCTTTGCTTCACTTACCTTCTTAGTAGTTTTTTGTTTAATTTTCATAGTTCCCCTATCATATCCACCCTTTCTGTTCATGTCCCTTCACGGTCTACGATTGAGTACTCGAGCAACCCAGGCTCTTTCAACTTGAAACATTCAGCGTCAAAATGTCGCTAAGGACCCAGAACGATACAGTCATAGACGATGATGATGAGTTTTGGTATGGTCCTTTTTCTTTTCCCTTAGAGTTTGCTCCTTTTGATTGGAATTGGGCATGGTGTGCTAATTTTTACTATTTCAGCCCGCTCTGTATCGAAGAGTTTGACCTTTCAGACAAGAATTTCAAACCATGTCCTTGCGGCTACCAAGTACGTTACTCGAGCGCTTTCTCATGCTCCGTGCTTCTTCTTTTGCCGATTATCATCCTGCAATATTCCAATGACTTTCGAGTGGCTAATACCGTCTAGATATGCCAATTTTGTTACAATAACATCAACACTCATAGCGAGGAGGGTCGATGTCCCAACTGCCGACGCATATATGATGAGAACACAATACAATATAGAGTCCCGGATGCAGATGAGTAAGTTTCAAAGCTAGGCTAAATTTCATGCCTACTCGCCACTAACACACGGTTTCACTTAGGCTTAAGGCAGATTTGGCATTAAAACACCGTAAAGCCGCGGCCGCGAAGAAAAAAGAGCAAGAAAAACGAGAAATTGAAGCCTCCAGTCGAAAGAATCTGGCTGGTGTTCGTGTTGTGCAGAAGAATCTTGTCTATGTCATTGGCCTCAACCCGACAATCCGAGACGAAAGCCAGTTGTTACAGACACTGAGAGGTGATCAGTATTTTGGTCAGTATGGCGAGATAGAAAAGATTGTCGTTAGCAAAGCAAAACCTGGAGGCAATCCTAATCAGGGGATTGGAGTGTACGTCACATTTGCAAAGAAGAGTGACGCTGCATCTTGCATCGCTGCCGTCGATGGCTCTGCAAATGGCGATCGAGTTCTTAGGTACGCGTTAACTTTGCCGAGCTATTAGCTGTGGGCAATACTGATATGTTTTTAGAGCACAATACGGTACAACGAAATATTGTTCATCGTTCCTCCGCAACGAGCAGTGCAATAACCGAAATTGTACTTTTCTTCACGAGACCGGCGAGGATAGCGATAGTTTCAGCCGTCAAGACCTATCGTCCATGAACACGATGTCGTCGCAACGTCCTCATCCAAGCTATCCAAACGTGCCAGGGAACCAATCCCGCGGATTTCAGCAGCCAAATCCGTTCGGGCCATCGAGTTCCCTCTCAATGCAGCAGACTAAAAAAGACGAAGGAAATCGAATGCCAAGTAATGACGCGCCTGCACTTCCCTCGTCAGCGAGCTGGGCGAACAAAGAGAGTCGTACGCAACGGACAAGACGACCTAGCATGGCTACAAGCCGCGGTACCCCAAGCCCGAAACCTGCGGCCATAACTATCGCAACAAAACTGGAGGAATCAAAAGCACCGGAAAAGGGTCCTCAGCAAAACGACGAAAGTTCCCGCCAACATACGCCAACACAAGGCGTCGGGCCCAGCTCGGGGAAGCGAGACTCCATATCGCCAACTAATTCCCTAGCTGCGTCGCAGGATAATTCTGTGGTCCTTGACAATCTGGTGAAAGCCATCAACTCGCCTGAGTTTCGATTTCAGTTTTCACCGGCAGGGTTATCGACTGATGAACTTGCGTTTATTGAAAACCATCCTTCCCTCATCGACCCCTATGGTGGTGTTAAGCGTCGCGCCATGCGCGAGAGAGCCGAACAGGAAAGGGCAAAGCAGGAAGCAGAAGCTAAAATGCTACTACAAGCCGATCAACCCGAGGAGGAAACACTCGAAGCTGGCAGCTTGCAGCTTGGCGGTGAGCCGGAGGAGTCACATCCTGGCCCTGGTGCCGCTGGACGCGGTGGCCGCGAACCACAGGCGATTCAGCCCCCATCTCAACAAGCAACTGCTTCAAATTCCGCTTTCGGCTCGCCTATTTCAGCTGGCCATCAGTTTCAAAGCTTGAATATGAATAGCCGAACACTTACTCCCCTCCAACAGCAGCAGCTTATGCTCTTAAAGTCTGCCAACAATCAACAGGGCGGCTTGTTAGATCAGCTTCAAACCTCTTCTGCCAACGGCTACGATCACAATCCACTCTCCCGGCCCAATGCATTTCAAAATCAAATGCCACCATTAAGTGCAGTGTCGGGTCATGCTCGACAGTCGTCACGGTTCTCTTTTGCAAATGAATCAAACGCCAAAAGTTCAAACCATAGACTGCTTAGCCAGCAAGGAACTATGATGCAGGCTTCGAGTCCCAATCCAATGACAACTCCCATCGCACAGCATGGCCTTGGCAGCCATTTCTTTACGAGTGGTGTTCAAGGCCCTCCCCCTGGCCTAAAGACGGCTGGAACTCCACCTGTTAGCGGGGGTGGCATGTTCGCCCAGGGTCACGGTTTCACGAGCACGATGCATAATAATCTGGGACTCAATGCTAAGCAAGATGGAAATGCTGATTTGATGCGTGACCTTATGCGCGCCCGGAATGGTACGAGTGGCGGGGGTGTCCAGAGCCTAGAAGCAACAAAGCGTGAGTACATTTCCTCTTTAATCCGCCCGCACAACACCCCTCCTCCCCTGGCTCCCGTTTCAGGCCTTCTTAACTCGCTCTATGGCCCTCATACTGGGTTATACCAAGACCCAGGGCCACAGAAGCAGAAGAAGAGGGGGAAGAAGCACAGACATGCTAACACTTCCTCCGGTGGAGGTGGTGTAGTGGATCTTGCGGACCCGAGTATCTTGCAGGCGAGAATGCACCAAAACAGTGCGACTGCCGTCGCTGGACAGGGACTGTACGGGAGTCAGGGTCAAGGTGGGTACAACCGCTCCAATATGGTTTTCAATGGAGGGTTTCCCAGGTGGTAACGGCCATTCTGTGCTGCTTGACCTGTTTTATGTGACTTTCATTTATTCTAGCGGTTCTTTTAATCATTTTCGTGGATCTTCTCGTGTCTACTGGAGCTTTATGACCCCTTTTTATTCCTATTATCATGACACAGCGTTTTTTTTTTTTTTTCTTTTTCATTTTTATTGGGAGTTGATGGTTTTTATGCGTTTGGTCCAGTCATCCTTTCTTTTTCTTTTAGTTTTATGCTGAAAACACTGCATATGAAACGCGATGCAAAGTTTCCGGCTGGGCGTTGACACGGCGTGTCTGCATCTTTGCGTGAGGTTGGTGGAAGGCGTCAACCATATTGCACGATATCTACTCTTCTCTGGGGTTTCCAGGTCGGTGCTTTTATTTGGCATCTCGAGTTCATTTCCACATCAGCCACCAGATCTACTCATGGGGCTTCGTGGCAAATCTTTTCATGTACGTTAAACCTCCCTTCTTGGACCTGTATCCGAGTCCGGCAATATTTCGAAAGCAATTTTCTCACGTTTATTCTTCCTATAGACTCTGTTACCTCTTCATATTTCCGCAAATACGGATGGCTTCAGCCGTAGTGATGAACTTTATCTAGTGTATTTTTGCCGGCGCAACATGTAGCCATGGGCCTTGTTAACGTTTCTGTTGTGTGCTTTGTCGTTTCTGTTCAGGCGGTCGCAGCATTGAAATCGGTTACGCTTTTCTTGTTGTTTTACAGGTTTTGGAAGCTAACATGATTTGCATAGTGGATGAAGATTTCCCGCCATTAGTGCCTCCGAAGACTACGAGAGATGACATCTGTTTTCCTTCTCGATGTCACATCTCTACTGCATCCCCGATTTCTTCTTTCAGATCCGGGACTCCAACAGTACCACCTGGCCTGTCTCTTCCACACGGCCATCCGGCGGCGTCTCTTGTCAACGAATCTAGCGTGGATTCCAGTCCAACACCTTCCAAAGGCCACTCCTCCGCCCAACAAATCATTTCCCCGCCTCCTGGTTTAACTCCACCTCAGAAATTTAGGGAAGCGCTCATTTCCAAGGGTGACACTCCACTTCTACCCGAGTCGCCAGCCCGTTCAAAACTCATACCTCAAAGAGACCTCGTTGAAGTATCGACGGGCTCTCCGAAGCCGAAAGGTAACACTCCAGCTGTTAAAGGAACCCAGTCTCCTGCGCCTTCTAAAATCAGCAAACGTTCAATGGAGGATGCGGCATCAACAAAGACCAGTAAAGGGCGGGAACATCACGGGAAGCTGAAGCCTATTAAACTGGATATCTCGGTTTCCACTTCTCCTCGAGACATGGGTTCTCTCCCCCAGAGCGCCGTTCCATATCAGCTTCCTGCCCTCCCTACGTCAATTACTGGTTCACGACCAGATACACCTGGAACTGTAGCATCCCGCGTATCAGAACCTCCTGTTCCCCGTCAACCACGAGTATTACGTGTGGTAGATACTCCAAAATCTGAAACTCCACCGCTACAGTCATCCAGTGCCCCATCAGCGTCAACTACCACGGTGAAGCAGCGGTCACGAAGGCCTAGTGTTTCTTCAAATAGCCGTCCTGCTACCCCTGCAGAAGTCAGTTCTGAATATGACCTCTACACTTCTGCGTCTGCATCTCGAGCCAATTCTCCACCCCCGAGCAGAATTGGATCAGCGCCTGTTCGTGTGATCTCAAAAAACCAAGTAAGGAAACAAAGGAAACTTAAGGCTGAACAGACCGAGGCAAAGAAAGAAGAAGAAACTACTGTCACTCCGGCTGAAGACGCTGTGCAGGCCCCTATTGTTGGTAGAAAACGGAAGACGAGGAAGCCGTCAAAGCGCACTACGGACGTTTCAGAAGATGGTTCAAGGACACCTTCTGGAGTAAATGAGGAATCTCCGGTTGAAACAGCTGTTTCAACAACACCCAAGCTGTCGGAAGATACAGTCAAAGCCTCGCCTACAGTTGAAAAAGATGAGGAGGAGGAACTACCGGACGAACCTTGGCGCACGAATAATACTTTAGAACAGCTTATGATTGATTCTGAAGCACTTGCGGTATCAATAAAAGACCTCTTACTTGAGAGAACTGCCTCACTACCTACTATCCTTGCGCAGCTTTACAAATCCGGTGAACTGGACCTGCATGCACATCCACTCTTTAACCCGCCCAATCTCAATCAGCGTGTGGATATGAAATGTACAGCCGATGATTACGAAAATTTGAGACGTCCAATCGAACTGACCGAGGAACACCGTAGAATGCTGCTCCGTGGAGAACCAGTTCGAATCAATGCTGGATCCGACCTTTTGAAAGATCGGTGTCTTATTACTCCACAAGGATGTATCTTACGACATTTATCCACCGAAGAGGAGGATCATTATTTAGCTTTGGAGAAGACTCTAACGTCTGCCGTCGATTCTGGCCATGAATATCCTGTTTTCATCGTCACCGAGCCGGACACCACTAACCGCGGCGGTGGGCTAGATGCCTTGTTCGCGACTCCTGAAAAATTTAATATTCGCTGGGTCGACGACGAGGCTTCTCGAAGTGGCTTGATTACTGGTACAGCCGAAGACTCGGTCATTCTATCACATTCGTCTCCGCAAGCGCCTGCCACCACCCCACCCAATGTCTTTTCAGCACTCGAAGCAGACTCTGCTCGAACTACAAACTGGGTAATGCCCAGTGGCACCGATGCGATGGGTGCTCCGTTGCCTCCGCGTTCGTCGGCTACAACCAAGAGCATCATGACCGGAAGTACCTTTGGCGTTGATCTTGAAGAGCTGATGAATGTATCCGACCAAGAATTACGGTCCATGATCGAAGCGGCTCAGCGTGAGCTCGAGTTGTCCCGCAAAGATGTAGATCTTGTGGAGAAGAAGGTTATGGCGTTGGTGAAGCGGAACAAGAAACTGGTGCAGCAAGCACTGGCAGCGGCACTGGAGTTTGTTGCTTCTTCGGACGCGAAGACTCCTACGTGATTGATTTTTTTACACCACAAGGCAGAGCATTGAGTTGGTTTGTGGCATTTCTTGTCTACCTAAGCATGTATGGAGAGCCAATGGAGTTTGTGGTAAGATTCAACTAGGGCGGCTGTTTTATCTGGCATTTATCTGGCTGGTTTCTTCGTGATTTTCCACTTTTTCTGCTCAAGAGCTCGGGTCTGCTGCATTGAAAAGTATTTCCGGAAACTGCTACTTTTTTCTAATTTGGATCGTTTCCATGTTGGAGTGCCTTAGTTTTTAGGCTCGATTCTTACATGTCTTTGATCCTGTGCATGTTCTACTTCTTCTACTTAATGAATAGTTCTGCATCAATTTGCATGACTGGTATGTATGTAGTTATGAAGTTCATGATCTCATAAACACACCTAAATACATCCACTGACTACACTCCGTTGCGATATGTCTGTAGTGTAGACTCTAGTCCGTGGCGGATAAGTGCACTAATCTAATCAGGAGGATTTCTCACGACTTTGGTTGCACTCCCGAGAGAGTATAACTGGGACATGGCTCTCAATCTCGCAAAGGTTCTGTTGAAATATTGACAGAATTCAATTGCTACTAGTTCTCAATGTTGTTTTCTTCATTACGATCCTGCTCTCAAAAGTCGTCCTAAGAATTGAACGGTCTAGCTCATTTGTCTGAGTTGTCGGCTCTTCTGGCAGACCCCATTGCAATAGATTCAATTCTTCTCGATGGATCTTTGACATTGAATGTGTGACTGGTTCTATCACACAGGGAAAACAGAATGTAGAAAAGAAAGGTGTAAACTACTAACAGAATCCTCCCAGCTATTTCAAAATGATCTTCTCTAGGCATATTTTTTTTTGCAGGGGACAAGCACAAGGAGATAAAACTGACGGACTTTTGGATTAATCCATCTATCTTGAGTCTCCGGGACTCATTTACCTACATTATGTATGTAGGACTGGTCTGTGGATCATGTGTCTATAAAAAGTATCAAGGCCATTGCCAGAGTCAAAACATACTGAGGTATTCGTGGTTGTCTTTCCGGTGGGAATCTCCTCATCACCAGTCGCAGGGCCTTCGAAGCTCTTTCTTACTAAAGTGGAAGACAAATCCGGCCCTACCGACTTTAGAAGAGCAAACGTAGGTCGTGCCACAATCAGTCGGTCATCAAAAGTATTACGCGTATTGTGGTTAAGGAATTGGGTTTAGAGGCCCTTAAGGCCATCAACATGTTCCGATACATCATATTCGTTAGGATACGCTTCGATAACACGCTTCAGCTCTTCCTTTTGGGCGAGGAGCTCGGGAGTCAATTCTTCATAGACATCCGTAAACAGTTCTTTGAGAGCTGGTTTCTTCTCCCGTTCTGCCGCCGCAAATTCCGCGAGTACGGCTTTTCTAAGCTGCTCTCGCGTCTCCCGTTCAAGATCCTCATTCCAGATACCCTTGTTTTCCATCCATTTGCGGAGTCGGGTAATAGGATTATCACGACGCTTCCAGTCTTCGACTTCCACACGCGCTCGATATGCAAAGCTGTCATCACTAGTACTATGGTGAGAAACACGGTAGCTCATGGCTTCAATAAGAATTGGGCGGCCGCCGTTTTCTAGAGCCATTCGACGCGCTTCTTTGGTGACTTCCCGGACAGCGAAAATATCGTTGCCGTCAACACGGATTGTGTCAATACCATATCCAATGCCCCGACTCGCAATACCATCTCCACGATACTGTTCCAGTGTTGGGGTGGAGATCGCGTATCCATTGTTTCGACAAATGAAAACAACAGGGCACGACCTTGTTGCGGCAATGTTGAGGGCCGCGTGGAAATCACCCTCACTTGCTGCGCCTTCGCCAAAGTAGCAGGCCACAATTTGCTTGGGTACATTAGGATTTTGCAAGGATTTAAGCTTCAGAACATAAGCCGCACCGGATGCCTGGGGAATCTGCGTCGCTAAGGTGGACGAGATGGTGTGCTGTTTCGAGTATGTTAGCGCGTGAAAGCTGTCAAAAGGTGTAGACGTGGAACTGAATTACAGTTTTGACTTTACTCCCTCCATAGTGGACAGGCATGTTTCGGCCCTTGCCGTTATCATTTTTGTTTGCAAACAGTTGGCTCATGAACTCCTTCAAGGTAAATCCTCGCTGCTGAAATACTCCGGTTTCGCGATATTGCGCAAAAACCACGTCATCTGGTGATAACGCGGCGGCAGATCCGACTGCAATTCCTTCTTCTCCAGCTGAGACCTATACTTATCTGTCAGGGAACATATCGCATGTCTCTTCTCTGATCGGCGAGCGTACCATGTAGAAACTTAAACGACCTTGCCTCTGAGCTTCAAACATGATCATATCCATAATGCTGACTGTCAATCGCTTATCGAGTTAGCCTCACAGTTCGGATCTCCCTGAGCAGTCATGTCATGTCGAACACACCTTGCACCATGTTCTTGTACCATGTGATGACTTCCTCGTCTGGGACATCTGGAATTCTGCTCTTGTCTACTATCACACCATCGGAATCCATAACTCTGTATGTGGAAATCGCAGGCTGTTCAGATGGAGCGACAAAGAATAAATTTGAGGTGAACTTGCTGTTCACAGCACCTGGAAATTGGACACTATTCAACAAGAGCATTTCAGTATCTATTCAATCACTCCAACTAACAAGCAAGAATCCTGTTGAAGAGCTCAACCTACTGATCAGACCCGGGCTTCTGTGATATTGAGGACGTCCATCTTGCTTTTCCCACTTGGCGTCGTGGAAGCATTCGAGCTCCCCGAGCAGAACGTAAACACTGGTGGAGGAGGGGTCGCGACATGCTTGTTGAGCCTGGTTGGAAGGTGAAATCGTGTCAACCGTTCACAGCAATTCCTCTGATGGGGAGAGGTGTTAGGACCTGAGAGAATCGTCTTCCCTTTCCTCCAATCTGTTATCCTTTCGCTGTTCGAGAATTCGGCATCAAAGAGAGAAACAACCGAAGCGACGGTCAGTCTCGGCTGTCATCGGCCGAATTGCTGCATTACGTAATTAACTCTCCGCAGGCTGCGTTATCGATAAGATCATGTGATATGCATCCATCCGCGGAAGACGGAGACATTATTTTTCCGAAGAGGCCTGCTAACTAACGTTTGTAAAGCATGCTTGGGCACAATCACAATGCAAAATCGCATCCATGCTCTGCTTAAAGAACACCTCCAAGCACTTATTTTCCATATTATTTGAGGTCACTGAAGGAATTGTTGCTCACAATGTTTTCTAGATCCGTCTGGCGGAGCTTACATTGGAGGCAGTGCAGGCAAGTGCCAACTAAAGCTCCGTATCGCTGCTTCTCCTGCTCCATCCGAGCTCAAATAAACGAACCTCGACAAAGTGAACGTACAACTCATTTTGGATTTGAAACAATCCCTGAGTCTGTGAAGGAATCAAGAGGTGTGCTTGAA
This sequence comes from Emydomyces testavorans, assembly GCA_029449355.1. Lineage (NCBI taxonomy): Eukaryota > Fungi > Ascomycota > Eurotiomycetes > Onygenales > Nannizziopsiaceae > Emydomyces > Emydomyces testavorans. The sequence goes on from CP120628.1 coordinate 7,034,753, forward strand.
GACTTCCCGTTTCCTTTAGCTCAATTCGTTCCAATGTTGAATCAAGACTGATCTTTCCGGCTTCAGTCGGAGCTGTCTTCAGCTCTGTTGCGACATCGTACGATACGATGAATGACCTCATGTCTCTTGGTATTCATCGTCTCTGGAAAGACCATTTTGTCCGATCTTTAAACCCCGGTTCGTGCTATACTGGTGATCAGCCTGAGAGCGAAAAAGGCTGGAACATTCTTGATATTGCTGGTGGAACAGGAGATATCGCATTCCGCATGCTGGATCATGCTACAAATATCAACAATGATCACTCTACACGCGTAACGGTAGCAGATATTAACCCCAGTATGCTGGCAGAGGGCAAGAAGCGAAGTTTGGACACCGCTTATTACAATACTGAGCGCCTGTCCTTCATCCAAGCGAATGCGGAATCTATGCCCTCAATTCCCGACAATTCGGTGGATTTGTACACGGTTGCGTTTGGCATTAGGAACTTTACAAATAAGCAGACTGCGCTGGAGGAAGCTTTTCGTGTGCTGAAACCTGGTGGTGTCTTTGCGTGTCTGGAATTCAGCAAAGTGACTGTAGGTTTGGTAGATGAAGTGTATCAGCGGTGGAGCTTTGGAGCCATTCCGCTCATCGGGCAACTTGTTGCTGGAGATCGGGCGAGCTATCAGTATTTGGTAGAGAGCATCGAGCGCTTCCCCAGCCAGGAAGAGTTCCGGAGCATGATCCAGGCTGCGGGGTTCATTACGCCAGGTCAAGGTTACGAGAACCTCACAATGGGCATCGCTGCGATCCATAAGGGTGTGAAACCACTGAAAAGCTGAGGTGTCTCTGGCTCGAAACTGTGACTGACGCGTCTGCCACGCGATTGCCTATTTACTGAGACTGTCAATCTCCAAGCATACAACGAGGGACGCTGCTTGAGAAAAACATGTCAAATTCTTAACAATATGACACATACCTCCTGACTTAAGGGCCATACCTATAGTGCCAGGGACTCTTGTGCTAGATATCATCTAACGGAGACTTCGCTTGTTCTGCTCGACCTTGTACCGTATTATTATTAATTGCGCTGAAAAAAAGAGCGGCGATGGTGGGTTGGTCCTTCATTGCGACATGCAAAGTTTAGGCTCATCTCTGTGGCTACTTTCATGCTTGCTTGAACCGTGTTTCGAGGGCCGTCAAGATTCCTCAACATGTCCAGCCACCTCCTGCACATTGCCTTCGAGGCGAATGGTGTGGATTCCAACAATAATACAAGTATTGATTTTCCGGGGATTGCAGATATGACACGGCTCGAATGATTCGTCCTGTGGTGCCTTTTATCTCCCTTTTTTTGGCCTCAAGCATGGGCGCTGTCAAATGGCATGCAAGGAAGCGAAGTTGTGCATCTGCGGTAATTAGGTTTTCGTTCTTCGGGAACGAAAAGTTTCTTCAGAGTTTGGAGAGTTTAGGATTCCTAAGCAATAGGCTCAGCATATGTCAACGAACAGTGTCCGAGCAAAAGATCACATTGCCAGGCTCGATGATTCCAAGCCATTTTAGGGTCGCGATGATAGCTCAATTGCATCTCCTCGGTACATTTAAATACTTTTGCTCTCCTCCATCGAACGTGAGAGTACCATCGGAGATACTTCGCGCTTGAAGAGAGTACTAATCCTGCTCTTTTCCTCTCAAACTCCAGATATAAAAACTGATCCCAGTCCTTCTTCCAACAGCCCTCTTGACACGACCGAAAGAATCATCCGATTGTTGAAGTCAAGATGAATTACCCCGCCGTTGACTAATCGACTTTCCCCTCAAGTCCCCAATCGGGAAGTGTCACGGATCTTATCTCGCTCTCCTTATCAATCACCCCCCTTTTCATCCGAACTGTGTGGCTTTAACCCCTCGTCCTCTTCATCCTCTTTCTCTCCTCCACCGCCTTTTCTCCCAGCTTTGTATACATTTCTTCTCTTTTGTTTCGCTTCATTGTCTTGCTGCATCGCATACTGGTCTCCTGTTCTATCACTGCAATATATTAGAAAGGTCGTGCTTCGCAGCCTTCTGTTGATTTTGCCACTGCATTTTGAATTTTTGAATTTTTTTTATTTTCGACCAAAAATGACCCTCTGTCTCAACAGACTTCGCAGCGTTTTGACTGTATCTCTTCCTACCTAAGAGCCACTCACCATCCACTTAGTGCAGTTAATTCTTCTGCATTATTTCAAGGCACGCGAAATGGGACGATAGCCCGGGTGCCGGTAATCGGCTCTCACTAGAATCGTTCGCTTTCCTGTTATTTCTGCCCGAAAGCATCCCGTTTCTTGTTCCCATTTTCGGCATTGGAGGATAAATTTCCGGTTATTTATCTGCCCTCGCGCCATTTTCTTGCATTCACTTTAGTTCTCTTATCATTTTCGCAATTGGGTCGGATAATATGACTTTCTCCGTTCTCGCTCGCAAACGGCGCCGGCAAATCTCACCTCCTTTCCCGCCGATCGCGTCTCAACCGCCATCAGTACTAAATGTTCCGTTGTTACCGATGACTCCTCCAGATCCCGATATCGATCCAATCGCGAGTGTTAACCCGACTATCCCTTCCTTAGAGACCGTGGTCCATGTTATCTCCACTGAACGAGCTGCCCTGGCGAATCTGGAACAAGTATACGCGACGGATACCTTTTCGAGGGAGAACATGGAACATGCCGTGGAACAAGTCGCAAGAACCATCAACAGCGGAGGCAAACTGGTTATTTGCGGAGTAGGCAAAAGTGGGAAAATTGGTGAAAAAATTGTTGCTACAATGAACAGCCTGGGAATCCAGAGCTGCTTTTTGCACCCAACAGAGGCTTTGCATGGAGATTTGGGTATGATAAAGCAGGTATGCTCTTCAATTGTCTGTCAAGGACTCGTTCAAAATGAGATGACGCTGATTGTCTTGTACATTTATAGAACGACGCTCTGCTTTTTATCACCTTCTCGGGCAAAACATCAGAACTATTAATGCTGCTTCCTCATATCCCGCCCACGTTACCAGTAATCGCCATCACGTCACATATGCAGGCCTCTTCGTGTGCTTTGTTCTCTGACATTGAGATCCGGAATACGATTTTACTTCCTGCGCCAGTGCACGAACGTGAAGAAATATCTTTCGGGTTGCCGGCTCCGACAACTTCGACGACTGTTGCTTTAGCGGTGGGTGATGCACTTGCTCTTGCAGTCGCTCGAAGACTGCACACTGTACCCGGACGAGGTCCAGCGGATGTTTTTAAAAGCTTCCATCCTGGAGGAGCGATCGGAGCTGCGTTTGCGGCGGCATCTTCGTCGTCCTCATCGTCTTCTGTTTCGACAACGTGTTTCCCAAGTTCTGCGTCGTCCGTGACGGCCTCACCTTCGTCTGGGGCACTGAATGGCCTTCCGGACCAGCGTGGCTGCATTACTCCTCTACTTCAACTCTCTCGCCAAAAGTTGGTATCCAACCTTGCCACGCCTTTATCCTCTATACCAATCATCTCACAGCGCGAATATCCACAGTCTAGTCTTCGAGTCGCGGACGTCTTGGCTGCCGCCGTCCGCAGCCCTGAGGCAAGGCTTTGGGTCTCACTGACGCCAGACTGCCTCATTCCACCGACACGACTTCGTCTCCTAGCAGATATTCGCGATCCTGCGACCAGGTTCTGTGACCTTGATGGGAAAGAACACTTTGTTGTTAAGAAGAGCTGGATTCGAGTTCCAGAATCATTTTCGATAGCAAATGTGCGGCAAATCTTGAGTGACATTGATTCCGCAGCTAATGCTAAAGACGACGCGGCAAAAAACGAGCAACAGGCGAGAGGTCGTGTAATTGCAATTACGAGCGAAGTATCCGAAAATGACATCCTCGGGTTCGTCGAAGAAGAAGAGATTTGGCGCGATGATGTATGACTATTAAAACCCCTCCTTTCTGAGCAAGCGTTTTACGATATCCTACAGAAAAAAGCATAGAAACGCATGGGTGGAACATTACTATTACGATTCGAACTGTTTTCTTGCATGAGGAGTCTATGTAGTTAGAATCAATCTAGCATTTTCGTCAGAGAAGATGACTTTGGATAGGTGAAATGAGATTTATGTATATCCTAGCTTGGCATCCCGCGTTTACTGCATGTCTTTTGGGGAACATTCAGTGCTCTGCCAGTCCGTTTCTTGAAGGGAAATCATACATAACCTACCTAACTAATAATATCAGCATGTATCTGTCAAGAATTGCCGAACATCCTTTTTTATCAGCCGGGAATAATGTGCATACATATCTTGTGATGGATATGACCTCATTGGAGCACGCAACAGATAAGCGTGCTGAATTCCATGAATCTATAAGATGGACGAGATCTCGGTTTCGGCAGCCAAAGTACTAAAGCATGATATTCTCAAGCTATCTACATATAGCTATGTAGTTAGCTATGAACATCCCAAGGTCCATTTTAGCATCACATGCAGAAAGCGATGGTTTCGACTTAAAGAGAGCCTTTCTTAAAATGGTAGGTATAAACAAGCTTTCTCAAGCTGTGCCATGTGGAAATGCTACCAAGATCGATACATATGATGTAGATAGGTAACTAGGGAGTGTGATGTGTTTGATGCACTAAAATAATCTTGCTATATAACTAGACATTATTGATAAGACGCCTGGAGACAGATTTACTATCACAGCAAGCTAAAAATTGGGGTTCAGAACATACAATTCATGTAATTCTTTTAAGAGCATTTGGGGCTATAGTGTGCGCAAGCTACATAGGGCTGATGAGAGAATGATAAAACTCCATCATCACAGAGAGTACATACACAGTACGGAGTATGTAACCACATGTTAGTTAACTACTCCGTGCATTGAATCCCGTTACTTGAGGCTCATGCCAAGGATGTCCACTTGGGCGGGAGATAGACATGGTTTTCTCCGCGGCAGCACATCAGAGCAATCGGAAGAGAAATCTAGAGACCTTTTGTTTTAGATGTTTCCGGGCCTGATGATTGGTAAGTCGTTCGTAATACTGTGTGTTGGAACTTGCTTTGGATAACCACAACCAGCAAGGTGCAGCCAACATCTTGCAAGCACTTCCGTTTGGAGAGTGGGCTCTCGGAGGATCCGATGAGCAAGGTATAATGCTGGTAAGTAGTATGTTCCAAGGAAAAAGGAAGAGGGAGAAGAAGGAAAAGATGACAAAAATCAACAGCTTGGAAGAAGCCCAGAATCAAGAGTACATATTCTGTATGAGCATCGAGGAGGGCTGGGCCCCATGTCAAACGAGCACTGGCGGAGGACCCTGCGAAAACCAATGCAACAAGATCTGATGAATTCACATCCAACGGATATTATTTACGAGCAAGGAATGCTATTTCAAGAAATGATATATGCTCCGTACAACATGCATATATTCTCGGAATTGGGGCCATGATCTTGTATGCCACGAGTGAAGGTACGAGTCGTTATTGCTTTCATCCAAAAATCATGGTCAACGATCCCCAGGGTTGCGAATGAGCTGAAACTGGGGGCTGAGAGCCTGAAACGACCGTAGATGTTGATTAAACTGATTGATATTGCTGGGAAAAGAGGGGGGCCCGGTTTTGTTCCTTGTTAAAGATGTGCCCTCAGCTCTTCATTCACGTTGGACAGCATTGCACTGCACTTCAGCAGTGTTTGATGCAGGAAAGACGGGCATTTGGACTCGAAATTGATCAATACATAACCAGTCCTTCCGTGGCTGAGTGAAGAGAAAGAAAACTGCTCAAGACAGACCCAACGGAGTGGTATGCACTCTGATTAGCCAGGCGCGAGTGCATTGATGGGCGAGTCCACTCTGTCACGACATGCTGAGTGGCATCGCAACCAATCGGGGCTATAGGAAGAAACATTCAGCAAGCCGTCAAATCGTGATTGAAATCTGGACTGTGTGTATCAGGATTACCGAAAAATGGCGATAACGTTGCTTTTTATGCCAATAAGCCATTGGCTTGAAGCTACTGAGGGAATGTACTGTATGTATACATTAGGTACACTCTATGACGGAGTACTCCAGAGGTAAATAATAAAGACAATGACATACGCTGTCCCGAGAGTGCGGGGAAGCGCGACAAAGTTTCTGCGGCTGCGGGATTGATGAGACTAAATAAAGAATGTCCCGTTTGGTGAGCTTTTAGCAACAGCTCGTAAAAAACATTAATACAACTAATAGTTAAGTAGGCCGCAGTGGCCAGCGGAGAGAGTTCCACAACGACGATGGTCCAGAGTATTACATACATATATTGTATTGTATTGTTGCCGACGGTCTGAGCGTCGTCTTTCCATGGTTCGTGCAGTACAATACAGTACCTACAGTACATCCAGAGATGAGATGAGATCAGATAGGTTCTAGTTCCTCCGTGCTCCGGCGCTAGTGAACCCAAAGTGGCTTAGTCAGCAGGGGTGTGCATTAACGGGCTGCAATCATCCCAATCGGGTCAAAGGTAGCAAGGTGTTGTTGCTTCTCATCGACGCATCATCGACTTGTTTTGACCTTGAATACACGTTCAAATCTTGACTCTCAACGGCAGCAATGGCATTGTTTCGTTTTGATGTCGTATACTGCAGCGCCGACCTGTCTGGAAGATGGGGATCTGCAATTCAAGCCCTTTTGAAGATGGTGGACTCTTCAGCGCGAACACGTCAAAACCCGACGCTCTGGTTCAGCATCAGAACCCGCGCCTAGAGCTGCGAGCACGTCCATTTCTGAATTAAATGTCAAAGACCAGACTTCAGCCTTGCATAACTGCGTCCTCTCTCAGTGACTCGGACAGACAGCTGTCTCTCTTTTCCTTCTTCGGATCCGATGGAGGGAACCAACAGTTGCCAGTGACTCAACCACTCACATCATTCGCTCATAGCTTTGGTAACAGTCGACAACCGTGATGTCTCTGACCGTTTTCTTTCTTGGCCTGGCTTCAAATCGGACCTGCTTCTCTTAGGCTGTGGGGGGGGGATTTCATTTGCCCAAATAAATATCGACTTCCTCTCCTAGAGAATGCCTGTTGTTATATATCCCGTACCAGCGATCGTCCGATGTCTCGAAGACCCTTGGCATCATCACGTAGCACAGTCAGATGAGTTCGTCTTCAAGCAATTTCGATGCCCAGAACAAACATCATCACGCGACGCAGGGTAGTACACAAGATATATCAGTCCAGGAATGGCATTCGTTTCTCGTTGACTCACCAGTTGCTAGAGACAGTCACTTAAACTTGCCGCTTCCGCCGTGGTTCACAAACATCCGAGCAACCAAGCTACTCACGACTATCTCATACACCAACCTTCCACCATGCCATCCAAATTACGGACTCCCTCTCCTGTCGTCATCAAACCTGTCAAGCCTGATAGCATGGCTGCCGACATCTATCGACTGGATCCAGATGGAGATGTGGCACTGTTACTGACTCGGTTCGTGACATATACGGATGACGAAGACGAGATACCGAGTATCAAGCTAGCGTCCGCAGTGCATACACGACAGGAAGACCATTTTGAAGAAGGTGAGATACACTCTACCCTTTGAATACACGCTTAGCTTGCTGCCAGTGACTTGACTGACATTTCAAACCCATGGAAAGAGGTCATTACTTATGTTTCGTCGCGGCATATGATTCTAGCTTCCTCGGTCTTTCGAGCAATGCTCCAACGCAAATTTAGTGAAAGCAATGCTCTAAATTTTACAGGCAGTGTCGAAATACCCCTCCCCGACGACGATCCTGACGCCCTGCTGATACTTCTGAATATCATCCACGGTCATGTGCGCAAGGTACCATTGATAGTGGACCTAGTAACATTAACGCAGCTGGCCATTCTCGTGGACAAGTACGATATTCATGAAGCCGTCGAACTGTTCTCCAATTTCTGGTTCGAAAATCTGAAGTCCACAATTCCTGAGAAATATACGGATGATATACCCGCTTGGATCTGTATATCATGGGTATTCAATAGGTCGATTGAGTTTAAGAAGACGACTCGACTCGCTCTTCGTCAAGGAAGGCACTCGATTCCTTCAGCCGATCTACCAATTCCTTCATCAGTCGTTCGTAAGTGCATCCCGCGCCAAATTCTTACAGCACGATATATTAATCTCGTCTTTTAGAAACAATTAATACCCGAAGGCAAGAAGCTCTTGGTGAACTTCTGAAGACTCTCTACGGCCATCTCGATGACTATATGGAGAATGAACATTGCAGCTTCGAGTGCGACGCCCTCATGCTGGGCTCTCTCACTAAGCGTCTACGCGCCTTGAAGATCTTTCCCCATCGGCCTGAAGCTCCATATGCCGGACTATGCTTTGAAGAATTTGACTACCGCTTCCGACAAGGGATGTATTTCCCCGGCGCCCAGCGGACTAGCACGTACTTCTCCCAGCACTCCAAATGTGCCATTCGGTCGCTTGATACGACGCTGAGGAAATGTGAGGAAAAATTAGAAGGCTTGGAGATGAATGATTACAAGTAGCTTGTTTCATATGCTCATCTTTCTCTCTCCGATTCTACCACTTCATCAAACTCCTTTAATGACATTGTTTGCCTTTGCATTTTATGTATATCTACATAAAAAAACTTTCTACTTTAGCGGGATACAGGACATAGCCCTCAAGGGATGGAGGTCTGTTTTTACTTGCCAAGCTACCGGAGTCCATGGTGTATTTGTTACTTGCTATTCAGAGCAATCAATGGTTCAATGTTGATATTTTCCTGTTTATACTGATTACACTAGGGTCCAAATCTCGGTATCAGGTTCAAAATACTGGTGTCAAAACTTTTTTGTGGACCCTGTCCTACATCGGACTCCAACTCCGACGTCCATGCGCCTGTTACACTCCGGATAAAGTGTTACTCATGTGCTGTGTAACTGGGGATGTATGGACATAAGTACTTTCATCCAGACATCGATGCATAGGGTGAAGAGGCGTCTATTGGCAGGGAGAAAAGGAAAAATGCACAATATTATTCCATGAATACCTGTCCAGACCCAAATTTATGAATAGCAATTGATCAGTCCATACTTGGCGGACAGAGCAGGGTTTTTCGGCGGTGTGCTGTGGATGTCGATTCTATGCAGTTTGGCCACTCATAACTACCATGGCGGGAATGGGTTACACATCAAAAGCAAAAAAGAAAGAGGAAGAATAGAATAGAATCATCTTGCAATGAAAAAAGGGAGGATGGATGCTGCTATAAGATGCCAGACACAGGGGGATCTACATGCTGTACCACGACATCTAATATTAGGTATGTAATGATGCTACGGTGAGGAGAGTATTATAGCTAATGGTTATCTGTGTATCTTTTATGTGGGAACTGTCACACAGGCCTAATGTCATAGAGTGATTGCTAATGAGATAACTCCTATCATGAGCCTTTGCACGCAGCAATTTACAGGGAGATTTTACAATAGTTAGTGAACTTTGAAAGCAATCCTCAGCCTCAGTGAGTGGCTGTTCAGGTTCCTCGATAATTTACCTGGAAAGAAATTCTTTTTGTCCCTCTTCACCTACATGCATATAAATGCAAGATGGAACAGACAGAGTCAGTGTGAGTGAGGTATGATTTATGATTGCTTGTTCAGAAATGCTAATAGAATGTCTGGAATGTAGATGTCCCTATGTTGTTGGCAATGATATAATCTTTGAATTAATCAAATCTCCAAGCAAACACCAGGCTGTGAAAGGAACAATTGTCACGGTCTTCCAGCTGTTCACACTGTTGTGTGTAATGCTTGTTATGCTGCAGCCACCAATCTTCGCAATCAAATCAGCTCTAGGCTCTGAAGCTCTTTGACCAGCACTTTGCAACTCAGCTGCGAAAGGATGAGAAAGTCCAATCCTGGACATTTGATATTGAACAGAAATACATGTTGATGATGGTTGCATCAGAATTCATCAGAAGACTGCACACCAATGACAGCTTGGCTGAAGAGGAGGAAGACACCTGGAATGCTGCTGAAGATGAAGCCTACCTTGATGACTACATGCAGAGACTTTATGAAACAGAAACTGCAGTGTATCAAAGGTTGAAGAATGTTCAAGGAAGAGATGTGCCTCTCTTCCATGGATGTGTTGTTGTGATGCCAGGCTCTTCTTTGCCGAGCATGTTGGTTAGCAAGCATGTTGACTGTCCGGAAATTCTTTTACAATATATTGAAGGATTCCACATAACTGATCTCACTGTGCATGCTCCAAAACAGATGTGGCCAGGTATTTGTGAAGAGGCCATTCATATTGTGAACAACATCAATGACGATGTGAAGACTAGGAATTTCATTGTGCACAAAGAAAGGAGCCCATCTTTTTAAGAAGTCTTTATGATTGATCTTGCATTGTGCAAGTTCTGCAGGTAGGATCGGAGTGAGCAAGATTGGAGGAGAGAAAAAGCATTCAAAGATGAAGAGGATGCAGTGGGGTATGTCATGCGGAGATACATCTTGAAGGGAGGATTTGTTTATCATTGATCTGCCAAATACATGGTGTTGGATGATGACTTCAAATCAGAGTCCTGCAATTTGCTGGGATTTTTATAAAAGTCTCAACGCCTCTCTTGAACAAGTTGACTGGTGAACTGGTCACGGCGCACAAACAGTCTGCCAATAACACATATGTTTGAAAGCATGTTTGATCTTGTTCTTTTATGGATATTGCCATGAACAAGAGAGACAAACAGGTCACTACATATATCTCACTTCCACAGCAATTTAGGGCTCTGCGGAAATCCTGACCAATGCGCAAAATCATTGCAGAAAGTGGAGCATGTTGCTAAAAGAAGGACTGGAGTCCAGGGTTATATTTACATACATAAGTTACGCACTTCATGGAAGCGGCCGGCCACAGAACTCAGCGGCTGTCAAATTTCCACCCGGAGGACCCGGATAGTTTACACAGTCATTCCACACGGGTTAGAGGCACAGTGAAGAGGACTGAGCATTATGAGCTGGTCCTTTCTTACTGCTGGGTGTCTTGAAAGCGATGAGAAAGAAGAAAAGCTATCGTGCCATGTAGGACCGCCTTGTTTCCTTCCCAGCATGTCTCTTGTCTCGACAAAGCTATTGGTATTAGTCCTGTAGATATCTCGAGCCAGCACGGGAAAAGAAAGCCATCAAGCAGTCAAATAGGAAATCCTAATTCTCCTCAAATAGTAACACAAGTAAAGAACAAAAAGATGCACTATCTTGCAAAGCAATCATGCCATCGAAATCTACAGCAAAGATTCTGCTCACTTTTATTTATTTATTTTTTCATAGCCAGCAAGATGCGGGGAAGACCCCATTTTTTGGCCGTGTTTTCCTGACCCCTATAGCTCAAGAGTGCTTGACAGACAAAGGGTTAATCCGGCGCAGTCAATTTGCAATTCAAGATATATGAACTACATGGACATCAACGCATATGCACTTGATCCCAATCCTGGGTACCATGGAGCGCATTTCCTTCGATGCATCGCTCCGCTCCATAATGTGGGCGGCGGGCGGGGGGAGGGAAGTTGAGTGGGGGCGGCGAGAAACGGCGGAAAATTTACGGAGCGGAACGGAACTTTGTCTCACCCAGTCTCACATTTGATACATATGTAAGATTCACGTAGCAATCTCAAAAATGCTAAATCAGCCTAATGAGCTTCGACTAGAGGATTTACCTGATTCTACAGTGAGAGAGGAGCCATAGAGAAAAGCTGGATAATTCATCAATAATTTACTACTAAAACAGAGGCTTTAAAGGTACAGGAGGGAAATCAGACGTAGGTTACATACTACCCAAGATGAGACGAATGATCAAAAAATACAGAATTACATGTTAGTTGGAAAGGAAACATTGACAGTTGCGACGAAAAGAACACCAACAATGCCTTCGTCTCTGTGATGGCTAGGGTATGGACAAGCAAAGATGCCGTATTGCAAGATATAATACCCTCTTGTGCAAATTTGTAACCAAAACTCCTGGAACAAAACATATAAGCCAAAGTGGTCTAAATTCAAGGTCTAATTTGACAGATGATTGCCATTCACAGCTTTGCAGCGGCCGTGTAGAAAATCTATCGTCTGTGGTTGCGTCAGCAATGCAGGGGCTGGATGGAAACGCCTGGGATGATTTCTATATTCTGTTCTCAACTGTCTCATCCTCCAGTAACGCGAGTTCGGCCAAAACTCGTGGGTTTGAGGTTTCTTTCGACCTGCATCAAGTTCAATCAGGACTAACAAATGTTCACTCCCGAATCCTAGACTGGTGAGAACAAGGCCAAGGTACTAATGGTAGCCACTGGTACGTTCGGGATTAATAACTTGTACGATTAGAACTTTAGCGTTCTTGCAAGCTCCGCCAAATATGTGTCAGGAAACATGTGACGGAACAGATATTGATTCGGACGGGCCGGGTTAATAAATGTAGATGCTATGATAACCGTCGCCTTAGTCTTCAATCCGAAGCTGAGGCCTTGGCCGTGGATTGGTACTTGGTTTCGCGCGTGTCTCCTACTTTATCAGGAGCACCCGAAGAGACGCTCGCAGCACCGTCTTCTTCATATAAATGATGTTCCTCAATGTAGTCGATGACGGGTGCTGGGATAAGATATCGAACGCTCATCTCACGTCGCAAAAATAGACGTATTTTTGTGCTGCTCACATCATTTTGGATGAGTTGCTGAATCACGTAGATGTTATCTTTCCAGGGTTGCAATCCGGCAATGGCCTCGTCTATATCTGTACCACTGCGCTCCACAATGAAGGTCTAGATTTTTTGAGACAGAAATGTTAGCACAGGTCATCGACTTAATGGCAGAATGGCAGTATAGCAGAACGTACCCCATAACGACCTAGGATATGATCCAGATCCTCCTCGCTCCAAACACCTGGTGTAGACATGGTGTGAATGAGATCTGCACCGGCCAGCAATGATATTCGTACCGGCCTGCGGGTGCCATTGCCAATATCAATTCCACCACGGACAACGTTGATCTCGTGATCAAAGTGGTCCAGTACTTTTGCAGTCGGACTGTAATCCTTTTGCAGGGCCTCCCAGGGATCCACCATTAACCAATCCGACGTCTTGTCTACCGCCAAATGGCACATTGCAATCCTAGATCCAAGCCAAATTCTATTAGTCCAAAGATCCACGAAGATGGAACGACAACGGGGCCCTCGTACCTATGTCGAGCACTGGCAAGTCCAGCTTTCCGATACGCATCCGACACAGGAGACAAATATCCACCAATGAGCTCAAATTTCGTGCTAAATTTCACGTAATCGGCTGCCATTTCGAACATGCGGAGATGGAGATAGGTAATGGGTGAAAATGAACCGCACGCGACAAAGAGTAAGGGAGTCCTTTCTGGATCGTCCATGACCTTCTTCAGTCGATCATCTGGAAATGAATAGGAAGAGAGGGCTGCTTGCGACAGGCTGTCACCCGGACCATCAAGGGGACTATCGGAGCCATCATAGTGACCGTTCATAGTCAACGATGAGGAACGGTTGGCGATGAGGGATAAACGGCGTATGTGAGTGAATTCGAGACAGCGGGAGAAATACCAACGTCGGAGGGATGGGAAATTTTTTAAAGAGTCCTCGATTTGATGGATTCAAAGGTGCACAAGATATTATTATAAATTCGAGCTATTGATGTATTGATAAGGTCTTCCTCTGCATTGCTGATGTTGTAGGAGGCGAGAGTCTGGTCATGGAACCATCATCGAGTGAGGGGCAGTTCCGCAAGACAGTTTTTTGTATGGAGGAGAGTCAAGCAATGTTCAAACCTGCACAGTTCACAGAAAGATGAGGAATCCAAGCTGATGTATAACATAAGTAGCAATATGGATGTATATGTAACGAGTTAAGTGGCTCTTGGAGATTCTTGCAATAAGAGGCAAAGCATAGAGGAGTTTTATCAACTGAATCCCCGCCTGATGGAGCTAGTTTGAAGTGGAGGTTATAACTATATGTAGGTTTATATAGTCTCGAGGTACGAGTCAAATACAGAAAAGATGTTACATACATTTTAAATCTTGATTCTGCCAATCTCACTCTGTCTATACTCCATAGTTGCGCTTTGACAGACAGGATTCTCCGAGTTTCTAGATAACGCATATCAGGGTCAAACTGATTGCAGTGGATGATGGTGCGTAGTAGGCATTCAAATCCAGAACTACTTTGTATATCAGTAACTAAATGTGAGAACCTCGGCTGGTGGTCAGAAGAGGTTGGGAAATGAACCACAATTCTGTCTGTTGATGACGACAAATTGTGCAACTATAATTAACTAATAGGACTTAACTCATGGGTGCAAATCTGTGGAAGATGGAGGCAACTGGTGGCATACATACATGAGGTATATTCTGTTTATCACTGTTATCAACCACTGGACAGACAGATCAGATTCCATCTTAATATATTGATGGCTGATGGACTGTGAGGACTGAGCAGATAATAGTCTCCTGAATTGTTGGTAGATTTGCCTGTGGTTAGTCTTTTACTGAACCTGCGAATGAGTAACTATGTAACTACCTAATCTTAGACTTCCTTTATTGTGATGCTGATAAGTGTAGTCATGAGCAAAGTCATCCTTGGTTGAAGCCTAATCAGGTTGTTTGAGAAGTGAAAGTGAATGAAAGAATTGAGACGAAAAGAGCAGTCCACTCCAGAGTACTAAACTAGGGGTTGAATACTCATAGAGCCATTAGATATGGAACACAGGCATCAACTAATGAGCAAATCAGTCAGTCAATTCATCAATCAACGCTGGAGTGGTCGGGATGGATATACACAATAGTTGACAGAGGTTAGGTACCAGGTACATTAAATTGAGCTTAACATCAGAAGCATTAAAAGGTATCATCTACTGCTTTCGTGTGTAACTAAAATATCTGGCGGTTGATCAACTAGCTGGGCTTGGCGGACAGTTACTAACCTCGCCATCACTTACTTTCATGCTATCTCATTCAATCTCTTTGCCATCTCACTCTGTTGAATTAACATCCTCTTCGCATCACTTCCACCAGAACCAACTTCATTTCTGTGATGCTTATCTAGTGTTCACCTCACTGCCTGTTCTCCATTAGCAGTCCTTGCCCTGTATTTCAACTTGTGACGTGTACGACACCTGGTCTGCCATCATTGCTGTGGTGCGTCTTCCTTCCTCCACCCGGATGGCGGGTTGACGGCAAGCACGGTGCATCACATACATATGGCCAAGCGAACTGCCTCTGCTGCTCTTGATCAATCTGGACGGCTCTCGGAGAATTCCATTGCTACAGCCCCATCTGCTCATAACCTGTCACCTCCAGAGGCTTCCCTCGTCTCCGCATCTCCACCCTCTCTGAGGTAATTTCCGGCTCCAAACTTCGTTTCTTATACCATATTTCTTGTCCATCACGTTTTCATTTGTGTGGGACATTTCTTCACATCTGCCTCTATTCGACAAAGTCATATCTTCCATTTGCAGCTGGACTCAAAAGTCCTTCACAGCTTGAGACTCTTCTTGAAATTCTCGCCTTTTCTCAACAGCCGTTTCGATCTCTCCCGCAATTGAATTAAACCTTCAGAAATAACCAAAGTTCTCATGTCCCGCAGGATCACGCGGTCCGCTGCAAGGCTTGCTGCAGAAACCCCATCCGCACCCGGCACGCGTCCTACTTCAAACTCGACCTCCGATCCGTCTGCCTCGTCTCAATCTCGGAAGCGGAAAGCCACAACTCGTCGTGAGAAAGCGTCTCCCGAAGCTGAACAAGAACAACACCCCTTATCCAACCCGTCTCCGCGAAGAACAAAGAGGTTGAAGACAGCTACATCAATATCCAGTCACCACCCGCCCCAATCCTCTCAACCTCCAGCTCCAAGACAAAGTCGCCGACAGACGGCAATGTCACAAGCAAGGTATGTCTGGCAGGAATTATCTGTCTCCAATATAAAATCATCCCCAGTTGCTACATTGCAGGCTGTCAGCAGAGATAATTCTGCATCGGATCTAGTCTTCAGCTAACGCTTTTGATAGGCCTTCTGTTCGCCAAACTGATGACACATCTAAAACGCGAACAGCCTCGTCATCATCTGCATCAAAACAGAAGTCGGCTAGGACTAAGAAGTCATCTCAAGGTACCCGAACGAGCATGTCTAATACCCTCACTCAAATTTACTAATTTTCAACGGCTAACATGAAACTTGAAACTTCTAGGCAATAGTTCACATCAAACTTCTCCTTCTCGCCATCAAAGAAAACGAAAAACCAAACGAGACTCTGATGCTACAATGAAAGACGCAGATGACATCCAGGATGAAAGTGTAGGAAGAAGCGAAACAGACGGCTCCTCCTCAAATAATGACAATCATCCGTCTAACAATTCGGGTTCACATAATGAAGACCATGGAGATCCTTTCCGGAGCCATATATTCGGCTCTCGAAGTCCTTTGGAACTGCAGAGCACACTTCGAGCGCTGAGTGGAATGATGTCTGGTATTTCATCGAGACTACGAGATATCCTTGTGAATCTGAAAATGAAAGATGACCCATCCATGCAACTTATTGCATTGCAAGAACTGTCTGATCTGTTGCTCGTCTCCAATGAGGATACCCTTGCTGGTCATTTTGCAGCAGATTCTTATGTAAAGGAGCTCGTCGCCCTAATGGAACCAAGCGAGACCGGCGAAGAGAACCCTGAAATTATGCTGCTTGCGTGTCGCTGCCTGGCAAATTTAATGGAAGCCATTCGAGGTTCTGTTGCGAATGTTGTCTACGGAGGAGCAGTCCCGGTTCTTTGCCGAAAACTTCTAGACATTCAATTTATCGACCTTGCGGAACAAGCTTTAAGTGTATGTTCAGCCCCTTGGAAGGATAACCGCGTGCTGTTACAGAGAGTGTTGAAAATGCCGCAGTTATTATTTCCAAAATGTTCCCATCACTGACTTATGCAGACCCTAGCGAAAATATCCGTTGATTTTCCTGCTTCTATCGTACGTGAAGGCGGGCTAACCGCGTGCTTGACTTATCTTGACTTTTTCCCTACAAGTACACAACGTACGGCTGTAACAACAGCCGCTAATTGTTGTCGTAATCTGCCAACCGACTCATTTCATGTCGTCAGGGACGTAATGCCTACATTACTTCATGTGCTCTCTAGTAGCGACCAGAAGGTCGTGGAACAGGGTTGCCTTTGCGTGTGCCGTGTGGTAGAAAGTTTCAAGTACAATGCAGGAAAGTTGGAAGAACTTATCAATGCAGAAATGCTGCGAGCAATTCTCCGACTACTTTTGCCAGGGACTACTAACTTGATTGGATCACATATTCATACCCAGTTTCTACGTGTTCTGGGAATTATTTGCAGATCGAGCCCTCATTTGTCAATGGAACTCCTTAAGATGGATGTTGTGGATACGCTCTATCAGATTCTAACCGGAGTGTCTCCTCCTTCTGATTTCACTGATGGTACTATCAAAATAGACAGCGTCCACATTATGCAAGCCTTGATTCATCGCCCGCGAGAGCAGGTTTATGAGACTCTTAATGTCATTTGCGAACTTCTACCAGGCATTCCTGGTGAGGAGGTTATAATCAACGATCGCTTGCGCGCATTCGATGATGACCTGCTATCATATGCGACTCCGCACAAGGCAGAACAGTTGACTGCGAAGCGAGTGGAGTTACTCAAATCTTGCAAGCAAGAAATGAAAAAATTCGCTACGATTCTTTTGCCCACATTAACAGACACGTTTTCTAGTACCGTCAATGTTGGCGTTAGGCAAAAGGTGCTACTCGCCCAGCTGAAAATGCTGCAATACTTGGATGTTCAGATCATCGAGGATGCATTGCGTAATGTACCATATGCGTCATTTCTGGCTGCAATCCTATCGCAAGACGACCATGCGTCTCTTGTAGCATTAGCTCTTCGATGCGCAGAACTATTATTCAGGCGGCTGAAAGATATCTATCAGTATCAGTTCCATCGTGAGGGGGTCATTACTGAAATCACAAGGTGGGCTGAGAGACCCTTACCAGCTCAAGGACCTGGAAAAAAGGAGAATAAACCTCACCGTTCAATCGACAATGAACACAACTCCGAGGCCGAGGAAGATAAATCTGAAGATCGTACTCGTGGTGTCTCTCGCGAGGAAGATGAAGAGAGTCATGAAGATGAGGAATATAATGATGATTATGATGAAGAAAATGACCACGATCGGGACCAAGACGATGTTTCGGAATCAGACGACTCGTCGGCTTCAGACACTGGCGGAATACTTGCTCGACATTTTGACACTGAAAAGCTGGTAACGGATTATGCCAAAGATTTTCTTCGGCTTTATGAAGGCTCCAAAGGAGCTGGAATGCATGATAAGGCGTTGGAAGTCATTCGACACCTGAAAAGTCTTACGTCAGATATTGCGCGCTCTTACAAATGCTCTGAACCCGAAGACGGGTATCCGCTCTTTCAGAAACTATCCTCATATTTTGGTGGAGATGCTATTGAAAGTATTACAAGCGCAGAGCTGCTTAATTCTGGCGTTATCCAAGTCTTACTGGATGTTATCGGTGACGCTGAAGGTGAGCAATAAGTTCTTTATATGGGTTTCCTTATCCCTTTGCTGACGGCTACATAGCTTCCGGGAGTAGGGCTAAAACTGATTTTCTACGTGCCTTTATGGCCCAGAACGTTTTGGATGGCAGTGTTGGCACTGGGTCTTCGACACCATTTGGTGTTCTTATTCATAAACTGCAGGATTTGCTTAGTCGGACTGAGCATTTTGAAGTGATCACTGTCCACCATGGCTCGTATGAGAGCAGAAATACAGCATCGATGTTGTCGAAGCAGCTTCGCCTCCGTCTGATCGCAGAAGACGACTCAGACATTCCAAAGCCGTATAAAAATATTATGGTTTCAATCCATGCAATTGCGAACTTCAAAGCGCTTGACGAGTATCTACGTCCAAGGATAAGCGTATCGGAACGCTCGAAAGCGTCGCGACACCGTGATACCCCCCATTCACGGCCTGGAAACTCGTCTCGATCAAAAGAATCTCCGGTTGAGAGAATGGAATCCAATACTGTCGATAGGCCTTCGTCATCACAGCAACCTTCATCATCATCATCATCCAAGTTGAGTGGAGCTCCACGTTCTGCAAAAATTGACGGACAGTCAAAGACTAGTACGTCATCTCAACCAGCAACACCTGGCGGTTCGCAGAATCGTTCTGGCCGCTCGAGGCGATCAACAAGACGCCAGCCCTCACCTCCGCCTCCTCCAGAGGATGAAATGGAGGAATCAGATGCGCCTCTAGAATGTGCAGATGAAAGACAACTTAGCGATGATGATGACGAAGAGGAGGAAGAAGACGTGGATGGAGCTTTGGACGCAATAGTTGATGACTTAGAAGGAGACCTCTCTGAAAGCAGTGCGCCAGACCCGACAGCAGTGAATATGGAAGTCGCTTCGAGTGGAAAGGTAACTGCGCGACGAGATGATGGAACGAAAGTTGCGACACCCTCGCAGTTGACGCCTGCTGGAAGTTCCACGTCAACTTCTACTTCTGCGGCACAGTCGCTACGAAGTTCGCTTGCTTTGGCTGGCCGTCCATTCTCGTCATATGCAGCAGCAATGGCCTCCATCCCTCAGGATTGGTACATTCAATTCAGCATCGACGGTAAGCCCATTCTGCACGACACAACGGTATATCGTGCTATTCACCACAATCGCAAACCCATTCCGGAGACATCCATTGGAAATGTGTGGTCCAACATTCACACCATTCGATTCAAGCGCGTAAAAGGACCACCCCCTGCTGAACCGTCGAGATTATCTCCGACGACGACGGCGTCTGCTGATCCAGACACAGAAGAATTGCCAGAGTCCTTGACCAAGGCTACGACTACCGCAACAATTTTGAGACTGCTGCGCGTGTTGCATCGGCTAAACTCTCAACTGGATTACCTTTTGGCTGAAGCTGGAGAATCGATGAAGGCTGTCGCTGAGCCACTCGCACAATTTATTAATACTAAGCTTACTGCGAAGCTTAATCGACAACTCGAAGAGCCGCTGATTGTAGCGAGCAGTTGTTTGCCAAACTGGAGCGAGGATCTCGCGCGCCATTTTCCCTTTCTCTTCCCATTCGAGACTCGCCATCTTTTTTTGCAATCGACCTCTTTTGGCTATGCACGGTCAATGATGAGGTGGCAAGGCTCTCATTCTGGAGATGACAATCGTCGCGATCAGCGCCGGGACGACCGTCCTTTTGCACGTCTTCAGCGACAGAAAGTGCGAATCTCGAGATCTCGAATATTAGACTCAGCTCTGAAGGTGATGGAGTTATACGGTTCATCTCCTAGCATCCTCGAAGTGGAGTATTTCGAAGAAGTCGGTACCGGTCTTGGTCCCACTTTGGAGTTCTATTCTACAGTGTCCAAGGAATTTTCTAAGAAGAAGCTGAAGCTGTGGCGGGAACACGAGTCCGGTGATGGTGAATATGTCTATAGCAAGTTGGGCCTTTTCCCCGCGCCCTTGAGCCCAGAACAGTCAACTCAAGATTCCGGTAAAAAGATCTTGAACTATTTCAAGGGGCTTGGAAAGTTTGTTGCCCGCTCCATGCTTGATTCTAGGATTATTGATATCGCGTTCAACCCTACATTTTTCTGGATCGGCAATAATATAGCGACTTTTACTCCATCAATAAGCGCCATCAAAACTGTTGACCCTGATCTGGCAAAGTCGCTTATGGTCGTGAAGCAATTCGCCAACGCTAAGGTTGCTATTGAGAGTCACCCGTCCCTCACGGCACACGAGAAGGCCCGTGCGCTTCAGGAATTCGAGGTTGATGGAGCGCAGATTAGAGACTTCGGTTTGGATTTTACTTTACCTGGCTATTCCAACATCCAATTGTTACCTGATGGAGAAAACATTCCCGTTACTATAGAAAATGTTGACTTGTATGTTGATAAGGTTATCGACATGACGTTGGGAGCTGGTGTACGACTCCAAATCGATGCTTTCCGGTCAGGATTCTCTCAAGTCTTTTCTTATTCGGCTTTAAAGGCATTCACACCGAATGAGTTGGTAATGCTCTTCGGCCAGGTGGAAGAAGATTGGTCTATTGAAAGTATGTTATAACTTCGCTCTGTCCAGTTGCTTTGCCACTCTGTTCGAGACTAACCACTCCTTTTTTAGCGTTAATGGACTCGATGAAGGCGGATCATGGCTTTAATATGGATAGTCGTAGCGTGCGGAACTTGCTCGAAACCATGAGCCAATTCACCCTCCAGCAGCGTCGCGATTTCTTACAATTTGTAACTGGGAGTCCCAAGCTTCCTATTGGAGGTGAGTTCTAACAAAAAGAAAAAGAATTCGACCACAGCTTCTACTGGGTTCAAGGCTTATTGGTATTTATACGTAGGCTTCAAAAGTCTCACGCCCATGTTCACCGTCGTTTGCCGACCTAGCGAGCCGCCGTATATATCTGATGATTATCTTCCCAGTGTGATGACTTGCGTCAACTACTTGAAGTTACCTGACTACTCAAGTGCTGAAATCCTTCAAAGACAACTCGATGTCGCCATGCATGAGGGCCAAGGTGCCTTCCATCTGTCCTGATCCCTCCCATGAATGCATTGCTATGTGTTCCGTTTCTGAACCATTAGCCCAAATCCGTTTACGCTATCCAGGCATTGAGCCCAACTCTGTCCCGCCCTTAATCCAATTTATTTTGCTCATTCTTTTCACTTTCTTTTTCATGCTTCCCATGCATATGACTCGTACTCCCTTGCCACATTAGTTACTACACACTTAGACTGTTTTAGCTCTTACATCCAGGTCATGGTGGAGGTGAAAAAAAGGAGAATGGAAAGGGCTAGTTGAATTTATGGGAGATTAATTCATAGTTCTACGGATCTGCACATCACACAGAAAGGAATTTGGCGTTTGGTGAAATATATTCAGTGTCACTCTACTCCATACTCGTCCACTTTTGTTGTCTCTGGCTTCTCATTTCTCTTGGCAGAAGTGAATTTTGCTTTCACAGCAGATCATGGAGTTACTTAAAACCTTTTACTCCTTTGAGAATGCCTAGCTTAACACCAAAAACTGCTACCAAAAGGCCAAAGCAATATGTTATGTACCTATATACTTTACATACAGATGGAATCAGAATTCAATGTTGCTGCTGCGCCTATAATCTCAATACTGAGCATGGGGATGCATGAGGAAATATGTACTAGACAGTATGTAATCTACAAGACCTAACTAACTAGTCCAGGCTCTCGGGATGAAGCTTCCCATCAATTGCATAGCATCTGCTGACTGGATTGCTGAGGATCCCCCATCAAGCTCAGATCTTCTTTATTTTATCTTTTTCACTCATGCTTGAATGACACTTTTATTTTGAGAGAGAAGAGATCTCAGGTAGTATGAACCTTGCCCTGAAATGAACAAAGTGAGAGAAAGGGTCTAGAATCATTCTGATCATGTGCAGAAGAACAGATGTGCTGCTCAGAGAAATGCTCTGAAACAAACAAAGTGAGAGAAAGAGTCTAGAATCATTCTGATTATGTGCAGAAGACAGATGTGCTGTCAGAAGAAATTTGACAGATTTTGAGAGTTTGTTGCAGTTATCTGATTTTTTTTGTTTTTTCTTTTGCTGCTGATGAGAAAAACATAGTCATGTGATTTTTTTTGTTTTTTTTTCTATTGCTGATGAGAACAACACAATTATGTGATTTTCTTTGCTTTTTTTTTTGCTGCTGATGAAAACAACACAATCATGTGATTTTTTTTGCTTTTTCTTTCATTGCTGAAGAATGAACACATTCATGTTGTGATTTTATTTACTTTTTCTTTAACTGAAGAGAGAAAACACAATAATGTAATTTTATTTGTTTTTTCTTCAGTTGAGAAAAAAAATACAGTAATGTAATTTTTTTTGTTTTTTCTTTTGCTGATAAAAATACAATCATGATAACATAATTTTTTTTGTTTTTTAAATGAATTTATGTGATTTATTTATTAATATCAGATTTTATGACTTCTTACAGTTAACTAACAACTATTCTTCATGATTACTTGTTTTTTCTTCATACAAAATGAGCAATGTTTTAAAGCTTAAAAATAATTTATTTGATGCTCTTAAAAATGCAGTTTTGATTTATAAATCTTCATCTTGATTTCATGATATTTTGTTATATATTTATTATTGATATTGACTCACACAATTTGATGAATGCTTGCAACTGTCAATTGAATATCTTGTTATATATTTAATATTGAGATTAATTCTCACTGTTTGATTACTGTCTGCAACTGTCAATTGACATGAAAAAAAAACATTACAAAAATGTTTAAAGTAAAAATAATTACATCTGCAGTTAATGCTCAATTTTTTGATTTTTCATACATTACTTTCATGTTGATTTTTTTATAATATTCAAAAACATTTTAAATTTACAATTTATTTTGTTAGAAATATCTTCAGCAGCAAAACAAGAAATTTGTTAATTTTTTTAATTTTTTTATACAAAAAACTGAGAGAGAAAACAAAAAAAAAAAAATATATATTTTGAAAAATCTTAAAAATATAACATTATTTTTTTCATCTCAGTTTGAGAATTATTTTATTCAGAAAAAAAAAAATAATGCTGCTGCATCATCAGAAACTAAATGAAAAATTAAAAAAAATAATGAAAAAATAAATTATGACATTTCACAACTTAGTGAAAAAAAACATTAAATGATATGTTTGTTCAAATTATGTAACTTTTTCTTCAAACAAAAAAGTTTTTTAAAAATCATTTTTGAGAATACAACATTATATTTGAATGATTTGAAAAAACAACTCTGATATCTGAAAATGTTAGCAGCAGATGAAAGCAGAAAAATTAAAAAAAAAATCAATAAAATTATGATTTTGTACATTTTATGCTGATTTTTTTGAATTTTCTTGTTAAAATACAAAAAATGTTTTGAAAAAATTAAAATTAACTGTTACAGTTGTTTATCAGATAAAAAAATGTTTATAATTTACTTTTTAAATTTTGACAATTGAAGATATTAATTTATCATGTTTGATATCATGCATTTAAGTAATATGCATGAAGTAGCTGCTTTCAATCACAATGATTTTAATTTAGTATTGAGTTGTGTACACATTTAGCAGTAGTCAGTGAAGTAAAAAGCTAATATTTAAGTGTATGTATGTACATAATTGAAAGTATCTTGTGAGATTCTTCAACTGATATTTTTTTATTATGAAACAATTGTTTTTCTGAAACAATGATTGATCAACTGTTGTCTGAATTTATAAAAATCTGATGTGAAGATGAAATGAATAATATTGAGTATAATGAAAATTTAGCTTATAATCAATGTTTTTTTATGATTGCTTGAAGTGTTCAAATCTTAATTAAAAATTACAAAATTACTCAGAAAATAATTATTATAATTTTAATATATGAAATTTATCATTGAATTTTTATACTGAATGACTGTAAAATTTTATTAAGCATTGTGTTGCTATGCTGAAAAATTTTTATATATAAATTGTAAAATTGTAAAATTGTAATTTGTAGAAAATTAAACAACTTACAAAAATTTTTTTTATTTTATTGCAAGCATTTTACAACTACAATTACAATTCTGTAAAAATGATTGAAGAAAAATCAAAACTTGTTGTAATGATGAAGCAATTATCTGAAAAGTTAATCAGAATCATGCAGTATCTGATTGCAATTACATTCATAAAAAATTTTGTTTTTTGTGAAAGTATGAAAATGATGAATTTGATTTAATCAGAAAATCACAAAACTGTGCTGATGCAATTTTATGATGAACTGCAAAAAAAATCATGTTAATAATGCAAAAATAATTATAAATTATTTGCAAACTGTATGATAATTATCAATTATTTTAAAAATGCTTGTGCAAAATGTTATATTAATAACATGACAACACAGTGCTCATTTCAGTCAGATAAATATCATATCAATTTTGTTGAAAATCAAATACAATTAGCAGCTGACTTGAAAATTGTAAAATAAATTACACATTGTGAAATTGTGAAGACAAAAAAAAGAGAACTCTCACAGTGAAAAAAGTTAATGAAGAAGAAAAAAAAAATCTGAAGAAATGAATTATTATGTGTGTATACAATTACATAATTTTTATCATGATAACTGCAGTATTTCTGATATTTATACAGCAAACATTTTTTCAGATTCTGATTTTGACTTGTTAACAATTTATTGTGATTGTAAAAATATTTTCTGCTCTGACAATCACAGTTAGAATCCATCTTTGACTGTATCAATGACTGGTTTTGGCATGGCAGAGATGCTGCTTTTGATTGTCTTGCTGATATCACAGTGATATCACACACAGATCATCTTTCTCAATCTGGCCTGGTCTTCTGGCTGCTTTTGCAGCACTGTTTCTCTTGACAAAATGATAACAGCTTCATTCAGATTTACATTTCTGACAGTTCACTGTGAAGCTTGTGTGAAGCTCACTCTCAGCAATTGTGATTGAGTCATTCATCATCATTCTTTCTTTTTTGTAATTTTCTGAACAAGCAATAATTACTGCTGTCATTTTGCTTAATTTAAAATGAATTTTTCTGCTTGACAAGAGAGCTGATCTGAGCTTCTTTACTGCTGCTCTGTCAAGTTAATGATTGATGTGCTTGTTCATCTGAATTGTTCAGTTGCCTGATCACTCACTGTTGAGTGACTTCAAAATCAGTTTGCACTTTTCATTTCTGATTAAAATCATTTTATAAAAATTCAGACTTTTTCTCATTTCAGAAAGAGTTTTTCTTTGTTTGTTTTTTCATTTTCTTCTTTGTTTTTCTTCTCATTTCTTTCTTCTTCACTGTTAAATCTTCTTATAAATTCATTCAAGATCTAGTTTTGACTCTTGTGCTTTTCTGTTCATCATTTTCAACTTTCATCTTCAGTTCAGTGATCTGTTGACAATTTTTGTCTGTGATAATTCACAATGACTGTTGTAAAGTTCAAGCATGCTGCTGCTGACAGTGACTGTCATCTGAGACTTGCATCAACAAATACTGATTTTATACAACAAGTAAAGAAGCATGAGACAGCCAGCCATATCAAGAAAAAGCATGAAAATAACATCAAAAAAAGTGCATGAACAATCTGAAGAAAACTGAAGATGTGAGTCAGTTCATTCAGTCAACAAAACACAAACATGATAACACATACATACATAGTCAATTTCTGCCTCAAGAAACTCAAGATCATTTTCTGCTGATTTCTTCAGACATTCAGCTTCTTCATCTTCAAGACATTTCTTGACTGACTTGAGAAGACTCATCATCAACAAATTCACACTGACAAAATCATCTGATTATATTAATGTTGAATAAAAATGCTGTATGTGATCCAGCATGAGAGTGAAATGATGAATGATTATATCAGAAGAGATTGTGTTAATGTGAGACTGATTTGTTCATTTTATCTGACATCTGTATATAACTAATTTGAGCAGTATATCTGAATTGTGATTGATCAATAAGAAGCAAGATGAAAGCTTAGATGATGTGTTCTTCATCATGAGAGTGATGGCAAGAATGACATTTATTGATTTTTGTGTGTCAACTGAAAGTGATGCACAAAAATATATGCTGATGAAAGACAATGACTGCAGAACTTTGCAGACATTTTTCTGTCATATCTTTCTGACTTCTGACTGATCTCTTTGTTTGAAACATTAACAAAAGCAGATTCACTCATTGAAGAAAAGTCATGATACAACAAAAAAAATGCTAGACTCTCTCTAACTTCAGATGCAGCAGATTTCACTGTTAACAGTGAAGAACAAGTGCTGTCTGAGTGTTTAAAGTGCAAAATGCCTCAGAAGCCAACTGGCTGAAAAATGAAGTCATGACTGATGAAGCAGAATGCCCATCAGCATCAAGCAGCTAAGAAAAAACTTGATTTTGTCAGAAATGTCATGATTGATGTTTTTGAAAATAAAATCAACAGTGATACAGATCATCAAATCAACTCTAGTTTTGTGAATAATGAGAATGATTTGACTTTCAGTGAAACAGTGAGTCTGAACATTCAAATCAATACAGACTATGAAACAAATAAAAGTCTCAAAAATCTGAAGAGCTTCTGCAACAATGCTGATGAAATGTCTGAGACTGACAGTGAAGACAGTGATTCAATTTTCAGCAAGACAGTGAGTCTGAATTCTGACTCTAGTATCATGCCTGCAAAAAAAATCAATGTCATTGATGCTAACACTGATGTTGAGAATATTTTTGATTTCTTTGATTTCAGCAATCTCATCAGAAATGATGAATCTATCATTACTGATGATGAATGCTTTGTGAGAAATCAGATCAAGAGCTCATTTCTATGATGACATATTCAGTTTTACATTGTCTGCAGTGAGACTTCAGGGCAGCCTAACATGCTGCTGATCAAAATAACATTGATTCACATCAAAAATGAAGACAAGAAGCTGTGAATATAAGAGACTCTGATCTTCATTGCCTACTGATGACTAACAGATTTTTAATAAAAAGATATTTATCACTGTGCACAATTGTGAGTTGATCTTTGATTTTCTTGAAAATCTTGTAATCATGACTTTGGAAGATGAGATGTTTGCAGTCAAGTTTAAGTGTCTTGAGAACATATACTGGCAGTCAATTCCACCACATCAGCATGAAATGACTGTTAAGATCAAGACTGATAAACTGAACATGCCTGTCTTTCAGAAGTCTGAGCAGACTGCTGATGATTTCTGCATCTCAAAGACAAAGTTTTTGAAAAAATCAACATGAAACTGCAATCTCAAGCACATTGAAATCATCAGCAGGCTGAAATGCCTCTTTAGTCAGTATGTACTTTAATGATCTCTCATCAACCTCATCAATAATAAGTCAGATTTCATTGTCTCTCTCTTTCTCTGATGATTATTTTCAGTTTTTAATTGCTTGATCAATATTTTGATATCATTTATTGCTTACATTTTTTTGACATATAAATAATGTGCTGACTTTTGTTTGAGATCAGATTGCTGATCATGACTCTAATGCAGTTAAGTATTATCTGAATGAAGTTGTGCATGCAGATGTCAAGATAATTGTTATGAAACTTTCATTCAGAGCAGTTGTACAGAATGTGACACACTTGCTGAAACTAGATGCAGATCTTGTCACATCTTACCAGCTGACACATGAGCAGCTGCAATAAATTGCAAATCATTCAGAGATGAGAAGTTTTTCTGAGTTGAACATTAAATTAATCACTAAAATTCAGATGGCAGACTATAATTCTCTGGCAGCTGCCACAAAAATTTCTTTTTATACAAGAAAGATAAAAATTCAAGCACAACTGAACAGTGTCAAGAAGTTTCTTCAGAATCATTATTGAGTCAAGAATCAAAAACAACATTTTTGGCATGCTGACACTGAGCATTTTAACTGTCACATCAATGATCACAACAATCAAGAATCTGTCTGACTTGCATCATCTACATTTTTTAAGCTACTGATCAAGAAGTGAAGAGAGATTGTCAAACTGATATGCAGAGACTGATCTGAATTAACAAATGAGAAAATCTTTCAGCAGTGTTGTGTCTTCATCATTTTATGATTTTGTTTTCAAAAAAAAAAGAAGTTGTGTTCTCTAGATCAACATAAGCAGCAATGCTTAGCTGAGCAGAGTATGTTCTCACAATTGCTCAGTTTTGATTTACTGTTCATTATTTCTCAAAAACTTACAAAATGAGAGTGTTCATTCTGCATCTGCAATACATCACTTTCTGTACAACAAAAAAAAAAAATGAAAGAACAACAATACATTCTGAAATCATGTTGAGAAAAATGTTCATTGCCATGAGCTGAAGATGTACTTATCTGATAAGAAGAAATGTGAGATATGTCAAGAGTGTGAAATTGACTTTGTTTCTGAGAGTATCATGCATTTTAAAGCTCACACTTTCCATCAACATGACAGAAAGCTTTGTGTATGATAATACTTAGATGCATCTCACTGAACTGTTATCAGACTTGCTTTTTTTGTGTTGAGAATATCAATTGTTTATTGACATTAAAAGACTGAATTGTGCAGTATTCAACATCTGATTTACTCACAAGACACTCTCTACAAAAGCATGTGTATCATAATAAATTTTAGACTAAGGCAATTTCAGCTTGATTGAATATTTCACATTCTTGCTCACTAGATTTTAACTGCTTATATTCACTAGCTACTGTATCTGCTCAGAACAGCTGTCAATTTGTGCTCAGATTCACACTGTGTGAATCACTTTTTTGTGTTTGACTATTTGACTGTTGTGATGGAATTGACTCAGAAAAGACAAATATCAATAAGAATGATCTTTAATTCTGATGAAAAGCAAAGTCATGAATTTTGCTTGACACTACTTTCATCAAATCATTCAGATGAATGGCAAAAACAACAAGATTCAGAGCATTTAAAAAAATCTACTGGTAGAGATTTCTACTGTGTATGTCAAAATCCAGGCAGGATAGCTTGCAGGTGGCTCTGAAAAGAAGTGCATTCAACAAATGTCATGCTGACTGAAGCAGTGTCATTGAGTGAAAATGATCTTCTGATTGTGTGAACTCAGTGCTTGTTGATATCACTGAAAAAAGCTTCTTTCTCTTTGACACTGAGCATGATTGATAAGCATGTTGTCAAGAAGTCACTGGTTATATAAAAAGTTATTAAAGAGAAGATTGATGAATTTTATCTCATTCTGTTTTGTTTATGTTCTAGTTGATGTTTCCTCATATAGAAGCAATTAATTTAATACATTTGTATGTTATGCTAGCATCTTAGATTCTCATCAATCACATGTTTCAGATGGTTGATAATTTGCTGCTTGAGATGCAGTCAACAATGATTTCACAAGTGCTGAAGAAGAAAATCTGACTGCTTTTTTTCAAACAGCTTGTACAAGAACTTCAGCTCATCATTCAGTCACTGCT
Organism: Emydomyces testavorans; assembly: GCA_029449355.1. Classification (NCBI taxonomy): domain Eukaryota; kingdom Fungi; phylum Ascomycota; class Eurotiomycetes; order Onygenales; family Nannizziopsiaceae; genus Emydomyces; species Emydomyces testavorans. Next base: position 7,064,712 of record CP120628.1, read on the forward strand.
GTACAATGACTCTTCATGCTTTCTTCTTCAGTTCAGTTTCTTCTGCTGTGACATCAAGTCAGTGCTTCACTTCTGTGATTGTCTGAAAACTTTGTTCAGCAGATGATTCAGTTTATCAAGATTTTCTAGCAGCAGATCATTCAAGTGTAGTAGATCATTTCAGTGATTTTTGTGTATAGATATGTTTCAAGAGACTCTCATCATACAATAGTCAGCTTGAAGACTCATCACTGTTGTGAGTTACACTTATCTGATTCAAATATTTAAATGCTCTCAAAGATCACTGTGTGCCTGAAATCATTCATGATATTTTTTTTTCTTTCTGAATAGTGCAGTCACAGTAAAGATCATTCAGAAGCACTCTCAGCTGTTTTTCATTATCTTTCTTGAATATTGATTTTTTGAACAGTGAAGATCTGTTGACTTGTTTCATATGTTTCTCAAGATTTATGTGTTTAAAAAAGTCTTCCAGTGTTGTCTTATAAATGAATAATCTTTCAAAGCATTTCTTCAAATCAGTACTGAAAATCAAGCTGCAGAGAATGATCATATTTGCTGAAAGCAAGAACATGTCTAGTAAAAGCTCATTATCAGTAAAATGTTTCAAAAACTCTTTCTGCTGCTGTAGCAACTTTGTTTTGTGAAAAAAAAAGCTTTCAAATGCCCCTGAAAATCTTCTGGCAAAAAAATTAATGTCATGTAAAATTTGCAAAAACTTGACATTGCTTCTTCATTCATCCCCACTTCATTCAATCAGCTCTTTTCTTCAGCATGACACAATAAGCAAGAGCTGTAGAAGAAATTGACAAACTTAATCACTCTACAAGCTGAATTAAAAAATGAAAAACTCTTCAGAATGAAAACATATCAGTTCTGGCCTTTCAGCAGAAATATTCATCTGAAAACTGATGAAGAACATTGTGAAGTGTGTTGTATGACAAAAAGCTTGTTTTGCTGAAATGAAGAACTGCTGTGAAGAATTTCTGATGATGATAAAGAAAACATTGATGTATGAGTGCTGTGGCATGAACAGAAAAGTCTGATATTAAAACTTCCTGACATCATCAATCAAAATATAGCTGAAGAGTGCTTGCTAATAAACACTTCATTTTTAGAATTGATTTGACAGTGCTTGACAAACAAGAGCTAGCAACTTTTACCTGCTGTGCTAATCACATCAGATCAAGCACTGAATGACATGAAGCAAGCTGAGACAGATGATCAAGAACAAAATTTGAATCAAATGTGTAATTATCAACTAATCTTCACAAAATCAGTTTTGTGCATGATCAGATTTGTTGTGCATCAATCCAGAAGAGCTGATTTGAAATTGATGTACATACAATGAGACTAAAAAAAAAAAAGCAGAAAGTGAAGTGAAAATCAAGCTGTTTCACACATGCAATTTCTAGAAATCACAATCAGATAATGTGATGTTTTGCCTAGACTGGCCTTCAAAACAGATCAAAAAGTGAATTTTGCAGCACCACAAAATCATCTTGTCACTCAAAACTTTCTCATCTTAACTTCAACATTGATGATGAATTTTCAGCTCTCTTCATTTAATATTTCATCATCATGCTATCTTCACTCATGATGCATATATTTATGTTCTTCAGATTGAGAAAGCAACACATTGAATGAAAAGTTTGCTTTTGCAGAGACTGAAGTGACTTTTATTCACTTTGTTCTCAGTGTTAGAAATCATCACATCTGCATTCAGATTGTGACTTCTTTCTGCCACTTTTCTGAGTATTCTGGCCAGTTTTTTTATCCTTCTCATGTCTGCTATCAATGATGTTGTAGAAATGTAGAAAAGTCAGACTATGAGAAAGCATTGAAGACATCAGTTCAGTTTGTCTATGATTTTCTATATCTTTTTCAAAAGTGAAATTTTGATCTTTCTGAGTACTTGTAAGTATCTGAATAAAGAATATCTGAGCTTGACTAAAAATTTTTCAGCACTGAAGATGATGTTTTAGTGATTGATGCTGCTAATGTCTTCTGCATTCAGCAAGCAACAGAACATATTCTGCAATATTTGTCAGAAGCTGAGAAGCAATTTTCAGAGCATGAGAACAAACAAGAAAATGCTTCTGATGAAGAGTGCAGTGAAGAAACTGAGAAAGCTGAAGAAAAACACAGCAAAGTTAATAAACAAGAAAACATTCATAATACAGGCAGTCAGCAGATCAAGCATCAAAAGGCCAAAACTCTGAGTTCATTCTTTGTCAAAAACTTCAAAAGCATTGTTTCTAATTCAGTTGAAAGACATCTTGACCTGAAAAAACCACAAGTGAATGAAAGCAATGAGATTCATACAAGAGCATTCATGTTATTCTCTATACTTCAAAAAAAAGCATTTCAATGTCAAAGTGTCTTAAGACATATTTCATTTCTTGCATTTTGTTTTTTTTTTGTTGTGAAATATTTGATGCAGCAGAATCAGATGAAAAAAAAAAACACAATTCAGATGAATGAAGTCATGAGAAAACATGAATGAAAATATACATTCATTTCTTTGCAAAATTTATGCAATGAGATTAAACTAATTAATAGTCTTGCTGCATCTCTTCATAAGTCTTGAAGTTCAAATGTTTATCTGATTTATGATGTTGTCTTTGATGAGTTCACTATTCTTTAAACTATGAGCCAAACTAATAAATTAAATGACATAGTGTACTCACATCTTCAAGCAATTAGCTAATTATCAAAAAAGGTGCAGAATCTCATCATTCAGAAGATATACAACAGACTTCATCTCTGAAATGAGTTTTTTAATTCATGTTGTTCTTTCAACTCTGTGAGAATAATGGTAAAATTTCTTGAATGCTTATTTATTTTCTTTAAAATAAGTTTGACTATTGAGTTTATCTTTCTCATTGAAGAATCTCTCAGTGATGAGAGTGAGTATTTTAAAGATCACAACAACAACAATCATGCTGATGACAGCCAACAATGATCTGAAGAATTCACATCAGATTTCTCAAGTGCAACTGATTTTATTCTGAACACAGATTCAGCTGCTTTCATTGATGAAGCAGCAGTTGCATCAATCAAGTAGCAGTCAAGTGACAGTGAAATACTAGTTCTCACTATCACAACTCTGAATAATGCAAGCTATCAGCAGTTCTTCACTGTGCTCTTCAGTTTGTTAAAGTTTATCAAATGTGAAGATACTAGATATTGCAATGAATCACACACATCAAACAAGACAGTTGATTATGAGAAACTGGCAACAGCAGAGGTTCTGGCTAGTTTACTCTCATATACTCATTGCTTAGTTAATGAAGAAAACTCATTCATCACAATTTCTGCAATGAATCATGACACAATGACCCTGTCAAGATTTACTTCAGAAATCAACTCAACAGCATCACACTCACTGCACAATTTCTTCAGTTATATTTCAACATCAACAGTTGCAGAACCAGTGCAAGAAATAAACTCTGATGACTTGCAGAAAACTGCAGGTGAGGTTATTAGCAAATCTGAGCAAGCTGTTGCAATGCAGCAGAGTAGTTTGTCTGAATTTGCAACAGTCATTTCTCATTCACTCAATAATCAAAAGTCAGTTGCAGCTTCCACTAATTCTGTGAAACATGTCAGCAACAACACTTCAAAACACTCTTATACAGAAAATAATGCTCATGAAAACTTGAAACAAAGACAACTGTCAGTCTGTGACTGTGAGTATTTGTAACTCAAGCTCAATTACTACATGACTAATGAACTTATAAGTGATGATTTCTCAACAAGAAGTACTTCTGCTTCTGAATTGAAGTATGAGAAATCAGCTGTTGCAACAAGCATTGAGAGTAATTCTAACTCTTAGAAAGTTTTATCACTATCTCAGTGATGTAGTTCTAAGAAGCAGTGCTGTGTGAAAATTGGTGGCAACAATGATGAACAGTCAAGCAGGCAAATACACTTGATCAGTGATGATTTCATTTTGCATGCAGTAGAGTAATCATCTACATCACACTGAACATCTCAGATCTGTAATTTCAATTCTATTCTGAATCTTGCTGTTCAAATCAATGATTCAGACAGTTCAGCTGAAGACACTGGTATTGTAATCAACATCAATATTAGAGACAACATAGACAGAGAGAGAAGATCTCATCATATGTTGAGTTCACTTGAAGATATGCAATAAGAGTATTTATCACACTTCATGCAATGCATAGATGCATCATAAGTTAATTCTCAATCTAAATACATTATTGCAAGATGATGATGTTCTGATTGAGTACTCTCAATCTTCACTGTTGCTTAGACAGAGATCTATTGAAAGCTCAATATTCAATGAGATTTCATCTCTCTTTTCTGAACTTTTTCATTTATTTGAGGATCAGAACAATGCAGTTCAGTAGAATCATAGCAGTGTGTTTTCATTTTTTTCACTTCATGATTGTTGCAGATTTTTTCTGAAGTGCAACACTTCTTCAGCTTTTAGTTCAAAGTGTCAGCATTTCTTTTTCAAATTCAGTAACTCATTGAAGCTGTCTAGATCTCTCAATGCTAAAATACTATATATTCAATCTGTTCTTAACAATTTCTGTTGCCACTTCTTCTCAAGTTTGTTGCAGATGCAAAGTTTAGAGTCTCAGAAGCATTTTGATACATCAGATGATTGAACTTGAAATAATCTGACAAGCTCTGACTTCTCAGAGTTCTGTGATCATATTAGCAGCAGTTAAATACTGTAGAATGATCTTACATTTAAGAAGACATTTGAAGCCACTCTACTGCTATCATTGTGTTCTAGAAACTGAACTGATTCTGTCATAAATGTTATCTTTGCATAGTCTAACAAAGTGTTTTTTTTTGCTGCTGCTGCAACATCATCAGAAATATCATGTTGAATAACATAAAACACAAAGTCTTGATTTATGTTCAAGATGTTGTATGTGATGTTTTCTTTATTTTTATTATTATTATTTTTTTTTTTTTCTCTTTTACCCTCTTTGACTTCTGCAGAGTTTTGTTGAGATTTGCATGTCTTTAAAATGTGACTTCATTTCTGCTTCACTTTCTTAGAGAGGTTGTTTTGATCATGTGACAAATGAAACTTGACTTTGTATTACTTTGTCTGCCTCACTGCTCATGATAAAATAAAACAAATGTCTTCAACTTTCTTGAGAGTCAGCCAATCAGCAACTTTTTCCAATGATTATCTCAGAAGATATTGCAATGTGAATAAACTGACTTAATGAACACATTTGTGAGATTGATTTGAATGGCTTCACATTCAGCAAGCTCAAGAATAAAATCATACATCTATCAGTCAGAACTGCAGTCTTTCATTCATTGCAAGACTTTGTCTGGCAGCTGCAAAACATTTTTTCTCTTTTCCACACTCATGAAAGATTTATCAGATTTCTTGAAGTTCTGTATGAGAAATAAACAAAAATTAACTCAAAGCATGAATTATGATGACAAAAAATATATGATCTATCATGTGAGACTCTGCTACTCATCAGTGTAGCCTACAGCCAACTGAATATCACAAAAATGAGTCATATTGAGTTTGAATGTTTGATGAATCATGCAAAACCATATCTAGACTTGAGATCTTTGCTCAAGAAATGAATATTTCATAGAGAGATTCAGATGACAATTGCAGCAAGCTTCAATTTGAAGAATATAGCTGAGTTCAGAAAACATGCAGCTCTGAGTTCACTCTCTTGAGAAATAAACTGACAAAGTTAGAATACTTCACACCCAAGTTCAACACTGGGTTTGAAGCCTATAAGTGTCATAAAAAACAATGTCTTGATGATTCATCTCTGCTAGATGAAATGTCATATGGCCAAATGAACAACAGTTCTGATTCAGAATTGCATTTACATCATGACAGAATGATGCAGAGTACAGAAACATGCATATCAGATCATCAAAACTATTTGCATGATTCAGAAGCTGAATCTCAATCATCAAGCAATGTAGTGAAGACACAGAACACACAAACATGTATGTACTGTCTTATGTGATGATTGATGTGCATGTTAAAGAATTGATGACTGCCCACATGCTTTCTGTTGCATTTCTTCTTCATCAAATTGACCTGATACATGAGAAACTTCTTGAAGATCTTCATAAACATGTGAGTACACAGCATGATCTGATTTGAGGGTGTGAGTTTGTGAGTGTTCTCAAGTAAACATGCATTTTATATCAAGTCAGACACAATTTTTGCAACAGCAATTCTGAAAGACACTGGAAACAAAGCATCAGATCTACAGTAAAAGTGTTATTAAATACTTGCTTCATTCTCAAAGAGTTATTATGAAACTATCTACTCTGTGCTTGCAACAGAAATTACATGCAACAGTGACTTGTGATCATTTAATGACAGATTGTGAAATGGCAACTTGCTGTCTCAGACTGACATTGTGAACTTCACATTTTTCTGAAGTTGCAGAGTCTTCTGATTCACTGAGAACTTGATAAACAGATGCTCTTGTCAATCTTGTGATAAATTTCACAGAAAGAAGCTTCAGATCAGAACTGTTCAGAGAGATAAAAGCTTGCATTGTGATGAACAGAGAACTTGTTTGCAGTAAACTAACAGAAGACAAATTAAGAACAGTTTCTCTTATATGAGTGAAGTCTGAGTAAAATAATAATTATGAATGACTGTTTCTTGTGGAAAATCATCATTTCTTATATGCTGTTCATGAAGAAGCATCTCAGCTCTTGCTTCTTTTCATCTTTCACTTCTTCTTCAAAAATCATTATTATGACTTTGAATGTAAACATTAATAATGTGTTGTCAAAACTGGCTGCTTCTTAAAAAACAATGAACATGCATGCAGAAAAATGCCAGCACTAATCTTCAGCTCAGTCAAGATCTTATCTTTTCTGCTGAAGTGCAAGCAGTTGTTCACTGACACAGTAAATGATGTGAAAGTGATGTGAAAGAGTGAATAAATAAGAAATTGAAGAAACAATTCTGAAGCATAATTACAAAGTATCAGGCTCATTTCTCTCACTTGTTTCTGATTCAGAATAAACATTCTGCACATGACTCATGTCTGCAACTCTCACATTTCATTTCTTGATATTTTGTTTGAGCATGACACCTGCAGCAATATTTTCTGCAAATCTGATAGAACTGCCAGTCAACATAATTCACTTCTGTTTTGTATTCTGTTTGATGTTGTATCTGATTCAGCACTTTTTTTAAACATTTTTCATGCTTGATCTGATCAGATTTTTCATGTTTTTTTGACTTTTTGTCTTCTTGAATTGCTTGAGTACTTGCCCTTTTTCAAAGCAGCTGTGGCTCATTTGAATTCAACTGCTGGCTGAAATTCATCTTCTTTGCCAGAGTGACATGTTAGCTAGAGATTCTGAGAGAGACATGACTGTTTATTTTATCATTGAATGACAGTTTTCTTCAGTGTAGAAATGCCTCTCTGTTCAGTTCATGAAGGATTTTCTTCTAAGAAATAGACTGAATTCATCAGCAAGATCAACAGAATTAATATTCAAGACAGTGACTGAATCATCACTTGAATCATTTCTTGAATCATTTCTTGCTTTTCATGTATTGCTCTTTGATGTCAGATCATGCAGGCTCAGCTGCTTCTTGAGCATTAGACATTTTTTGAAAAATTAATCATTTCATTCTCACAGCAATTGTGAAGTCTGACTCAGTGATATCTTCAGACTGACTCTCAAGTTTTGCTTTAGCCAACACTTCAAGTGTGCTGTAATCTGCATTTCATGTAAGTGCATCAAACTGCTCAATGCAGTTAATGCTCACTTGTTTTTTTTTCTGTTGTTGTCTCATAATTCATTCAATGTATGATTTGCCATATCATGTGCAGTGCATGAACATGAAACAGTAGTGGAATTTGTGACCAGCCATGCATAGAATGTATGAAACATCAGAGCAGGTTTCAAGCAGAAAGAATAGTATAATCTGCAAAACTGAGTTATCAAAATGCAGGAGAAAGAAAATGAATAATCAACTTCATTTTGATTACTGTAATTAGAAATGTAGTGATATAAGTAGTTGGCAAAAATCAAATCATGATTATCAAGACAATCATGCTTTCAGAGAAAATGAATTTATCAAAATCTGTGTTTATTCTTTTTCAAGATACAGCTATCATTTCCACAACAAGTTTTTATTCAGATTCACAACATCTCAGAAGTGAAAGTCAAAGTGAAGATGACTGAATCAATGAGTGTGTGATAGATGATAAATCAAATTTTGAGAACAATACACTGCTCTTTCAGAAAAAGCCATATCTTGAGCAAGCTTTGAAGAAGCTTGAGAAGCAGTCATACAGTTCAGATGAAAAAGAAATGTTCACATTGTCTAGAAAAATTCAAATCATCTCATGTTCTGAGAATATCTGATGGCTCAATGACAAAGAAACACATCAAGAAATGATTGAAAAGAAACTTGAATGCATGAGTAACATACTTCTTCACAAATGATTTTGCAATCAAAGTGCATACAAAATGCATCTGCAACCATCAATCAGCAAAGCACAAGCTCTGTACTTGACAGAAGCTACTCAACCACACCTCAATGCAGAAGATTTCAAGAAATCAAAAACAGTGACTGAAGTGCATGACTGTATCAGCTGCAACATGATTGAAGACAAGAAGAAGAAATTGCATAAACAGCATCAATCTCAAGTGAAAAATCAAGCAGATGAAGGTTGAGATGAGTTTCTGAATCTGTTTTGTGCCTGATAGATAGACTCTGATGTTGTTAGCTTTTTTAGTCATGATGATTTTGATTTCTTGTCATTAGATGAGCAGTGTGGGCAATTGAGCAGTCTGATCAATTCATTCAGCATGAGTTCTGCATTTGATAAAACAATATACATTCATTAATAAATTTGTATATAGTCTTCTTGTCAAGTAGATATTTTCATAAGAGAAGCTTGTGATCTGTCTGTGAACTGATTCAAACAGAAGAAAAAATAAAAATCAAGTTCACAGACTGAAATGAATGATTAAAAACAAAATTTAAATCAAATGTGGACACAAGCAAAGACTGTAGCAGAAGTGTATATCTTTCTTTAATTTAAAATTGACACAGAAATCTACATTCATAACTGAAGTGCATTCATGAGCTTCAACACTCTTTAATGATCACTGTCTAGCTTCTGCCTGATTGCTGGCTGTGCTGGTGTCCCTACTACTAGAGTTCTTTCAAACAGCACATCTGAAACAGATCATCAAGCAGTGATTTATTTTCAAGACAAGAGAGCAGTGAGATACAAAATGAACTTTCAAATTCAATTCACTTCTAGCTCAAGATTCATCAGTGTCAATCTCTGATGCATTGCATGAACATAGAAAGCTTCAATCTCTGTGTAGTACAAGATTCAATCATGAATAAACTTGTTTCATCTCAGATAAAAGTCTTGTTTTCAAGAAAGTCTTAAGCTTCTTAATGATGTGCTTGAGAGCTCAAAGCTTGCTGAGACTGTGGGCAAGCTCATCATGCTTCTCAAAAGATATTGTGTTCAAGTGATGATTCACAACCTCAAATCATGCTGATGTCTGACTGAGTTTTGTTTTTTTTAAGCTGAATGTAAAGTAAGATTCTTGCAGAATCAGTTGCCAGAGCTTGAGATGGCATTCAGTTTCATCTTGAATGCAATTTAAAATATCATAAAGAATCAACATCAGCTGATCAACAGATTCTTTGTATAAGAATAATTTCTCAGAAAATTATTCTTGTACAGAAAATGTGTAGTCATGTGACTTATGTGAACAGTGTGACTGAGACATTCAAATTGCTTCTTGAAACTGAGTTTTTTGCATTGTCAATTCACTGTCTTGCAATGATCCAGATGATCAGAATGAGAAATGAGATTAGTTTGCAGGTGAAAGTGCTGTTATATTCTTCATTGAGATACTAACATGTTTACAGACTGCCAACAATTCTGAAGTTGAAGCAAAGTTATTCAAGATGAGAAGCATTCTGTCAAAATTGAGTGATCAAGTGCATTTCAGCTTGAATCAGCTTCTTCTGATGCTAACATGTCTTACAGAATGTAGAACAATGTCTGCAGAAGGCTAGCACTTCTTCAGACAACAAAACTTCACTTTTTAAGATCATTGTGATGAAACTGTGCTTTGCACAGACTGTGCAGCAAAGTGATGATAATATATTTCAGTTCTTCAAGAAATTCAGATTTCAACTCAATAAAAAAATGCTCAAGAAGAAGCTAAGTGAAGAGCAAATATTTACTCTGACTTTTATCACTCAGAAATGAAAGCCTAGCAATGAGAAACTTGAGAAATTGAAGAAGATAGTCTGAAAGTGAAAGTGCAATCTGAAGCTGTTTTTTAACTGTCAAAAGATGACACTGCAAAAAAAAATTTCTTCATCTCAATGTGATCTCATTCAATTTTGTTTCAGTGACATTGAGCACATTGAGAGCACAGATCCAACACAACAGAAGATGAATCATGTTCTTCTTGTCAGATTCATTGCAGCCAAAATTAAGAAACAGTGTTTAACACAGAAGAAAAGATATCAGTACATTAATGAGAACTGAAAGCCACTTCTAAAGCTCAGCTCATGAATATTATCTGACATAATCAAAAATGAGTTTGATGAGCCTCTGCCAGACAGAGCAACTTTGAAGAAGCAGAAGACACTGAAAAAGCAATATACTGAAAAAAGAAAATGAAATCAGATCAGATGTTTGTGAATACTGCTTGCTCTGAATGATGCAATCACAAAAACATATGATTGTTTTCAGAATCAGAAATAAGTGTTCATGAATTAATCAGTTCTAGATATGAGAAGAAAAAATGAGTGAACATCAAGATTGAGATGATAAATTGTCTTCTCAAAAAGATTTACAGAGCTGTAGAAGACATACTATCAAATGCTTTTCTAGCTGTTCTGATGAAATATGAGTGTCACTTTAGAAATAAATTTGACATTCTGCAAGAAATTTGCAAGTTTATGAAATTTCAAAAAAAGTTTTTATCACTACAGAGTGATTCAGAGAATGCAATCACAACTTCTGCAAGACAAAGCTCTGTTACTCTCTTTACTAATACATCTGATAGTAGTTATGATGTACATTTCTCTGATGGTAACTGTGCTGGTGAGCATCTTCTTGATTTAAAATTCAAAACACTAGCTTACAATTGATAGCATCAACCACCAGAGAGTTGAACTTTCTTCACAGAGATTGAGCACACATTCTTGAGTCCTCTTCATCTAAGAGAATAAGAATTGATGAACAAAGTCACTTTGTGCAGACATCAAGCACTGCAAATTGTCAGAATGCAGATCTGATGAATGCTTTGATCTTTCAGAAGACTTTCAGTGAACTCACCAGCCTCTGTGAAAACTCAGAAAGTCATAATCAGCAAGAATCAATTCTCAATCATATTGCTAATCAAGAGAGAGAAATCTCAACACAGCAGCAATTTACATATCAGTCTAGTTTAACAACCAGCTTAACAACCAGCAGCAATAGATTTACTCAAATCACAAGTTCACATCTTTCTGTTCAACTAGAAGAACATGTTTTATTGACTCAGACTTCAAGTTCTGTCATATATTCTTCTTCAGAGCAATCATCAGCATACACTCAAAATTAGTGTCATTCATGTGTTGTTTGATGTTAATATTATAGATTAAACTAATCAATAAATAAAGTCATTAACCAGTCAAATACACTGTGTATGATTGAAAATCATGACTCAGATTTCAGCTTCAATGATCTTTCAAATTTCTTGATTAATATTTCCACAAATGGCTCTGAGAATGAGTGGCAACATTGCTTGAACTGATCTGTGGGAAATAATGTCACTGAAGTCTTTGACTATACATGGCTCAATGTCAATACAAGCAGAAGTAGCTCTGCATTTGGCTGACATAATCTTCTCAACTCTCTTAGCACTGATTTTCATTCTATGATGGTCAAGTGTGACTGAAGCAGCCTCTCAAACTCATTGATTTTTACAACTCATCATGAGATGATGTCTTTCAACTGGCAGAATCTCTCAAACCCTCTCAGCACTCTCAATCAACAATCAGCAAGCTATTATCTGAATGATGTTCAGAATTTTCATAAATTCATTCATACTTGAAAGAGATAATTAAAGATGTCTTTACAGTATCTTGACATTCACAAGCAAATTTATATATTTAATAACAATAAAATTGCCAAACCTTCTCCACTTCTGGAAAATGTTATAGACTCTCCATCACTGAAAACAACATCTTGCCCACTATCCATCTCAGCATTCTTGCTCAAAAAAAGCTCATTTGAATGTGAAAGCTTTTCCAGAGCAATGATAACAGCCACTTTTTTCTTTTCTGAATTTATATTCTGTAAGATTTCTGGCTGAGGCATAGAGTTGATGACAATCAGATATCACATGAATAGAAGATTCACCTGCTTGACTGCAACACTGAATCTCATTTTGACTTTCTTGATGTTTGATTTATGCTTTGTGAATGTTAATAATTGAAATTAAATACAGTAGCATAAAGATCATACCTTCATTCAAGTGTCAACAACTTTATTGACAGTGAACACTCTTTTTAAGATTTAAAAAGAATAATACAGTTCTGAAACTGATGTTTGAGTGAAATTGAAAATCAATGTGTGATGTAGTTTCTTTGCTGCACTATCTGCAATAGAAATGTTCACTGCTGAGTATATTTTTCATTCTTGCTGTGCTGTAGCTGTTGCTTCAGTGAAGTTCTGAAATTTCATCAACTGCTGAATTTTTTCTTCTTCTGACATGTCTGCTTGTCATGCCATAAAGAAATCTCAATAAATCTGGTCAGAAGAGCACATATGTACTTTAAAATGAGGCTGAGGAATTATTCAGAATGAAAAATAAACAGTTCATCACATCATGTCTGAAAAGATTGATGTGAAATCACTTCTTCATGCATTCTGAAGAAAACACTTTTCATCTGCTTCTTCAATTTGAAAAGATCATCTGATAGTGAGTTCCAGAAAATTGTTAATGCTCAATTTATACATGACAGAAGCTTGAGTGTGACATCATGTTTTGCAGAAAATCACTTTCACTGATGCAGTCATCATTCTTGAATTTGCTTGATGAATTTCTTGGCATTATTAGACATCAATGTGTCAGTGAGAGTGGAAGTTGTGCTGCATTGCATCTTTTTCCAAAATCAGTTTATCATATCAACACAACAGCAGTGCAACACATGATATTCACAGGCTGCCTCATTGACAAATGCACTGCAATGACTTTTACAGAGCCATTCTGTTGACTAATTTTCATTGACAAGTCAACTTACAGAATTTCTCTTTCTTGATTGTCAGCTCAAGTGTCAAAAGTCTTGCAAGCCACCTCACTCAATTCTGAACAGTGACTTGAAAACTTTTCCAGTGAAAAATGCCTGATGCCAAAGCTATGTGCTGGCTGTGAACTACTAATGATTGAGAAAACAAGCAAGATTATATCAGTTTTTAACAAATATATTGTCTACTGCTCTTTGACCTTGTGCTGAACAAGATTGTATCTTATCACTCATCAAAAAATTACCTCATCATGCTGAGAAACAGTCAATCAAGTGCATGATTATTAATCACTTCATGAATTCTCACTGTGGGTTGGCATCAGTTTTCATTGACTTATATAAAAGTCTGATCTCAATTGAAATGTTCAATAATGATTTGCTGAACTACAGAGCTCTCTTCCACAGAGCAGAGAAATTACAAAATCAGACAGAGAACTGAGAGACAGAAAAGAGCCTGAAATCAATCAACAACATTTGAAGAGTTCATCAAAACTTATCATGATTTACTCTCTCAATCTTTGAAAACTGACACACTGTTCTGCTCTACAAAACAAAAAATCTCACTGTCCAAAGAAAAACACTGTTTGAACAAAGAAGACTGCTTGACCTCAGCCATCAATCAAGAACTGTCAAAGAAACAAAATTCTGATTTAGTTGCAAGTTTACCATCAAATAACAAAAGTTTCTTGACAGCTGGCTTAGAATCTTCAAATAAAGACAATTTCACAGTTGCTGATTTTAAGTCTCCCCAAAGTGTAGACCTGACTTCAGCTGCTGACATAGAATTCTCAGAAAATGAGAAATCTGAAATCTTGACCATGTCAACATCAGATTTCTCAGCAAGAGTGCTTTCATCAATTTATGTTTTGTGATGCTTCATTATGAATAAGAAATGAAGCATTGTGAAATTTCTAGAAATTGAGAAATCTAAAGATTGTGAAATTGTGAAATCTCACAGAGGGTAAATTTATGTTGCACATCAAAAACTTTTTGAGTGTTGAAGTTCTACTTTGGCCTTGACAGAATCTTGATGATGAGCTCTTTCTCTTGACACACAATGTTGATGATTCTGTACAAGAGAAAAATCCTGCATCAGTGCCAGATGAAAACTTCATACAAAAATGTGCTTTCAAACACTGCAGCATATGTCAAGCACTTGAGCAGACTGTTCATACATGTTCTGATTGTGGTTAGCTCTGTATGAAGTGTTACTGTACTCTGTACATACATAGTGAATAAACTAGTTTGTTTGAAAATCTCACATCATTTTTCTTCTCTTTCTTTCTTTTTTTTCTTTCTTCTCTTCTTCTTCTCTTCTTCAGCTCATCATTACATCAATCATGTGTGTATGAGACTCAGATAAGTTAATTCATCAAGAGAACATCAAGCTAATTTTTTTCTTGTACAATGAGACACTTTCTGTTTTTAGCCTCTCTGATTCTCAGAGCTGTCATCAAATTCTTTATGTTGCTGATCATCAATTAAGTTTCTTTGCTCATAGTTCTCAGGCAAGAGCAGTTCTGGCTTTACCAGAGCAGAATGTTTTATTTTTATGTGATGCTATGAATAAGCATTAGATATTGAGTCACTGATCTTTGTACATAAATGTCATTTTCATTCAATTTTGAGAATGAGTGAAGATGCAGATCTGTACTGCTTGCTGTGATGATTCAGGTCTTCATTCATTTCCAGAATGCTGCTGATTACCAGACCACTTTGATGAAGCATGTGTAACTGCAAATGATGAAATCATGTCAGCTGCTGTTCTGTATGAGATGATGAGAATGCAGTGAAGATGATTGAGATTGTTGACACAAACAAAGAGAATGACTCTCAACAGCCAGATGAGTGTTCTAGGGCCTTAATACAGATGATTCAACATCATTTTTTGCAATTGCTATTGACTAGCTTTTGATATGTATGATTTTCTTTTCTGTTTCTGTTTCTGCCTTGCTTTGAGATGCCAGATATGTATAATTTCATTTACTTCAGTTGTACAGAGTCTGTGTATGACACTCAGACATGACTTACATCTTTACATGATGTCTGAAGTCAGTAGTCTGTACACTGTACAGTAAAGTCAAGCAAGTCAGAAGATAGAGCAATTTAAACTCATATATCACATGGACAAACAATCAATCTTGAATGCAGTGTGACTGAGTTACTGGTGAATTACATTAGAACTTGCAGAACCCTTGACTTTCAAACTACACTGTGAACAAGACTGCTTTATAAATATGCACTTCTTCTTTGTTTATGAGATTCAGATTCTTATTCAATAGAGCCTCTGTACAGATTAAAGAAATGAGAAAAGTGAAACAGACACATCATTTTCATTGTGTCAAGGTTGAAGCTACACACTCAGTCACTTTTTGAATATAAGACTGATTGTTCACTCACTTCACATTTTGAAATCAAGTCATCTACAGTTTCTATGCCATATGTCTTGCCTGATCTTCCTAAAACCTTCTCACAAACAACAGGAGCCTGATGACTATCTCAACCAACCACAATCTCAATCAAAAAGATTGAAGCTTGACCAGACCACTTCAGCATATTGAGATAATTTGTTAAAAATCTGATTGATGAGAGATGCTCTCAAGAAGTTGAATTGACAAAACAAGCCTTCTGATGGTGTACCAGAGTTGTTATACTTCCACCACTGACTGTTCACTTGACAATTTCAGGCAAGACTAAAGCATCACTATCAGACACTTGTTTCCAACTCTTTACTCAGCTGCAAGTCTGAGAGTCTGAACAAGATTAAAAAATTCTTCAGATAAGACAAATCTAATCTGTCTGATCTCAGAAATATATGTAATTCTTGCAACATGCTAGTTCTCATGCTGATCTTGACTCAGTTTTCAGATTCTCACATTTTCTGTTATCAATCAATGAGTGCAAATAGTTCAGATCATCAGAAGTGATGTGTGAAAACTTCTTCAGATAATAGCAACAACAAGATCACAAAGATCACAAGCACTACTGTCTATAATCAGAACTTTGAGCAAAAGTTGATTGATCATGAAGTTTATTCTCTGAAGTATAAGTATTCAGATGACCAGAAACCACCAAAACCAGATAACTGAATGAAAATTCATGAAAGATTGACACAGTCACAAGTTTTTTTTTCTTTCTTGAAATTCTCTGAAAAACATTTTGAGAACTTCAGAGAAGCAGATGCTCATGCATTCAAAAAGAGGCCAGTGGCAACTTCTGTTGTTTCAACTATTGATGACAATATTGATGACCCTAAATGCATTGAAGAAAACTATCTATTTGACAATCTTGCTTCTTTAATGAATGACTCACTGATCAATGCAAAACCAGATCATTTCTTTGATGCTTGTTCTGAGCAGCTTTGCTCTGAAATTTGTGAAAAGCTTAATGATGTTATCATTTCATCAATGCAAGACTTTCTGCTAATGGCTTTCAACTTCTTTCTAGAGACAAAAGACTCTGATGAATCACCTGCTGTGACCACAAGACAAGCTTGTTATGATGAGACACTGAAGACTTGAGAAATACATAAACTTCAGTTGTACAAGCAGGATGAGCCTGTCTTTGATAATAAAGCCTACATGATAACATCAACTTATCAAGCTGGCCAACTCAAGCTTTACACAACACATTTCACCATCTCTCAGGAAAGTGATGACTGTTCTGAATACATTATGAGTCAACTCAAAGATTGATCAATGACTAGTGATTCTGAAATGTTTTGAAATGGAGCAACTGCATATCAAAATGCATGAAATTGGGCAAAAAAACAGCAAGATGAGTTTATCAAATCTGCAAATGAGAGACATGTGCAAGCTCAATCTGAACTTCTCTCATCTGAATGTGAGGCAACTTCTGAGCCAACTGTTGTTCTAGAGAACTCTGATACATCAGCCATGTCTGATGAAGTCAAGTTTCATGATGCTGCCTGGAGTTTTGCACAATCAAATGACAGTGTCAAGAATTCTGAGACTTCAAACAAAAATACTAAAAAAGCAAGAGCTCAAGCCAACAATGCTAGCAACAAGTTTCTTTCATATTAGATCTTTAACTCTTTGTACATAGTCTGATATTATCAAAGCATTGAATTTTTTTATATTTATTTTTTCTTTTTTTTTTTTTTTTCACTTCCTCCCCTGCTAGATTTTCATAGAACATAAATACTTGAACAAGCTGCCAGACAGTAATTGAAGACTCTGCACTTGCAAAATATCAGCAGTCTCATCAACTTGTTGAAGCTTTGAAGAGATATTGACTTTATTCTGAGAAAGAAACTGCTAGAACAACTTCATGGTGACACTTCAGAGTTCTATGCTGTATATTTCAATGATGTTGAGAGACTCAGCTTGATCATGCAGGCTGTGTTCAAGAGCTGCAAGATCAGTGATAATTCTCTCTATCATGAAGAGAGCAGATGGCAGAATTGATCTGACAATGTGAACAAAAAACTTGTACTGAATTGATTGATTACAGTCATCAATCAGCTTGTACAGCTTGCAGAACTTCATGATTCATCTCAAAAGACTGTCTGCTGGCCTCTGGCTCAGTCTGCTTTAATTGATGAATTCATCACAAAGCAAAAACTTGACATAGACTTTATGAACAACCCACATGCCATGCTGAACAAAACATACAATTAATTGCAGATTCTGATGCTGAAAAAGCTGAAGAATGATGAGCTATTTCTTCAGAAGTGAGGCTTAATCTGACAAGATATGCTTGTGAGATGTTATCTGCACAGAATGATTGATGATTCATTTTTGAATTTATGTTGTGTGACTCTTTTCTGTGTGTCTGAAAGTTTGACTGTTGTGGACAAACAGTACAAATGATCACAAATTCTAATGTCTGAAGAACTGAAAAATGACATGATAATTTTTCAAAAATGTGGCTTGATCTGACCTGAAAGATGCTATCTGCTCAGAACAATCACTGATTCATGCTTGAGTTCACACTGTGTGGATCACTTCTTTGTGCTTGGCTATTTGACTGTTGTGGTGGGATTGACTCAGAGAAGACAAATATCAATAAAAATGATTTTTGATTCATCATGATGATTCTTGAGTTTCTTCTCACAGACTGACAGCAGTTTGACTTTGATCTGATCATTGTCACAGTCAACAGCTGATGCTGCATTGAAATTGAGTGTGATGGTCAGAAAAAGTATCTGATGCTGAACAAAAGCATGTTGCATTGCAGACTGAGCCATCACATGCTGAATAACACATTCTGAGAGTGATCAGTTATAGTCTTTGATGATCAAGAACTTCTGGCAGTACTCAGAGCATGATGAGAAAGAAAAACTGTTGCACAAAGTGATGAAAAGCAGAGTCATGAATTTTGCTTGACACTACTTTCACCAAATCATCCAGATGAATGGCAAAAACAACAAGATTTGAAGCATTTGAAAAAACCTAGAGATCTTTATATTGAAATCCAGACAGAATAGCTTGCAGATGGTTCTGAAAAGAAGTGCATTCAATAAATGTCATGCTGACTGAAGCAGCATCATCAGGCAAAAACAGTTTTCTGATTGTGTGAACCCAGTGCTTTTTTCATTCAGCAAGTGCATTCAGTTCAGCTTGCTGACAAAGCATGCTGTGAACAGATCATCAAATTGTGTGCATCATCACATCATTGTTCAAGACTATGAAAAGTTCATCTATAAAAGCAGCTTCAGAGTGGCTCTACTTGTAGAAATGAAGAGCTGCATTGCAGAGTACAAATTTTTGTACTTCAAGACTGAATTACTTCAGAGTGATATTTCACCATGAAATCTTTTAATCAATGAATTTGATATTGACTACATATTGTCAGAGCTAAAATCACTTTGATGTAGAGTATGAGTTCTGCACAGACATTTTTCAAACAAACAAAAAAAACTTTCAACAAATATGAAACTCTAGATACACATCAAGTGTACATATCAGAGATGTGAATGTCTCTGCTATTAAAACTTTCTGGCTGCTATTTATCATCAAGTTCACAGATAGCTTCATGAAAGTTATTTTCACTCAATTTTTTATCTCTTTCTAGATTTTCATTCTTATCATTCAAAGTTTTTTCTTGTTCTGGATTGAACTCTGCTTTCTTGTGACATGAGAGACAGAACTTGCTGAAATTAAATCAGTCTAAGTTAATGAAACAATGAGAGTACTCTCATCTGTACTTGCCAATCATTCTTCCACAGCCACAGTGATGATATGCTCTGTGTTTGCTATTCATGAATTTAAGGCTTGAGAAAGCCTTCTTGATGAATCAACAACTGTGCTCATGCAGGAAGTCTGCAGACAATGTTGAAACAAATGTGATATTGACAGAAGTTCTTTCAAGCCACTTCACTGTGCTGCTGTTCTGTGTTTTTGTTTCATGAAACTGTGGGCTTTGCTCAGCAGGAGGTTTCATGAAGATTTGCTAAGATGAAATTTGTCAGACTGCAATTATTCTTATCTCAGAGAACTCATCAGCTACAAAGCATATCAAAATTCTCTGCTAGAAGAATGTTTGAACTGTGAAAAAAATGCAACACATTCAGAAGAGTGATTGAACTCTTTTCTCCTGCAAACACTTTCAAAGCTGAAGTGAATGCTGGCAATGTGCTCTGAGATCTATCTCAGCTTGAGAGATTCACAAGACTTTGAAACTCAGAAACTGAAAACAGAAAAAAACAAATATGCTGAAGAAGTTGCTATTCTGAAAAACTCATCAGCAAATCACAAAGATGTATATTTCTCTGCTTGAATTGATGCCTGAGATTACAAAAGAAATCACACCAGTGAGGAAGTAGAATGAGAAGTTGTGATGAAAAAACATCAGTTATACACTTCTTTTTTCATTTCAAAAGATGATGATCATTCTTATATGCTCTTGCCATGCTTCCATCAACTGCAAGTAAACCAGAGAACTTACTTGAATTGCTGAATATTCTAGAAAAAGCATCTCACAGCAAATCATCTAGAAATTTTCAGAATCTTCTTCACTGCATTAAGTTTTATGATTGACATCTTCATCACAATTTTCTGAACAGAAGATGTCAACACAATCTAGCCACAGATATGAATTATAAGCTGACACACTGAAGCTGCAACATTGAAAGATAATACAAAAAAACAAAAACATTCTGCACTATTCACAGTGTAACTTCAAGAAATCATAAGAAATTCAACAACAAGCTTGTCAGAATTTAATTAAGCAGATCAGACAATAAAAAACACAAGCAACACATATCTGACTCAGACAGTGACAAAGATAGATGTGGGAACACACAATTGTGACATGATTGGATTCTGAAAGTGGGAACAGGGGAAAAGAAAATGACACATGGAAAGAGGGCATAAAGTGCAAGAAGAAAGGGAAAAATCAGAATGATGATGAGAGAATGATCAGACAGTGAGAGAAAGAGGATTTTATATTGTGACAAAGTGATGAGGGCATGCCTTACCTGAATAAAAATGCTAAACTGAAATGAAAAATTTGGTGAGGCAGGGCTGAGAGTACAGAGTACTTGTAAGTAAAAACTTCAATAGTGTAAACTTCTATTCTTGAGCAGAGACACATAACTACATGTACATAGCAACCTGAGAAGTAGAAAATGTTGTGACAAAATTAAATAAATAAAATTAAACAAAAAATGATAATTTGTATTCTGTGTCTTTCTGAGTCATTAGATAGAGACAATATGAGAAATTTGACTTCTGTATTTGAACACTATTCTGTCTGTAGCAGATGAGCTGCAACTGATTCATGTTTCACATAATATTTCTTGATTCAGGTCAAAGTCACCTTTCTCACTGACAGTGAAAGAGCATCAATGAAGATATCAATGAAGCATCAAAATGTGATATGAAAGATGATTTGATATCATGTCTTTCTAAAGTATTTGTCAGAATGTTTTAGAAGTCATGACCTGAGAAGTTCTTATAAAATAAGAGAAACTGTTGACTTCACTGCTTTTGCACTCAATTTGAAGAGCAGTGCAGAATCTCTTTTTTAAATACTCATTAAAGCATGTGGCATTGTCAGAAGACTATCTGATTTTTTTGAGTAAAAATGACAAAATATTTTATTTTTGAGTCTCAGCTCTGCATTCAGCTTTCTGAAGCTAGATTTCAATAACCACTCAGCATCTGATTGAATGACTTCAAAAAATCAAAGATTTTTGAATCTGATTTCTGTAAAGAAATGTAGAAGAAGTTAATGATAAACTGATTATTATGCTTGCTGCTTGATCAGCTCAAACTCAGCAGAAGACTTCATCATGATATAAGCAGCTGTTTTTCTGAAGATAAAATAAAAAGTCATTCTCAGACTTCAGTAGAAGATTGTTTCAGATTTTTCAGTCTTTTTCACTGTCTTTTGAGATTTATAGAGTTTATTCTGAATTCAGTATCTTCTTTCTGTTTTCATTTGCAAGTAAGCAGTTTTCATCTTATTCAAGATTGATAAAGATATAATTGTGGCAAAGAGAAACTCCTTGAGTCTTTGTGCTTGAAGTCTGAAAGTATAATGTATATGTGTATATGCTGATTTTTTGTTCTCACAAATTGAAAAGATCATAACATTCTTTGAATCATTAGTTGAGAAGTAGTATCTTGACTGCAAGCTCATCTGCAATCAGATTCATTTTCAGCTGATGAAATCTTAGCTAGATCTATGTCAATGATCTTCTGATGTAAAGTGGCAGGGGCAGATAGCAGATTGCAGACCTGAAAAATGTCATATGCCAGAATCAAGCTGTTTTTCAGATGCATCTCTTTTCCCACAAGCTGCAACAGTCAATGCTTTGCTGAATGATAAGATTCTTAGTAATATTGTAAGCATGATGAAAGATCTAGCTAAATCATAAGCAATGCACCACAATTGCATGATTTGCATCTTTCAAGAGTGACAATAAAAGTTTTAGAATGAGGCTGAAATTCTGTCTTTTTATAGCTGTTCAGTTTCAGATGTCTTCCCATCTCATTTCAAAGATGTAAAGTTCACTTTGATTTTCAAGCTTGACTTTGATCTTGCATGCATGCATGCAGCAGACTCAGATTTGACAAACAGATTATCATTATTATTTCAATATAATGTCACTTTTTAATTGAGATTTCATTTTTCATCTTCAGAAGACATGCTGAAGGTACTAGAGATTGTTTGTAACTGTCACATTTGATTTTGAAAATTAAAACTTTACTGCAGATGTTGAGAAGTGAAGCTTCAGCATGATGATTGTGATTGACTCTGGTCAGTGCTTTGTGCATGATGCATCATGTTTATGCCAAAATACTGAAAAAAGCATTGTAGGTTGCCTGATCACATATGAGAATAAACATGAATGTTCAAAAGTCACAGAATGAATTGATTTTCAATATTCATTCTCAAGAAAAATGTATATTTAATTGAGCAGACTGCAGCTTGTGCTTTTGAGAAGACATCTGCAAAAGTAAATGGCTTGAAGATTTTGAATTTTTGATATCATAATTTTTATCAGCTTGATGATAATATTTTTTCAAAATTGAATTAAGAAACTGCAAAATAATGATTTTGAGAATGCCCTGGCAGCCCTGCTCAATTTTAGTATGTGTATCAGACAAAATTCATGAATTTTTTCAAAAAGTGACACTGAGGTGGTTCATGGCTTTCACTGCCTGCAAATTTCTGAGTTCATGAACAGCAACTGACTTATACATTATATTGTGAAAAAGAGAAAGCAGTCACTCATTAATAATAGTCTCAGATAAAGATTCTAAAGAACAAAAATCTTAATGACATAGCTTTGCTGCTTCAGCAAGATATGATGTTGTGAAGAAAATAGAAAGAAGAAGAAAAGTGAAGAAGTGAAAAAGAAAGAAAAAAACAAGCTTATTTAATGTGAACATCTTTCTGATTGCTTTCAGTGTAAATTTTTCTCTTTTTCTGATGATTTGTGCTGTGGTTTTCTTTTCAGTTTGGTTTCACTAATGCTTTCAGTTTGAGAGCTTTATTTGACTTTTCTTGAAGATTTGTGCTGTCCATTTCAGTTTGATCTAACACTTTCAATGAGAGATTCTTTTTCCTTCTTGTATGAATTCATTGTACAGCTGCTACAGCAAGCTCATACATTGAATCAGCACAGCATTCATGCTGTATTGCCACAGCTTCACAATTAGTAGAAGAGTTGATCTTATCAGCAGCTGCAAGATCTGATGATTATTGTTTTTATATTCTCAGAAGAAAATAATAAGAGTCTCCTGTAAAACATGCTAGAAAGTCTAGATAAATCAGAATTTGATAATTCACTTGTAGAATATTGAGTCTCTTCTGATCATAGAAGTGAGATTTCAACATATTTAGTCTGAACATCACTTGTTCATACTCAGAATGATCAGAAAAGCATATCTGAAGATAGCATCATGATTGCAACATATAGCTGTTGAAACAATTAAAGATCAGTCTATCATGTATATAACTTGTTTTCTTGATCAAACTGAAGATATTTCAGAGAAGATGAAGCTTCATTCAATAAGAAAGTCTGCTTGTATCAAATCTCATCTCAACATCTTACTTTCTCATTTCATATTTCAACATCACTTTGACCAGCAAATGAAAATACTGATCAAAGGACTTCAAACTCTCTGTTATGCATTAGCAAGCCTCATTAAATGTGAAATATAGATCTGTTGCAATTCTTTGCCTGACAAAAAAAATCAGAATACATCATGAAACATCAGAACACTTCATCAACACATTCTGACAATGAAAACATGAATCAAGACAATATGTATTCAGCTCTTCAGTGAACTTCAGTGAATCAACAGATGAGTGTGACATTCCTTCAAGACAGTCACACTGAATTGAGTCTCTCAACTGTTGATGCATTTTGATTAAGCAGCATTCACCCAATCATTCAGCTGTCTAGCAGTACTGAACACAAAGTTAACATGATTTTTCTTGAAGACAACAAGACTTCTGAGTTTACTTCTGCATCAAACACCAAAGTGAGATGCTCTGAATGAAAATGAATGTATTTTATTGCTGCAGTTGAATCAACTGACTCTTCTCAATCAATCAAAAAAACTTTCAAGATCACTGCAAAACAGCTGAGCAGCAAAGACAAGCTCAGTTGAAAAGCTTTCTTCAAAGACAAGTGATTCTTTCTGAAAAGCAAAAAAGAATGAAATGCCTACAATCAAAAAATCAAAATGACTCTCTTTCACATCATCAAAGGCAAAAATGATGCTCTGTTGGTTTCTGGTTGCCAGTCATGCATCAAACACAGTTGAGAATGCCATGTATACAAGAACTCTATTGTATCAATCAAGAGACATACTGAAGTCTGCTGTTTGTGCTGCTGAAAGAATTCATCAAGTGCAGATTCAGAATTATGATTGTGACTGAGTGTTATATGAGAAGTAAATGAAAGCTTTTAACAAGCTGAATCAGTGAATGAAGGCAACAATCTGCAAGAATTATAAGTTTGAATGCTGCAAACCTGAAGATTCATTTGCAATTCAATATAACAAGCTGAAAATGAGAGTACAGAACAGAATTGCAAGAGTTGATGATGAACTAAAAAACTACTTTGAGTACATTTGCAATCTGAAAGTGACCATCAAAAATTGAGCAAAATGAGTAGATGTATTTGAATCAACATTGTTCTGTATGAAATTTAAAGAACTATGAATTGCAGACAGTAGTGAAAACTGATTTAGACTGCTGGAAAGACAGCTGCAGCAAGACTCTGCACATGCAAATTGAATAAATTTCTATAGAATACACTATAGAAATCAAATCAACACTGAAAACCTCAATTTCTGTGAGCTAGCTGCTCATTTCCATCAACATCTGAAATCAGTACTAGTGAAATCTCAGAGATGTGAAGCAGTTATGAAGAATGCCTTCATCATGTGATTTGCAGGTGATTCAGAAGCTTTCAAGCTCTCAAACAAGAACACTTCTAGAGAAGAATCACCTGTAGAAAGAAAACCAAAAAGCAGAAACAAGAATAAGACATTCATTCACAAAAAAAAACAACAAGACAGAGGCTCAGTCTTCAATGATCTGCAGCAGCCAGCAGTCAAATCATGAATCACAAATCTGAATGACTGCAAAGTGTGCAGAACAGTCAAACATGAACTGAAAGCATGCTGAGTTGTTTTTCTGAAGCTTGCATCTGAATGATTTAAGCCAACAAAAATGCAGAAGAAGATTCTGAAGAGTCATCAGGTTTAACTTAGAAGAAGATTAAGAAGTTACAGATGAACTGAGAGACACAGAAAAAGCAAGAACAGACTGCAATGCATGTGAAAGAGCAGAAAGCTTCAGAATGACTAGACTACCATCAAGCATCATTCAGGGTTGAAAATTATTCACTGAAGAACTTGTCAATACTGAATTCTGATTCTACACTTCATGTTTTTAATGAAATATCTTGATTTATACATTTTTGAACCACTTCAACTGAAGATAATCTAATTGTGAACAAAGCAGTTATTTCTATAAAAGATTATGGCAATGTCAATATAAACATCTGCTACTGAAGAAAGAGCAAAGAAAGTTGAAGAATTTTAAAACTTTATGATGTTGTGTATTGTGAAGATTTTGCAACAAATCTGATGTCTCTATGAATCAGGCTGCTGGTGGAACACAGCAGAAGAAGCCTGAAAATCTGTCACAGCAGAAACAGTATGAAACTTTTCTTGTGGCAGCAGAAGAGTTTCAGGAAGAAATGAGAATTTGAGATGATGAGATATTTAACTCTCTTCTAGATGTTATGAATTCTACAAACAGCTTTACTGACATAAAAAATTTCTCTTCTGTAGCTTAGCAAGCTTTTCTTGAGATGAATCTTTGCAGTCTGTGTTTTATGCCTCTGAAGACATCTGAAATGAGTTTTCTAATGATCATGCAGTTGAAGCAACAACACAAAGAAGAGATTTATTGCTTTGATCAATTCTTCAAATTCTGAAAGACTGCATTCACAGCTGGAAGAAAGATACAATGAGTAGAATGTGTAGAGAATAAAATGATTACAAGAGCAGATGTGAAATATCTAATAAAATGCAACTCAAGAAGTCTACATGCTCTGCATTGCAAGAACCTTTCAGACACCTCAATCTGTCAAAATGAAGTGCAAGACCACTTGTTAGTTTAAACAGACTGAAGAGAAACAAAGTCATAGACTGATCAATTTGTGATCATCACTTAAAAAGAAGAAGATGTATGACAGCAAAGTTCTTGATTGCATGTGGGTATACATCAACATCTCAAGAGAAGAAAATCTTCAATGATTCTTGAGAATAGAGATTATATGAGATAGAGCTGCAGGCAAAATTTGGCTGAGCCAGACATCATATATTGACAAGATATTCAAGCTTGCAGACAATTATCCACATCAAATGACATCTTAATAAGTAAAAACAAAGTGTTCTCAGATGTGCAAGCTTTTCAATCATTTATTACAAAAAACTTCTTTTTGCTTCTTTTTGCTTCTTGTATCTTTCTAGTTCACATTCATTTGAATGTCTTGTCTGACAGATCTGCTGAAATAATAAATGTTGAAGAGTTCATGAATTGAGCTGGGGCTGCTGAACATATTTTATACCATGACTTGTGTTGGCTGATATATCTTGTGTCCTGATATATATCAGCAACTGATACATGCTAGCTGAACATATTTTACATCATGACTTGTGTTGACTGGTATATATCTCTGAAGAAGCATGTGAAATCTGATCTTGTCAAGTCAGGATAAAAAATATGTTCAGCTTAGAAAATTCAAGAATGTTTACTTCTCAGTAGTAAACTCACAATATTCATTTATTGAGCTTGTGATTGCCTATCTAATAATCTAATAACATGTAAATCACAAGTTAAGAAGCAAATAACATTTCCAGAATTAGATTTGGTCAGAACAGCCAGTCAAGTCTGGCTTGCAAGAATTGTGCTCCTGCTTTTTAACTCTCAATGTCATCAAGTCACTGAGTGATGTGCTCCTGAGATCACACATCATCACAGAGACAAACAGCAATGTAGATGTTTTATTTCATGACTGATGACTGATGAATCTTAGTTCATGCTGGTTTCAGATGTTTCATCTTCTCAAGAAAATAACAACATAATTCAGTCTGCTCATACTCAAGCAAATGATCTCAATAATGAATATTGAAATCATCAGTGTGCTCTTTGATCACATCAGATAGGCTATTTCTAGGAAAATCTTTCAGAAATTCAGAAAAGTCACATGTCATTCATAATGGCAATGCTGAAACACATTTCCAGTTCATCACTTCAGTCAAAACATTTTTCTCATCTATCAGAATGTTGCTGCAGCTGAGATTGCTGTGAAAAAGCACTGAATACTCAATTTTGTGACTATCAGAAAAGTGTTGCTGCACTAAATTCTGAAGTTTATTGATATTTGATAATGTCATTTTTGCATGTTCTAAATCCAGCTCTGCTTCTTCACTCAAGTTGTTCTTCATGTGCTTTTAAAGAATAGAGTTGCAGCTGTTTTTTACAAGCTGCAAGCTTGCAAGTAATCAACACTTGCTTGAGCAGAATGGTTTTCTTGAAATTTTTTGCAGAATGCAACTTTCTCAGAAGAAATGTTTTGACACAAGACAACTTAAAGATGAAGAGATATTGCTGACTGACAATGAATATGAATATATGTTTTCAATTCCATGAAATTGATGTTGAAAGAGAGTCAAGAAGAAAACTGCAATTTGCTGTACAAGATTCTTCTTTACTGTATATGACATGAATTTTCACAAACTTGTCAGAGGTTTTTCAGCTATTTTTTTCATAAGAATTCACTCAAAATTCAGTCAATTATCTTGACTTGAACAATAAACAAGAACATGCAGCACTGATAAAAACATATTCTGCTGTATTCAATTGATTGTAGCAATCTCACTCAGAGTCTTGAGTTTTGAATCAACTGATAAGAATACCCACATCATCATCTGCTGTCAGTCAATTTGTACATCATAAAGTTTGTTAAAGGCACTCTTGACTAGAGAGCTAACAACAATTGATGTGCTCATAAGTGTTTCTTCAAGAGTTTTCTTGATAGCTTCAAGACACAGTTCAGTTGTTCAATGTGACTGGAGTGAAAAGCATTTCTGCATTCAATCAAGATCTTCAAATTGTTTAGTTGAGTCTTCAAGCATGATTGAATCAAATGCAAAAGAACTTGTCATTAACAGGTTTCCCAACTCAATCTGAGCAGGCACATAGATCTTAATGAATGATCAGGTGTAGTACTGCAGATTTTAAGCTAAAATTGTCAATGAAAAATTCTGTATCAGACTTGAGATTGCATACTCAAAAAGAAATCACAGCTACAAAATAAAATTTCTGTCTCAGAAGATAATTGCAATCTGATTCTAGTGTTAGAGAAATAATCATATTCTGATATGCAGTTTGAAATAGCTTCATTGTTATGTTTCACTTACATAT
The DNA here is from genome assembly GCA_029449355.1 of Emydomyces testavorans. Taxonomy (NCBI): domain Eukaryota; kingdom Fungi; phylum Ascomycota; class Eurotiomycetes; order Onygenales; family Nannizziopsiaceae; genus Emydomyces; species Emydomyces testavorans. The sequence goes on from CP120628.1 coordinate 7,093,429, forward strand.
TTATCACTTTGATCAAATTCAGCCTGTTTTTTGTCTAGTTACAGTTTAAGATTGACTCTTCATCATGAGTATCATCAAGTGAGTTCATTTTTTTTCACAAGGATTTTTTTCTTCTAATTCATTCTTCAAGTGGTGAGGTATTTCCCTGAAATCACTTTAAGAGGAGGCAGCTTTTGTTGACTGCAGAAAACAAACCATCTCATGCTTTTGAGATGCTTTTGAATGATCTTTACAGAGAAAAAGTTGATGAGAAGAATTATTCAGACAGAACAGCATTTTCATGAGCAGCTGAAGTCAGCTGGGCTGACAATGTCAAAATCATTTTTAAATATGAAGTGAATTTAAATCAACAAGACAATAATGAAAGATTTCTGTTAAGCTGGACAGCTGAGAGAGGAGATCTCAGAACTGCAGAATTACTCATTGCAAGAGAAGCAAATGTGAATTTGAAAGATAGTTCAGAACTCACACCACTCATCTACACACATAAAACCAGATACAGCAACACCAGAGCAATGAAGTGTCTTTTATGAGATCATGATGCTAGCAGGCTAAAGCAAATCTGGCTGAATGACTTGAAGCTGATTTGGAGCAATATCATTGAAACTTTCAAGAAAATTAGAAGACATCTAAATGAATTTCTGATAGAGTGATGAGATGGAAGTGAAGAGAATCTGTCTGAGTTTGAAACATCTCAATGAAATCAAACTTGAGAGCTAAAACAATGCTTAAAGATTGATTGACTGATGGCTTTAGTTTATAATATGCTTATGGTCTTTGCTGCAACAGTCATTGAGATGGATGATCTTGTTGAATTTTGAGCTGATCATCAAAAGCATTTGTTTCAAAGATACTTACTGTGTCATCTTTGGCTTATCATGTTTCAGTCTGATTTGCTACTATTTTGGTAATTTCTTGAAGATGAGCTCAAAGGTATATATTCAAATAATTTAGAAAGTTGAGCATTTCTTATAAATATATGAGTCACATTAAAAAAATCTGACAGATCTGCTATATCAATTGACCTTCTGGCTTCTCTTGTGAGTATGTATTTGGAGAAGATCATTTGACTGAGAAACTAACTGTTTAATTTCTAGCATTATCAATACATGCAGCTCATTGTCAATAATGTCTGAGCATATCATTGATCTCAACTCATCAAGTCTCTTGCTGAACTAAAATCAAAAAATGTGATCATTGTTATACTCAGTTGATTCTTCTTTTTCTCTAAGAAACATCATTTCATTAGTAATAAGCAAAGACAACTCATTCTGGCAACTGTGGAAGAGAGGTTTCACAAGACTGAAGCAATCATGAGGAAATATCACCAGCATGTGCTTGTGGTGAGAAATGCCAGCAAAAGGAAACAAATGATCATTCAGAAGATCAAGATCATCATCACAATGCTCATGAATGATGATGTGCACTGTACTGCAAACTGAGAAGATATGAACTAAGCAAGTTACACATAATTGATTATTCTCATGTTCAAATGTCTTAGCAGTTCTGATCATTCCAATGCAAAATGTTTTGCAGATATAACTCAAAGCAAAAAATTCAAAATGTTTTGAACTTGAGCAGCATGACAGAATTCAGATTATACTTAATTAATTTATTTTTTTTGTTCATTAATATTTTTCAGAACTCTTCTGAAATGAATTTTTTCATTATTTGAGCAAGAAAAAATGAATGATGTTGCAATCTGTGAGCATCTTCTCTGCTATAATCAATGAAGTTTTTCTCAAAAGTTCTGAGGTTTTCTCAGCACAATGCAAGCTTAGAAACTTTGACTGCTGCAACAAATAGTATGAATGAAGTCACATTATGTTTCTCTGATGATAAGCATGCTTGACAATCATTTTAGCACATTTCTAATTTCCAACACAGATCACATGAGAAGGCCAGAATGAGCATCTTCTTGATCAAAACAGAAGACAACAAATTGATAGTTGAAGTGTATGCATAATCATTCAAGTTCACTCAGAGAGGGTGAAGCTATCAAGCTGGCCAGACTGTCAGGAAAGAACAATCAGCTGAGAATCAACACTAGAGAATCATTGATTTGAAATGACTGATAGTCAGAATCTTTCTTTATTTGAGTAATTTTTCTGTGTGATTCAAATTGAAAGTGAGTAGAATTTTTTCTGCTGAAGAGTGAATATTTTGAAATAAAAAAAATGCAAGAAGACATATCAGACAAGTCTCAGAAGAAGAAAATGTTTCTCTTGAGTTAGCAGATTTGAGTGAAAATCTTCAGCAGGCTTTGTGCCACTTGTCATTAGTTTTTATCTGATGAAGTTCTAGTTCAGACACAGTGGCAGAGAAGTCACAATGACAGGCTCTGCTGTAGCTTTGCAACATGTGTGCAAGAGTCTTTTTTCAATTCTTTCACATTTCTCATATGCTCTGATAATCTTGCTCTGGTTGTTGAGCTGCTGAAAATTCAATTATCAAGTACTTGGTCACTTGTTTTGATGATGCAAGATCATATTCAGCAATTAGCAGAGTCACCTCACTGTAGCAGTCATTGCAAAAGAGAAAAAGTTTATTCAATAAACTTTTCATTCTCTGTTGTTGCATTTGTTAAATACATCAACAGTTGAACTCTGAAGTTTTCATTTCTGGCAACTGCAAATCAACAATACAGTCATTCTGATCTGAGTGATGATTTTTGAATGACAGCTCTAATCTGGCTCTTTCAAGATGAGAAAGAGTGACAGAGAATTAGTTAGTTACTTGAGACAACATTTTGAACTTTTTGCTTTTTTGAATTCTGATTGTTTTGGCTCACTGTTGTGAATTGAGTGTGCAATGCTTGTAAGATGTATGTTTGTAATACTATTTACATACAAGTAGCCAGATGGGGGGCTGTGCTAGACAAGCACTAAGAGCTTGCAATTTCATGTGAAGTCTCTTCACATCTCATCTTCTTGAAGTCTAGACTTTTATTTTTGTAATATTGCATATCATTGATGTTTCAGGACACACTTACTTTTGTGATCTTGTGTAGCTTGTCTGTGTTGTCATAGGCTGCTACAGTGCTTCTTCATGTTTTTGCAAATCAGTCAAGATTGTCATGACTGGAAAGTGAATAACAGATGAGTGTCTTCAAATGAAGTTGTGTGTTTGAAATGATGTCTCTGTGCTTGAATCAGATTGCAAGATAAATCAGATTACAAGATAAATTGAATTCTCAGCAGTCAAATGATTCTTGTCAAGTTTCTGTGAATACAGAAATTTGAAGAATTACTCATATTTTCACTGAATTGTGAATTGTGGCCAAACATTGCATAATCAATGCTTGACTTGAATTCTGCTTGCATTAGTATGTTACACAGTAGTACTCAGATGTTGTGCCTCACAACTGATGAGAATTTGAACTTAAAGTAACATGTTGATCTGTGGTTTTCAATTCAGATTTGTGACAATCTTGAAGCTTTAAAATATATACTAATGAAGATTGTGGCCTGAAGAACTGATAACAAACTTAAATTAAGTTTTCTGGTTGATTGTTCTCAAGTGAGTTATTGTGAACATTATCATACACAACATAGCAGAGACAGAATCAGAATCAGCATTCAGACTCAAACACAACAGTATCAAGCTGTGACCCCCAAAAGAATTGACTTGCCAGAACAATACTTTTTTCAAGCACATGAGAGTGAAAAGAACACAAAAAATGAGTGCCTGTGAGATGTGGTTTAAGTTTCTGCCAGGTTTCATTGTCATCCTCACTCAGCTGCAAGAATATTATGAATTCTTGAGCTCTGAAGATCAGTTGAGAGTTCTAGCCAATGTCTTACAACAGTAAAAATTTTCTGTTCTTAGCAAGTGTCTCTTGCCTGTTGCTCCTGTTGTCATTCATTCTTTTCAAATAATCCAGATTTTTTAGACATTACAAGATTTGATGCTTCAGATATTATCACTTTTGATCTTTGTGTCTCTGATCTTAGTTGTGTGGTGACTTTTCTTCTCTTTCCCAGAATTGCTAATTTCTGCTTATGTGATACTTCAAACTCTTTTAAATTGTTGTTCATTCTTTCAAGATTTGAATATATGTGGTCCTTGACAGTATGAGCATAGTTTTAATATGAGTTGGAAGCAAAACATACCACTTCTGAGGCTGGTGGCAGCCAGTTTTCAGATTCTATCAAACAAGTTTTACTCTTTTTGGTGCTCAATAAATCTTCTTCATCCTGAAGAGTCTGTTTTTCCAAATTGTACTCATAAGCATCATGTGAGTGTACTATCAGCACATACACTTTGGCATCAGACTTTGCAGCAAGCTCCATTGATTTTTTCAGAACAATTGTGAAATGTTTATTGAAGCATTGATGCTCAGAATGATGAGAATTGAGTCTGGCCATTTTGAAGAATTGATTTGCTCTAGAATCATGTATTGAAGCTTTGTGAGAGTTAATAGAACATGAATATTAAAACAAACAAGAAAGAGAGCTGTTTAAATACCTGTGCTGGGACACTAAACAGTCAGATGATAGATGATTAACTAGATAAGTCTAGCTGCTGCTCTGCAGGGTTGAACCTCAGCCAGAAACTGGCATATAAAAGCTCATGAAAACAATCTCAAATACTCCCACATCTGTTCATTACAAGAAACCAAACTGTTTTGAACATTTAATCTTTACTGCATAAAGCTGCTCTCAGAACTCTTTCTGAAATTCAGTTTTCTGAGCACTTTGCAATGTTTTTTGAGCAAATGCTTTTTCTTTTCTTTTCTTTTCTTTTTTGAATCAATCTGTGGACATGTTGGAAAGACTTGAAACTGCTGGCTGTCATTGAATTTTCTGTAATTGTTCAGTCAGCATTGCATGTTTAATCTGGCTTGTGTATTGTCAATTCAGTATTATCAGTCATGATTGTGCAAAAAGAATACACCAATATTAACTTTAAAGTTTAGACAAAATAGCTGTTGGATGCTTTTGAATTAGAAATCTTTCTCTTCAATGTCACAATGCCAATTCACCTCACACTGGATAATGTCTAGCTCTCAAAATGATAATTCACATCATTCACTCACATGTGACAATTGGCAGAAAATTATTATCATGAACTAGAGGCTTCTGAAACTTACAATTACAGCTGATTTTCATTTCTTGCAGGTGTTCAACACTCTGTCATGCAGAGAACTCTTCTCTTGATAGTGTTGGCTAATGTAGGTCATTTTGTAAGTGTGAGCAGCTTGTAAAAGCAGTCAGTGTCAGAGATTTTGAGAGAGTCATTCAGTTCAAATGATGACTACATGATCAGGTCAGAAAAGCTTGAGCTACACTTTGAAAATGACTGCATTTTTTTTTTTTTTTGAGATTCACACATACAATGTAGTTATTTGAGTGCTGAAACTCTCTCTGAGAGAAAGCATTTTTGATTGCATTCTTGAACTAGAATTTTTCAGCACAAGCTTAAAAAATTACTGCAGTAGAGTACATAGTTACTCAGAATATTGTAGAACTGAGCAACCTAAATTCTGTAAAGCAACAGTTGAATTTTGATCATGCATTGTCAGAGAATTAACTGTTTCTCCACAATGTATGATCAATCATTGCTTAGATGTTTCCTACAGAAACTCACTATGATATTATTGCAAAACTGTGAATACTATGTACTGTATGATGTATGTACATTCAATCATTCTCAATCTTTTCACCCCACTTCTGGTCTTTCAAGATTCTCACTTTAACTAGTTATTTGATTGATTCTTGTGCAGTGGAGTTGTGTGAAGAGTTGAAATTCACAAACTGATCAAAGATCATGATAATGTCTTGTGCTCATTTAAATATCTGCATCAGATTTTCATGCTGATCTTGCAACTGTCTGAAAAAGAAGGTTGGCTTAATTTCATGAAAATTCAAGAAATTAGTTAACATACTCAGCTAACTCATTGATTCTAGAAATGTGATCTTAGCATTGCAACTCAAGCAAAATTTCTTACTATGATATTCATCAGTTCTTCATCTGTTGCATTTTTTTCTTTTCTCTGCAATCATGCAAGTAAAACTCAATCATTGAAGCAAGATTGATTTGTTGAGAGATGAAGCTGGCATTTGAAAACTGCAATACATCTTCAAAAAATGAAAGAAAATTTGCAGACTGAAAAGTTGAATCTGAGCTGAATGAAAAGATGTTTGTTTCACTTGAGTCATGAATTTAACTGATGTCAGCAGAAGTCAAGTGATTTTTCTTGATAAGTCTGCAGAGTGTGTCAGTTTTTGCCACAAGAGCATTTCAGTTCTTCTTTGAAGTATTCATTTTGTGAATGTGATGAAGGAAAGATGAATTGATGGTTGATGCTTGTGTTTATATAACTAGCTGCTCACTTCATGCTCATTGATGATGTTTTTGAGCAGTAAGACTTGATTTCATGAGTCTGATAAGCTAAAAAACATTCAGTATTCTGTCAGAAAAGTCTACTTCTGAAAATCTTTCTGATCATCTCTTAAGAAACATGTCTTATCTTGAATGATGATTGCAGGAGTTAGATGATCATGAAGAAACATGTCAGCATCAATCATCATCTGAAGTAAGTGCAGCAACTCAAATCTCATTATAAAGTATATAATCATTTGTTCATCTGCTCAGAGACACCTCTTCAATCTATTGATTTTCAACCCACAGCTGTCAAAACTATTACAGTCAATTTTTGAAATGATAGAAACATCAGCTTCTCCTTCATCACTGGTAAGCCTAGTCCTTCTTAATATCTGAAATTCAACTAATTCAGTGTTCAAAGTCATTTCATGTCTGCACTTCAGACAGTAGCTGTGATACTTCTATTTCATGTCTGTACTTTCAGCTGATTCTAGACTCATACCTCAATCAAGAGTTGCATGACCAGCATCAAAATCAGAATGAGATGACTTTTCAAGATGCACTTGATCATTGCAGTGAACTTGAAGATGTTGTGCAAGCATTGAGTTCTCAACACAATGCTCTTTAGACTGCACTGCATGAGACTAGATCTCAGCAAGCTGTGCTACATCACAATCTTCTCACAGAAAGAGTCAAGTATGCTATAAGAAAGAATGCTGTGTTGGCTCACTTGCATGCCAAGAATCAGACATTATGACAATTGATCAACAAGATGCTTTCAATTCAATCAACTTTCAGCCAGCCAAAGACAGTTCAAGAGCTTTTTTACACATCACAAGAGCAAAGTGCTCTTATTGAAAAACTAATGCCAATGCTTGATCAATGCAACAAGTGTATTCAGTATTTGAAACAGTTTCAACAGATGACTTCAGATATCTGAAATAAAGAAAAAAATCAAGATATTCAGAGTAAATCTGATACAGCTAAGTTCAGATGGAGTGAAAATTTTGTCAAATCAGAATGACAGAATAACTTATCATAGCTTCTAATCTCATTTTGTTAGCTGAAGAGATTTTGAGAGCAATTAAGAAGTTCAGTCTTGCAAATAAATCAATTGATAGCTAAGTAAACTTATATGAACTGGATCAGAGGTTTCATGCTGACTTTTCAGCCTGAGAGATGCAAGCTAGTAGATTGATGAGGACCAATCTGACTCTTCTATCTGAATACAGAAGCTTTTTTATATATATTTGAACTCATCTTCTGAAAATCACCAGATCAGGCAAAAACATAATAAGCAAAAAATAACACATGATTAGAAATCAAGTACCTCAGAAACACATGTGGCAATAAATTCTGAGTTCAATGACTTGACAGAGTGCTTTAAAACTCACTGCTGCTTTCTCTTTTGTCTGCTTCAATATCACAAAATTTCAAGTAGTTGTGGTCTGCTTTCTGCAAGCACTGATCTGCTTTGTTCAAAATATTTTTCATCATTTCAAACATGTAAGTCATTCTGCTTTTAAGATTAAGCAGTGCACAGCAGTAATTCTCATGCAAGAAGATTTTTTTTTTGAGATAAGAATTCTTGTAGGCAAGCTTCTTGACCTGATCCTCTAGATACACAGATGAACTTCTTTTTTTATGAAACTGCATTTGTGATGAAAGCCACTTGAGATTTGAATTGATATCTTCATGAAGAAAAATTTGATGATCTAGAGGTGAGATTTCTGAAATGCTGAGCAATGAAGATTGAAATGATTGTTTCAGTAGATTAACTTTGGTAGAATTGGAGTTTGAGATTTTATCACTTGAAGCATTTGGTCTGCTAGAGTCTTGTTTCATTTTTTTAATGAAGAGATCAATGTCTGAGATTTCAAATGTTTGGCATATAAACAGATATGTACATTTTAGAGTCTTACAAATTTCTTAAAGCCAGCATTTGTGTTGATAAAGTGCATGCAAACCCAGAATGTGCAAATGAGTCTGAAATTATCCAGTATACTTGTAGATGGCTAACTAGTTGATTAACTTAATTCTCTAACAGAATTGAGAAAATGTTTCTGAAAGCATCTGACAGCACTGCAATGCATTTGTCTGAAGATTTTGAGCAATGACTTTTCACTGTTTAACATTCTTCTTCAGCAGCAAGACTTTTATCTCAAGATCATCTTGATATTGTTGCATCTCTGCAATCTTCTCATTTGCTTACATATTAGCTGTCACTTCTGTAGCTACTTTCAATCTCAATTCATTCAGCTTCTCAATAAGTGCTCTGTTCTCTGTCTCTAGATCTTTAAAGATTTGAGTTTGTGGCAAAAAATTTGTCTATGCATGTCAGTTCACAGAAGTGCCAGGTGAGAAGAATTGAGAAAGATTCTCATCATTGTCAATGATAGTGCAGAAACTGTCTGAAAGAGTTTATCAACTTCATCTGTCAAGCATTTATATGCATCAATTGAGTGTTTACTCAGTTGTTTCTCAAAAAGATGCTCAACTGATGGAGAGATATCTCAGACATAGAGATTTCTTACATCTGAAATCAACTTGACCTCAAGTGAGTTGATGAAAATTCTCAATTGGTTATCTCAATATTCAGTTATTTTCTAAACTTGACACAATGAATGAATGTAGATATCTTACAAATATGTTCAGAGAGCATTTTTCAACAGTGTACTCTTCATTCTGTGCAATTCTTATTGCTTGACATATTGTAAAGTTGTGAGTACAAAAGAACTGCATGCATGCAGGTCTTGCTGAAGTTACATACTAAACTATTAAGAATTACTTCTAGAAGTGAAAATACACTTAAACTTGTCAGTCATTTTGGAAATGTGAGTTCTGTTCAAATTCACAAAAACTTTCTCATTTATTAGCAGCTGACTATCATTCTCAGCAAACCTGTGGAGATCTTCACAAGGCACATTTTACCATGAATCTCATTAAAATATACACAATAGCTATTGGTGGTCTTGTCACAAGTCTTGTTTTTGCTTGCTTTTTTGCTTATCTGAAGAGTTCAACAAGTATATTGCCTTAACTATATCTTATCAATTCAACAGACTTGCTCTTTCATTCTTTTGTGTGATATCTCACTTATTCATACCTTATTCATCACCATTGGTTGTTAGATCCATGAAGAGCCTTCCATGTTGTCTTACATTTGTTATATGTGATTGCAAACATGTGTTGTCTGTGGTTTTCATGCTCAAGAGCACTCAGAAATATATGTCATCAAGCAGCAACACTCTTTCTGATCAACATGAGATTTTTGTCAAGTGAAATACATTTGGGTTTTTTAGCTAATATTATGAAAATATATCACTGTACTTGTCAAAAAATACTCACAACAACAAGCTGAATTGCTGTTGTGATGATTACATTGCATGTTGTCACTGCAAGAGCTATTGATTGAAAAACATCATTCACTGAGTTTAAAATTATTTTTGAACTCATTGCAAGTATCTCAGAACTCTTGTAAATTATTAATTTGTACTAACAAGACTAGAGTGTGATAATTTCTTGAATTTTGATATTGCTTTTCTTATCATTTTCTGATCACATTTTATTCATGTTGTCTTCATGAATACCTCACAGTTTCTGTTGAGTGATTTTTTTTGTGATCTGGTGACACATTTCAGAACACAAGTTCTTTGATCAGATGTACTTGTATGCACAGTTTGCAATGTTTGCATTAATGTTTGTTATTCAATCTGCAGTGTTTCTTCACTAAAATGCTGTTTTTTTTTCTGATGAGCATTCTAAAGTTCTTGTAGAATATGTGATCAAAGAAATTCACAGAAATGATTTGCAGAAGAGAGTAATCACTGCTATCAAGATTTGAGTGATATTGTCACAATCTTTGAATGTACAGCCAGGGCAGATTATCAGCCTCTGAGTAAAATTGCTGAGCACATGATCTTTACTTCAAAGCTATTCTGTGATGGTGACATTCTATCTTCCAGAAAAACAGACTGAATTGAAGTTATTTCTTCACTTTCAACATCACTTGTCAATGACTTTGATGAGTCATACTTCAGAGAATCTTGACAAGCAGCTTTCTTTCTCTGCTTTCTTCAGTGGCTCATACAGCATCAGTGAGTCAACAGAAAGCTACAAGATCATTGTCATGATGACAACTGAATTTGAAATTTCTGCAGTACTTCTGTACCTCAGACAACAGCTTCATAGCTACAAAAAGAATAATTCTTGAATTCAGCAAGTACATTTTGTGTGGCAGCTACAAACAATTGATGAGCTCAATTTATGCCAAGCAACTTTCTGATTAATTTGAGTAGATTCTGCTATAGCTGCAGAGTCATTGCTTAACAAATTACTGCTGGATGACAGCTTGCATGATAATTATGTGTGTATGAAATCTGCTTAATCTGATGTTTTAACTAACTCTTAGAAAGATTCTTACTATTTTCATTTACTCTGCATCTGGTTTTGAGCATTCAATTTACTCTGCATTTAGTGTTGAGCATTCTGTGCCTGGTAGAACTTTATCTCTTGAAAAGCATGATTGTGCATTTTTATATCATGAGAGTGCAGATTTTCTTCAAATCTTGAATGAAGAAATTTCAGAAAAGTCTGTTAAACAGCTTTCAGCATGAAATGATCAGTTGAATGTATTAATTATGAGTGAGTAATCATTTTCACATTGAAGATTCTAGATTCAAAATGCTGATTTGCTCAGTTTCAGCTTTAGTGAAGTTGTGTGATCATTTGTGTAGCATTCTGTGATATCATTTACATAATAAAATAAGATTGGTGGAACTTGAATCTCAGCCAGAGAAGTAAAAGTCTTAAAATTGAATTCACTGAATTTGCTGATTCAATGCTGCTGTACATTTTGTCATCTTCTCAGATACATACATAGATAATGATGTTTGCTTATCATATAGTTATAACAAGTCTTGACAGACTCATTTCTGACAAACACTAAGCATCTCACAGCTTGTCTTCAGCAAACTGTCTAAAATACTGCTTATTTTTTTATGTACAGATGAGATTTACTGCAGATCAGAAATGTATAGAGATTAGAGTCATATTCTGAATTTCTGATAATGCAGTGATTTGATCAAAAGCAGCAAAAATTAAAGCAGCAGAAAAAGCTCTGCTCTCATGATCACATAAGTTCTAAAAGTTGTTTTAATTTTTTAATAATCTGATATTAAGTTCAACATTGAGCAAACAGGTGAAGATATGAAACTCAGATATAATTAAAGTAAAAATTTCATGTGAACATTAAAGCAAAAATGATCAGTTTCTTGAAATATTTGGCATTTCAGCTCTGTTTTGCCAGAAATGAATGCTATCAATCATTAGACTTGAAGTGATGATGAATTGTAAGAACTCACTTTCTTCAAGTCATTCAAAGTATTTACAGCAGTGATTGCTGATAGAAATGACACTGCATCTGAGTCTGATGGCCAGCACTGAAGATTATTTACATTAATTGTCTCATTGTCTTTTGCATTCTTCTTCATCAGTTGCATCATGACAGCACTCAATGCTTGAATCTCTTGAATGAACTGTCTTGAGAAATGTGTCTGTCAGCTTTGAGAATTTGCTAGAATCTATCAGATACAAGCTGATCAGAGAAGATCATGAGTACATATGTATGTATCAATTTTCACAGAATCATTCAGATCAACTAAAATATCAGCACAGATCAGAGAATTCAATTCTAGATTGTGAGCAACAAGATAAATCAATTCATCAAGAAGCTATCAATTGTTAAAACTCATCAACAAGTGGGTCAGAATGTTGATTATCTGGCCAATGACAGAGACAAGTTCAATTGCATCAAATCATTTTTGTGAGAGAACAAGATGTTTTAATGAAGTTGATTGATACTTAAAGATAAGATAAAGTGAATCTTCAAACTGAAAGCCCTTTAAAGACAAGATGATATTTTTGTGTTGCACTTCACTTAGAATTGATAGAATACTGTTCTTGACTATTGAAAACTGTCTAAGAACAAATATGTTAGAAGATGCAATTTGGAACTGCACTACTGTGAAGTTGTCATCAAGCTCACAGTTTCAGAGCACAGTGTAAGTGAGTCAAGAAGACTCTTTTCTAATGATTATTGTTTCACTTGATTGCTTTTCAAATCTTACCATATCAGAAAGAGCAAGATTTCTTGATCAAGATTGAGTTTTTGATTGAACATAATGCTGCTGTGAGAAATCTGAATCATTGTTCTGAAAATGAACTTGCTTTATTTTTTGAATAAAAGAACTTGAGCAATGCAGATCTTGAGAATGTCTTGTGTCTTGTAGAGATGCAAGATTAAACTGAGTTGTGCATTTTTCTTTCTTGTATGACATTGTACAATGTATGATATTTTTTGAAACAAGTGTATTTCAAGAAAGTTTTTCACAATCTTGAGTTCTTGATCTTGTCAGTAAAAACATAAGAAAAATTGAAAGAGAGTGTGCAGAATGATATGAATTCACAAATAGAATGTTGCTCAGCATTTTCTTACATAATAAAAACAAAGTCAAATTTGTTTGAAATCTTCTTACCCTCTTCTCATTGAGCAAGATGTCAAGAAATTTGTTCACCCAAGCAGAAAAACAGCTGGCAGCAGAGTGGTGTCTTAAGTTTCAGAGCACAGCATGGGTAAATGTGAATCATATTCATGTGCCTGCTGTGAAGAATACAAAGAAGTATGAAAAACTTTGTCAAATTTTGCTTAAGAAGTGCTGTCTTCACCTGGAGCCACAGAATCATGTCATCTGTATAGTTTCTCAAACTTTTTTAAATAAATCTTTTCAGAGAGCAGAAGTTTGTTTGAAATCTTTAAAAATCAATTTTACTGGAATTTACTCATTGCTTTCTTTTTTCTTCAAGAAGTTGAAGTGCTTGCATGAAGCACATTGTGTTTTTGTTGCACATGAAATTCTTTCTTTCAGTGATCATTGGTGAACTGTTGATATATTTCTTGATGATGCAAAAAATTCAGTCTTAGAACTCTTTCAGTCTGGCTAACAATAGCACAGATATTGAAAAATCTTTATACATCTCTCTCATTGAAGAGTACTGCAATGAGTATAAGCTCACTGATGAAGAAATATATCACAAGATTTGACAGTATCAGCAGAAAGAAAAGCTTTATTCAGAGAACAGATGATGATCATGATTATTCTCTAATAAATTCAATAACAAAAATAACTTGCTTTGATGTCTTTTCAACCACAATTCACTTAAAGCTGCATTTGACAATTTTCTGGACATCTCTGGTCTCTGAGAAAGGCTGAGAATTAATATGTTAGATAGAGTGATCAATTTCAAATGTGATGAAGTGAGTTCTTTCATTCTTGAACTGATCTCAATTGCTTCTTACAAGAATAAAAGATCATTAACTATCTGAGTGATATAAAGAAGAATTTCTCATCTCTAGTAGAAAATGATCAGTCATTAATGATCAAGATTAATCAGCATGATGTGGAGACACTACAGTCAAAAGCATCAGCTGCCTCAGAGACTGACTTCTGATTCATCAAAGATAGAGTTCTGAGTGGTGAGATTTTTGATGAGTTTACTGAGCAAGAATGTGATGTGATTTGAAAGCAATTACAGACTTGTAAACATCTAATTCTTTCTCTCTTCACATTTTTTGAAAACTTCAAGTACTTGAAAATTTGTGCAGATGCCATGAAGCATCTTTTTTCAATATCAGACATCAACTGAATCATTCAGCAGGCAGCAGTGTCAGATTTCAAAGACTTTAATGAGAGCAACAATTATATCTTTGATTAAATTTCCAACAGAAATATTCAGAAAAGAGCTGAGAGCACTGAAAGCTGTTTGAAATTTTATTATTGTCAACTCTGACTGTATGTCATGTGTGAGTATTTCAATCTATCAAAAGAGACAAAGAGAAGCAATAAACTGCTAGCAAAAACTTCTATGAAGATCAACAAAGAGATTCTTCATAAGTTGACAATTCTTGCATGCATATTTGACTTTGAATTGACACAGATCAACACTTTGATTGAGAATCATCCAGATCATTTGATCACACATGCTGCTCTACTCAAAGCTTGAAAGCTGAATTGATATCATTACAATCAAATTGAATATTTAATTGATGTGATTGATCACTGCTTCTTCACAGCTGAAAGCTATCACATCAAGTCTGAACATGAATATATTCTCATTACAACACTCAGCTCTTGCTGTGAAATACCAACAAATGAGACTCATCAACAGAACAAATCATCTCTTTTTCTGAATATATTACATGCAGATGACACACATATGAAGAAGCATCTTACAATTCTCTTTGTTTGCAAATGTGTGTATTTTGCATTTTTTGATCACATGTATTTTTCAGAAAGTACAGATGCAGTCTCAGTCACTGATGAGATGATGTTGAATGAAGATTGTTCTGAAGAGATACTGAATCAGTTAGAAGAATGCAGCTGTGAGACTGAAACTGATCAAGCCTGTCAATTACATCTGAAACTAAAAACTGAAAACAGTTGATTGCAGAAAGAACTTAATGAAGTGAAACAGCAGAAAGAAATAAAACAAGTCATGTTGAAAAAGTGTTAGAAGAAAGTTGAAAACATTCAACAGCAAAAAAAAAAAGAGCAAGTTATGTTGAAACAACTACAAACAGAGTTAAGACAAGCTGCAATGCAATCAGAAAAAGAAAAAAAAAACTGCAATCTTTAAAAAGAAAGAGAACAAGCCACACTGGCTCTGCAGAACTATGCTGAACATTTTCAACAATAATCAAAATTAGAAAAACTGAAGTTAAAAAAACTGCAGAATGAGATCAGAAGTATTGAAGAGCAAAAAGAAAAAAAGCAGATTATAGTGAATAATCTGCATGAAGAAGCTGAAATCTTTCAACAAAAAGTAAATTCTGAGAAATTAAAACTGAGTCAAATACAGAATGATGCTGAGAATTTGAGAAAACAAATGCAGAGAGATTAAGTCATACTGAAGAGATTGCACAAAGATATTGATAACATTCAACAACAGCTTAAAATGAAAAAGACAAAGTTGAAACACTTGTTGCCAGCAACAGCTAATTCAGAAAATGTCTTAGAAAGTGTTGAACAATGCAATCTTGAACAAGAAAAATGACTGAGAGATGAGAAGAATTTATTTGAGACAGACAATGACTGAAAAGATCTACAACTGAAGTCTACAGAAAAAACACATCAGCAAACAAAAAACAAAATGAATCTGACTCAGTCTGCTGTGAAATGCTCTGAAACAAGAAACACTCAATCTGAGATGTTGAAGCTTGAGAAAATTGTGTTTAAAATATTTAATGAAAAAAATTGAGAAACAACAGAAGAGCACAAATTTGACTCATTGCACATTGCATGTGTGATCAAAAAATACATGATGAAGAATTATTTTTCTTGTGATCAGATGAAACAAGTCATTGAGCCTTCAGAATGACTTCAAGTCACAATTCAGAATGAAAAGAATGAAGTTTTATTTACTAAGAATTCAGACAATTTGACTCATGTGATGAATGAAGAGATCACTTCAATGTGAATGATAAGAGAGCAATCAGAGGAAAACAACCTTTCAGCCAAAAAAATACAAGTCTCAATTGATGATGACAAATTATGAGTACTGATGATGTTTAAAGATCTTTTGTGTTTTTACCAGATTGATCAGTCAATCAAGAATAGATTATAGAGAAAGCTCTGGTGGAAAAGAAGCAATATGTATTGTGTAGAGCTTGATTATATATGTATGTAGATATAAACTGCTGAAATAGCATATAAAGCTCAAATGAGTAAACTCTCTAGAGAGTGAGAAGTGGTGAGCATTGATTTGATTCTCTAGACCAGCTCTTGGTGGCAAAGCATCTTCTTGCTGGAAGAAGAAACCTTCCTAACCAAATAAACAACTTCATGCTGGAGTAAAGCCCCTAGAAAAGCCAGAAAACCTCTAACTCTAAACAACATGTTTTGATTGAGACATCAACACATTCAAAATTCCATAATAACAAATCTTCCACACAAATCTCACTTTCTTCCTTTGTGATCTCAGAATTTTTGCCTGCCTCCTCCCCTCAAAGAGATATGACATTGATTTGCATGTAAGACAAACATATTGAATAACTCTGTAAGCAATAGATATTGATTAACATATGCAGATTGAGATGCTTACCACAAGAAAGAGTGCTGGCTTCAAATTCTTGTCTGAAGAAACAAAAGACTTGTCTGTCTTGTCTTTTGCCTTCACAACTAAACATATTCAAAAGAGTGAGAGCAAGCCAATCTTGTGTTGGAACTGCATCAATTGAATATACATTCCATCTTGACAAGCTCTGCAATCACCAGCAGGAAATCAATAAGGCTTGTTTGAATTGTTTGACAAGCAAGAAGATTTGTGTTGCTATTGACAGATAATATCATGTCTGATTATGAAGCTTCTGGGCCTTCATAAAGAATATGCTGGGGTTCAAAATGACTTTGTGAAGAAGTCATATCTTAAGAAGTTTGATTATATGTTGTCTGTTTTTCTGAATGCAGAAGATTGCTTCTGGGGCACAAGTTGTATGCAATTTGAAATTTCAAGACAAATCATCAAGTATACTGACATATAATATATAGCATAAAAGAAAAGCTGACTTGTCATCTTCTTTTGAGATGCCAGTAAAACATTCTTGTATGCTTCTTTTCATCTTCAACATTTCATCATCTCAGCATTCTCAATTTAATATGATCTCATGATTTTCTCAAGTCTCTGAAATGTCTACTACTGGCTTTGATCAGTTGGGTGTTTGTGTTGGCCCTGTTGTGAACTTCTTTGCCCAAATTCCATTTGCATAGTGAGTGAGTGAGTATTCAAGAATAAGTTGAAATTAGTTTGAGATGCAGCACACTTTGTTTGTGATGGTAACACTATGCTGCTTCTTGATGATGAAGGATTTGATCAAGAAGAGTGAACAGCAATCATTGAGATAGAAATTTGCACACAAGATGACATGATCTTCTTGTTCTTTTCAATATTGATTTGGGTAGCAGAGAAGATAGTCTCTGTGATAGTCATAAAATAATGACTAGACACTTCAGTTTGCAACTCATCTTGACTTTTTGTTTCAATGATAAGCACATCTGTTGTTTGAGATGAAGAAGATGTCAACATAAAAGCAGTTGTTATGATGCTGCTATTCATTGTTTCATAGAGATTTGTTGCATCTTTGAGGCTGAATTCACATTCTTGAGCCAAGTCAGGCTCTGAGGTCATTGTGCAGAAATTGAGTAATTTGACTGCATTGACTGTATGTTCAAATTACCTTTTTGAAGTTGAGATAAATAATCATATTACTGATGAAGTTCAGATATGACTGTGAATCCTGTGATACATAATAAATTGTATTATGTAATAGATTTTAGCTCTATAGAAAGATACATAATTTGCTACAAATCTTTCTCTTTTTCTTTTTTTCACTCTCTCAAGTTCTTCTTTTTTTTCATTTTCTTCATGACAGACTCAGTCAATTGCTAGCCTAGACTGATGTGATTGATTTTTACTTTTTTCAGTCACAATCACTAATGCATTGATTCTGTTCTAATCTGCATCATCTCAAAATCAGCATCAAAATCAATCAGATTGAATCTCTTCTGGCTTCTAGTCATCAAGTGACAGAATCTACAATATATGAAGAAATGATTACTACATGACATATTTCATTCTGATTTTCTCAACTCTCATTCAAGATTCTGACAGAATTTTGGCTGAAACACATCTTTTAGAACATGATATCAAATCATCTTTCTTCATTGACATTCTTTCACCTTCAAGTGAAATGCTATCTTTGAAATTTCATCTTTTAGTGACATCTGGATTTTTGCTGCTGTTGATATTCTAAAATCAACTTTCTGAGTCAAATAGTTTTTGCTGATTAGTTTTATTCAGGTATATGATTCACTTGCTCTTTCTGTTCAACTATGCTCTTTCAAATCTCAACTAATTATATGAGTTTTTTAGAATAGAAGATCACTGAAAACACAACTGACAAGACAGATTTCTGTCAACAGATCACTACTTCTTGAAAATTTTTGTGCCAAATCAAGCTTTCCAAGAAACTCACAGCTGAGCTTGCAGTCAAGATTGCTAAGAAATAACACTTTCTGATGATTCAAAGAATATTATGGTTCATGTCAGATTTTTTCATATGTGAAAACAATTGTTGTATGAAAGAAACTTTCAAACTTCAAGAAAGGCATAAAGAGTTTCTCTATGCCACAATATATACTTTTTATCAATCTTGACTATTCAATAAAATGGAAACTACTTGCTTGCAAATGAGGAAGAAGATACTGAAATTCAGAATAAGACTCATGAATCTCAAAAAACAGTAAAAAAAAATTAAGAAATCTCAATCTTGACATTCACAGCACAAACTCACAAGAAAGATTGAATAAAGCTCTCTGAAAGCATTAAAGCAAAGACAATTTCAAGTGCACAAAGCAAATGATGCTGACAATACTTAGAAAGCATCCAAAAATAAAAAACAGAAATGATATTTGACACACTTAGTGCTTTTTCAACTCAACATCTTGATACTCTCATTCTGCTTTTATGAATCTTAAAGTTTACTCACAGAAAGAAAAACTCTGATTGCAAAATTCAGAGCAGTTACTAATATCTTGCAATCTATTTTTCTGATCACCAGCTAGCTCTTAGCACAATAAAAAATTCAATAAAATGAGCATGATCAGGCTACAAAAGAACAACAGCTTATACCCTACATCAGTGCTTCTTTGTCATTTTTATATGCAATTTTGTGACCTCTTCTTTAATCATTGAGTATATATATGATCTCCCTCCCCCTCTGATTCATCTTTCTTTCAATTTCTTTTCCACCTTCAAATCCACCATCACAATGATCTAAAAATCTAACATATCAGTGTCTAAGACATTCATCCTCTGATGTAATCTGACATTATTCTTCTTCATTTATCTATAGCATTCAATCTGAAGCTTCTGCAGATGTGAGCTTTCAGAGTTGTCAGTCATGGCTTCTGCTGAATCTGAATCATGTGACATCATTGTCATTGACAATGATACAGATACAAAAATGAGCACATCTCAGTTCTCAACTTGAGAGCTGTGGAGAAAGAGACATCTTACAGACTATAGCTTCTCAGAGTATGAGAATCTATTTGATTACTCAGCACTTCCTGATGCCTCTGCATTCACAACATCATGATCACTGAAGAAACACAAAATTTTCAACTTGAAAACAATCTTGATAAGATTTTTCTTTCAGCTGAACTTGTTCTTTGCTGATATTGAGATAAATGACTGTAAATCAGAAAATTCATGCAGTATTTGAAGCAGAGTTCATGAAGATCAGAGTGCTACAGAAAGAAATGCAGCATCTGAAGAAGCAGAATGCTGAGCTAGAAAAAAAACATCATGCAGAGCTGATTGAAAAGAACAAGAAGATTAACAAGCTTGAGGCTGAGATCAGAGAGCTGAAGCACTGATGTCAATGTTCAATATGTTATATCATTTTCTCTGAGTGAAGAACTCTCATGTGTGAACATAAATTTTGTCAGAAATGTCTTTCTGTCAACTCAAAAATCTGTAAATTGTGTTGTTGAGATTTTCAAGATTATATAATGAGTTATTAGATGGTAAAATGCTTCTGAAATTCAGTGTGTGGATGAAGAAAAAAAGAGAGAGACCTACAATCAGTACTGGTGAACAACATCTTAAGAACATCTGACAAATCTCACACTCATCAATGCATGTTCAAGCAATGATTACATATTATCAGCACAGTGAAAAAGTTACAACAGGCAAATCTACACTTCATGAACAGCTTTCAACTCAAGATTCAAGACTTGAACCCACATGATTTTCTTCTTTTTCTTGTCTCTTTCAAATAATGATGAGCTGATATTTCAATAATTGATTTTGTGTCAGCTTGATTCTCATCCTGCCTGCTGAATAATCACTTCACACTTGATGAAAAGCATGTTTCTGCTTTGAGGCTGCAATGTTCTGGTGAAACTTTGTAAGACTTTCAAGAGCTGACAGAAATGAAAACAAAGCACATATGTATTCAATGATTGATTTAGTTATCTAGTCACTGACTTGACACTCATGTCATGTGAAAAACTCTGTCTTGACACTGCAATTGTGCTGTCTCAAAATATGTTTTATTGTGTAGAAGATGAATTGCTGTTGAACACTCTACTGTGTTCACTGCTAAGAAACACAATCTTCAGCCACACTTTTCTCTTCTCCTACCTTCTCACTGTTCTCATCTTGCCTTCATGAAGTCTGTAACTTCTGTGTAAAGTGATGAGCTTCACATGACAGCTGTCAGACATGTGATCAAAACTCTAATGATTGATCTTGGCCAGCCAATCAGAGCACATAACTTCAACTAATCAATGCACAGATTTTAGAGTTTCTTGGCATTTCTTGAGACTACATCATCAGTGATGGTCTCACATGAATATTTATGTCAGAACAATGACTCAGAAAAAGAAAATCACATGCATTGTGCATACATACATATGCAATGACAGTCTGCAGTGTTGATTCAATTTTTGTGTCATTGTGATTTTGCTGACCACAGCTTAGATTGAGCTTTTGAAGGCAATCTGAAAACAAAATATTGTTTCAGGCCACTGATGCACCAGCAGAATTCATGAAATCAAGTAAAATATTTTCAGTAAGCCTCATTCAATAATCTGTGCAGAGAATCAGAATGAAGAGGCAAACAGTCATAGAAGCTGTAAACAATTGAATCTCATCATTTGAGCAGCAATGCAGATCTGATGAGAAAGTGACATCAAGACTGCATAAAAGTTCAATCAACATCAGCTCATATCTCTGAAATTCATTACAGTCATCTGGTGAATAAGACAAGAACTGTGCCCTCACAAAAACAGTCAGATGATAGAGAAGAAAGAAAAATCAAAAAAGCACTTAGATTATCAAGTCATTTGAAGTCATCACAGTTTTTTTTGTGAGTCTTTAATTTTGCTAACTGTTGATGAGCTCTTTCTCATCAAGCTTGCATATATATATGCAGCCTCAAAAACAGTTCTGATGTATGATATACCTACAGACAACTATCTGTTGGCTTGTGTACAAAGCACAACAAGTTTGGTCATGCAGGCAACCATATCATATCTAATTGAATATGTGTCAGTTGGGTGTGATAGGCCCAATAATGTAGTATCTTATGTCATGAACATTGTTTTGCCAAGGAGTCTTGAAGCCTCAATGAGAGAAAGAAGGGACTTTTCAATCTCTACATCATATTTTCTTGAAAAATCATTGTTATTCAAGAGTGTAGATATATATGAACCAGTCTAAACTTGAAATTTTCAATACCATACCTAACTACTTATTGAAGGCTTTATCAAGTTTCTTATTACAATGACTGTTATTTGGATCTCACCAACTGATAAGATCTCACAGCAACATGAAGCAGTCTGAATCTCAATCAAAAATACTTGTGAACAAATACTCTCTCCTGAAAACATTTGAAGCTTGAAATTCTTTCAGCCTACAATGAAATGTGATCTTTTGGTTCACTACACCACTGAGAAATACCCTCAAAAGGTGAAAAGCTTATAATTCTTCATATTTACTTGCTGCTAATCATTGTGCTAGGTGGCATCTTCTACCCTGTATGCTGGGAAACTGCAAAAAATATTGAATTATTTGCATGCCAGATTTGTGTACTTTTCAGAAAAGATGATTATCAAGTTTTTCATCATTCTCATACCACTTTGTGTTTCAGAGCAGATAAAAATTGAAGACATAGCTGTGAATGAAGAAAATTATTACCACATTCTGGAAATTGTGATTCTCTGTGTCATGCCCAACAGTAGAATGAAAGCTCTTGCTATTTTGAAAATTCAATAGAATGAGAAATGCAGAACATGATATTGAAAGAATTAATGTTATGATGAGCTGCTTTTGACATATTTCAGTGCATCAGTTTTAGATTTTTAGCCAGAAGCTCAGATTTGCAGTCTTATGTGATGACTAGATATGATTGAATGCCACAGATGCTCTGTAATCTCTTTCTGATATTGTGGTTATTTCTTCATCATGGTTTCATGTGAGTGTGATGAGTGATGATATTCTGAGTTGACTCATCACTTCATCATGATTTCATGTGGGTGGAACAAAGAGCAGCATCTCAAGCTGCTCTATTGCTTTGTCATGAGTATACTGAGGTTGAATATGCTCTGTGTTTAAGTCTTTAGTATAAGATTGTGTCTGAATTCATGGTAGACTTTATCATCATGAGCCTGAATGCCAGAAGTACCATAATTTGAGAGTGGATGACTGACTGATGAAGAAGCCATCAAAACACTGAAGACTGAGATGAAATTGTGTGTAAACAATGCATTCTGTGTATCATGATGACTCATGCTTGAATTGCTGATGACAGAATTATTATTTGAGAGTAAGCTTGAAGTGCTTCTCATCATTGCTTCAGATGTGCTGAATGCATTCAATTCTTCTGGTGGGGCCCATGGTGCATTTTTCTGAATGATCAAAAAATATCAATCTGTAGGTGTGTCAGCTGTTAAGAGTTTGTCAATTGTGACAGCTTTGTTGAGCTTACTAATCACTTTCAACTGAGCTTGTCTTCTGATCATTTGTTTCATTCAAAGTCATGATGTGTGGGTTGGCTGCTGTCATGCCATAATGTGTCAATTCTGAGAACACAGATTGGCCATTTGATCCAGAAGCTTTGACACTCAAACTGTATTCTGTTGTCATGTTACCTGATACTGAAGAAGAATGATCAATGAAACTGTTTGATTGTATCTGATCAAAAACATTATGATTTGCAAGTCTTGCTGGCCAAGTGGTGATCATAGCACCAGGTGTGGGAGCTGGGAAAAACCATGATGTCAACATAGACTGATTGTTGAAACAGGGATTTGAACTCATATTGCTGAAGGCAAATTTCTCAAAGTGACTCAAAAAGCCTGAAGTGTTACTCAACATCTCTTCTGAAATTGTATCTGTCTCTACATTCTGATTATCTCTTGATGTGCTAAAAGTAACTGATACTATTGATGGCAGCTGCAGATCATTTTTCAGAGAAATGAGCATCAGTCTGTTCTCTTGCTTGTGAATCAAAATGTTTGCCTGATTTGTAATGTGTGCAGATTAGCTTTTCTTTTCTGTCTCAAGTTATCACATTGAGTTTATTCAAATCATTGTCATTTGATGTTTCACTTCTGCTTCTGACTGCTGCTGAATTTGATATCTCAAGATCATGCATGTGAATCATCTTGTGTGTGTTGTGTTTGTTGCCTGTGATGTTTAGCTCATGATTCTTTCTCTGCACAGCATTATCATATCTTGATCTGTGAAACTCTGAGCAGATGCATATTCATGAATTGATTTATGCTTTGCTATCACATTGTCAATTTTTTGACTCTGATTATCTACTGTGCTTGCTTGTGAACTACAGTTTGAAGCTGAGTGACATTTGTCATCAATTGAATAAAGCACTGCTGAAACTGTGATGTGGAAAGAACTGCTGATGAATGACTGTTGTTGAGTGTGCAAAGCAGATTTCTCAAGCTGCACAGTTTATGTTGCTGTTGATCTGATCACAACAGATGACACTCTGAAATGCTGCTTTTTACTCATGAGCTCATTTGCAACATCTTTGTGGTTTCTGATATCAGATGACTCTCTTTGCTGTGATTGAATCTTGTGTTGATGCTTTTCACCACAACTTGACTGCTTGATAGATGTGACCCAGACATGATCAACAATGCCTGCTTGTGAGATTAACATCTGTCACCTTCTGTTGGTTTCTCTTGTGAATATTGTGAACTCACTGTCATACAATTTTTGATCATTTGAAATGATTCTGAAAAGAAACAGCACTAGTTTCTTCAGTGTGATGTGGTTTTTGCTGTTCAGAAGCAGACTTGCCAGATTTGCTAGAGCTGCAAATGATAAACTGTGAACTCTGAAGTAAATGAATGACATCAGTGCTGAGACATCAGCACATTCAACTTTTCTTTTCAGAAAAAGAACTCTGATGAAAAATTGAATTATCTTCTTGCTTGAGGAATCATTCAGTTCTTTCTTTGTTATGAATTTCTTAATGTGCCTGTTCTTGACTTTGACCTTGCATGTGTTGGCAGCCAACTCATCTACTTGTGAACAAAGTTCTTGGGCATGCAGGTAGGCATCATACTTCTTGCTGAGAGAATGATAGATGAAGAGTGTCTGAACACAAAATGAAATATCATTTTCCAGAAATTGTATGATGAAGATATGCTGAAACTGAATGTTCACATTCCTCTTTGTGATTGAAGTGAGAGCTCTGAAGATGCCAGTTTTTTCAAATTCTTCAATTCTCTTCTTTTGCTTTGATATGAATTTGAGTGCTTTCATGCAGTGGTTGACTGCTAATGCCAGCTGCTTCCTCAGCCTGATGAGCACTGTCAACACTTCTTTTCTTGTCTTCAGAAAAACATTATTTGAAGTGTGTGACAAAATTCACAGAGCAGATCTGACATCTTCAGAATCATAAAACATTGTTGCAGTGATGAGAGAACTTCTGCACATAAAATGAAAAAATTCACTTTCTTCAGCTTCACCTGAACTCTTCACTGCTTCTGAAAGATCTGTGTGTGATTGATGATTGATTCAGCACTGAACAAGTTGTTCAACACTGAATCAATTATCATCAGAAAATCAAAAAGCAAAACAGTCTCAAATCTGAAATTGTGCCAACATTATTCCTGGCCAAGCTGAATCAATGTGAATTTTGATGAAACAATGCTGTGACCTGGACCTCAATTCCCATACTTGATATGCACAAGTATTTCAAGAAGTAGCTGAACTAAGTCATGAGCAAGACTGAAATTTGTTTTTGGTCAAGATTGACCTCTTTGTAGCTGATATAATCTTTGAAAATTGTGAAAAAAATGAAATTGATTCATTCTTGTTTTGCATGTTTTGTTTTCAGTCATTGCAAAAACAGAGCAATGAGTACTCCATAGCATGATCAGAGAAATCAATGAATTTCTGCACAAATGAAAGTGAGTGCTTTCAGAACAGAATCCAATGTACTTCATAACTACATATTTATGACATTCTTCATTGCATCAAAACAAGCCACAACAAGATTTGCACATATCAAATTGAAAAGATGTTCATGTCACTTTCAGCAGACAAGTCAACATGCAAAGATGTCAATTAAATTAGAATTGCATGAATCAGATTCATCACCAGACTGAATCATGAAAAAGTTGTGTGTTTATGCTGTGATCTTGCTGGAATATGTTGAAGTGACTTCTCTAGTAGTA
The DNA here is from genome assembly GCA_029449355.1 of Emydomyces testavorans. NCBI lineage: Eukaryota > Fungi > Ascomycota > Eurotiomycetes > Onygenales > Nannizziopsiaceae > Emydomyces > Emydomyces testavorans. The sequence goes on from CP120628.1 coordinate 7,119,081, forward strand.
GAAAACAACAAACTCTGGTCTCAAAATGCAGTTGGTAAGGTTTTGTACTAATCTTACTGTGCTTGAGATCTGACTCATGCTTTCTCTGCCTTGAATGTGAACAGAATGTGATTCAGAAGAGCACTCCACAAGAATGTGATAAGCTTCACACTTCAAGACAGAAAGCTTGAGTTCTTAATGCTAGCATTTCATCTTTCACTCAGTTCCCATAATAATGTGAGAAAGCTTACAGTTCTAAACATGAAGATTGTGTTGTTGCTAATGTGGTGTATCTGAAGATGCTATGAGCTTTTCAGAACTGCTTATAATTTCAGTCTGACAAAAAGTTTGATTCTGTGTGCTTTGGTGGCAGCTGTGGTTATAGCATGCTTTCAAAGATATATATATTAGTATATGAAGAATGATTCCCAGAAACCCCTTTCACAGTGTCAAGATTATTATGAAATGTATCACAACTACTTGACAATCACTAAATAGCCAAAATGATTTGTTTTCAATCCTACAGAGCAGACATGGGGAGCTAACATTCTCTAGAATAAGATTCCATTGAATATCACTCATAATGATCTCAAAATAAGCATTTATGAAGTTTCATAATGTGCAGATGTTGAGTCATGCAGAAATTGATTCAGGTGCAAGTTGGCAATCAGTCAGTGGTGTGAATTTGAGTTCAGTGGTCAACTGAAACTGAGACTCTTGATTCACTCTTCATACATAAGAAGTTTGAGATCTTGATCATTCCTGTAATCATCTCACTGAAATATGAGCTTGTTGATGTTGTGGTTGAAGAAGATGCATTCACCAGGTTTAAAGCCAAATGTCAGCATTTGATATGAAAGCATCTTACTGAGAGTGATCATTTGATTAATATTCAAAACTTCTGTGATGCTGTTCTATATATCACTCAATGATTTATGAATGCAAAGAGAGACTGTCTTTGAAATGAACAGAAACAGTATCTGAAAGAGAAAATTCAGTGATTGCAGGCTGTAGATCAGTACAGATCAGAGCAATGTTTTCTTCACATCATACTTATATTCTAGATAGACTAAAATGCAAACTGTACATCATTCATGACTTCAAGCATGTTAAACACATTGAAACATATCTGGAATGCACATACAGCACAACCATGAGTTGAAAATCATTCACTTGTGTGTATATCAAGATAGTATTTTCTGACAAGAGTGAAGATACTCTGCAGCCTTGTTTACAATTCAGTGAGAAATGAAGCTCAAGAGTGAAAATGATTGAAAGTTCATGAAATGAAAGTATTCTGATACATGATACTAGAAATAACTGAAATGATACATACAGAGTACACAGATGAAATTGAATACTTTTTCACATCTTCTTGAAAGTGTGGCTGGCTTGATCTTCTATAGTTCTTCATCTTCTTTTTCTTTTTTTCTCACTGGTGATTTTCATATTCTGACCCCCTGCTAATAAATAAAGCAGAAGCTCACTCAGATGCTAAGCAAATAACTTTCTACAAAAAACACATGGAACAGACACTTGACTGAATTACAAATTTTTATTAATTCTCTCAAGCATGGTAATTGCAGTGCTTTCACTGAAATGCCAAGCTTCTGTGTCTTCATTCTCCCTCATGACACTTCTGAATATTTTGGTAACAGCCAAAAAACACATTGAAACTGTTGAATGCTTAAAGAGAATGTATCATCATGATGTCAAAATTCTTACAGACAGAATCAATGAACTATTCAGCAATCTTCAATCAGCAACAGAGGACAACAGTTATTTGAAAAGAACCTTGAATGAGATAAAAGATTTTTTTGATGATATGCACTGAGATTTTGTGAGAGGAAAAGAGGAAGTGCAAAATCAGTGCAAGAGAAATAATGATTTGCACCAAGAACTTTTTGATTCCAATGCACACTGAATGAAGCTTCAAGAAGTCAATAGATTGATTTTACACCAAGTGCAGAATTATAAGAAAACATTAACTTGTCTATGTCAGAAGAACAGACTCAACATCAAGAAGATAATCAGATTCAGAAACAGATTTCAGTGAAGCAATCAGATTTTTGAGAGTTTAGGCTTGTTGATGCACTTGACTGTGTTATTTATTCCCAGAACTGTAGTTATGTAACAGCTTGTTTGGCTAGCAGAAATGTATTTTGATTGAACTTTTTGCATGACAAATGAAAAATCACAAAATTTCTCAAAAAATCTTCAACTTTTCTGCTGCACACACAACATAGACAGTGATTGCAGGGGGAAACTATTCTGTATATTAATATATTTACAATGTAGAGAGTCATTCATGCAAACTTCATTTTGATTGCTGTTTCTTGCAGAGAGAGCACAGATTGATGAGAGACAACACTAGACAGATTTTCACCATTCTTCACATCAGGGTCAACTAGTATCAGTGAATCTTTAATATTAGCTAGCTACTAATGTATGTCATTCAGACATGATATATTGATTTTGACTTTTTTATATGCTTCAAATTTACTCAGGTGAGCTTTTGAGATTTATTATATAACTGCTTAATTATTTAATCATTCAAAATGTTCTGTCCCAATTTCTGACAGACAAAAATATATGCTCTACTTGCTTCAATTGCTTCAACTGTTTCAGCACACAGCACTCCCACAGGCATACAGTCTCAAGATCTATTAATATGTGAAAGACTACATCACTCAATTGAATTGAAAATATCATCAGGCCATTCTAATGATTACATCAGTTTCCAATGACAGTGATTGCTGATAATCATATTCACTTTGACAATATACTAATTACAGATGCAGCTGACTTTAAAAACTAATGACAATCTCTCAGACTTCAATGAATACATTGAAGTTTGTCAAATTTTTGAAGAAGCTGCAGCAGATGCTGAAGCAGATGCCAGAACTCATAAAATTTAAAGCTGATGAAAAATAAGCAGCAGACTTTTTTCACTGATGATAGATTCATTGCTGTTCAGTTTCAGTGATGTATTTATTTCATTTCAAAAAATGTAAAATGCACTTTGATTTTTAAGCTTGACTTTAATCTTGTGTGCATGCATAGTTAGAAGCTCAGGTTTGACAAACAAATCATCATTATCATCATCATCATTCAACATGATACAACTCTTGACTGAGATTTGTACTACTGAAGTTTGTTTGTAACTCTTTAGTCACTTGATTTTGAAACTTCAGAGTTCACTGTGAATGTTAATTTGAGAAGTGAAGCTTCAGCATGCAGTTATGATTGACTTCAGTCAGTGCCTCTTTATGCATAGTGCAGCAACTTTATGACAAGACTGACTTGTGGTTCACAGTATGTTGAGAATGTCACAACTGAACACTGTAATAAATATACAGCATCTTGTTAATGATTTTGTTTAACATTAGTTTTCTTCTTAATGAACATGAATCTCTAAGAACTGTTGGAGTTAGCATTCTTTATATAGTATGTATGTAACTATATAGAGTTGTGATTGCTTGAGACAGCACAAGTACAAAAAATGTCAAGATTGTTTCAGATTTCTTAATCTTTTTCACTGTTTTTTGAGATTCATGAGTCTTATTCTGAATTTCAGTATCCTGTTTTCATTTGCAAGCAAGTAGTTTCCATCTTATTGAAATAAAAGTATATATGTATTGTGACATAGAGAAACTCTTTATGCCTCTTGAAGTCTTTCATACAGCAATTGTTTTCACAGATGAAAAGGTCTGGCATGAACCATAATATTCTTTGAATCACTAGTCAAAAAGTGCTATCTCTTAGCAATCTTGACTGCAAGCTCAGCTGTGAGTTTCTTGAAAAGCTTGATTTTGCACAAAAAATTTTCAAGATCAAGACAATAATCTGTTGTTCTGACAGAAATTCATCTTGATCTCAGTTGTGTTTTCAGTTCTAGCCTAAAAAAAATCACATAATTGCTGAGATTTGAAAAAGTTGAAGAGAGCAAGTGAATCATATATTCAGAGCTAATAATCAGCAAGAACATAAAAAATTCATTATAGTCATGATCTGAACATTAAGAAACATTTGACTCAGAAAGTTGATTTTTAGAATATCAACAGCAGCAAAGATTCAGATGTTGTTGAAAGATGAAATTTCAAAAATTGTTAGCATTTCACTTGTAGTGCACAGTGGAAGAATGTCAATGAAAAAAAATGATTTGATATCATGTTCTGAAAGATGTGTTTCAGTTAAAGTATCTGTCAAAATCTGAAATGAGTGTGATCTTGAGAAAATCAGAATGAAATATGCCAATGCAGTAGCCATTGTAAACTCTGTTCATCAGCATCTTTCTCTGCTCATTGAATAGCCAACATGTTGGCTTTGTGATTCTTTTCAGCTTGAGTTATCAGTCTCTGTGTGTCTGCAGAAATTGATTCTTCTGATACAGACTCAATAGAAGGAAACAAGTTGCACAATTTAAGTGCTTCTTGCACATGAGAGAAATTGGGAGAGAAATCTGAGTTTTTTTTTTGTCATTGTTAGCTTCAGCATTATCATCTGAAAATTCAGTATTATCAGCAGAGATATCTCATGAGATTGATTTTGAATTATTTTGCCTCAGCTCCTGGTTTTCTGCAAATTAGAACAGAATCAATGCATCAGTGATTGTGACTGAAAAAGTGGAAATTGACTTCATCAGAACTGTAGTGGCAACTGACTCATAATTCACATTATATTGTGAACATTCTCTTTTCAGACAATATAAACTTGTCAAGTAGATATTTCAACTGAGCAATAATAAAAACAATTTCAAAGAGAAGAAGAAAAGAAGGAAGCAAGCTGTCTTTATAATGATATTTTAGAAATCAACATCTTATTAATAGTTTATTTGATAATAGCTTCTCAGTAAAGAACAAAGCAGAGATTGAAGTTTTTCTCAGCAGGTGAATTTTTAGCTGAGTTTATGTCAGCTGTCTCTTAATGCAGGCACATCAAATGTGGCTGCACCATAACTTCAGAGTGAGACACAATGATTTGATGAGCTGTAAAGAGCAAAGTAAGAGAAGAAAAAAATCTGTTATTCAGAAGTTTGTTTTCTTTGTGATGTACTTCATAGTGAGCTACAAAAAAGAATGAAGTAAAAAAAAACAAAGTTCTGTTCTCTGTAAGATTTTCTTTTTTTGAAGCAAGTATCTGCTTCTTGTAGATTGATTGTTAGAACTGTCATCATCTCTTTCATTTGCTAATATAAATTGCAGCATATTGACAGATTAGCAAAAATGACACAGTACATGCTGCAGCCTGTGGTGAAGAAAATGAAAAAGAAGAACTTGAGTGAAAGAGTGAAAAAAAAGAAAAAGAGAAAGAAAAAGACAAAATTTATAACAGATTATCTGTAAAGCTAGAATCAAAGCAGCTTACTTCTTCATGTGACATAGTTTGTAAACACATGACACATGATTATTGAACTCTTCAAGTGCTGGCATTGCAGCATCAATCATGATGGTACAGAGTGGGTGATAGATAGACCAATAGCTTATGCTGCCAATCATTCAACATTTAGATCATGTTCCTCAGAGATTTGAGCCATATTTGACTGTTCAGTTATTGAGTTTACAGGCAATTTTGCTGCTAAATCTGTGATATATTTCATGATAAATTTTTTGTTAAATTTGATGAATTTGGAGTCAATGTTGCCATTGAATTGCCAATTTGATTTGCCCTCAGGAATAGCAGGGAAAATCAACAATTCTTTGTTCAATTTCTCATAATTCAACATTTCTAGAGATGGTTATCTTTCCAGTCTCAGGGTCCCAAAGATGAAATGTAATTGACCTTGATAGCCCACTAGCTTGAGCTTCTTGAACCTAGGTTTCAATTTGGAAGATTCATTGAGATTCTTCACATAGACATTGCAGCACCAGTGTTTGAGCCATTGAGCTGACAGTTGAACATCTGTTCAAGCTTCAAGCAGTGTCAATGACTTTGTATTCTTTCTGCAGTTATATAAAAATGTAGATGTAGGCAATAGATTGATCATCATGCTCAGCCTTAACTGTGTTGCTCCAGAGTCACTTTGAGAGGCCTGAATCAATTAGAGCTTCTGATTCATTCAATGATTAATTTAAATCACTCTCTCAGACATTTCATCTTGTTGAGACATGTCAGAGCAGATTTCCTGGTGTTAGATCTTCTTCAGCTTGTAGAAAGCTGCAAGACAATTGCTCTTGAATTTTTTGATGATGTCAATCTTTCTATTTGTTGCAGCCTCAATCATGTTAACTCAGTCAACTATAATCTTGTAGGCTTCAGATCTTTTCTTTAGAAGAAATACTCATTGAAAACATGTGGCATCAGTTATAACAAGAAAATATTTCACACCACCATAAATAGAAACTTCTTCATCAGTAGGGTCAGAAAGCATCTTCCTGCCATCTGCTATATCTATATAGAACTTAGCTGCTGATCTAATTAAACAATTTGCAGACTGAAAAAAGTTGCAATCTTGCTTTGCCTTCATGCAAGTCTCTCAGAAATCTATCTTCTTGACACTCTTGCTTCTCATTTCTGTCTTGGATCCTTTGCTAGTAGGGTCAAATCATGAGCATTAAGATGCAACATCTATGCCACCCTAGCATTGTTTCTTCTTGTGATGTAGGCTTCTTCACTCAGTGGCTAGAAACCAGGCTCAATATTCTCTAGGTCTTTGTGTTGATTTTGAAGAATATTGTTTATGTAGACAGGCTTCAAATGCTCTTCAGGCAGGTGTAGGCCAAAATACTTTGTGTTCTTGAAGCTTGTAAAACAAATACATCCTCATCAGAGAGAAGAGCTTTGAAGCTTGTAGTCTTATCTGAAGATTTCATTAGTAGAGCATGCTTGCCTGCATACTCAACTTGCTGAACAGTAAATCTGTCTCAAATAAGCTTGCTGAAGCTTAGAAGATTGACTCATAGATCAGTAATCTTCTTCTATATTTAAGTAGATTGTTGCTAACATCAATTAAAGATCATGCTTATACAGAAAAGCTTTAGATGCATCATGTCTCTAATACTGAAAGATGTTTTCATTGAGTCAGAACCTCTAATCACTAAGACAATCAGAACTCTTAACAATATTCAGATCAACTGTAGTTTGTTGCCAACATTCTGATTTGCTTTCTTGTGTTTTAGTTCATGGCCAAAATTATTAACCTCCTGCCATCTAGCATGTGATTCACTCTTTTTTTTGCTGTGCAGAAGAAGAATCAAGCTCAGTCTCAGTGCTGCTGATTCAAATCTGTAACATCTTCATCAGAAATCTACTCTTTGTGAAGCTAGTTCAGAAGACAACAAATTGTCATGTTCAAATCCTCTCTGCCTCTGTTGCCAGAAAAAAAGCACAATCAAGAGAAATCTTTGAAGTTAAATCTTCAGTCTGGCTGTCAAGAATATCATTTTGTGTGGGGTCAATAAAGATGTATTGAAACTGGAGTTGAAAAGAAATCACATACTAATCAGAGTAGCTACTCTGAATCTTGCAAACACAGTCTCTCTTTCTGTGACTTGTGTATGCAAAAGTGGTTTCTCTCTGTACATGCACTTAGATTTAATAAGAATTAAGCTAAGCCCATGAGCAGTCTTGGTGTTTGTGCAAATGCTCATTCTTGAAAAGTATAAGAAATGAAGACTAGAAGTCTTCTATCACAGAGAGTATGTCATCATAATATAATGACTCATGCTGGCATTTAATAAAAATATCCATTGGACTTGAATTCTCAAGAGAAAATGTGATTGAAGATATTTATAAGATGCTTCTATTGCTTACTATAGCATTTTTTCATTAAGCAAAGCATCTTCTTTTGGTAGTTGATCTGATGAATATCAAGATGTTGAGCTTAGGAGCACTAAGTGTGCTTTTGAATTCTGTTTTCTAAACTCTAGAAGCTTCTAAATATTGAGATTATCAGCATTTTTTCATTTGCTTTGTGAACTTAGACTTGCCTTTGATGTCAGTGATGCCTTCAATAAGAGATCTTTTTTTCTTATCATATACATTCATTGTATGGCAAGCTGATTACATGTTAGCAGAGCTAACATGCAGTAGTGTCATAATTAGATTGAAGTATGAGATGCAAGAGAAAAGGAAGGAAGAAGATTAAGAAAGGTCAAAGAATGCTATGACATTGATAAGAGATGATATCATTATGACAGCATAGAGGGCTGATCCAGATGATTAGAAGAAAAGAGAAAGAGTGGAAGAGAAAGTGAGATTTTGTAGTTACAGAACTTGACTCAAAGAAGTGTGGTTCTTCATGTTATGTAGTTAATACAGCTGGAAGCAGCCAAAGAATCAACAGCATCTTGTTTTTCAGTCAATTTGCTGTCAGAAAACCACATTCACCTTCTTATATCAAAGCTTGTGAGTAACTGATTGATTGAACTCAAGAAGAATCAAGCATAGATGAAGCAAGCTCTGATAGACAGATGGTTATTTGCTTTCTCTTGCTATCATAGATGCTTTGCTTGTATGTGCTGATAAACATTCTTGAAGCTTTTTTCACAACAAGAACTAGATTTTTTAGAGATTTCTTGTCTTCACACATCATTAAAGACCTTCTGCCAATGTTCAAGGTTCTTCTAACTCCATGAATGTAATATTATGTTGAAAAATGATGTCTGAACAGAAGTTGCAAATACAACTCAGCTTTTTATCACAGATTTGATGACACTAATTGCATATTCATCATTCAAAAAGTTCTGAATTGTTTCTTGATATACTTTCAGATCATCATTAAATGTTTTCTTCAGCTGAAACATATATGAAGCATGAGCAGCAAGACTTCATGCCATTTTATTCAACTCATCAAAAAACTTAAAGTTCACTTCAACCAGTCCTCCAGATACTGTGGTAAATGTTTCATGAATTCAAGCTGGTGGCATATAAAGTATCATTGAAGCATCAATCTTGGCCACATATTCTTCTTCAAGTTGGCTTGAAGTCTTTGTCAGGTGGCCACTTTCACCAGAAAGCTCTGTAAATACTTCAAGATTTTGTTCAGTGAGAGGATATAGAAGTCAAATACAACACAAGACATCAATAAACTGTGAAAGAGCATGTCTATTCTGATCTAAGGTTCTTGATCAGTCATTTTAGAAGGGTTTTTAGCAAGAATAAATAACTCATTTATATGAAGATCCACAAAAGTTTGGGCAGGCACAAAATTCATCTCAAGTGAAAGACTTTCATAAGATGCTATTCTCAGCTGACTTTCAAGAGCCTGATTAGAATGTAGCTGCTGATACTTCTTTGATAATCATATATTCATCAGTGAATATTTATTGCTACCATTCTGTTCATCCAAAGACAGCATTGCTTGATATAAAGCTGTGAATATTTCTTTTTCTAATTCTGCTAGGTTTACTTCTTGATCATCTTTTAGTACATTGAAATCTGATCTTTGATGTAGAGTTGAATGCATGACATGAAATAGCCTTCTTGCAGAGAATTCATTGTTTCAACATTTTTTTGAATCTATCAACATGGGTTCTTTCCAATCAAGTCTTTGGTCAGTAGGCAGAAGTTGAAGCTGTTGTAATTCACATTGTGAAAAAGAGCCATCACTTTGCAATTGCTCAATTCTTGAAATAAGACTTGTAAGGCAGAATTGATGTGAAACATTGACAACTGTGTCTAAAGATCCACTGGTCTTAGCAAAATTCATCTAGTGAAGAAAATGATTCCATATCTTGAAACTGAAATGATCTGATTGCTTGACATACAGATATCTCTCTACTGTGTGGTATGATTTCTAACATTTCTGAAATTGGCCAGCTTAAATGCTGACTGTGGCTTCTGCATTGTTGAACATGCTGTTTCAGCTTTTTTGAATGAATTCTTTTTTCACACTGCAGGGGGCATGACTTTTTTTCTGGGAATGCACTGCATGAATGTTGTTTATATTTCTTTACTGATATTGGTAACTTGCAATATGAGCATTTCAGATCTAAATTTTTAGAGGTGCATGCCTTTCTCCAATGTTGAGGCAGATTTTTCTGTAATATCTCATTTTTGCAAAATGGGCATTGCTTCATAATTGAGAAGTTGTCAAATGGGAAGTGATGGATGAGAAAAGAGAAAGAATGAATGAGATGTGGATGAAAAAATGTGGATGAGAAAATGTGGATGAGAAAATGTAGATGAGAAAATGTGAACAAGAAAAGGTGGATGAGAAAAGGTAGCTGTTAATGCTGGGTTACATAGATGAGTTTCATTAAAAATGTATTAACTAATTAAAACATTTGACTTCAGGACTTTGATGCGCCAAATCATGTTAGAATCTGATGAGCATAATGTATGATTGATATTATGACTACTCTGTAGCTGGGAAATCTATCAGAAGAATATGACTGTGGGTCATGTGGTACTAGAGCTAGCTGTATTACATAACACCTCTTCATGCAGTGAACCATACTGGAATTCTGGGGATTTGTTGAACCATAAGAATTATGTTGACCCAACCCCAACCATAATGTTATTTACTCTCAATCCTGAAAAGGTAATTTGAATGTAGAGCCAATGTATGTTGAACATAGCAGCATGTAATAACTATGATAAATTGAGAATATGTGGAAATGTGTTTCTACATATAAGGAAACTGGAATGCTGACAGGTTGATTTGATTAGAAGCAGTAAAAAAGGTGCCCACCTGCATGCCCAGAGCTCAACATACTAATTTGATTAAAAAAACACTCACCTGCCCACCCACCCAAACACAACATTAAAAATGCCCAAAGGCATCACAAACACACAAAATATCAATAAAAAAAAAAAAAAAACTCACCCACTCATCTGCCTGAAGGCAACATTTCAATTTGAAGCTTCTGCTTTGACAGAATTATTGTTTTTGCTCTCTTGAAGCACTGAGATTGATGCTAATGTAATGAGTTCACAGCCTGAGTCTGAAGATGGCATACACTGGCCAGAGCCAGATGAATGGCTGGAGTCACTTTGATGACTGAAGCCAGAAGATTCATAGTGTTAACTGAAGTCAAATGAGAATAAATCACTGAGATGAGAGAGAGAAGTTGATGTGAAGAAAGAAAGAATATGATTGAGCTTTGTTGAAGTTCTGGCAGAAAAATCCTCACTTTTTTTTTTTGTCTATATAAAAAATATGGTCAATATTGCTGCTATTTCATCCAGAATTCTGTTTACTTATGCCTGAAGGCTCATAAAATTTCTTCTGCAGAAGACTTATCTCTTTCTTCAGAAAGATCAAACACTCTTTCTGCCTCTACATGCATGATATTAATTGATAATATCTAATTGAATTTCATATTTGAAAAATTAAACATATTATCTGAATTCTGAGAGAGGCTGACAAGAGATCTTGCTGCTTCTGTAGAAGAGCCAGCAATGTGTTCTGATAAGCTGACAAGTCTACTATTGTTGCTGGTAAACTTGTGACAATGTTCTTCTCTGGGGAGTCATCTTTCACTGCTTCATGCAATGCTGAAGCTAGTCTCTCAAATTTTTTTTTGAGAGCTTTTTTTATCAGAGCATTTTCATCTGATTGATACTCTTTATGAAGTTTATGAATTTCTGAGATCAGGGTGTGATGATGGCTGTCAATCATCACACAACACTTTTTGATCAAGAAGCAATTTGAGCAGATCTTATTTGTTCTCTGCTGGCAATTGCAGGGCTTGTCTAAATGCACCATGTAGACTCAGTCAAGGCACTCACAGCAAATTGTTGGCTTGTTGTCAACAGCTTTTTTGTTCTTGCAGGCCTTTGGAGATGCACTAGTGGACAACAACATGATGGCATTCTTGTGAGTGGCTGGCATTTTGCAGCAATCACTATATATATCATTAGTCTGCTCTGATTCTATGCAGATCTGCTCAACTTACTGAGAAAAATGATTATATGGGGGGGGGGAGGGGAAGGGGGGGAGAGGAAAGAACTTGTTGATTGCTTGGAGAAGAAAAAAGAAAAAGGTGAGATTTGTGTTCAAGATTTTCTGTTATGAGATCCTGAGTGTTTTTAATTTTCCAATTGGAATGCATTGCTGTGGGAATGTGTTTCTCTGGTATTCTATATGATTATCTGATTGCCTAGCATGTTTACCTGCTTGAGCCTCTATATGCTATTTCATTATGTTGATATCTATATAATTGAGCCTTCCAGAGGCTCTACAAGCTGATTTCAATGAATTATGAAGGATAGGTGAGCAACTTAAGCATTCTATATTGAGATATCTTTGCTAACAGTCTATTATATTCCAGTTGAATCTGACTCAAAATCAAGCATGTTGAAAATGTGAAATGAAAGCATATTGAAAATGCAGAATGAAAACAACTTATACTGCTCAAAACTTCTGCTTCTTTCTCTTTGATTTGAAAGCTGCAGCAAGCTCAGCTGCACATTGCTTTTGCTTTTCAATCTCTGTCTCAAAACAGATGAGCCCTGACTCAAAAAATTCCTCTAGATCAGACTCAGTGCCAGCAGAAGCATTTGCAACAGAAGCATTTGCCTGTTTTGCTGGCATCTTCACTGTCAATATCACATTGTCAAGAACTTTATAATCTGCCTGCCTTTTGAAGTGATGTTCACCTGAATCATCATGCTGCTGCTCAGCAAAGTCATCAATGTCAACATCACAGAGTCCAGATTTCTGAGTAATGATGCTTCAATAAGTACTGAGATATTCATTATCATCAGCCTTCTGGTTGTCACTTGAAACATCAGTCAAGATCTTGACTTGTGCTGCAATATTGCCATATATTTCTATGTGAAATTAACTGCTGATCTTTGTTGATTATAGAGTTGATTCACTTACATGCCAGATACCATTTACCACAGGGTGAGCTGTTCTCAATGTTGAGAACAGAGATGGCTCAATAGAACATCTTTTTGAAGAAATTCTGATCAAATAAATGTGTGAAATAGACCACAAGTTTGTCTTGTTCTGTACAGTGATGAATTCTCATCTCAGAGTTATCTGCATGACTGATCTCCATGAGATATTTTATATGCATCTGTTGACTGTTAGCTAGAGCTATTGCAAATGGCAGAAGGAAAAGAATGCTGACCCTGAACTTTTTTAGACTGTGGCATTTCCAATTCTTCAAGATGTCTTTTGCTTGCTTTTTGTATTTGACAGTTCAATACTGAATTCCCAATTGCTTATCTAGGGAGCTGTATATCTTGTTTACAACCCCCAGAATCTCAGAATAATGCAGGAAGAGGAGATACATTCACTGAAGCTTCTTGAAAAGCTTCTTCTCTCTAGCTTTGACCTCTTTGAAGCATTGAGCAGATGAATGCAAAATCACTCCTACACTCTCAGAGTTGGAAAAGAATATAATCTCTGTACTTGCACTTTCAAAGAAGGTGTTGGCTGATGGCTCTGAAGAGAAGATATTCTCTTTGTCAGAGTTTGAAGACTCTGAGGAAGCAGACATGCTGAAAAGCCAATTTTCAATGTGTATATTGTTATCAAGATGGATAGAAAGCTGAGTTTGAATGACTGAAAAACTGTGAGTGGCCATGTTGCTTTATGTATTCAGATCAGAAGCTCACCAAGTTGACAACTAACAGAAATCTTCCCAGCAGCTGCTGGGTTCCTGTTTGCTGTCAACTTAGATGAAAACTCTTATTTGATGAATGAATATTGGTATGCTACTGCAGCTACTCTGCATATTTGAGCCAATCAATGCATCTCATTACAGAAAGATCTGCAGGTTACAGCAGCATAACCAATCTTTGTGCTTGAAAGAATTTTCATCTGCAGCTCTTGAGCTATGCCACTCTCATCACAACAAAGATCTTTGCTTTATAAATATATGAACAATGACATTTCTTCTCTCTTTATCCTTTCATTCTGTATTTTCTTTCAAACTTGATGTGATGTGTTGATAACCACTATGTTGTTGGTTCTCTATTTATGAATTCTGATTTCAATCAATCTATTCTTTACTTACAATTAACTCCCTCTTACATACAATATGTGATACAAAATCCATGCAAGATTTCTGAAATTCTGTGCATGAAGTGAGTTACAGGCTCAGCAGTCATCAAATCTGCTGTTTGAGAAACTACCCAATGCTGCTGCTGAGATTGATACCAGAACTGTCACTGAAACAGTTGAAACAGTTGATTGAGATTATTATTCTACAGTATGCATGTCCACTCTAGTTGATTACAGTTTTCTAATCTGTTTCTTTCTTTAACATGCAGGCTACCACTGATTCAGAAGAATCAGATGTTGAATCTGAACCTGAAGAAGCAAGAGTTGAGGCAATTGTCAATGAAGCACTCTTGAATGAGCCAGATAATCATGATATTGACAACACACCTCAACCTGAAATTCTGAATGAACAAAGCCAAATCCTCAAAGATTTTTCTATTCTGATTGATGATGAATCCATGAAGGTTCTGCATCACCAATCTGAGAAACAGACTCTAAGTCAGTTTGCAACTGCATTTGGTTTATGGTGTGAGCAGTCAGAAATATCTTGTCAGCAGTATACAGTGTTGAGAGAGGTTCTCAACTCTGTTGAAGACATTGATATTCTTAAGATCTTACTCAATGATCTAAGTGATTTGAAGAAAAAATGCTGATCACAATTTCCTATTCTTTCAATTAGATCAATGTCAATTTCTGTTGTTCCCTGACAGCTCCCAATGCTGTCAGCTGTGAACAAAAAATTCCTGAAGGCATTGAGCCAATTGAACATGTTCTTTCAGAATTCAGTTGCATTACTTGAGATTCTTGCTTGATTTCTGACATTCTGCTGCAAGATTCACATTGGCATGACTGAGCTGGTTGATGAGCCAACTGAGTTATGACAATCATTCAGTTGAGATAGTTCAATAAGATGCACTTCAGGGGATTTTGCATGATACCTCAATGAGAATTCAATATTTCCTTTCAACATTGTACACCATACCTGTCAAACCACAAACTGTGAATGCCACAGGTCACCAGATGCACTGCACTATGAAAGAGTTCAATTTGTGGCTTGAGATTGAAGATTCACCTCATGTGAATCTGGAAGCATTATACTGTGTGTTTGCCTCATGTTTGAATATAATCCTCTCACAAATGAGACTGTGTTCAAGAATATGGTGCCACCCTTCCATGCTAGAGAGCTGATTGAATGAGAAGATGAAGACTGAAAGCTACTACTTGATGAAAACAATATTGTCTGTTGAGTGAATGTTTACCTTAACTATGAATTTAACAGTACACATGATGTATCACCACAAATAAAATCAGATCAGCTGTTTCTTCAACAAGTACTCAGAAATTTGAAAATCTGTATACTATGCCTCAGTACTTCTTTATGTGGAGAGCTAGAGATTTTTCATTTTGACAGATGTCAGTTAATTCAAATGCTCTGCTCAGACAACTTGATACATTGAGTAATCTTCATTCCTTTCCAGCTTTTTATTGATGGATTTGGGTTATACCACAACATGTATAGAAGTATAACTGATTTTTATTTGATATCTGCAGGATTGAGTGCTGCAGAAAGAAGAAAAAGAAACAGTCTATACACAATCTTTCTTGATTCACATGCTACAAACTATCTGAATGTTATTGATGCACTGACACTGGCATTTCAAATACTGAATGAAGAATTTGATGTTCCAGTTGTGCATGAAGACACAATAAGAGTTGTTGCACTTTGTATTGCCTTTCTTGAAGACATGTTTCAGCAGAATGACAATGCAGAAATCAAAAGACCTTCTGCAGTACATTCCTGCTGAATCTGCAATGTTGCTGAATCTCAGAGACATAATATATTCTTTGATACAGTAGCAGAGGGCTGATACCACTATCAATTACTCAATATCTGATTGAAAATTTTTCTTATAAGAACTGCTGCTGTGAGGGAGAAAGAATGAAAGGCATCTGGCATGAATAAGAAAAACTTCCCAATTCTTCAAATGAGCTCATGCATTAATCTAGTAATCTTCTTTTCTTCTGACTCTGCTCACAGTGAACTTTCTGAAATCTTCAAGATGATGCATACTTTGTTGGTGACACACATTCTCATGACAAATGAACAAAAGAAATACTGTCAAAATCTTCAGTGATTTTCATTCTCACAATGTTGAAGACAACTACAGTCTTCATTAACTCATCTGAAGTCATATCAGCTTCAGAAGCATGTCTGAGCATTTATTGTGATTCTGATTATTCTTCAATACACAATGAAATGAGACTGAATTCATTCTGTTATAGAACAATTCCTGCAGAACTTTTTTGATGACATGTTCAACAGCTTAGATATTTTCTGTACACTACTTGCTAAGGCTTTCAGTGCTGTTGCCTGAAGCAATTCCACACTGGTATCTCAGATCTCAGTTCACTCAGATGAACTTCATTGAATTGTGCTTGAAGATTGAATCATGCTACAGAAGATAATTGATGCAGTAGTAATGACAGCAGAATTAATCAAATCAAAATCTTGAGCAGTGCTAATACTGAGATCATGACAACCCTCAGTGTCAAGTCATATGTCATTCAGGAAGAATTCTAATGAACAGATTGCTGGAGCTGCACCAAAAGCTGAAAAGAAACTCTGGACATGAAAGAATCAGTCAAACATGCATATTGGCATTCACTATGTGAATCAAGCAAAGAAGTATGCACTTCTCAACAATTGCAATGTGCTGGCTGGGGAGAATAAGCACTGTGAGTTCAAGAACTTGATGCAGAGAATCAACAAATGAGATGTTGAGAAGATAATCTTCTTCTATTCCTAACTGAACTGTCACTAATGTTGAAAAGATCTTGCTTGTACAAAAAACCTTTAAATGCACCCTGTCTCTAGTACTTGAAGATGCATTTGTTGAATTGAAGCCTTTGATAAGTGAGAGAGTTAAGCTCATTCACAATCAATGCTCTACACTTATCAACAGTCTGCTGCACACAAATTTCTGCAAGAAGAAGACTGAGAATACTGATGAAGAGAATCTCATTCATAATCATATCAAATTTCACATTGCACTCTCAACATCATGTCAATTGCAGGCTGAGAAAGAACTATATGCAGTTGACATTTCAACTATGTGCTTCAATAGACTGCCAGCCAATCATAATTTCATGACTGGACTCTGAAGAGCTTACAGTGAGGAATATAATATGTGCATGTGGAATTTCAGCTCTACACTCATATGATTCTTTCAAAAGATAACCTTTATGTTCTGAGATGATGCCCACTGCACCACATTGCTACAAGATGAGCTGGTGGAATACACACATTCATCATGCTCAGAGTTTGACCAAATTGCAAGTGTTTTTGGTCATTATTGAGGGAATCAATGAAGAATCTTTATTGAGGTGTTTTCTGCCAATGAAATTCAACATGAGAAGGCATTGAATCTGCCAATTCTACAGATGAACAGTATGTACTGCACAATCTTTGGTCTTCTGGCATTCTGCAAGTCTAGCCTGCATGCTATACTCATTGTTCTAAACTCTAGAAGGCTTGATCTCAGTGAATTGCCAACTACATTTCTCAATTGTATGTGAAGAATTTCTGTGCTATAATTTTTGTATGTAGTGTTTATTTTGGGCAATAAAATTTCAATTTCAATTTACTGTGATTCTATCAGTGAAGCAAAGCAACCCCCAGGTGAGATTCCACCAACATAAATCTCTATGTTGAACCAGGTCAGCTCCACCTTCTGGGGGTTGATTCCACCTGAACAGTCAGCAGAAGGTCAGTTCTACACCCTAGTAGGTCAGTGGGAAGTCAATTTCACACTCTAGTAGGTCAGTGAAAAGTCAATTCCACACCCCAGTAGGTCAGCAGGAGGTAGAAATTACCCTAGGTTAAGTTCTATGAACTGGTGGATTCTACTATCAATGTATTACAAAGTATGCTGCACTGCTACTGTAACAGGCAGTCTATGTTGAACTGGGATTCTGCATCTGCATTACAATAAGGTTATGATTCAACAAATCTCTGAGATTTTGAGTTGAAACCTGCTGAAAACCACATGAACTCCTCAACTGAATCCACCAAAATCTCCAGCCAAAGCTCTCAGAGCCCAAATCTTTCAAAACTGCAATAAAAATAAATTACAGTTAGCAACTTTATTTTCCTATTTGAGATTAGCTTGGGGTACCAATCAATATGATATTTCTTGATTCCAGCCACCCAAATCCTGTAAATTACTGTTTTTCATCATTTCTATTGAACCACACCCACTTGTCAATGTAGACCAATGTGTTTGGTCTCAATCAACCTGATTCCTTCCCTAAATGTGATATAGGAGTCTTTGGCCAACACCTTTGTGAGACCATCAGCTTTGTTGAAGCTTGTGGCAATGTGTTCAATTGAGATTTCTTTCTTTTGAACCCAATCTTGAAGCAGGTGGTAATGTATTTCAATATGCCTAGATTTTTGTGTTAAGACTTCAGCTTTTGTGAGGTCAACTGCCTTCTTGTTGTCAACTTGAAGCTTTGAGCTCTGTATCTTTGCTGGCCTGTCACTAATAATCTTTGCATTCAGTAGCAGGTTGTTCAATCAAACCAGCTTGCAAGCTGCCTTGCTTGTGCTTATATACTCTGCTTCAGTTGTTGATTTGGAAACAGACATTTGATGTTGGGACCTCCATGTGATTGGGGCCCCATTCATGATAATAAGGTAGCCTGAGATAGATTTGTATGCTGGATCTGCCCCAGCCCAATCTGAATTCACACTGATGATAAATTTCAATTCATCAGCTTCATTTGCTTTGAACACCAAACCCCTAGTCTTTGTGTCTTTCAAATATCAGAGAATTCATTTGCAAGCTGCCCAGGAGTCCCTATTGAGTCTACTGTTGAACTGAGAAAGATAGTTAACAGTGAAAGTGATGTCAGAATGTGTGCATGTAACTAGAAATTGTAAGAATTCCATGCTCTTTCTGTAATTAGTAGGTGTAAATTCATTATTGAGGCCTGCTGTCTCTGGAGTCTCTTGATCAGGGGCAAACTCAATGTTCAAACCCTTCACCATTGGTGACACAGCTGGGTTACAGCCTTTCATGCCAAAATTGGTCAATAAATCCTCAATATACTGTTCTTGGTTAATGAAAAGGTCTCTGTTTGGCTGCCTTTCAACCTTCATGCCTAGATAGTGGCTCTGATTGGTGACTTCTTTCATCTCAAACTGCTTGTCAAGCTCTTTGACCAGCCACTCAATTGCTTCCTTGTTAGGACTCATGATTTGGCAGTCATCAACATGTAGATTAATGTATAGTTGCTTTCTCTGGTGAATAAGCAACCTGGCATCATATGAAGAAATCCTGAATCCTAAGCCTTTCATGTGTTCAGTTACCTTGTGATACCAGAGCCTGGCTGTCTGTTTCAACCTGTAGAGGCCTTGCCTCAGTTGAGCCACTAGATTTCCCTGTTCATGCTTGTAATCAGTTGGAAGCTTCATATAAACATGTTTGTTGTCTGGAAGAGTTCTGTTTAGGAAAGCTGTAATGAAATTGAACATTCTAATCTTTCATTTTTGGATCATAGTGACTGCAAAGAAGACTCTTGTTGTAGAGCTGCTAACCACCACTGCATAGATCTTCCTATAGTGTATTTCTTCACATTGTAAGAAGCCTTGTACAACCCAGTGAGCTTTGAACTGTATGGTGCTGCTGGTGTTGTTAACTTTTCTTGTAAATACTCATTTACTCATTAGAACATTTATTTGAGAATTCTTCTCAACTAGGATTCATGTGTTCTTCTTCTGAAGCTTGTTGACTTCTTCCTGCATAGCTTTGTCCCAGTAGGACCACTTGCTTGACCATTTAGCAGCTGCAACAGATGTAGAAATGTCAGTATTTGTGCTCAGTACTGAAAGTTCAATGCTAGGAGATTCAGTAGACTCAGAGGATTCATTCTTGTTAGAATCCTCTAGAATCTCATGCTCTTGATCTAGATAGGCTGGTTTGATGGAACCTTCTGGATTTCTGTTCATAAAATGTTTCAACACTTCAGATTTATCTCTTGCTAGGTAGATTAGCAGCTTGTGCTGCCAGCTGTTTAGTGAGTCTATCATGTCATATTCTTCAGGAATTTGAACTGTATTTGTGACTGTAGGTGTAGATGTAGGTTGTTTGATTGTTGAATTTATAAATGATTTCTCTAGTAAATTCATGATCTTATCCTGTGTTGGTTCTGTTGTTAAATTTGATGAATTTGGAGTTGATTTAGCTGCCAAACTTGCAATTGGATTTGCTGTAGGAATAGCAGGGGAAATTGTCAAATCTTTGTTCAATTTCTTGTTGAATTCAACATCTCTAGAGATAGTTATCTTCCCAGTCTTGGGGTTTCAGAGATGATAAATATTATGATCCTGATAACTGACTAGCTTCAGTTTTCTAGACCTAGGCTCCAATTTGAAAGATTCCTTGAGATTCTTCATGTAGGTGTTGCATCCCCAACATCTAATCCATCTGGTGGACAGCTGGATGTCTGTTCAAGCTTCAAATGGCATCAAAAACTTTGTGTTCTTCTTGCAACTGTATAGAGGTGTAGATGTAGGAGAATGATTGATTACCATGCTCATGACCTTTGCTGCTTCTCCTCAAAGGTGCTTTGGAAGGCCTGAGTCAATCAAAACACTTCTAATTCATTCACCAAAGATTCAGATTGCTCTCTCAGACAGTTTGTCTTGTTGAGACATGTCAGAGCAGATCTTGTCATGTAATATTCCTTTTGAATCATAGAAGGCAGTAAGATGTTTGCTTTTGAATTTTTTTGCTCTGTCAGAAAGCATTATGCCAACCTTTCTATCTGTTGTGATCTTGATCATGTTAACTCAGTTGATAATTATCTTGCAGGCTTCAAATCTGTTTTTTAGAAGAAATATTCATCAAAAACATGTGGCATCATCTGTAATAATGAGAAAGTATTTTGCACTGTCAAGAATAGGGATCTCTTCATCTGTAAAGTCAAGAGTCTTGCTGCCACCTGCTATATTCATGTAGAATTTAGCTGCTGGCCTAATTGAACAATTTGCAGATTGAAAGAGGTTGTGAGCTTGCTTTGTCTTTGTGCAAGTCTCATAGAAACCTATCTTCTTAATGCTCTTAATCTTCATTTCTGTTCTAGAGTTCTTTGCTAGTAGAGTTAAATTGTGAGCATTGAGATGTCTCCAACATCTATGTCATTCTAGCATTGTCTCTTCTTGTGGTGTAAGCTTCTTCACTCAATGACTAGTTGAGAAGACCTCACCACTGCCTCATCTCTTCAGAATATGATTTTTGAAGCCTGCTGTTTGAGCTGAAGTCTGTGATCTGTCAAGTACAAGATGAGAATTCTGTCTGCTTTGTTGATGATCATGCTGACTCTTGCAAATCTACTGAACATCTCAGATAGTATCTGAGATTCATGATCTGAGCCCCTGCTAAAGCTGCAGCTATTGTGTATTCTTTGCACTTTGTGAAATCAAGTCTATTTCTCACATTCTTCTCTGCTTCTCCTGACATAGTCATAATGCTTCACATCATTTCAGCTGATGACAGTGATCAATCTGTGAATGAACTCTATGAACTTTATTTCAGTGATAACAAAGTCAGCTCTCACCATCTGAAAAGAGTTTCTTGCATGCTTCAATCTTGATCAATGTCTTTCATTCACTACCAGAAGACTTGTCTTTTCAATGCCCAGTCCCCCCCTCCAGCCATGCCATTCAGAATGCAGCATCAAATGTTATTTCAAATTTGCCCACTGCAGAGCATGCAGTGGCATCAGTGAAGAAATAGTTGCCTTCTCTTTCATCACTACAGCTGTGATGACACAATTGGAGATGTGGAACTTTCATTCATCAATCAAAGATCAGCAATCAACATGATTTTCAAATGATCTGAATACAATGTATCTCTGATGAAATGTCAATCAAATCACTTTGTCAGTCTTCATCTTTTCTGGCAAACTTCACTCAGTTTTGAACCCTCTGCAGAGATCTTCAAGCAATCTTTTCCTGAGTGAATTCTTGTGAACTGAATGCATTTGCTGCAGCTGCATCATGCTTTCATAATGACATATTCATCAAGATTGTTCAATGTGTGCTTCATCTTACTGATTGCAATCTCACTGCTGGCTCAAATGAAAATATGCTACAGGATGACACATTAGAAAGAAATCTTGCTGAGGAAGAAGTTACATCTCAATAGTTTTATCATAAAGTGTGTTTACTCTATGATATCTACAATCTAATCAGACAATATATAAAAGATGGCAATTTTCAATGCAATGCTAATGTCCTCAAGTGCAAGAATTTTTTCATCATTTTACTCAAAGAGAATGTGTGACTATACAAAGACTATGTATCAGTGCAGGCATATCTGTTATATTGTGAAGACATGATGCATAAAATATCAGATGACTGAAATAAGATGTACACTCAATGTTGTAGCTGAGTAAGAAAATGATGATGTTTCTTTTTTGTCTGAGTCTAACACATTTTCAAGAAAAACAAAGAATGATGAATGTGGTAACTACATAGATTCCTCATATAGAAATTGATATGTCTATAAGTACATCAACCAAAATTGAGCAGCTTTCAACCTCATAAATAGTATGTGAAACTCTTGACTCTATTCAGGATATAGCTAATGTTGTATAGATTGATTCATCAAAAGAATGTCAAAACTTCAAAGCTAAATTGCTAGAATATCCTAAAAATCATCATTGTATGTAAGCTAATATTAGTTGAAATCTCTTGAAAGTAGATATCAAATACAGCCTGTTGCTCTGCATTGTACACACACAAACTATAAGAAATGAAATTGTTAGAGAATGGCAAACTTGGTTAAGCAAGTTCAGTTTGATGAGCATGATTGAACAAATTTAGATCAAGAGAAATAGTTTGTCTTTTTGTTCCTTCACAGATCTGACTCAAAATCAGATCATCAAAGTGATGAGATTTTATGTTTATTTTTTTGTTGTGAAGCTTGTTCTTGAGAAAGCTTTTCAATGTTGTAAATCTTGTTACTGTCAGTTTCACTGTCAGTGTTGCTATATGAGAAACTTAAATGAGAATTCAAGAATTTTTCAAGCTGACAAAGATGTTCTTTTAGAAGATGATTCTTTTTCATAAGTTTTGATTCAGAAGATTGACTTGATCAGAGTGATGAACTGAATTGACTGAATTGATCTGATTGATGTGATTGAGAATGAAGTGAGTATTTACTGAGCACATTGCTGCCAAAGTGAACATTTTTTTTGAATAAATCATTCTTGCAACTTGACTTGCTATACTTTTGCTTCTGCTTTTTGACAATTGTATAAATTATTCTATCAGCAAGAATTTTGTTTTGTAACACTTGATGAAATCTCTCTTGAGTCTTCAGACTTGTTGTATCATTCTTATAGCAGATGATAAGTTCAGTTCAAGAATACAGAATCTCAGAGAAAGACATGTTGTTTGATGAATGAATATTTGCAAGAGAATCATCAGCATTTCAGTTGCCTGACACTTTTCAGGCAACTGCAAGAACTTTGTCAATGTGCTCTTTATTAACAAGTCACATTTCATTCTTTTTCTGAAAAAGCTTTCTATCTTCAGTGCTGATTCAAGACACTTTAGCACTGTCAAAATTGTGATAGTTGGCAGATTCAATTCTATGATGATGACAGCCATTTCTGATATACTTCATGAAGCAATCTCTTTTATATTTGCTGACTTTTCATCAGTAAAGAATCTTGCAGTTATTCTTTTCTGAATATGTTGATCAAGATCTAGATTTCAAAGATTGAAGATCATCTGGTAACTTTTTGTCATTGTCTGAATAAGTATCTGATGCACTGTTTGAAGCACTTGTCAACTTTTCAAGTTTCTCTTCTGACCAAAGAAAGTTCAAATTTCAGCTTAGTGAAAGACTGTTGAGAGTGTTGTATATCATGATAATCTTGTGAAGATGAGCATATTTCTTTCAATCATATGTTGTGTCTTTCTGCTCTTGAGCTTTCTTCAGCACTGAAATTCACAAATTTTGAAATTCAAAATAAGTTGAAATTGAAATGATTTCAATATTCACTTCAGAATCTTTGTAATCCTTCTGCTCATTTCTTTGTATAATTTTCTTATTCACTGTATCAAATGCTTTTTCTGCTTTCTCAATTTTTTTTGGCAAGGCATTTGAGAAGATGGCTTGTACAGAATTGCTTGTTGAATTCTGCATAAACTTTTGAATGATGTCATCAACTCATGAGCCTTGTGATTTTGCTACTGCCTCATTCACATTCATTGATGAGCCATCATTATCATGAGCACTCTCATCTTGCCTGAATGCAGCATTGTTAGCAGAATCACTTGAAGTGATGTTCTCTCTTTCTTGTTTCTTCATTGTGTTGGTTATCTCAAGCTTCAAATTTGTGTTCAGTCACTTGAGTTGTGCTTGATATATAGTACCTCCAGTACTTAATCATGTGTCAGAATGCTCATACAGAAATGTGACTTCTGCCTGATGTGACATTGAAATTGACTTGCTACTATCATAAGATTTCAGGTTATCACATTCAGTTCTGATTCTCAATGAATATGAATGAAATCTGATTCTGTAACACAATGTATAACTATGAGACAGCTACTTCAAATTTGCTTTTGATCTCATGAGGCACAATGTTGCCAAATTTTGCTCAGATTGACTGAACTATTTTGTTAAGTATCTACATATTGAAAATAATTCTTGAGTGTTGTTTTACTGTCATCAGCAACACTGATTAAAATCTCAAGTACAAAGACAGTACAGTAACAAGTGAAAAAATGTAAGATTTTTTAATATGACTGCAAGCTCATATTCATAAGAATTTATTTAGAGACTTTTTTTATCTTTGACAGGCTTTGAGCTCATCTTCAAGAAATTATCAAAACAGTAGCAAATCAGAAACATGATAAGTGAAAGATGACACAGTAAGTATCTCTGAAACAACTGCTTGTGGTGATCAGCTCAAAATTCAACAGAAAATGACTTGTATCAAGCTGGTTCAAAGAGTTCTGAAGTTATAACATTTAATTTTCAACAATCAATTGCAGATTATGCTAAGTTAAGTGCATACAGATATTCTAGTCAAAAGTGCACTACATGAGTTATGTAGATAATGATACACTCAAGTTTACTTCATTCAGTAATAAAGTCAATCACTTTTGATCATTTTGAGTCTGGTTATTTGACAGTTGTGTTTCTTCTTCACATTTTTTAATTTAAAGAATTGATAAATTCATAGAAGCACAGTGAACACAATAGTAGAGAAATCAGTGATTACAATTGTAATGACTGTCATTACAAATCAATCATCTCCACAAGCTGTGTAGATGTTAATCAAGATAGTGAGTAAGTCTGTGATTGAGTTCAGCAGATTGAATCTATCATTGAGATCAGATTACATCAAAATTCTGGTAAGAGGGAACTCACATAAAGAGATGATTGATTAGCCAAATATAATTTGACTGTCAAGTTCAGTTCAATCAAGTTGTATCAGAAAGTTCTGTCAGAAATAGAAAGCAGACAATCACTAGCAATGATGAATTCTGAATTGTGTGTAAAACTGTGTGTGAAGATTTGACTTTGTTAAGATAGTTCTCAAAACTCTTTGATTTTTGAAGTGAGATGAATGTGCCAGATAAAACAAGATATCCAGCAAGCATTATTCAGTTAGACAGCTTCACATCAACATTGTGAGTTCAAGAAATATCATCAAGCTCAAGCAACATTCTCATATATTCTGACTTCATTGTAGGTAGTTCTGATACACATGATGCTAGTCAGAGAATCTACATGAGTGCTCTATATTTAAGTGCTCATTTGTGTCTTCATTCAAATGTGATTGTGATGCAAAAATGATGATGCAAAGACAAGATTGTGAGGCAAAAATGAGTTTGCAACTTTGATTTTTCAGGTAACTAGCTTTAAAAGTCCACATAGTTTTTTGAAAACTGAAACATCACTAACAAAACAATTTCTCACTGAAAACTGAAACATCACTCATCTGTTTCTCAATCTGATTCAAATGCAGCTTTTCATAGATTTTCTTATTTGACTTTGATTCACAATTGCTGTCTGCTCATCTATAAGCACAAATTGAGAAGAAAAATCTTCTGTCACAACATTGCAATTTGCAAATATGATGACAGTAGAGCAATCTTCTGTCAGCTCTTTGCAGGCCACAAATTCAATGATGAAAGAAAAATTTTCTGTCAGCTCTTCACAGCCCACAGACATGATGATGATGACAATCTCTTCAAAGCTCACAAAATCTTTGCAGATTTATCATGGCATTGCTGAAGAAAGATACTTAACTAGAAACACAATAAAAAACATCATTGAGCAGCAATTCTGTCTCAACATTCAGAAGTTCAACATATCAGAAGATGATGAGATTGTGTGAATATACAATGATGACACTTCTGAAGAAGTCAAGATTTCATTGAACTGAAAAAATTTTACACAGCATATACATTTAAATTTTAGCTTCTGTATGTTATATCTTTGAGATAAGCTACTTGATGAATGTGATGGCAATGATCCAAACAATTTCATGAATTGAAAAAATGAAGACTTCTTTCAGATTCTGATGAACAATGACAGAAAGTTGACTTTTTGCATTGATCTCATCAGCATACTCTGACCTGCAGCAAAAGAATCTGATGATGATTGTCATGTGATTTCTCATGAAAGTTATCATTTTCTGATTATATGAGAAAGAGACTGGATGAGATCTGACTCTGAAAAGAATTTTAGCAAAAACATAATGAATTGTGAATTGCTATCTGATACTTTTTTTTTCAGATATGAGCAGGGTGACAATCAGTGTGAATGAACTGTGATCATGCTGATATCATTCTCAAAAAACAATTGTGTGATCAGTGCTGCAAAACAGATGAGTGCTCAGACTGAGTTTGTATGTAACAAGTGACTGCAACTGTTTTGAGATTGTGAGTTTGTGATGTTGAGTTAGAATTCAACTGTACAAGTGAAACAGTACATATGTATTTTTAATGCAAATTATTCTTAGAAAAGAAGCTAGCTCAAATCTGAGAGCTCAAACATCTGCCAGAAGCTTTCACTCTAACACAGTCATGATCATACTCTCTAGCTTGTTCTTGAGTGCAGAAGCCATCAATCTTTCTCCATTTTAGCAGAAATCAAAGTGATGTTGCATGTTTAATTGCATTTGCAAGCCTGTTCTTGCAGCAGAAGTATGTAGTTACATCTTAAAGCTTCACTCATCTTATCATACATAGAGTATGTATGTATGTACATACAAGTAGTTGCTAATTGAAGAAAGAAATTCTTTTTTTTGATTAAGCTACTACAAATTTCTGCTAGTGAATGACAGACAATGATGCATGAGATCATTTCTAAAAAATGAAAGACATCTTTGTGCAGTTGTACTTTCATCAGTACTTGTATGTTACTCTTTAGTCAGATTATCAGACATGATGATTAGATTAATCAATCTGTGAATGTAAATCTGTTGAAATGATTTTACTCATGCTTTCTGTTTGAGAAAACTCAAGCTCAGATTGAGCACTCAGACTTTTCAGACTACCAGCTTTGCAATGATAATGTAAGTGATTTTTTAACAATATCTTTCAGAAAGACTAACATTCATACAGTGCTGTGACTGATTCTGTCTTTCACTTGAAAAATGTCAAGACATACTTCAGGTCATTCAGTGAGAGAGATTGTGATTCTGATTTCATCTTGAGCCACACTGTTTACAGAACTGGTGTGCTTCAATTTGCTGTCTGTGTTGTGTCTTGATTCAGAAGGCAAAGAAAATCAAACATCATTTCAATATTGAAAGAAAAGATTATCAGAGCACTACTGATATGATCTTTTCTTTTTAATGACTCAAGTGAAATGCATGCAAGCTGTTTTTCAATGTAAATAATGAGTTTTAGACAAAGTGAAACTCATATTTATTGTTTCCTCATGATCAATGAAAAATTGCTAAAATCACATGAGTATCAATCTCTCAATCACTATTGTGCATTGTGACTCAAGATAACATAGAAGTTGATGCTTCTGCTGATGAAAGCTGCTTGCTCACTAAGATTCATGTGATAACTATATGTACTCATTAATATTCACTAGCTAGAAAATTCTCTCTGCATGTTTTCATATTGACTTTCTGAATAATTCAGTACATTCTCACTTTTTTTCAACTCATTCTCAAATGCCTTCACACTGTCAACAAATGTAGAGATCAGACTTCTGTCACTTTTGATTTCATTTCTTCTACTGTGGTCTTTACTTGCTTCCCACCACACTGTACTCTCAAGATCATGAAAGACAACATACTTGATCTTCTTCTCAATCATTGGCACAGTATCATATGAGATCATAAAATGTTTTGCTGAATCATAACTTCAAGAAGCACCTGCACTGTCTTGAGTCAAGCTGAAATTCATTTGCTCTGTGACATCTGGCTGAGAAAGAATCTTGTAGTCTCAGATGTCAGTCTCTCAACTTTTCTTGTTATCACTTTCTTGAAATGGTGCATCCAGATCATTTGTATCAGCAAACACTTGGCCATAAAGTGGCATGCTGAGAAGAATCTTGAATGGTGAAACTTGATTTTTTCTGATATAGTAGTTCAAAGTGGCTTCAGTGGAGAATGAAGTTGATTTTGAATTCTTTCTTGAGAGTTTGAGATTGATCTGGTGGTCTGCTACAGTTGATCATTTTCCTGTGTAGTCATAACACATCAGACTGTAAAAGTTCAAATAGAAGATTATATTCTTGAGCTGCAGTTGTTGATAGTGCTCTTGATTTAGAATGATGATTAACAGATGATCAGACAACTTGATTGATTGACTCATACCTGCAGATACTGCAGCTGTCAGCAAAAACTGGTGATTAGAATCAGAAGCATGATTGAGATACTGAACTTGATCAGCAAGATCATGATGTTGAGCACATATGCTATATCTTCTGTATAATCTTTAAGAGCTTCACAAAGTTTCTACCCTCATTTTTATCTACAATCTGTCAGCTTGAATATGAATGTTTCAGGAAGTCTCATCTTTGAGATATTCTCAATCAATATTCAAATCTAAAACAAAATGGTCAGCTGAATTCAAAAGCACACATCAATCTTCTTTACAATCATCAAATTCAAAGTCAAGAAGCAGCTGTGTGGCAGTCTGGGTGAATTTATTTCTGCCAGCATCAGTGCTTGCAGATTTCACAAAATTGACTGAGTAAGTTCATCCTTCAATGAATAACAGTGTTTTCAAGTGATGATTGTTCTTCTTCAGTAAAAAGAGCTGCTTGATACAATCATAAACATTGTTGTCTTGACTGCTTCAAGAATTTTCAGAAAAGTGTTTCTTCACATCTGCTCAGCTATTCAAAAAATATCTGAAATAAATTTTGATTAGTTGATGCTGAAACATTCTGAAATGACACACTGACACTTCATCACTTTCAGAGTGAACATTGGCAAATGCATATAAGACATGAATTATTTGATCCACAGACAAGACTTGCAGTGGGTAATTCCTTTCATAGATGCTCTAGCAGCATTAATAAATGTTGAAAGCAATGTGTAGTGAGTATACTCAGTTCACAAAGTAGACAGCAGAGTGAATTTCAGCTGCTGGAGAGTAGCAACTCTCTTGAATTTCTGAAAAGACAGATACATTCAGCCATTCATGTGAAAATTCAATTCAGGCCAGCAGCAAAAATGGCAGAATGCTGTATTGAACATAATATAAGTTCAGATGAACATTTTTTTGATAAGTCATAATTGTGATGGTTGGAAGGGAACAATCAATGTTATTCTGTCAATATACATATTTAGATGTAGGTAGTGTGCCCACAGCCCTCTTAAGATGTCTCTCTCTAAAATCATCATTTTAAAGCAGAACAGAAGGTGCAATTCAAAACAGACATCTCTAGTAAACTGAAGTGTGAATCAGAAGTGAGCTGATGAAGCAGAAATTTATCATCAAGTATTTGTACTCTGAAGCAACCACAATCAAGCCTTCTGTAATTATGTAAAGAATTCATCTTTACAACATTGAACAAACTAATAGAACAAAATGTCATGTGACTCTAGATGACTTGATATTTTTGTGTCAAGTGATGATCATTCTTATCTTTGTGACTATGGCCATCTCTTGCAAATTGTAAAAGAATTAAATGATTCAAAGCAGCAATACCCATTTGCTGCACTGTTTTTAGAGTGAAAAGTGAAAGAAAATGCACTAAAACTACTATTTTCTTACAACAACATCAAACAAACTCAATTCAATGCATTAGTGAATCTTTGAGTGGCATCAGGAACAGAAAACTCATCTCAGCCACTTCTCTTTGCAGATAGCAATTCATTGACAACTCTTGAACTGCAAGGCAAACAGTTTGATCAAAGGGCCACATATAAAATTGCATGAACTGAAATAGAAAAAGCAAAGCTTCTCTCTACTCTTTATTCTTGCCTACTCTTCTCTTTCTGTGATTTAATTTGTATATTTGAAGATGATTTTGGAAGTCTCAACAGCATTGTCAATTATCTTGAAGTGACTGCTCAAAATGCAAAAACTGTCTTCACTTTTTTTGATGATGTGAAATCACAAGTTTTGATCATCTTCACCTCTGAGCAATTTCTCAAAGTCATTGAACTGAAAAATCATCTCTTCAGACATTATGCAATTTTTGCAGAGGCTTTCTCAGGGGTGAAGACATTCAATCTGAGACAAAAAGCTATTGAAAAGCATGTCTCAAAGGCAGTACATTTTGATTCATTGAAATTCATCATTCAGCAGCAAATGAATAATGTCTTCAAGACTTGATTCATCAATTATGCCAGTTTCTCTGCATTACATTTAAATGCTTTGTTTGAGGCAGCATGCAAACATGTTGCATTGACAATCACTGCACCATTTAATCACATTCAAGCAATGAGAGCTGACAATGAAATATCTTCAGAACTGAGCATGTATTGATACAGCTACTTCAAAATTGCTGTTAGAGCTGAAATTCAGATTGATGATCTCATATTCTCATTATCATCAGCAATACTTGCAGACAACTATCCACCTGAAATGCACAGTGAATACACTTGCATAGCATTGATTGATTTCAGAAAAACTAACACATGCAGTGTTCAATTCTGTGTTGATTTTTGATTCTCTGTATCACACTTCACTTCTTTTAGCACTCAATACTGCACATAAGAAAGAATGACTGTCAAAATCTTTCACATCAGAAGTAATATGTAGATTGACAAAGAGTGAAATGATCACTCATTTTGAAGCTCTTGAGAATGAAGGTTGTACTGCATTAGAACTTTATTGCCAGCAGATGATGTCACAGAGTGCTCTACTCTGTATCTTGAAGTCAAACAAAGTATGTGTGTTGTGTATTACAGGCAGACAGCCACAACATCAACTTTTCTGTGAACACAGCTGGTGTGATACATGTGTTTGTAGATATGAGAAGCTCTCATCTAATCTTGAGTTTCAACTTACTGTTCATCAATGTTATCATTGTCTATCTCAGGCATCTCTTGTTGTCCACCTGCTTTCTTTCACAAAATGTGTCAACATTTTGATACTTGACAGTGATGATGTATGAGAAGTGATTATTCTTCAATTTCTGCAACTGCTTCAGAAGAGATTCAGGCAAGTTTCAATTCAGAATTTCTTTCATCTCATTGTTGGCACAAGTTCAGGTGCATATGATCTTCTTGTCAAAGAATAAAGCTGAAATGAAATTCAGATGAATTGATTGAACAATTCATGAAAAACAGCAGATGAAATCTTGCTACATGCTTTCTGATTTTTGAACATTTTGCAACAGAGATTTTCAAAAAGAAACTAGAAGATGAGTCTTTCTGGTTACTCTCAATCATCTGCTCATCACTTAGATGAATCAAGTGGATGCTACATGATGAGTGTTACAATCCCAAGGTGGCTGAGGCTTACTTAAAAGCAACATATGATGAAAGAGATTGCAGTTTTAATGCCTCAACACTCATCAGTCAAAATAATCTGATTTCTTGAACAAAAGTTGCAGTGATAGCAACAGATATTTCTAAACAAGTTTTCATTTTTGTGTTTGGAAACTTCAACTTTCACTGGTTTCATGACAATTCAAAAGATAGATACTAGTTACAGCTGATCAATTTGTAATTACCACAGTGATTTTAATTCTGTCTAGAATTTGAAATCATGCAGTCAGATAATGATGAAGATGAGTCATTAGTATGAAAGTTGTAAGTGGAATGTTGTCTAACTAATATTTTTGAGACTTTACTAAAGTCTTATCCAGTGCATGTGCAACAGCAGCAGCATTTTTGTAAATTTTGCTCATTTCACAGACTGATACTTTGCTGATATTTCAGTATATTTTCTGTGGCACATATGGGCAAGATAGAATCTTTTCAAGATGAAGGACTGAGGCATAACAATTTCAGTGAAATAGTCTGTAAGATCAGTCATCATATTTGATTTTTAAATGGCAGTCCTGCAGTGCTTCTGTTCATTGAAACAGATACAAAACTGAAAGACTTTTCAGAAGACTGAGAGCTTCAAACAAGTGAAGTGCAAGATCAATCTGTGCTGCACTTTAGAAATATATTCAAAGATGGCATGGCATGACATGCTCAAGATGCATGACTTTCCTCTCTTGATGATGAAGAACAATGAAATTGATTGATTAGCTGAGTAGCCAGAGAAGAGAAAACCAACTATCTCTGCCTTAACATCTGTCTAAAAGAGATTGATGGGGGCATTGACATCATTGAGAAAATGAATGAGTATTGTGATCTTGTCATTCTTTGAAGTGAGATCTCAAAATTGATTCTTGATGCTTTTTTCAAGCTTCTTATCAGCTCTTTCTACTTTGTGCTTGCTCACTGTTCTGTTCAAGAGCAAAGAGGTTTTTTTTTCTGCTGTGGTATCATTCACTGTGAACCATTCATTCAGTTGATTCTTTCACTAATTCAAGAGTTTCAAGAACTGGAATCTATGTACTTTGTTATCAATCATAAGGCTCTTGACTGCTTTCTTGATAATGATGACATTTGTATCCTCTGCAGTCACTACTTCAAGCACATAAAGTTCAACATGAAGTGTCTGGATGAATCTGTCTCCATTTATCTCAAATTCAAGTGTCATCAACAGCTGAGAATTAGTGGTTTTGTTGACTCCATGAATGATTTCATTAAGAACCAGAATCTTAACTTTAATTTTGAAAGTGCACATCATAATCAACCAGACATCAAGCACTGCAATCTCTGTGACAGCATCTCAAGTGTATCTTCTTGTAGAAAATAAACAGCTGAGAATGAGCTGAGACAGGCTTTAAAGAAGCTCAAACACTAACATCTGTCTCATTTTTCATAAAACTATTTCTCTTCATTTTTGTTTTGAAAGACTTGTCTCAGTTTTAGAGTAATCAAATTCACTTATCTCTGTTTACTGTAACTCAGATTTATTTTTTGTAGAGTCTCTACCTCTAGCAGATGGTCACATTCAATCTGCATGAGTGTAAGTATGATTTTGATGATTTTGAAAAACCAAATTCAATCTGAGTATATAGACACATGTGAGAAGAGAAGTCATAGACAGAAAGTGTGAAATTATCTGAGATTTGTTCTTCTTCAAACTCACTGATCTGACATTCCACAATATATTTCTCAAAATGTCATGCAAGTCAGTAAATTTGATATCAATCATAAACTTTCAAGTTTTTCAATTTATTTCAGTGTTAGCTGCATTCTCTGAAGGCTCCAGCTCACTCCCCAATGCACATTTGAGCAATGATATATAATTTCTTAATCTCTTTGTGCTCAATCATTGAGTTAAATTCTGATTCCTGAATAAACAAAGTCTTGTTTTTGAAGATAAATTAATCAAACCAGTGTAAACTCAGGACTTGCAAACTAAGCCATACATTGTTTACCTACCTGAAGGCTGAAAAATAGAAGATAACATGATATGACTCTGATGCTGTAAGCACTGATTACATGAAGTCTGCTTGTCACAGTTGGTATTAGATGGCCAGTGTTCTACTTGTTGAATCTTGCTTTCTTCATTCAATGATGATTTTAAGAGATGCAGCATAACTGGAGAACTCAGATGAAAATTCTTTATCCATCAGCTTATATTCATATGACATGAGCACAACTTTGAACAGCACCTCATGAGAGTCATGAATATGAAGTGACTCACACCTGTTAAACTCATGAGAATCATAAATGTGCTTGATCTTGTTCAGCAGCTGTTTGTGCAGGAGAGCCAAAAATTTAGGTCTGTTGATCTGATGCTGGCCAGTTTCATGATTGATCATGTTGGGGCACACCTCATTCAATAGCTCTTCTTTGAAAATCCTGAGAAGACACTTGTGGGTACAGTATGATCTGAATTTATCTTGATTTTTAGAGTACCTCTGTGATGATGACTGGCCACTGGGGCAGGATGAGACAACAATCATGACATTGGCTGATTGATGTGATGCTTTGCTCAGAAAGTTCATTAAGTCTGTGAAATCATTGTTGCTGCTATTCACTGAATTTCACAACAATGACTGCAATGAACTGCATGATGATGATTGAAGATGTAGAGATTTTTTGAATTTTGTCACAATGAGTGAGCTTCTGATGTATTTCACTTGATTGTGGTGTTCTGGCATGCATTCCTGTGTGATTCATGTTTGTGGTGAAGAGATGATGACATCATTCTGGTATATGATTCTTCATGACTTCAGCTGGGCCTCTGCCTCTGTTTGCCACATTTGGCAATAGAGCTCTGCCTGCATTGCCTGAAGAATGAAGGTGAGTATCTGGCCAACAGCTGTCAAATGCAGTCTG
Source organism: Emydomyces testavorans (assembly GCA_029449355.1). Taxonomy (NCBI): domain Eukaryota; kingdom Fungi; phylum Ascomycota; class Eurotiomycetes; order Onygenales; family Nannizziopsiaceae; genus Emydomyces; species Emydomyces testavorans. Next base: position 7,153,822 of record CP120628.1, read on the forward strand.
TTGGGAGAATCTGTTTGGTCTGTATATTCAGTGATTTTCCTCACATTCTTATCTGGGATGAAGAGATAGTAAAATACTATTGTTGAATTCTTGCTCACATGAAAAAAGATGAAGATCTTTTTGATGCACACATATCTGTATCTGACTTCAAATTTGATCATGTAAGAGAATGCCTGAGTGATCATGATGATCATCTCATGATGATCTGCAATATTGTCAGGCTTGTTGAATGTATGCAGGAGCACATTGTCAAAATTCATGTCATGCAGCATGAAGTGAATTGTTAACAGCAGCAGCTTGTGTGAGGCTTTGAGCTTCACAATATATGCAGGTGTATTTTTGTCATTTTTCTTGTTATATATGCAGAACTCATCTGCCAGAAGGTGAAATGACTGTGATGACTTGAAACTGTGATTTTTTTTCTGTGAAAGTTTGTGTCTTTTCTCATCATTAATATTACAGTTATCTTTGCAGAGTGCTTTTATTTTTAAATTAAAGCTAAGCATGCTGAATGAGCTTTCAAGAAATTCAACATTTGTAGTGATGAATGTTTGTTGAAATTGTGGTTTTCAAAATGATGAATTGTGAAAAGTGTGATCAAAACTCAAACATGATGAAAGCTGGCTGGGGCCTGCGCCATGAGCCAGCAATGAAGTGAAAGAATGAAGTAAGTGATGTCATTCTGTCATTTCTGAAAAGAGTGGAAGTTGACAACTGAATGACACCCAGAATTCAAAAAAGTGAAAGTAGAAAACTGTCTGAATCACTGAATAAAGATTGGCTAGTATTTTTTTTGTGTTTACAATGTATGTAGCACTTCAGAAATAAGTATATTCTCTGTCAAAAAAAATAAAGTGATGAATCTGCTACTTTCTTTGAGTAATCTGCCATCAGTTCTTCTTTTCATATTTCTTCTTCACTCAGTTTCAATTTTCACCAGCCTTCTGAACTGCTTCCAGAGAGTTTGATGCTTGCTCATAAGTTGTCAAACTGCAGTATACATGTGTGCCCCTGAGATGAAAATGTGTTCTAGCATAGACTTGAATACAAGATATATTTCTGGTTTGTGTATCATATACAATCTCATAGTAGTGCTCAACTTGCACAATATCATCAGTGGGAAAGTGAGATTTGTTTGATACTTAGTGATGATAGAAGATATCAATGAGATTAAGCTCACTTTTGATCAACAATTAGGCTGGGGCCTGGCTGTAAGGGGAACTCATAAAAATCAGATAGTATAACTTTTGGCAGCAGGTTTGAAAGCTTCATTGACTGAATGCTCTTGTAATGCACATTTTGAACTGTCTGACAGTGAATGTAACTGTGTTTGCTGGACTGATCAGAATCTAGCCATCTGAAAAAAGTACAGATTCAAGAAATCATGAAAAAAAAGAAAATGCTGTTTATAAGCTGAGATTAATAACATCACAAGACAACCAAAAGATGATGATTATTTTTATATGATTTTATCTAGTTCAGAGAGCTGAAAGAGCAACAACACAGATCACTGATTGTTGGCTGAGATGAATCACATTTAGTGAGAAAGGCAAGATCAGACTGATTGAGGCTGAAATGAGTGGTTTGATGAGTTCTGTGTTTGATGAAGCAATTTACATTCACTGATAGATTTGTCTGTAATGTAGTTTTCATGAAAGTTGAGAAAAGAAAAGCTTGTGACCTGCCTGCAGATCAATTCAAGTGGAAGATAAGATCAGTCAAAAATAAAGTCTGAATCAAATGTGGGGCAAAGTGTCAACCAATCTTCACAGAATCAGTTTTGTGCATCAGATCATCATTTCAGAGTTCTTGTTTTGATCATGATGCTTTGATTTTTGTGGTTGAAGAGCAAACAATAAAGTGAGAAATTTAAAAAGTCATTTCTGACACATTCAGAAGCAATGTTTTGAGATTCATGTACTGTAGAAGTGGAAAGTTAAGTGAAAATCAGAAAGTGAACCCCATCCATGCAATTTCTAGAAATTGTGATCAGACAATGTGGTGTTTTGCCTGAACTGGCTTCCAAAACAGATCAAAAAGTGAAGTGATGTGCTTGGCAGTTTAGCATTTGCCAAAATGCCAGCCAAGATTGTCATTGCTGCAAATGTACACAGTATGACTTTCAAGCAGAAGATTGAAAAAACATAGACAAAGTAGTGTAATTCTGTACAAGAACATAACAGACAGTTCATCTAGCATTATCATCATTTTTGATTTTTTTTGTGAAGTCAAGCTGTCTTGACAAAATGTCATGCAAGCAATTCTTTCTTTTTTCAGACTTTGTGAAGGCCTGGAAGCCAGATATCAAATTTCTGTCAGCAGCCACTAGATACAAAGTTTCTGAATGAATCATTTAGAACAGAGGTCTTTAGAAAGTGTCTCTTCTGATATATATAGAGAAATTTTTGCTTCAAGATGGTAGAATTGTTCAATTTCTATTCTTTGATTCTATTTATTTTTGTTCAAGATACACACACATCTGGTCATGACTTGAATTCATTCAGCAATGATGATCACAGTGCAAAAAGTGAAAGCAAGAGTTAAACATTTAAAGAGTGCAGAATTAGTTCTGGTATGCACTGTCACCTCTACTACTATGATTCTTTACTCATTGTGTAGATAAACTATCCATCAGATACAGCTGCATCTGTGCCTGATTGTTCTCAATTCAGATTATCCTGTTATTCACAAGCTTTGAAAAAAGAAGATAGATGCAGTTTTCTGACAACAAAGTGAATGAAAGAAAAAATGCAGCCAAATCAACAATCTGTCAGATGCTGACTACAAGAGCCTTGCTCATATCTTGAAAGACTATGGACAATTCAAAGACACTGAATTGACAGGTGACAAGATAAAAAATCAGACTATGACTTTGATGACTGAAGTTAGAATGATGATCAGTGAAAAAACAACACTCATTTCATCAAAAAGTGATGAATTTGATGTTGCTGCAAATATCATGATTCTCTGTGTGTGTGTTGGAATATTCACCATCAGTCTCTTGCTAGAGAACAACATTTACCAGCAAATGAATTTCAAAATTCATGCTGTTGACCTCAGCTGATCACCTCTGTATAGAGATAAGAAGATGACTACAGAGACCATAGCAATTGAGCTTTGTCACATTATTTGATTTTTACAGTCAGAGAGTTTCTTCATCAAAACAAAGAGCTTCTCACAGTTAGTGTATTGATGATAACTACATTCTTGTACTGTGAGAGTTTCTTAAGAGTCATGATGATAACATGATGTGTTTGATCATGTACAGATGGCCATGTCCTGCAGTCTTTATTGCTGTTAGTCTGTCACTGCTTTCTGGAATTCAAAATGCACCTCTTTTCCCCTCCCTCTCTCCCTCACTTTGTGTTCTTATCTGGAGTCTGCAGTCTTGCTGGCTGCTGAGCTTCTGATTTGACTTAAACAGAATGGCATGGCCACTGAAGAAACCCAACAAATCTTGACTTGTATGATTATAAATTTCTGTCACTCATGAAACATGTTGAAGAAGGCAAGTTAATATGAGTTGCTCATTAACACATGGGCTCTCTGATATAAAAACTCTTGTGGTAAACAACACTGGGGCAGTATGATCATTGAAGCATCACTTTCTCAATCTGACACAATACAAGTACATTTGAAGACAGGTGTGTTTGTGCAAACAAACAGGTGCTGTTTTGTGATGTATGAGCCTCCTGAAGTTGTAAACAGATCATGTTCACTACACAACTAGCTGAAGTTGCTGCTGAGTATGCTGAAGAGAAGAAAGAATCATTTTATGATTCAGTTAATACTGAAGAACTTATGTTTCTCATGATGAAGAATGATATGAATTCACAAGGCATACATTCAATATCTTGTATTCAACACAAGTTGTAGTCAGGAAATATACTGGTTTGTGTTTGTTCAAGTGTTGTTATTGAATTTGAACACTTCCAAACTGGGCATTGAACACTGATAACAACACTTTAGAAAATATAAAAATTCTCTTTTCTTTCTTCTTCAACTTTTCATCTCTTTGCTTGCACTGTAATTCTTCAAGCTTTTTTTGCTACAGAAATCACTTTGAGTTCTCAAGTCTTTCCACAACTAGATTTGCTTCAAACTCACAAGTCCTGCATATCTAAATAGCCAGATAGGTATTTTATATCATGCAATTTATCTGTGAAAATAAAAGCTAATCAGAAGCATTGATTGACAGAATGATTGAATACAAGCACATCACTGTCTTGTGCAATGTGAACATTTTTAACCTCTTGAGTTTCAATTCATGTATTAACTACTCTTCTGAACAAGTTCACTGTTGAATCTGAAGATTCAGTCTTTTTCTGCACACAAATCACTTAATCAACACCAGATGAACATCTTCTGCTGATGTGAATATTGTCAACATCAATGCTCTCTGTGAAGTTCTGTTCAATTCAAATCAGTTTAATACCACAATTTGGCAAATTATTGTGAAGAATGATCAATTGAGTTGAACTAGCATCTGGAATTCTGATTGTATTGTGTCTGAATGCCTCAATTTTATTTCATTTTTTATTGAAAATTCACCTGCAGTGCTGTGGGATTTCTCAATAAATTTAATTAACATTGATGACTTTGATGATGTTTCAGAAATGAAATATGTTGAGCTCTTCTCTGATGAAGAAATGCTCAACTTTGAGTATGATTTCTATGTGTCAGACTTAGACCCTGATTATGAAGAATCAACTTTGTTCTCAAATGAATTCTTGAAGAGAGATGTGGCAGATGTGGCAGATGATATGATCAACTCACCAATTTGAATTAATGATGATGACAATGATGATGAGGTGGTTTTTTTGTGACACATGCACATCTTAGACTAGATTTTTTTGTGAGTACTATACCAGTCAGATGGTGATACAGTAAGAAACAGTTGAGTCAGTTATGTGCTTTACAGATGTTAGATTATTTTGAATATCATTAATGCTTTTGGGTGAAACCAAAAGTGATATATGAGTGAAATGAAAGTAAAGTATTAATGAAAAAAAAAGTGAAGTATGACTTCACTGCTTTTGCATTTCAGTATTTGAGAGCAGACATGAATCTCTCTTTTCAGAAGAAATACTCATTGAAAAAATGCAGCATTGTTGATTATAATAAGAAAATATCTTGCTGGTGTAAGTAGGATCAAAGAGTCTCAAAATTTTGACTCTGGTAGTCAGCAAATTTCAACTTATTTGATCTAGATTTCAATTTGAAAGAACCTTTGAGATTCTTCTTAGATGTAGCAGTCTCAATGTTTAAGCCACTTGACATTTGGTTGAATATCTGTTCAAACTTCAAAAGGCTTTAGATTTGAGATAACATCAACACAATAACTGCCATCTTAAGGGTCATGTATTAGGGTTTGCTGAAGGTGAGCTCTTCATGGCTTGTTATAATAAAATAAAAAATCTAATTATTAAATTATATTATCCCCTCATCTGTAGGCTAGGATCTTTTAGCACCTTGGCATAGAGTGAATATCACAAGTAATTTAAAACATGTGCTTATTGATTGAAAGTTGTATTTTTCAGTATCAATTTGTAATCAAAAGCTTATTTTACATTTCAATGATAAACCTGCCAGCATTCTCTCTTTACACAAAGATAAACATTGCAGATTGAGCACCCTGACTTTGATCTAATGACTCTTTTTGGTTTATCTGAGAATGTTCTTTGATTGTATGAGCAAATCACACAAGATTGATACATTTCAAGATTGATCTGAATGTGAATTAAAGAAGAATTCAATGCTGAAGCCAATGAACTGTTTATTTTATCATTGAATGACAGTTTTCTTCAGTGTAGGAATGCCCCCCTGTCCAGTTCATGAAGATTCTTCTTCTAAGAAATAGGCTGGATTCACTGGCAAGATCAACAGAATTAATATTCAAGACAGTGACTGAACCATCACTTGAATCATTTCTTGAATCATTTCTTGTTTTTCATGTATGAAATTTATGAAGTTGTTGATGCAAAGAATGAAGAAATCAAAAAGCTAGAGGAACAAGTGCAGCATCTACATGAGGAAATAAGCTGAAAGAATGAGTGGGTCAGTGAACTTGAGATTGAAGTCTGTGAGCTGAAGTGTTGATGTCAATGCCTGATCTGCTTTGAAATCTCTTCAGAGTGGAGAACTCTTTTGTGTGAACATAGATTTTGCTCAGAATGTGTTTTCTCTGCTGTAAAAACATGTGAAATGTGCTGTCATGATAATACTGATTATATCAAGAGTTACTAGATAGAATATAATTTCTGTTTGAGTATTGATTTCAACTTGAACAGAATCTCTGAAGTGAGTTCATTCAAAATTACAGAAGTAAGCTGAAAACAGTGTCACATATCTTCAAACTTTTTATCAAACATCTGAAATAGCAGCTTCATCTTCACTGAGATTCTGGGCACACTGCCATATAAACATGTAAAAAAATGTCTTGTCATGATGATATGTATGGTCAACAGCCATATGTGTTCAGCACTGTCTAGTGTGTGTGCCTGTTGTGGAGCAGCTTCAATGCATGTGATGTAGAAAGTTTTTCAGATCAGATGAGAAGCATGAAGAAGCAGTGGGGTTCTCATGACAACACATAAGCTGACTTTTCATATCAACTTTGAATTCTCATCATCATCATGATGTTGAAGACATAGCATTGTGAGTACACTTGTTCTTTTTTTTTTTGACACATTTTGTTGAAGAATATATTACTGTTAGTTTCTGCTCTGCTGCAACTTTGTTTTCAAACACTGATCATGCAAGCTTCTGCTCAGCTCAATGATGAAGTGAATAATTGAAGAAAAAGTCTAGTGATCTGGACACTTGACAATTGAAGAACTCCAATGATGAATTACATCATTGATGAGAAAAGCAATTGAAAGTACATGAAGAAGATGATATCTTCTTTTGTCATATCTTTGCTAAAGAGCATGGGTCTTCAAGTAGGCCAGACTGGTTCACACTCAACATATCACATTAGCTTATGCACATTTAGGGCTTGAAATTTACAATGTGGCAGTTCTTGACCCACATTTCTATCCAACTCATGCCAGAAATGCAAAAGAAAAAACTATACATCATTCTGATCACTAAAGTATCAGAGAACCTGCAAATTTTTAAAGATGGTGAGAAATATAACCTTGTTTCTGATATCTATGTAGTAACAGTTGAGAACTGTGAGATTACACCAGAATTTGATTGTTTGTTTGTTGGTGATCTCAGAAAGAAGGATCTTACACCAATGAATAATTTTACATATGTTCAAAAGAATCAAATGACAGACTATAAGACTCATGAAACATAAAGCTAAATGAGTCAAAAGGAGTAAAGAAGATATTGTAAATCTTTGAGATCAAGATGAAATCATAATCCAGACAATCACATATCTGTGTTAGTCTAAAAAGCAGTTAATCTCTTCATTGTATGCTTTGGAGAATTAATGACATTCATACTTAATGTCATCCCCTGCTATGGTCTTGATGATACATGGAATGAAGTAGAATATCCATTCTTGTTTGAAAATGGGCACATTTTTGCATTCAAAATGTGTCATGAACAAATTAAAGCTTGATTTGTTTTGATCTGTAAATCTTTCATATTGATGAACTGATTGGATCTCTACAGCACAGATTAGCAGCATATCAAGATCAATACTCTTGAATGAACAGAAACTCACTCAGTAGAAACAGTTTTCAGCTTTTATAGCTTCATTCCTGCACTAAGAGGTATGATACACAATGGTGTATCCATTGAGCACCCAAACAATACCACTCCAGATTTTTACTCTTGAAGTCACTCACATATTGATGCATCATTCAATCAATCATATCTTTTGAATTGCCAATGTGAAGCAGAATGTCACAATAAAAGACTAATATTAACTTCTGATATTTGCTGATCATCACAGCAAATTTCCCAGCAGTTTCACAGCTTCTGAAGAAGTTTTCATATTGACAACTCTTATGAATCATGATCTCTCTGTCTGCTGAACAAAGTGTGAGATATTCAGCATGTTCTTTTGACAAACATATACTGGCAACTGACTGACTGAGCATAAGCTGAATTGCATTTCTGTTCTCTTTGATGATGAGAAAGCCAGTATTGATTCTGGCTTTGTGCCATGTGCTTGAACTTGAGGTGAAGAAGAGAAATTTAACAAGTTGTTGTTTTCATTTGAGCTGATCAGCATGTTCTTTTGAAGAATGCTGATTGTTCATTTCCTGAGTGTTGTACAAAATGAACTGAAAGTGATTCAACTTGCAGTTTGTAAATGCTGATGACTCACTTTGCTGAGAAACATGAAGTTGCCCATCAGAAGACTGATATTTCAGAATAAATCTTTTCAGATACTCAATATACTCAGTGTTGCTGTCTTCAAAGTTGAACTGCCAGCAGTGAATTGTCATTGTGCTTGATTTGTTGATCAGCTTTGATATGAGATGGTTGTGAGCTTTCATATCCAAAATGATATCTGCTTAAGTGGGTATCATTTTGAATTTAGCATAAAAGCCAGCTAGTTCCTGACTCATCAAGAATTCTCACAGCCTCAAAAAGCCTTGAAACCTTTTCAACACAAACAATCTCAATTGCTTTACATGCATTTGTGTCTATTTTTGCAGTGAATTTTTTAGAAATGGATTTGCTTTTTCATCCCCAATGAATCTGTCAGGGCTGAGATTCTCTATCATGTGAAAACATGAAAGCAATAATGATACTGATTCAGCTAAATGATTGCTGATAGTGGTGACTTGCTATCTCATTTAGAGAGACATTGACTGACACAGAACACTATGTCATCTTCTACTTGAGCAAACTATTTTCTGCATCATTGTGATGAGAAGAGTTTGTGACTCATTCTCCAACTTATAGGGAACATTGCACTGCTGTGTGTTCCAGAGGTTGGCACCAATGAGTCTTGAGTTAGAAGTGGATTGAATTTGAAAGTTTATTTTGTATCTTGCCACTTTCTTGTCTTGGAAATGAATCACTTACTTGATGATCAGTTTCCACCCTTTCCTTAGATGATTCTCAAACAGAAAGAGAAACTGGTGCAGATGAGAGTCATCAAGATGAACAGTGATGGTTCAATAGCTCTGTACTCATCAAGAATGAGGTTTGTTTCAGCTATAACTCTTCAATTTCACTGTCTGCTCTTGCATCTTGGTGCAATCAAGTGCTTGAATCTGAGACTCTGTTTTTTAGAGGCTCACAGTCTGCAATGCTGTTGAGATTAACCTCATTTTTTGAATCTTCTCTTAGCCACTGCAGGATGAAGGCTGTTGCTTCTCAATCATGACTAGATGTCTCTTTTCTTTCTCTCTTGATCTAAAGAACAAGCTATTTTTCTCTGGTTTGTTTCATCAATCTAATTGATTTATCAACCAACAATATGCAAGGCTTTCCATCTTTCAGATGCTGAATTATATTATGCATCCTCTTCTGTGTCAAGTTCAAGTTGGTCACATATAAAAACAGATTCCACTCTTGATATTCAGATTGAATTGTGATTGACAGTTTGACTTTCTTGAAGTCAAGTCTCACTAATTCTGATATGATATTTTCTTATTGACTCTGTGAGAATGCTCAGAGGCACATATGACATCACAGAAGTTCTCAAATCTCAAGAATCTTCTAAACCACAGTGAGAAATATTGATGTTTTTTTTCTCATCTGATTCACAACTGATTTTCTCTGGCATTGCATGTTCCTGCTGCATATTCTCATCAGCTTGCCTTTCACATTTCAGAATCATCAATGACTATCTCTTCTGCCACAATGAATTATTCTTTCTTCTTCTTTGATGAAGAAGTCTTTTCCCAACACTACAACAGTATAGAGATGCCTGCTTCAACATCTGAATTCATGTTCACTACAGAAAATGCAGCCTGGTATGAACATACATGTCTTTCTCTTGTTTCTTCAAAAAGTGAATTCATGGCATCAACTCCAAGCCTTTCACCACTGCTGCCATCAGCATCAGATGAGTCTAATCTTGACATGCAAAGAAGCAATGTGGAAATGAATGAGCATCAATATCAGGCAATGCAAGCTCAGCATCTACCTATTGATTGTTTCTCAAGACAAAAGACTGCAATGAACATCACTGACCCCAAGTCAGTTGAGAAGAATGTCAAGAGCTTCACTTCAATATCTGATGACTTCAAGTCTATAACTCACTTTCACACTGAATGCTGAACATGTCACTTGCAGTGCCAAAAATGCAATGAGAAACACTTCTTCTGCACACTGTGCATGATCTGTGAGTTGAAATGTGAGAAATACAAGATGAGATTGAAGTGGGAAAATGAGATTGTGTTGAGGGGGCAGCTGAAGGAGAGGGGTATTTCTGTTGCAAGTGAGGAGAAAAGCAAGAGGAAAGAGAAGGATGGTGGTGAGATGAGAATGTTTGCACCAGAGAGAGGATTGAAAGGTGATGAGAAAGAGAAGTGGCATTATCTATCTCAGAATCAGTTGGTGACTGCAGCTCTTTCTTGCATGATAATCACTGATCTTGACAAACATTCATGTACATGCCAGGAAAATGAATGATCTGATTGTAATTTTAACTATCTCTGCAATTGCATGTCATGCTTCAGAACTTCTGTTTCTTCAGAGAAACATTCTAGAAATAGCTGATTAGCAAGAGACAAGTTATTTACAATTCTCAGCAAACAGTGTTGCTTTGTGCTGTGAACATAATGCTTGTTTTCAGCTCTTTTCTTCAGTATTGCTTTTGATTCACTTGCAATGAGACTCATTCTTTTATCTTTGAATTTCAGAGATTGATTCAAGAACAAGTTGTCATCTCATTTTGTTATGACTAAAGCATTTGATTGTTCTGTGTTAATTCTAGCTTCAAGAATATGATTTTTCATCTCTGGTTTGCTGAACCCTTGAATCCTGAATTGATTGAATTGATTTTATTTATATATCTCTTTGCCCTCTGATTAAGATGTATTATCTTGATCTTCTAGTCAGTTTGAATTTTTTAGCAACTCCTTTTCTACTGAGTGCTGTGACTTAATCCTCTACAGTTATGCAAAGATGGTGTGAGAATTTTTCACTCTCAAAAATGATATTTGTCTTGAATACTGATCTGACATGATGTTTTGCTTACATCTTTCAGAATTGAGACTCTGACTCTATTTCTTCTGGTGAAAATACAATCAAACTGCACTTAGAGATGTTCACAAAAACACAATGAAAACTACAACATATGAGACAATAAAATCAAATACACAATGTGATACTTGATCTGTGAAGTGAGAGAGTGGAAAAAATGAGGCTCACAATTCTAGCAGTCTGGCACTTCATTAATGTATGTATCTCATATCTCATACTTTTACTTTACTATGTAGATGTAGTTTCAAGAAATGCCAAGAAACTCAAAAGCTGCATGCTGATTAGTTGAAGTTATGCACTCTGATTGACTGATCAAGAATGATCATTAGAGTTTGTCAAGACATATAGTCACTTGCTTTCCAAAAGAACATGTAGGCAATATTGAGAGTCATGTGTCAGCTTCAACAACACATAAACTCAACAACTTGTCTTGTGTCTTCAATCTTTCAATCTTTCTACATCTTTTATCTAACAGCTTCATCTTTCATCTTATAGCTTCATGCTTGACTTTGCAGCTCATGTTAATGATTGAGAACACCATTTCTACAGCCATTTGGTGGAGATCAGTCTGTGTTTCTCAATCATAAACACAAATTGCAATGCCAGCATTGCAGAGTCATGTTATCACCTGCTGAGATCAAATGCCCTAGATGTTCTTGTGTGTGGTCAGTTTCAGAATTTCTACAGCCATCTGAATGAAGATTGGTAAATTGTGCTGACTGCTGTGAGAAACACTGTGTGGCTCAGAATTGCTGTACTGCTGCTCAACAACCACTTGAGATTTCAGCTTCAAATCTCAACATTCAGACCCCCTGATCAGCAAAAAGGCAAAAACTGATCTCAGCAGAGGTGAAATGTGCATTTCAACTTCTGTCTACTGTTGCTGACATTTTTCAGTCATTTACATCTGCAATTCTATCAATTACACCTGCAGAATCAATCATTCAACATGTCAATTCAATTTCAATCTTCTATGCCACTATAACATCTATGCTGTGACCATCACTGCACTCCATTCTTTCAATTACACCAGTTACATTCATTACACTCTTTCAATGTGTCTTCAATGATCAAACTGAACTGCAAATTGAACCTCCACCAAATCCTTCATCAATTTTTTCACAAGAAGAGCCACCAGAAGGAGCTACATTGAAGGTGTTGCCAGATGTTGCAGATGATGATAATGATGATGATAATGATGATGATGAGCATGTTGAGGCATTTCAACCTTCACCACCTTCATTTAAAACTTATCTTGCATACTCTTTGCATGCCAGACACTGAAGAAAACATGAACTTGATTGAATGAATGTTTCATGCTTCAAATGTGAGACACTGCATTGAATTGAAGAACATGTCTGTGGCTCATCTTTGCAGGTGTCTGTGTTCAACTGTTGTTGTCAGAATGAAGCTGTGAAGCTTTCTTCATTGAAGAAATCATTCTCTTACATTCAATCTCTATACTACAGAAATGATCATGATGCTTTGAAGTTTTGTAAGAACATTCAGAACTACAATGACTTTCTTGCATTCATCTTCATGATGTGTAAAGATGCTGAAGAAGTTGAAGATTTTGAAGCTTTGTGAATGCATGATGCTGTGTATCACAAACATGAGCTGCTAGAAATTGCAGAGGGCCAATGGCCTGTTTTTGCTCAGATTTGAATTTATGATTCAGATTATGACCCCAACCTTTCATTATGTTATTGATCAAATTCATGAGAAACTTGAGGCTGTAGGTGTTTTTCTGTTCACTGATATTTTGACTTTATCTAATCTTTGTTTTTATAGTGCAATTCTTTTGTGCAACAATATTGATTTGCCTTTGAGACCTTATGAGAGTGAGAAGACTCATATGCCCAGTTGATGTTGCTTGCTGACTGTGATCATCATTGTGAAAATCTTTCTACAGTCACTAAGATTGCTGCTATAGTGATTGATTCATCTGCTGATGGATGTGTTCTGCTTCAGAGAGTTCAATTGTCATTGAGATTTGAAGGTTTACAGCTCATCAACACAGGCAGTTCTCTCTATTTTTTTCTTCATTATGTTCTTCTCTTTTCAAAAGAAGATCATGGTTGGAACTGAGAAATACCATTGCAGAACATGAATGATGAGAATGAAGATTAGAATGTTGAGACTGCTGCAGATGAAGATCATGCAGTTCAAAAGAGCTGTGTCTCACATCAAATGTGGTTTGCCTATCATCTGCATTAACATTTTACATCTTTCAACATTTTGTTCTGTGCTGGGTGTTTGTTTCAGCAGTTTGTTGTTGATGCTTGAGCTGTAATAGATCAGAAGAAGTTGAATTGAGTTCATCACAATCAGCTTCAGCTATGTTCTGATTTATATAATGATCTTGCAGATCATATGAATGATAATGACATTGATTCTGACAATCTTGACTGTCAGATTATTGTGCCTGCATTGTATGTGAGTGGTGATCAACATCAACAGAAGCTTGCACACAATGTCATGACACTTACATGAAAGTTCAATCATTCTACTTTTTTTATCATCTTTACAACCAACTCTGCATGACCAGAAGTCATATGCAAGTTGCTTTTCAATCAAAAATCAATTGATCAATCTGACATTGTGATCTGTGTCTTCCAGCTCAAGATTTGTCAGTTGTTCAGTGATGTATTTGATCACAACTATTTTGGTTTCTGCTTTGTCTGAAGTTGAACTGTTGAATACCAGAAGCAAGACTTGCTGCACATACATTTAGTGGTCTGGCTGAAGAACCACTGTGATTACATGAAAAAACACATTGTTGATGAGATCATTAGTGTCTGTATTTCTTCTAAAGAGAAGAATTCAGAGCTTCATGAGTTGATTACAATTCTGATGCTGCATGATTCATGTGGTGAAGGTGCTCTGAATGCTCTGTGCATGGAAAACAAGAATGGTGACTGAAAGTGTTTCAAATGATTTTCAAAACAATTTTCTGACACCACAGTGGCTGAAAATGATGAATACTTGGCTTCAGCACATTCAAATTTGCCTGAGAAGAGATTTGTCAAGATCATTTGCAGCTGTGATGTTACATTTGACAATCATTGAGTGATGCCTTACAATGCCTGCCTCTTAAAGTGATTTAATGCTCACATTAATGTTGAGGTTTGTGTCTTCATGAAATCAATTAAATATCTCCACAAGTATATGTATAAGAATAGTGACTGTACAAGTGTGGAGATCAGAACAGAACAGCAAGACAAAATGCAAGCTTGATTGAATGACTGTTACATCTCTTTAGTTGAAGTCATGTGGTGGTTGTTTGAATATCAAATGCATCAGAAGTATTCAGCCATTGAGATTCTGCCTGTACATCTTGAAGATGAACAACTCATCTTCTGATGAGAAGAAGAAAGCATTCAGGATCTTCACCTGTGCATGAAATGCTCATGTTCAAAGCTCATGATTTTTTTTGATTACAACAGTCATCACAAAGATGGCTGTCATTTGCTTTACAGCAATTTTCTCAATCACTATGTTTGACATGTGAGACTGAGAAAGTGATTGCCCTGTTAACAACAATTCAAATTGGGTCATATGTCACATTTCAGTTCTACAGTTGATGAGTGTTATTATCTATGGCTTCTGCTTGCAACTCATTTCAGGCCCATCAGCTTTACAAACATCAGAACAGTGAATGAAGTGATTTGTACAACTTACTGTGACACCTGCATGTGGCTGAAACTGTTGAAGAATGATGGTGAGTGGATAAGTGCTCTGAAGAATGCAAAGCATTTTGCTATAGCTACAGCTCTACAGTCATTTCTGGCAACTGCTTTAATTCATGATACAGTCTTCAATCTTCTTGATCTTTGGTTATGGTTTCATGATTCATTCTGTGATGATTTACCCTGATGTCTGAAGCAGCTTGCCAATATATTCTCAGTTTCTGATTCCCACTATGATTATGGACTCTTTCTAATTGACTGCATGCTTTGTGAGTTTCAAAAATCAAATCTGAACTTTGGCCTTTCATCTTTCAGCCTTCAGTGGAAGTTTGCTATGAGTGCCACTCTGTTTGACAATGAATGTGATTATGACATTGTTGAGACTGCAGAGACTGCTGAAACTTTACAGCATCAATTGAATTCTGATCAACAGCATGTTTATGACATCATTCTCAACTGCTTTCAGAATCAACCATTCAAGTGTCAGTTTTACATTCAGAGTCTGGCTGAAACAGACAAAACATTTTTGTATCATGCATTCTATCATCATTTGTGTGCAATGTTCAAGATTGTAATCTGCATTGCATTCTCTGAAATCACAGCCATTCTTCTGTCTTGTGGCCATACAGCTCACTCACAATTTGAAATTTCATTGTCATTGAATGAGAAATCTGTCTTCAACATCTCAGCTCATAGTCAGATTGAAAAGCTTCTGGTCACAGCAGACTTCATTATATGAGATGAGATTTCCATGCAGCATCAGTACTGCTTTGAGGTTGTTGATCAACTGCTGAAGAATTTCTGCAAATCAGATGTCATCTTTGATGACATTTCATTTGTACTGAATGAAGATTTTGCTCAGATTTTTTCAGTTGTGAGACATGGTGGTTGTGCAGTCAGTGTGGCTGCTTTCATTCTCAATTCAAGCATATGAAGCTCTGTAAAGATTCTCCAGCTTCATCAGAATATGCATTTACAGTCAAATGAGGATAATGCAGTGTTTGCTAATTTTATTGCTAGCATGTTCTATCAGTTGGCTCTCAACAGCATCATCAAGCTTTCATCTTACATCTCTATCATCAACTTTCTTGATGATTTTTGTGAATGTGTATTTTCAGCAAGTGAGCTGGCTGCTGCTGCCACAAATCATGACTTTTTTGCTTGCTGAGCAATTCTCTCAATGTGAAATGAGAATGTACAGATCATCAATGACAAGTTGATGAACTGCATTTCAGGTGATTGCTGAACCTACTATGTCTCACACTATATAAAAAATGTTGACAGAGATGAATATGCAGAAAAGTTTCTTGCCAGCTTACAGTCATCTGATTTATCTTCTGCAGCCATGAATTTCTGTGTAGAAACACTGATGATGCTTCTTTGCTCACTGCAGCCATTGAAAAATCTTTACAATGGCATTCACATGATGATTATCTGATTGAAGAGATGTTTTGTGGAGATCTGTATTCTGACTGATAACTGAAAGAGTAAAGTGCATTTGATTCTCTGCATTCATTTGAATTTTATAGAAGAGAACTTTTCATTCATTTTTAGACATATGCAGCTTCTGTTACTGCTCTGCTTTGTCATAATGATCAATAAGTTGCAAGATCAATTTTTTGATGTTGTAGATGTGAATCTACACTATTCAGTCTTTTCTCACAGTCAGTTGTATGTTGCTTTGTTGTGTGTGACAAATGTTTTCAATCTGACAGTTCTTCTTCATGATTCTGCAAATGACTGCATGAAAATTGTATACTCTGAGGTTGTTGTGCATTTTGAATAAAATTGAAAAGATTGTTACTTTGAGATTTTTATTGAAGTTTTTACTTGTGAGTGCAAATGTAAATGCTTTTTCAGGCCTTTTGGCCAAGATTTGCATTGATTGAATCTCTAACTACTAATGTAATACAGGCATTGTGCTCAGGCAGCCTCTAACTTCTTCAATCATTTCATTTCAGTTCTTCTACTCCTCTGCTTCATCCTCTTGCAGCTTCCCCAACAATCATCACTTCACATTTTCAGCAATTCAACTCACAAGATCATCAAAATTGAGCAGCCTGCCAGCAGCCACATCATCAGCACTCTGTTCACATTGATGAACAAGATCTTTAATCACATCATCAGCATCTTCAGCCACTCTCTCTTTCTCATCATTCAAATCAGCCATCTCAACCCCCTCACCAATCAGTTCAACCCCTTTCAATTCTGCCTTCTCTGTGTATAAGTCAGTAAATGTCATCATCATGACTGTCAGGACAGAAGATGCTTTTGCAGCTGCAGTGAACTGCTGACAAGTCAGAATCAAAATCTGAAAGAATGCCTGCTGTGTGAATGTCAGAAACACTGCAGCCATCATGACTGAGATCATACAATTGTAAATGCACATGATGATCTGTTTCTTTGAGTTTTTTTCTTCTTTCTTCTCTTCTTCATTGTCTTCTTTCATCATGAAAGTTCACTTTTTTTTGTTTCTGCAAGTTCACAGTGTGTAGTTTATTTTACAATGTCAGCTGCTGATTGTATTTGATTTTCAACAAAACTGATATGATACTTACTGGCTTGAAATGAGCACTGCTTTGTCATGCTATTAACATAACATTTCACACAAGCATCTTCAAAACAATCAGCAATCATCATGCAGTCTGCAAATGATCTGTAGCCATCTTTGCACTGTTGGCATGCCTCTTCTTGCAGTTTTTTGTGAGACTGTGTCAGCACAGTCTTGTGATTTCCTGGCTGGGTCAGATTCATCATTTTCACATTCTCATGAAGAACAGAGTTTTCTGTGAACACAATTGCAGCCAGATTCTGCATGATCTTGATTGACTTCTTGAGCAATTGCTCTGCCATCACAACAAGCTCTGACTTCTCTTCAGTCATGATTATTGAGATTTGTAAGTTGTAGTAAGATTGTAAAGCATTTGCAAGAGAGTAAGCAAGATCTCTGTAAGTTGTTTGATTTTCTACAAACTACAATTTTACAGCTCATATATAAAAATTTTTCACTGTAGCAACACAATGCTCAATAAAGCTTTACAGCCATTCAGCATTGAGATTCAATGGTAAATTTCATATATTGAGGCTGTAATAACTATTTTCCAAGTAATTTTGCAACTTCTAACTAAGATTTGAACACTTCAAGCAACTGTAGGAAAGTGTTGGTCATAAGCTAGTAGTTTCTGATGACAAAGATTTTATCAAACACTTCTTCTTTGAAGCATCTGTAATGAGTCAACTGCTCTTCAATGTTTTCACACAAATTCAAACAACTGACAGCTTTACCAGTGCATGCAGAAGTAGTGTTGTCAATGTTTCTCACAAGTTGATGTTGGTTGAATGTACAGTTAATAAAAGCAAAAATGAGTATGATCTTCAGCAGTCTGCTGTACAGCCAAAGCAGAAAGATGAGATACAAGCAAGAAGATAATGAAACTGCTGACTTTGATTGTTGCATTGATGAGATGATACTTTCTTCTGAAGAGCACAGTTTGATGTATTTTCTATTGCTGCTTTTCTCAGTGATAAACTGTGGCAAAACCTGTGTGTAAAACTTTTCTGTGAAATTAGAGACTTCATTCACAAGCTAGTAGAAGCTAAACAAAAACTCAACATCATAAATAATCAATGCAGAATCACTGTGCCATGCAAAGATCACACAACAAGCATTGTCAGAAGCAAGAAGGTCAGTTAAGCTTTCCTATCTAGCAAGATTTTTTGTTTTTCATGTTGCTGACTCACAGCACAGACTTCAGCTGGCTTTCATCATGTTCAAGTTTTGACAATGCTTTTCACAGATTTGTCATCCTGAAAATCTCAGTTCTGACAAGCATTCATCACTACATATGTTGAATCTCTTGAAAAACATTTTGTTCAGCACAGCAGCTTCTTTCAGATAGAGAACAAGTATTGAGTATTTTGTCAGTCAAATTGACATGATCTTGCATGTTCATTCAGTGTCAGATACTCTCAGAATTCTGTTCAGCAGTCTGCATAGACAATGCATCTGTCATTTTTATATCTTGTTTCTGTTTCACTGCAGTATAGCATCTGTTGCCAAAGAATTGCACTGCTTCATCTGATAAGCATTCACATTCTGCATGTCTTTCAAGCTCTAGTTCAAATTTCTTTAGAACAAACATTTTTTGCTGTTCATCAAATGCAATTCACACATTCAACTAAATGCAACATGAAGTAAAAGTCAGTACTATACTTAGCATGTGATTCTCATCAACTCACTGATGCAAGCTGATGTTCAAGTCATAAACATTTTTCAGTTCTACACATGATAACACTCAGAAATTTCAAAAACCATTTCTCAGCATTTTCAAGAGAAAAGCAGTGAAAGAAATCAGAAGAATAGTACAACTGACTTCAGATCATTTCATACATTGAAAAATCTTCTGATAGATGACATCTCATTTCACTTTCTGAGGTAGGAAAAGTTCTTCTTCTTAAATAAGATTCATTCAAGCCCTGTAAATTTTTTAGTATGTTTAAAAAAATAATCAAATTACACCATAATACTTCATTCTGAACATAGAACATTGCTTCAGAGACTAGAGTCAATGATCAGAAAAAAGTCAATGAAACATGTATATGAGAGAGAACATTTTTATCATCAACATATATTAAAACAAATGCAAGAACATTGAAAGTAAAAGAAGATGTATAGAAAATAATTTCAGTTGGGTTTTCAAATGTGTCAAGATCATTAGAGATGAAGGTGAAACAAAGCTGAGAAGTAGAGATAGAAATAAACATAAATGTAAACTGATAATACTTTTTGACATTTTCACTGATAATAGAAGATTCAACAGCTTTTAGAAACATTCTCATGAAGATAGAATCAGCATCATACTCAAAAAAGAAAGCAAAGTTTGCAGATGCAATGTAAACTTTTTGCTTTCATCACTTAGCTCTCACATGACCAATCTGGGTTTCTAAATGAAACATGAACTTAAGTTCACACTCAAGAAAGGAGAGTATTGACTTATTGTCAAAAAGAATTTCATGAACTTTCACAAAAGATAGCATCACAGAGAAGTGAATGATTGGCTCTCTTGAGTCCAAAATAGAATTAAATAGAAGAAGAATAAACTTTCTGATATTTGAGAAGAGTTGAACACAGATTAGAGATTTGAAATAAAAGAACAACTGCTGAAGAATGTTGAATCTGGCAAGAATAGCAAGATGATGCTGAATTTTTTTTATTAAAGAAGACTTATCAACAGCTTTGTTATATCAGTATCTTGCAACTTCAGCTCAAATCTCTCTGTCATGAAAATCAGATTCTTCCACAGTCATTCTGTACTGGGCCAAATCATCTAAGCATTTAATTCATGTATTCTCAAAGCTTGAAACACTCTCAAGTAGCAAGATCATCATGAAATAGGCAGTATGAATGAAGGCTAGCATATGATTCAATGCTTCAGAAAGCCTGTGTTGCAAAAATTTCAAAAGAAAATGAATTTTATGTCATCACATTCTTGCTGGCATTGCATAGTGACTGATCAATTTCTGAAGAGCAGAACTTGCTGATGAATGCTGAAATGTCAGAAAAAAATCATGATGCTCATGAAGAAGTGTTCTGTGTAAAGTTATAAGAGCTTGTCATTGTTTGTTACTCAGACTTACAGTGTTGTTGGCTTGCTGATGATTAATTTTCACACACTTTTTCTCTACCAAAACAAGTTCAGCATAAATGATGTGAACTTCATTAATCAATTGTTCTTCTGAGATCTGCAGAATCTCTGGCTGCAAAGTTAATGTATTGACAGATATTTTTTCTGAGAACACAGATGAATTGACATCATAGAAATATTTTTCAGAAACAGAAAATATCTTGTGAGCTTCATCATTTAAGATAATCTTGAATTATGATCAAGAGTCTTCTTGTGATAATTTATCTGAAGTGATGAACCTCTTCTGAAGATGAAGTTCTTCTAAGTGTGGTTTGAAAGAGAATCTTGAATACAATTTCACAGTGTAATTGATAGAGCTTCTATCTGACATGTCAGTGCTTGTCAGACAATAGAAGTTTAAGAGCATTTCTCTCAGATAGTCAATCTCATCTTGATTCAATGTTGAAATCACTGCTAGTGCTGGCATCAAGATCTTCTGACCTCACCATGTGAAACTATGAAGATATACACATGATTTAAATCAGCCCCCATACCAGAATCTCAGATAATTCTTGTATGTAGGAGTTATGTTGATCTGCCCTCAATGATAATATTACTTACTCTCAACCTGCTCTCAACCTCAAAAAAGGTCAAGTCAATGTAATAGCTAGTAATAGCTACAATAAATCAGAAATATGTGAAATGGCATTTCTACATAGAAGCTGAAATATGTACTTATTGAGGCTGTACTTTGCATAACAAAGAAAGTGAAAAAATTTTCATTATGAAGTAATTATTCTTTCTTTTTTTGTTTTCTTCTATTAGAAGATTTCTTCCCTGCCACTCTGTTTTTCATAGATTTCACAAGCTCTTACTATGAGATTCTCATAAATTTCACCAGCTCTTACTATGTAAAAGATTTTATGATTTTCATAGATTTTGCAAGCTCTTACTATGTAGAAGATTCTGCTCTTACTATGAAATTCTCATAGATTTTGTCAGCTCTTACTATGTAGAAAATTTCATGTTTTTCACAATCTTTGCAGATTTTTACTGTATTGTGTATGTATGTTAGTATGTAATGTATTGTAATATACACACTAGAAATGAATAGATTGATTCTACTTTGATAGTTAATTCCACATCTTAATAGATCAGCAGCAAGTTGACATTATCCTATAGTAGAGTGTACTAACTGATGGAATTCACTGTCAATGTACAGCAAAGTGTGCTGCACTGTTATCATAACAGTCAGTTTA
The DNA here is from genome assembly GCA_029449355.1 of Emydomyces testavorans. NCBI lineage: Eukaryota > Fungi > Ascomycota > Eurotiomycetes > Onygenales > Nannizziopsiaceae > Emydomyces > Emydomyces testavorans. The sequence continues at coordinate 7,175,515 of CP120628.1, forward strand.
TGTGGAATCAGAATTTCATGTAGGAATTACAGTAATGCTTATGTACATCAAATACTCTCAATTTCAGTATGATCAGCAGTGGTTGAAATTTCCAGTCAATGAGAAAGACATCAAGTGAACTTAAAAATAACAAATGCTTTCATTCAAACTTTGCAATGACTCTTTTTTTTTTTGATCACACTTCTTAATATTAATAGTTCAGATGCCAGAAAACTTCTGAATACAGTCTTCATCATCTGAACTGAATTGCAATAATCAGTTCTTCATACATACTTCATTCTCTCTACTGATTCTTGATGATTCATCTAATGTTCTTGCTCAGATCTAGTGTGGCTGCCTGAATTAAAAATGATTTCAGATGACCACTGCACAATCATTGAGAATTCTGATATGAAAACTGCAATGATGATAGAAATCAACAAGCACTCTACTGCATTCATGTAGTTCAAAGCATTTTTCTTTCTGAAAGACACTAATTTTATTCTTATTCATCATTTACTTTCATGAAAATATGTACTGATAATAAAATTACAGGCAATCTAAGTTATTGTGTGAATTATACATCACTTCACCAAACACAGAACTCATCAAATCACTCATCTCAATCTTAATTGATCTGACATACCATCTGCCTTCAGTCTTTTAGTCATCATCTCTCATTGCACCAGCATTCATTCAGCATCTCTTGCAATAGCTTTTTTGTCATTTCTCTCATGAGCATACATTGATGAATCTGTGTGGCTTGAAGTGTAATGAATGAGCATATCATAAGGTTCTGGCACTTCATGTAATGACATCAGATCTTCCACATCATACTGAGGAAAAAATATGCTCATCAATCTTATCATTGGAATTGAAGCCAGATATTCTTCTGGGAAAGAGTCAGCTGTGTAGTGAAGAGTCAATAAACAGTTGCTGGCTGACTGAAAGCAGCTTCAGAACAAGATAAATCATCAGAACAATAATGTGAACAAGTGAGAATCAATAAATGACCAACAAATGCACTCACATTTGATTTGCATTTCATCAATACTGCAGCATGTCTCACAGTGAGCAAATTCAAAACAAATCAAGTTTGGCATTCTGAATAGCAGATGAAGCCAAGGAAAGTGATTTGCTTATAGCAAGTGAAAGACAATGATCAAGATCAATCTGCACAAGAAATCTGTCTAATCAAACAGAAATGCTGAGAGTTGGCATTCTTCACTGTATGTGAAGAGTAGCATCTCAGTTAAATTCAGTTGTCATAAAGAACAGCAGGTAAAGCCATTGACTGCTCTGCCAGTGTTCTGTGTGCTGTTTCCTATTGCAAAAGTTGTTGAACATGTCACTGTTCAGAAAGTATACAATTCTAAAGTCATCTATTCTGATAAAGAGTGAAAGAACATGCAATTGTCAGAAATAAAAAATAAAGTCTGCTCAGATCATGATTGATTAAGCAAATAGCATTCAATTTTGAAATACCAGATGCAGAACAGACAAAAGGGCCAGACAGAAACAAATGTCATTGCCAGCTGATGTAATAACTAGTTAATGTCCATGTGGTATGCCAAGCTGGCTCCACAACTCAAGTTTACAATGATTTTCAATTGCAGCAGGTGACTGGTGTTTTGTTCATTTTTGATTATCTAAAAATGACTATTGCACTACAGCTTCATGTCTTGACATTCATCAGACTGGTTATGTGCTCCCTCAACTAATTTCATCTATCTTTCTGCATGTCTGAATTCCTGATGAAATCTCAGATTAAACATGCTGACACTTCAAAAATTCTCTCAAACTTTGATGAATAGAAAGCATGAAGAATAAAAATGAAATGTATAAAGCTGCTAGCTAAACAACAAAGAAAACTGAAAGAATGCATGCAGTCAGTAAGATTTATTCAGTATCTCTCAGAAATTATACTACATCTCTTTCTGAAATCACAACAATGTCATCATAAAATACTTTGTTCAGATCAAAGTAAAGTTGCCACAGCTGAGATCTCAAAGTTTCACACAAGATAAGCATGTAGTCTCTGATGCTGTGAATAATCAGCCAAAAGAGAATGAAGTGCATGATAAGATCAATTCTTACAACTTTCAAATCAGCTGACATTGTTCAACAAAATAAATCAAAAATAACATGAGCTGCATGGCACATTGAATACAGTCTTGATGACCTTGACTTTTTTGATAATTTCAATCTTGGCAAGAGAAGTATCAAATAGATATTGAAAATTCAGTTCTTGAGTGATGAATGTTTTGTTGGCAAGCAGATGATCCAAAGATGACACAGCCATGATGCAAGAAGAGAAACTGCAGTGAAAGAGCAGTAAGTAGTGAAAAAGCTCTGAAGCTTCTCAGACTATTGAAACAATTGATCATCAGTTTCACAACAGAATGACAATGTGAGTGAAAAAAGCTGTGCATTGAAAATGAGCTTCATGCAACAAGATATCTCTTATATTTGTCTCATGTATGATCAAATCATCAGCCATTTTTATGCATCTGAGCAATTTGTCATGTAGTAGATTTGAATGTTGGTTCTGATGGCTTCAAAGTCAATGATTGCTGACCAGAATTAATGATCTTCTTAAATGACATCAAATCAGCATGCAGCTTCTTATCATTGATGCTGAGAAACAAAAATTTGATTGATTGAAATTTTTCTTCTTCAATTTTTTTGACATCTCTATCACTGTGAAGTCATCTGTGTGATTGCAGTCTGTTTTCATTCAAGAAGCAATGATTTTCAACAGTCAAATTCATTCTTTACTATACAACATTCAGAAGCAGATGCAATGTTTCATTCTCTGAATGCATCTGAGCTGTTATATGTCTTGAGCATTCTTTGTGATGCTTCTTGTGAATTGCTTCATACTTATTGCAATTTGAACTTCTGGAAACAAGCAAAAACAGTTGTCAACTCTATTATCAACAAGAATGCTGACTTGAAGATACAGTCAACTATTTCAGAAAGCAGCTATTCATCTTGCCTCTCTTTCCCAGCATCATTGAGCAACAATTCAATGAACAACTCATTATCAGGTATCATCTTGCCATCTGTGAGGAATATATCAATCATCAGTCTTCACAAACATCAGTGTAAATTTGAATTCAATCTCAACAAGTTGCTTGATGAGATAAAGAAAGTTTTATTGAAGCTTGCTCAGTTTTCAAATGAGAAACTACAACTACAAGATATACTCAAGAAAACAGAATCTCCCATTGAAAAGTGAATTCAGTTTTTAAGAATTGTTGATGATAACAGCACTTCTACTAAGCAGAAAATACTTCTGATGAGGCTTGCTCAATTTTCACATGCTTCAGAATTTTCTTTCTGGCAAGTAAATCAGGAACTTCCTCTCAGAGTAGATGAGATTTGCTCAAAATTATCAAAGATGTCTAAGAGAAATGAAAATATTTCTTGCTATCTTGCCAATGAGAATATTCTCATTGAGTATCAAAATGTGGTTAGTAGAGGCATCAGAGAGGGTCTAAACAAATTTGCATTTGAGAAGCTATTTCATGAGAAGCTTGAAGAATCAATGAAGAATGCTGCTACAGAAATGCTAACTGTTCTCATCTTAACTTACATGAAATTTTGCAAATTGAAATTCAATCAATACCCTCAGTTTATTGATATTCTACTCATTGAGAATGCTTCTATCATTGATTCTCTCATAGACTTATCAGACTGATTTTTAATGCTGAGGTTGAACTTTGAGATGCAGTATGAAAGTAAGTACTTTCTGTAAAAATCAAATATTCTTGTCTAACAATTGGTGACTAGAAATTACCACTGCCAGAAAAACTATTACTCAGAGCATCTCAAATATGTCATATACAGCAATCTGACATCAGGATGATGCTGTTGATTCTGATAAATTGAATGCATTTGAAGAACAGAGTCATAACACACAATTGTCAAGCTTGCTAAGATCTGAGATACAAACAGCAGATCTGAACAATTTGTACAGCTCAGTGATGCATAATGACTTGAGTGATGCTGTAGTGTCAGAACTTTCAAGAGAAAGGTTCAATATAAGAAACCAGACAGCAACACACATGAATTCAACAGAGTCAGAACAATAAAATAAGAGAAGAAGACTACATCAGTATCATGAAACATCATCATCTGAATTTAAGAGCAACATGCAACAAAGCTTCTCTGAATTCAGAAATATGCTCAATGATTTCACTCATCTACTGACTGCTGCATGCAGCTCTCTGTGAAGCCAGCCACTAGAGACTGAAAATTATGATTCTTTCCACTTTCTCTTTACCAGTGAGTAAATCTTGAATTAATTACTCAAATCTGAATTTTGACAATAAATTCAGAAATGAAGCCAGTTGTGACTTCTCTATCTCACATCACCTCTCTCAACACAGAATGCAGATCTGACAACAATCAAACTGAGCAGCACTGAAACCATTCATTGAAAACAAAACAATATAGAAGCAATGAGATCTTAGGGTGTGACATGAATTCAAGCAATTCCACAAATCAAAATTTCAGAAAGAATACACAACAATTCACCTCAATTCAGCCACTCTGTGATACAATTGTTGAAGTCACAAATTTTATCAGAAATAGTATGATTTTGACAGATTCTCTTCAGTGAATTACAGTGCTTATTCATGTTTAGCAATTAACAGTGAACAAGATACTCATACAGACTTCAATTTCACAACAAATCAAATTCACAATCATGATCAGATGATTTATGATGAATCACTATCAGATAATGTGTCTTGAGACCCTGCATTCTTTGACTCTGCACTTCTTAACTCTGCATTTCTCAACACTGTATTCTGCAATTCTGAATTCCACAACTCTGTCTTTCTGAATTATTCATGATGAATCTGTTGATTTTTCAACACATCATGTAAAAATTCACTATGTATGTTGTCATCAGTGTTCTTAGCTTTGGGGATCATGCTGGCAGACATGATATTCTCATTCAAACACCAACTCCTCCTTCTTCACTTGAATAATCAATTGTCAATGCTGCTGACATAAGCAATATATTGTCTGGTTCAAGACAAATAAAAATGACTGCTGCCAGATTGATTTCATCTCTAGTCATCTGATGAGAATCTGGCACAATGTGAAAGAGATCATTTCTCTTAGTGAGAGTTTCATTAGTGATGATGCAATAAATAAACACTGTACTCAGCAGTCTGACAGAATAACATGAGAGTTGAGAATCATTTTTCAGTCAGAAAATAGTTTCTGGATTGAATGCCACAGCTTCATCAAAAGTACAGCCAAGAATGAGTGCAAACCAGAAAATATTTGAAAACTACATAATTAGCATCTGCAACTGTTCACCAATCAGTGAGTTCAACTTACATTCACTTCATGATAGAGAAGAGTTTTGCATGCCTCCCCCCCTTCAACTCATATTGCTTTGATTTTTGCACTTCTTGTTCAAAGTTCTTCAAATTTTTGTCTATCAATGTAGATCTTCAATGTCTCAAAGAGTCTTTCTGAAGGTACTTCATCACATTTGATGATGATGTATCTCAGATCATGAGCCATGAGTTCTGTAAATTTTTGTAATTTATTAGATTTTTGAGTCTTGAGCATGAAGTCTGTGGAACTATCTCTTTTTCTGCAAAAAGTACTCTTTCAGTCAGAAGCCACATGAATGTGTGAATCACATCACTGAAATTATGTCAGAAAACAAACAAACAGTCTAAATTCTGTAGTTCAACTATCTCTTATTTAATAAATTATATCTCAGCTCTACAGAAACTAACTACTTAAATCAAATTACACTAGATTTAGAACATTTTGTTCTTCCATGCCCATGAGAACCACAGTTGCTACTTAAATTTTTCACTCTCAAACAAAAAATTCTATCATGCATTCAGAGTATGTGAACAACAATCAACTCAGTTTGTCAGAGAATTTGTGTTGCCTTTGGCCCAATGTACAGACTCTAACAATTATGTTTGCATGATATATACTTGCAGATTTTCTCAGCCCAATCTGTGAACTTTCCAGAAAGCTCACTCAGATTCATCATCTGTTAGAAACACATCTGAAAGCAAGTTAGATCACAACTGCTGAAGCAGTTTGCTTTTGATCTGCTCATTTCATTCATCTTTATGACTCTTCATTTTTAAGATGACAGAACTCTAGTAGAGTTGTTCAAGAAAGACTGCAAATTTTTCTTCATTATGGCAGTTGCAGGCATTCTGTTTGCTATCATTCAGTTCAGATTTGATTCATCAAATCATTCAATTAGCATGATGTCAATGACAATGCTTTTCAAAATTCTGTTGTTAATCTATCATCAGGCTCAAACATCATGAAGTTACAATCTGCTGGCTCAAATGAAAATGTGCTGCAGCTTGACACATTAGAGAAGAATACTTGCCAGAGAAGAAGTTACATCTCAATCTGATAGTTTTATCATTAAATCATTTCTACTCTGTGGTTACTCTAATCAGACAATATATTAAAAACAGAATTTTCTCAAAAAACAACATTGTTTATTTAATCTTCTCAAGAGCAAGTATTCTTTCATTTTTTTACTCAGAACAAAAAGAATGTGTAACTATACAAAAATTGTGTATCAGTGCTGACATATTCATTATATTGTGAAGATATGGTGCATTATATATCAGAGAACTGAAAGAAGATGTACATTTAATGTTGTAGCTGAGTAAAAACATGATGACTTCTCTTTTTTGTTCTGAGTCTAACACATTTTCAAAAGAAACAAAAAATGATAATTGTGATAACTAGATTTTCTGTTTAGCATATGAATTGATATGTGCTGCTTAAGTTAAGACTGACATTACAAATGACTGCAAATGAAAAAAAGCCTGCTCTGAACAATCATAGCCAGCTGAAACACACAAGTTAAAAGTTAAGAGACTCTGTTTTTGTGAGATGTTATTTTCATCTCTTGAAGAATACAAACCACACTTAGAGTACTAGCTTTCTTAAAGTAGAAGAAGGCTTGAGTCAAAAAACATGAACACAAATGAAAAATCTGTGATGAAGCAGAGATTGTATAGTAAACACTGATTGAAATGATTGATAAAAAAAAATCTCTGTGATTGTGTGAGTTCAGTTCTTCATATTGAAGTGCAGTGAACAAGAGCAGTCTCTACTCAGAAAACTTTCTTTGAACATTTGAATCATCTTCTGTGAATGATTTTCTGTCTGTGCTGAACAGCATTCTGATAACTGAATTTGTTGATGATGCAAAACAAAGATGATGAAATAGCTGTAGAGAGCCAGATGATTGTGAGATATATTCATAAGTTTCATCAGCATGACAGGCTTTTGCCACTTTCAGCTTTGTATTATGTAGCATTACAAATGCTATTTCAGACACTCTGCATTTTTACATGTGCTTGATATGATTTTAGAACAATTTTTTGACTCAAGAACTTTGCAATTTTGTGAATTTAAATAAGTCTGGATGGCTATTATGACATGTGACAATACTTGATGCTAGATTGCTCATGGTTACTGGAAGTCACATCAAACCTCACATATCTTCACATCAGTATCAAATATGAAATAAACAAGATCACTATACTGAAATCATATTTCAGCAAAACTTCAGCAGAATGAATGATTTTGCACAACTGAGAAAACAAATTGAAGAAGAAAGACAATGTTGAGAGGCTGCAGAAGCTCAAGCATTTAAGAAGCAATAACAACAAAAAACTGCAGAGATGTTCTTCATCTCAGCAGATTTGAGTGCATATATTTGAAATTGTCATGATTTATTGTTGGCAATCAGCATCACTATTAAGCTCACTGAGATCACACAAGAAGAGACAGCAAAGGCAACTAGATGCTACTATTCTTCACAAATCATTCTCTGAGAGAAATTTATGAATCAGCAGTATTTCATCTGAAATGTGTTTTATAAACACTCTTCATTCATGTCAACAAAACAATTTTCTTCTTGCCATCAGTTGAATTATGTTTGCAAAATCATTTGCAGCAGAAATGAATCTTCAGTATTACAAGCATGATGCAGTGAAAAATCATGTGCAGTTGATTGTGAAGAAAATCTACAAAAATGTTGTGTTGAGACAGAAATTTCAGCTGGCAGGGCCAGTGATGTTTGAAAGTCACATCAATCTTGAAGTGTCAAAGTAGAAACAATCACTTGAGAATCAAATGCAGAGACTGTCTCTTGATTTCAATATCAAATGCTAGAACAGTGCACTGGTACAGCCAGAACATGTGAACAGAAAGATGTTTTTTCAACTTGCAGACAAGAACATGAGTTTTGGTCTCTTTTGCAATGTCTTCAAGCAATCAGATGTGCTGAGAAAGAAGAAGAAGTGAGATCAAACATGATTGAAGAGCTATTAATTTTTCATAGAATTGCATCAAGCTGGTATTAATTTGTGAGCTCTTATCATTTAAATGCAAGTGAGCAAAAGAAATATAGACCTATCTTCTCTAGTTTGAATAGTATTTTAGAAACTAGCTGCTGCACATCTTCATTGAGTTTCTGTGTAGAAGTATCTGATGGAAAATTTCTCATCAAACTGATCAATTGATGCAGGTTCTCTTTGCATCTGAAAAGATCTCTCACATCAAAGTGTTTGTATTCTTGAATCAACATTTTTGAAAGCTGAGAAATGTGAAGCAGATCAAAACAAAATCTTCTGTCTGAATTTGCATAATGTTTTGTTAGAAAGTTGATTAATGCTACTGGAATGACTTTTGAAGAGGCAGTCACTTTTCATCATGATAGTAAACATGAATCTGATGTACAGAAAAAATCTAACCCTCATCTTGCAACATTAATATGATAATCACTACTGAATCTGACATTGCTGCTATCTGTGATATAAGTGTCTTCTTATATTCTTCTTTGCTTTTATTGTCCATCATTTGTCTGTTGAATTTCAAATTAAATTTAAAACAAGTAAATATGATTATTGTATGAACTGGGGAAGAGCTAAGATAAATACAAAATCAATTTAAATGAGAGAGCATTGAAAAAAAAGCAGTGAGTTCTGCAAGGCTGTATGTCAAATGATATTTCAAATATGACTGAAACTGCTCCCTGCAAGGCTTTGTGTAATATGTTTATTTGTTTTTATCAAACACAGTGAATAACTTTATTTACTTTCAAAAGCAAGATCTGATAGAACTGAAAATTCTTCACTCTTTTTTTGTAACAGCAGATATACTGCTTTCTACATCTACAAATATCTCATGATGATTGCTCATTGAAGTACAAGAGGCATACAGATTATCAATTGACAGATTATCAATTGCAGAAAGATCAGTAACTCTTTCAGTCTTCTGATGAATTGAAACTTGAATTTTCTGGTATTTCTTGCAGCTGGGGTTCAGATTTTCCACTTCTCTAGCCAGCATAGAATATGATTATGAGAAGTTATGAATATGTATCTCTCATCACTATTGAGTTAGCAGATCTGAGTGAAAATGTTCAACTTTCTTCTTGTCACTTGCTGAGAGAAAGACATTCACCAAGAATGATTCATTAATCATGATTAAAAGAGATAAATCAGTGAGAGACAGTTGCATGACAGATTTCAATCAAAGCTGAGACACATCAGCTCAGCTGACTCTTTGATTCATTAATCTACATATTTATTGTTCAATCTTGATCTTTCTTAGCCTGCTCACTTTTCTTCTTGTCATTCTTTTGTGATCCTGCTTCTGCTGCCTCTGCTGCCAACATTTAGCCTTCTCCATCTTCTTGATGAAGAAGTCATCAACTGCTTTCAAGATAGAGTGCCAGATCACACAAATCATTGAGATTTCATTTATCATCTCATAGTCAATGAGATGTTTGTACTCTCAGACAGAGCTGTCTTGATCTTTTTGATCAGCAGACATGCAATATCATTGAGCTGAAGCAGATCAAGACATCATTTGTCACTTAGATGATCTGAGACTCTTGAGAGTTGTTTCAGTGAGATCTACTGTGTCAATCTCCAGCAATGAAGAATGCTTGCACTTGTGTGTTGAGAGATGAGTGCAAGAGAACACTGTATCTCTATCACTGTCATTTGACTGAAATTCTCTTTTCACTGCATGATGAGCAGGTGAGTTCAGTCACTCATCATCACAACTGTATTGCACAGTCTCTTCTGCACTGTCATCTGACAAAGAAAATTGCTGTGAAGGCAGGCTTGTGTCATCATCATCTAGAAGAATCAGAATGTCTAGAATAAGTCAGAATCAATGATAGACACAGAATGTGTAAATGATACTCTGAGAGTTGCCAGTGTGCAAGTTGTGGTTTATCAGTGAAATTTGCTCATGACATTAAGTAGAATCATCATCAGATGCATCACAGTCATTTTCTAGACAGCTGTGCAGTGAGCAATTTTCTGTAGTTTTATTGTTCTTTGAAGAACATGCTCTGTTCAGTTCACTGAAGATTTTAATATTCAAGAAGTTCAGATCAGCATTATTGTCATCATCATTCTCAGAGAAAAGCTCATGAAGCAGATCTTGCTCTCTGTCAGATATGTCATCATCACAGATCTTCTTTCTCTCTTCATCTTCAGTTTGGTTCAGTTGCTGCTTCTTGATCACAGTGTGAAGAGATGAGTGTCAAGAAGAGAACAGAGAAGATGAGGCAGATTGTCTTGCAGAAGAGATATGAAATGCATTTTTGAAATTTGAGTGCATTTGTTCTGTGTGCTTGACACTAGAGATTGTGACAGCTGTCAATGTTGATGAAATTGCTCTCAAAGATTTCTGACTGCACTTCACTGAATCACACTCAACAAAATGAAGACCTGTCTGAGAAGCAGAAAACAAGCTGAAAAGATTGAAGATTTGAAAACTCATATTGTTCAGTAGATTTGAGTTGTGCAATGTTGATTATAAAAATGAGAAATAAATGAAGAATTAGCAGAAAATTGTTCAGAGTTTTAACAAGAATTTTGTGCAACAATCTGCATCTTTCTGTGGCATGAAAAATTCAATGAGCACATGAGATCTAGAAAAGTTTACCACCACTGCTAGTCATTCAGAAGCTATTCTTTCTGTGCATGATGAAGAAGAAAGAAGCCACAGACAGAAGAGTGAAGTAAATCAGACAATTCTTCAATCTGAATGTGTCATCAGTTTTCAAACAACATTTTGCCTTCACTCTCACCATATTCATGATGAGCTGAGGCACTCACATCTTGTGTACAAGTGTGTCTTGCAAACTGCAAACTCAAAGATCTTCATGAGCACACAATAAAGAAATGAGTCAAGAAGTCCTGATGTAATCATAGATTATCACATCTGTGAGCACATGCAGACATTCAGAAAACAAATTTTGTTTGATGAGAACACACAGCTCAGATCAGTGAGAGTCACTTTCTTGAGTTCAATGCAATCATCACACTGCATATGCTCACCCCATTCAAAACTGAATCTTGTTGACTCAAGAGATTGCACTCACCCTTGCCAGCATGTTGTTTTCACAATTGAGTTGAGATTGTGGCATGATCAGAAATTCACTCTGAAAAGAGTTGCAGTCATTCTAGAGAAAAAGTTTGTGTCATTCACAGACTATGCTGCTCAGAAAATCTCAGTAAACAGTCATTTAATTCAGAAGTTATGACTCTGCTCAACACAGTGGCAAAAGTGATTTTAAAGTAATCAATGAAAATGAGTTTCACAGTCCTGAGACATCATGCAACAGAAATGATGGGTCACTGAAAGCAAATGCTGAGGTGCTCATGTGTAGACACAGCAGAAACAGTCAGTCAGTTTGAGAAGTTGATGACAGAAATGAGAGATCCCCCAAAAAGAGCAAGAGCAAGAAAGAGAAGGCTGAAGGGCATGAAGACACAGTAGTCAGAGAAGCAAGTCACAGCAAATGAGTAGTCACTGTCAACCAGTGAAAAATGGAAAGATGAAACTGCATTGACAAGATCTCAAGAGTAAGCAGTAGACAAGTGCAAGCAACATGATGATTCAGTCTTGTTTGAAGAGAGAAAGAGAAGAAAAGAAATCAAGAGTGATGGATGAGAGAGCTTCAGGGGGATTCAGAATGATTCAAGATGAATTTCTAGTTGAAGCAAGAGCAGTCATCAAGAATGTTGAAAAAAAAAAAAAGACAATCAAACAAACAACCAAAATGACAAGAAAAACAGAGGTATTTATAGACATTTAAAAGCAGCAAGAGGCCAGTAATAAACACTAGATCAGATCAGAGACAGCCATAACTGAATGCAGAAGGGGCCACTTTCAGAAGCAGTGACAGTCAAAGATGAATTACAATAATGATTTTTACTGATTTATATGTGAAAAAGATGAAATTGAAAGAAATTAAATTTATTAATAAAAAAATTGAAATGATTAATTCAGATAATAAAAAGAAAAAAAAATTGACTGAAGATGCTGATGATGTAATTAAAAAATTTATTCATCAATGTAAATGAGCTGCTGATGATGTGACTGCTGACAGATTGCTCAATTTTAATGATTTTGTAAGTTAAATTGCTGAAAATATACAACAGCAATTGTTGAGAAAGCTGCAAGAAAATAAAAAAATTTAGTAAAAAAACTGAAATGAAGTGATTAAAAAAGTTAGAAACTGACTGAATGCAATGATTGTATTATTTTAATAATTAAAAATTTAATTAATGCAGAATTTTATTGAAGAATCTGAAAAAACTTTTATGATTGCACTCACAAGTAATAATTTTAATAAAAACTTTAAAATAATAATAATTTTTTTAATTATGTTCAAAATATGTAATAATTTCAGAATATACAACATTTTTTGTGCAGTTATTTATAACATCATGAAAATGAATGCAGAAGAGCTGTTGTAGTTTTATATATTTTTAAAATTTTTCAAAATATTATAATCATTTTCATAATATAAAATTTAAATGTAAGAAAAAAATTTCTTCAGTGAACAAAACTTCACAGCTTTATTTCAGCAACAATGATTGAAGACTGTTGTTTAAGTAAGTTGATTAAATTTATTAATTTATATATGAAAATTTGTTGCTCTGATAGTTTTCTGCAGTGCTCTCTGAATTGATTGATCAGATTTGAATACTTACATAATATAATTTATTAATTTGATGATTTTGACTGAAACTGATTATCATCTGAATAACTTGATCATTCATATGAGAATATTGTAAAACTCAGCAACTCAAATGCTGTAAAGCAACTCTGAATTATGCATTGTTAAAAATTTTTTCATCATAAATCAACTGTTTTTTTAAAGCAACACATGATTTACTGTTGCTCAGACATTTTTCAGATTTACAGAAATTTGCTTTGAATATTTAATGATTTATATAAGAAAATTTGTTGCTCTGATGATTTTCTGCAGAAACTAACAACTGTTTGTTTTGATTAATTAAAATTAATGATTTATGTAAGAAAATTTGTTGTTCTGATGATTTTCTGTAGAAACTGATGACTATCTGTTTTGATTGATTAAAATTAATAACTTATGTGAAAAAATTTGTTGTTCTGATAATTTTCTGCAGAAACTATGAGACTGAACTCTTTCAAAACTGTTTTTTCTTGCTGAATTTTTATATATTGATTTGAATTTCACATACAGTTTTATATGATATATCTCATTAAGACTTATATTATTTCAATATATATTAAATCAGCATTTTAAATTCTTGAGAGTCTTCAAAATTCAACTGAAATATCTTACAAGACAGATCACTTTTATATAAAATTTTTTTATATAAATCAGATACTATATTCACACATTATTGAGATTTCAAACAAAGTTATTTTAATGTTGAATTATCATCTGCAGTTATATACAAATTTGACTGTATATTTAAATAAATTTCATTTATATTTTAATTTTTTGCTAGCTGTAACAAACAGTGCAGCCTATCAAATATTTTTTTCATTCAAGTTTTTTTTTATGAATGACTTTAAAAGCAACAAGACTTTAACAAGATATAAAAAAATCTGTCAGTCAGTCAACAAACATTGATTTTGATTTTTTTTAATCAACAAACACAAAAAAATTTGCTAATTAATTAACAAATCATCATTCTGATTTGTTCTGATTGTGAGTTTCATCTGCAGAATAGCATTTTTGTTAATTTTTATCACAAGTTTGTAAGCTGTCATTCTGATCAGCTTCATTCACACAGTCTTTAAATTACTGTTGTGATTTGTTTCAACTTGTCAACAGTATGAAACAAATTCTGATATCAGTCTGATTTGAGTTTCAAAATTCATTATAACTCATGTTATTCAAGCAGATTCTCAACATCAGTGATGACTGAAAAAACTGAATCACTGTCATTCAACAATAAACATAAATTTATGATATCTGAAAATATATCAATTTGTCAGTTGAAAAATTTTCTGAACTGAAAAAATCAATCTGCAAAGCAATTGAAAATGTAAAGAACAATACTTTAAAACAACAACTTATCATGTTAAATTTTAAACAAAAAAATAAAAACTTCATTAAGAAAGATAATGTCATGAGTCAGATATGATTTTATATAAAAACACATTTTTATTCAAAACATTTTTCTGTGCTTCACAATGCTGTCACTGTTCATGATCTACTGATTATTCTTAAATAAAAGCTTGTCAAAATCACTGAGCAATGAGATTGTGAGCTTTTAAATCACTTCATGATTTTTTGAATGAGTTCTGATTGTAGAACTTCACTTGAAGACTGATTCAGTGACTGAAAACTCATCATGAAGTAACTTACTGAGCATAAAATTACAAATGTGCTAGAAAACAGCAGTGTTGTCTTCAGATTTTTACATGTTGTTGAAAAATTCAATAAGAATTTTGCAAATTATTATAACTTCAAGTGCATGAAGCAAGCTCAAAAAAACAAATCAGTAATTAACATTAAGAAACTGATCAAAAAATTCTGTCAGAATCAAGTGCAATAAATTTTAAAAAAACAAAAATTTTTAGCATTTCTGATCTCAGAATGTGAACTGAGCTTACAAGATAAAAAACAATCAGAAAACTTAAAAATCAAGTGTTCTTGCAGCAAATGACACTGAATATCTGTTTGTTATTATTTTAATTCAGAAATATGCTTAAATAATTGAAAATTGAATTTGAAAATCATGAAGCAGATAGAAAAGAAGCTCAAAAACTCAGTTTTCAGAACATGAGTAACAAAGCTTATTGAGAAAGTAAAAAGATATAAAAAACAAAATAATAAAAAAAGTAATGACTTACTGCAAGAAATTTTTAATTAATTAAAATTAATAACTTATGTAAGAAAATTTGTTGTTCTGATAATTTTCTGTAAAAACTAAATGTTGTTCACATTGATTAATCAAATCTAATAATTTATGTAAGAAAATTCATTGTTTCAGTAATTTTCTGCAGAAACTGATCACTCTTCACATTGATTAATTGAATCTGATAACTTATGTAAGAAAATTGATTGTTTCAGTGATTTTCTGCAGAAATTGATTATCATTCACATTGATTAATCAAATTTGATGACTGATATAAAAAAATTAATTGTTCTGATGATTTTCTGTAGAATTTGATTGTTATATGTTTTGATTGATTAAAATTGATGACTTATATAAAAAAGTTACTTGTTCTGATGATTTTCTGCAGAAATCAATCATCATTTGCATGAATTGATTAAATTTAATAATTTATGTAAGATAATTTGTTGTTCTGATGATTTTCTGCCAGAACTGAATGATGTCTGAATGAATTGATCAAATTTAATAACTTACATAATATATTTTATTAATTTACTGATTCTAACTGTAACTGACTGCTGTTTGTGTGAGTTGATCATATTTAATGATTTATGTAAAATATTTTGTTGTTATGTCAGTTTTCTTGCACAAAAAGTAATCATCACACACATGAGTTGATTTATTGATGATTTTTGATCAGATGATTTTTCTGATTGTTATGCTGTTGCTGATATTGTCAGAGCTTGTATCTGATGTATTTTTTATTTGTTGATTGTTTTGATTGAAGTGCTTAATCACTCTCATTTTTGTTTTATTGTTATTTTGTGTATGATTTATTCACAGTTTTTAATTTATCATTTTGATGTATTTGTTTTTTCAGATTTAAATATTTATTTAAACTCAAAGTTTTTCTTTCATTCTCTGAAAATATGTGTGATACAAGAATTTTTTTGATTGTATGCTACTTTTCTTTTATACTGATTGAATAAATGATTTGATTCTGTAAAAGTTGATGTGTGTTGTCAATTGCTTTGATTTAATAAAATTCATTAACTTTTTTTTAAGTTTATGTGCTTTTTATTCATAACTGCAGTCACTTTCAGTTTTTACACATTATTTATCTTTCATGCTGTGAGATTGACATGTTTCTTATCAAATCAGATGACTTGTTATCATGTTATTTTTGTGCTGCTTTGTTTATTCATGCTGATGAATCATGAAGTTTTTTTTGTTCAGTTATTTTCACAGCAGTATTGTTGTCTTGCTTGTTTTATTTAATTTTATGATTAATATACTTTATTTTATATGTTCTGTTTCATATTTATTCATGTGTTTTGTATATAATACAGAAGATATACACTGTTTCTTCATTGTCTGTTTTTGATATTCTGAGAATTTAATTGTTGTTGTAATGAAGATGTTTATCTAAGTGTATTGTTTTTGTTGTGTGCAGCTGTAATTTCATTTGAAATGAAAAATTTGTAATGATTGTTGAGTTTATATAAAAAATTAATCAGTTAAATGATGAAAAATTAATTTTTCATCTAAAAATTTCAATTATCTGAATGTATTTTAAATTGATTTTTCTTCAAGTAAGCTTTCTGATGAGTGTCTTGCATTTTTTATCTTCATCTTATTTCTGATTAATCTTGCTGAGTATCATATATTGCTGAAGAATATTGTGCTTTTTTCATTCTGATATGTTGAGTTATTGATTTTTTACAAGCAGAATATAGTGAACAGTTAGAGTTGTGAATAATTTTTTCTTTAACAATTAACTCAGAACATATAACTTTTTTGATTTCAGCTTTTGATTATATTTTTTCAGAAAAGTGTATAATTTTTGTATATGCTGTATGTGATATTTTAATTTTTTTTTTGCAGCTGCATCAGTGATTTCATTCTGATTTTATTTTGAAACATATTTATGATTGTTTCAATCAATGTGATATTTGAAATGATTTTTACTTTTTCTGCAGTTTGTGCTACTGTGATGCATCTTATTAGCAGATTTTCAAATTATCAGTTTTGAATATAATAAATATGAATTTCTGTCATTTCTACTCTGACATTTTGATTGACTTGACTTTGATAAAAAAAAATCTCATTATTATGAGTCATTTTTTGTTGATGATTGTAAAATTGAGATCAGATAAAGTTTTGAACAATGTTTTTTATCAAACACTGACAAATTATATTATAATTATATTTCAAAATTCTTTACTCTTGCTTCATCTGCTTTCTAGTTCTTTGTTAAAATTTGAAACAACAATTCACATTTTCTGAATTGATAAAAAATCATCTGACAAGATATCATTGAAATCATATTTTTAAATGTATAAACAAAAAATTTTGTTTGCACTTAAGTTTCTGTGTGTGATAAATCATTTGTATGAACAAATTTTTATTAACTATATAAACACAGTAGCTTGATCAGATGATTTTGTACTAGCTAATATTCTGCAAAATGTTCTGCATTTTTCAAATACTGATGCTGCAGAGCATGAAAATTACACTTTAAATTTTGTTACTGACAATTATGAAAATAATTTTCAAACTGCTGCTCATACTACTGATCAACAAATTTCATTTTCAGTTCAAAATAATTGTAATGCATTTACTAGCTCTGATGATTTAGTAAACATTAATTTCAATGTTAATTTAAATTTTTTAATGACTTTAATGATATCTGATATCAATCTTGAGATCATGATTTAGAATAAATTTTTGATTGTGAATTTAATGCAGATGAAGTCTAAAACTTTTTGTTTTGCTGATATGATTGATTCTGACAATTTTTCAGTTTTTGTTGAAATATTTTTCAGAAATGACAGTGCTCAAATGTTTGTGGTTTCATATTATTTTTTTAATTGCTTGATTTTGATGAATCATTAAAAAAATTAACATTATCTGACTTTTGCTTTTTTCATTTTGTTTTCAACTGATTTTGACAATCATAATGCTGATTGTAGAGTTTCTGTCTCTCTGAATATATATGTGCATTGATGTCTCAAGCATTATACACATCAATTAGTGATTTTAATGACTGCTTCTTAATGTTTTTTTCAATTAATTTTTAGCATTTTCTAGTTTTGCTCATCACAACATTTTTAAATTTGTGATGTATAATATCATGCAGCTTTAAGCTTTCTCACTATCTAATAATTTTCTGATCAAATAATGTCACTGAAAATCAATGAATGAAAATTTTAAGACAGTAAAGTCATATCAATTGTATGAAATTGCTTGTTTTCTTAATTTTAAAAAATATGTTGAGAATTTAATCATTCTGCAATTACAGAAGTACATAAATAATATTGCTTTTAGAATGTCAGATTTGTTTGCAGAAAAACTATTGTTTTGCTTTCATATTAAAAATTTTATAATGTGTGAGAATGAATTTTGAATTTAATTGACAATAAATTTCTTCAATTTTTGTGATTTTATAATTTTACTTCTTGCTGATGTTAAGTGTTTCAGTTTTATATCTTCTTCTGATTGTGATTGTTTAAAATGAACAATGACTTTGTGTGAGTTAGTTGCTGTTGCTAAGTTCTTTCATCAGATTTGCAAAATTTTTTTTGAAAATCTGTTGCAGAAGCAAACTAATGATGTTAATATTTTGAAAATGATCAAAAATTATTATGATGTAATCAAGATAAATGATTGAAATATACTACATCTGCACTGTCTTGTATGAATTTAGAATGTCATGAAACTTAATATTTTGCAAATATGAACTTTGAATGATGATAATTTCAGTATTTAACTTATGCATTATATTGAAATTATCATCTGTCACAATCTAAACACTTTTTTAGATTTATTTTTTTTTTCAACAATGTAATTAATTATTAATTCTGATGAGAGTGCTCTGAAATTTACTCAATATCTGATGATTAACACTCACACAATGACTGCTAAAGTGCAAATACATTCTTCACAACATTTCAAGATTTGTTTCAAATACTGTAGTGAATGATTGAGTCAGTGTCAATTTGATATATTTCATGAGCTTCATAACATCATAACTGTAAATAATTTCAGAATGATTCAGCTTCATTATAATTATTTTTAAATAAATTTTTGAAATTTAGCAATTGCTAGTTGCATATGATTTAATCACAATATTTCTTAAATTTCTACAGCAACAAAGTTATTGAGTCTGCTTTTTTATTTGATTAATTATGCTACAAAAAATGACATTTTTCTGTTACATTTCATGATTCAAGCTGCATTGATGAAAACAGTTATAAAACAAGTTTTTTAAGCTGAGTCATTTTCAACTTCAGAGCAGTCACTCAAAAATTGAAATCATTGCAATTTTGTGTTACAGTGTTTCAATTTTTTTGCTCACCGCAGAAAAATCAAAACAATACAAATTATGAGTTTTTTTATGAAATTTTTAAAACATTATACTATACATAATAATACTGTATGCATCAATCTGTGATCACTGAGATGTCATATTTATATATTTCATTTACTGCTTTCTGATACTGATGTTACTGATTTTGAGAATGAGCATTGCATTTATGATTTACAAAAAAATTGCTCAGTAACAATTTTTAAAAATTATAAATTTAAAAATGCTGTGTTCAGAAATTTTTTTTTATTTAAATATATCATGATGATCTGTACTGTTTCTGTGAAGCAATATATTTTAAATAATATTTATTTTAAATCAAATCATTCTTCTGCTGTCAAAAGTGTTCAGTGTATTGTTCAGAAAAAATTAAACATTCACATTGTAATTTTTAATGATTATATTTTTCAATGTCAGATTGAAGAAAATTTCATACAAAAAAATTATTTATTAATTATGACAGTAGCTGATAATGTGATTGAAATATTACTGAGTTTTTTTGTGCTGTGAGATCATTTGTCAGATTTGTATAATGAAGTTTTTTAGAAACAAAACAAAAACTTTGTATCACATTAATTTATTTGAAATGCTATTGAGTTTACATTGAATTTTTACTGCTGTTTTTTTGCTCAGAATCTGCTGCTGCTTCAGAAATCTTAAAATAATGCTTGATTGAATATATTATTGAGATGAACATAAAAAAAACAAGCAGATCAGATTACTGAAAATTTGACTGTTAATGTTAATTTTCAAAATGATAATGATAATGTTAAAATAATCACTTCTGATGACAGTAATTTCAGTTTGAAATCACTTGTTGTGGCATATCAGCTTGTAGTTTTGTGTTGAATTCATTTCAAAAATAACTGAAGACAAAAATTGTTAAATTTATTATTATATTTGCACAGTTTTATTATTCAGCATTTAAAATTTTTTCTTGTGAGAAATTTTTTTTTGTGCACATCTGCTGCATTTTTTTCTGCTGATGAAATGTTAATTCAAGCTTGACAAAATTTGCTTAAACAATATTTCAAACATTCAACTGACTTTTTGAGAAAATCAGAATTTTCAGCTGATGATGATAATAACTTGATTACTGCAGATTTTAATGATGATATCTTGCTGTCATTCATTATTTCAGTAAATTTCACTGTGAATGAACTGTTCAGTTCTTCAGTTTCTGTTTCTTTTCTTGATTATGCTTCACTGACAAATCTGATTTTGCTATCAGTTTTTTTGAACATCAAACAAAAACTTATTATATAAAATATTTTCAAAAAATTGTTGATCTGCAACTCTGAAAAATTTAGCAGTTATAATTCAGAATAAACTTTTTTATACATTAAAAATAAAAAAAAAATTGATAAAAGTCAGATTATCAAAGCAATTATTTTTGACATAAGTTATCTTCATCACAATGATGAGATTATAGTAATGACATCAACTGAAGTTACAGTCAATAATGTTGAAGACAACATTTATTATATCAATCTTGATATAAAAAAAAAATTTAAAAAATCTGATCAATCTGATTGTTTCACTTAATATATACAAACTTTCTGATAAATCAAAATTGTTATGATTTTGAATGAAATTAGCATGATTGATTTTGTTTTTTTGACTCAGATAAATCATGCTTGTAGCAATGCACATGATTTTTAAAAATTATTAAAAAAACATTTTGACAATGTTTCTGTGATGATTTTTATGAATGATTTTTATCAGTTTTCATTCATTTAAAATTTACTACTTTGAAAACTGTCAGACACTTCTGAAGAGCATAATGACAAAATATTGTGATGAAAATTCAAAAATGTTGTTATTTTCAATCAGCAAATGTGTTAATTCTCAAATTTTAATTTTTGATAATTTTTGTAGTAAGTCTGCTCTGAAACTCTAACTATTGTTAATGTTGACAGTTTCAATGTCAAAGTTGTGACTTTGCTCTCTGATTCATTCTTGAAAAAAATCATGACTGTTGTCAAACTTAATGATGTTTGTCACTTACTTAATTAATTGAGATTGAAAATTTTTATCAGAAATTAAAAACAGTTCATTATCATATTTTTTGCTGTGCATTCTCAAGCACAAATGATAAATTTCAGTGAATATCATTTGTTTTTTGATGAGCTTCTTGTGAGTTCAGATTATATGTCACTTACTTTCTTTTCTGAAATATTTCTCTTTACATTAAACATATTTCTGATGATATTTTCAAACATTTTCTCTCATTTCAGTCATGTCAATAATGCAACTGAAACTGCTCATGATTATGTTTTTAATTCATTAAATATATTAATGCTTTTCACTTTTAAAGTAAATGCTTCATTAACATGCTGACATTTTTCATAGCTATATTTGTTTAGATAAATGACATTTATTTTTTCTGTTCAAGATCATCAGTCTGTTTGCTGATAAAACTTGATTGAAAAATTCAAGATGAAAACTTTAAAAATTTATCAAGTGAAGTTTCTTCAATTTTTTTTCTAAAATTTCAGTTAAAAATTAAAATTTTTTCAGTCATTTATTTTCAAATTTTTTTAATGTCTGAATTTGCTATAACTGATTATAAAATTCAAAATCATTTTTTTTTAAATGTCATTTTGAATTTGAAGTTTGATGATTATTGTAATGATTCTCACTGCAAATACTGTTTCATTTATGTACAATTATTGAGACTTTATATTTTTGAAAATTTATATTTTCTTCATTCAATCACACTGCATGATATTTTTTTTAAATCACATCAGAATTTGAAGCAAAAATTAGAAAGACTACAGTGTTTTCAAGATTTCACACTAGTATGTTGACATTGATGTACTCATTGACTGAAACACTTCAGCAATTGTGTTTTAAATTTATTTTTCTTCAGAATCATTGTTCACAATGCTGTTTTTGAATTGTGTGATTGTTGTATATGTGCATTATTTTTCTGTATTTTTTGCTGCAGAAAATTTAATGTTTTTGTATTTTTGTTAACTAGCTGCTTACTTCATGAATTTCATAATAAATTTTCATTTCTTTCATTTTCTTTCATCTGCTTGTTGTTTTGCTGACAGTTTTTTTTTTTTTTTTTGAAAATCATTTTTTTGATTGATGCTTCAAATTTTTGATGTTCTTGCACATTTTTTCTTGTGAATGCAGATGAGCTCACTTAATTTTTGAACTTTGCTCACTGATTCAATCTTCTTTGCATATTTCAATTTTTTTTTTAATTTTTTTTTGTTTTTTTTTGAATTATTTTTGTGTTCTTCACTTTATCATTTCTGATTTTTCTGAACATTCAGTGTTTCAACTTCTGTCTGTTATTTTTTTGTGCTCATTTCTGCAACAATTTTTTTTTCAGTTTTATTATTTAGTCTTTCTGAATTTTCTTGTGATCATGTCAACATCACTTTGCATTTTGAGTGAAATTTTTATAGTAACATCAGTTTTCAAGATTGATTATAAAAAAATTAAGTTCAGTGTCATGATTTTTTCAGAAAAATTGAAATGTGAAGCTTTCAATTATGAATTTATTACTTATCTGATGATTTTTTATTACAATGCAAAAAATGATTTTTTTTCTGACAATTGCATGACTTTTAATTATGATGAAATGATCATCAAGAACAATGATTTTTCAAACATTATTGTTAAAATAATTGCTTCAGCTTTGACAAGATTTGTGTCATCTTTTTGTTTTATTTTTGCATTGTGACTGATTCAGTTTATGTGTAATGTTCAGAAAAATTTTTTGAGTGATGAATATTTTTCAATTTATTTCATGTTTTTATCTGTGCATGTCAGCTTCAGTGAAATTGTTAATATTTTTCTCAAGCTGACAAATGTTCATCAGTTTGCTGTCAATTTTTTGTTTTATTGCAAAAAAAATCTGATAAAAAGTGTACTTATAAATGATGCTCATGTAATTTGCTTTTTTAATGACAACAATATTAGATTTCAAAACTGAAAAGTATCACAGTCAAGACATTGTGTTCATGTTGCAGAAACTTTACTTGAGTTCTGTTGAATTAATGATGATCATCATTTTGTCATTGTTATGTTAAATTTTTTAATTTTGAATATTTTTTTTACTGCTGTTAAAGCAATTGATGCAGCTCTGCAGTTTAGTTTTTTCATTTCATTAAAAACTTTGAAAAATCTTCAGTTTTGAAAAGAATTGCAACTCAAGTTTTTTAGTAAAATATAATATTTAACATTTTTTTCACATGTTGATTAATTCTGAACTCAGTGTTTTTTTTTTGTTATCTTAAATTAAAATGCATTTTCAGATTGTTCATTTTCATTCAGTTTTTCTGCAGCTTCTGATGCTGCATCATATGTTGATTTGATTGCTAGCAGTGAATCTTCAATTTTTTCATTCTTTACTCAATCAATAAATGTGAATGATAATGTTAATTTGACACATTAAAATTGTATTGTGCAGACTCATGAAAAGTTAGATACTGCAAGTTAATTTGTTGTGAGAAAAATGAAATGAAAAAAAAAGTAAAATTCTATGATTTGTCATTTTTTATTTATTTAATTAAGATTTGATTTTCTGATTAAGTGTTTCACTGTTTATTTAATTGTTGATGTTTTTCTTTCTGAATAACTGTCAGTTAAAAATTTTTTTCTTACATGAATTATCATTTTCATTTTATTTGCTGATTTTATATGTTTATCTGACATTTCTTTCTAGAAAGTAGCATGTCACACTGATGTCATTTGCTTAAATGATGATGTGTTTTCATTTTGTGTTCATAAACAATACATAACAATTGAAGATTTTTGCTTGTGTGATATGATAACTCTTCTTGTGAAAAAAAATGAAAAACTTGATTGAAGTTGACAGAGTACTAATATAAAAAAATATATTTGCTTGACAAATTTTCTTCTCAATTTGTATTTATTAATCAATATTAACAGTTTAATTAATAAACTGTTTGCTCACAAAAGTTTTACTCTGAGTTACTTGATTTTTTC